>CM028136.1:341725000-344125000 GCA_016271365.2 Neoceratodus forsteri
GCCATCTCCATATAAGGCTACAAGATATTCAGGCTGGATAGGACCTCGAAAAGGGGTGGTGGGTGTGCAATCTACATAAAGGACTACCTCACCTGTCTCCATGGTTCTTACCCCACCACAGAAACCTCAGTGCAACTCCTCTCTATCAAGATACTATTTGGTGCCCAAAACAAAGTCCTCACGATTGCTGCTGTCTATATCCCACCAAAAGATCCTGATTCCAGCCTACAGGCTGTCCTCGAGTTTGTAAGTACACAACCTTCTGACATCGAACTCCTTCTCCTTGGGGACTTTAATATAAATTGGCTTGTTCCTGATGCAGGGTCAAACAAAGATGCTATCCTAGCAGCAAATTTAATGCAAGTGGTAAACTCCCCTACCAGGAAAAACTACAAATCAGGGACCAGCACCCTCATTGACTGGACCCTTACCAGCCACCCCACCCGTATAACCAATGTAAGTGTTCTCCTGACTCGCTCAGTGATCACTCTCCTATAATATGTACCTGGACAAATAAGTTTCGTAGCACCCCAAAACCATCTATAGCAGAGTCCTACCTTATGGCAACCTTACTCATCTCAAGACCTGTCTTAGGCAGATAGACTGGTCCTTGATTTACAAAACTCAAGATGTTAACCTAGCCCTTAATTACTTTATTACTACTTTCAACACTGCCTGTGACACCTATGCACCAGTAAAAAAGCGCAAAATCAAAGCACTCACAAATCCCTGGCTCACGGAGAAGATATTAGCACAACTCAAAAGTAGGGATCACCTCTGGGCCACTGCAAGAGCTACTGGCACTCTGTCAGACATTCAAAAATATAAACAGGCTCACAACCACTGTACTAAACAGATCCGCTTGATGAAGAGCTCCTACTTCAAGAATGCCCTCTCCAACTCCTGGGGTGAAGGGAAATCCTTCTGGGACAACATAAGAAATATCATAGGTCAGCAGTCCAAATCCTCTCCAACAATAATGAATGTGGATGGAACCACTACATTAGACCCAGAGATCATTGCAAACACCCTAAATGATACCTTCACGGACCTTAGTGGTGTCCTGTCATCTGATTTCTTCACTGATGCTGACCCTCCAATTTCTACTTCTACTACTGCCTCTCCAACCAAACCACCCTTCCATTTCAAACTAGTAAAGGCACATGAAGTCTATAAATATGTAAAGAAGGCCATTTCTAAGTCCCTAGCAAGCAGCGACACTATTGACCTTAAACTTCTGTCCCTCACTCTAGAGGAAGTGCTGCTCCCCCTCACAAAAATTTTCAATCTCTTCCTTTGCTACAGCCAATTCCCTAGGAAATGGAAGGCTGCAGTTGTCACTCCGGTGCACAAAAGAGGTGATAAGTCACTGCCTGGTAACTATCGACCGATATCAATACTGCCACCCCTCTCTAAGGCCCTTGAACGCATGGTGGCGGACCAACTTTCGGACTACCTGGAAAAGCACAACATCCTATGCACTCAACAGCATGGATTTAGGAAAGAGCACAGCACATCAACTGCCCTACTTGAATTCTCAGGAGCAATCCACAATGCCATGGACAAAGGAAACCTAACTGGAGCAGTCTACATTGACTTAACCAAGGCATTTGATACAGTACACCATGGCCTACTCAACAAACAACTACTATCCCTAGGGCTCTGGCAGGGTCCTGGCAACTGGGTAAAAAATTACCTTGCTCAGCGCCTCAATCTGTAAAAGTAGCTGAGTTCTCTCAGACTCAAACTGTTCGCTCAGGAGTTCCCAGGGATCCATCCTGGGCCCCTCCTTTTCAGCCTTTTCCTAAACTCCTCCCCAAATCCTGCCCTGAACAAATAATCCTCTATGCCGACGATGCCTTGATTCTTGCCACCCATAAAGATCCGAACCTCTTATGCCTCAACCTTCAGCATGCTTTTTCCAAAGTTGAGATGTGGTTCCTTGAACATAAGCTGGTTCTAAACCACAAAAACTAAATCCATGCTCTTCTAACCCACAAAACAAGAAACGGCAAGTCCCACTCACCATTAATACATACCTGGGAAATACCCTTGAACAAGTGCCAATTTTCAAATATCTTGAATCAACTTTGATCAAGGCCTAACCTTTGCAACTCACATTGATAGTACAGCAAAAACTATTAATCAGCGAATTGGGATTCTGTATCAGAACCGACAGTTCCTTACCCATTCTGCACTGAGGATTGCCATCCAATCCTCTGTCATCTCAGTCGTTGACTATGGCTTAGTTATATATGGATCTGCCACTACTACAGCACTTAGTCACGTTACAACATCCCTAAATAAGGCCTGTCGTCTGCTCACTGGTGCACATCGACGTACCCACACATGTGAACTCTATGCTGACTCAGGTTGGTTGCAACCTCAAACCGATAAAGTACTTCACCTGCCTGATGGCTAAAAATCCACTCTGGGCCTCACTCCACCTTGTATCCAAGACCTGTTATGCCCAAGCGCTAGCACCCGTTTTACCAGAAGATCAGAACACCAGCCTCTCCAAGTCCCCCGATGCCGGACTTCTCAGGGACAAAGATCATTTGCCTATCGTGCCCCCAGCTGGCTAAATGCCCTCAGCACTCCTATTACTGCCTCCACCTCTCTAGGTATTTTCAAATCAAGGCTGTTCTCTCACCTTTCCACCTCCAGCTCCTGTGACTGCCCTGATTAAACCTCCTATTTTCTCACTACCCACCCTGTTCCGTTATTTGACAAAGACATGTTTGGGAAACCTTTTCTCCTGCTATTGTCTGCTCCCCATACCTTTCACTTACCCTCTCTGTTCTGGACTTTTTTCCCTATTTTATTGTCCTAATCTGGCATGACCTCTTTCTTGTAATAATAATGTGATTATTGATATCTCATGTCCTTTGCACAAATGATTTGATATGTATTTGTATGTTTTCTCCCTCTTGACACAGCACAAATTGTTGTGTTATCTTTGTAACCTTTTTTGTACTGTACCTAATTGACGTGGAACCTTTGTAAAAGAGCCTCTGGCTCAAAGGTAGTAATTCCTAGAACAATAAACTAAACTAAACTATCTAGCTTGAGGGCGCATTATGCTAGTATTTCACTTGAGAGGGTGGAGAGATCTGCTTCTCTATTAAAGGCATCTTATATTGGACAAGGGAGCAAAGCAGGCAAATTACTTGCTTGGCAGTTAAAGCAACAATCTACATCCAAATGGATCACAGCTCTCAGACATCCCCAATCAGAAGCTATGGTGACCAATTCTTCAGAGATTTTAACTTTATTTCGAGATTATTATCAGACATTACATTCCCCGGACCCAAAGTTTGGGGATTATGATGGGAAAATGTGAGCTTTTTTAGAGAAAGCAGACCTACCATCTTCGTTTAAGGCTAGCCAAAACTTTTTAATTGCTCTAATTACCAGAGAAGAAGTTTCGGCAGTTATTGATTCTTTAAAACCAGATAAGGCACCGGGCCCAGATGGGTTTACAGGTTTATTCTATAAAACCATTAAAGTACATTTAATTCCTCTGTTACTTCAGCTGTATAGTTACTGGAGCTCCCACCCCAACTTTAATCAATCATTATTTGAGGCGAGAATAATTCTCTTACCTAAACTGGGGAAGGACCCGTCAATGATCAGCAACTATAGACCTATTTCACTCTTAAATATGGATATTAAAATATACGCTAAAATTTTGGCTAATAGACTGGGGAGTGTGTGGGAAAGTCTATTGAGTCCCGAACAGGCAGGGTTTGTTGCAGGACACACTTCAGCAGATCACTTTAGAAAGTTGTTCCATCTAATATCTGCATCCAGGGTCCCGGAGATGGAGGCGGCTTTGGTGTCCCTGGATGCAAAAAAAGCTTTTGATAGAGTAGAATGGTACTATATGTTTGTGGCATTGCAAAGGTTTGGTATCCCGCAACCCTTTATTAACCAAATACGAGTTTTGGATTCTTGTCCATCAGCAAGACTCCAATGTAATAACCTTATTTCAGACATCTTTCCTCTATGACGAGGCACCCATCAGGGTTGCCCTCTTTCTCCCTATTTATTTAATCTTTATATAGAACCCTTAGCTAGAGTCTTAAAATGGGATAAAGAAATAACGGGCATCCATCTGGAACATCTTGAATGTAAGTTATCCCTTTTTGCTGACGATTTACTTATTCATATCTTGAATACTAGGCATTCCCTCCCTCGAGCCCTCCAAATTATTTCCCAATTTAGTATTTTTTCAGGTTATAAGCTCAACAGGAACAAAACTATAGTTTATTCTTTATCCCCTCTCCTAACCAAGGATTTGATCGTAACCATGAGTTTACATTGGGAAGGCGAATATTTAACCTATTTGGGTATTAAGATATCTAAAGAACTCGCTAATCTTAAAGACCTTAATTTAGCCCCATTGCTAAAAGCTACTAAGGAAGATCTGGCGAGGTGGAATAAGCTACCATTATCCTTTTGGGGCTGGGCTAATATTCTCAAAATGTCAGTTTTGCCCAGATTTTTTTATCCTCTATGCAACCTTAATATTTACCTTCCAAAGTCTTTCTTTTTGGCCCTTCGTAGGCTGTGCTCTGATTTTCTTTGGAAAGGTAAAGCTCCACGTCGGGCCTATGCAAAACTTACTCACTCTAAAATGTTGGGGGGGGCTCCAATTACCTGATTTTTATGTTTACTATCTAGCAATCCATGCCAATAGATTTTTGCATTGGCTTTCTGCTATGGCTTCTATACCAGGCACCCCCCCCTTGGCTGCTTTTAGATTGGCTACAGGCAAATTCTTGCAGGATAGATCTAGAAGCTTTCCTATATACTCCATGGTCCAATGTTCCAAGGAAGTTGAAGAACTCTCCCCTCGGTTGGGATATGAGAGCCTTACAGCAACTTTGTTCATTACTTCAAAAATCCAACTTAAAAGATTTAAGGCAACCCTTATTAAATAATCCAAACCTAAAAATAGATAAGAAACCAATATGAACCTTTTCCGGCAAATTTCTCAACAAACTATACTTAGCGGATTTTGTTTCGGGTAATTCACTCCTGTCCATTTCAGCATTACAAATAAAATTTGGAGTGGCTCATAAGAATCAATTTCGATTGTCTCAAATACATCAATGTATCTATCATTTTTTGGGGAAACTTCCATGGACAGATGGGGCTGGAACCACATTAAATAACCTTTGGATAGTATCTAAGGGCCAGAAAGCAATAGCTAAATTATATAAAATAATCTTGACTCACACCACGTCTAAGTTTACCCTCATAGCTTATTACTGGAAAAATAATCATAATAAAGATTTTCCGGTTAAAACCTGGGAAACGATTTGGACAGATATTTATTCTTGAATCGAACAGGACCGTCTAAGGGGTATCCTGTTTAATATTCTTCACAATTTATATTATACGCCCACTAAATTATTCCGGATTAAAAAGTTACCCTCAGCTGAATGTGGGGATTGTGGTTCTGAATTTGCTACCCTATATCATAAACTATGGGCATGTCCTAAAATTGTTAAACTATGGAATTCAGTTAAACAGTGGGTGGCACCATACCTTAATATTGCAGTATTTCTTAACGAAGATACATGCCTGTTAGGTATGTATTCATTGATCCCTACATTCTTTCAAAAAGCACAAGTAGCCTTGGTTGCTATGGTTACTAAACTGCTAATACTTAGACACTGGAAAGAGGATTGGGAACCCTCATTCAAGGAATGGTGGGCAGAACAGTTACTGCTTTAAATGCAGAAAGATGTGTAGCCTGGTTTTTCCACAATGGTGAGAAGTTTCAGAAATGTTGGAGTGAATTTTTTTCAAGCCTTAAAGATAAATTTGGCTACTAATTTAAGCCCCTGTTGTTTTTTCCCTTTTTTGTTTCCCCACAGATGACTTTTGTGTTAGAGCTTCATAGTGGTAAACCTAATCTGTCAGGTTGTGTTAAGGGGTCATGATGAATTTTTTTTTAATAATTTCCTTTCCTTTCTTCTCTCTTTCTTTTCTATATCTGAACAATCTCTCTGTAGTATCCTTTCTTGATATTTCCTTCCCTTCGTCTTTTCTTATAGTATAGCTTTTTTTCAGCTAATTGGTTTAGGGTTGTGCCTTTGTTTTATATTTATAGCTATTCAGGGTCTTGGGTGAGGCCTTCTTGGTCAGTACATTAGCCACTCCTATTTTGGGATTGGCAATGAGGGCTGCTGTGGGTAGGGTGGGTGGGAGGGAGAGTTTGTTTGTTTTATGTCTATTTCTCTTTTGTTCTTTGAGTTTCTATGTAATTTTTGCTTTCTCTGCTGTATAATTGTGATGTGATTTTCTACTTAAGACAAGTGCTGGTTTATGACTTGTGTTACTTAAGTACTGTTGTACCTTTTTCCAAAATAAAGTTACTTGCAAAAAAAATGAAAGCAACGATATGGCGTAATGGCACATGAAATGTATTAAATGAAAAGAAAATGGCTGTTAAACAGCAGCAAAGATGACATGGAACCCTATGTCATATTTCTGCCCAGCAAATATGCAACCTTTAGAATACTGCCATACATTTTTTAAAAGGGCTTGTGCTGGTATTTTAATTTTATGTTTATCACTACACAGGACCAGAAACAAAATAATAGTAATAAAAAATATGATATGCTCTTTTGCTAGATCTTACAAGATCATGCAAATTGGGCAGTACGTTGGTACTTAATTTCTATGGACATAGTCAAATATAAACATAATGAAGGGAGACAACAAAAGACTGTTAGAAACTTAAAGGACAAACAGAAAAACTAAACCCAACCTGCAGTACACAAGAATGTCCAGAAGATGGGAGACAGAGATGGCTTAGTAGAGCAGCATTTTGTCATAAATAACTCTGCAAATAAAGCTATAAACAAAAGGCCAGAAAAGGAGTAACATAGCTATGAAACAAGAACAAGGGAAAAACCAGATACAAGGAAAACAGAAAGCATTAAAGAGCAGCAATTTAGAGAAATAAAGAACTTGAAAGAGAAGGCTACAGCGTATGACATATAAACCCCAATATGGTACAGTCACAGAAGATTAAAACAGATATCAGGCATAAAGGGAGGAAGAAAAGAACAAAATAAATTGATTTAAAAGGACACCAAAAAGAAAGAAAAAGGTGGAAAAGGAACAGGACAAAAAGGAGGAAACCAAAATTAGGGAATGATGCAAAATGTTTAGCAAGTTAAGAAAAAGGAACTACAAAAAGGAAGTAGGCAAAATGCAAGGGAAGCCATAAGAGACACCAAGAATACAATCACAAGTCAAAGAAGAACAACGGGGATATGAGCAAAATAGGACATGCAGGAGAATCATGCCAAACATGTAACTAAGGAGGGAAGGAGGGGCCATCAAAAAGCAAAGCAACATAACTAGACAAGAAACATGCAGAGCTAGAGAAGCTGTAGCTAGAAAAAGGCAAGGTAACAAGAGGAAAAAACATAGTATACAGGAGCCAAGGAAAAAGTTCCATAGTCATCTGAGGAACCAATAAAAAATGTTGACAGCACCAGACTGATTACAAATCGATTCTAAATAACGGTTTAGTCCAAATCAATGTCCATCACAGAGGTTCATGAACGTTCCTCTCAGCGGAAAGTTTGAAGTAATGCCTGTATTTCAGTCAGGGACTCCTCCTGCCAGCGTTCCTTGCTGTGGGGAGAGACCTGGTGCCACTGATCCTGCTAAAGTGCTAATTTCTCCCATGAAGAATCCAGCTCCATTTGCTCCTCTGAGGAAACAAGTTTATGATTGTGTAGCTCCTGAGAAGCCAGCTCGGGAGTCTCAAAAAGCTTTGGACCATCCTCAAACACCACTCGCAGGTGGGCAGGATAGGAGGTGGTGAACTTGAATTTCCTGGCCTTCAACAATTTCAGAAGGGGTGCGTATGTCATGCATTTAGCTTGTAGCATTGGTGAATAATCATCATTCAGGAGAACTTGCTTGCCTTGAAAATAAAGAGTCCCTTTGCATCATGCTCTATTGAGCATCTCCTGCTTGGTTGAGAAGTCCAAAATCTTGGCAACTATAGAGCACAGGCATGCTTCAAGAGCAGTTGGCTTCGCAAGAAGGGAACTGTGCACCCGATCTATATTCAGACATGCAAGATAAGAAAGATCCAAAGAAAAAGACAGAAACTCCTTTAAGAAAGGGACCATACCTCTGGATCCCACCCCCTCTGGAATCCCATAAAAATGAATGTTGTTGTAGAGGGACTGATTTTCAAGGTCCCGCAGCACATGATGGTCCTGTAATGTTTTGGCAAGCAGTTTCTCTAATCAATCGACCTGTGCATCTATTTGAGAGAGAGAATGATCTGTTGCTGCTACTCGGTGTAAGTGAGGATGTGAAATCCATTTGTAGAGTACAATATTCAACATAGAATTCCCATAACTTGGCTAGGATTGCTGCATTAGTCAGTTGTGTTGCTGACTGAAGTAGTGCCACCACTCCACCATGACTGGAGCCACCAAGGACAATGATGGAGTAGCTGAAACAGATATACAATATCTGTAAGTCCAGTTTTGCCACCTATAAAGTAAGTGAAACTTCCAGTGATAGTTCACTCACTCTTTAAGTAAATAGATAGCAAGCTAGCAAGTAAAAAGGCCAGGTGGGAGCAGAGCAGTGAGTTCAGTCTGCGGGCTCAGTACCCAACATCACCAGACGTCCCAATGCAATATTACACTTTCTGTCTTTTTACCCAGCTTTACAGATATTTTTCCCAGGACAGACATGCTGAAATGCAATATCTCCATTTTAGTTGGGTTCTGTTCTAATATGTTTTTACATTGTCTTTTCTCTAGCATAGATCATATGAGATGCAATATTGTATCTTGTTTTTAGTGTATTCCTTCCTGCTTTTAGTCATTTTTACAGTGTATTAACTCAGGATAGGCTAGTTGAGATGCAGTTTATCATTTTCATTGCAGTCCTTTTTTATGTTTGCTTGTGCGCACGCTCAAGAAACATTATGCGGCAGCTTAGGAGGAAAGCAGGTTGTGGAGGTGCGGCTCTGTGCCAGCCAACGGCGGCACTGCATTTGGGGACTTGGCACTGGTGAACTAATGCAGGCCCAGTGTGCTGATGACATTGGTTCTGCAGAAGTGCAACCAAGTTGAAATGATTTCGCCACTGCAATCAGGGGCCTCCTCGTCATTGCAGTGTCAGCCATTCTGCTGCAATGAGGGAGCAACCTGTCATTGCAGGGAGGTACCTTGCCATCCGCATAACCCTAACCCAGTTAATTTGCTGACAGGGGAGCCCACTCCCTGTCGGCATACTGCAACCCCCTTCCCCATTTGTTGTATGCTGAGGGGGTGCCCAATCCCTCTTGGCATCATGCACCCCCCAACAGTCTTTCTTTGCTGATGGGGGGCCCTAATCCCCGTCTGCTTCAGTCCCCACCCTTCCCAGTAAATTTGCCAAAGGAGGAGCCCACTCCCCGTTGGCATAATATTGCCCCCCAAAATTTGTTGTGAGTGGAGGGGGTGCCCAATCCCCTTGGCTCTTCCCCCCACTCAGTATGTGCTGATGGGGGTGCCCAATCCCCTGTCTGCTACAGCCCCGACAAAACACTCAGGTGGCATGCTGGGACCCCAACCCAGCGTGCCAAATATCCCTGTTAAAAAAAAAAAAGTCCTGTGATGTTTTTCATTTTTTTTTTTAAACCTGTAAAACAGAAAACGGTCCCTTGTTGAGTGTGATGGCCCCTTCCCCAACCCGCTCCCACCCTCTACGCACCCTGCCTCCCCACATCCCCCTCACTCCATACTTACCTCCGGAGCCCAGCGTGATGATCTTCGGTGGACTGGGAACATGTCTGCACTCTTCAAAGCTGACCGCAAACTGAATAAATGCCGGTAAGCTGTACAATGGCATAAATAGGGTTTTTTCAACTTTGGTGCATATCTCAGGCATTTTGGGGAATTTGGGCACAAAATTTTCAACATGGGGTTATTGGGACCCCTCCTCATGAATTCAACCACTATCATGGCATTATTCGGTCCCGAAAGGTGATTTCATGGTCACTGTGCGGAATCACCTTTCGAGACTGATTAACAAAATGACAGTGCTAGTGTTCGTGACGTAGGCTCTCAAAAAGCCTATGTTGCAAATGTGGTGGACAAAATCACAAAATGACTATTTTACAAGCTTGTAATACGCAGTTGCCACGCATGCTCATAACTTCACTAATTTGTAATATTTTCACTCCAGATTTTCAACATTGACATTTTGCCACACCTCCTTATGAACAGTATAGCTGTCATTTTTCACATCCTGACCGAAATGTGTTTTCGCACTTCCAGCACTGAATAGCGCAGTCACTGTGGGAAATCAGTGTTTGAGGCACATTAAGAAAATCACAGTGACACTGTTCATGAGCAGAGGTCCTAAAATTTCTATGTTGAAAATTTGGTGACGAAAGTCTATAAAATGACTGTGTTACATGCATGCATTGCGCAGTTTCCATGTATGCTCAGAAGTGCAAGCATTTTTAATATTCCCACTACAGATTTTCAACATTGCCATCTCTTCACACCTCCCTATGGATGGTACAGCTGTCATCCTACATATCCTGCCTGATCTGTGTTTTCATATATCTTGCACAGAATGGCATGGTCACTGTTGGAACTCAAAGTTCGGGACACATTAACAAAATCACACTGCCACTCTTCATGAGAAGAGGTCCCAAATGCTTTCATGAGGTGGGGGTCACAAAAAGGCCATGTTGAAAATTTGTAGTGCAAATACCAACAAACACCTGGGGCATCAGGATTTCTAACCATAACGTCCCACCCTGCTCAGACTGACAGGCATCGGGTGTGCCTTTGTATTGCCGACTGTAATGCTCGTGCCATTCCACCCCATCCCCCTCGCCAGTCACCGGCATCAAGGTGTGCCTTGGACTCTTTGGCCCCGGAGTTCACCCCATTCTCCTATACTGCACCTATTTCAGCATATGTCCTTATGGAATGGGATGACTGTAAAGCCAAACACCCCAAGGCACACCTTAACACATGTCGGTGTCTGCAGGATATGGTGAGGTGACATGGCATGAACGTCATGAGTGAGGACCCAAACACATACCCCAATGCCTGCCTGTCTCTGCAGGATGGAGGTGGAGTTGGCGTGAAGTTCAATACTTCACTGTCATTCCTATTCTGCATCTGTCTGACTCCTGCATTTCCAATTCTAATACCAGCAAGCAAACATTCGGCATTGACAAATGCTTGTTACCAAATGTTTCCATGTATTTATCTACAACAGTATGGTGGAGATGCAATATCTCATTTTCAGTTGGCTCTTGTGTTTACCCAGTTTTCAGTAGGGTCCTGCTTTTAGCCATTTTTTATGCTGTATTTACACAGAACAGGACAGGTGAGATGAAATTCCTCATTTTCGGCAGGGTACAGTAGAGCAGGATACAGCAGAAATGCTATATTTCATTTTCAGTAAGGTCTGCTTTTATGCATTTTTACATTGTAGCTAACAAGACCTGCCCACCTGAGATGCAATATCCCATCTTCAGTGGGGTCCCGTTTTTACCCATTTTTACAACATACACTATATTCCCATGATAGGCCAGCTGACAGGCAATATCTCATTGGGGTTCTGCTGTGACACATTTTTATGTTGCTTGCACGCATGTGCAAGAAACATAGTGCCATCATCCGAGTTTTTGGAGGTGTGTCAGCCTGTCTTCCAATGCAGTCAGTGTGTTTGCAGTCACAGCCCCAGTTCCCCAATCACTGCTGCAGCTGTCTATGACAAGCTGAAAATGCAGTGGCATACAGTTGAAAGGGAGAGCTCGCTTGAGTGAGCAGAGCTCCCCCCCACACATACACACGCGCGCACGCACACTGCATGCTCATGCGCCTTCCCCCTCACTGTACGGCCGACGGGGTGCCCAATCTCTGCTAGCCCATGCCCCCAAAGCATCCAGGTATCATGCTGGGAACCCACCCCAGCATGGCAAACGAGGTAGTGGCCGACGGGGTGCCCAACTCTGTCGGCTCCACTGTCTCCCCCAGTACAGGGTGCCACGCTGCAACAGATGCCATGGCGACAGGGTGCCCAATCCCCGCCGGCTCCATGCCCCCAGCCATCCTTCTGCTATGCTGGGAGCTCACCCCAGTGTGGCAAACGTCTCCATACATCATTTAAAAAAAAATGTAAAGAAAAAACGGTCCCACGCAGTCTCCCTGCCCCCAACAACCTCGCACTCCACCCACTGTGCACCCTGCCTTCCACACACACACCCTCACCCCATATTTACCTCCGAGTCCGGCGCGACGATCTTCAGTGGACCGAACACGCTCTGACTCTTCAAAGCCGACCTGAACTGAGGAAATTCCGTAAGCTGTATAATGGGATAGATAGGGTTTTTTCAACTTTGTTGCATATCTCTGGCATTTTTTGGAATTTTTGCACCAAATTTTCAACATGGGGTTTTTGGGACCCCTCCTCATGAATTCTTGCACTGTCATGGCATTATTCGGGCCCGAAGGGTGATTTCGTAGTCACTGTGCAAAATCACCTTTCCAGAATGATTAACAAAATGACACTGCCAGTGTTCATAAGGTGGGCTCTCAAAAAGCCTATTTTGAAATTTTGGTGAAAAAATTCCTAAAAATGACTGTTTTACAAGTGTGCATTGCGCAGTTCCTATGCACACTCGTAAGTTCACAAATTTTCAATATTTTCACTCCAGATTTTCAACATTGCCATTTTACCACACCTCCTTATGAGCAGTATAGCTGTCATTTTTCACATCTCACCCAAAATGTGTTTCTGCCTATGTAGCGTACAATGGCCCAGTCGGTGTGCGAAATCAATGTGTGGGACACATTAAAATCATGACACTGTTCAAGAGCAGAGGTCTTAAAAATGGCTATGTTGAAAAATTTGGTGAAAATTCCTTAAAATGACTGTTTTACGAGCGTGCGTTGTGCAGTTCCTACGCACACTCGTAAGTTTACGAAATTTCAATATTTTCACTCCAGATTTTCAACCTTGCCTTTTTACCATACCTCCTTATGAGCAGTACAGCTGTCATTTTTCACATCTCACCGAAAATGTGTTTCCGCCCATGTAGCGCACAATGGCGCAGTCGGTGTACGAAATCAATGTATGGGACACATTAAGAAAATCACAGTGACACTGTTCATGAGCAGAGGTCTTAAAATGGCTATGTTGAAAATCTGGTAAAAAAATTCCTAAAAATGACTGTTTTACGAGCGTGCATTGCGTAGTTCCTACGCACGCTCGTAAGTTCACGAATTTTCAATATTTGCACTCCAATGACTTCCAAATTCCTAAACAGCACATAGAAGCATGCAACATTTGGCACTGACAAATGCTTGTTTTACACTGTATTTATCCAGGATAACACAGCAGTGAGATGCCATATCTCATTTTCAGTGGGTACACTGTTTTACCAATTTTTACAAATGTATTTAGCCAGGATAGCCCAGCTGAGATGTAATATCTTGTTTTCAGTGGGATCCTGCTTTTACCCATTTTTACAATGCATGACACAGGATAGCCCAATGAAGCTGCAATATCTCATTTTCAGTTGGGTCCTCTACTTACTCTTTTTTTTTAATGTGTTTTCTCAGGATAGATCAACTGAGGTGTAATATCTCATTTTCAATGGGGTCCTGCTTTTAAACATTTTTCCAATATACTGTATTTACTCATGATAGCCAAGCTGAGATGCAATATCTCATTTCAGTGGGGTTCTGCTTTTACCCATGCTTACAATGTATTTACCCAGGATAGGCCACTGACAGACAATATCTCACTGAGGTCCTGCTTTGACACATTTTGACACTGTATTTATCCAGAATAGCACATTGTGGAGATGCTGTATCTCATTTTGAGTGGGCTCCAGATTTTACCAATTTTTGCAATGTCTTCAGCCAGGATAGCCCAGCTGAGATGTGGCTCGTGGTCAAGACCGCACGGATATAATAGCATGGTTAAAATTCACGTGGGCAAAATCACGCGAGTGAAAACAGCTACAGAGAAATATAGCACGGTCCTTACAGTGATATACCTGTAGGTGTTTTCATTCAAGCTGAGAAAGCTAGCATTCCATTTTGCAGTGGGTAAATAAGCTGGCCATGTGGCTTAGCAGTTAGCGTGACAGGCTAAGAATGCCTGGGATGGTCAGCAGCCCCAGGTTTGAATCTACCTCTCTCCTTTGAATTTTTTTTTTTTTTTTTGTGTGGTGGTTGATGTGTTTTCAAGGATGTTTATATATATATATATATATATATATATACTGTATATATTATTGTGCTTTCCCCTGCACTGCTCAGTGATCAGCTGCCCATTAATGTTAGTGCTGTGTGTGGGGCTCACTGTTTATCCCCTTCCTCGAGTTGCATCCCCCTGGAGTTTGTTTATTTAATTTGCCCACCCCAATTCCCCTCTTCCCCAAGTTGCGCCACCAGCATTTATTTATATAATCTACCCACCCCAGGTTTCACCCTCCCCAAGTCACCTCTCCTGTTTGCTGCTGCATCCTCAGTTTCCTCTTGGTGTTAACGCTGTGTGTGGAGCTCGCTGTTTTTACCCAACACTGTATTGGTTCCCATTGTATTGCTTGCATGGTTTTGGACAACTTAATTGTTTCCATGCTTACTTGATCTAAACTGCTGAGATGTAATATCATGTTTTCAGTGGGGTCCCACTTTTACATGCTTTTAAAATGTTCGCACCCAGGATAGCTCTGCAGGGGTCCTCTCTTCTACAGTGGGGTCTTGCTTTTACTCATATTTACACTGTATTTATCCAGAATAGCACAAGACAGAGATGCTACCTCTAATTTTTAGTGGTGTCCAGCTTTTATCCATTTTTGCCATGAATTTAGCCAGGACAGTCCCACTGAGATGTAATTGTTTTCGATAGGGTCCTGGTTTTGCACACTTGTATTTACCCAGGATACACCTGCTGAGAAGCAATATCTTCTTGATATTTATCTAACCAGGATAGCACAGCTGCCAGGCAAAATCTTGTTTTCAATTATGCAACGCCAGGTAGAGATGCAGCGAAATGTAATTTCGCTGAGGAAATTCCTTCAAAATCATCAATTTCACAAAGTGAAGCATTTCATGAAATTGGGCCCTTATGGTGAAATGTCACCAGTAAATTTCCAGCGAAATTTCACTGTCAGTTTCGCCTTTTGCCAGCACATTTTGCCATATGTTAATATCAGGCGAAATTGGGAAAAAAATGCTTGTCATATGACTTACTCTCTCTCTAGCAGACTGCTGGTCACATGGGTGACTGTACTTAGGCAGGAAGCCAGACTAAATCTATTTCCTTTAGCACTTCTGCAGTCTTGTAGGAGGGATTGAGAGACAGAGTGAGCAGAGCAGGAGAGCTTGATTTTCAAAAAAAGTGTTTGTTTGTAATCTCTTCCCCACTTTATTTTGAAAAGTAAATATTTTCCGTTAGTGCTTTTTCTTTAGTGTTATATTTTTCTGTCTTTAGAGTATATGTGTGTGTGTGTGTGTGTGTTTGACTCCCCATCCCCCACCCCAGTTCCTTCCTATATCTATATTTCTTTCTTTCTTTCTTTCTTTTTGATTTATTTTCTTTAGTTTTATATTAAGAAAAAAAAGTTTTCTTTATGATGGAGAGGTAGACTGGCAGTGCACCACCAGCACCAGGAGGATCTGCTGTCCACCTTAACAGGTGGGCATTTTCCAAGTGCCCCCCAAGAGAAGCATGTGCCTGTGGCCCACCCAGCAGCAGCTGGTCCCCCCCACCAGCAGCAGCAGCAGCAGGAGCACCTTGCACCTCTCCCAGCATCATAAGCCCCCTGCACAGCAAGAGCAGCTGGAGCCCATTGCTCCCCCCCCAGGAGCATGTGCAGCCCATACCTGCACCCCCCCAGCAAGAGCAAGAGCAACAGCAGCAGGTCTTGGTCTCAGATGAGGTGGCCACTGCAGAGAGATCAGCTGGTGAGCCCCCCCAAGGTCTCTCCAGTTTGGAAGTTTTTTGCCACAAAGGTTGGAGATGACAGCATTGTCATCTGCAACCTTTGTGGCAAAGATGTGAGGCATGGAAAAAAAGGGTCCCACTTTGGGACGGGTGTACAGAAGAGCCACCTGCTGTATCACCATGCTGCATAGTCGCTTTCCAAGCAGCAAGAAGCTGCAGCAGGAGGCAGCAATGGGGCCGAGCATCAGAAGGGCATCCAGCAGCCTAGGGGGCACCACAGTAGCAGCAGCAGGAGGAGTGATATGCCACACACCCGCTGGTGCAGCCATGCTGCAACTGCAAATTCGACATCACAGCCTGCAGCAGCTTCCCCGGCAGGTAACATCACGATGAAGGACCTTGAGGCCGTGCGCCAAGATGTGGTGGCAGTGAGCACAGAGGTACAAGGACTCTGGCAGCAGGTGGGCCAGTTCCACCAGAAGGTCAGGGGAGAACTTGATAAAATAAGGGAGGATCAAAATAAGGTCTTGGACCTCCTGGCAGAGCTGCATAGTGAGGGTGGTGGTGGTATTGTCAGTGGCAGTGGCACTGGTGCAACTGATTAGTGCTATCTATGCACTCATTTGTTTTTCTTTCCTTTGTCCTTTGCAAGTCTTGCTCTTTTTCCTCTGCACCCCCTAAAAAGAAGAAAAACACCTAAAAATAAAAAAAGTAAAAACAAAACACAAAAAACGTTTTCTGTCTCTTTCTCTTCTATTATATATCCTCTTTGTTCTTTTTTTTGTCAAGTGGTTTTCTATTTGATATGTTATGTTTTATGGAATGTTTATGCTCCATCCATTTCCCCTCTGTCTCACATGATTGAATACCTTTACTTTGACTGAGTCTGACCTTGCCTGTCCCCCCAAGTACTATGCCTGTAAACTGTACCTTTTTGCTTGTTTTATGTTACTCCTTTATTTGCTTCCTCCTGTCCACAAATGTCAAGTATTGTAATTTGTTCATATGAACAAAACTTTTTTCCCAAAGCTATGTGATGTAGTTGTCTGTTGTATGTGCTAAGGGCTGGTGGCAGTTGCTTTGGCTATGTGCAACATCAGTCCAAATATGTACACAACAGTCATAGAAATAGTTACATAAGCGCTTTTTTAAGTTAAACATGAATATGTTTTGTTCTATTGAGGTTCTCTGTCAACTATGGTACTCGCTGACGACCTCCTTCAATTATAGAAGGCAGTCCATGTTTGTAGCATGGACTCAGCATGATGGCGACTGCAAAGTCAGCTGACTGAAAAATGCTGGATACATGGGTATTTGTGTCCAGCACGTGGAGCATGTGATCCATTACATCACAACTTCCATGATCCCCACTTGCCTCCATCTGGTGTTACACATTAACTAATGTCTGCCTCAGCACACGTATGAGTGGTAAGGATTGACTTATACAAGCAATGTCCCCACTCACTGCCTGTGTAGCATGCTCAAATGGACAGAGAATGTGTATCAGCCCATCCATTTGGTGCCACTGCTCTGTTGTTAGAGTGATGGACACTGCAGCCCTTTCACTGGTGGTGTGCACCAGCAGGTATTCTGACACAGCTTTATACTTTTCATACAGCTGCTCAAGCATGTACAGTGTGGAATTCCACTTGGTCACAACATCAAGCTTCATCAGGCAGTAAGGCAGATGGTTATTGAGCTGTAGGTCACATAGATGATCATGGGCTTTTGCAGAATGGGCGAAGTGGACACAGTGGCGACATGTGACGGTAACTGTTTCCATAATGTTTGCATGGTTGAGAAACTGATGTACAACAAGATTAAAGCCGTGTGCCAGGCAGGGCACCCTGAAAAAAACATCATCGCTAATGCACTTCACTACACTGAAGCCATTATCACTTGAGATTAATCCTGCTATGAATGACTGTGTGCGAGGCCACCCATCAATCTCTGACAGCAGAACATTAAGCATTTTCTCAGCTGTGTGAGAACCAGTAACATTTATCATACTCAGGATTGCATGCTGCCAAATACCAGGTGTGTTGCTACCACCACAATATTGATTTCTGCAGGTTTTGCCAGACCCAAAATCAAGTACCACCTCAGGCAACTGTGCCCAGTGTGCTGTTATGCATAGATAGGAGCTTGCTGCTGTCTGTCCACTGGTCCCCATATCCATGCTAAGATGGATATATTCTGATGCACTATGCTTCAGTGCATGTCTAATTGAATCAGCCACTCTACTGTTAAGCTCTGGCATGGCATGCTTAGAAAAATGGGTTTGCGATGGAATCTGCCATTTGGGACAGGTACAGGCCATCAAAATGTGGAAACCAGCATTTTCCATGAACGAGAATGGCAACAGACTGATGATTAGCAATTCAGCAGTGGCAGCATTTAACTGTCGTGCAACAGCATGATTGGGGGTACTTTGTGTGCCACTTAAGGATGGTCTTCGGAGTGGGCTGCATCTTTGTGGCTGTTCGACCAAAATGCTGTACTTGAGGCAGCAATGATGTTCTTTTAGGGTTAACTCTTGACTCTTGGGGCTGTGTAGACTCCATGAAACCAGTTATTTTGGTTGCTTGTGGGTTTGGTGGTGTACTTTTTAGACTCAAGGGACTGGGACTGACACCTTCACTGCTATGCCCACTACTCAAGAGATCAAAGGATTGCTCACTTTCCTCCTCCACCACCGACCCCACTCTGCCCTCCCTTCTTCTGCTCTTGCACTATATTTAACTTGCCAAGGGAGATGCCACCAACAGCTCTGGCATCCTTCTGGTTTTGCTGCCATCTCAGCAGGTGCTTGTTTTCTGGTGGATGTGTTGTGGCTTCCTCCCCCCACCGACTAACACGTGCTTGACAAAGTTAGCATACTGCTGTGGTCTCTTCAGCAGTATCGAGCTCATACAAGTCCCAAACTAGGGACTTTCGACCTCTGGACTTCAGATGCTTTTGGGACTGGGATAATTCAGAAACAGGTGTGGAAGTGTGTGTTATTTGGGCTGCTCTCATCACTTCCATAAGACTACTTTTGGGAGGAGGGGTTACTTGACTGCTTGGAGGTTTGATTATAGGCTTGGTGACAGACTGACCCATGGGCTGTGCACATAAATTGCCTGCATCACCCTTGACCTTTTTTAACTCAGGCTCCCATGGGGGATCATCTCAGTTGTCATCATCACCACCAATAGCGATGATGTCCATGTCCTCCTCCTCCTCCTCCCTATCACTATCTTTTTGCAGCATGGCACCTTTTTCTTTCTCTACAACAATCTCAAGGGGCTTACTATTCCTATCTCCAGGATTATCAGACTCTGGTTGAACACTATCAACACCAAACCCTGCAGAAACAGGGACAGTCACACTGATAGACTTATCACCCTCCTTCTGGACCACTGTTCTTGTGCTGGTGTCAGTACCTCCCAATCTCTTCTTCTCACTGTCATCATTCCCCACCAGCACAGATGCAACAGTTTGAGCCTTAAAAAAGTAAGACACAGGTATGCCAGTATGTCCAACAACTCCTTTGCTGGTACCTGCTGCACCACCAGAGCCCACAGCAGAAGACACTGATGCAGACATTCGTGGGCTTTCACTGCTATAGGAATGGGACCCGGAACTGAAGTTGTACTCTTTTCAGCAGATTTCTTGGCTTTCTTATCTCCGCTGCCATGTTTCCCCCCTGTACTGGGCCGTCTTTTAGCAGGCATTTTTGCTGACTTCTACTTCAAAGCTTTGCCTTTCTCTGGGAGAATATCAAGAATGGATGTATTACTATCTGTGTCAATAACACCTCACATGTCATACCTACAGTACTGGCTTCCTTACAAGTCCAGACACTATCAGGACAGGTAGCAGCATTTAGAGAACAACTAATACCATATATGGTAGGTAGCCTATTCTAGTAAAAACAAAAAGGTAACTTTTTTCTTTCCCCAAACAGGAAATAAAGCAACACACACACACAGGGGAAAAGGGCACAAGTGACTGACTTTAAATACAGATCACCTGTGTCAAAGTACTGTAATGTGTTATTTGAAAGGTGCATGCCTGTAGTTATGTGAGGGAAGAGCTCCTCCCCCACATCCTACTCAAACTAGCAGGCTACCCGCAGGTCCGCTTAGAGCGAGTCACACTCTATGGCACATTGCTGCTGGTTTGTGGCTGCTCCCTATTCCCCCCCCTTTGTCCTTCTCTCCCATTCCATTTTGTTGTCTTCCTTCTGTCTCCCCATTCCTCGCCCCCCTCCCCCCCTCCTGCTGTCTTGTGCCATCCTTGCTTTTTTGGGGGGCTTCGGGCTGGTGTTTACACCTGTTGCATTGCTCTCCTTACTGTGGCTTGTGGCCTCCTGCAGCTGCTGTTTGTTTTACTCTTCCTTTCATGTCCGTTCCTCACTCCCTGCTTCTTTTTGTTTCTTACCTTCCCTTTTGAGCGGCTGCTATTCCATGTGCTTCTCAGTGTTAGTTCACGCCACCGCCTACCACGAGTTCCTGGATTTCCCTACTCCAACGCATTCAGCCTGTTCGACCTACCCACCTGGATGCGGCCACCTGCTTGCTCGGCCGCCTCTTTCTCTCCACTTCGGGGACACTACTTTGGACTTGGCTGGCTCCACCTTGCAGTTGGTCACTGGATTTCTACCTATATCCAGTGCCTGGAGAGGGCATCGCTGTCTCTCGCTTTCAGCAACTACAAGTTCCAGTACTACGGTTCTCGGATTCCCTTCTTTCTGCCCTCCTGCTTCCAGTGTGTTCTCCAGCTCATGCGGATGTCCTCATTCCCCTCCATTGCTTGGACTGCTACTTCTTTGCTCCAGCGCCTCTCGCCATACCACACTTGCTCTGCCCTCTGCATATCGCTATGATTTTCACACTCAGAACTACCCTTGCTCTCCACAGGTTTCCTGATGTTCCTCATGAAGCAAGAGCTATTCTGGACACACAAACTTTTTATTCTTGAGCTCAGCTGGTTGCAACATTTCATATCGCTAGCTCTATGGGGCCTACTATTTGCTAACATACTATTGTTTATTTCTGCAGTGCTACACTTTCTGGCCCTTTGCTATGCTCAGAGGAGGTGTTACCACTTATAATTCTGTGCCTTTACAAGCACCTTGAAATGTATCAGTGGCTGAAGTACTTAATATGAAAGCCCATCATTCAGTAACTACTCGGAGAAGAACATAATTTGGTGTCAGCCATTACTGGCACGAGGCCCTGAAGCTTAATGTTTATCTTGACTTGCTCTGTTAACAAGCATCGTCTGACAAACATTCTAGTCTCTACTTTGTGGATCCCAATTTCATCTCTGTGACTTTGTAGAGATATGGGGGCACACAGACTCTGTTCATGAAACCAAAAACCATTAATTGATATTCAGTTTTAGAAGGACACCAGACTAGTTAACCGTTCAAGTGATCAGGAGCCAGGCCCTATTGTTCTGTACGCAGCATACTGCCAGCTATTTCTGATTCAGTGCTCTATCCACACTGCTCTTCTCACCTCTGGCTTGGATGCCCCTCTACAGGGCTATGTCGCTCGGTGGCACAGGAGGCTTCCTTTACTTGCTACTTACTCTACAAACTCAACTAACCTCCATTCAGCTTCAGCCCTGGGATATCTGTCCAGCCAGGCAGCCCTCCATGGCAGCACCCCATCATGCTAGCCTACGTGGGGTGTAGCTTGACTCACTCTCTCCTTCCACCTACCTACATGGGGTCTGGCCATACGGCCTCACCTGGCACACTTTACTGCTCCCTTATTGACCTACATGAGGGTTTTTGCAGCCTGCTAGCCTTCGTGGGGTTTAGCTGCCGCTCTCTACTCACTTTACCAGTTGACCTATGTGTGGTCCAGCTGCACATGCTAGCCTTCATAGGGTTTAGCTGCCACTCTTTACTGGCTGACCTATGTGTGGTCCAGCCACAGAGCCTACCCTCGTATGGGCCTAGCTTGTGTTCTGCTCCCTTGGATGCATCCTACCCTGCTGCGTCCATTCATTTGGATCTACTACCACTCCATTTCCTCCTGGGATCCTCAGCAGAGCTATTCTATAGTGCCTTCCTACATCATAGCTCAGACCTCGGTTGGGAACGCATTGTAGTGCCATATTGGCTTATTAACTGTGGTCCTCATTGCCAGCTCATCCACCTCTGTTTCTTCCTACATTCTGCCATCTTCAATAATCTGGAATTCATTTCTACACGACCATCGTCACCTTCAAATCAGAGCCTGGGGTTTGACTTTTCAACAATACACCTCTGCTACTATGTCTGCTTCATGCAGGCTCGATTTACTACTACTACTGCTGACCTACATACAGGTCCACTTATTTACTCTATCTGCTCATATAGACCTGCTTTACCCTATGAGGGCCTAAAGATTCATCAAGATTGTCTCACCTATTCTACAACCTGCTTGCCCCTCGGGGCCTGGAGGTCCATCTAACGTATGTCTTCCTCTGTGCATTAAGATCTATTCCCCATTCACTTTACCTGCTTCACCCACTCCAGATCGGAGGTTTCCTACAGCTCCCCCATCTCCTGATCGTGCAGCATGCGCCTCGCTCCTGTGCTTCATCACCAAGGCCTTCATTTGCAAAGCTCGCCAATCAGAGCACGAACCACCCATCTTCATTTTTTGGGTTTGGAGACTTAGTAGCTTGGAAACTGCTTCCCTTCGGAGACGACTTCCTAACTTTCTGGATCGCTTGACCAATACAACTTTTGACACTTTGAATTGAATGTTGGACCATGGATTCAAATCTACTATAAGATTCTGCCCTGGACATGGATTTTTGAGCTAAGAATTCACTAGAAGGATGTGCTGTCATCTTCAACCGACACTCAAATATCAGTATTTCCATTCAGCTTCCCTCCTGTCACTGGATCAATATCTGCAACTCTGGAATTCAGATTAACCGACAATTAATATTGTTAATTTAGGATTACTCTCCTTTAGCATGCCCAGAAGGACGGGCAAGTCAGTAGCCATGGGTCCTCAGAGGTCTTCCCCAAAGGGTTTTTCTCTCTCTGCGTACTCGCTACTGTCTGGAATTGGAGGAGATAATTGTACTGTAATCATTATTTCTTTTGGGGGTCTCATCCTACCCAACTAACCATCCTTCCTATCATGGGATACAGAGAAAGGCCAAAACATTAAGTCATAACAAGCTACTCATCAGTTCAAGCATCCAAGCACCTTGCATATACCATCCAGTTCACATGTACTGTAATCACTGACTTGCTGATGTCTATGCTGAAGTACCTAAGCACTAATCCTTCCATACAACTAATACCTCATAAGCATTGTCCTACATACTGGTCTGGCCTCTGTATCCAAGCACAACCTACATTAACCAGCTACAGTACGTAGCACAAGCATGGAGCTATGAACCACTCATAATACTTAGTTAATACCACAATGTTTTTTATTATATAAAGGTAGAGACAACCATTAAACATTGACAAAGGTAAGTAGTACAACATGGTATTAGTATGGATGGGAGGGATCAGCAAGCAGTCTCTTGAAAACTACTATTGTGGTGCCCCAAAGGTGGTAAGATGGATGTTAACGTGTGCTGGGTTTCCACATCAATAAAAAAGGGGTAATAAAGCAACTACGCTGATGACACCTGTAACTTGCACACAAATTACTAATACAGGTTCTAAATGGGTGGATGGTGGCTCCAAACAAAAAGAGGCAAGAGGCAGAAGTAAGTTCCAAATACTTCTTAAGATTTTATTTATACCAAACCAAAGGGAAACACGGTCATGGGGAACACTTACACTTATTTCTACTCTCCTGTATGAGGAGGACTCTAAATAAACAGCTGTAACAGCTCCACTTTATGAGTGGTCTACACTCTATAATCAGCAAATCACTTTACAATCTTTCCAATACTACCCTGAGGTGCACCTCTACATAGGGTCTACTACCTGGAGTACTCCACTCTAAGAAACTCTAAAATGTATTACTGTAACACTCTACTATAGTCATAAAAGGCAGTTCGTGCACGGATGAACTTTTTCTGTCATCGAGAAGGAACTGGTTTGCAGGATAAAACATAAGGGGAACATCTGATGGACTGGGCTAATAACTAAAGGACTACAGAGAGGATTTTGTACAGGCCAAAAGCAATCTTAGGGCCACCGGAATTGAAGCACATCACACCCGACCACAGCCGGCTTCTGGACTGCCAGGGTAAGGTGAAGAAGAAGAAGATGCTGGACCACCGGCCCAAAGCCCTCTTCTGGACTGCCGGGGAAAGATGAAGAAGAAGAAGAAGATACTGAACCACCAGCCCACAGCCCTCTTCTAGACTGCTGGGGAAAGATGAAGAAGATTCTGAAACACTGGTCCAAAGCCCTCTTCTGGACTGCTGGAACACGAAGATTCACTGAACACCAAGCCACAGCCCTTTTCTGGACTGCCGGGACACAAAGCAGATACACTGAACACCCAGACGCAGCCCTCTTCTGGACTGCTGGGATACAAAGAAGATACACTGAAGAAAGGAAGTCTATGAAATGTGAGCAACAATGGGGTTCTGGGCACCAAGGCTGGACAAGCCAAAGACTACATAAAATAATAAACAGGACGATGATGCAAGATACTGCGTCAGATAATGTGGACGACACTTCGATATGAACGATAAAACAAGAAAATGAACAGTACCTTTGTACTGGTCCAGGCCATACTTTGGGGAAACTGGAAAAGCGGAAAACAATAAACAGGACATTGCAAACAACTATGGCATGGTTCCTTGAAGATCTGCTGCTGGCTGCTCTGAAGGTGCACTGAAGACGACTTCTGGAGTACTTTGGAGAAGATTGATCTGGGTACCAATGGTGAAAAGATTCTGGAAAATTTCTGAAGACTGATTCGAGCACCTTGCAACTTTAAAATGCTGGTGACAAAGCAATACTGTCTGGCACATTCACTGTTTGCAGCAATAATAGCAGAGCAAATAAAGTCTTACTTCTGGTTACAGTGGTCAATTATTCAGTCTCAATGTCCAGACCACAGTAAATATACAGGCAATTTAGTTTTTGGTTGAACCCTAACACTGGTGGACCTATCAGCGATTGTGAAGAGAATCGGACCAGCCAGATTGCGTAGTGTAAAAGGCTACGGGAATCACACGGCGCCTTCCACTGAAAACGTAGGTGCAGCTTCACGCCCACATAGCGAAACACTCATGCCATCCTTACATCCTTCACATAATAAATTAATGTCATCTTTCATTGGGGGGCTGTGCCCCCCGCACCCCCCCCACAAAAGTAAACATGTAATGTAAAAAAAAAAAAGCCAAAAAGATGCAGTAACGTATGATCTGTGTCAGTTACGCAGGAAGCGTAGTGCCTCGGCTGGTCTGACTATCTTCACAATCACTGACCTATCTAACAGGAGTCCCTCTGACTAGATTGGGTTCTTCCTGTTACTGTGGTTCTGTATGGCCAGCTAGACTCCCATACCATCTGGGGTCACTAATGCTGCCGGGTCCCTATAACACCTGGGGAATCTAAATGACTAGCGGTGGGCCTAACTTGCCCCTTTAAGTAGCAGTGGGCCTAACTTGCCCTGTTACATAATGGTGGGCCTCTCTTGCCCCTTCATATAACAGTAGGCCTAACTTGCCCCTTTAAACAGCTGTGGGCCTGACTTGCCCCTTGGGTCCTGGGCTTCCTATTGCCCTTTTAAATATACAGTTGGGCCTGTATCACCCCTTTAAGAATGGGCCACCCTTTAGCTGTGCCCTTGGAAATACACTGGACTTCTCTTAATGAGCCCTTGCTATATACCGGGCCTATAATGCCCTTTTAACTATCTGGTGGACCTCTAACTGGCTGACCCTTTTAACTAACTCTTTGGCTTCAGTCAGGACCTTTTCTGCCCTTGCCCCACCTTAACTCAGCCTTTGGGGCTTCCCTCTATTAATATTTCTAACTTATCCTTTCAGAGCCTTTCTGCCAGGCCCCTCCCCTTGGTGTCACTAAACCCAGATGAATATTAATCTATATAAATACAGCCCTCTGGCCTGTCCCACAGCTCTCAGCCATTCCTATTCAGCACTGACTGCACTGCAAAATAAATAACTTTTACTTTAAAAGAAAAACAACTTTAGGTGGTCAGCACCTAGCTGTTGGTGCTGCCACCGACTCACCGCCCTGGCCTGGGGTAAAGACAGTGTTGAGGTAGGTGGAAGTTACTGCTGGTAGAGGTAAGGCTTTTCTTGCAGGTGGGCACAGGACATCTGGGGACTCTGCAAGGTCCTAGCGGCACGATGGCTCTGCGACCATCTCACTTCGTGATGCAGCACTGCTACCACTGCCCTCGGGGGACAGGAAACTGTACTTTAAATATAAAAAAAAAATAAACAGGGGCTCCAAGCCCAACACGCTGAACAGGACACTTTCCTCTTCTTACGAGGTGACCCGATGGCACTTCAGACAACACAGCTGCTTCACAGGCTGGACACTGGCAGGATCAGGAACTGGAGGCAGCAGAGGCACACAGACAAGCTCCCAGACACAGTTTCAACCATACAGGTCAGCTCTGAGGTCCCCCTATGCTTTCTATGTCCTCTCTCCTCCACAGCCACCAGGACTCACACTGTAATGACTTACTTTTCAAAAAGCAACACTCTGGGTTCTAATTCTGGAAGCATGGCAGGTGCCACACAGTGAACATTACATCAGCCCAGCCTGGCATTCTGTTTGCTGCAGCATGGCATAAAGGCTTAATTTTTGCATTATTTCTGAGCTATTTACAATACTTCGGCAGGCTTTGTAACAAGGTTAGATGTTGACATTTTAAACTGGGCACCTGGGCATTTCTTGGGCACCTTATTACTGTACTAAAGCACCTATTAACTGAGCACTTTTCTATTTCTTTATATTTTGTGGTGCCACCAACTCTGGGGCACTACACTATATTAATATATAGTTTATTATACTACACTCGTCAGGTGTTACACAAACAATGCTGTAACAGAGAAAGGGTAAGGTAAGTCAACTAAAACAGAAACACTGCACAATGTGCAGAGGCAAGCTCCAGCAATAAAATACAGGGGAGCAATTCAACAAACTAGTGAAACTGTAAATGGACAAGTTCAAGTGATGAAGTAAAACCATACAAAAAAATATACAACTGTTGAGTTTCACAGTTTAGGTGACACAAGTTAACACTCCAGCAAACAGAACTAACCACAAACAAATAAAAACAAAATAATGCATCAGTTCTGTGTGTTTAAAACTTTAGAATTCACAGTCACAACTAAAAGTAGAAGAATGGTATATATAACACAGGCTAACAGCGGCAGGAAGTCTCAGACAGGACAGAGAAAATTTTCAGAGAAAAAAAATTGTTAAGATATAACAAAATTAATAAGAAATAACAGTACAAAATAAATTCACAATTTGTGAGTAATCTGTTTGTAAAAGGCTAAAAAATAGCCTGCACTGGTTTACACTCCTACCTTACCCCACTCAACTGCATCAAAGACACACGCAAAAGTAAAACCTAATTAAACTAAGTATTATGCAAAAATCCACAAAATTAGAAAATGTTCCATAGCAGTACTTGGAAAAAACTGTATATTTTGGAGCCATTAGCTCTCAAAAACAAGTTTTAAAGAGGTTTTAAAAGGGTTTATTGGCTTTGATGCATCACAAAAGACTGCTCTCCGACTCAACATGCAGCAGAGTGAGCTGTAAATAAGCTGCATGTGATATTTGACCTATTTACCTACAATGCAGTGCACATTTTGCTTTTGGAGCAATATTTCACTGGTGAAATCAAAAGTTACACCAGCAAAATTGCGCCACAAGGCAAAAATTTAAGCATTAATGGGCAAAATTGGTTGCAAAGCATTTTACATGAAATTTTGCCATTACGCGAAATCGGAAAACCAGGTGAAATTTTGTTTTACCTAGGTGAGAAATTTTGTGTAATTGCAGAATTATGTGAAATATTTCACCAGGGAAATATTTCAGTTTCACACAACACTAACGTCAACAAGACTGCTGTAATGGCAGAACTTGTTGCGTCAGTCAACCTGGCATGCATTACAGAGACTTGGCTGGGGAATGCTTCAGGCCCTGTGCTAGAGGCGTCCGTCCCAGCCTGGTTCACTGTAGTTCACTGGCCAAGGAAGGAACACAGGGGAGGTATGGTAGCCATATGTTTCAGGTCAGATCTGGGCCTGGTGGTGCATCCAGTAGGGGACGCCAGTTCTTTTGAGTGTGTGGCGGTGCGAGTGGATCCCAGAGTGGAGTTCAGGATTCTCCTGGTCTACCGTCCACCTGGGTAGGACCAGAGTTTCCTGCAGAAATTGATGGCCTTTGTCGCTGAGAGGGTGTTGGAGATGCCTAGATGGCTTATTCTCAGCGACTTCAACACCTGGGTGGATGCTGAGGCATCATCTGGGGCCAGAGACTTCCTTTCTCATATGGAGACTCTGGGCCTCACTCTTGAGACCATGGTCAGGACCCACCACTCTGGGCATGCGCTCGACCTGGTGTTCTCCCTGGGGCTCAAAATTCATACCATTGAGATTGATCAGGTCATATGGTTGGATCATTGCACCATCAGGTTCTGCTTCAGAGCCCCCCGAATGTCCCTTCCCTTGTGGAAATGATTCAGTTCTGTCCTTTGAAAGGCTTATGACCAGAGGGACTGTTGGAGGAACTGGACATTTTGTCTGTGCTTGAGGCCTGTGCCGATGGCCCAGGGAAGGCCATGATGGCACTAGTTTCACGCCTCAACTCGCAATAGTTTGATGGTGAGCTGAGAATGCTGAAAACCAGGGGGCGGAGATTGGAGAGGCATTGGAGAAAAAACAGGTACCAGAAGGATGGCCTGATTCTGATTACTCATTACTATGGGTATCAGAATGCAGCCACTCAAAGAAACACAGCTTTTATGTCTACAATGATTGCAGCTGGGAAGAACTGACCAACTCAGCTCTTTCGGGTTGTAGACAGGCTACTACACCTAGCCTGTCTGGAACCCTTGAGAGTTTTTCAACTCACAAGTGTGAGGTGTTCACTTGGGTATTCTCAGACAGAGTGTCCTCCATTAGGGTTGGGATCTCTCCAAGCAGAACACCATTCTCTAACAGTGGCAGACCCCGGGGTGGATGTATTCGGTCACCCTGGGGAGAGTTCCGGACTGTGACAATGATGGAAGTCTGTGGGGTGATCTCGGGGCTGAACCCAGCATTCTGCAACCTTGATCCAGGTCCGACATAGCTACTTGTTGGCTGCATCAGGGTCCTGGGTATGGTTTTAGCCAAGATTGTCAGGAGTTCCTTGTTGGAGGAGGTATTTCTGGAGTCCCTTAAACAGGCTTTGATTAAGCCCCTGCTGAAAAAACATCCCTGGACCCTAACGTCTTGGCGAATTACCAACCTATCTTGAACCTCCACTTTTTGGGGAGGGTTCTTGAGAAGATGGTCATGAAACAGCTCGAGGGTCACCTCATGGGCTTCCAGATTTACAGTATGAATCATTCCAGTTTGGGTTTGGGGCTATGCACAGCACAGAGATCATGTTGGTTAAGGTGTTGAATGTCCTGCTTAGGGTAAGGGATAGAGGAGAGTGATAGATTCTCATTCTCCTTGATCTCACATCAGTGTTTGACACTGTGGACCATGGGGTGTTGTTGGATAGGCTAAGAGAGTATGTAGGACTTGCCAGCAAGGACATCAGCTGGTTTGAGTCCATTCTCTTGGGCAGGTCTGAGAGAGTGATATTGGGGAAATTACTCATAAAGCCCAACGGACCTGCCCTGTGGAGTTCCCCAAGGTTCTGTCCTCTCCCCCATTTTGTTCGCAGTGTATATACTGCCCCTGGGTGAGGTCATAAGGCAGTATTAGCTGAGTTTTAAATGCTATGCTGATGATACTAAGCTCTACCTGTCCTTCATACCTGGGAGATCTGATGTGGTCAACATGCTGAATGATTGCTTGACTGAGATCTGGACTTGGATTTCATTGAACTGGCTGGGACTTAACCAGGAGAAGACTGAAGTACTGGTGGCTGAGCTAGATCTAATATGAGGGGTGGGGGCTTCTGGGGATAGGTTGGAGCTTTTCATTGGTCTGACCAAACTGGAGGCCTCCCCTAAGATGAAGAGGCGTTATCCCGGGTAATGAGCTAACACTTGAAGCCCAGATGTCAGTTGTTGTCAGGACCATTTTTTACCCTCTCTGGAACATCACCTAAATTAAATCCCTTATTCTTCTTGATGACCTGGTCACACTGGTACATGTATTCATCACCTCGAGGCTCGACTACTGTAATGCACTCTACCCTGGGGTCGAAGGAGGTGCGATGCGGTGCATGCAGCATTTTCAGAACACAGCGGCCCGGTTGTTGACTGGACACTCGAGGTTCAATCACATTACACCCATGACTCACAAACTGCATTGGCTGCCGGTGCACTGGCGCATCACCTTTAAAGTAGGTCTTTTGGCCTATAAGGCCCTACTCAGGTTGGGTCTGGGCTACCTGAAGAAGCTTCTGCATTCCTACAACCTGTTTCACTCTCTTAGATCAGCTGGAGATGCCCTCCCGGAGGTCCTTAGGGCCAGGTTAAAATCTTCCAGGGACTGGGCACTTGAGGCGGCAGCCCAGTTCCTTTGGAACTTGCTACCGTGTTAGCTCCGGAAGGTGTTATCCATAGAGATTTTTAAAAAGCATCTTAAAACCTTCCTTTTTGAACAGGCCTTTGGAATCTGAGGAATATATCTTGAGACTGCTAGACAGCTTGGGAATTAATTTGTATCTGATATTGGGGCCTTTATTTATGAATTTTATATAATATTATGTGACTGTTTCCTAATTGCTGTCTGTGTTTATTTTGTTGTAAAGGTGCCCTGAGCCTACGGGGAAGGGTGCCCAAAATAAATAAACGCTGCTATTACTACTAAAGTGAGTTCCTGATTTTACACATTTTTCCAATGTAATTACCCAGGAGAGTAAGTGGAGATGATATATCTTGTTTTCAGTGGTGTACTGATTGTACCCATTTTTACGGTGTATTTATCCAGTATGGCCCAAATGAGATGTAACATATTGTTTTCAGTGGTATCCTGTTTTTACAGATTTTTATAGTGTATTTTCCTAGGATGGGCCAGCTGAGATGCAATATCTCATTTTCTGTGGGGTCCTGCTTTTACCCATTTTTGCAGTGTATTTTACCCAAAATATCCCAGCTGAGGTGCAATATCTTGTTTTCAGTAGGTTCCTGTTTTCAGCCATTTTTACACTGTATTTACACAGGATAGGTCAGTTGAGATGAAATTCCTTGTTTTCAGCAGGGTCAGCAGAGATGCTATATCTCATTTTCAGTAAGGTCTGCATTCAAGTATTTTTACATTGTAGTTATCCAGGATTTCCCAGCTGAGATGCAATATATATATTTTTCTGTGGGCTTCTGCTTTTAACCACTTTTACAATGTAGATACCCAGGACTGCCTAGCTGAGGTGCAATATCTTATTTTTTGTAGGATACTGCCTTTACCCATTTTTACAATGTATGACACAGGACAGCCCACCAGAGATACAATATTTTTTCAGTGGGACCTGCTTTTACCCATATTTGCAATGTATTTATCCAGATTAGCTCTGCTAAGATACAATATCTCATTTTCAGTGGGATCTTGTTTTTACATATTTTTACACTATATTTGTCCAAGATAGCACAGTAGAGATGATATCATTTTCAGTGGGGTCCAAATTTTATACATTTTTACCATGTATTTAGCCAGGATAGTGCAGCTGAGATATAATATTTTTTTTTCAGTGAGGTCCTGCTTTTAACACATTTTTACAATGTATTTACTCAAGATATGCCTCCTGAAAAGTAATATCTTTTTTGCTATGTATTTAGCCAGGATAGTACAGCATACAAGCAATATCTCATTTTCAATGTGGTTTTGTTTTACATAGACATAGAAACATATACTTTGATGGCAGATAAGGACCGCCTGGCCAACCTAGTCTGCCCATTTCCCTACCTACAGGATAAGCTATAGATCCTAGTTAACCAACAGCCTATTTCTTCCTACCCCCTCAAGAATTGCCTTATGTGTGTCCCATGCATTCTTGAATTCTCCCACAGTTTTAGACCACACAACCTCCTCAGGAAGGCTGTTCCATGCATCCACCACTCTATCTGTGAAAAGATACATCCTCACATTGCCCCTGAGCCGTCCCCCCTCTAGCTTCAAAGTGTGTCCTATTGTTCTTGCACATCTCTTTTTCTGAAAGATGCTACCCTCTTGGACTTTGTTGATTCCACTGAGGTACTTAAAAGTTTCTATCATGTCCCCCCTCTCCCACCTGTCCTCATGGGTATACATATTAAGCTCCTTTAGTCTCTCATCGTATGGCTTCTCTTGCAGACCCTGCATCATTTTAGCTGCCCTTATCTGGACTGCCTCCATCCTGTCTGTGTCCTTGTGGAGATGGGGTCTCCAGAACTGGATGCAGTACTTCAGATGGGGTCTCACCAACTGTCTGTACAGAGGGATAACAACTTCCTGTTTTCTGCTGGCGATGCCTCGCCCTGTACATCCCAGTATTCCCCCAGCACTCCCTACTGTCTTCTCACATTGCTTGGTAACCTTAAGTTCATCTGATATGATTACCCCCAGGTTCCTTTCCATTTTTGTTGTTGTTACTACCCCCCCCATTGTGTAATCTTCCCCCAGGTTTTTGTTTCCCAAGTGCATTATTTTGCACTTCTTTGCATTGAATCCAAGCTGCCATACTTCTGACCATTCCTGCAACATTGCCAAGTCCCTTCTCATCCTTTCCACGCCTCCTAGTGTATCAACCCTGTTGCAGATCTTTGTGTCATCTGCAAAGAGGCATACTTTTTCTTCCAGTCCCTCTGCAATGTCACTTATAAAGACATTAAAAAGGACTGGACCCATTACTGAACTCAGCGGTACCCCACTAGTAATCCCTCTTTCTTCAGAGTGGATTCCATTTACAATTACATTCTGTGTCCTGTTGTCCAGCCAATGTTTTACCCAGGCTACCACCCTGGGACCCACTCCCAGGCTGGATCATTTGATTATTAATCTTTTGTGTGGGACTGTGTCAAATGCCTTGATAAAGTCTAGGTAGGCCAAGTCCACAGCCCCTCCCTGGTCTACTACTTTGGTCACCCAGTCAAAGAAATCATTTAGATTCCTCTGACATAACCATCCCGCTGTGAACCCATGCTGCCTTGGGTCCTGTGCCCCACTTTCCTCTAGGTACTCAACAATTCTTTCCTTCAGAAGTGATTCCATCACTTTCCCTACCACAGAGGTCAAACTGACAGGTCTGAAGTTTCCTGCCTCTGTCTTGCTCCCACTTTTGTGAAGGAGAATCACATCCACCTTCCTCCAGTCCTCAGGTACCACACCATCTTCCCATGATTTGTTAAAAAGGGTAGTCAGAGGTGTCACTAGTTCTTCCCTAAATTATTTTAGAATTCTGGGGTGAATTCCATCAGGCCCCATTGCTTTGTCCACCTTCAGTTTTAGGAGTTCTTTTAGAACCCTTTCTTCTGTGAAAGGACTGGGATCGAACCCCCTGTTCAGAGTGCTGCTGTTAATTGGATTAGGCATCTCCCCCTCCTCCTTTTTTGTGACTGCTGAGCAGAAGTATTAGTTCAGTATCCCTGCTTTTCACTGTCCCTCTCAGCCCACCCACCGTCCATTCTGTTCAGCCTCACTACCCCTTCCTTTGTCTTTCTACACGCCCTGATGTACCTATAGAAGATTTTATCCCCCTTCTTAACCGAGTTGGCTATCTTTTCCTCAGTTTGGGCCTTTGCTATTCTGATTTCCCTCCCTGCTTCCTTCTGCCTTAACTGGTACAGTTCTCTGTCCTGCTCCTTCTGTGTTTCCTTCTACTTCCTAAATGCTATCTTTTTCTTCCTAACCTTTCCTGCCACCTCTTTTGAGAACCATAGTGGCTTTTTTTTTCATTTTGATTCTTTTGAGAACCATAGTGGCTTTTTCTTTTGTTTTGATGTGTTTATTTGCTCCACACAAAGGCTTGTTGCCTCTGTGATGGCATATTTTTACACTATATTTGTTCAGGCTAGTAGAGGGAGATGCTACATCTCATTTTCAGTGAGGTTCTGCTTTTATACATTTGTACACTGTATTTACCCTGGACAATATAGTGGAGATGCTATATCTCATTTTCAATGAGGTTCTGATTTTACCCATGTTTACAACATATTTACCCAGGATAGCCAGCAGAGATGTAACATAATGTTTTAAGTGGGGTCCTTCTTTTACACATTTTTACAGTGTAGGATACATCAGTTGAGATGAAATATGTCATTTTCACTTGGGACATGCTTTCATCCATTTTTATGATATCTTTACCCAGGATAGCCCAGCTGAGATGCAGTCTCTTGTTTTCAGTAGGGTCCTGCGTTTAGCCATATTTACACTGTATTTACGCAGGATAGGCCACAGGAGATGAAACACCTAATTTTCAGTAAGGTCTGCTTTCACCCATTTTTATAATGTGTTTATCCAGCATAGCCCAGCAGAGATGCCATATTTCTGTTACAGCAGGGTCCTGTTCTACTCATTTTTACAAAGTATTTATCCAGAATAGCTCAGCTGAGATACAATATCTCATTTTCATTGGGGTCTTGCTTTTACACATTTTTATAATGCATTTATCCAGGATAGTTGTGGGATGCCAATGGAGAGTAGGGAGGAAAAGTATGAAGTGAGAGGAGAGGGATTCTTTTAAACAAGAAAGCTAGCAGTAAAAGTAAGAAAAATTCAACGTTTCTTCATAGCTTGTTTTTTGACATTTTGACCCTCAAATTTTCAACTTGGACCCATGTTCAAATCTTTACTGTGCCACTAATCATGTTAGTGCTGCATGTTCAATCTGAGGCAGTAACACTGCAGTATATAGTCACTGTCAGTGCTACTTCCCCATTTTCAGATAGGTAGCATACTTTGGTCAGAGCACACTGTTGTAATATTGGTCAGAGCTGGATGTGCACTAGGCTGGATCTGAATATGTGACCCATAGCCTTTTAATGGCCCCACCTAATGATCAAGACAGGAGACATTTTAAAGGCTCGTCTGAAAGGTAATTTCACACAGTGACTGTGAAGACATGTTTTGAAGGGTGATTTGAAAAAATGACACCTGCCATGTCTATCAGGTGGGGTAAGAAATGGGCTGTGTTGCATATGTGAGCCACAAATCTCCAAAAACCACAAAGCTATGAGTAAACATTCAAAACATTCAACATTTCCTCATGGCTTTATTGTTTTTTGACATTTTGACCCCACATTAATGAATGTAGTCTTTGTGATCCCACTGTATGATCAAGACAGGTAGAATTTTCAAATCTGGTCCAAAATGTGATTTAAGTGGAGCAATTGTGGAAACATATTTTGGAGGGGAATCTGAAAAATGATACCTGTCATGCACATGAGGTGCGGTAACAAGAATGTTATGTTGAAAATTTGGGTCTAAAATCTGCAAAAATCACAAATCAGTGGGTACTCACTTAAAAACCAAAATACGTTTCCTCATAAGTTTGTTGCATTTTGAAATTTTTATACCACATTTTCAGCAGTCTTTTTGTGACCACTCTGTACGATCAAGACAGGAAGAATTTTTCAAAATCTGGTCCAGTAAGTGATTTCACAAAGTGGTTGTGAAAACATGTTTTGGAAGGGCTTTGAAAAATGACATCTGTCATGTCCATGAGGTAGGATCACAAAGAGGGCAATGTTGAAAATATGGGTCCAATATCTGCAAAGATCACAAACTTATGAGTAAACCCTGAAAAATGCAACATTTCTTCATAGCTTTGTTTTGACATTTTGACTCCACTTTTTTAACACTGTCTTTTTGTAACCCCACCTCATGAACTGGGTAGGTGAAATGTTTGAAATCCCATCTGAAACGTGATTTCACAAAGTGACTATAAAACGTATTTTGAGGATTTGTAAAATTTCACCTACCTGATTCTTGACAGGTGGGGTCACAAAAAGCCATGTTGAAAATTTGGGGCAAAAGTATGAAAAAATGTCTAAGTTACAAATAAAAGTTGAAAGCCATTAACCTTGTTTTCAGCCAGTTTACGGTCAGAGTTAGAAGCAGCAGGGCATTCCAGTAGTTAGAGGAGTTCATGAAACAGCTATGTGAGGCTTGTGTGGGGGTATGCAGTGGTGGGTGCTGAGAGTGTGTGGGGCAGAGGGTGGGGGGACAGAAAACTAGGAGGGACCAGGGTTTTTTTACAAGTATTGTGGAGACAGAGTTAAAGGGTGGGGCATAAGATCATACAGTGGTATGAGTGGGAGGGATTTGGTGTTTTGACTGACAAGGTTTGAGGATGGAAGTGGGAGACCATGTTCTATCCTTACCTTGAAACAGACTAAATGCTGGAGGCATTTAGTCTGTTTCAAGGTGTAAGGTTAGAACATGTGAGTGAAAGACCATACAGAGAGAGGGAGTGGGAGGGATTTGGTCTGTTTTAAGTGGATGGGTTAGAGGGGTAGGGTGGAAGACCATGCAGAGGTAGGGACTAATTTATACAGCTGCATATCTCCCTGACCCCAGACAGGCAGTGCAATCAGAAGTGGAAAAGATGATGCCACCATTACTTGCTCCTTGTCATCAGGGAAGGCAGTGGGGTTTGGAGCAAGAGGTGGTACCAGTGGAACAACCGAGGACAAAAGAAAAAAGTTCAGGGGCAGATGCAGAGAGAGAGAGCACACTGATTCATGCATACTCATTATGTGCTTTTACACCACTGTGCGGAGCAACATTATGTGTTGCATTTGGTATCCAGTCACACCCTTCCAGACACCCTATATTGTCTCCTCCCACATTGCCAATACATCATCATAGCTCTTGCTATGCAGCCATAAAAAAGTAGGAGGGAAGTTATGTGGAGCTTTAGGGAAAAACACAGTAAGAAATGGGAAAGGGCAGCAGGGTAGCAGGCAGGGTAGAAGGGCAGCAGGGTAGCAGGCAGGGTGGAAGGAAGCTGTGGACAGCCAAAGGGATGTGTTGGATAAGGCACTTGGGGAAGCCATCATGAAAATGGCAAGTAAGAGGAAAGTGCTGCTAGTTTATAACTTCAGTCTACCAGATGTAAAATGGATTCTTTCAACAGCAGCATGCACAAAGAGTAGGGCTATCCTGGCTCCATACAAGGAACTTTTCTCAGGCAGCTAGTCACAGAACCCACAAGGGATGGGCCAGTGCCAGACCTGGTGCTTAGAAACAGGGACAGAATTGCAAACATCACAGTGAGCAGTCCCCTGGGTACCAGTGATCACTGTACAGTGTGGTTTTAACATTAGGTTAGGAACAGAGGCTAGCCACATGAGGACGAGGTTTCTGGACTTTAGGAGGGAGGATTTTAAAGAAATGAAAGACTGCCTCAGAAACCACCATAAGGGAGGAATTGCCAATGAAGGGCAGAGGCACAGTGGGCAAAAACAAGGGAGGATATAGCTAAAGCAACTTAGCTTTGCAATAAGGAAGTGGATAAACAATGAAGGAAAAAGAGACCATTATGGTTTTCTAAGGAAGTGGCCAAAGTGGTGAATGAAAAAAGGGTGGCATTCAGGAGATGTAAGGAAACACAGAGGGAGGAGGACAGGTAACTATATAGTAAAGCAAGGGGAAGCAGGCAATGCAGTGAGGGGAGCGAAGGTGCAGACAGAAGAAAATATTACCACAGGGGTTACAAAGGGGGATAAGGCATTCTTTAGATACATAAGTGAAAAGAGAAAAGCAAGGAGAGGGATAGTAAGGCTTAGAAGGGCAGAGGGGAGACTGCAAAAGAGGATCAAGAAAAGCAGACATCCTGAAGAGCACTTACTAGGCCATCTGTACCTAGTTTTAAATATTTAGGGATTTTATTAGATCCTGGACTCAATTTTGTTCCTCATATTGAATGTGTGGGGAAGAAAATAAACCAAAAATTGGATTCAATATCGAAATTAGAATTCTCTTAAGAAGCACAATTTTGTTTCACATTTTAATCTGTATTCAAGAAAAGAAAACCAGCATGGTATAACATCAGTGTTGCATCCAGTAATGAAAGAGACTATTATAAGTGAATACAATCTCCAGCTTAGTAAATGAGTCCATTAGCGATACCAACAGAGTCCATCATTTTGGAGAAAGTCCTCAGAAATATTCTGATGGATAAGTGGTACCAGCCAGATCAGGTGAAATTCCTATTCCCCTGATAGAATGTTATACCACAACAAGGTATAAACAGCCTTATAGCAAGATCTGTCTGTGCTACCATTGTCCATTTTGCCTCTATTTAAGAACAAAACTACATAAGTTTTTGGCTATCTGGCAAATATGAATATACAAGTATGTAATATCCATACAGACAAGAAGCACAATTATTAATAGCCAAATAGTTGTTAATCCCAATACTGGACTACGGACACATATTATTTGTTTCTCATAGTAGGGTTTTTGGGGACAAATACAAGGTTATTTTCAATAACATTTGCTGGTTTGCTCTTGGTGCCCCATATCAGACGCATCATTGCATGTTATATCAGGAATTGAATCCCCCCCCCCCCTTTTATTAGGATAAAATTTAGTGCACTGTTGTTTTCCTATGGAGTAGCAACAAAGTCTGAACCTACAGTACTTGCAGATGTAATTACATTGAGGACCAAAAGTTATAACACAAGAAATAATGAATTGTCTCTACTTATTTCCCCCATGTAGAACTGATATGTATAAAAGGGCCTTTTCACAGTATGGACCTACTTTTTTTAAATAAATTAATAGAGGTGGTTAATGTAGCCAAAAATGTAACTTGTTTTAAAAAAATGTTGTCTGGTTTGTTACATGCTGTTAAACATTGTAATTGTAAGTGATGTATTGTTCTATTTATGATCATTGCTGTTGTTGAATATTTTGTTTTATGTCAGGCATGGCTAAAAAAGGGCTATGTCCAGTCCACCCCCTGGTTAAAAAAGAAAAAAAAATTGGGGGCACAGAAACCCACAGTCAATGCACCAATGGGGCGGAGAGGTATTGGCAACCACAAAACAGGAAAGTGACCTTGGGGTAATCATTTCTGATGACCTGAAGGCAGAAAAACAATGTGATTAGGCAGTGGGGAAAGCTAGCAGGATGCTCAGGTGCATAGGGAGAGGTATCACCAGCAGAAAGAGGGAGGTAATGTTACGCCTGTATAGATCGGCACGGGGTCAAAACCACGCTGGCAGAATGTCGTGTGGCATAAGTGCGTTGCGTGCTTCATTGCTATCTTTTTTCTGTGTGGGGCTCTGCCACCCACACCCCCATTATGGGGGTTGAAGACCTGGACCCCCCAATAAGGATTCTAACTCTGGGGTCCAAATATGGAGAGCGATAGGTTCAGATTCTGCATAATGTTGTGCGCTATTATGTGTGCAACATTATGACCCGGTACGGTATAGATCGATGGTGAGGCATCACCTCCAGTATTGTGTCCAGTTCTGGAGGCCCCATCTCTGGAAGGACATAGATAGGGTGGAGAAGGTACAGAAGAGGGAAAACAAAATGGTGCAGGGCCTGCATCAAAAGCCCTATGAGGAAAGACTTAAGGAATTAAATATGTACTTTCCAGAGGAAAGAAGGGAAAAGGGGGACATGATAGAACTGTTCAAATACCTCACAGGTATTAGTAAGGTAAATGAGGGTAGCATTTTACTGAGAAAAAGATGCTCGAGGACAAGGGGTCACACTATAAACCTGGAGAGGAGGAGACTCGGAGAAGATGTGAGGAAATACTTCTTTATGGAAAGGGTGGTGGACTTCTCTAAGGTTTTTTACTCAGTGTCACACCGTGGAGTGTTGGAGAAGCTGAGGAGCTTGGGGTTTGGGGATAAGATACTAGGGTGAGTTGAGAATTGGTTAACAAGAGGTAACAGAGAGTGGTGGTTGGGGGTGAGGTCTCGTCTCCCACAAGGGTAATTAGTGAGGTTCCTCCAGAGATCAGTGTTGGGGCTGATCCTATTTAACACGTTCAACTTAGACATCAGGGTTGGAATTAGGAGTAGGCTGAGTCTGTTCATGGATGACTCCAAACTGGGAGCAGTGGTAGACAAGGAAGAGGGGAGAAGGATGCTGCAAAAGAACTTGGAGACACTTGAAAGGTGGTCACACACTTGGCAGCTGAGGTTCAATGCCAAGAAGTGCAGTGTACTCAACTTGGGGGGCAGGAACCCCGGGTATGACTACAGTCTTGGATGGGAAAAGCTGGTGGTTTCCAGTGAAGAAAAGGATCTCGGGGTGGCAATAGACACCAAAATGAATAATTCCGAGCAGTGTAGGAGGGCAGCTGCCAAGGCGAATAGGATGCTGGGGTGCATAGACATGGGGATAACATCCAGGAGGAGAGAGGGCCTACTGCCCATGTACAACTGCCTAGTTAGGCCACACCTGGAGTACTGTGTGCAGTTTCGGCTCCCATACTTGAGGAGAATGTTGCCCTTCTTGAGAGGGTCTAGAGGAGGATGTCAAAGATGATTCATGGTCTGAAGGACCTGTCCTATGAGGAGAGACTATGGGATTTGAACATGTACTCCCTGGAGGAGAGACGGGATGGGGTGATATGATAGAGGTCTTTAAATATTTGTAGGGGATTAATTGGGTCAGCTCTGATTGACTGCTCCAGCTGAGGAAGGACGGAGCCATAAAGGGACATAGCCTGAGAGTGATGGGGGGGTTAAGGGGGAGATGAGGCAACACTACTTCACTGAGAGGGTGGTGGTGCCCTGGAACTCATTGCCATTGGAGTTGGTGGGGATGGACACAGTGGGAGGATTCAAGAGGGAGTGGGACAGGCACATGGGTGTAGTCCAGGTGGGGGGTGAGCGGGATAAGTAAAGGGTCCGCAGATGGTCACATAAGGGAAGGGGGGCAGCTGCAGTGAGTGGACTGCAGGCTGCTTCTCAAGCAGACTCAGTAGACCACTGGGCCTAATCTGCTGGCAATTTAGTATGTTAGTATGAATGGAACAGCCTCCCAGTGGAGGTGGTGGGTGCTAAAACTGTAACAGGATTCAAGCATGCATGGGATAGACACAAGGGGACCTTAGAAATAATGCAAGGGGAAGATGGCCTGAGATCGAGTAGGGTCTGGGGTGGCACTGTACAGTAGGAAGGGAAAATAGGGTAGACTGGGTGGGCCAAGAGGTCCTTATCTGCCAAGTACGGTAGGTGGTTTTAAGAGGGGATGGGACAGAGTGAGAGGGAGCTAATTATGAGGAGGGGAGAGGTGGGTGGGGCAGCTGCAAGTTGAGGGGATAGCTGCACAATTGAGCAGACTCAATAGACAGTGAGGCCTGTTTCTTCTGGCATTTTCGTGTGTTTGTATGTAACAACTTCTATGTTAAGTTATTTCTGCTCATTGTTCTAGAGCCCTACCCCAATGAAGCAAGACCACATATGTTGGTTGCTCAGTCAGCACACCTTTTATTAACATTTTAACCATTTCCTTGTTAACATAGTACAATCCAAGATCCTTTTATTCACAAAACCTTTCAATTCATTTATTCCAGTCCACGTCTTACCATCATCATAATTTATTTACCTTTATTTCAATTTTATTACATATTCACATCACATCACTTTGTTATCCTTTCACCCCCAGATGTAAATCTGAGGGATTCTTTTCTTTAATCCTGGGCCAGGTGCACATTCCTGACCCCCCTTTTGCTACCTTGGGTGTCCACACCCCCTGAGTAGCCCTCCAACCCCCACTTTAGCTACACCAAAGTTGGATTCCTCCCCCTTCCCTATTCCTTTCTTTTGTTCTTCCCACTTGTTGTCCACCTTCAGCAGCCCATAATCATTTTATTTGAAGGATCTCCTTGTCCTCCCCTCCTTTCCAGCCTTGCCCTTTTGCATGGGTGGTGGGCAGGAAACAAAATTTCTGGCTAGCAAAAGTGAGGGAGAACCCTTCACTAGCAGCTCTTTATAAACACCATCAAATCCCTCCCCTTATAGCGCTAATTCCCCTCTGATTCTTCCTTCCCTTACCTAATCCAATTTGACTTCCCTATTGTCCCTTACTCTGGCCCCTTTCTGACCTCATAGTCCCTTTTGCCGAGCCCCTTTTCCTTTTGTGTTCTCTTTCCCTACCCCTCCTTGATGTCGTGGTCCCTCTTCCCCTTCCACCCCCCCCTTGCCTTCTCTCTTTCTCTCTACCTATTGAGCCCTCTTCATGGGTCCATGCCTAGAACAATGGTGCTTCCCTATTAGGGACAAACCTTCTTGTTCTAGATCCCTACCCCAATGAAGCGACACCACACTTGATGTTATGTTGGTTGCTCAATCGGCACACCTTTTATTTAAATTTTTAGCCATTTCCTTATTAACATAGTATAATCCAAGATCCTTTTATTCACAAAACCTTTCAATTCATTTATCCCAGTCCACTTCCTACCGTCATCATAATTTATTTACCTTTATTTCAATTTTATTACATATTCACATCACATCACTTTGTCATCCTTTCACCCCCAGATGTAAATCTGAGGGGGTCTTTTCTTTAATCCTGGGCCAGGTGCACATTCCTGACCCCCCTTTTTGCTACCTTGGGTGTCCACACCCCCTGAGTAGCCCTTCTACATGCCCACCTTGGTGTACACCAATGTTTGGTTCCTCCCCCCTCTCCTATTAAGGACTTTCTTCCTTCTTTTCTTTTCTTCCACTAGCCCATCTCCAGCTTGCACTGGAAGGCCAGCTTCCCCCTTTGCTGAAAAGTGTCTGCCCCTTTTGCCAAAAAATCCCCCTCCTTTTTTTTTTGACACCTAAACTATTTCTTATGCCATGCATCTATGCCCCTCCCCAGCTCCATTATAAAAATGTGATTGCCTATCTCTGATAGATGGACCCCATACATCCTATACAATATTGCTATATTCTCAACTAGCTCATTGAGGCTCATCACTGATAGCCCCTCCCAAAACCCCTGAAGTGAAGCATTTTCCTACCCTCCTGTTCATCCTCTTCCGGGCTCCCTCTATAGCCTTGTGGCTTTTTGCATATGCATATCGCCACACCCTCCTTGGCACCATTTCAGACCAGGCAAGGGTGACATTAAGCCACCATATCTTTACTACTCCCAGGTCCTCCTGGATTTGATAAAAAATGTCCAACCATGGCCAAGTGCCCAGATAATTTCCTCACAAATGAACTATGATTAAGTGTGGCTCCAGCTTGGTCCTGCATGTTTCCTCCAGAAGCGGCAAGAATTGTTCCCATCAGCAGGAAGCTTTTAAAAAAACTTTGTATTGTTATTTACAATCACTTGCTGTATGTAAATGTATTTAGCACTGTGTTTACTGTCCAAACTTTTTTTTTGTACTTGTATTGTTTTATATGTTCATATTACTGATGTTTTGCTTCGTTGTTTGAAGCACCAGGTCGATACTGAAAAGGGGCCTTGGCCCAGTTGTCTAACCTGGTAAATAAAGTGGATTGAATTAAATTGAATCCCACGTTTTCCTCTCCAGAGAATGTGTACCACCCGGTGATCAAAATAAAACTGTTTCCCCTCCCTTGGCTTTCTCTCTGCTTGTCGTTCTGCCCAATAAATGTAGGAGTGTCCCACGATCCATACCTCTAAATGATCATTCAATGTTTGTGGAATAGCAATGAGCAGAGATGAGGTATATATGCCTGTGTAACTTGTGGTACTTTTTGTGGCTTTACTCTCTTCCCACCCTTGAGTAGTAGTAGGTAGGTAGTAATTTGTAGGGGAATAGAAGGCCCAGGAGCAAGGGTGAGAAGAACACCTGAGAAGGAGGAGGAGGGGATAGTGATGGATGAAAAACACTCCCTAAGCAAGGGAGGTGTGTCAGCAGAGGGCTTACATAGAGGTTGTGGGGATAGCTATTCCCCACATTGAACCTCGGGCACGCCCTCCTATTCAATGTTTGTGGAACAGCATTCAGGAGAGATGAGGTATACTGTATATGCTTGTGTAACTTTGTGATATGTTTTGTAGCTTTACTCTATTCCCACCCTTGAGTAGTAGTAGGTAGGTAGGTAGTAATTTGTAGGGAATACAAGGCCCAAAAAGGAACCTCCTCCAACTCATGGAGAGTATGACTCCCTGGCACTCAGGAGAGGAACCCCCCCAGGTGTAGGAAACCTCTGAGGACCCATGGCCAGAGGTCTGCCCATCCTTCTGGGCATACTAAATGGAGAAGGATCTAGATTCTAGTAACCATAGCTAATTCGAAGTTTGTGAGTTGCTTGAAGAGCCGATAATTCATCTTCGATCCTTGGATGATGCCGATCGCATGATGATTCTGAGGTTGAAGAGGTGATCCGCTTCTGAATGAGTGATAGAATCCAGAGTATGAAGTAAATCCAAGTGAAGGAGGACAAAGGAAGTCCAAGTATCCGAGATGATGAATGATGCTTGTCCAACTGAATTGTAATAGGCAGAGAGATCCTGAGTGGATCAATAAGATACTAAACTGGGAATGGTGGAACTGCAATGGTAGAGGAAGTCATTGGTGAATGATCCAACTTGTGAGAGGCTTAAATGTAAGAGTATGGTCTGGAGACTAGGAATTCTGTATGAACAAGGAGTCTCTAAGGAAACATCCATAGAGAATACTTTGTAGAGGAGTCTTTTCTTGAATGATAATTCTGAAGATGAAGGGTACATCTTTCTGTAGGGATGGTAAAATCATATGTATAGAGCAGGTCCAGTAAAGAAGGGCTAATGTAGACCATATTTCTGAAGTGACAAAGGATGGATGTCCAAGGAATTGTATGGAGGTTAAGAGGTGGGTGAGCAAGATGAGATTGGTATAAGACCAGACAGTACTCTGTGATAGTTATGATGAGTAGTAAAGTTATGAGTGACTGGTCCAATTTGTATAAGGTTCAATATTCAAAGTAGTCTAAAGGTAATGAATTGATTAGTGAGTGATAGTCACTAGGTAAGCATCCCAGAATAAATGAGTAGAGGAGATTGAATGCCTGATAAGAGTAATGCCATAAGTGATTAGTAAGGCCCAGAAGATAATTTGCAGAGCCATCCAGATGGTGACCTAGTGTGTATGAGGAATGATTGGAAATGTGGTATAAGGAAGTGCTGGCTTCTTTGGTTATGATGTGCATGACTTTATGCTTAGTCCTTTGCTGGTATGCTGCCTGAAATACATGTGGGTATTCCTGTGGTGTGATCATTTTGGAGATGCACAGTGATGGCGTAGGTGGGTAAGTTTATGGGTAATTCTGATGCTGAAGTACATTAAAAAAGCTTGAGGTGGATGAGAGGAAGAGTATGCAGGCTGGATTGGTAGTGAGATCAATAAATGTAGGATTTAGTGCTACAGTTGATTACTACCGATTGGGATGCAAGGCTGAGTTGGTGAAGTTGGCTTGGCTGTTACGGATTGCTAGACGGAATTCAGGAGAGCCAGTTCTCGATGAAGATCATTACTGTAGAGGTTAACGAAGGTACTTTGAGAATAAGAGACTGAATGGGCCACTGGAAGAACTGCTAACCTGGTGGAAAGTACTAGGTAAAAAGGTGGGGATAATAGTATAAGGAATAATGATGTCTGGGAGTGCAATCGAAGGTATGGATGGAGTGGAGTCAGGAATCAGCTAGGCAATGGAGATCCCACGATGAATATCCTGGGCAATATCTGTGCCATTCCTAAAACTAGCAATGGCTGTTGGGAAGTAGGAGTTGAATAACTTGGTCATCAGAGTCATTGTTGAAATAAGAGGAGGCACAAGGTAAATTGGATTAAGTCCATAGTCAATTGGGTTATCTTGCAATTTCCGGGATCTATTGAAGCGATGCTGATTATGAAGTCTGAAAAAAACAGACAGATCTGAGTCCTTTCTATGTATAAGGATGGCCAATGAGACAAGGTATCTGAGGAGTCCTGGTGATTGAACAGACAGGGATAGGAGGATGTCCAGGTGAATGAGATTCCATGAATGATTATGAAGCACTGAATGGGTAGTGTGAGACTTATATGATAATGTAAGGGTTTATGGGGCGCATAAGCCAGAGAATGTTTGCTGGCAGTAGTATAACTCCAAAGTAATGAATAAATGATTGAATTAGTAGTGGAAGGGTACTGTTAGAAGAGCAGGAGTAGAAGTAGTGGATGGATCATATGGAAGCTGATGGCCTGGTAGGAGTACTGGTCAGAAATGAGGTACAAGGCCTAAAAAGAGCCACAGCAAACAGTACAATGCCCCAAGCCAACAAAGTGAAGAGGAGAAAACAGCCATTCACATGGAATCATTCAAATCAGAAGGGTCCAGTGATGGAAGGAAAGTGGAAAATCAGGAGGATGGGGAAAATCAATTGATGAGGTCCTGGTTCCGCAGGCACTGTCTTGAGAAGAGCAGATGGGTGGAAAGCTGGAGGAATTAAATGCCCTAGTCCTGAGGGGAAGCAACAACCTGCATTAGAGAGAGAGAGAGAAGAAGACATCTGACATGGCAAAGTGGCTTATGGCCATGGACTAGGTAAGGTAGTCTCTGTAGTGCATAATGGTAAGGCTGGAAGAACAGGAGCAGTGAGGAGAAATGAAGACCATTCAGCAGCAGGAGGTCCAAGTCAATAAGATTTGTATCATCAATTAGCACAGGGAAAAAAACAAAATGTGTGATGCAGTGGAATGAAGGACAGTCATCCAGAAAGGATGAGTGAAGCATGCAGATCTGGACTAGATGCAGTCGGGAAATACAGGATGATGAAAACGAGGTTGAAGATCAGTACTTGAATGGCAATCCACAGCAGTAGATCAGCAATGGTGTAGACAGTAAAAGTCAGAGTTGGGCTCCTTGCTGAAGGCAGCAGATATGATGATGAGTCAAGGCTGTGGACAAAGTAAGATAGCGAGGCAAATAGGTAAAGTCCTGTTCCTGAACAGAGTGGCAGTCGAGTAGCGGCTGAGAACAAATACGATGAAGCAAAAGACTGTAAATGCAGACACCATCAGATGGCAGAGGTGGACAGAAGTGACCTGAGGCAGCATAAGTAGCAGAAGTATGGTAGGCAGAGCATGAGAGTTCTGTTCCCGAAGGGAAGCAGCAACTAGCATAAGGTAGAGAAAGTATGGTACAGATCCATAGACTGGAGACACAGCTGCCATCCCTGGTAGCTCAATGGGCTAACCTTCACTCAAAACAGTGTAGCAGAGTTAAGGATGGAGAATGTTGAAGTGGTAAGTAGGATGAAGTTCCATTCCCAAAGGGAAGCAGCAATTGGTATGAGGTAGAGAAGGTATGATAACAGTGTGTAAATGGTAGACATGACTCCCATCCCCGGTCGTTGGGGCAAGCAAACCTTCACTCAATGCTGTCCAGCAGAGTTAGGGATGGAGGATGTCAGGCTGGAGTAGTGTGATGTAATGGTTGAAACAGACTCGCATCACTGGTAGACAGGTGAAGCCTACCTTCGCTAAACACCTCAGAAGGCACGAGTTGGGGACGGAGACTGGAAAACTGCTAGCATGGTCTGGTTAAGGCACAACGCTACTGGAGAAATAAAGGAGATGGAAAACTAGGACAGGAGAGGAAGACAGGAGTCAGCGATTGGTGTTGAAAGTGAGGTATAGGAAGAACAAAGTAGCTGAAGGTAAAACATGTGTACTGAGATAGAAATGGAAATGCAAAATGGGAATGGATGGCTAGGGAGGTGTTCTGGAACATTCACAGGGAGAGACCTAAAGAAAGTAGGTAGGACTGAGGTAGCAAGAATGATACACTAAATCACTGCTTGTAGGATAGTGAGTAGCAGTAGAGAATGCAGACCAATTTAGTATTCTCCATGATAATCTGTCTCCTGCATTTTGAAAGCATAGACGTAAACCGTTTTTATACACTAATGCTGTACAACAGAAATAAGAGTCTAGTAAAGTCCCAGAGACCATAAATACATGCAAGCAGCAGTGACAATAAAATGGTTATCCTGCAGAAATCCAGTACATTATTGCAAAAGCATCACTCTGAAGGAATGAGCAATGTATATACAAGGGAAGTCCATTTAGAGAGGCACAAGTCATACCTGGGAAAGCGTAATGTAGTAATACTGTATGGGAATAAAACAGCAGCTCATTCTACAATAAATATAAAATAATGGGGAACTGGGGATGTTGGTGGGCGATGCATAGAGAGAGGCCTCAGAGTCAATTGGGCTGCTTCAGCTGAAGCATGACCTGCAGTAATCAAGCACCCGCCATGCAGTCCCTTCACTTGTTTCGTGCTCCTGCTGTAGAGAGTACTGAATGCCTTGGGCTCTGAGGTAGAACAGGGAAACATGTTGATGAGCTGCCATGAGATATTGCAGGTGGTGGAGCAGTGAAGAGCACAGGAGTCAGCAACTGAGTGCGTTGTGGTCCTAATGGTCGGTGGGAGCAGAAAGTGAGGAAGGAGGAATCCATGAAACTGGAAAGCAGGGCAAAACTGAAAGATACATGCCGGAGGGTGAAGAGGAGAGCAAGACTGAGCCCTGGCATCTAATTCTGCAGCCATCCCCATGCTTTAAATGAATGTGACAGTGGAGGTTTTGTCCTGCGAAAAGAGCAGATGTTAAATGCATGCAGGTAATGAGTAGGGTCACGAGGCCAGGGGATTAGCTGGAATGCAGCTGGGCGAGTAGAGGGGGAGTAAGTAAAAATGGATGGAAGGAGAGGAGCACAGCAGAGCAGGGATGCCTGGGCTAGAAAACACCGCCCCCCAAAAATGCAGGACAAGGAGGGGGGACACAAACCAAAATAGGACACGACAGGAAGGCACAAGACACGGGGAGGGAAGAAAGAAAGAAAGAAACCAGGCAGCAAGAGGCACAGGGATGCACAGCCACACATGCCACACAGCAAGCTTGGGGAAAAATGCTCCCTAAGCAAGGGAGGTGTGTCATCAGAGGCCTTATATAGAGGTTGTGGGAGGAGCTATTCCCACATTGGACCTTGGGCAAGCCCTCTAATGTTTTCTAAAATACATAAGAGAAACATCTGAGATGTGCCCCTGGTAACCCCGTTCTTTTACTTAAACTATGTTTGCTCATATACATCCGGGTCCTGTGAAGAGAAAACAACATTTGTTAGTCATTGATGCACCGGACATATGTTTTATAACAACTGGACGTCCATCTGCCCAGACTCTTCAGACCCTTCTCTTGGACCCCTCATGCCATAGCCTCAGATGCTGCCCCTATCTGAAATGAATGTGAAGAGTATCTCCCCGGGTTCTCCCCTATCACAGCAATCCCTTTCTTCAACACCCCTACCAAATGGGCCCCTGTTGCTGCTGTCCCATCTTCATGTATGAACATCATACCCTGTCCCTGCAGCTTGATGGCCACATAGTCCCTCAAGGCTTGTACTGGGCAAATAACCCTGTTCATATTTTTATGTAAGAAAACCTTGGCCCCTTTTCCCATCTGGTCAGTCTTGAACTTTCTTAATACTATGGTAATCATCTCTCTGTTCCATTGAATGTCCTCCCAGCGTGGACCCATTCACTGTGCTGACTGAGCTGGGCCTAGTAACTCCCCCAAAAAGTTCCACCATACACTGTCGTGAATATTGCTGTAAACAAAACAGCCTCATAGGTCGAGTAGCATAACTGTGCTAAAACACCTATCAGTCTACCGAAAATGTGCTCTGATACGGGCCACCTTTTATCCTGCTCTCTTCTTCTCACCATCAGCCACCCCATCTTCATACGTTTTATGATCTGCCTTTTACTGGGGTCCCCTCAACCCCTCAGGTTACTAACCCAACCTATGGCAGCTAAATGCATGCTCATAGTTGGGTGGACCACTCCCTTCTGCCATCCTGAAACTACAAACCTAGCCACTTGCTCTTCAGTGACTGCCCCACTTACCTCTATGTTTTTTCTGACCTGACAAGCCTGGAACACTCTGTAAGACCCTTCATATGCTTTCAAGGTGCTGTCTGCCCAAGAGTTCCAAAAGAGAAACTCTGCTCCTTCTAGCCAATCTCCCCCATTCGTGCTGGAATCATCGTCCCTGCCATGGCCACCTTTGGAGCGATGTTCCAAAAAATTGTCCATCTGCAGATGAGATAGGCTGTCAGCTATGGTATTCTGCACTCCCTCTATATGATTGGCCCTAAAACTCATGTTAAGCTGTAAACCTTGTAGTACTAATTGTCTCAAGACCCACAATACTGCAACCGATGCTGCCCCTCTGTTATTCAATACAACCACTACTGCTGATTATTGCACCAAAAAGTCACCCGTTGGTTGCTTAGGGCTTCCCCGCATACTTCTGTTGCCAGCCATATTGGAAATATCTCCAGCAGGGTGGTGTCTTTACTGAGTCCTCTCTCCTTCCATGACTGTGGCCATGGCTCCACAAACCATTTTCCCTTGAAGAAAGTCCCACCCCTATCCCCCTGATGTGTCCCTATATAACTCTAGATCTGTATTAAACAACCACTCCTCCTGACAAAAAGTTATTCCATTATATGATTGTAAGAAATATTCCCACACCACCATGTCCTCCCTTCCTGCCTTAGTGATATCAGCCCACTGGTGTGGCCATCTGGCTCCTTCCATAGCCCTGTCCAGGTGATGTGTTAACACACGCCAAGGTCCGATTGTCCAGCAAGCAAATTTCCAATGGCCCAGGACTTGTTGGACCATCTGAAGAGTCATCCTCCTTTTCTGTGTTATGCCTCAAAGTATTTCTCTCAATCTCTGCACCTTATACGCAGGCAACCAGAAAAGTCCCTCTTCAGCATCAATCTCTATCCCTAAGAATTCCAAACAGTGGCTAGGCCCTTCTGTTTTATCCACCGCTAAGGGAACCCCCACCCTAAGGCACATAACCTGAAAATCCCTGAGCATCTTTTCCACCCCTTGTTTGCCTTCACCTACCAAAAGGAAATCATCTAAATAAGGCACTACCATGCCCTTATTTTTCTTTAGAAAACCCATTGGAGCCACGTTCTAAACATCTCCAACATTGCACAGGCCACTGAACACCCCATGGGCATGGCCTTGTCAAAATAGTAAAACCCATCTACCTGAAAACCCAACAACTCCCAGTCTTCCCTCCTAACTGAAAACAAACAGAAAGCTGATTCTATGTCTGTTTTGGCCAGACTTGCCTCTTTCAAGGCCCTAATCCATGCCACCGTATCTTCCAGCATACCATAAGACACCCTTCTGTCCTCTTCACTAATGTAATCATTAATGGAACCCCCCTCCAGGTATGATAGGTGATTTATCTCCTTGTATTCCCCAGGCTGCTTCTTGGGCACGAGTCCCAGAGGTGACACCCTGAGGTGGGCCATAGGGGGGCTCCTTGAATGGACCTTCCACTCTCCCTGCATCCTGTTCTCTCTTTGATGATCTTCAATGCCAGAAGCTCATCTTTCACTTTTACTGATCCCAGATTCTTAGCCCATTTTCTTTCCCTCCCTTGTCGTATTGTAGATTAAAACCTTTCTGAAAACTCTCACTAAGTAAATGTCCGACCCATGCATCTAGATAGCCTACTACCCAACTCTTTACCATTTCTGCCTTAATTGGCATCTGTGCCAATTGAAAATATCCACCTTGCGGGCCTTCATTTCCCTTGTTGGTTATACCCTCTCCCCCCCGAATATCCCCTCCATCTTCCCCCATTTCCCCAATGCCCTTCTCTCTGTCCATTCTGGTCCTCCTGAAAGGACTGCCCCTGATGCGTACCCCCGGTGTTGTTATCCCATGTCCTGCATTTTGATGCCAGGTGTACACCACCACACTGTGAACAGGCATGTTTAAACTTACAATCGGGAAAGGAGCAGAATGCCCTGTTATATCCCCAACAACACTTCCGGTACCCACTTGAGCCTTTAGCCCACTCTGACAACCCCCCAGCTACCGTCATTGTTTGCAACCATAGATCCGAGTGCCTTGAATCCCAATAACAATCCCAACTAAAGTTTGTCATCTGCTGCTTGAACCTTTTGTTGTACTGTAGCCCATTGCCCCCTGACACACACATCTTGTACACACTCCTAATAATCAGAGCATATGCTAGTAAAGGCGTACCCATCTTGGGCTTCTTTTCTTGAACTATGGCAATATAGTAGGTAAACCCTATGGACCAGGCGTCCTATGTCTTACCCTTAAACTTTGGCACCTTCGGTTCTTCTCCTTTCTCTACCAAAACTACCACTGCCACTAATTCCTTCTTACCAAAACCCTCCTTTTCCTCATATTTTTCTGCCATTGCTTTGTCCACTATGGCAAAAACATCTACATACTCCCCCCTCCATATTTTTTCTTTCATGGCCAATGGTACAGGATCTGCTATATGCACCCCTGGGTGCCTATCACTCTCTCTGCAATATCCCCCTTTTCCGCCCCCTGCCTCTACCACCTTCTCCTCACATTTTCCTTTTTCAAGTTCAGTTAAAACTTTCTTAAGTTTTCCAATCCTGTCCCTCCCATACCTCCCAACAACTGTTCCACATATTCCTTAATACTACTTTCCACAGTAACATCACCTGTACCTGTATTGGGTTTGGGGATGCTGGACGGTCCTGGTTGTGGTGCTGGTTCTGGCACCAGTACTGGCATCGGCCCCACCGGTCCTAACAGCAGTGGCTGTGGGGCAGGCATTGGAACTGGAACTGGCACTGGGGCTGGAATCGACTGTGGAACCGGTGCCGAGGTGGGCCCAGCTGTGGGACAGGGGTCAGTTCAGGTGCAGGCACAGGCACTGGCATAGGCTATGGCACCAGAACCGGCAGTGATTCCAGGGCCAGGGCCGGACTAGGACCCAGTGTCAGCTGTGGTACAGGGACCAGCGCCAGGATTGGGACAGGAAGAGGTACTGGCTGAGGATCCGGAATAAGAACTAGACTAGGCCTCGGCATAGGCTCCGAAGAGGAAAAATGGGTCTAAGTGCCTTCAGGGTGGGTGCCTTCGGTTTTCCACCCTTTAGCTGTCCCTTACCCTTCCCTCCAGAACCTGCCCTGTCCTTCCTCTTCTGCCCTCTCCCCTCCTGGGCTCCATTGTCCAGCTCCAATTCTTCCACAGTGTTCAAAACCTGGTGGGTTCTTCCCACCAGGTCCATGATCATCTTCATGGCATCTACTTTCATTGATTGCATTCCTCTGGTATCCATCATACCTGTAAATCTCATACTGGAATAGAACGAAAACATATGTGAGACCTTCGTGCTCAACCTCCTTCTTGCTACCCCAGGCCCCCTGTCCACCTCCTTCTCTTATGAGCTAAAGCACCAAGGAATCACTAGGCTTTATTTGCCGGAGGAGAAAAAACCCTGCGACCTGGGTGTGCATTCTACAACGGCATACCTATTCTCCCCTTTTTTACCCCAAATCCATCCCAAATATTTCTGCAATAAACCTCCATACCCCCATGAGCCGCTTCGTAGCCTTTTGCCCACCCAAAAAACATTGACTGGTTCCCCCCTTCCCATTATAGACCTATATCTTATTATTATAATTTTTTCTTTAATTGCCCTTAAAATCCCAAGACTTCTTTTGTATTATCACCCGGGGAAAAGCACTGGCTGTGATGTGAACCCACTAGCTTCATTCCTTTTATTGCAGAATTTTGGTCATTTGATAACAAAATGGTGGCCGCCATGTGGTCCACCGTTACATAAAAAGGCATCACCACGCAGTCCGCGGGTTCCAAAATGGCGGCCGCCATGCAGCTCGCCTGACTTTCCTTCAGAATCCCAGTGTTTTCTGTCCTCTGTGGATGCTCCCCATTCGTCCCCTTCCCGCTTCATCCAATGCATTCGCAAACTTCTCCCCAAATGGCATGAAAACCATGTGGGCATCACGCGGCTTGCTTGCTCTTCCCCCCCTTGCTCTCTCCCCCAAGCAGAAAAATGCCCAATCCAAAAAGCAAAAGGCATGGCCAGCCCTACCAACAGTCCCTGTCCAACACAGGCTAGCCGCGCCATCCCCCTCCCCCTAATGCACCACCTGTCGCCCATGTGGTTGGAATTCAGCCTTCCGAGTAGGGCGTTCTGGCTTCTCCAACCCCCACTTAGTTGCTGGTGGTTTTGACTGATCCAGTCATATTCCACACAGGCCTAGCCGTCAGACCACACTGCACTGCCTCTCCATGTCGGGTGCCTTCCTCGCTATGGACAAAAACCAGGCGTCTGATTGGAGCATCAGGAAACAGGGCAAACTTGCTCCTCTGTGTACCAAACAAAGCACAAACAGGAGAGTTTAATTCAAATATCAGCCCACACCAAAATACTGCTCTGCATCCTCATAAAACATTTTCTGATGAAGCTCTCCCCAAACCAGAGCCTAGGCCGCTACCAAACTGGCCAGAAACACACAGTGATCACAGGGCCCCCATTCCCTAATGGTACCAGCTACAAAAATGGAAAATCATGGGAAAAGCTTAATATATATGGCAGGCTATGTCCGTCATGGTTCCAGCTTTCAATTTACTGCAGAATGACCAAAATCTGAACAAGATCAACAAAACAGCAAAATACATTGTGAGCCTTCCATGGTATACTCTGCTTTTACCACATTTTTTTTTAAAGAGATGAATTATTTTGAATTAAAACATTTGGTTAACTGATAAAATTTTCTTACTTGAAGAAGCAATTCAGGAACTTTCTAGCTGACTGATGTGTTATGCCAAAATTTCTGGCTAGCAAAAGCGAGGGAGAACACCTAACTTGCAGACCTTTATAAACCCCATTAAATCCCTCCCCTTCTAGCTCTTATTCCCCACTCTCTCTTCCCTTACCCTATCCAGTTTGTCTTCCCTATTGTTCTTTACTCCACCCCCTTTCTGTCCTCATAGCCCCTTTTGCCAAGCCCCATTTTCTTCCGTCTTCTCTTACCCTGCCCCTCCTTGATGTCATGGTCCCCCTTCCTCCCCCCCTTTGCCTTCTCTCCTTCTCTCTACCTATTGAGCCCTCTTCTTGGGTCCAGGCCTAGAACCATGGTGCCTGTCTTTTTTTGGGACAAACCTTCTTCTACACATTGGAAGGAGGCGGATGGACCACCAGGAAATAGCAATACAGGGAGGGGGGGTGTCTACACAAATCCATTTTTAGAAGAAAGTGTTTGGAAGAGACTTGCAGCTCTGAAGGTGGACAAAGTATAGGACAGGATGGACTACATCCAAGGGTTCTAAAGGAACTCCTGGAGGTGCTAGTTGCTCCACTGACAGCCTTGTTCAACAGCTCACTGGAAACAGGGGTGGTTCTGGAGGACTGGAAAAAACCTGACATGGTCCCTCTACATAAGAGTAGCAGTAGAGAGGAAACTACAGTAGCAACTATAATCTGGTCCATCTTATTTTAGTGGTGGGGAAATTAATGGAAACCCTGCGAAAAGAAAAACTAGAAGTATCTTGAATCTAGTGGGTTGCAAAACCACTGTCAGCATGGACTCATTGGGGGGGGGGTGGTCCTGCAAAATGAATCTGATGGATTTCTTTGACAAGGTGACCATTGAAGTAGATTAGTGGAAGGCAGTGGATATGGCCTATCTGGAGTTCATTAAGGCCTTTGACACTGTGTTGCCAATAGGCTAATAAAGAAATTGAGCAGCCTGGGAGTGGGAACCACAATGCTTAATTGGGTTAGAAACTGGTTAACAGACAGGAGACACAGAGTGGTGGTAAATGGCATTCACTTGAATAATGGAGGAGTGACCAGCAGGGTGCTACAGAGCTAACTACAAGGACCGATCCTCTTCAATGTCTTCATAAGTGATATTGCTGAGGAACTGGAAGGAAAGGTATGATTTTGCAGATGATATCAAATCTACAATAGGATGAACACTCCAGAGGGGGATTGAGATAATGAACAGGGACCTGGGGAAACTCTGGGAGTGGTCTAAAGCATGGTAGTTGGGGTTCACTGCCAAAAAGTGGAAAATCATGCATCTAGAGCACAGGAACCCAGGTCCTAAGTATAAGATGAGGGGTGGTACTGACAGTCACTAAACAGGAAAGGGACTTTTGGGTTATCATATCTGATGATCTCAATGTGGCAGGGCAGTGTGACAAAGCAGTAGATAAGGTTGGTGGAATGCTAGGGTGCATAAGAGGGGTGGATCCAGCAGGAGGAGGGAGGAGATGTTGCAAATGTATGACTCACTGGTGAGGTTCCACCTGGAGTACAGTGTCCAGGTTTGGAGTCCACAACATGGAAAAGACATAGACAGGGTAGAGGCAGTCCAGAAGAGGGCAACTAAAATGGTACTGGGGTTACACGGGAAGCCCTCTGAGGACAGACTGAGGGATCCCAACACATACACCATGGAGGAGAGAAGAATGAGAGGTGATGTCACAGAGACCTACAAGTACCTCACAGGTGCTAACAGGGTGCAGGAGGGAAGTCTCTTTCAGAGGAGCACCAGGACCACAGGGTACATAGGAACCTGGAGGTGGAAAAGTTTTAGAGAGATGTGAGGAAATACAGTATTTCTTCACTGATAGTGTGGTAGATGCCTGGGACAGAATGTCAGCAGAGGTGGTGGAGGCAAAAACAGCAGGGGGCTTCAAACATGCATTAGACAGACATTGGAGTGTATTAGAAAACACCCAGGAAGGAGGGACAGCTGCCAGTTAGGGTATGTGGAGACAGCTTAAGCAGGGAACATTTGAGCAGACCTGGGTGGGCCACATGGTTCTTTTCTATTGACAAATTTGTGTTTCTATAACCTAAACATAGGTATCTGTACTTTTCATTGTTAATTTTTGTGATATGAATTATTCTTGCCTGTTTTGAAATGCTGTCCCTTTTCCTCTGTAACCCCTACCTTGGGTTGCATGTGGAAATGAACTCCAGCTCAGTGTGCCTTTCCTGTCACCAGTGTTTAGATAAATAAAGAATTTTCTCCTTCATACCAAAATATTTGCATACTAAAGCCATTTATCCTAGCATCATAATGAGTTAAATATTACCATTTTTGCAATAGTGCCTGATTTGTTCTGGCTTTGTTTAAGCGTTTTAACTTATCTTTGAAGTAGGGAATTTAGAAGTATGATCATCTGGTGGGGGGATGAGTCATAGTGGAAAGTAGCATAGTCATGTACTGCGTACGCTCTGATAAACAGAGCAATTAGGGAAGTTTTATAGCTTGTAGTGTCAACAGGAGGACTTTGAAGTGGTAACCAGTAAAGGTGACTGATACTGTAGAGTTGCTGTAGTAGACAATAAGTTTTATATGGGTTCTAATAAAAGTGAAATCCTGTAAAGAAGTGATTCTGCCTGGTTCTCAATTCAAATACCATTACAGTTTTACAATTAGAGTTCAATGACATCAACAGGGGGCCAACAGACTCTCCAGGCTAATTTAAAACATTTCTGTTGCAGAATTCTACCAGCACAGATTGTGGTTCTACAGTACATAAATCTGCTGTTATAAAAAGTTTTGCTTACTTCTAGAACTCTAGTACAGTTCAAGGCAGAAAAGTAAGATGAACATAGTCTGAATTTCTGGTGGAATGATCCATCGGATTTTATATTATGCTTGGTGGTTTTGACGTATGGTAAAGCAAATTCTTGTACTGTAACTATGTAAATAAGTAGTGCTCAGAAAGTTTTGTGTGAGTGATGGCCCCTCAGCACAGGAGTGGCTCTACCTCTTGTGATGCCATTGATCCTGGTTTGGAAACAAGCTTGAATCATTGTGAGGTGTGGCAGGGGATGAGGACTGAGTATTCCAGAGTACCCTGTCCTGTGGGGGTGGATTTCAGCAAATGCTGCACGACTGTCACCTTGGTGACCACAGGGGGTGGTGCAGACAGGAAACTGAACACAGGGAGGAGAGTTGATGATTGACTCTCATGAAAACCTGTTATGCATCTTCATGTGCACCTATCAATGAATCACACCCCATCATCTCAGGAGAACAATGAGGAAAGAGGAAATGACCATCACGTAAGCAGGATGATACTGAGGTCACTCTTGGGCCACTGCACTGTTCACTGTATTTGCACTGTTCTTAATGCTTATAATCTCTATACCAAGACGTGGAGCATTTGCAAAGGAGTCTATGACTCAAAGGGTTGTAATTCTGATTGTGACAATAAATAAATAAATAAATACAACTCACCAGCTGCCTACCACCTCCTGGAACTGAATCATTCAGGGAGTGAGTCGGGCCACCTTCCCACCACCCTACACTGAATGGGAGATTTTCACGGTAAGAGAAAGATTGGGTAATTGGCAGAGAATGCACAGGGGGGGCATTGTTACGTCACCTCAACAGTGGATGAGAGCTTCTGTGGTTAAAGTGTGGGGAAGGGGAGAATGTAAAAAAAGTCTTATGTGTCAAAACATTTAAATATTTTGGTAAATTACAAATATGCTCATGAGTCAGAAATAGAGATGTGTACAGCTGGCAAAATTTGCTCAGCAAATTAATTTGCAAATGTTGCACAATTCATGAAGTGCAATTTGCAAAATTTGCCAATGAGCAGAGTGTGGATCAACCACTAAGTGTGGAATTTCACTGATGAAATTCCACACTTCACAGACAAACTTCCCTTTGTCTACTACTGCTCCCCCACCCACCCCACCCCGCTGATCACTGTCCGATGTAAAATTTAAATTATTAAATCCCTGGTGTCTAGTGGTCCACCGTCTGATTGCTGACCCCAATGTAAAAAAATATATATTATCAATTAAATCCCTGATGTCTAGTGAACCCCACACCCCATCAAGTAGTGGCCCACCACCCCATCCCCCTCACCTGACCTGAGCAGGCAATTAGCACAGCCTTCCACTTTTCAACATGGCTGGCACTACCTGATGGGGTGGGGGCTGCGCAGTCCACTAGACACCAAAGATTATAATAACCTTATCCATTATCAAATGTAGACCATCTGGCATACTGGGCCACCATGACTTAGGTTATTGTGTTTCTGCTACCCCAGACAGAATCATATTTACTTGCTTCAGACATTTGGCAGCCTTTCATACAAGTCTGTGTAACATTATTTATCCAAACACATAAGATAATACAAACATGAAAATACATGAACTGTGTGAGCCTCATCTTAAACTATTAATTGGTAAACTTGGGTCACACTTCATGGTACACAATGCACCTTGAGGAACAAATTAAACAAAACATTTCCTCACCCCCAATAATGGAAAAGTAGTGGGATGTGCTTCCCCCTGTCCAGTCACTTGTTTGAAATAACCCCCTGCCCAGTGAAGAGGCTAGGAATGAATTCTTGAGCAATGGTATCACGACCAAGTGGCTTATTGCTCATTTTGTTGAACTGCAGCCCTGCCTCAACATGTATTTGCTAACCTCCTTTTAACATGTCTGCAGCTATTTCTCAGCTTCCAGCTGCCTTGTGGCAAATCTATCACACTTTTCCCATACAATCATTGTGCCAGGAGTCATCTCCACAAGTAAAGGGTGACATTAAGGCTCCCAGTCAGCTCTCTAGTTGGTGATCTGATTTAAAGATGAGACTTCCCACTATTTTTGCAAATTATGAAGATGGTTAAGAACCAGACTTCACTAATATTGGATACTAGATTATTTTTCTGGGCTGATAACATAAAATGATTGGAGAAATAGATTGTTTAGCAGATGGGGAGTGGGGGGAGACTAGCCTACCATCAGCAACTACACCCAAGTGTTTAGGGTTTTCATGCCAAATTTTTTCTTGGCATTACGGGTGGGAAGGGGAGATGGGATTATGCAATATAACTGATTTGGAAGTTGGGATTAAAAGATTGGTCATAAGTTTATTAACAACGTTAATCTATAACAATGGGCATGATTGGGGGGGTGCACATGGAATGTAAATGGTATTAACTCTCCTGTGAACAGAGCACAGATCCTGTCCAGAATAAAAAAGAAAGTCAAATGTCACTATATTACAGGAAATATTTCTTAATGATCAAAAAAGATGTTCATGATGCGTATACTCTTCACTAGGTGAGAACAAAAAAATTGCAGGAGTAGCTGTGCTGTTTGATAAGCACTTTAAAGGTGAAATTATAGAACCGGTATCAGATAAAAAGGGCAGAACTGTTATGGTCAATACTAAACTTGACCACAGGAACACTGTGTATGGCTCTGTGTATGCTCCTTTTAAAGGGTTTGATAACTTCCTGGCTGAAATAAACTAATGCTTGCTTGGGTTGGGAGTTGTTATATATTGGGAAGGGACTTTAATTGTACTTTAGACAGTACACTGGATAAAACTTCCGAAAGTACTAATTGGGACAAATATTAAGCCAGGATGTTACAAAACTTTCTGGATTCAAAAAACTTAATAGACCTCTGGAGGTAATTGAATGGAGGTACCAAAGACTATGCTTATTTTTTAGCAAGATATGCTATGCACTCAAGACTGGATTACGTTTTAATGTCCAGATAATTATTCATAGAATGTTTGAGATCTATAGCTACTATAGAAACTAGGCTGATCGCTGATCACAGTCCAGTCTCATTACTTTTTTTTAGCCACTCATTGTACCAGGGCAAATGGTCCATGGTGTCTGAACAACAATTTGCTGAACAATAAATCCTTTTATCGTAAGATAGCTCAGGCCATGGAAAATTTCATGGTGGACAACAAGATTACAGCACACAATATTGCGGATAGCTGGGATGCCTTTAAGGCTACAATGAGAGGGGTCATCATTTCAGAAGCATCCTGTATCAACAAACAAAGAATTAAATTAAAAAAGGAGGTAGAAGATAAACTTTTAAGTTTAGAAACAGCAGTAAAAGAAAGAGATACTTCTAAAGATCAGGAACTTAAATATCTCAGAAGGCTTATAAAATCCACTGAATACTTTGATATTAAGAAAGGATGGGCAAAACATGCTTGTAACTAGAAAAAACAGTGAGGTGATAGATAGGGCACTGGCTAAAAGAATACAGGACTTAGAAAGGCAGAAAACAGAAATAACCTCAATCTACAATACTGAAGGGCAGCTACTCATTGACCAAAAAATTATATTAACAGAATTTGTAAAGTATTACTTATTCTTATACACTACCGAATGCTTTCCCTTACAACAGGATTTAGGTTACTATGCAAAATTTGTGGAAAGGAAACTATCTCCACAGAAGACCCAATTTTTTCCCCAAATTATGTAGTACAGGAAACTAAGGACACAATACACCAGGTGGCAAAATCCAAATCACCGGGACTAGATAGTTTTACTTTATAATTTTATATAACTTTTGAAGAAATAATTCTATATTATTCAATCAAATATTAACCTCTCATAACATACCAGACTCTTTCTTTCAAGCATATATTTCAGTCATAGCTAAACAAGGGAAATACATTAGGAAAATAGAAAATTGCAGGCCAATAACAATTCTCAAAATTGATATAAAAATATTTGCAAAAATATTAAATAATAGAGTGCTTTCTGTTCTGAGTGGGTTAATACATCACAATCAAACATGCTTTATACCCAGCAGGACAGTTCATTTCAGCCTACTTAAAGTACAGTTCTTAGTGGAACATCTGGAAAAATCAGGGGTCTCATCAGCCTTGGTGTCACTGGATGACAACAAGGCTTTTGACATGCTAGAATGGAACTTTCTATTCAGTGTACTGGGATTTTTTCATTTTCTGGAAAACTTTATTCAGGTACTTAGAACTCTTTACAGTAAACTTCAAGCCCAGATGAAAGTGAACAGGAACTTTTCTGAGACTCTAAAATTACAAAGAGAAGTTCACCAAGGGTGCCATTTGTCACCTTCTCTGTTTGTGTTAGGCTTGATAAATGAGATAAGATCTAATAGAAAAATTAAGGGCATTAAGATGGGTCCAGACGAATTGAAACTTAATGCATTCGCCGATGATGTCCTTCTGACATTACAGGACCAAGTTCACAGTATACAAGAATTAATGGGAATAATTAAAAGATTTTCAAAAAGAGCAGGTTATAAAATAAATGAAAATAAAATTGAAATGGTGACTTTTCATATTCCGGATACAGGACATATTTTACAACATTTAAGGGCCAAAGTAAATAATGACGGTATTAAATACTTAGGTGTTTATAGTCACAACCATCTATAGTTTTTTTAGGTCAAATTTCAAAGTATTATTGGATATACTACATAACAGATTACAGTTCTGGTCTAAAATACCGCTGTCATTATGGGGAAAAATTCAAATAATAAAATGATGGTGGTCCCATTCCTTTCTTACAGACTGCAGTTGGTAATGGTCCCCATCCCACATACATAGTTTAAACAAATAAACAAATAAAAAATTATTTGGAATAACAAGCCATCAAAATTGCTTGGTCTAAATTATGTCACCTATTGATGGTGGTGGTTTGGCTTACCAAGATATAAAGACATATTGTCTATCATACATAATGAAGAGGGTTATCAATTGGGCTTATGATATAGCACCTGATGAGAACCTAACATTTGTTAATAAATTGATCAAAGTATGTTTTTCTGATAATATAGACTGATCTCAGCTACTGTTTATAGCCAGGAAGTGGCTAAACACCAAAAGTGCATTGTTAAATAATATAGCCTGAACGGTAGTAAGATACACAAATAGAATTAAATGGGACATACAATTTTCACCTGAAAATAAGATTTGGAAGAATCATAATTTTAAATTAGGAAGTAGTCTATTATCGAATAAACTCTGGCAGGGGAAAGGAATTACCTGGTGGTCAGATTTCTATGATAAATTACACAAACTACCATGGCACATTTTTAAAGAAAAATTTTGGCTGAAAGACAATCAAATTTTCTATTTCAATCAGCTTAGTAGTCTATATGCCAAGGACTGTAAAAGATGGGAAAGGGCTCCAAATAACAATAAAAGGGAAGAGACCCTTTAGAGATCTCTAGAAGGCAAATCAGTTAAAATATTTGCTTGGCTGATGGGGAACTTACATAAACCATACAGGAGCATATTTAAAAATACTTTTGATAAATAGGATGTAGAAGTAAATCAAAATACTACTGACCAATAATGGATGCTGACCTGTAAGGCTATATCACAATATAAATTAACAAGAGATTGTTAAATACAATATAAAATTTTTAACAGGGCCTATTATTCACTGCATAGACTCTATAAAATGAAAATGAGCCCAAACAATTTATGTTGGCATTGCAATGCTACAAAAGCAGACATGCCACATGCATTTTGGGGTTGTAGACTGAGCTTCCTATGGTGGTCTGCAGCTTTTGAAATCCTTAATCTAATAGGTTTTAAATTTCCACACTGGGAGGAGCCTCTATTTACTATACTGGAAATGTATAATATTGGTGGTGGGGGGGACAAGGCAATTAAATGAATTCTTAAAGCAAATTAAATGACAGTTAAAAGATTAATATTAAAAAATGGAAGTGCAATTCAAATGTTATCCCCTTCCTTAACAATGAATGGAAGCTATCATTTTTGGCAGCACTATATAATTAGGGATACTTTGAGAATTTTGAACCAGTGTGAAAATTACAAAACAAAGAGATTGGTCAATGGTCAATACACGTCTTTAAATGCTAACCAATGTATCCTCTCTATGCACTTTACAGGAAATCTATTATGTTGTAATTGATGTCTCAACTGGTTACATGAAACTATTTATTATTACAAATAATGTAATGGTATATAACCTACCGTTTTAGTGCAATATTCATTTGTTCCATGTGACCTTCAAACATGTCTGTCGTGATCCTTTTGGACATATGTCTATACAAGTGTTAATGACCCATCTTCCACTGTATAAGAGTTGAAATTCAATAAAATATAATTGGCAAAAAAAATCTCTCTAGTTGATGAGTTCCCCTTTGGCCCCCACCCCATCTGGGCCTTACACTCATCCTGCACATTACTTCCTGGTGGTGCTGTGTGGGTCTATTATGAAATTGCCCCCATTCTCATTCTGTACAAATCTTCCCAGAATGTATAATAGGGCACAGAAAACTTGGTGAAGTTCTAACCCTTATTAAATAAGAACTGGAACACAGTGGAGCTCTGATTTGTTTTGATTAGTTCAGATTATTTATAAATATTTAAAAAAAATGAGGTAAAATATATAAATGTGGCCAAAATTGGTCATATTCAAGGCAGAGACCAAAAGGAAATATTTGAATGCATTATTTGTCTAAAAATGACAGTAAAAGTGCTAAATAAAAGCAATAATTAATTACTACTAGCTGCTGCATGGCTGACCTCTACTGGTAGCATATCCTGCATATCCTGCACAGGCCCATGACATGAGTATGCTGGGAGAGAATAGAGAGAGACTGAAAGAGAAAGACAGACAATTGCAAGTACTATTGTACCACATAGAAACCAAGCACTGCAGGCAGCTAAGATTATTTTTATTAATGCTACTGCTATATGGGTATTATTTTGATGGATTTTCCAGTCAGGGCAAACCAGGTGAAAGATATTAATGATAAAAATGAGCAGCAGTAAGATACCACCCACCCTTCCCATGTGAATGGCGCAACTGCATTTCATGTCCCAGCATACTGTGATATGGTACACTACCTGGTTCAACAGGTGGTAATCTTGTGTATGACTACTTCTACTACTGTTGAACATGCAATACTTTTTATTAAACAAGAAATAAAAGACATAAACTGATCACTACCCAGGCAACCAGTCAGTCATATCATATCAGTCAAGTGTAGTGCAGTCATAAAATAAAGGTTGCTACTGCCACCTCAAAACCTGCTGATGTCATACAGTTATATCCTTCTTAGTTCCACAGTTGCTGCCAACCAGTGCCAAGTAATTTATTTATTTATTTATTGAATTTTGATGACTGGGTACATAAGTACATAAAAATTAAAATATAATAATCTCAGCCCAGTTACTGTAATTGAGATGTAGTGTTGTTACAGCCAGGCTAGCATACCACCCACACACACACAATAAAGAAATGCATTTACATTTTTCTCTGTAATTGCAGCCAAATATCGGGGATGTGAGAAATATATTATACAAAGAGCATTCAGCTTTAATGTTAAGACTTCTGCTAAAACATCTGTTGTCCAAAAATTAAAACAGTAATAATACAGTGCAGTCAGGTTGGTGGTAAAATAATTTTTAATCAGTTGATGAGGACAAAAAAGTGGCAAGTAGTAGTAGTAAGGACAAAAAGTGACTAGTAGTGTTTTATGTGATGTGAGGACAAAAAGTGACTAGTTGTAGTAGTAGTAGACATCAGTACCCTACCTTTCAGATCAGAGTGGTACCTAGTACAACCAAATAAGCGTGAAATGAAATGCAGTTGCTTGGTATATTTGAACTATGACTCACTGATGGTATTATTTTTCATGTTTCTATGCACATTGTGATCATTAAAATAATTCTGGCCTGGCCTAGTAGTCCATCCTCCTGAGTCCTGACCTGACTTGTTGCAATTAACTGCTGCCTCGTGCAGTAGACCCTATTCACAAAACAATTTCACCACAGGCACAAAATAAATTCTTGAAAGTGTTTTGTGGATAGGGCTTTCTCACAATATATTTCATTCAGGTATCATATTTAAAATTAAAGTGAGGAATGTTGACTTTTAGAAATGTCAGGCGCTCAGCATTTTCTGGTGTCAAACAGGATTGTGTGTCAGTAATGACATTACCATCTGAATTAAACAATTGTTCTGAACACACGCTAGTGGGAGGGAGATTCATGTACTTCATTGCAATGTTTACTAAAGCAGGCCACATACTTTGTTTGGATTTCCAGTATTTGAAAGGATCAGCATTCTAGCTGATATTGGGTTCTGCCAGGTACATTTCAAAAATGGTCTGTGCTAAGGCTGTGTTACAAGAGGCAGATGAAGAAGATGTTACATCTTCTAAGTGACTCCAGAAACATGAAGCTGAACCATGTGACTTTGAGACAGTGCAATGTTTGACTGGTGGTAAAGAAGATTTGGCTGCAGCAGCTGAGGAGGGAGAGGGAGAAAATGCTGCAACAGTAGAGGATGGGCCACCTGATGCTGTGCTGTGTCATGAAGAAAATTCTAAATGTAGTGGTGCTGCTGTTATACTCTGTTCCATGACAGCATGCACCTCATCAATTATTTCTTGTTTGTTTGAAACAAGTGTCATCATCATCGCTCAATAGTTGCTTCAATTTGTATCATGGGTCCAAGATTGTTGCTTTAATGTAGTTCTCAGAATGAAGCATTATAGTTTGTCATCTTCTGTAACATTTTTGTACATATGTCTCGTTAGATCTTGTTGTTTTCTGGGGAACAACCTGTATGTGTCAGCAGCACCACTGGCAGCCTGTGTGATCATGGAACTCTCTTGGTTCTCTAATTTTTCCCTAATCAGATTCAATCTGAATTTTACAATTTTTATTAGTGCTATCTGCAGGAGGGACAGGGAGGGCAAAAGAGGAGGAAGAGTATCTCTCTACAAAAGAGAAGGAATCAAAGCAACAGAACAAAAGAGTAAACAGGGAGGAGGAGAAGAAGCACTGTGGATCAATTTGGAGGCAGGCAATGGCACCACAATCCACACAGGGGTTGTATACAGACCCCCCCTCTCAGGGGGAGGAAATGGACAAGGAAATGATAAAAAGTATACTTAGAATGCCAGATAAAGGGGAGGTATTGCTGATGGGTGATCTGAATATGCCAGATGTTAACTGGAGTACAGTTGCAGCAGCCACTTCTAAGAGTGGGGTTATTCTAGATGCCCTACAGGGGGCATGCCTCAGACAACCAGTTTTGGAACTCACTCGAGAGGGAGCAATCTTAGACCTGGTCCTCTCAAATGGAGATGTAGAGAGGATCACAGATGTAGAAGTGGGTAGCCATCTGGGAACTAGCGACCATCGAACAGTATGGTTCACAATAAACACAGCAATAGAGTCAAGCCATACAAAGGCAAAAGTACTGGACTTCAGGAGGCTGACTTTGCCAAAATGGGTGAGTGCCTAAGGAATGCACTAGCAAATGGGCAGGAAGGAGGGGTGGAAGAACAATGGGGAATAATAAAAACTGCCATCACAGAGGTAACAAGTCTTTGTGTAAGCAAATAAACAAAACAAAATGATGTAAGAAACCACTATGGTTCTCAAAGGAGGTGGCAGTGAAGGTTCAAGAGAAAAGAAAGCATTCTAGAAAGTACAAGGAATCACAGAAGGAGCAGGACAGAGAATTGTATCAGTTAAAGCAAAAGGAAGCTGGGAAGGCAGTCAGAACATCAAAGGCCGAACTGAGGAAAAGATAGCCAACTCAGTTAAGAAGGGGGATAAAACCTTTTTTAGGTACATCAGGGAGCAAAGGAAGACTAAGGGAGGGATAGTGAGGCTTAATAAAGGGGGGGGTGGGCAGAGGGTGACTGTGAAAAGGCAGAGATACTAAACAAATATTTTTGCTCAGTATTTACAAATGAAGAGGGGGAGGTACCTAAAACAAACAATAGAAACACTCTGGATACAGAAGCTGATACCATCCCATTTACAGAAGAAAGGGTTCTGAAAGAACTCTTAAAACTGAAGGTGGACAAAGCAATGGGGCCTGATGGGATTCATCCCATTATTCTAAAAGAACTAAGGGTAGAACTAGTGACACCACTGACTACCCTCTTTAACAAATCATGGGAGGATGGAGTGGTGCCTGAGGACTGGAGGAGGGCCGATGTGATTCCCCTTCACAAAAGTGGGAGCAGGGCAGAAGCAGGAAACTACAGACCAGTTAGTTTAACCTCAGTGATAGGGAAAATGATGGAATCACTTCTGAAGGAAAGAACTGTCGAGTACCTAGAGACCAGAGGGGCACAGGACCCAAGGCAGTATGGATTCACAGCAGGAAGGTCATGCCAGACTAATCTAATAGATTTCTTTGACTGGGTGACCAAAGTAGCAGATCAGGGATGGGCTGTGGACATGGCCTACCTAGACTTTAGCAAGGCATTTGACTCAGTCCCACACAAAAGATTAATATACAAGTTAGCCAGCCTGGGAGTGGGTCCCAAGATGATAGCCTGGGTAAAGAATTGGCTGGAGAATAGGACACAGAGAGTAATAGTAAATGGAGTCCACTTTGAAGAAAGGGGGGTTACTAGTGGGGTGCTGCAGGGTTCAGTATTAGGATCGGTCCTCTTCAATGTCTTTGTAAGCGACATTGTAGAGGGACTGGAAGGAAAAGTATGTCTCTTTGCGGATGACACAAAGGTCTGCAACAAAGTTGATGCACAAGGTGGGGTAGAAAGGATGAGAAGGGACTTGGCAAGGTTAGAGGAATGGTCAAATGTATGGCAGCTTAGATTTAATGCCAAGAAGTGCAAGGTAATGCACCTGGGAAACAAAAACCCAGGGGAAGAGTACACAATGGGGGGTGATATACTAACAACCACAAAAATGGAAAGTGACCTGGGGGTAGTCATATCAGATGACTTAAAGGTGGGCAAGCAATGTGAGAGGGCAGTAAGGAGGGCTGGGGGGATACTGGGATGCATAGGGAGAGGCATCACCAGTAGAAAACAGGAAGTTTTTTTCCCTCTGTACAGACAGCTGGTGAGACCCCCATCTGGAGTACTGTGTGCAGTTCTGGAGACCCAATCTCCGCAAGGACATAGACAAGATGGAAGCTGTCCAGAAGAGGGCAACTAAAATGGTGCAGGGTCTGCACCAGAAGACACATGAAGAGAGACTAAAGGAGCTTAATATGTATAGCCTCGAGGAAAGGAGGGAGAGGGGAGACATGATAGAAACATTCAAGTATGTCAAGGGAATCAACAAAGTCCAAGAGGATAGCATCTTTCAAAAAAAGAGGTGTGCAAGAACAAGGGGGCACAATTTGAAGATAGAGGGGGGTGGCTCAGAGGTAATGTAAGGAAGTATTTTTTCACAGAGAGGGTTGTGGATGCATGGAATGGCCTTCCAGAGGAGGTTGTGGAGTCAAAAACAGTGATTGAATTCAGGCATGCATGGGACAGCCATAAGCCAATTCTAGGGGGTGGGGGTAGAAAGAAGTAGGCTGCTGGTTAACTAGGATCTGCAGCTTATCCATTAGGTAGGGAAATGGGCAGACTGGGTGGGCCAAGTGGTCCTTATCTGCCATCAAATTCTATGTTTCTATGTTTCTATGCGTCCCCTGGCTCAGAGTTGCAGTGTTTGCACTAACCTCTTTGGTGATTTCCTCAAATGGCTGGAGCAGGAAAATTAGAAACTACTGCATGGCCCACTGTGGTTAAATAATATAAGCATCTGCATCATCAATTTTATTTTCTAAGGTGTATTGTCGGATAGTTTTCTTTTATTCCAGCAGCCTTTGGAACATATAAAGGTCGAATTCCATCAAGTAGAAATGTCTTGGATAAGTCTGTGCAAAGGTAAACTGTGCTCCTGATGTATTTTTTCAAACAAGTGACAGACTTTGATTGAGTGACTGAAATGAGTGCATATTCTTGTAACAGTTTTAACAAGAGCCATAATGTCCCTGTCATCATCAAGAAAACTGTGAATTATTAAATTTAAGCAATGCGTAAAACAGCGGATGTGAACAAAGTGCCCCTCCTCCAAGGCCTTCCTTATGTTGGACCCATTATCTGCAACTATAAAGTCAACTGACAGTCCCTGTGAAGTGAGCCATTGCTGTTTTGGTTTTCGGAGGTCTTCATTGATGTTGTATGAGGTTTGTTCAGATGGAAAATAAAACATTCTTAGAACAGCAAACTGCAACACGTCACTGTCCCCACGTGAATTATCAAAACATGCCCAATGTGCCATGACAGACATGAAGGGTCTAGGTTGACAGCTTGTCCAGATATCTGTAATGAGATGCACCACCCTCCCAACAGCACTGCACAAGATGCATCTTAATACTTTATATATGACATTGTAAAGATCTGGAATCCCTGTTGTTGAAAAGTATTTTCGTGATGGTATACTATATTAAGGTTCAAGGTACTCAGTCAGCTGCCTGAATGCTATGTGTTCAACCACGTTATATGGCAGCAAATCAACAGCTCCCATTTCTGAATTTCTTTTGTTTAATGTAACAGGAACAGGGTGAGTCGAGGCATATTTGAATTTACGCTCATATATTTCTGAGATAGTAAGCTGTCTCCTTGAAGGAGGAGTTATTTTGAACACATGATCACTTTCAGTAACAGTAAGAATCCTTCGAATGGGAGGAAGTGGTGGTGGAGGTGTTTCTGTAGTGCTGCGGAGGCTGCCACTGCTTTCATCTGTTGGAGTTACCTCTGAGTGTAGTGAGTCATTTTCTCTTTGAAACTCACAACTGGAGTTCTCAATATTCTTATGACATCTATCTAGGTCCCTTTTCAGTGCAGACAGTCCCAGTGCTCCTTTCTTTTTACCCCTGCTCTTTTGCCATTTACAAATGGTGCATCTTGCCACCAACTCATTAGAAGGACTAATGGAGAAGTACGACCAAACAAAAGATAGTTTTTTAGTTTTATTCCCAGGAAGGCACTGCACCTCAGTCCATTTTTCATGTCTTTTTTCACCCCAGATTTTTCTTGGGCATGTTCCTCTTGTGGTTTATACCCACTGCCCTCCTCCTCCTCAGCCAAAATATTTCTGTCCGTTTCTTCTTCCTCATCTGCAATTTCCATGCCCTCCTGTAAACCTTGTGCTGCCTGATCAGTCCCTTCATCCTTATTATTACCCTCTCTGGGTTCAGCTTCAGAAGAATCAGATGACATCTGTGAGGGACTTGCAGTAGCATAGCATGCAGTTGTTCCATACCTTTGCAGGTGGTACCCAACAACCCTTTGGTTTTAACTACATAGCTTTTTTTTTTTACTTGGGACTGATCCAACAGATGCACCTTTTTGGTAATCAAGCATTTGCTTTGAAGATGAAACTTTAGACGTAAAAAAAAACTCATTTGGGGTTTTTATTTTGTTTTCCCTTTGCAGGCTGACTGCTGTCTTTTGCAGTGGCACTGGTGCACTGCCTACCTGAGAAGAATGTGTCTCATCAACACTTTGAACCATTTTTTATTTCTTATTCTAACCTATTAAAAGATCCCTCTACCTAATGTCCTCTGATGTCCACTCAGGTGTCTGTCAGCTCACCTCTGCAAAGCCCCAAGGCATGCCATTTTGCAGGCTGTCACTTGGTTGTAGGGCCCAGGACAGTGGCTTCCAGGCCATTGCAGGCTTTGTACCTTCCACATACCAATTAGTTTTGATCAGGGAGATGTCTCAGGCTGTACACTGAGACTTAACTAAAGAGTGGCTTACCCTTGCAGTCTGATGCCCCCACCTGCAGATATCAACCTCTCTTATCATTTTGTGCTACAAGAAGCAGTCTCCTCCTTTGTGGCTGTAAAATAACACTTCTGCAGATGGTTCAGTAGCTCTAATCTCACCTCTAGCTCAAGGAAGTCTGAACTGGGATGGTAGAAGAATCCTCAATGAAGAAGCCAGCAGACAGCCTCTCAGTTTGTCTTGTCTTCCAGTCAGTCGATTTGGAGGGGCAGACTGGCTTGTCATCCATGGCTGATTGGCCACCAACTCTCAAGTGAATTAATGATGTCCTCCAGCTTCCCACTAACACAGTAGTAGTGCTGCCTCTTGCTTCGTCTGCCACCAAGGTAGGGGAATGAACTCAAGGCACTCAGATGCCAACCAAAAGAGGGATGAATAGGCCTCACAAGGACAGCTGTCCACTCTCAGGGAGGGGGCAATATGGCATCCCACACATAGACTGCCACCTTTTGGAGGTGAGGTGGTAGCTCACAAAGTACAGAAAAGGGAGAGTGGAAGCCGCAGGATGGTGACACATGTGTATGTGTGCATCAGAGAACATTGGTACCCACCAGAAAGAATATCAGGAAGAAGAAAATCTATGATCTGTTCAGGTCCATGTCGGCATACACTGCAGGCTCTAGAACAATTGACAGGGCAGGCCACCCACCACAGTCATGGCCCTGGGTAAGTGGCAGGATAGCAAATCCCTGAAAAGGTTGCTGAGAGGACTGAGGGGGGTGCTGCCAGGAGTAGGCAGACCGGAATCTGTAGAAACTATTTCTTGCACAGTAGGCACACAAGAAATCCTCCTCTCCTGCTCCCATGCCAGTCCTTATCTCAGTTCCATTTATTGGGGCTGGAGGGAGCAACACACTGGCAGATAGATTGTGACTGGGTTAAACAGACCCAAGGTAAGTCACCACACACTGGGGGATTGTGTGGAACTTTAAGTTGGGCTTTTGGCCATAATGCATTGCCCTTTCCATTGTCAAGAGCATGTAGGAATGACCATATATCCACACTCGCCTCGGTGGATCTTCCATACCTGCTGAAATGGAGATGAACTGAAAACATTATGGTAAATTGGGTATGATGATAATGCTTATAACATTCACCTGACCAAGCATTGTATCTTACTGCTTGTTAGGCTTGTTAGGCAGATGACCCAATCCAAAAATAGTGCATTTTGTAAACCCAGTTATCTAGACCTAGCTGCTCTAGTCTCTGCCTGAGGATCCTCTGGTACTGGAACCATGTTAACAGTTACCCACTTCTGTGGCAAAACAGTGCCCACCCCTCTTCTGGGGTTAACCTCAAATAATTTACCACTGTCACTTGTTGGTTTCTGTTACTGGGTGAGTCACTAGGAAGGCACATATGACTCATAGAACTGATTGAAACATGCTATAAGTATTCTTTTATTTGAAGTTCTTAAAATGTCATCACAGAATAAAGAAAGGTGGAACTTAATGCATTACATAGTGTGATTTTTCAGGCTCAATCACATGACTCTGAGTAAGCATTTTCGGCAAGAATCCTTTTACATAGCCTCTCACCTGAACATACTTGCTGTGACTACTTTCTAAGGAGCTACTAGCACAATCACTCAGGGAAGTTTTTGGCTTCTTTTTGAATGGCCTTGCACTTCCTCAAGTGGTGCTAGCTCTTATCACAGAGCAGGCAGCATACTACTAAGTGTGCTTCTTTGATTAACTCCAATGTACCATCTGTATCACTCCCTTAACTAGGGCCTTTTATACTTCAGCAAGGATCCTCCCCTTGGTCATGTGGTTTGGTCTTTCCATTAAATAATAAACATAAACTGTTTCAGCCAACACCAGCACAGACCCTAAACCAACAATTCCTTTTAGTAAAACCTGCTAAATTCTTTAATTATCTTTCATCACATACTGTATTTTCTGTTACCTCATAAAGGTACAGTGTCTAGCATAATACAATATTCCCACCCATCTTATCAGTCTTTGACCTCCATATTCTAACTGTGACTTCCCCTTATCATTATGTCCTCCCTTTGAAGTCCCCTTTCTGTGAGTCACACATGTACCTTGCTATCACCTCTGTCACTTGATAGGCCTTAATGAATGTCAACATGAAGACAGTCTTAAATAAGGCCACTTTGTACGGCCAAATGTATACTCTTTCAGCATGTCTCACTTTGTATAGCATGGAAACCATTAGGGACTGCCAGTGGTCTGGCTGACATGACTCATACCTCCAACTGCATCTTTACATATTCTCTATCTGATATGCTTGTGTATTGTTCTACCTGCCTATTGCCTTTGAAACCCAAGCTATGCCAAAAACATTTTGGCCACCAGTGCCAGGGCTAACCCAAATCCTTGGCAGCTACAATGAACTGGTATATTTTGTTTGTCAGGGATCAGACATTCTTCTGCTTAGCTCTGCTGATCTCTGTTGCATATAAAGTATTCAATCTTACTCCTATATGCCATTTTGTATTGAGCGCTAGTGATCTGGTTATTGGTATCCAGTGAGGATAGCAACGGAATATGGGCAACCTTCAAAACGGCAACTTATGTTCAGCACTTTCCCCATGGGCTACCCTGCAAAGGTAGTCACCCTATGCAAAAGCGAGCGTACGGAAGGGTGACAGGAAGGGGGGATATTGAGGGGAAGGGGATGGACAGGGAAAGGGTTTTTGGGGACTGGTGTGCCTGCTGTCACTGAGCTGGCCATTTGGTGTGGGTGGCTAATTCTGGCTCAGCAGGTGCTGGGTTTTGGGCTGGCACTGGAAGGGCAGAAATTTTGCCACTGCTTGTGGATGTGGGACTTTTTTTTTTAATCCGGACTGCGCCCCCTCCCTGACACCCCCCCCGAGTTGCTAATCTTAAATCAGGGGTGCAGGGGGGCAAACCCCCTGTGGGGGCATAGGGTAGGCGCCCCACAAAATACTTTTGTGTTTCCAGATGTCGAGTCGCCGGCAAGTGTATATTGCCAATTTGCTTTTCAGTGATATACACTCACCATAATAGCAATCTCTGTTTTGCAATCGCTATTATGACATGGAACCCTGATTATTAAAACCCATTCATCTTATACCTAATCTCCCACAGGAAATGGGTTCTAAGATAAGGGTCTTTGTCTGGCTCATATGCTAGGCTCTGGAACTGTTACCACTGTAACTGAGATAAAGCATTAACAATCACAATAGTAATACCTAGTATATGTGGGGCTCAATTCTCAAAGAGCCCTTAGACCACCACAATTTGTGGTGATCTATGATTGCAGTGAACTTTGGGAGCATCAGGGACCCTGTGCCCAATTCTGTAAAAAAAAAAAAGGGTCCCTGCACCAAAAAGCAGGAGTTGCCACACCCACAGACTAGTTCCAAACAAGTTGCACAACTGCAGGAATTGCTGCGGGGATTCAGCTCCCCTCCTGCCCGGTGCAACACTAGAGGGGCTGAGATGGTTGGAGGGGTGGAAACACATGTTTGCCCAGAGGGATTTGGGAGTAGAATGGGCACTGGGGGTGCCATAGGTGGAGTCAGGGAGATGGTAGGCATGTGAGGGGGTGATGTGGCTCCCAGCAGGGATGCCATTTATATAACCTTTGAGCTAATGGGATGGTACCACGGGGGGTCCATGGACAAACAGTGCTGGAGGCTGGAGCTGCTGCCAGGGCTATGCCCATCTGGGGCTATGGAACTCTTTGTACCTGGATCCCTCCCCTTCGGTACCATCCCATTAGCTTAATAGTTATATAAATGGCACCCCTGCTGGGAATCACATCAACCCCTCACATGCCCACCATCTCCCCAATATACCTTATTGCACTCCTGTGACCCTTCTGTCCCTAGACTCCACTTTCAAAGCCCCCGCAATCACCATATTAGTGCACGGTCATTAGATCACCTGATGGCTGGTCAAAGTTGAGCCCTTTGCTTCACCCATGGCAGGGCTTACAGAATACAAAAAAAGGGGATGGTGCAGTTCTGCCATGGTGAAAACCCACCTGTGACCTGGTGCACGAGTACTTTTGCCACAAGGAAGGCACACAAGGGTTTGCCACACAGCATCCCAATTTCACCAAAACTGGCATTTGAGACTCAGGATCTCCACAAACTATGATGCAAGGTGCCACTTGCATCATCCCTGTTTGGTACAAGCACACTGTGTCATAGTTTTGCTTTTGAGAATTGGGCCCATTGTGTTTTAAACTGTTTATTCACTATTCAGCATTTATGTATGGCAACTAGCATGAGCTCTTCCCATGGGACCCATAAATTCCAGCTGTCATTTGATCATATGAACAACCCCTTTATTATTTGATCTGAACAATGCCCTTTTGTCCCTGAGCTCATTGCTGCAAATGACCAGGGCTACCATGACATATGAAAAAATTAAGAAATTATATGTTTTTGGCCAACCCAAATTTGACCCAATGGGCCAGTCATTGCGCTGCACATCAAGTCCCAGGGAAGTAAGTTCCAACACCATACTCCCCCGAGGCATCAGTGAACACCCCTGCATTTGTGCTGGTCACTTGCTTGAGCCATACCCTGATTCCATTAAATGCATTGAGGAAGCCTCTCCATATCCTTAAATCTTTCCACATGCTGTTTGTGAATAGCATTTTTTGTTGTGCCTTAGTGGTCTCTGCTACCACCTTGGTGAGCCTGACAAACACCCCCCCCCCATGAGGATAGCCCTCAGTGCAACTGTTGCAGTGTCAATAACATAACATGCAGTGCATGAAGAACAATCTGCCACACATTCTCCACCTTGTCATCACAGAGCTGACATTCCATCTTTACTGAATAAATCTCTATGATTAAACAGGTTATGGTGGTAGGTGGGGTCCCTCTGTTTTACTGTGTTTTACTGGAACCCTAGATCAGCACGTATCAACTGAAATGTACACATGGATCATTCACACATATTACTCTGAGCCTGATCTGCAAACAAAACTTTCAGGTAAAGGATTCTGGACTCTCTCTGGGCCACATGTGACAGCATCCACTGCTCAAATGTGCTAAACATTTCAAAATATGTACAGGCTATAGTGCAACCCACATGCATGAATCTGCATACATAATAGCTGCCCTCAAACTTTACACATAAAAGATGATGATCTTCTGGGTGTACCAGTAAAGGTCAAAAGGCTTACTTGATGTCTGCCTTGCTATAATTGAACTCATTGAGTTTTTGCGTGTGCTTTCTATAATTCTTTTTGTCTTAATAATATGGTCACCAATGAAAAAATATTAATTTGTTTCATTGACTTTATTGAGGGTATGTAATGTGATGCTTCAGGAGCAGTGAAGACCCCTAGTCAAGGAGCTCCAAATTCTTCCCTGTTCAGTCTCATACAGCAGCATGTCTTCTAATGTTTGTGTCTCCTTGGTGATCCAGCCTGTGCAAGTCAGAAGTAGAGGGTGGTGAAGCCCACACACCCTCCAAGGAGAAAAAAGAGATGCTTTACCCTTTCTCTATGGTAATGTGTATTTTGAGGCCTTGTGAGGGACTGCAAGGGTTTACAGGAGGAGTGTGTAATTAGGCACGCATCTCCTGCCTGTTCAAGCCTGGCTAATAAATAGTTCATGTGTACAGAGAACCTGAGTCCCAGAATATTCCAGGCTCCTTTCCCCAGCCATGCTGAGTCATTGTGAATGCCCTGTGTATGTGCTCAGTAGCCAAATTGCTGTTGGCTGTGCCTGCCCCTCCCATTCCTAATAAAAGGAGAAGGTACATGGACATGCTCAGTATTGCCTGAGCTGAGCTCAGAACCTCTTTGTACTACAATATTTTGTGATCTTCAAAAAATTATTTTTGGGTCAACTACAGGTCATTCTGAGTTGTGGCAAAAACACACTGCCTATTTACACTACTTTGCTTTGTTTATCATTAATTGTTTGTGAGGTTAATCAAATTTAGTGATCTAAATGGCCTACAGTAGTAGCGCTGAATTAGTCAAGGGATTTTTAAGGATTTTTAAAAATCCCTATTGAGAATTGTGAAACCCTTTGTTAGGGATTTTGTTTTATTTGTTAGTGTGTTCACTGCTACCCAGAGAAAGTGCTCTTATCTGATAGTGCAGTTGAAAATCTATCAGATGGCACTTAAGTACTGTAATAGGAACTTGTCTTTTCCTGTAGGTTTAACAAAAAAGAATCTTAGAGGATTTTTTCCCTAAATTTTGTGAAGGATAAATACAGTAGGGAATCTCACAAAATTGCTTGACAAGTTCGGCACTACTACTGTAAATCTGACCATACCTGACCTTTCGATCTCCAAATTGACAAGACCAGACTTAAGGTCTACCATTCAACTACCTGTTTCTGTACGAGATGATATATGCTTGCTTTTGTCTTATGGAATTCTTCTTCTTTTTACTTAAGTATCTGTAGTTTACAAATCATTATCTACTTGCTTGCTCACTGATTGCAGTTGTTGTAAATTAGATGCCTCAGTGTTTATTACTTATTCATATTATCATTTACAGTAACTTGTGATATTATTCTCTGATGTGTTGTTTTACTTCCCTCCACCACTTACATTTTGATACCTCTGCCTCCATTGAAAATGAGATTTGTATTTTTTATCTATGCTTGCCTACTTGATTTGAATAAATTTCAATAAATAAATCAATATATTAAATATTATGTCTGTAATCTATAATCAGTTAAACAAAACTGATCTGTTTCATTACATAATTTGAGTCTAGACAAAACTTTAATAAGTTCACTGGTTCAGCAGACAACTAAGTATGAAGTACTGTAGCTACTTGTGATCATTCCTAGAGTAATTGATGTAGGCAATACTTGCGTAAAGTAATATAGAGCTTGTGCAACTGTGCTAGATGTGATTACTGAATACAATTGGTAGCTCAGTACTGTTAATTAGAAGGTCATTGATGTAAGTCAGAGTACTAAAGTACAGTAGTCAGTAGCATGTTTGATATGTGAATGGCCTTTCATGTACTCCGTTTCCATGAATCTACCATGCTTTCATTGAACTGATTGCAGAGGAACCCTCTTTAAAAGGGTTCCATCCTTAGAGGTGCAGCAAGACTAGGATCCCTTAGCTAAAGATACCATAAAGAACAAGTCCAAACATTCAGAGCTGAAGGTATCAGAAGAATTGCTGGGACATCTTCTCCTACTCAAGAGAAAGGGATAGCCACAGTGCTGAACAATCAGAGAGGAATGGAAGAGCCACCATGCAAGTCTAAACTAGACCATAATGAGAACTAGGTAAAGACATTATCCAACTACCTTTATTAACTTCAGCACACAAAAGAGGAAAAAAAAACATCAATGTGCTTATGCAACTTGATATGATACATGCTTGTGTGACTTAGATACATTGTGGCTGTTCACCTCTCTATCCATGGGATATACCACCCTACAGGGATACAATGGTGAGGAACCCTAGAGGAGGGTTCCACCCCAATAGGTACCATGTGAATGATTCCCTTGGCTAAAGGTAGCTTAGGAAGAAGCCCACAGAAAATAGACACATGCCACTGGAGGAGGAGGGGAAGGGAGGATGGTGGGGCAATGAAGAAATAAATCATGGAGCAGTCCAGGAGGAATGGCCTTTTAAGGCCTGATGGGGGAGTGACATTGTTGCCCTGCCCATTGAACCACAGGCATATCCTTCCCATTCAATGTGCTTACACAACTTGATATGATGTATGCTTGTGTGACTTAGATACATTGTGTCTGTTCACTTGTCTATTAGTGGGATATACCACCCTACAGGATTATGATGGTGAGGAACCAAGAGGAGGGTTCCACCCCTTCAGATGTCATGGGAATGATTCCCTTGGCTAAAGATAGCTTAGGAAGAAGCCCAAAAAGAATACCCAAAGGGAGTCAAGTATCTAAGATGTGAGAAATCAGAATATATCGAGACCAGAATTTAAGGTGATAGATGTAGAAGGAAAAGACAGTAGAAGAATGAGATATGATGAGGATGATGAACAAAAGGAAATCTGACAAGATGCAGAAGGGCGTAATTCCTAAGGAGAGAGAGGGAATAACCAGGGCCACCATCTGACTCCATCCAACAGCAGAACCTAACTACAGAACCTATGAAAAGCACTAACCCTGTCTAAGATTATGACCATTGGCATGGAGTAGAGGAAAAGAGGAGGAAACCTCTGGGGATCCAAGGCCTAGGTTGCCTTCTCTCCAGACTGAAAGATGTTTTGATCAGTGACAGCATAGCTACTGCAATTTAGAGTCATGATCAAGAGAGGAGGAAAATATTGCAATTTAGAGGAAGCTCTCTCTCTGTCCTTCCAAAATGACAACTGCTGAGAGTTGCGAGAGATGTCTCTGCAACTGGATGCTCAAAAGAAAGAGAGGAGAGAGATTACTGCTGAGGCACTCAGCTGGCCTATGCAAACCTAAGAAATGGACCAGGTGAACCAGAGGTGGTCAGATAGAGAACAGCATAGAGGGTGCCTCCAAACTCATTTGGGCAGCTAAAGGGGATCCCGTTGATGAGAGGCCAATGCAGTCAGCTCTGAGCCAAGGGGCAATGGACATGGAAGGCATGCCTTTGAGTGGAGAGCAGGTCAAGTCGAGGTAGCATGGACCAGAGAGCATTATGCTCGAGTAGTCGATGTGAAGGAATAGACCCACAGAGATGTCGGATGAGTGAGGGAGACCCAGATGTGGTCGTGAGGAGACTGATGGTGATAATAACCACAGGAGTGCAGCACTTTGATGAGGTAGCATAGACCCAGTGAGAGGTATGCTCGATTAATCGATGTGAATAAATAGACCCTGAGGTCGGACTGAGTGAAGGAGAACTGGACTCATGTCATGAGGAAGCTACCCATGATTGGTAACCATGGGAGTGCATGCCAACCGGGTCCATTGAGCCAAATTAGGAATGGATAGAATTGTATGAAGGTAGGACTGAGAGCAGCCAGGCAAAGCCGGCAGCCAATTGTGAGGTAGGCAGTATCAGGAGGACATCTGAATAGGATTGTCTAGAACTGGGGAAAAGGGTCAGAGGAGGAAATGAGTAGGCAGGGCAATAGGCAGGAGGGAATATTAGGTGATGTGAATGACTAGCATATGGTGGTAGCAGGAGGGAATAGTGGGACGGCAGGATAGGGAAGCCCCCAAAAGAAAGCAGAGGTCAAAGAAGGAGAGGAGGGCAGAGGGAATGGGAAGAGGAGGGTTAGTGCCCACCATGGGTCAGAATAATAGTGTAGAGGCTAGAGAGCTGAAGACAGAACTTGAGGAAATTCAAAACAAAGAGTGAAATGAAGAAGGCTGCTGCAGGTTAGCCTCCATAACCCAAGTGGAATGGGGGAGTAAGTGACTTCATGGCTACAAGGCTCACAACAAAATAACACCACGCAAATCCAGGGCAGAATCCATACTGGGCTTACAGCACCAAAGGAGCCTAACAAATAACAAGACGAGTGTATGGAATGCAAAATCAGTTGAAAAAATGGAGGCAGAAGTAGTGGGAAAGGTGGCCCGCAGTGAGAGAAACACCTCCATGATGCTGTAGCAGGAGGGGGATGCAAGCCGAAGCAAGTCGAGTAGTAGAATAAAATGAGGACAGCTATCAGGCAACCCAACCTGACTACCGGAGGAGAGGTACGGGCTAAAGACAGGAGTCATGTTGATTTGCAACTAGGAAGAGATGTCTACGTGAGTTATGAATAGCTGAGAAGAGAAGAAGAGTCCACCCAACAATTCTAAAAGAATTAAGGGGGGATAAATCATGGGAGGATGGTGTGGTACCCAAGGACTGGAGAAAGGCAGGTGTGATTCCCCTTCACAAAAGTGGGACCAAGAGAGAGGCAGGAAACTACAGACCTGTCAGTCTGACCTCTGTGGTAGGGAAAGTGATGGAGTCACTTCTGAAGGAAAGAATAGTTGAGTACCTAGAGGCTAGTGGGGCACAGGACCCAAAGCAGCATGGGTTCACAGCGAGAAGGTAATGTCAGATGAATCTAATAGATTTCTTTGACTGGGTGACCAAAGTAGTAGACCAGGGAGGGGCTGTTTACATGGCCTACCTAGACTTCAGCAAGGCATTTGACACAGTCCCACACAAAAGATTACTAATCAAATTAACCAGCCTGGGAGTGGGTCCCAGGGTGGTAGCCTGCAAAACATTGGCTGGACAACAGGACACAGAAGGTAATTGTAAATGGAGTCCACTCTGAAGAAAGAGGGTTACTAGTGGGTACCCCAGGGTTCAGTATTGGGTCCAGTCCATTTTAATGTCTTCATAAGTGACATTGATGAGGACTGAAGGAAAGTATGCCTCTTGCAGATGACACAAAGATCTGCAACAAGGTTGATACACAAGGAGGCATGGAAAGGATGAGAAGGGACTTGGCAAGGTTGGAGGAATGGTCAGAAGTATGGCAGCTAGAATTCAATGCAAAGAAGTGCAAAATAATGCACCTGGGAAACAAGAACCCAGAGGAAGAATACACAATGGGGGGGAGGTAGTAACAACAACAGATAAGGAAAGGGACCTGGGGGTAATCATATCAGATGACCTTAAGGTTAACAAACAATGTAAGAAGGCAGTAGGAAGGGCTGGGGGTATACTGGGATGCATAGGGAGAGGCATCAGCAGCAGAAAACTGGAAGTTTTTATCCCTCTGTACAGACAGTTGGTGAGACCCCATCTGGAGTACTGTGTCCAGTTCTGGAGACCCCATCTCCGGAAGAACATAGACAGGATAGAGGCAGTCCAGAGGAGGACAGCTAAAATGATGCAGGGTCTGCAAGAGAAGCCATATGAGGAGAGACTAAAACACCTTAATATGTATACCCTTGAGGAAAGAAGGGAGAGGGGGGACATGATAGAAACTTTTAAGTACCTCAGTGGAATCAACAAAGTCCAAGAGGGTAGCATCTTTCAGAAAAAGAGACGTGCAAGAACAAGGGGACACAATTTAAAGATGGGGGGGCAGTTCAGGGGCAATATGAGGAAGTATTATTTCACAGAGAGGGTAGTGGATGCATGGAACAGCCTTCCTGAGGAGGTTGTGGGGTCTAAAACTGTGGGATAATTCAAGAATGCATGGAACAGACATAAGGTAATTCTTGTCTGGGGTAGGAAGAAATAGGGTCTTGGTTAACTAGGATCTGCAGCCTATCCTGTAGGTAGGGAAATGGGCAGACTAGATGGGCCAAGCGGTCCTTATCTGCCATCAAAGTCTATGTTTCTATGTAAGGCAGGAAAAAACAGCATGTAGCTCAGCCAGGTCAATGACCTATGGAAGAGTACTGAGAAGAATCGCTCCTCAGGTACACTCTGAACTGAGCAAGCACCCTTCCCTCAAGGAATGTCCTGCACCTGCAATGTCACCTGATGAGGAAGCAATGATGCAAGGAGAGAGCGGAGCCCGGGAAGGGACGTCACTTCCGGAAGCACTGGTGTGGAACGAAGCTGCGGCCCGGGAGGAGAAGCCAAAAAGAGAAACAAAGATGTCGACATCCAAGAGGGTAAGACAGATGGACAAGGAGCCACGATGCAGAGGTAGGGGAACAAAGCAGCAAAAAGCAGATGGAGGAGCCGGAAGGGAAAGGACAGGCAGGATAAAATGAGTGTGGTGGTGCACAAACAGACAGCATCCTGCTGAAAGAAAAGCTGCTACCACCAGGAAAGGTTGATGCAGAAGCTGCAGAGAGGAAGGGGGAGAGTGGAGAGGGAAAAGAACAGTGACGAGGGCAGGCTGGTGGCCAGAGGCGACCGCAGGGACAGAATTAGGGGAAACCAGGAGCAAGGAAGAGCGGCGCCTCCAGCCGCAATGAAGAAACGAATCCTGAAACAGTCCAGGAGGAGTGACCTTTTAAGGCCTAATGGGGGAGTAACGTTGTTGCTCTGCCCATTGAACCACAGGCATAGCCTTCCCATTCTGGAGGAATTCTGTATGTATTCAAAGCTTTAGGTTACCATCTCTTTAGGCCTTATGCACTACTATTATAACGTCAAGCAGGAAGTTGAACCTACAACATACCACTGTGGAGTTTAGTACTAAGGGAGCTTCTCCTTATGTCTTATGACTTCCACATCCATGGAGGTGCTACACAGCTTGCCCTCAGGGATACACATGAGTGAAACCTGAGTTCAAAAGGAATGTTGGAGTATGGACAAACCCCATGAAAACCAGAAGCTGGAACAGTTGGTTTGTGTCTGGCAATGCAAATGATTCCCTCTGAAGAAGACTAACAGATAAAAGGAAAAGAAGCTGAGCCTTTGAGGGACTCAGTTCATTGCAGTATGAAGCCATAGAGGGTGAAACCATGGTGAGTGTTTGAGGGGTTGTCATTGTGGCATCTGCAAATTGTTATTGGGATGTGTGCCTAACTGTTGTTGAGGCATGTGCCAGTTTGTCATTGGGCATGTGTCCAAATGTCAGTGGATGTGAGCCCTGCTGTCAATGGAGCATATGCCCACAATGAGGAAGTATTTATGAGAAGTTGAAGATAAAGAAGGAAAGGTGGACCTATGGTAGGTAGACACGTAGAATTTAGATGCAGCCCAGAGGAGAAGACTGGACAACTACCCAAGCAATCTGGAAGATTGGTAAGGAGCAACAGATCAGAATAATAAAATGTATCAGGGCAAAGCATAGCCACAGCCATAGCTGCGCAGGCAAGGACCAGCAGGGTGGAGTGCTGGGAGAAGGAGAAAGGCAGGAGGCAGCTGCAGGCAGGGTGGGAGCACAGACAGAGTCCAACAGAGGCAGCTGTAACAGCCCTGTAGAGAGCAGGTTATTCTCTGGCAGACCACAAGAGAAAGGTAGGCATGGGAGAGAGCGGTCACAGGCATGAAGCTAGCAGGAGCATGAGAAAAATACCTGCAGCACACCCATAAGGTGAGAAGCAGGAGTGGTAGGAGCAGTAGGATGACATCAGCAAAAACTGCCACCAAAGGCAGAAGCAGGGGAATAGAAGAAGATAAGCGCAGAATGGGTAGGGTGAAAAGGCAGCAGCGAGACAGGCTGAGGACAGGAAACAAAGAAAGTCCTAGCCCAGCAACATTCAGAAAAGGTGGGAGGCACAGGAAGTGGCAGCCCTAACAAAGCACAACAGAAGTGCAACACCATGAAGCTGGAACAATGGACCAGGATGCCAGCAGCAAAGCCATAGGCAGTTGGGATGAAGCAGAAAAATAGAAGGGGGTTGGGATGCCCTGAGCAACAGCCATGTGGCAGGAAATGTAGGAGAAGAGGTGATAGCCATGTGGCTGTAAACTAAGAACAAGCATCCAAGGGATCTTGGGCATTCATGCTGTATGTAGTACTCGGGGGCTTGACAAGTGTTTCCCACTGCCCTGCCAAACCCCTGACATAGCCTTGCATTTAAGAAGTACTAAAATGAAATGGTTCCAGAATGGCCATGTAAATTCAATGGACCAGCATTTTTTTTAATTTACTGTCACTGATTTTGAAAGAAATCATATTTTGTGTAAGCACAGCTGGACTACCTGATTTTTCTGTCAGCAGAAAGGACAGGGAACTTCTCACCTGCCCACTGCACAAATATGGACAAACACAGTATTGTATAGATGGCTCACGGTGCATTTCATGATCACAGAACTTGGGATCCTGCATGTTGTGGGTCATTCGTTTTGTATCGGACCCTTTGCTGTGTCACACATGTTAACCTCAAGAAACAGGTCTAAATGTTTTGTTCATATTATTATGGTGGTACCATACAGTATAATTCACATTAAACTATTTCACCAATGAATTGCTTCAGCATTTCTCAATGATTGGCCTAAATGTTGCTGGATCTAGCACAAAGCCTCTCAAAACACTGTTCACTAAGAGTTAAAACTCAGTTTTGCATTGCATTGTGACAGCTTTAGATGCATTCCAGTTGAGTTGCAAAAACATGTTATAAAAGTTGCTCTTGGTCTGGTTAAGTGTTAATAAACCATCTTAAAAACATTGGGCCCTATGCACGATACCAACATGCCATGGAAACTGGGCACATTGGCATTGATATGCATGAATGCCACAGAGCGGGATTCATGAACTGGGCGCAAGACAGTTGCACGCCCAATCCCCAGTCGCATGAACAGCAACATGCTGGGGGTTGGCAGGGGGCATGCCAGCATTATGTGCCATGCACTATGGCACATAGTGCTGCCCATGGGGTTGCAGAGGAAGGCACAGCTTATGGCAGGGGAGACCCTGACCTAACTCACTATGCACCCCCTCATAAGTACCCCGCTGGTCGTAGCAGACCCAGGACAGCATCCTGCATGCCGCCCAACTCAGTAGGATGATGGCGAGGGCTGGGGCATCTGGACAGGCAGGTCCCCATACTGAACCAGACCCCCGCCCAAAGACATGGCAGTCCATCCAAGTCTACCAGGCAAACCCCCATCCACCCAGTACTGTCCAGGCCTCCCAACCCCACCCCAAGATGCAAGCACCCACAGTGGTAGCCCTTGCCCTCTCCCACAGCCCCGACAACCCCTGCTTCCCCGTACCTGCAGGTTGGTGCCATGGCATGGGACTGCCAGTGGCCAAGCCCTCTGCATACCTCCTCAGCTGCCAGCCATCCAAGTGCTGTTGGGAGCACACTGCCTATTTATAGGGGCACCTTCCCAGCAGCATGTGGATGGCCAGCAGCTGAGGATGTGTGAGGAGGGCTGCACTGCTGGCCATCCTGTGCCACGGCACTGATGGGCTGGGGGCAGGGGCAGGTTGTCAGTGCCATGGTGAGTTTGAGGAGTCACTGCCCAAGGATGCAGCGGTGGGGATACCTAGGGCAGTCCTTGGCCTGGCACCAGAAGGGCTTCTGTGTGGACTGCCTTTTGGGCTCGTGGGTACTGGGTACCGTGTCAGGGTCTTGTTGGGGTGCAGGTGCAGGATTGGGGTTGGGGCACATCTGTGCTGGGGGCAGCCTGCAGGACTGGGGTGAGGTACCACAGCCGGGGTCCATCTGTGTGTTGGGTGGGTGCCATGACATTTTGGCTAGTTGGGGTGTCCATTGAATGTCGGGACCTTTTGGTGCAGATCCAGGTGCCTGCAGTGGGCATTCACACACCTGGACCTGCACTGTAGCACAAGAGATCCACTCTGGGACCCATGCCAGGCATTTGATCGGATACCCAGCTGGGTCTTTGACTCCACCTGTGGCCACCCTGCGCACCGGGGGGGGGCAGAGCCCTGGACTGGTGGCGGCCATTAGTGAATAATGGTGGGTGCACATCTGTTTACAGGTGCAGAGCTGCATGGGCAGGTTATGCACTATTGGTGCGTAACTTGTGCCCATTAGTGCATAGGGACCAATGTGACTTTTACTGTAGTTCTACTGTAGTTAGGATTGAGAAGACTGCCATTAAAAAAACTCAATTTTCAGCTGCTTATTGCTATTAGCATCAAACATACTGTGCACTATGACTTGTACTTTGCTAGTTTACTTTTTGGGAAATTGAAATACATTAAGGTCTTAAACACAAAAACTTGTGAATGTCAATTTTGCCTTAGTGGAGAACTTATTACAGTACTGTTTAATTGAAAATTCTGATTTGTTTTTGTGTAATGCAGAAAAATAAATATTCCATCATCAGCAGTATTATTCTGAAATAAGACCATTGCTCCCAGTTTCTTTGGAGCCAAACTGAATAATTATACATTGGTGAAAGGAAACAAGGTCATAGTTTTTCAACATGAGGACATTGTTATGTATTTATAATGTCTGTTCTTTAAAAGGCTGGGGGTAGTGTCCTGTGTGAAAAAAACAAGTATTGTGGACATAGCCCTCACATTACATGTGAAATTTAGTGCAAATGGTTGAAGTACAAGTTTATATTCAGCTTTTGTGGTACACAGTATAAAATAACCCACAGAGTAGGTACTGTGAGCTTTTAATGATTTTGAAGTATGGCCCTAAATCAATCAGCCAGGCTTGTTTTGTTTATGTGGTGTCTGCAGTGAGGTCTCCTGCAGACTGTTTGAACTGCAGTCTGCATATCCATCAATGTAGTCCCCTGGGTTCAGGTAACGGCTCAAGTTAGACCTATAAACCATGGCTAGCAAGATGTTCAGTATTTGCATTAGAAGCCAGCAGAACTTCAGAAAATACTATAAAACACATGGTATTTATAACAAGTATGTAAACTGCCCAGAATCTGAAATAATGAGATAACATTATACTGTATTATTAATCATCAGTGAGGGTGAAATATTGAATATTAAAATGTGTGCCTTGACTGGCATTTAGTAAGACTGATCAATAAACTCAATTTTGTTTTCATGTACGTAAATTTAAAATGCAGATATACTGCTCCATGTTGCTATATCGAGATTGCTCCCACAGTTAACATATAAACAAAGGCAGTATGAAGTTTCCATTAAAGAATTTAAGATATTAGCAAAAGCAGTGGCAAGTGCAGTTTGGGCACATTTCACATTAAATGCATGATCTTCCAAGGATTTCACAAGAGATTCCAGATATATATATATAGTTTTTCATTTTTATTGTCAAGATACAAGCATTGAGCAAAAAGCTTATCTATACTAATGGCCCAGATATTCAGAGCAGTTGTGCATGGCGCAACTTATTTGCACTAGCACAAGTGAGAACTTGCACCAAGGAGCCATATTCAGCATGCGTCATTGCACCAATGCGCAACTATAATGAATGCAGGTGCAAGTGCAGGGGGCATTCCCATGAATAACCAGCACAGTGGCATATTCAACTGTGAAACCATGGCGCAAGTGTGGAGCAAATCGAAGTTGTTCTGAGCAGACTAGTTCCTATAAATACAGGGCACAAACACACAGACAGCATGGCGGCTGTAATGAGGGGTGTGAGGGGACAGGAGGAACAGCGATGTGGCAGAGGAAGGGCCCGTCGGCAGCATGCCAGGCACAGGTGGTACCGTGCCCACATCACCATTGAGAATCACAGCAACATGGAGATTGTGGGTTGGTACCACCTGAACAGGGCCATTCTGAGGCAGCTCTGTGAGCTGTGCAGTGAGGAGATGCAGACACCCACCAGACGGAGCCATGCCATGTCTGTGGTGATGAAGGTGACAGCCGTCATGTGCCTGCTCACCACAGGCACCTTTCCGAATCCAACAGGGGACACCACAGGCATAACCCAGTTGGCCACGTCCCACCTCCTCACACAATTCCTCAATGCTCTGCTGCCACTTACGTCAGAATTCATCCATTTCCCCAGCACACAAGTAGAGCATACAGCAACCATGCATGACTTCCACAGGGTTGCACATAGGTCTGGCATGACTGGGTCCATTGACTGCACCCATGTGGCCATCCACATGCCACCTGGCCCTGAGGGTGTTGCATACATTAACTGGAAGGGGAGCCCCAGCATAAACTGCCAGGTTGTGTGCAGTGCCACAGGGTGCATCACCAATGTCTGTGCCACACACCCTGGTAGTGCACATGATGCGTTCATATGACACAGCTCTGTGCTGTGCCCCAGGTTTGAATGTGGGGACATCCCCATGGGCCACCTAGTGGGTGAGTATGGCACAGGCAAGGGGTAATGGCCAGGGCAGACCTTGGGATAGGGAAGGCATGGTGTGCATGTTGATGTGGGTGCCAGGACAGGCAAGGGGCACAGCATAGCATAGCAGAGGGCTAACCATATCATTATCCACTCAGGAGACAGTGCATATCCACTGAGGGCCTGGCTGCTCACCCCCTACCTGCGCCTGTCATCTCCAGCAGAGGAACACTACAATGAGGCACATGCGAGCATGTGCAACATCATCGAGTGTGTCTTTGGCATGCTGAAAGCACGTTTCCATTGCCTAGACAGGTCAGGCGGTGCCCTACAGTACTGCCCCTTGAAAGCCTGTGGCCTATTCCTGGCCTGCTGCGTACTGCACAACATGACCATTGACCGTGGGATAGCTGTCAAGGCTCATGAGGGCAACAGCAATGGGGAAGGTGAAGGCAATGGGCTGGAGGGTGGTGAACAGCCACCTCCTGGGCAGAGGGAACCCTGGCTACTACAGAAGGTGTGACGCCACTGAGACACCATTGCACAGGAGCACTATGGTGCACACAGGTAGGTGGTGTGATACACATGCATGGGCCACACAAACGGGTACAGCACACATGCAGGGGTGTGCATGGCAATGGGCATGTACACACAGAGACATGATGCAAGGGTAGGGGGTCAGTGGCACACAGCCACACACAGCAACACACACACACACACACACCCCCACCCACACACCCAGGCATTGGTATGTGGCATGGATCAGATGCATTACACTGGTACACAGGTTGAACCGGCACTAAACTGCCTTCATCATGCCCACACCACACAGTCCAGTGGTCAGGCAAGCACGCACACAGCAGAGTGTGGTGTGACACACAGGTGCCACACCAGTGGTAGGCATGCACACACCGCCCATGTGCGCACAAGGCAGCAGCTGCAGACTGCGGTCAGGGTGGCCTGCATATCAGGTCTGCTGCACAGAACCATGGCCACCACAGCCATGGGGGCAGCCATGCCAGGACTGATTGGCAGCCACAGGCTGTGCATCAGCCATGGGGGGGGGTTGCAACAGCCCCAGGGGTTGAACTGTGGGACTGCAACTGTATCCGCAGCGGGGTGTGCAGGCACCCAAATAGGCCAGCTCCAAGCATGCCTGGGATGCCTACATCAGAGCACGGCATCGACTGTGATGGGGTCACCCGACACCAGGTTCGTGGGGTGGACAGCGCACTGTGGGGGGTCATCTGTGCACAGCCACACCCTGTGGCAACCAGCAGCACAAAGCCATCCATGATCGCAGTGGCAATGCGATCCAGGGATGCATTCATGGCCTCCTGCATGCGCTGCATCCCCACCAGGATCTGCACAGTGCCCCTCTCCTGCTGCTCTGCTAACTGGTGCACCTCTGCACACAGTGCATGCACCCCAGTGGCAAGCAGCACCTGTTCCTGAACCTGAGGCCAGCAGCAGATGGGTGTACTCAGCCAGCCGGTTGGTCTCCTGGGGCTCCCGGGCGGCACGCCAATCCACATGTGGTGACTGGCCACGCTGCACAGCCCCCTCTGTGGTGGATGCTGCACAGTGGGGTCTGCAGGGAGAATGGGCATTGCAGGCACACCGGTGGTAGACCCTGCTTCTGGCTGCCTGATGGCACTTGCAGCTCACTGCCGTCACACATCTGCCCACTGTACGCTGCCCAGCAACTGTGTAGCTGCACCACCACTGCCGCAGGGCACAGCTATGGCAGCGCACAATGCTGTACCCGCAGTAGTGGAAGGCAGCCTTTCCACCGAAGGCAGAGTGCTGGGTGTGGTGCCTGTGTCAGCTTCCAGCAGGGGTGACACACCCCCAATGTCGCCCATGCCATCCAGAAGCTGTGCATAGTCCTCATCGGAGTCGAACTCCACCCCGATCTGTTTCTCCACACACAGAACACCAAGGCTTGCATCCTGGAGGATCACATCCAGGGCCCCTTTTGACCCCAGGTCCAGGACATCTGCCTACACCATGGTGCTGAGCTTCAGCCTGTTGGGCACCCAGATCCCAATGGAGGTGGATGGCTGGTCCTCTGGGGCCGTAACAGCATCCACAGATGCTGTTGGTGCCTTATCATCTGCATGGAGGTGTGATGGTGCTGCAAGAGAAAAAAGGCGTGTCAGTGATGCAATGCCCACATGTGCCCCCCTACACTGCTGCTGCATGTGTCCTGTAGCATGGCATGCATGTGGGTGCACACACATGCACATGACATGCATGCCAGCTGCATGCACTCCAGCATGCCCATGTATGCACCCTCCGTGCCACCAGCTGTGTGTGGCTGACATACTTACCATGCAGTGATGGGCTGCCACCCATCTGGAATCCACCTCCAGGCACACCCTCCACCATGGTGTGGTGCATGGTGGCTGCCACCAACTCCTCCTGCAGTATTAGAGTTGGTGCACCCACTGCCCCCCCCTCCAGTGGCAGTCCGGGCTGCACAGATGACTGCCACCTTCTCTTTAATGTGACTCTTGTCCATCCCCACCTTCTTCCTGCACTCCTGCACTGACCATTGGTGGCTGCCATGCTGATTGACATATGCTGCCACCTCCCCCCATCCACCAGCCCTGGTCTGTGGTGTGCCCGTGGCACCACTCAGCAGAGGGTCCCTATCCAGGTAGGCCGCGAACAGGGCATCTGTCTAGGCCTTTGTGAAATTGGGCCTGTGCTTCCATGCAGGCCCACGCTCATCACCTTCCTCATAATCCGACATGTCACTGCCTATGGACATGGACAGCACAGTGTGTCAGTAGCAGCATCTCCCTGGTCTGTCCCACCCTGCAGTGTTGTCTGCTCTCAGTGAACTGCAGTGGCATGCACAACTTTCCTCAAAAGGATGCAATACCAGTCGATGGCCTGCACTGTTCCATGGCACTTATAAGGCGTAATGCATGCAAATGAGGTTTGGCGCAACAGTAATGACATGCTAATGCACCCAGTGTGCCACGTATTGGATGATGAGCTCATTTGCATGTGGTGTCTGAATATTGCAATGTTGCACTGTGTGCAATGGGATTGCACTGGAGCAAGTCACCATGGCACAATGCACACACATGCGCAGTGCGCAGGCCTACAGTGTGCATGTGCATCACGGCATCATGACATCAATCATGCACCATGCATAGAAAGTGTGATGCAGTGGCATTGTGCATGTTGAGCATGAGCCAGCTATGTGAATGGCCACACATGGAGTTGCCGTACCCTATCATGCACGTGCACAGTGCCGGTTGACCCCTGTCCTCTGGGTCAGACCTCTGACCCTGTGACCCCATGTAGCCACACCCATTCCACGCATCTCTGGCATTGCCCGATGTGCATGCACTGTGCATGTTCCCATGCATCACTGCAGGCACATGGTGTGGACACATGCGCCTCCTGCCGCCATTTTGGTCCCCAAGATCACGGTTGTTAACATGGCACAGGGACGGGTACGGTGTGCTCCAAACTTAACACAGGTGGAGCTGGTAAACCTGGTGGGCTGTGCCAAGCCCCACACCCCCCAACTCTTTGGGCAGGTGCCCCTTCAACAGGCCAGGGTCACTGTTTGGCAGGGGATTGCTGCCAGGCTGCAGCAGAGGACAGGGGAGCAATGTCATCACCAGTATGGGGATCTGCTGTGGCGGGACCAAGAGTACCTGAGGAGGCTGCAGGCATGCGTCAGGTGAGGGGCTGTGCCATAGCCAGGTAAGTCATCCCATGTTGCATGTGTGCCCCAGTGCTGTACTGTGGTGTTGGCTAGGCTGCCTTGCATGCCCTGCAGAGGGGTACACTGTCATCATGCGCATCATGGTGTGGCATTGCCAGACACTGCTTGCATTGCGATGCAGACATGTAGGACATGTCAGGCAGGGGCACACCCTCTGCACAGGGATGGGGTGGTGGGCACCTGCTGTGGTTGATTCCTGATGTGTACCTGTCTTCTTTCCATTCCCAAGGCCTGAAGATCATCACTGGGCACAGGCAGCAGCTGCACAGCAGGCAGCGGCGGGCCAAGGTGGAGTGGGGCTGGCACCGGTGGGTCTGCAGAAAGAAGGTAGGCACTGTCATGGTCCTTTGCACTGTACATGGGGGGTGGCGGGGAGAGTGGGTGCGTACATGGCCACCTGCACCATGTCCCGTGGCAGCTGTGTGCGTGTCACAATGTGCATGGTGCATGTCTCTGTGGCGCATCCATTGGACACGTGAGTGCCTGGCTGCCACTGTTGTTGCTGTGGTGCTGCCGGTGCACTGTGTCATGTGACTGTTATCGTGCAGTCGGGTGGCCATTGTGCAGTGAGGATCACCTCTGCACAATGTCATGGTGCGCCAAGTTGCAGGCAGGCATTGCCCCCCCCCCGTGGGTGGCCTGTATGGGCCCTCCAGGGGTGAGTGTGTACCCACTGCCCATTGCACACTGTGGGTGGGTATGGTTCTTTGTGACATTGCACTGATTACTTGTCCTGTCCCTTGTTATAGGTGTCCAGCGGCGGAGCCCTATGCAGCCATTATACAGACAACTGCTCCGGCAGCTAATCCTCATCATCTCCACGATGATGGAGGTGGTATTCCAGATGAGGCGCCTGCTGTTGGCGGAGAGGAGGCGGCCACTATGCCAAGGGGTAGCAGGACATGGCTGCCATTAGTTTGGCCCCAGCTTTCTGCTGTTTCCCCTGCTGTACCTCCCCCTACAGTCCCCCTTCCCACTGTACAGTCCCTGTTCCCTGTCCCCTTCCCTTGCTTTACCTACCCTTTCCCAGACCCTTGTTTTTGTAAATGGTTTTGTTCATTAACATTTATTTTTTGGCTTACCTGCCTGTGTCACTGTCTGCTTTGCGGGTGGCATGAGTAGCCATGCTGCAGTGGCCCAGTGTCTGTCCATGTGGAGTGCATGTGTATGGGCACGTGTTGTGCTTCTGTGGTTCACCACTGTGTGCTGTGGTGTGTCCCACTGTGGTGGTGTCCTTCCCCTCAGTCCGTGGCTGTGCCTTGAGGTGCCCACTGGGCAGCTGTCAGGGGTGTGTGGCAGGTGTGTGCATGGTGGTGGCACACGACCATGGTCATTGATCGGGTACTGGCTGTACACTGTGTTGGGGCCCCTGCTTGACATTGTGTGGCCTGTCCCAAGTGGTCTGCCATGCTACCTTCCTTCCGGCATATTCAGTGCCTACTGTGTGGGCTTTCTGTGTGCCTGTGTGGTGTGTGTGTGCTTGGCTGCATGGTCCTGGGTGTGGCCTGCTAGTCTGGGGGGGGCACAGCCAGCAGCCTGTAGGGGGCTCCCTTGGTGGCCCTCCATTGGCCATTAGCACCTCCTGTTGCCAGCTATCTAAGCCACTGTTGTGTTCTAGGAACAGGTGTCTGGGGGCCTGTGTGCATCCTGCTGTGCCCTGCTGGTGGAGGCCTCCTGTGACCTGTCACTGTGCTTCCCTGTCTCTGTCCCTGGGTCTGTTCTCTGTGCCATGCCCTCCTCTGTTACTCTGCTGCTCTGCTCCCACAGTTGCACTGGAGCATCTCTTTCTCTGGTTGCACCATGGTGCAACTTTATTTGTGCCATGGCGCAACTGTGCCATATTCAGCCGGGTTGCACTGGTGCAGTTTGGCCTGCGTACCCTCTGAATATGGCTCCTGTTGTGCCATGGCACATTGGATTTGTGCTGCATTGGCCTTGCGCTGGCCTTTGGTGCATTTCTGAATATCTGGACCCATGGCATCATTTGGCACAATACAGTATATCACAGTGTTTCAAAATTGTTAATCTAAAACAACAACTGACAAATGCAATAATGTTCCTTGTGATAGAGTATGGTCATGGTAAAAAAGAAACACAGATGGTATACTGTACCTAAGATATAAAATCTAGGTCATGGTTGGCAACATGTAGATATGTAGATTTTCACAAAAGTCATATGGGGTCCAACAGATGTGATAAGAGCACCCTGTTTCATAAGGGTCCCAGATATAATAGTCCATAACATTACTTTTACTCCTGAGTAACTATTTATTGGATGCAGTCAGTAAAAGACGAAGTATATACAGCAACAGTAGACTTGCAAGCATCATTTGACTCTGTGGTTTGTAAGGTTTTATAGAGAAAGCTATAGAAATCAGATATTGAAGTCTTAGGGCCCCGTTTTCAAAAGCTATGCGACTGCTATTGAGTTAGCACCCATTATAACTGGGGTTTGCACCCATATTCTGGATGGGGCCATATTCAGAGACCCCACCAGAGCACTGCCCAAATCCTACAGCATAATCAAACTAACCATACCACTGTACCTAGACAAAGTAGGGAAGTCCCTCATGCAGAATGGCGCAGTTGTATATTCAGATAGTTTTGACTGCATTAAGCAGCCCCCAGAGTGGCAGTACTGTATTTACCACTGGCAAAATGTTGTCTTATTGCAGTGCTGCTGGACTCTCACCCACTGAAGGCCAAACAGCTATACTGCAGCTGCCTGCCCCTGTGTCTAGTGGCTTCCATCCCCAAGCACCTCCATAGTGTACAACATGTACGATCCTTGGTAGTCTAGTGGATCCCCTTCCTAGAGAAACCCTGTTATATACATATCCAGTGTTCCTATTTAGTCCAGTGGTCCCACCTTCCACCTGGTCAACCCCCCCCTTGTATACATATAGAAACATAGAAACATAGACTTTGACGGCAGATAAGGACTGCTTGGCCCATCTAGTCTGCCCACTGCCCTACCTACAGGATAGGCTGCAGATCCTAGTTAACCAACAGCCTATTTCTTCCTACCCCCCACAAGAATTGCCTTATGTCTGTCCCATGCATTCTTGAATTCTCCCACAGTTTTAGACCCCTCAACCTCCTCGGGAAGGCTGTTCCATGCATCCACTACCCTCTCTGTGAAATAATACTTCCTCACATTGCCCCAGAACCGCCCCCCCTCTATCTTTAAATTGTGTCCCCTTGTTCTTGCACGTCTCTTTTCCTGAAAGATGCTACCCTCTTGGACTTTGTTGATTCCACTGATGTACTTAAAAGTTTCTATCATGTCCCCCCTCTCCCTTCTTTCCTCAAGGGTATACATATTAAACTCCTTTAGTCTCTCCTCATACGGCTTCTCTTGCAGACTCTGCACCATTTTAGTTGCCCTCCTCTGGACTGCCTCTATCCTGTCTATGTCCTTGTGGAGATGGGGTCTCCAGAACTGGACACAGTACTCCAGATGGGGTCTCACCAGCTGTCTGTACAGAGGGATAACAACTTCCTGTCTTCTGCTGCTGATGCTTCTCCCTATGCATCCCAGTATACCCCCAGCCCTCCCTACTGCCTTCTCACATTGCTTGCTAACCTTAAGTTCATCTGATATGATTACCCCCAGGTCCCTTTCCTATTTTGTTGTTGTTACTACCTCCTCGCCATTGTGTATTCTTCCCCTGGGTTCTTGTTTCCCAGGTGCATTATTTTGCACTTCTTTGCATTGAGTCCTAGCTGCCATACTTCTGACCATTCCTCCAACCTTGCCAAGTCCCTTCTCATCCTTTCCATGCCTCCTTGTGTATCAACCCTGTTGCAGATCTTTGTGTCATCTGCAAAGAAGCATACTTTTCCTTCCAGTCCCTCGTCAATGTCACTTATGAAGACATTAAAAAGGACTGGACCCAATACTGAACCCTGGGGTACCCCACTAGTAACCCCTCTTTCTTCAGAGTGGACTCCATTTACAATTACCTTCTGTGTCTTGTTGTCCAGCCAATGTTTTACCCAGGCTACCACCCTGGGACCCACTCCCAGGCTGGTTAATTTGACTATTAATCTTTTGTGTGGGACTGTGTCAAATGCCTTGCTAAAGTCTAGGTAGGCTATGTCCACAGCCCCTCCCTGGTCTACTACTTTGGCCACCCAGTCAAAGAAATCTATTAGATTCGTCTGACATGACCTTCGTGCTGTGAACCCATGCTGCCTTGGGTCCTGTGCCCCACTGGCCTCTAGGTATTAGACTATTCTTTCCTTCAGAAATGACTCCATCACTTTCCCTACCACATAGATCAAACTGTCAGGTCTGTAGTTTCCTGCCTCTATCAAGTGATCCCTGGTAGTTTAGTGGTTCCCCCTCCCCCAATCATCCACATTATATGCATATATAAGGGTGACACCTGGTAGCCTATTTCCCCCCTCCCTCTATGCACCCAGTTGTATATACAGTATATCCAGTGATCCCTGGTAGTCTAGTGGTCCCCTTTCCCTGGTTGCCTGCTTCCCCTATGTAATGAAAACCCTGGGTGGCTACCATGTGCCAAAGTCCCCCTGTGCATTTTCCACCCCCAGCATCCTGGTCAACACTAATCAGTAAGAACAGCACATATCGACAGCCAATGCAGCCCTCTGTTCACCTCTATGGCAAGATGCTATCTGAGAGTCACAGAGCACAATTACATATGTGTGTGTTAAGTCTGGGTGAAATTAGCAAATTCTGATTTTGTGTTTTTTTTTTATTAATTTTTTTTGTTTGTTTGTTTTTCATGACATTCTGTGAATTTTGCAAAATTTCATGAACTTTCATGACATTTTGTAGAATTTTCTGAACTTCCTTAATTAGCCGTAACTCAATCAGTCTTATAGCTACAGATCTGAAATGTTGGCTCAGTACTGTTTGGAAGAGTCCCCAGTGGGATGTCAAGTTTCATGACATTTGGATGAGGGGCAGGGAAGTTACAGGGGCTCAAAGTCCGGCAATTTATTACTCTTCTGAATTTCTGAAAATATTTCCATGCTTACAACTTAGCCAATGTTGGAGCTAGAAAATTGAAAATTATATGCATACTTTCTTGGAAGAGTCTTAGAAACTGCTAAATATAGAGGTAGTTGTTTATGTAAATGGTAAGTTACAGAAGTTCAAAATTTCACAGTTTATGTGTCAAACTGTGTGAAAAAAATTCAAAAATATATGGATATTTATAGCTCCACTGCTATTGCAGGTATACACTTAAGATTTGGCATGCATACCCAATGTAAATGTGTCCTGAAATCTAATAAGCTGGGTAAATGTAGCTTAGTAAGTTGAAATTTATTGTGGATACTTTATAAATTACTATTTGGCATAATCTGTAAATAGGTAATGTCAGTAGAATGCCACTTGTGGCATTTAACTTTCTGAAAGCACTTCTCACCACTGAATCACCCTACCTCCATTAGCATCATGCCCCTCCAATACTCCTATGACAGTGAGCCTAGCATTATGCTCCATTATTACTAAAGATATTCAGATATGTCTGTCATAATGGCCAAATTTGCAACTAGTTGTAAGGCTTGGCATCACTTGGCGTCACTAGTTTGAAATAGTAAAAATATACGTTGTTATCTACAGGGTTGTTAAAGAGTCAGAAGGTGGCATTGTACAGAAACAGTGCTGCACATGCATGTGCTTCCACAAGTCACTATGTCAGAGAGGTCTAGTGGTTAGTTGGCTTATTGCAAGGAGACAGGATAGTGCACAGTGATGCCCATAACTATTCTTCATGGTTCATCACTCAACATAATCACCTGACACTTGGCACCACCATACTTTTACTATTGAGCCTCCAAAGAATGCAACCTTAGTGCCACTTTACCCCACCTTTACCTTCCTCTACAATGGCAACCGAAGTGTATGACTGGGCAACATGTATGGGGATGACTCCATCAAAAGTATTATAATATTCCACAATTTCACAAAAGCTGATAAAATTCAACTTTATTTACTGATAATATTCAGAATCTCTGACTGCTTTTAATTTGGCCAGCCTTTGAGCAAGAGATTAGAGAGTTGATACACATAGCCTCTTATTTCATATTGTTGTTTTTTCCTGGCCAGCAGATCATCTCTCAGGGATATACCCTGTTCACAGGGATATAGTCTGATCAGGCTGAACCCAACCATCATTCAATTGGCTACTGGGTTTTTCACCAAAATGTTTTCTCTCCCAGCTGGTGGGACCAGTGCCTCTGTAAGACTTGCACAGCCATAGCTTCCCCTTTGGCAGGAGCAAGCTCCCTGTCCCTGCCACAAGGGTCACTGTGTTGGTGGAGCCAGCTGCCAACTCTTCCTGACCAAGATGCACTGCCAAGTGGCAGATATCTTGACCATGGCCTGCCTCCCATCATGGCAGAGCAACACTCTGCTGCTGAGCCAAAGGGAGGCCTCAAAGCCTAATACTTAGAGTCAAAGAACCTAACAACATTGGTGATGTTCTGTTTTCTAAAGTTATAGGTGCTTATAATTCTGCAGTTTACATAATTACAAAATGTAATGTTAAAATTGTCAAATGTTTGGAGGGTTATAACTCAATCAATTTTAAAGACAGAGCTTCACAATTTAGTATGAATGGACCTTGGTAAAGTCCTTATACCAAATTTGGTGTCAGTTGCACAAACACTTTGTGAATGACACAGAAATAACTGAAATCACAATTTTTGGCAAAATCTCATGACATTTTCGTGGCAATTTTGAGAAATTTCACAGAAGCAAAATCATAATTTCACCAGCATTTTGCCAGCAGCAGATACATTTTTACCAGCTCTAGTGTTCAGTGTGAAGTAAAGAAGAACAAAGTAAAATAAAAAAATTGCAAACTTGGTCCCTTTGTGAAGGGCAAAATGCATGGAGAAAAATTGATGAAGTTCTCACTTGGTGAAAGGTCAGCTTTGGGAGGCCAGCACTTCACTAACAAAGTCTGTTTTGCAAATTGTAGTGTGTGCTCCACTCCTGCCTGTAAAAAAGTATATTCTACTAAAATAGATGGACAAGGATCTTCCTCCATTTTTATATGGAGACATTTTATGATAGCTATCTATAAACTTGAAAAAATACAATACTGGATCGGTACCAAAAGATACACTCAGTAGGACTATTCAAGGGATTCTGTGGTCATCATACATGTAGGGCTCTTTATTTCATGCCTCCCAATGCCCTGTCTCATAATTTTGCAACTTTTGGTTAGGTGACAAAAGTGAAGGTTTCACCTTCTTTCTTTTTCTGCCTTCTTTTTTCTTTAGTTTATTTTTATTTTATTTATTTGAACATTGGTATCCAGGAAAGGCACACTGAGCCAAGGCTCATTTCCATGCGCAACACGAGGGGCGGGAGGGGGAGTACAGAAAGAACAAGATCTCAGTGACACATCAGTAAACTATTAAAGTAACCACTTAGAAGTGCAAAAGCAAATGATGAACAAGGGGCAAACTAAAACTATTGGTCATGACAAGGACTTGTAGCACAAGTGTGCAGTTAAAAAGTAAAAAGTACAGTGTCTGAGGAGGTGGTGCTGGTGCTTTAGTGTGATAGAATCAGCCACTGGAACAGCCTAATAATGAGAGGAGAATATATGTGGGAGGATAAGAGGGTGAGGGAGAGTCAGAGAGGAGTTGACAGATACAGGTTTGACTGGGGAGGTGCCTTACAGTAGCTAGTATCTAGAAACATAGAATTAGACAGCATTTAAGGACCACTTGGCCCATTCAGTCTGCCCATTTCTCCCTACATACACTATTACATCAGACTGCACCTGATCTACAGCTCTTTCTTTATTTATTCTTTGTTTATTCATTACAAATCAGGTTTACAACCTTTGAGTCAGAGACTCATTTACAAAGGCACCTTGTTGCAGGGGGGCAGACATCAAGACAGTTATTACAATGCAGATTAAAACAGAGGATAACATTACAGGTGCAGTAAAAGGAACATTTAACATAGATACACTTAGGTTACATAATGTAGTAGTTTGTATGTTACTTAGGTTGCATAGTGTTACAAAATTGTGAGTTACAATCATGGATATAGTAGGTCCTCAGAGAAGACAGCGGGTTACATCCCTGTTTGGACCTAGTAGGGAAGGAATGGGTCTGGGGGAAGGAGAGGCTGTTCAGTGGATGTTGTTGAGCCAGGGGGCAAGGAGGGTGGGTGCCACAGGTTACAATAGGGGGTTAGTTGCACCTACAACAGCGGGTATTAAAGATATGGTTCCAAAGAGCTATTTTGAAGGAGCCAATTTTTGGCAAGTTGGAGATGCAGCTAGGGAAGGAGTTGAACCAGGTGGGGGCTCAGTAGAGGAAGGAGCTCTGGGCAAGATAGGTCTTGGTTCTGGGCACCTTGAAAGTGGCCTTAACAGAGCTGCGGGTGGAGACAGACAATGATGACTGCTGTAGGGAGGTGGAGACCCCCGGGGGGGAGAGTCCTAGCAGTGATTTCTTAGCGAGAAGGCAGGTCTGGTAGAGCAGTTGCCCCTCAAAGTTGAGCAGATTGGTGGTATTATAGAGAAGGGAGGTGTGACTGTGGCTGGGAGCACTGGTCAGGAGCTTACAGGCCTTATTGATGGAGAGTTGGATTTTGGAGAGGGCAGTGTTGTCAGTTGAGGCATAGATGGGCAAGCCATAGTCCACGAGGGACAGGACGGAGGAGGAGATGGCCAGCCTAAGGGCAACCTGAGGCAGGCAGTCCCTGTGCCAGTATACCAGGCCAATCCGAGAGTTAATGGCGTCTGACAGGGCATTAATGTGTGTGTGGAAGGAGAGAGCAGTATCGAACGTGATGCCTAGGTACTTGTATGTGGCCACTTGTTCTAGCGGGTGCAGAGTGCTGGGGATAATCAAGAGGGTGGTATTTTTAGCTTTATTTTGGTGGTGGGAGAAGAGCATTGATTTGGTTTTCTTTAGGTTAATGACCAGTCTGCGGTCGCCGAACCACCTTTTGGCTTGGTTGTAAGCTTGCTGGACGGATAATTGGAAGGAGATGGGATTGGGATGTGAGGCAATGAGGACTGCATCATCAGCATAGAGGAGTATTTTAACAGTACATGAGCTGGGGATGGTGTTGAGGTAGAGACTAAAAAGTATTGGGACGAACGGGAAGAGTGCTGGAGAGGGAGCCACTGATCTTGACATGCTGGGATCTAGCAGAGTGGTAGCTAGAGAACCAGGAAATGGGACCACCAGAGAAGCCAAGTTGGTGGAGAGAGTCGAGTGGAAGGGGATGACAGACAGTGTCAAAGGCCTTGGAGAGGTCAATGAACACTGTTCCTGCAAGGCTGCCAGAGTCGAGAGCAGCATGCAGGTGTTGGGAGAATTCCAGGAGAGCCATGGTTGTACTGTGTCCTGGGTGGAAACCGTGCTGCTCTGGGCACATAATGTCATACTTGGTTAGGTATTCAGAGAGCTGGATCAACACCACTTTTTCAAGGGCTTTAGAGAGTGGGGGGAGGATGGAGATCGGCCGGTAATTGTTGGGGGTGGACCGGTCCCCACTCTTATGTATGGGTGTGATTTCAGCAGTTTTCCAAGCACTTGGGAACTGACCCAGGCATAAAGACCAGTTTAGAAGGTCAGTCAGGGTGACTAGGACTTCGTCCAAGACCATACGGAGGATCCTGGAGTCGAGGGGGTCACTGCTGGGATTACTGCTGCTTAAGGCTTTTAGCAGGTGTGGCCTGACTTCTTGGGGGGATAGGATGTGCAGGTAGAATGGTGGGTGATGTAGGACCGGAGGGAGAGAGATGGGGATTTGGTCAAAGAAGCTGCTGGGGAGGACCAAGCTTAGATCAGAGAAGGCAGTGTTAAGGCAATTGGCTATAAGGAGTGGATCTGTGGTGGGGGTTTCTCGCTCTCCCTTCCTTTCCACTATGATTCCTTTGTGCTTATTCCCGTGCCTTTTTGAATGCCACCATTGTTTTTGCATCTACCACCTCCTCTGGAAGCCTGTTCCAGGAATCCACCACTATTTCTGTGAAGAAGTACTTCCTCACATCTCTCCTGAATCTACCCCCCTCTGGCTTCATAGCATGTCCCCTTGTTCTTGAGCACTTTTTTTTCTGAAAAATACTTCCCTCCTGTACCTTATTACCCCTGTGTGATATTTAAAGATCTCTATCATATATCCCACTCTCCCTTCTCTGTTCCAGGGTGTACATATTGAGCTCCTTTAGTCTCTCCTCACAGGGCTTTTAATTTAGACCCTGCACCATTTTAGTTGCCCTTTTCTAGACAGCCTCCGCTCTGTCTATGTCCTTCCTGAGATGTGTCTCCAGAACTGGACACAATACTTTAGGTGGGGTCTTGCCTGTGATCTATACAGAGGCAACACCACCTCCCTCTTGCTGCTGCTGATACCCCTCCATATGCACACCAGCATCCCACTTGCCCTCTTTACTGCCTCGTTGCATTGCCTGGACACCTTATACCATAGAAACATAGAAACATAAAGTTGATGGCAGGAGACCACCAAGTCCATCTAGTCTGCCCATTGTCTTTTAGCTTAGCCTTCTAATTGCCCTTGGGTTTGAGGACTCCCTTGTATCTGTCCCAAGCATTCTTGAAACTTACCACTGTGCTTGCCCCCGCCACCTCAGCAGGCAGGCTGTTCCAGGCATCCACCACTGTTTCTGTGAAGAAAAGCTTCCTGGTATTGGTGGAGAACTTCCCTCCTTGCAGCCTTAGATCATGTCCCCTGGTTCTGCTGCCCTTCTTAAATTGGAAGAGATTGTCTATCTGCACTTGGTTTATGCCTTTTATGTACTTGAATGTTTTGATCATGTCACCCCTCTCTCTTCTCTGTTCCAGGGAATACATGTTCAGTTCTTTCAGTCAATCCCCATAGGATATTTCATGCAGTCCCTGAATTATTTTTGTTGCCCTTCTCTGCACTGTCTCCACTCAGTCAATGTCCTTTTTGAGGTGAGGCCTCCAGAAATGGACGCTGTACACTAGGTGAGGCCTAACCAGTCATCTGTACAGTGGCAGGATCACTTCCCTCTTCCTGCTTGTGATTCCCCTCCCAGTGCATCCCAGAATGCCGCTAGCCTTTAATGCTGCCTTCTCGCACTATTTACCTACCTTCAAGTTGTCTGAGATAATGATTCCCAAATCGTGCTCTTGGGAGGATGCAGCTAGTCTTTCCCCTACAATGTAATGTGCCTTATTTGGATTTCTTTTTCCTATGTGCATGACTTTGCACTTTTTGGCGTTGAATCTCAACTGCCATTCTCCAGAACATTCTTCCAGTTTCTTGAGGTCAACTTCCATCTTCTCCACTTCCTGCTGGATGTTGATCCTATTGCAGATTTTGATGTCATCTGTGAACAGACACACCTTTTCCTGTAGTCTGTTAGCTATGTCCGATATGAAAATACTGAAGAGAAGGAGCCTCAGTACTGAACCATGGAGTACACCACTGGTTACCCTACCTTCTAATGACAGTGCTCTGTTTACCTGCACTTTCTGGGTTCTGCCCTGTAACCAATTTTTTAACCCATCTACTACTTCTGAGCCACCTCCTGTGTATTCTAGCTTCTTTACCAGCCTTTTGTGTGGAACTGAGTCGAAGGCCTTGCCAACATCTAAGTAGACCACATCTACCGCCCCGCCATCATCTACAACCTTTGCAACAAAGTCAAAAAATTCAGTCAGGTTTGTCTAGCATGACCTACCCACTGTGAAACCACAGGAAGGTCATGCCAGACAAATCATCCTGTATGATTACCCCCCAGGTCTCTTTCCTTGTTGGTAGTTATCAATACCACTGCACGCATTTTGTGCTCTGCCCCTAGGTTTCTGTGCCCTAAGTGCATTATTCTGCACAGTTTCACACTGAAACTCAGCTGTCATACCCTTGACTACTCCTCTAGTTTTCTTAGGTCTCTGCTTATCCTTTCCAGTCCCTTGAAGTGTCCACCCTATTGCAGAGTTTGATGTAATCCACAAAGAGGCAGACCTTTCCTTCCAGCTCCTCAGTAATGTCATTTATAGAGACATTAAAAGAGGACCAGTCCCAGCACTGATCCCTGAGGCACCCCACTGGTCACCCTCCCTTCTTTGGAGTGAACTCCATTTACCATCAACATCTGTCGCCTAACCCCTAACCAATTTCTTATCTAGTTTACCACCTTTGGACCCACTCCTAAGCTATCAGCTTGCTTACTAGTCTCCTACGTGGAATGCTGCAGAGCATCTTACTGAAGTCTAGGTAGGCCTCTTCCATCCACCACTCCACCTTGATCAAGTTCCTTGGTCACCCAGCCAAATAAGTTTATCATATTTGTTTGACATAACCTTCCCCTTGTGAAACCATGCTGCCTTGGGTCTTGTAATCCATTGGATTCACGATATTCCAGAATCCTTTCCATCAGCAGAGATTTCATTAACTTTCCCATGACCAATGTTAGGCTGACTGGCCTATAATTGCCAGCCTTCCCTCTGCTACCACTTTTATGTAGTGGGACAGCATCCATCCTCCTACAGCCTTCAGGAACCACTCCTGTTTCCAGTGGGCTTTTAAATAGAACTTTCAGAGGCAGACAGTATTTCCCTGAGTTCTCTCAATACCCTTAGATGCACCCCATTTGACTCCATTGCTTAGTCCACCTTCAGCTTAGTAAGTCCCTTCAGGACTGTCTCCTCCAAAAAAGAACTAGTGTCCAGCTCCTCCCTCCCTTCAAAGATTTTGTTACTTTTTGTGGCCCCACCCCTTCTCCTTCCTCTGTGAACACTGAACGTATTCGTTCATGATGTCTGCCTTTTCTTGGTCCCCCTCTGCACAGTTACCCCTTTCACTTTTTAACCTTACAATATTCTCTCTTCTGTTTGTGCCTTAGTACTCCTTACTGCTTTCTCTGCTTCCCTCTGTTGCCCTGATATGCCTCCCTATCCTCCTTCTCCCTTTGAGTCTCCTTATACCTTTTGAATGCTACCCTTTTAGCTTTTCTCTTTTCAACCACATCTTTCGAGAACCACTGTGATCTCTTTTTTCTCTTGCTTTTGATCACGTGTTTGACGCAGAGGTTTGTTTCCTTTACTATGCTTCCTTTTTAGCTTCACCCACTGTTTCTCCACCCCACCCAGGTCACCCACCCCTGCTAGGTCGACCCTAAGGCATTCACCCCTCTTTCTAAAATCTGCCCTCCTGAAGTCCATGACCATCAGTCATGTGTGGTTTGATTCTGCAACCATCCTTGTATTGATCACTGTTCCCCAAGTGGCCGTACACTTTGATGTCTGCAGCACTGTCCCTGTTAGTGAGTACCAGGTCCAGTATTGCCCCATCATGAGTGGGTTCACTGACTAAATGCCTGAGGAATTCCCATGCAGAGAGTCAAGGATATCCCTGCTTCTAGCAGAAGCCACTGCTGGGAGGGTCCAATCCTCATCTAGCAGGTGGGAGTCCCCCATCAACAACATCTCCCCCTTTTCTGCCATCTTCTTACAAAAGGCTTCCACCAGTACCTTATCTAATTCCTCCCTCTGTGCTAGAGGTCTGTAGATCACTCCAGTGTGAATAATGATTCTATTCTCTGTCTCCAGGGAGACCCACAGTACCTCTGCCTCTCCCTGTAGTCCCTGCATCTCTGTGGCTTTTATACTTTCACTTACATAAAGCACTGAACCTCCTCCTTTCCTTCCCACCCAGTCCTTCCTGAATAGAATATAGCCTGGTATGGCCATGTCCACTCATGGTTTTCAGTGCACCATGACTCAGTAATGGCCACAATATCCAGGTCAGCCTTCACCATGATGGCCACTAGGTCTGAAATCTTATTTCCCAGTGTAACCCCAGGGACACTTCTTTAACTAACGTGCACACCTCCCATTAACTATCTGGAAACACTGGTGCCCTTATACTGGCATACCATTTACTTTACCTAAAGGTACCACCCTTGGCATTAGGATGTATACCTGGCTCATTTTCCAGAGGAAGAGAGGAGTGAGGGTATAAAAACAAACAACTTGAACCCTGTGTAAATGACACAACCCAGGTCCTGAGTGAAGACTGCTAGGCAAATGTTTGATCTAACCTGCTGAGAGGGCCCCAGTAAATCTACACAACCAGAAGCAATAAATCAGAATGTCCATAACAGTGACTGGGATTGTACAATATGACTTTATTCAAAGATGGCAAGAAAAAGCTGAAGTAGATCCCCAAGAATTGGTCCAGGCTGGACAGGTACAAAATCCAAGAACTCAGTCGGCCCGGTGGTGCTGAGGGTTGAGGCACTGGACGCCACACCTCACACTGCGCCGGCGACCCAGGTTCGGGAACAGACTCGGGTCGACGGGGGTCGGCAGAGAGAGGGAGGATTGAGCATCCCAGCGGATGTTCTCCTTCCTAGGGGAGGGATTCCAGGGGTACCAGGAGGTACCCGATGTCCCGAAGGGAGCCGGTGAAAGCACGGGCTCTCAAAGTGCTCTGGTGGCTCTGTACAATGGAGTCGGGGAAGGGGAGATGCTGTTGGGCACTTGGGAGGCAGACGTGTGTCAGCACATCACTCTCTGGACGTCAGTCCTCATGCTGACGCCTCTAAGGGTTGGGTGGGGAAACAAGAAAAATCAGAAAAAAGCCCTCTCGGTCCTAGATGAAGACCGATCAGTGCTACCCAGGATCCACCGGACTATGGGCAGACCTCGCTGTACAAGTTCTCCTCCAGTAAGGTTGAGGAAGGTTCATCCTCACTCCACCCAGGGGGGATTGCTGGGAATCAAGGTAATACAGGGGAGAACATAGAGATCACTCTAGGGGCAGACTCAGAGTCGGTGTTCCGGTGGGTTGATCAGTGGTCCGAAGGAGTGGACCAAGGGGGTAGTGTAGGTGGATAAAGTAGGTGTGCAAGCACCACAAAGTAAAAAAAAAAAATCCAAGAACTCTCCTTGCATTGCAGTACAGTTCACAAACAAAACTGAAACTTCTTCCCAAATTCTCAAAAGTGCATATGTGGACACTGGGCCATGCACATAAACATCTCTCTTTCTTTACCATGAGTGTTATTTAGTAAAATCTAAGCCACACACTCAGAATGCCTTTCAAACATAGGTGCAATATGTGAAAACTCAGCCACACACCTTAACCTGCAGCATGGCCACTCATGCAGGTAAAAATACTGGTGCCCTTTACGAACCAGGAAGCCCTGCCTTGGAAGCGCTTTGATGGTGTTCCTCCCACCCTTGGCCCCAACAGATAGAATGCCATTCTTCAGGGTGACATCACTGAAACCCCCATTCCCCACTGAAATGCCAGATGTCCCATACTTTACTAATCACAACACTGGGTTGACACAGAGAAAATAAACTGCACTTTCTGGGGTCCATAGTTTAACTTCCTTCACTCACACTGGTGTGACTAGGAGCACTGACAGGTGTGATCCAGCCTTATCTATGGGCACACACACCCCAGACTATCAACTCACCTAAAAACATTTGTGGAGATCTAGTCTCCCTTTCAGTACTGACAGAACTTATTCCATCCACTGGGCATGGAACAACCAAAAAGAACTCCTTTCGAACATAGGTGCAATATGTGAAAACTCAGCCACACACCTTAACCTGCAGCATGGCCACTCGCTCAGGTAAAAATACTGGCGCCCTTTACAAACCAGGAAGCCCTGCCTAGTAATAATAATAATAATAATAATAAAACTTTATTTTTAAGGTGCCTTTCAAAAAAATCAAGGCGCCCTACAAAATACATAGATAAAATTCCAATCATTACAATAAAAACAATTAATCAAATAAATGCAATCAGGCTCCAAATACTTGGGTCCACGAATATGTTTTTAGGGCCTTTTTAAACCCCTCTACGGTCACGCACTCCCTTATCTGGGGGGGGGGTAGAGAATTCCAGAGGGTTGGGCCGTGTACATAAATGTACGAGCCCAAGAGGATTTCAAGGACACCCTCGGGATCTCTAGCAACCTCTCGCCACCTGAGCGGAGCAATCACCCAGGGCAGTAAGGGACCAGGAGCTCTTTCAGGTAGTCAGGGCCAAGTCCATGTAGGACTTTGTAAGTCAGAAGACCGACCTTAAAGGTGATCCACCACTGTAGTGGCAGCCAGTGCAGTCCGCACAACTCTGGCAAAATATGGCTGGACCGAGAAGTACCAGTCAGAAGCTGGGCCGCTGCATTCTGCACTAGCTGCAGGCAGTGCATTTCAACCCCAGGAAGCCCTAGGTAAAGGGAGTTGCAGTAGTCCAGACACAAGGACACAAAGACATGGACCAGCATAGGAAGATCGCCAGACAGAACAAGGTGCCTAATCCTGGAGGTATTCCTGAGATGGTAAAATGCAGACCTGATGACAGTAGACACCTGCAAATGCATAGTCAAGCCTTCATGAAGTATTACCCCCAGGTTATGCACCTGTTCAGAGGTAGGGAGTGATACATTCCAAAGATAAAGTCCTGAGGGTGAACCAGCTCCCGACCCACTTATCCTGTGCACTGAGTCCACTACCAACACCTCCATCTTTTCTGAGTTCAACTTCAACCAACTCGAATCCATCCACTCCTGGATTTCACTAAGGCAGTTATTAAAGATTGAGACAGCTCCATTCTGATTGGGTGCAAAAGAAAGCTAGAGCTGGGTATCATCAGCATAGCAGTGAAACCTCAGCCCATACCTTCTTACAATGTCTCCGAGGGGCAGCATATACACTGCGAACAACATGGGGGACAATACTGAGCCCTGAGGAACCCCACAAGACAGAGAAACTGGGTCGGAGGAATAAACTCCGGACACCACTCTCTGAGTTCTTCCAGTGAGGTAAGAAGTAAACCACCCGAGGACTACATCCGATAGTCCACAGATGAACCTGAGACGCTCAAGCAGAACCCCATGGTCCATAGTGTCAAAAGCTGATGAGAGATCAAGGAGGACCAGAGTGGAATGGATCCTCTGATTCCTAGCCATCAGTAGATCATTGAGCACCCAAACCAGTGCTGTCTCAGTACTATGTCTTTTTAAAAAAACGGACTGGAGGGGTTCATAGAAACCATGGATGGTCAAATGGTTCTCCAGTTGTACTGCCACTACTTTCTCAATCACCTTCCCTAAAAAGGGAAGATTAGAGATTGGTCTGTAGTTTGCATGGCAGTCTGGGTCCAAAGAAGCTTTCTTCAGGAGTGGTGTTACCACAGTCTCCTTAAGGGAGCTCAGAAACTCACCTGTTTCCAGGGAGCACCAGACTATCCATGCTAGGATTGGACCAATAGAGTCGATACAACCCAAAATCAGGGAAGTTGGCCCTGGATCCAAACTACAGCACGTAGGGTGTGCACCCCGGACAATCTGCATGATATCCACAAATTCCGGTCAGTCAAAGGCACTCCAGGAAAACAGAGCGGTGGCAGCCTCATGCTGATCCACAACAACACCCTTAGAGTGTGCCGGTTGGAGCGCCTCCCTGATGTCAGATACCTTAGTAGCAAAGAATCGAGCAAGTTCATCGCACTCTTTTTGCATAAAAGCTCTTCGGACCTGAAGACAAGCTGGGTTGCACAGCCTGTCCAAGGTAAGCTGGTCGATTCTGAACAGCTGCAGTCTCCCCAGACAGGTACTCTGCCTTCTGATGGGTGATTGCAGATTGATAGGCTTGATAATGCTCCATCAATCTAAGGTGGTCGGCATCAAGGGAGGATCTCCACCAGCAATGCTCTAACCTTCGACCTAGTCGCCGCATCTCCCTCAAGGTCCCATCAAACCATGGGGACCGAGGGCAAAGGGAGAGAGGGCGAACACAGACAGGAGCAATGAGATCCAGAGCCGCTGAGATGGCCCTATTATAGGCCACCATGAGGGCATCTGGATCATTGTTTGCCACAGGAAAGGACGATTGGTCAAGTACCGCCATCAGGCCTTCAGAGCTAACATCTCGTAAAGGGCGACACCTGAGCATCTCCACAGGGGTAGGCCTAAAAAGGGGGGCACTAAAACTAAACCCCATGGTGTAGTGGTAGGACCATCCAACTGGTTCTACACCCAAATCAGAGGCCTCGATCCCCAGGAGAAAAACTAAGTCAAGGGAGTGACTGTATTTATGGGTAGCAGTGGTAACTATCTGTGTAAGGCCCAGAGATTACATCAACTGGAGGTAGTGCTGTCCAAACTGTGAGAGTACATCATCGATCCAGGCATTAAAATTACAGAGAATCATCAGTCTCAAAGATTCAAATGCCATGTCGATGACAAAATCCGCCACTTCCTGAAGGAATCTCTTCTCATCTCTGGGTGGACGGTAGATGAGGATGATCCTACAGCCTACACGTGCTACCACAATGCACTCGAATGACTCAGCTTCCTCAACTGGTACACTCGTGAGGTTAAGTTCAGTCTTAAAACAGACTGCAACTCCCCTCCCCCCTGTGATTCAGTCTCGGGAGGTGAAACACCAAATGCCCAGCTGGAGTCAAAGCTTCCAAAACAGGGCCAGAATTTTCATCCAGCCAGGTCTCGGTGATGCAGGCCAGATCCACCCTTTCTACAAGATCTGCAATAATTGCAGTCTTGTTTCTGATGGATCTGGCATTGCATAACACTGCCCAAGTTGGACGAACTTCCAGGGCAGTCCGGGCCACCTGCCCACCAATATTGGTGGTGAGCTTGGGTATAGAAACCAGACAAGGCGAACTACGTTCCAGATTCCATTTTGCCCCAGGGCATCTCCTGGATCTCACGACCCCGATGTGGTGGCCCCACACATTCACCCTCCACTGTTCACCAACCCCCACCTTTCGCCTCCCCCTACGGGCAATACTTAGCACCCAACAGCACTGGTAAGTTGTAAAATGCAATGGGGGAGGGAAAAAAGGGTGGAGGGCATGAAGGGCAGAGGATAAATAGAGCACGACCGTGGGGGTAGGCCTCCAGCACATCTCAGCTGTTAAACTGACCTATAGACTGATGCGACTAAGAAAAAATAACCCCGGATCAACTTAACTAAACCACCAATAACAATACAATAACTGTAACTTATAAGACTTGAAACCGTATAAACATAAAATAACAATAATAGGCTGGCCCGCCGGCACAGCGGTTGGCTATCCGCTTGCAACGCCATTGACCCGGGTTCGGGAATGGACTTGGGTTGCTGGAAGGCCAGCCGTGGAGAAGGAAATGAGCGTCTGACTACGGCTTGCCTTCTCAGGGGGGAGGGTGGATACATGGATCGGTGCCTGCTGACTCCTGGTGGAGGCTGGGAGTACGGCAGGATGTCGGCCACAATACACTAAGGGGAGTGACGGACGTCGGCGTATGCCTTGATGTCAGTGGCATGTCACTTCCTAGGGGAGCAAAGTGGAAAATGGCGCCAGGCCAATCAGGCGAAGGCCCTCCAGAACCCTCACTACCGGGACCCCGGACCTCCATATGCTGTCCCAGCAGCACCCCAGGATTTTTGGTTGGCTGCCAGAGCCATTCTTCTACGGAGGTAAGAGACCTGCCCAGTGAAGGGATACACTGGGGTTACTTGGGGTTGGCTGGGATATGGGATGGCGGGGTGAGAGTAGCCACGTGGGAGTTCGTGGGGTCCAAGGAGAGACCGTCCGGGTGCGGGGGAGGAGTATAAAAAAAATAAATAAATAACAATAATCACTTAAAAATGTTAAAGTCCAAAAAAGATAATAAAAGAAGCCCAAAATTAAAATATCAAAGTAAATGAATAAATCCCACAAATATCCATTTAAAAAAGAATAATCACCAGCAGCCAATAGATATCAAACTTTAATCCAAATAACGGACGTGCAGCATACAAGGCATAGTTCAGAAGATCTCCAACCCAGCAGTGGATTTAAGGGGCACATATAAACCTCTCCTCCCCAATGCTCTGGAACCAGTCAAGTAGCACATAAGCTCAACAATTTCCAGCCTTCTATGGTCCTCGTACCACCAAGGGATGCTGGAAAAGATGAAAAGGAAATCACAGTAATTTCACTAACCCCCAAAGTACTCTCACTACCAGAGGAGGGATTACTAAGATTACATCCAAGTACTTTTGTTGATACAGTACACTCTCACTGTTCTGGAAACAAAAAGAAAGAAGGCACTCTCACTGCCTTCTACCAGATTGTAAATGAAAATATACAGTATATAGTATGACCGTGTGTGCAGAAGACAGGTCCCAGGTAGCCCGCCACAAATCTTAATTACTCAGAGGTCGGAGTGAGCCCCAATAAATCTCACTGGGAGGCCAAACCACAAGCCCGCGGCCAACACTATAGGCCCCCACCAAGGTCCAGTTATTAGCAGACCCCACGGGAAGCCTAAGTGAGCACCGGCCTAAATCGCCATAAGCGCTTAGATGGCATTCCTCCCATATTTGGCCCCCACTGACAGACTCTGATATTCTTCAGGGTTACACCATTGAAACCCCCATTCCCCACTGAAATGCTAAAGGTCCCATACTTTACTCACCACAACACTGGGGTACACAAAGAAAATAAACTGCACTCACTGGGGTCCACAGTTTAACTTTCTTCACTCACACAGGTGAGACTAGGGGCACTGACAGGTGTGATCAAGCCTCATCTATGGGCACATGCACCCCAGACTATCCACTCCCCTAAGAACATTTGTAGATATCTAGTCTCGTTTTCAGTACTCACAGAACTTGTTCCATCCACTGGGCATGGAACAACCAAAAAGAAACAGGAAAGACACTCTTCTAGGTAGCCAGACCACACAGTCTGTTTCAGGTCCTATATTAAGGCAGCTGAAAACACCTCAGAACATTCAGGGGATTGCCCCTTGAGTCCATAGAGAACAAGCAGATCCTTTAACTTCACAGGGAGTAGAATCAGGAACATCTGCTGTAGCCTTTGCCTCCACCACTTCAACTGGAAGCTGGAAATGACACACGACTAGGGTGAGAAATCCTGAGCCCTCTGTCAGAGCCCACTGGCAGTCCTTCTGCCACTCTCACCACCTCACTCCACTGCACTCTACTTAGAACTAAGCTGAGCAGCCTGAGCTCCCCAGAGCAGCTATCCACACAGTGTGGCTTTAGCTGCTGTGAGTTCTAAATGACCTAATCATTCCTCCCTCAGGCTAGCTGAGTAAACAATGATGTCATTATGTAAGGAGCCCCTAATGAGCTCCCTACCAGCTGCCTACTACCTTCCTAACAATAATACTGATAGGATTCTAGTAACCCCAAGGACTGGGTGGTTACACTAGACTTCTAGAATTCATGCACATGGTCTTCCAGATTTTGATTTCATTCTGCTTTTTTGCCCCCTTTTTTCCTTTTTGCCATTCCTGCTTCCTACCGCTTTTTTTAATGTTTCTGTTATTTACACCTTTGTCTCTACCGTCCTGCTCCCTTTATTAATTTGCACTCTGTGGGATTCCTCTTCCTTTGGGTTCTTCTTACTCTCTACTTCAGCCTCTGGGAGGAGGCAGTTTCTGACTCCCTGATTCCTTATGCCACCCCCTTGACTAGTTTAAATGTTCATTGAAGTAACATTTAAATTGTCCACTGAGGACTGCGGTTCCCCTCATAGAAGTATAGAAACAAAGAATTTGATGGCAGATGAGGACCGCAAGGCCCATCCAGTCTGCCCATTTTTTCTACCTTATAAATGTGCCATAGACCTGTACTCTGTCAGTGGCCTATATATTCATACTCATCTGTATTGCTCCCTTTTGCCTATCCCATGCCTGTTTGAAGCCCTGCACTGTATTCATATCCACCACTCCCCGAGGTAGGCCGTTCCATGTATCCACCATCCTTTCTATGAAAAAGAATTTCCTCACATTACCCCTTAACCGGCCTCCCTCTAATCTCATGCTGTGTCCTCTTGTCCTGCTATTTCTCCTATATTGAGACATGTTAGACTCTTTCATCTTGTTAATGCCCTTAAGATCTTTGAATGTTTCGATCATATCACCTCTCTCCCTTCTTTGCTCTAGGGTATACATATTGAGCTCTGTTAATCTGTCCTCATATGTTTTCTGATGCAGACCCTGCACCATTTTGGTTGCCTTTCTCTGGACTGCCTCCATTTTGTTAATGTCCTTGTGCAGGTGCGGCCTCCAGTACTGCACACAGTACTCCAGACGGGGCCTAACCAGTGAATTGTAAAGAGGGATTATTACCTCCCTTTTACAACTTGTGATACCCTTACTAATACACCCCAACATCCCTCTAGCCTTACCTACTGCTTTAGTGGTCTGCTTGGATGATTACAGGTCATCTGTGATGATGATGCCCAAGTCTCTTTCTTCCCTTGTGATTGCCAGCAACTCCCTTCCAAACGTATAGGTGGCTTAAGGGGTTCTCTTCCTTATGTGCACAATCTTGCACTTCTTTGTGTTAAACCCCAGTTGCCACTCTCCTGACCATTTTGCCAATTTATCCAGATCTCTTCTCATTCTGTCCACCCCATTTGGATCATCTACTCTGTTGTAGATCTTGGTGTCACCTGCAAACAGATAAACCTTACCCTCCAGTCCATCTGCAATGTCACTGATGAAGATATTGCAGAGGACTGGCTGGCACCTGGACTGATCCCTGAGGTACCCCACTTGTGACTTGCATCTCTTCTGACTGTGTAGTGTTTACCACCACTCTCTGTTTCCTGCCAGCCAACCAGTTTGTCACCCAGTTGACCAACTTCTGACCCACCCCGCGCCTACCCAGTTAGCTAATCAATCTTCTATGTGGAACAGTATCGAAATCTTTGTTGAAGTCAAGGTAGGAGACATCAACTGCTCCCCCTTGGTTCACCACTCTGGTTACCCAATCAAATAATTCTATGAGATTAGTTTGACAAGAACTTCCTGTTGTAAACCCATGCTGTCTTGGATCCTGTGCTCCTATGGATTCCAGGTGTTGCACTATCCTTTCCTTAAGGAGTGCCTCCATAATCTTGCCCACTACTAAGGTAAGACTGACTGGTCTGTAGTTCTCTGCAAAAAAAAAAAATTATATATTACTCATTGTATATTATAAGGAAGAGGGACATGTGGGGAGTAGTGCAATGCACTGACTGTGGGGCAGCAATTTTCCGGGAGACATTCTGGAACCTGTGTTGCTGCTCTAGTTGCAGGCAACTGTCAGCTCTGAGGGAGGAGGTTGCCCACCTCCAGGCTGAACTGGCAAGGACTAAGGAGGCCTCCCCCACCCAAAGAGCACCAGTTGCACAACCACTGCCTCAGAGGTTGCCATGTGTGAAGAGCAGATGGACCACAGTAGGTTCGGGGAGGGTGAGGGTGGTGGAACAGAGGCATAGCCCCCGAGTTGCACGTCTACACAAATCATATGTCAGCCTGGCAAATCAAGGTTCCTCTATGACGACACCTCATTGGAGACCAAGAAAAATGCTGGGGACATCCACAAGGGAGACCCACAAAAGAGTGGCAAGGGACACCAGAGGGGAAAGAAACAGCTTCTGATAGGGGACTCAATTGTTAGGGGTGTAGACCTGGGGAAGGGAGAGGAGAGGGAAGCAAGGTGCCTGCCTGGTGCCATGGCTTGGAGGGACAGGAAGCGAATCCTCAGGATTGCAGAAGCAGCATCACAGGAGAGGAAACTAGATATCATTGTCCACCTCGGGACAAATGACCTAGCTAGGCATGAGATCAGTGCAGTACAGAATGAATTTGTGGAGTTGGGGAGGGGCCTCAGACAGGTAGCAAGCAAGGTAACCTTCTCAGAGGTGCTGCCAGTCTATGGCAGGGGTGAGGCTAGGGTACTGCACACCATGCAGTTTAATGAATGGTTGCAAAACAGGTGCAGAGCACAGGGCTTTGGCTTCATTGGGGACTGGGGGTCCACCTGGAGAGATGAAGGTCTATACTGGCATGATGGTCTGCATCTGTCCAGGAAGGGAAACATGCTCCTAGGAGACAGGTTTAAAGGCTTCCTTGGCAAGCTTTTAAACTAGCAAAGGGGGGAGGTGCTGATAGGAAACAGGAAAGTTCAAGCCTCCCCCCACAAAACATGGCAGGTAGTAGGGTAAACACTGAGTTACAGAGCTTGACAGAGGGCAGGACAGGGGCAAATGGAAAAATGGACAAGGGCAATAAGAGCAGGGATGGGGTAAAAAAGGATAAAGCCAACATTAAATGGAGGGCAATGAGTACCAATGCCTGTAGTCTTGGAAACAAGCTTCAGATCTAGTAGCCCTGATGGAAGAGGAACACTTGGATATTGTGGCAGTCACAGAAACATGGTACGGAGAACCATGACTTGGATGTCAACATACCAGGGTACACAATCTACAGAAGGGACAGGAGGAGTAAAGAGGAGGTGAGTCTCTCTACATAAGGAAGGATCAAAGCTACAGAACTAAAACGTAAAGGGGGAGGACAAGAGGAACTCTGGGTCACCTTGGAGACAGGGAATGGCATCACAATCCGCACAGGGTTTGTATACAGACCCCCGTCTCAAGGGGAGGAAATGGACAAGAAAATGATAGAGGGCATTCTTAAAATGGCTGAAAAAGGGGACATACTGTTGATGGGGGACCTGAATATGCCAGATGTTAACTGGGCGACATGGATTGCAGCCACATCCAAGAGCAGGGTCATTCTCAATGCCCTACAGGGAGCATGCCTTAGACAGCTAGTGGTGGAACCCACTCGGGAGGGAGCAATATTAGACCTGGTACTCTCAAATGGAGAGAGGATCACAAACTTAGAAGTCAGTAGACATCTGGGAACAAGCAACCACTGCACAGTGTGCTTCACAATAAACACAACCATGGAGACAAGCCATACAAAGACAAGGATACTGGACTTTAGAAGGGCTGACTTTGGCATAATGGGTGAATACCTGAGGAATGCATTAGCAAATGACCAGAAAGGAGGGGTGGAAGAACAATGGAGAAAAATCAAAACTGCCATCATGGAGGCAACAAGCCTTTGTGTGAAACAAATAAAGAAAACAAAGTGGAATAAAAAAACACTATGGCTCTCAAAAGAGGTGTCAGGGAAGGTTAAGGAAAAAAAGGCTGCATTCAAAAAGTATAAGGAATCACAGACGGAGCACGATAGGGAACTGTATAAATTAAAGCAGAAAGAAGTGGGGAATGCAGTCAGAAAAGCAAAGGCCCAAACCGAGGAAAAGATAGCCAACTCAGTTAAGAAGGGGGATAAAACCTTTTATAGGTACATTAGGGAGCATAGAAAGGTTAAGGGAGGGATAGTGAAGATTAATAATGGAGAGGGGAGGTGGGCAGAGGGAGACAGTGAAAAGGCAGAGATACTGAATGAATACTTTTGCTCAGTATTCACAAAAGAAGAAGAGGAGGAGTTACCTAAACCAAACAGTAGAAGCACTCTGGATAGTGGGGTTGACACCAGTCCATTTACAGAAGAAAGAGTACTGAAAGAACTCCTAAAACTCAAGGTGGACAAAGCAATGGGGCCTGATGGGATTCACCCTAGAATCCTAAAAGAGCTAAGGGAGGACCTAGTGACACCACTAGCCACACTTTTTAACAAATCATGGGAAGATGGGGTGGTACCTGAGGACTGGAGGAGGGCAGATGTGATTCCCCTTCACAAAAGTGGGAGCAAGGCAGAAGCAGGAAACTACAGACCTGTTGGTTTGACCTCAGTGGTGGGGAAAATGATAGAATCACTTCTGAAAGAAAGAATTGTTGAGTACCTAGAGACCAGCGGGGCACAGGACCCAAAGCAGCATGGATTCACAGCAGGAAGGTCATGTCAGATGAATCTAATTGATTTCTTTGACTGGGTGACCAAAGTAATAGACCAGGGAGGGGCTGTGGATATGGCCTACCTAGACTTTAGCAAGGCATTTGACACAGTCCCGCACAAAAGATTAATAATCAAGTTAGCCAACCTGGGAGTGGGTCCCAGGGTGGTAGCCTGGGTAGCAAACTGGCTGAACAACAGGACACAGAAGGTAATAGTGAATGGAACACATTCTGAAGAAAGGGAGGTTATTAGTGGAGTACCTCAGGGCTCAGTACTGGGTCCAGTCCTCTTTAACGTCTTTATAGGTGACATTGCGGAGGGTCTGGAAGGAAAGGTATGCCTCTTTGTGGATGGCACAAAGATCTGTAACAGAGTTGATACACAAGGGGAGGTAGAAAGGATGAGAAGGGACTTGGCAAGGTTGGAGGAATGGTCAGACATATGGCAACTTAGATTCAATCCAAAGAAGTGCAAAGTAATGCACCTGGGAAATAAAAATCCAGGAGAAGAGTACACAATAACAGGGGAGGTACTAACGACAGCAATAATGGAAAAGGATCTGGGTGTAGCCATATCAGATGACCTAAAGATGGGTAAGCAATGTGAGAAGTCAGTAAGGAGAGCCAGGGGGATACTGGGATGCATAGGGAGGGGCATCACAAGTAGAAAAAGGGAAGTGGTTATCCCTCTGTACAGACAGTTGGTGAGACCCCATCTGGAGTACTGCGTGCAGTTTTGGAGACCCCATCTCACGAAAGACATAGACAGGATGGAAGCAGTCCAGAGGAGGGCAACTAAAATGGTGCAGGGTCTACATCAGAAACCATATGAAGAGAGACTGAGAGAGCTTAATATGTATACCCTTGATGAAAGGAGGGACAGGGGGACATGATAGAAACTTTTAAGTACCTCAAGGGAATCAACAAAGTCCAGGAGGGTAGCATCTTTCAGGAAAAGAGATGTGTAAGAACAAGGGGACACAATTTAAAGTTAGTGGGGGGACGGCTCAGGGGTAATGTGAGGAAATTCTTTTTCACGGAGAGAGTGGTGGACGCATGGAACCGCCTTCCTGGAGAGGTTGTGGGATCTAAAACAGTGGGGGAATTCAAACATGCATGGGACAGACATAAGGCAATTATAGTGGGGGGGTTGCTGAAAGTAGGCTGTTGGTTAACTAGAATCTGCAGCTTATCCAATAGCTAGGGAAATGGGCAGACTGGGTGGGCCAAGTGGTCCTTATCTGCTGTCAAAGTCTTTGTCTATGTTTCTATGTTTCCTCCCTGCTACCACTCTTGTGGAGCAGGATCACATGAGCCCTTCTCCTGTCTTCTGGGACCTCTTCTGTGCTCAAAGAATCATTAAACATTTCTGATAATGGCTCAGCTAGTTCCACCCTAGGCTCCTTTAGTACCCTGGGATGTATGCCATCAGGTCCCATAGCCTTGTCCACCCTGAGCATAGTGAGCTCTTGTAGGACCCTTTCTTTTGTGAAGGGACTAGTGCACACCTCCCTCCCCCTGTGTCAATGTTGCTGAGCTGTGATCCCTGCCCTATCTTCTCCTCAGTAAATAATGAGCAGAAGTATCTATTTAGGATAGATGCTTTTCCTTGGTCCTCCTCCACACACTCCCCCCTTTTTTTCACATTTGATCTTAGCAGTATCCCCCTCTGGACTTTCTCCTTTCACTAACATATCTATAGAAGGTCTTGTCCCCTTCTTTTACTGTTCATGCTAGTGTTGCCTCAGTTTGGGCCTTTGCCTGCCTTACTGCCTCCCCTGCTTCCCTTAGGGAAGTTTGGTATGCCGCTCTGTCTTCGTCCCACTGAATACCCTTATATTTCCTGAAGGCAAGCCTTTTGGCTCTGGCCTTTTCTGCTACTGTTTTTGAGAACCAAAGCGTTTTCCTCCTTCTTTTGCACTTGCTTTTCTCTCTAACACAATGGGATGCTGCTTCAAGTATTGCATCCTTAATGCTTGCCCACTCTGCCTGTATCCAGTCACCTGTATTTCTTCTTGCCAGGGCTAGCTTACCTCTGTTGCTCATCTTATCAAGTCAGCTCCTCCAAAGTCCCATATTCTTGCCTTGGAATGGGATGATTTAGTTCTAGTGGCCAAACCGAACCATACCGTGTGATAGTCAATGGCCTCCAGGTGACCTTCTACCTGAAAATCTGTGATCCTTTCCCCGTTAGTCAGTACTAGATCTAAGAAATTCCTGTCTCTTGTGGGTTGTTGTACCAGTTGTTTGACACCCTTCCCCTGCAGAGAATCCACTATGTGTCTAGTTCTGGCGGATGTTCCTGCTGGTATTGACTAGTCTGTATCTGGCATGTTGAAGTCTTTCATTATCAGAACCTCCCCTATAGCTGTCATGTCTTGTATATCTTCTAGCAGTAATGTATCTGTGTCCTCCCCCTGGTCTGGAGGCCTGTAGACAACCCCAGTTCGTATGGCTCTCCCATTTCCTGTTTCCAGGGTGACCCACAGTTCTTCTGGCTCCTTATGTGTATTCTGAATTTCTGTAGCTTTGATATTTTCATTGACATAAAGGGCCACCCCCCCCCCTTTTTGCACCTCAGTCTTTTCTGAACAGTACATAGCCAGGTACTGAAGTCTCCCAAGTGTGGTTACTGGTGAACCATGTCTCGCTATTGGCTACTATTTCCAGTTTAGCCTCTGTCATTTTTGCCTGCACATCTGGGATCTTGTTTCCCACCTGGGTGGATGCGGACCTTCACTGCTGTATAGGCCCTTATCCTCCCAGGTCAGTCCCCAGCTACCAATGTAGCTGAACCCTTCCTCTCTGCACTATTCCTTTAGCCATGAGTTGAAGCTCCTGGTGTGGAATTCCCTCTCTTATCCCCTGTCATAGACAGGCAGCACCTCAATGAAAGCCACTGAGCAAGATACCTGTCTAAGACCCCTCCCTAGCCCCATAAACTCCCCCTGCACTATCCCAGCCCTGTCCCTAGCCAGGTCATTAGTCTCCAGCTGGACAATGACATCCAGCTCTCACTCCCATCCTGCTGCCCTAGTGATCAGCAGCATTTGCTTCTTATCCCTCAAGGCCATGGCACCAAGTAGTCACCTAACATGCTTCTGTCCCCTTTCCTGTTCTCAAATCTATCCCTCTCATAGTTGAGTCCCCCAGCAGAGGTTGCTTCCTCCTCCTCCTCTCGGGTCCTCTACCACCCTCCTTGGTGTCTCCACTATGGAGGGCCCCCACATTCTCCCTGGTCACTACAGCAGGTCCTTTCTCCTGGCAGTCCCATCCTGCCAGAGGTGCATGGTAATTTTGTACTGGTAATGGTTGAGGAATGTACCTCTGTTCCACCACCCCCACCCTTCCAGAGCACCTCCTAGTCTAGCTGGTCCTCCTCACTTGCATCCTCTGAGGTAATGATGGCAGACTTGGTGGTCTCTTGGTGGGGAGAGAGGTCCCCAAATCCTAGCCAACTCAGCCTGGAGTCTAACAACATCCTCCCTCAACCCATAGAAGTGTGTGTAGATGAGTCAGCACCGCAGTTTCTAGAAGGTCTCTCTGAAAACTGTCACCCCACAGCCACTGCACTGCACTGCACCACTCCCAGCATTCTCTGCCAGTTTTCTCCCTCTGTTACCTGGAGATACTTTCTTACCCTTAGCCCTGATAAGGTGTGTAGTGCCCCAGAGTTGGTTGACACCACAAAGAGAGATGGGGACCTTTCCCTGAGCCAGGGATTTGAACTTTGCTTTTTTTTGTTGTTGTTGTTTCCCAGTCTCCCTTTTTTCCTCTCCCTAGCCTTTGTCTAAATTTCACACCTTTGTCACCACAGGGGGCTGAGGGCAGGACATAGCCCTGGCAAGAGACCTTCCTCCAGGCATGAAAGGCCCAATCTCAGGGCTGAAAACCAGGACCTGCCCTAGAAAAGAGCCTAGGGAGTGGCTGGGAATTGGGAGTTTTGGCTTGGCTGGCAGGGTGGAGGATGCGAGGATCATGGACACCTGAATTTACCTGTGGCCCCTCCAATGTTGCTCCCCTCCTGTGCTGGCCTATGGCAGCATCAGTCAGTTGGGTGGGAGCAGAGGCTCCAGATGCAATTTGTTCTCCCTCTGAGTCCCCAGTAGTGGCAGCAGGGACAATTGTCAGTGGCAGAGAGAGGCGTGCAGTGGTGATTTTGGTCCAGCCAGCAGCAAGCACCCCGGACCCTGTAGTTCTACCTTCCAGTCACAGGAGCAGCAGAGAAGCTGGGTAGGAACATGGCTCCCCAGCCAACTCCTTGGACTCCCAGGCAACAGCGGTCATCCCATGCCAGGTGGTGAGTGGGCCATGTGCCTGAATTCTTGTATACTTGTGCTAGAGGCAAGCTGGGGAAAACGGGGAGAGTAAACAGAGACATGGGCCAAGAGCCCAAAAAGGAGAAAGGAGAGAATAATGGGCTAGAAGCTCCATTGTGCTACTTCCGTACTATTCAGTACCAGGGGAAGGATAAGTGGGCCATAAGCCCAAATGAGGACAAAGGGAACAGTGGTCTAAGAGCCCCATACCCCTGAGTTTGTGACAGTCAGCACCAGGGAAATAAGGAGGGAACACAGTGCTAGAAGCTGCTTTGTGAGAATTCGTACCAGCCAGTGCTAGAGGAGCCACTGGGAGTAGGCCATTTGGTTGCAATCCAGTTTTAAATTCACACCATGAGTGCAGGGGCGGGGCCAGGGAATGAAGGTCCTATAGACAGCCTTAGGAGGGAGGGACTAACAGAGAGGGTCCCAGCATGAGGCAGTATAGCGTAGTGGTTTAAGGCTCTGAGCTGCAAACCTGGAGACCTGGGCTTGAATCCCACGGCCCCACTTGCATACTGTGTGACCCTAAGCAAGTCACTTAACTTCCTTGTGCTCCCAGATCGCACCTGGAAACAAGCTTCTGCTGAGTGTGTCTTTCCTGTTTAAACAATTTTTCCCCTTCACCCCCCCCCCCAGCCTTCATACATGCTAATTAGAGAGCAGGGCTGAACAAAGCCCTACACAAAGGGCAAGGCACAAAGGCTGTATTAATATTCATAAGGTGGGCAGGCCAGAGCATAGAAGCCCCAAGGGAAAGAGGCAGGATCAGCTGCACAGGGGATGAATATTAACTAGGGGGTGGCTCTGTCCCTAGAGGGGCACTACTGAAGCAGCCAGAGAAGGAGAAAGATATTAAAGGGCACAGTACTCTCTTTGGGGGAATTGTCTGATGGCACTAGATTGTCCATGGAATTATGTTGATGAGTCATGAGCCCCACCTCAACCGAATTATGCTGTAGCCTGCTTGGTGCCCCCTAGAGACTAAATCTGTTTGCCTAAGAACTGAACTGCTTTGTTTGAAACCCAAACTGTGTTATTGGACTGTGTCTCCTGTGCACTCAATGTCCAGCTTTGCCTCTGTTGCCAAGACCAGTTTCATCTGCACTCAATACTGACTAAAAGGGGGGCCTTGATCACTCCTACATCTTCAGCAGACCAGCTTCCAACGATGTCAGCGCACTCTGAATCTCCATCACAAGTTTATGCATCAGTCCAGCAGTGGTAAGCGTAGGGAGCCACTACTTGGGTTCATGAAGTGAATCAGCTTAGGGGCTACCCCGACTCAAGAGTGAGGGATCTCAGTTGACGGCATGCATCACCATTTTTTTATTTTGGCAAGTTGTGTACATACCGGTGCCTCTCCGCAGAGGTTGCACTAAAGATCGCATTGCCAGTAGTCTTCTTGTTGGAGGTGGCCTGGGTGCTAGGGACCTCCCACTGTTCATTGCTTTGGATCATCCAGGGAACCATCTAACTTGACCAGGAGACCCCAGCTACTCACTAAATGTTGCAGAGGATCACCAAGAGCGTTATCCTCTGGCTAGCAGTGTTCCTGTTTTTTCTCTGTTCATCAGGGGAGGCCCTTTTATGGCCTGTGTATAGAAAGCACTTTGTGGGGTCAAGTCCCACTTTCTGATCAGCCAACACATTGCAAAGCCCAAACCTGATTCATCAGTTGTGTCATAGTATCAGCAAAGTGCATGCAGGACTTGGGCTGAAGAGGGTTAACCCACTGCTATTGGTCAGGTCAGTTGTTGGGTTGTTTAGCTCACTTGTTCTATTGCCTTGTACCACTGTAGAAAAAACAGTTATCTTGTAGTTCCTTTTGTCCATTAAATAAACCTTTTACAACTTGGTCCATGATTAAGCTTCATGCTTCTCTTCTAGATTTGTCTGGCCTATCCTGAATTTTTAGGGAGCTATGAACCCAATTCCACCAAAGCTTCAGTCTCCTACAAACACTTGACATAGTTGAAAGGATAAGAAACCTCAAGGAGTCCAAAGCTTGAAGCTACCCATACCAAGATGCCTGCAAGAGGAGAGAACTGCCCTGGAAGAAGAGGAGAAGGATCATCAGAAGAAGTCTGGAACATGCAGTTGATGATTTCCTACTATCATGGAGTGCCATGGCCCCCATGCTTTATGGGAGAAGAAATGGATCAAAACACCGGCAGGCTGTAATTGTTTACTGACAAGATGAAACCCTTCTTCCCATTGTACAACCTTACTAAAGCTCAGAGAGTCAAGATCCTGATAAGACAACTCAAAGGTACAGTACACCAGGAGGCATCCTCCTGGCCAGGTGAAGAGAAAGCAACTGCAGAATAGATTTTCAGAAAATGGAACCATATCTTGGGCCCCGTGAGTCTATTGATGCTGATGGTTTGATTCTTCTGAAGGGTACAGAGAGAGGATGAGACCCTCCGAGACTATGCCCTCAGCCTTCAGGAGAACCTCCACGCAATTCAGTGGGTTGATTCTGAAGTGTTCCCCAACCCAGATAGAATCCTGATGGACAGATTCATTGACTGGGTTAGAAGTAGGACCATCCAATGTAAACTCCGTATGTTACAAGAGCAAAAACCTGAGGTAGCATTCCCTGTTTTTAAAAAGAAGGCCATCAGGGTATTTGAGCCTCAATGACTTGGGAGCAGCTGTCCAACACATCAGCAAAGCATCACAGTAAGAGGCAAGGGGTGGTCCAGTTCCCATGTGGAAGTCCCCTGGTGCAGTCAGGGTGCTGGTTGTCCTCAAAAGGAATTAGATTCCCACCATGAAGTGCAAAAGAAGCTGACACTGTTAGCACATCAGTTATGGGAGCTGGTGGCACTCCTGGCAGAGATGAAGCAAGAGGCCGAGCTCCAGGCTGTGCAGTGTTCATGCCAATCTAGGAAAAAAGGAACAGAAGTCAAAGACATATGGTTATACGGGAGGAGCAAAGCAGATCCACAAGCCAAAGTGAAGATGCCATTGGGCCCGTTCAGCAACTGTGTCAGGGAGTGATGTCAAAAGCAGCTAGATCAAAAGTGCCAGCTGTATGAGAACACCAGGAGGGAGATAGAGAAGATTAAGCAGAGCAACCAAGCTGTTGTGGCACCTTTGGGAAGTCTGTCAAGGGTTCAGGATGCCCGAGCTGAGGCACATGCAAATATGGTGAGTGCTGTTACCTGTGATACGAGCCAGCAGGTTCCAGATCAGAATGCTCATAGGGAAGCCCAGTATCAGGAGCTTGCAAAGCGAGTTGCAGAGTATGCAAAGCAGAAGACTGAGCTGCTTAAAGAAAGTGAAAACCTCAGGAAAAGTTACTGACAGCAAGCTCAGAAGATCCAGGAGCAATCAGAGCAAGCACACCACTATGAAGAGGCAGGAGCATGATACACAAGAAGTATCCAAGAGTACCAGATTATGGCCAAAGACCTGAACTGTAAGCTGCTCATGGAGATGTAGGAGAAGGAAGAGATCAGCAGATGCTTGGTGGACTTGTGGGTAACCTCATGGGAGAAGGAGTGCATCCAGATAAATGTTGTAGGTCCCCAGGAACTGCCAAGACCCCAAGGCCCGATGGACCAGTAGTGTTGGATAAGTGAAACAGGCAGCATTTGCATCCAGAGGTTCCTGAATCCTGAATAACACCCAAGAATGAACCAGTGAAAGAACCAGATCCAGTCTGGCCCAGAGTGACTGATATCAGTTGGCAGAGCATGCAAGCCACACCCTCCATTCAGGTGTCGACTGAGGCAGTAGAAATGCACCAATAGAAGGAGAGAAGAACCTCTCCTCAAGTACAGCCAAAGCCACCAGCCAGTCGAAAAGTGTGTACAGCCCAAGGAAATGGGAGAGTGGCAGATGATGCCCACAATCAGAAGAAGCCCTTACTCATTGGAGAGCGAGTGCTGGTGAAGTCATTGTGTGGTGGGAAGTCATCTTGTAAGTGAGAGACCAACCAATACATCATCTTGGACATCCCATACCCAGAATTGCATGTCTACCAGATCCAACCTTTGAATGGAATACAGAAGTTAGTACACCAAACTAATCTGAAGTCCTGCATGGTTCCTGTCAAGTTGGATGAATGGATCAACAGATAGAGGCAGGAACTACTCCCGAAAAGTGCCTCAAAGCTATCTGTACTGACTCCTCGTGGCTACCTAACCGTAAAGGAAAGGTCGAGTTCAGTGTCAATATGCTGAACAATCATTCTCGAACCTGTCTTAGTTATTCTTGAACCTGGTGTATGGGACCAAGGAAAGCCACACATATAACAAATGCTGAAATGAAAAATACACTCAAAAGGCAAGAAACAAGCTGGCCCGCCAACACAGCGGTAGAGCTACCACTCACAATGCTGGTGACCCGGGTTCAGGAACAAGCCTGGGAACCCAGAGGGCCAGCTGGAGGAGGTCGGTTGAGTGACCGAGGGTTCACTCACCACCTCTGGGGGTTTGCAGTATTTGCGGTATCCAGCACTATAGTGGTGCCCAGTGGTGCCCGGGTGCTACTGCAGTTGGAATCATTTGGTAGGGGAAGGAGGAGGTGGATGCCTTTGTGAGCCATGTGGGAGTATGGGCCTTGATGTGCTGGCATAATTGCACGTCTTTCTCCTTCAGAGGCAATTAGTAGAAAACCCCTCTGGAGTGTACACTAAGGATGCCCCCAATGGACCTCTGCTCTCTCTGGCCTGAACGAAGCCTGGCATAAGTTGAGATGGGGGCTCAGGGGTGATATCAGTCTCCTCCCCTGTTTCCCTCCTGAGGGGGCCTCCATGGTGGGCAAGCCATGATCCTTCCCATCTCACTGTCATGGCAGAGGATGGGTCAGAAGGGAGCGGAGTGGTCAATGTATCAGGGCTGATAGGGGTCATGAACCCCTCCCCTCGCTGCATGGAGGCGAATACAGAGAATTAAAAAAAAAAGGTAAGAGAGGCTTAACATGGTTAGAGTGGTGTGAACTGATGAAGATGTTAAGACTGTTTGATATGCTACAAATGTTAAAGTACTGTAGATCAATTAAGAATTAATGTTTCTAGGTAGACTAGTCAAATAGTTTTATGATTTAAAACATGATTTTGTTTTGAAATTTGAAATTGCAATTGAATGCCATATATGGGGACATCTGTGTTTAAGGGGGGGGGGTGAATTTGTAGTACCCCAGAGTTGGGGGCTCCACAAAGAGAGATGGAGTCCCTTCCCTGAGCCAGGGATTTAAACTTTTCTATTTTTATTGTATCCCTTTCACGTATCACAGAAACTGGGCTTGTCCTAGGATCTGTGCCATTGAAGGCCTCCTCTTGGGTGCGAAATCTTGGCGTGATTCTGGATAAAGATCTAACCATGGAGGCTCAAATATCCTCCGTGGTTCGTACCTGTTTTTACCATCTTAGAAACATTGCGAGATTAAGTCCCTTGTTCCTTCTGGACCTCCCTACTCTGATACATGCCTTAGTCACATCTAGGCTTGATTACTGTGTCGCGCTCTATCTAGAGGTCACGGGAGGATCTCTCCATGAATTGCAGCTGGTGGAATCTAGCTGTCTCGGTTGTTAATCGGCAGCAAAAGTTTTGCCATATTACACCGGTTTTGCGCAAATTGCACTGGCTGCCAGTCAGGTGGAGAGTCCTCTTTAAGGTGGGTCTTCTCACCTATAAGGCCTTACACGGGCAGGGCCCTGGTTACCTGTTAAATCTTCTGTCACCTGCCTTCTCCTAGTGCCCTCTTCGCTCCTCCAGTGAATGCTTCCTGACCATTCCCAGAACTAGGCTGAAATCTGCTGGTGTTAGAGCATTTAGCGCCGCGGCCCCTGTTCTGTGGAACTCCTTACCAACTATGGTCAGAGAAGCTTCGTCAGTCGATGTTTTTAAGGCCCAACTTAAAGCTTTTTTCTTCTTCTCTAAAGCATTTAATGTTTAGATGTATATTTATAGTTATGGCTTGGTATTTGTAAGATTTGTATTTATTATGTGTAATGTTTATATTTATTATATCTAAATGCTTGATTTAATGTTTGTACGGCCCCCAGAGCCTCTGGGATTGAGCGTCTTTTAAATAAACTTTGCCTTGCCTTGCCTTTCACTTTTTTCCCCTCTCCCCAGCCTTTGTCTAAATTTCATGCCTTTGGTACCACAGGGGGCTGGGGACAGGACATAGCCCTGGCAGAGATTCTCCCCCAGGCATGAATGGTTACCAACTGGGACCTCCCCTGCCCTAGAAAAGGGCCTGGAGAGTGGCTGGGAATGTGGAGTTGTGGCTTGGCTGGCAGGGTGGAGAATATGGGGAGCACGGATACCTGAACTTACCTCTAGCATGACCATGGCTCCTCCGAAGTTGCTCCCATCCAGCGTGGGCCCAGGACAGTATCAGTTGGTTGGGTGGGAGCAGTGGCTCCCCAACACAATCCATGCTCCCTCCAAGTTCCTAGCAGTGGCAGCCGGGAAAATTCTCAGTGGTGGACATAGGCATGCAGTGGTGATTCTGGTCTGGGAGGCAGCAAGCACCCCGGACCCTGTAGATCCATCTTCCTGCACAGGAGAGGCAGAGAAGCTGGGTGGGAGTGTAGGTCCCTGGTTACCTTCTCAGACTCCCCAGCAATGGCCATGGTCCCTGTCCAGGTGGTGAGTGGGCCATGTGCCTGAATTCTTGTATACTTTTGCCAGAGTCACACCATGGAAAAGGAGGGGGAAGGAGAGATCTAGGCCAGTACCACAAAGGGGAGAAAGGAGGGCATAGTGGTTAGATGCTCCATTATGTTGCTTCTGCACTGATCGGTGCCAGGGGAATCAGAAGCAGGCCAAGAGCCCCAAAGACGAAAAAAGGCACAGTGAGCTAAGAGCCCCATACCCCTGATTTTTCACCAGTCAGCACCAGGGAAATAAGAAGGAGGGGCACAGCGTTAAAAGTCCTTTTGTGAGAATTCGCAACAGCCAGTAATAAGGGAGCCACCAGGAACAGGCCATTGGGTTGCAGCCCAGTGTTTAATTTGCACCATGAGCACAGCAGGAGAGCCAGAGATCAAAGGTCCTATAGAGAACCCTGGGATGGAGGAGCAAACAATGAGGGACCTAGCCCTCAACATGGTAATTAGATGGCAGGACTGAACAAGGCCCTACACAAGGGCAAGGCACAAAGGCCCTATTAATATTTGTAAGAGAAGTGTGCCAGGACATAGAGGCCCAAAGGGGCAGAGGCATGGTCAGCTGCACAGGCTACGAATATTAACTAGGGGGTGGCTCTGTCCCTAGAGGGGGCTCTACTGAAATAGCCAGAGAAGGGGAAAGAGATTTAAGGGCATAGTACCCTCTTGGGAGGGAATCGTCTGATGGCCCTAGATTGCCCACAGAGTTATGCTGATGTCTCCTGAGCCCCACCTGAATTGAAATGTGCTGTACCCTACTTGGTGCCCCCTAGAGACAGAAGCCATTTGACTAAGAACTGAACTCCATTGCTTGAAACTCAAACTGTGTTATTGCACTATGTCTCCTGTGCACTCATTGTCCACCTTCTTCTTCATCTAGGGCTGCCCTGTTGTGGCCTGTGTATAGAAATCATCTGTAGAGTCAGTTCCCACTTACTGATCAGCCAATGCATCTCAAAGCCCAAGCCTGGCATGTCAGTTGTCTTATCGTTTCAGCAAAGTGCACGCTGGACTTGGACTGAAAAGATTAACCTATTGCTATAGGTCAGGCCAGTTGTTGATCCTGATTGGGTTGTTTTTGGAGAAGACAGGTAAGGGACACTATTTTCTTGGTGTTGACCCAGAGTTGGTTGGCTTGAAACCAGCACAATATGTTATGGAAACCATGCTGGAGCAGATCTTCCACATGGACGTGAGTCTTGAGGTGTTAATGACCATGTCTTCTGCATACATGTGGATATTCACTAAGACACAAGTGAAGGGCAGGTCATTCAAGAGAACTGAGAAAAAGGATTGGCCTTCTTACAGCACGTTGCTAGATATTCATGGAAAAAGTTCATGAAATAAGATCCTAAGTTTGTATTTTAATAGCCCCTAATATTGATCAAGCCTCCTTCATCTTTTTTTTTTGTGTATTGAGTTGGACTGGCTTGTTTACTCATATCTTCAGTTTTTTTGATAATGGTAATTTTCTGTCTCTGCAGTATGCTATGTTTATTTTATATTTGAACCATGTTTATGTTTTCCCCAATACAAAACTGTTGATAACAAAAAGTTAGCCCTTCCCACACACTCATAGCACTCAAACTCTCTTCCCCAACAGTCCTATTACCATTAGAAATATGCCCCTTTCCCCAGCTCACATTGCACCCTGACTTCCACCCTCCCCCTACAGTTCTAGTAAGATTTGTATTAGTATAATCCCTTTTTCCACTCTTGCAACAAATCAACTTCTTGTCTACCCCTGTTGTCCCAGTAGTAGAACAATGCCTCCTTCCCCAGCCCACTTAGTATCATCACTCTAATCCCTTCCTCAGGTGTGCTGACTTGGAATAAAGTTCAAAGAGTTCCTTGAAAAATGTCTTTTTTAAAACTCAGGTTTATTCAAGAGAGTAAAAATGCACAATACACAATACACCCGATACACAGGCATAACAGTAAATGACAATGAGCTGAGCCCGAGCTCTAGATATACTATAAGGTTAATTCCCAGGCCATAACATATCAGTTACTAACTAACATTGCTCAGTCATGTACATCTATTTGGCATTCATGAACTGTGATTCCAGTCTGTCTTCCCATGTAAAAAATAAACACAATGGGGCAATTCTAAGATGCATTTTGCAACTCACAGCTGTATTTGAGTTGCGACATGCACCGCTATGCCAGGGACCATGCACTGTATTCCAAGAAAGGCAGGGTCCCCAGCACTTATGTCCTTCTACCTGTGGCAGCCGCAGGGTTGTGCCAAGGGAATGGTGCAAGGGACCTGGGTGTCACAAGCTGCCAACCACAATGAACAGCCCCTGAACCCCCTCTTCAGCCATGGAAAAAGCCTGCGAGCCCTTGTGGGCCATGGAGGGGATGGCAGTGTGGCAGGGGTGCAAGGGTGGTGCCAGAGAAAATGGACCCTGGTTCCAGCAGGTGGCACCCTGGAATTTTGGGGGGGGGGCATCTATGTGATGGAGGGTGTCCATTGGGCGTGTCTGTGTGCATGTTGCAGCACTGTGGGGGGGCAACTGCCGATTGACATGGATGGATGACCTTTACACCAGCTCACTGCTGGTCTAATCTCACAGTGTCGTAGTGTGTCTTGGAATTGCGAAAGTGGGTTACAGCAGCCACCCTTTCAGAATAGGGTGCAGGTGCTGCTGTAACCCCCATTCCACTGTGCCATTGGGGCTGCAGCCAGTGGAAGAACCCTTGGATGCAGGCCGTCCACAGGCCCCCTCTCAGAATTGCAAATGGCGTAACGCGTGTCGCAAGGTGTGACTTGCACCATTGGGTTTGGCACAAGTCAACTTGTGACATGCGTAACCCATTTTAGAATCGGGCCAAATTTTCCTAAGTGTCAATTATATCTACAACATTTAACCAGTAATCTGTTACTTGTGCACTGCTCATATTGCCCCAGCAATTTGAAAGGTGTCTTGTTAATAAATTCATTGATTGAGTGCCTAAGTCATACAGGAGATAAGGAGAAAAAAAGAAGAAAACCCAGAATAAGCGAGTGCCAGATGCTCAGATACCAATACGATTACCATGACTATGTCCCATGGGTAAGCTATGTCTGAAAGAAAGAGGAAATTGGGAGTAAGTTAAAGGAAAATTAAGGGGTATGAGGGGGTCCCTTCATTCACTGAACGCCAGGTACACCATGTCTGCCTCCCAGGCAATCCAACTTGCATGTGAGTTGATTGATGCAGCTCATACTCTTGCAAAAATTGCTGCCAAAAGGGGGCAGCTAAGTTTTGCATTGAACTATGATAGAGCTGCAGAGGCAGTCCAGCTGAGTTGCAAAAACATTTATCTTCAGCTGTTTATGTGTTAAAAGATAACACGTGAGTTGCCATTACATTGCCACTACAAAAAACGTGAGTTGCACTGTACATACTGTCATTTTATATTTTTTATTGTGTTTATTTTACTTCATTTTTGGTATTTAATTTTGACCTGGGTCACCATTAAACATGGGCATTTGTTTCCTAAGGGCCCTCCTCTGGATAGAGCAACAAAGATAGATAGATAGATAGATAGATAGATAGATAGATAGATAGATAGATAGATAGATAGATAGATGGATGGATAGATAGATAGACAGACAGACACAGACATATATACAGATATATATAATGAAATAAATAAATAAATAAATAAGAAATTAAAAGAATACATTTGGGGCCAGTTAAATGATGGTCACTGGCAAAGCCCTCCTCACAGTACCTTGACTGGCTCCTGTCTAACTGAATGAAAGCAAAAGCATGCTCAGTTCAAGTACTGTGAGCAAGATCAAACTGTTAGCATTTCACCATACCTTCCTGAACTCTGAATTTGCACTTTGCTACACTTTCACCAGCAAACTATTGCTTGTCATCATTTCTGCACCAGCTGGAATGTTTTTATTATGTTTGCTTGCACATGCACAAGAAACATTTTATTAAGTGAACAGCATTTCAGAGGTGTGTCACTGCTGAGTCAATTGCAGCTGAAGTTACAAGGAGCTCGGCAGTGCAGACCAATGACCAGCTACTTTGGTCATGACACTACTCACTGTTTGCAGGACAGAAACTTCTTATACTTGAAAGGAGTCAGCTGCTCCTATCAGACAGGGGCTGGCTCTTTCATTTACATGTCTCTGCCCAGCAGCCAGCTGGGTGGAGTACTGCTTTTTGAAAATAACTTGTATGACTACTGTGGGTTTTTTAATCTAAATTGTACATTTTATAATAATTCCTGCTTACTAAAATTTTGAGGAGCAGATGGAACAGTAGTGCTCTTTTCCATCTGCTCCTCAAAAGATATGTTGCACACGAAACTCAGCAAATATTTTATTAAGGATGAATTATTAAAATGAAAGTGCTGTATAATATATTCATGTTCCAGTTCTGACTCCTGGCCCACTTCTCTATACGCTCAGCAGTCAACAAAAGGTTTAAGCAGCAGCATACATTCTGCTCAGAATCCTGGACCTGTCCCTCCCCAAGAAAAACTGAGTGCAGCTGAATGGCACCAGCTCCTCTTCTGTCCATGAACTCTAAGGTAATCAGGGCTTGCAGCAGAGCTGCACTAGGGAGCTGGAACTTCCTTTGTTTGTTTATTTTTATTTTATTATTATCCTACATTGCTCAGCTCAGCTGGTTAACTTTATAGGCAGAGAGGATCATGGTATGTCAGTTGACAAGGGAAAAGGAGATCAGGTCAGGGAATCAGGAAACTAACAAATGAGCTCAACTCCCATTTACAATTGTAGGGAGAATCTCTGTATGTAAAAAAGTGCCATCTGGATCATCAGCTTGTTTTGTTTAACTTAGTCTTCTGAAGAGAGAAAGAGTGTTTGAAGACTTAAAGTTAAACAAAACAAGCTGTTGATCCAGAGGGCATTTCTTAACTTTACTTTTTCAGACAACTGGTTGCGGCACTGAAGGAGTGGGGGAAGGGAAACTGTTAATTGGGAGCATTATTTTTATTTGAATATCTATGAAAGTTATTTTTGCACGTCAGCAAAAGCATATTGGTTCCTGACACCACGTTGTGAAAAGAGGAAACACTCACACCTGTTTTATGGCAACTGGATTCATACTTGGAGGGTACATCACTGTAAGTTCAGACTGAATGTGACAGGGTCAGTCCCTGCCGCTTTGGTTTTGGACCTTCTTATTTTCTTTCTCTTGGTTGCAACCACTATTTTCTACTCTCTTGCAGCTATCCCTGTATTTCTGCACAGAGGCAGGACACCTCCTTACAAATTCTCCCCATCCCTGTTATCTTATACCCTGTACCTTATACCCTCTGTAATTTCTCTGTATTTCTATATGAGGTCCATATTAAATCATGGGCACGTTAGTATGGCAGGTTAACTACTTTAAAGATAAAAAGTAAGCAAGTAGCATTCCCCTTTCCCCTTTTATGTTTGTACCTAATGCTGCATTGCTGTATTAAAAAGTATCTTCTCAGTACAGTGAAAGAAAGTGATGGCTTGTACAGATGCCATGTGGTTTTACTGACAAGGTGTAGCTATTATATGTTTTATCATGCCTTGTTTGTTTATAAAAGCAGTATGTTTTGCTTCCCCTCTCATCAATATGTTAAAAAAGGGATTTCCTGATATCCAGATTAGAAGCAAAGGCCTATTTGACTGAGTGCCTTCAATCCTTGCTTGGTGTGTTTAGCACAGCGTTGTGGTGTGTTCCAATGCGACGTTCACACGTCAGTGAAGCCCTCTTGACTATCGCACATTCGCGTAGTTCTATTGCTATTTTTAACTTTGCTTTTTTTTAAATTATGTCTTCTGAATAGTCCCTGTGCAGTAGTAGAGCCTCCCTTAGAGGAGCACTTGCATTTTCAGCTCTCCTCTGCAGTAGGAGAGTCATTTGTTTCCCGCAGTGCACAGTGAAAGTGTCAGCCGTCGGCTTGTAAATTTCAGTCGACAGCTTGGCAATCCAACAGTGGTACCACTGCTATACAGCTATTAGTAACTGCTCCAGCCCTGTTGTCCTTCTGCAGGAGGAAGATGATAGGTTTCCTCATTTGGAATACTAATTGGGACACTATATAAGGTTCCAGAGTTTAGGATAATGGTACTATTAGGTAATAAAACAAATCCTGACATCAATAAATCAGTCAAATAATTCATTATAAGAATTGTACCTGAGAATGGTTCTACTTTCTCAGAAGAAGCCCCCTAATAGTTTTTTTTTTTTCTGTATTGATGTACATGTACTGCAGGTCTGGAGAAGTTTTCTTGCATTCACTCCCAAGACTTCTGATCTTGTGAGCAGTCTTATAGGGGAACAGCGGCCCCTTGTGGCCCAGGTCTATACTTAACCAAGCTGTCAATCATTCTGGAACTCTTGGTAGTTAAATAAATTCTCCATATAGGGATTATTTTTGCATCTTTAAGATCTCTAATGGGATTTGCCTGCATTTCTGATATGTTTATCCTGTCTAAAACAATTTTGTGGGATTGTAGAACATGTTATAATGTTTTGATGATGCTTGGTCACCTGACTCAGGTAGGCAGGTACTTAAGTACTACCTGAGCAGGTAACAGATAGATAGGGTCAGTTCCCCCTGACCAACAGTGAGAGAGGTTCTATGAAGTGCTATAGAAGGATATTGTTTCGCTGTTTATTTTTTTTTGTTGTTTCATGAGACTCCATGATTTGGGGAGTTGATACCCATCTCCAGCCAGGGGTGATGGTCAGATGTCTCCCAGGTACATCAGCATGGAGAGACACTGACCGCATTGCTAAAATTGTTCACAAAGCAGGAGAAAACATTGATGTCCTAGTACACATAGGGACTAATGATCTCGCCAGCCGGTCAGTTGTGGAGACCAAGGAACACCTGACTAGGCTGGGTGACAAACTATCATCTATTTAGTCCGGCATCTCCTTCTCTGAGATCCTGCCAGTCTGGGAGAAGGAGCAGATGGACGGAAGGTCAGAGAAGGGGAGATAGGGAGCTAAACACGTGGCTCAAGGACTGGTGCCAGGAAAAAGGACACAGATTTGTAGGGAACTGGCAACAGTTCTGGAAGCGAAAGTTCTTTAAATTTGATGGACTGCATCTGACTAAGGAGGGAGTCAGTGCATTGGGGCAGAAGTTTGATGTCTTTGCAGAATATTTAAACTAGCAAATGGGGAGAGGGGTGCAGCACCCCATACGTCGAATAGGAAGAACACCTCTCCCCCCTCAGCTAGTGGTCAAACAGGAATTCAGCGTGTTTGCCGTTCATTTGCATCACCAGGTAAGAAAAAAGGTTTGTCTCCCCATACGATGCACAGGGGTAATGCCAAACTTCACCCAACTAACGCACCAAAATCTGGCCAATGGAAAATCATGTACACAATGCTCACAGCCTGGGAAATAAGATCCCAGACCTGCAGGCAATTATGTCAGAAGCTAAACTGGACATAGTAGCAATTAGTGAGACGTGGTTTACCAGTAACCACACTTGGGAGACTTCAGTACCTGGCTATGTATTGTTCAGAAGAGACCGAGGTGCAAAAAGGGGAGGGTGGCCCTGTATGTTAATGAAAATATCAAAGCTACAGAAATTCAGAATACATAAGGAGCCAGAAGAACTGTGGGTCACCCTGGAAACAGGAAATGGGACAGCCATAAGAACTGGGGTTGTCTACAGGCCCCAGACCAGAGGAGGACATAGACACATTACTGTTAGAAGATATACAAAACATGACAGCTAAAGGGAGGTTCTGATAATGGGAGACTTCAACATGCCAGATACAGATTGGTCAATACCAGCAGACATCTGCAGAACTAGACTCATAGTGGATTCCTGCAGGGGAGGGCCTCAAACAACTGGTACAGCAACCCACAAGAGACAGGGCTATCCTAGATCTAGTACTGACTAACAAAGAAGGGATCACAGATCTCAGGTAGAAGGTCACCTGGGGCCAGTGACCATCACATGGTATAGTTCAATTTGGCTACTACATCTAAATCATCCCATTCCAAAGCAAAAATATGGGACTTCAGAGGAGCTGATTTTGATAAGATGGCCAACAGAGTTAAGCTAGCCCTGGCAAAAGAAACACAGGTGAGGAGGTACAGGCAAAGTGGGCAAGCATTAAGGATACAATACTTGAAGCAACATCCCATTTGTAGACAGAAAAGGAAGTGCAAAAAAGAGGAAACCACTTTGGTTCTCAAATACAGTAGCAGAAAAGGTCAGAGCCAAAAGGCTGGCCTTCAGAAAATATAAAGGGAACACAGCAGGATGAAGATGGGAGGCATACCAAACTGCCCTAAGGGAAGCAGGTAAGGCAGTAAGGCAGGCAAAGTCCCAAACTGAGAAACACTAGCACGAACAGTAAAGAAGGTGACAAGACTTTCTATAGATACATTAGTGAAAGGAGAAAGTCCAGAGGGGTATTGCTAAGCTTAATGGAGAAAAGGGAGCATGGAGGAGGAGGACCCTGTAAAGGCATCTATCCTAAATAGATACTTTTGCTCAGTATTTACTGAAGAGAAGGTAGGGCAGGGCCCACAGCTCAGCATCATGGACACAGGGGGAGGGAGGTGAGCACTACTCTCTTCACAAAAGAAAGGGTCCTACAAGAGCTTACAAGCTCAGGTGGATAAGGCAATGGGACCTGATGGCATACATCCCAGGGTACTTAAGGAGCTAAAGGAGGAACTAGCAGAGCAATAGCAGAATTGTTTAGTGAGTCTCTGAGCACAGGAGAGGTCCCAGAAGACTGGAGAAGGGCTAACGTGATCCCACTCCACAAGAGTGGTAGCAGGGAGGAGGCGGGAACTACAGACCGGTCAGTCTTACCTCAGTAGTGGGCAAGATTATGGAGGCACTCCTTAAGGAAAGGATAGTGCAACACCTGGAATCCATAGGGCACAGGATCCAAGACAGCATGGGTTTACAAAGGAAGGTCCTGTCAAACTAATCTCATAGATTTCTTTGACTGGGTAACCAGAGTGGTGGACCAAGGGGAGCAGTTGATGTCGCCTACCTTGACTTCAGCAAAGCTTTTGACACTGTTCCACATAGAAGATTGATAAATAAGCTAGGTAGGCTCGGGGTGGGTCAGAAGTTGGTCAACTGGGTGGCAAACTGGTTGACTGGCAGAAAACAGAAGTGGTGGTAAATGGTATACAGTCAGAAGAGATGCAAGTCACAAGTGGGGTACCTCAGGGATCAGTCCTGGGCCAGTCCTATTCAACATCTTCATTAGTGACCTCGCAGATGGACTAGAGGGTAAGGCTTGTCTGTTTGCAGATGACACCAAGATCTGCAACAGAGTAGATGATCCAGATGGGTGGGCAGAATGAGAAGAGATCTGGATAAACTAGCAGAATGGTCAGAAGAGTGGCAACTGGGATTTAATGCAAAGAAGTGCAAAATCATGCACATAGGGAAGAGAAACCCTGAAGCCACTTATAGGCTGGGAGGGGAGTTGCTGGCAGTCACAAGGGAAGAAAGAGACTTGGGCATCATCATCACCGATGACCTAAAATCATCCAAGCAGACCACTAAAGCAGTAGGTAAGGCTAGGGGGCGTTAGGGTGTATGATAGTAGGGGTATCACAAGTCGTAAGATGGAGGTAATAATCCCTCTGTACAAGACATTGGTTAGGCCCATCTGGAGTACTGCGGCAGTACTGGAGGCCACACTCTGGCAGACATTAATCCAAATTGAGGCAGTCCAGAGAAGGGCAACCAAAATGGTGCAGGGACTGCATCAGAAGACATATGAGGACAGATTAACAGACTCAATATGTATACCCTTGAGCAAAGGAGGGAGAGAGGTGATATGATTGAGACATTTAAACACCTTAAGGGCATAAACAAGGTGAAAAGAGTCTAACATGTTTAAATATAAGAAAATAGCAGGACAAGAGGACACAGCATGAGATTAGAGGGAGGCCGATTAAGGAATGTGGAAATTCTTTTTCACAGAAAGAGTGGTAGATGCATGGAATGGCTTACCACAAGAAGTGGTGGCTATGAATACAGTGCAGGGCTTCAAACAGGCATGGGATAGGCATAAGGGAGCAATACAAATGACTATGAATAGATAGGTCACTGACAGAGCAAAGGCCGATGGCACATTTATAAGGTAGAAAAAGAAATGGGCAGACTGGATGGGCCTTGCGGTCCTTATCTGCCGTCAACTTCTATGTTTCTATGTTTCTATGTGTTTATTTTCTACTTGGTGCTGAATAGATGTTTATGAAGTAATAAACATCCGACTAAGTGACAAGTGGGTTGCACCTTATTTGTTGTCTCTGAGTGAATCTGTGTCCATCTGTAGAACCCACACCATAACACTGAAAAATGCTGCAAAACCAGTGTCTGTTATCTGGTATTAATAACAAGAAAATGGTACAGTATTTAAAATGAAATATGTGACAGTAAATTTCTCTTACAAGTGTCATGTATATTAAAAAACAAAGCACATACTGCATACCCAGCTCCATCCCCCTGAAATAATTCTAAAAATGTATGCATTTTCTGAACTTCAGGTGTAGGTAATTGTTATGCAGTTCAGTTGCCATTAAACTTGTACCACATGGTTTGTTGTTTATTTAGGTCATTGTCTTCTGTATATTGCATCGCACAATGATACCAATGTCTGTTCACACAGTTATTTCCAATACCTGTTTCAGTCATTTTTTTGTACAATTAAAAGATGAGTGATTGACAGAAAATGTGTCTCAATTTCATTCTTAAAAACATGCATTTTAGTTTCTACTCATATAGGCATTGGCATCTGGCCACCAGTGAGTAAGCAATAAAATACATGTATATGGACGTGATCTAAGGAAACCTTCATTTATTGTAACCAAAAATGGAAGGCTGATGGTTGCCTTATATTCCTTATTTTTATTTATTTATTGTAATATTCAGAAAAGACCTTGGAATCAGAGACTCATTTACAAAGGTTCCACGTCACACATAAAAGGACAGGGACATTACTTGATTACAGATTACAGCACATTACAAATAACAGGCATAGAAGTTACATAATTGTTCAGTAGATTGCTAACAGAAGTTTAGGTACTTTAGCACAGCCATATAGTTACAGAGGGTTCTGTAGAAGGCTGATAGTCATATAGTTTCATAGATGCATTTAGGTATGGGGACCCGATAATAGTTAGTTTGAAAGAGGCCTAAGTCAATCCTGTGGGGGAGGTGTCAAGGGCAGTCACATAAGTTAGAGGCCTGAAGGTATTCTCTTAGTTTGGATTTATAAGGGCCAAGCCTTATTTCATTAGTTATATGGCTTGGGAGCAAGTTAGTCCAGGAAGGGGCTCTGTAACTGGAAGTTCACTGGAATTGGGAAGTCCGGTCTCGGGGTACCCATAGCAGTCGTTTGTTTGAGCTATGGGTTGTTTTGCCTGGTGGTGTTGGGAGGATAATTTGGTCTAGGGTAGGTGGGGTGAGGCCTAGTAATACCTTTTTGGTCATAAGGCAGGTGTGATACCTGATTCTGCTATATAGGTTTAGCCAGATTGTGTTTCTGTAAAGGGAGCAGGAGTGTGTGAAGCAGTCACATCCAAGGATGATACGGCAGGCTTTGTTAAGCATGAGCCAGAGTCTATTAAGGCTTGTGGATGGTGCTGCACTGTAGATTAGGATGCCATAGTCTAGCAGGGAGAGGATTGAGGAGTTTATGGTAAATTGTAATGCTTCAGGGGTGAGGCAGTGTTTGTACAGGTAGAGTACACCTAGTCTGGAGCTAAGGGCTATTGATAGGTGTAGAATATGTTGATTAAAGCTGAGGGAGGGGTCCAGCATGATCCCTAAATATTTAAAGCTGCTTACTTGTTCTAAGGGGGTCTGATTGGCAGTGAGAAATTGGGGCAGAGGTTCTTGAGTGGATTCTGAGGGTGGGAGAATATCATGACTTTTGTCTTATTGTAGTTGATTATGAGACTCTGGGTGGTGAGCCCGTCTTCAGCTTCACAGAAAGAGTGCTGGAGAGTTTGGTGGAGTTTGAGGGGAGTCGGGTCAGAGGTGAACAGGACCGCATCATCTGCATATAGGAACAGATTTCCTGGGCATGACGAGGGGCGAGAGTTGAGGTATAGGCTGAAAAGTAGGGGGCTGAGTATGGAGCCCTTCAGGACACTGGAGCAGATTGGGAGGTGGGGGGACAGGACACAGCCTACCTTGACTATCTGCATTCTATCAGAGATATAGCTGGTGAACCAGTTTATGGTGTCGTTGGATAAACCTGTGTACACCAGGGTGTTCAGTAGGACGGCATGGTTTATGGTATCAAATGCCTTAGATAGGTCCACAAAGATGGCGCCTGTGAGGTGGCCATGGTCCAGGGCTGAGTGGACATGGGAGGTAAATTCAAGGAGGACGGTGGTGGTGGTACTATGGCCCTTATGGAAACCATGCTGCTGTCTGGATAGGCAGTTATATTTATTTAGGTGGTCAGTAAGTTGGTTGGTGACTATGCGTTCTAGTGCCTTGGAAAGGAGAAGTAGAATAGAGATCGGGCGGTAGTTGTTTGTGGATGTGCGGTCATCACTTTTATGGATGGGTGTGATGTAGGCTGATTTCCAGTGGGTGGGGAATTTCCCTTGACAGAGGGAGTGGTTGAGAATGTGGGTGAGTGGGACCAGGACTTCCTGGAGGGTGAGACAGAGAAGTCTGAGGTCCAGGGAGACATGACTATAGTGATTGTGGCTAATAGCTTTGGTTAGGTAGGGTTTGGCAGTCTCCAAGGTAAGGACTCATAGGTAGAAGGGTGGAGCAAGGGGAGGTTTGTGGGCGATATGGGCTGGCGGGGGATTGAAGAAATTAGGGGGCAGTATATGGGAGAGGTCAGTGAAAGCGGAGTTCAGGGCCGAGGCTATACTGAAGGGGTCAGTGGAGAGGCCACCATCTATTAGCATTTGGTCAGGTGGCAGATTTATGTTTTCCCAGAACTTGTGTCCAGTGCCCCAGGTGGTGGTTAAGGTGGCTTTGTAATAGTTCACTTTGGCGGTGCATATGGCCCAGGTGCACTTGTTTCGAGCCTCCGGATAATGTTGCCTGTCCAGAGGCCATTGGGTCTCATTGGCAAGGTGCCATAGTGCATCACGCTGATGTAGTAGGCCTTGAAGGTTGTCCAAGAACCATGGGGCATGATTCCCTTTGGTCATAGTTTTGGTGAGGGGCAAACTTGTCACAGGCTGCGTTAAAGGTGGTGATAAATAGTACAAGGGCATGGTCAGGGTCGATGGTGTTAGTTAGGGGTGTCCAGTCCCATTCTCAGAGGTGGGCCTTGAGTAGGGTTAGTTTACGAGGCCCTAGTTTGCATTGTGCAGTAATTTTAGGAGAGGTTTTGAGGGGGGTACCAGACCAGTTGCAGAGTATTGGTGAGTGGTCACTTAGGGTGTCCGGGAGGACTAGGGTGCTGGTTATTTTGTGGGGGCGGTTGGTGAAAACTAGGTCTAGCAGGGAGGATGACCCTGTGCGGGCATGAAGCCAGGTGGGGTTTTGACAACCTGAGTGAGATCAAGGGCAGCAGCCTCGTTGATGTATGGGGTGGCTGTTTTGGCCAGCCAATTTATGTTGAAATCCCCCAGTAGTATTTTTTCATGCTTTGGGGGTAGGGTGGTGAGGTAGGACATGAGGGCTTGGAAGGCTAGCTTCTGGTCCCTGGGAGGGACATAGGCAGTGGTGAGGAGGAGAGGGGATGTAGACTTACCTAGAGTTAATTCTAGGGTGAGGGCCTGGGCCCTGAAAGTTAGCATGGGCAGAGGGAGTAGGTGGCCAGAGATTGAGTCCTTGAGGTAGAGAGCGCAGCCACCCTCTCGCTTACCCACTTGGTCAGAGCAATAGAGGCGGTATCCAGGGAGGTTAACTGCCAAGTTGGGGACAGAGGGGACAGCCAGGTCTCACTCAGAGCAATGATATCAGAGTGATTCTGGAGTACCCACCCCTGAAAGGAGTCCCATTTTTTTTGAAGGCTGCAAATGTTTAGTGAGGCGATGCATAGGGCATTTCATGGAGATGGGTGAGATGGCGGGGAATTTAGAGGGCCAGGGTTGGGGTGGACATTGCCTGTCAGAAGAAGAAGAAGAAGAATGAGTAACATGAGGCAGTTGTTGTTTGCTCAGGTAGTAGGTCTTTGGCATTTATGCTGTGTGTGGCCGATGCTGGGAATTGGTAGTTTCAGGGTAAGGGGGGGCAGATAGGAAGAGTAAGTTGGGAAAGTGGGGGATTTGCTGTGTTGCGGATGTAGAAGGAGGTTGGCAAGAGAAGGAGGGGCTCCAGTGGGTTACTCGCCATGGGAGATGGTATCCAGGGGTGATGGTGGAGGTGTCTATGTATGTGTTATAGTGGGGGGTGTTGTCGATTGTTTTTTCATCTGGGTTTGTAAAGGCTGGGAGTTCAGGTGCAGTGGGGGTGGTGGGCAGGGCTGGGAGTGCCAGGCTGCGTACTGACAGAGGGTTTCATTTTTGCACCCCATTTTTTCACGTTATGAGTGGGAGGCGAAGGTGTCTGAGGGAATAGTAGGAGGAGAGTGATGAGGGTAAGTGGGAACATGGTAGGGTAGAGATTTAGGAAGTAAGTGACAGGACTGGAGAAAAAAACCAAAAAAAAGTAAGGGGGCCTCTAGTGGCGAGAAAAGATAAGCTGCAGGTGGGAAAGTGGACTGATAGGTTATTTTGTGATCATGTGATCAGAAATCAACCTATATATTGGTATGCCGACCAAGGGTGGTGGTGGGGGCAGTGGGGAGCCGAACGCGTAGCATTCGGTGGGGCAAAGCCAGCGGCTCCAGGAAATGGTCACAATCAGGCGAGCTGCTCCTTTGTGTGGCCAAGTACCTGAGAGTGGCAGGGTTACATGTTCTAGTCCGACAAATTTTAATGAAGCGGAAGATCCATGTCATAGTTCTTTGTAATATCTTGCCATCACATAAGATACATTGATCACTCGGATTGCTGTCTTATGCTCACTGATACGTAATTTTAGCTTTCTTTTTGTTTGTCCAATATATGCTAGACCGCATGGGCAGGTCAGCATATAAATAACACCTTGTGTCTTGCAATTTATGAATCCCTTTATTTTGTATTTTTTTTCTCTGTTCTAGGATGTTTGAATTCTTTGGTGTTGTGGGTGTTATTACAATGTATACAATTCCCGCATCTGTAATTCCCTTCTGGGAGTTTTTTTAGCCATGTTGAACCATTTGCTTTTTGACTTTCAAAAAAACTTCTTGTTAATATATCTCTCAGACTTTTTTCCTTTTCTTCTGGTGATCCTTAAACCTTCATTTACTAATTCTTCTAAGCAAGGTTCTGCTTTTAAAATTCCTAATTTCGATTTGATTACTCTCTCAACTTTTAGTGATGCCTCATTATATTCAGTGCTGTATGTTAATGTATATTTTTCTTCTTCATCCTTATGTTTATATTCCAGTAGAATTTCTCTAGGCTTCCGTTTCGTTCTTTCTACTGCTTTAATTAAAGTTCCAGCTCCGTACCCTCTTCTCAAAAATCTACCAGACATATTAGCCATCTCTTTTTTTGCCACTTCTTCTGAGCAATTACGCTTAACTCTCAATAATTGTCTATATGGAATATTACTTTTCAGATGGTATGGATGATTACTTTCCCAGTGTAATAATGTATTTCTATCAGTTGTTTTTTTGTACAATGTTGTCTTTAATTTTCCATTTTTCTTATAAATAACTAAATCAAGGTAATGTATTTCTTCTTGGTTTTGTTCTTTTGCAAAATGCAAATTTTTATTGCTGTTATTGAGATATAAAAAAACTCAGCAATTTTATTCTCTGTTCCTCTCCATAGTAAGAGTATGTCATCAATAAAGCAGACCCACAAAATTATTTTATCAAACCATTTATTGATATCCACATTCCAGATGTATTTATCTTCACAGTCACTGACATAAAGATTTGCCAAAGACGGTGCAAAGGTTGTCCCCATGGCTGTCCCATGAATTTGTTTATAGAATTTCTCATCAAACAGAAAATAATTTGATTCTAAAACAAATTTAACCATCTCCAATATTAGTTCAGATGGAGGGTATAGATTTACTTCTCTTTGGGCCAAAACATTTCTTATTGTTGCCAAGCCCTCCTCATGTGGGATGTTGTTATACAAATTGTCAATATCCATTGTTACTAGTGCTTTTATTTCATTAGCCTCAATTGTTTTTATTTTATTCAATGCCATGTGGCTGTCTTCAATATACGATCTGCATAATGAGACAAATGGTCTTAGAAAGAAATCTACATATTTTAAGAATGGTTCCATGGTTGATCCAATGATACTAACAATAGGTCTCCCTGGGGGTACTTTACTATTTGTATGTACTTTCAGCAGTAAATAGATGGTGGGTTTCACTGGGTAATGTGTTGTTAGGTATTCTTTTTCTGTATCAGTGATCCATTTCTTCTTGAATGCTGTTTACAGTATATCATCTGCTTTTAGTTTTATTTGCAACGTTGGATCAGATCTCAGTTTAACATAATAATGGTTATTATCTAACTGATGGTACATTTCCGTTAAATACATATCTTGGGGCCAGACAACTACAGCACCTCCTTTATCTATTTTTTTAATTAGAAAGTCTGGGCTGTTACTTAATTCCTTAATTGCAGCCTTTTCTTTTAAGGATAAATTGTGTTTCTTTATATGCTGTACTGTCTGGTACATTTCCTCCATTTCTTTAGTAGTTACTTTATTAAACACATTTACTGTTTGACTAAAATTTCCAGGAGGAATAAAGGTTGGTTTTCTCTTAAATGGGGTTTCTTGTCTTTTAAATTTCTTTTCTTGTGTTGTTCTCATGCCATCAATTAGTATACTTTCCTGTTCTAATGCATATCTTGGCCTAATTGTTGGGGTAGTGGATTTTTATCAAAATATGTTTTTAAGTGTAATTGTCTGATGAATTTATAGTTATCAACCTTAATGCCAAATACATTTAACTTTGTATTTGGGACAAAAGTTAAACCTAATTTCAATACTTTTTCTTGATGTTCTGTTAATGATGAAGAATGGAGCGACTCATAGATCAGCCAACCCCCAGCAGGTGGAAGCCGGCCCCCCATTGAGCATCGGGGGCAAAATGGAGTGTTTGTGGCATGGGGTTGTGAGCAAGGGGCAGCAGGGTGGCAGAGGAGGGATTACAAGGAGGAACTTGTGAGGCCATCCACGTGGAAGCAGGACCAGAGACACACAGGGGGGTAGGGTAGGAGTATAGCCTCTCTTTTTAGCTGGCATTGGAGGTTTGAGTCACACTAGAGCTATGGTGTCCCCTGTTGCTGGAGTGGGCGGGCAGATGCTGTAGCACTAAACAGACATAACATAGTTTACATAAGCAAACAAGCTACATTTTCTTACTACTAGTGCATTTTAAATGCTTTTTATGTTTATATTTCAAGAGGGCTTCAATCAAAACCAAAGCATTGTCTGAAAAAGACTGTTTTACCATGCCATAGTATAGTAAAATGATTTGCTAGGCATTATTCTGAGGGTCATACGGCAAGTTTGGCTTTACATGGTTGAAGGTGGCTTCTCCTGAGGGAGGCAGCTGAGGCGAGTGCATTTGGGATGGTGTGGTTGGGTGGTTCTGTTGGAGAGCCAGGAAGGGGGAGGAAGCGGGGAGAAAAATGCAAGTGTTCTGAGCCTAAAGGGGTGATTTAACTAGGGAATCCCCCACCCAGCGAGAATGGGCCAAGAAATGAGGAAATGAGGGCACTAGATGAGGCTCACCAAAACTGGGAAAGGGAGGGGAGCTGGGGGAGGCCAGGCAGCCGTGGCGGGCAACAGTTTAAAAAAAAATGATAATGGAGGCCACGTAGAGGCTCATGGTAGAAGGGGACAGTATTCATCCATATCTTGTCTTGCAGCTAAGGAAGAGATGGCACCAAACAGAGCTGCAACATCCAATGCTACCATGCTAGCGGAAGCCGCAAAACTGATGGCCCAGATTACTAATTTGATGGAAGCAGTGAAGAAGTGGGAAGCCGAAGAAGAGGCACAGAGGAAGCAGAAGGAACAGGATGAGGGAATGGGCCCTGGGTGGGGCAGAAAGCGAACAAGGAAAGTGAGTACCAACACCCCGGCAGCACTAAGGGAGAGAGAGAACACGGATGACCAACTGGACGGGGGTAAGGATAAGTTGGATATGAGCAATGAGGAGAATTTTAGAGAGTATATGGAAGGGCTGGCGGCTGACATGGGGGAGAAGGGGTAGAGAAGATGGAGACAGCATTACGGGCCATCAAAGAAAAAAGAAAAGGTGAAAAATAAGGGGCGGGCATTGGAGGAGGGGCATGGAAGTTATACGATGGACCGCCAGGTTTCACATTAGGCGACCATGTGCCAGGGTCAATTAAGGAAAAGATTTGGAAGGGCAAGTATGTTGATATCTTTGGGCTTTTGGATAAGGAGACAGCAAAAAAGTATGAACAAAAAGAATCGGTGGGGAAGTCAGAGATGGCAGTGGCCCTAGCGGTAGTTGGACACAAGGTGGAGGAGACGAGGTACAAGGGGAAGAACATTGACATGTGGCAAGTGGGGTTTTTGATTTACAGCACATTGGTGCTGGAAAAGCAGCTGGACCTGGCAATCCTGCTGATAACATACATGATAACATACATGGCCATCATTAGTGATGCGTATTGGGTGAAGCTGGGCTTTGGATGGCTCAAGTATGATGAGGCGTTTAGGAGATGCATGGCAGTAAATTGTGACTTGAGGTGGGACTGCACTCACACAGAATTGTGGGTCAGGACGTTATCGGGAGGTACAGGGGGCCAGGCAATGGATATGGTAAAAAAGGTGGCAACAGCGCAGGGGGCCAAGGCCTGCTGGGCTTACAACAGGGCAGCTTGTAGTTGGCCCAGCTGTCAGTTCAGGCACACCTGCTCACAATGTGGGGAGGCCCACCTGGGGGGCCCACCCAGCCCCAGGTTGCAGAGCCAGTGGTGATAAAGGGGTCCCTGTGGATGGCCACGCCTTCGAACAGCCCTTTTGGGTGGGAGAGTGGGAGGTGGTAGGAGTTGGGAAGGCACAGGAAGGGGGGTATATACTCAATTATGGATGGAACCAGTCCTGATTGGTTGGGCCATAGGTAGGGATACCCCCTAGCCCATACACCCATTCAACTGGAGTTGGTGGAGGTGTGGACCAGGGACTACCCCAACAGGATGGTGTTGATTTATTAAGAAGCGGTTTTGAAGGGGGGTTTGCGTTGGAGTTCAAGGGGAGGTGGGTGGGGATGCGTGCCAAGAATTTGGTGTCAGTGGTGGGGAAGGAGGACATGGTATGGGAAAAGATCCAGAAAGAGGTGACAGCAGGGTGGGTGGAGGGGCCTTTGTTCACTCCCCCTTGCACAGAGTTCCAGGTATCACCCCTGGGTTTGGTACCCAAGAAGCAGGTGGGGGAGTTCCGGCTCATACACCACCTGTCCTACCTGAATGACAGGATTCCAGACACCCTCAGCATGGTATCCTATGCGTCACTAGATCAAGCCGTAGAATTGATACGAGCAGCAGAGGGGGCTTGGTTAGCAAAGACAGACATCGAGTCCACCTTCTAACTATTGTCAGTGAGGCCAGAGGATTGGGACCTCCTCGGCTTCTGTTTCGAGGGCAGGTTTTATTTCAACAAAGCAATGCCCATGGGTTGTTCAGTGGCCTGCATAACCTTTGAAACGTTCAGCTCATGGGTGCTGTGGGTGTTCGGGTGGCGATATGGGCATGGGAGGGTAATCCACTACTTGGATGACTTCCTATTCATAGGGACTAGTCAGTTGGAGGTGGAAAAAATGTTAGTCAATTTTCAGGACATGTGCGGAACCATAGGCATTCCACTGGTGGCGGGAAAAACCGAGGGCTCAGTGTGCACGCTGGAATTCTTGGGGATTGAGGTGGACATGGAGAAAGAATGTTTCCACCTCCCCGGGGGACAAAGTCAAATGGCTCAAGGGGCTGCTTGCCATGGTTGGGGGGAGGAGGAGGAGGGTGCCACTGGTACAGGTACAGCAACTACTAGGACACCTTAATTTCACCTGTAAGGCCATAAGTCCAGGCAGGGAATTCACTAGGAGGTTTGAAAGGGTCACTGGAAAGGCAAAGCTACCACATCATTGGGTGGACATCAGTAGAGGGGTGAAGGAGGATTTATTGGTTTGGGAGACATTCCTGGAGTTTTATAATGGGGTCACATTTTAGCAGGAGGAGTGGGCCCCCAATGTGGACGTTGAGCTGTATACGGATGCAACAGGGGGCCTGGGGATGGGAGCTTATTTCCAGGGGGACTGGATATCGGAGGCATGGCTGGACCGATGGCGGGAATGGGGCTGGATGAAGGACATCACATTTCTGGAGATCTTCCCAATATGGGTAGCAGGAAGGTGCATAGTTTTTGGTGTGACAATAAGGGTGTGGACGATGTGATCAACAGACAAACCAGTCAGACAGAATCAACAGGCATGATTTTGAAGGGTATTATACTGTTGGGGCTGCGTCTTAACCTGTCTTTCAGAGTGAGGCACATTGAAGGGGTTTGGGACGATGTAGCTGACTGTCTCTCTCGTTTTCAGATAGAGCGATTCCAGGTGTTGGTGCTGCAAGCCACACTCACCCAGACCAGGGTGCCGAAGCAGCTGTGGGAGATTGGAGAGAGAAGGCCAGGGCCTTGTATAAGGGATCTTGGACAGCAGGCACATTAAGGGCATACGAGAGGGCGTGGGTGTTTTTTTCAGTCATTCAGAACAACAGTGGGATGGAAGATAGAGGAGCCTACCAAGGAGGGAGAAGTGATGCAATACATGGTTGAAAAATGGGGCAAGAACATAGTGCACACCACCATGGCAGTACAGCTGGCAGGAATTGGCTGGGTGTCCATGGATAGGGGTGGGGGATGTGATGAGCAGCCGGGTCATTAAAGAGGGATGATGGCAGGCTGGCAGAGGGCAAAGGGAAAAGGCAGGATGGTGAGCGGCTAATGGGCCTCACCTAAAAAGGTAGTCTGAACAGTGGGACAAATCTGCTATTTTTGGCAAATGAAGCCTGTCTATTCAGGGCCATATTCACAGTCATGGCAAAGGGGGCCTTCTGAGTTGGGGAAATGGTAGCACCCAGAAAGGGAGAAGCTGAGATGGGGTTACAGGAGCAGTGTGTGATCTGGGGGGTGGGTCACAAATCTGCTTAAAAAGTCTAAGACAGACCAGATGGGAAAAGGTACAGAGGTGGAACTGCGCAGGGATGGGACGTCGGACACCTGCGTAGTCCAGGCGATGGAGGCCTATGCGAGAGTCAGAGGATGGGTGGGGGCCCCTGATTCATGCACGGGGACGGTTCCCTGGTGTAAGGTTTCCAGGTGGGGGCAGTCCTGAAAAAGGCACTAGCATTTGCAGGTGAGAATCCCAAGGAGTTTGCCCCCACTCTTTTCAGATTTGGGCAGCCTTAAAGGCAGCTATTTTGGGGGCAGAGGAGAAGGAGGTCAAGAGGGTAGGCAGATGGAAGTCGAGCTGTTACAACAGATACACACGATGTTGACAATGTCTAATTCATGTTCCCCTTTTTTCCCCCACAGCAGGTTACAATAGGCAAGTGTGGATCATTGGCACTAATTTATCTACTGGGTGGAAAGATTTACAGCGGCCACTAGGATGGGCACACAACTGCGACCAGGGATGGATCACACAAAAATGAGATGGAAGGGCCTGAGGGGGATGAGGTGGCCACAGCTGCTGCCACTGTTGGAGGAACTGTGGGTGCAGTGGGCCAGCCCAGACTGTATCATCATCCACCTAGGGGGCAATGACTTGAGGGACATGCCCTGGGAATCATTGATGAGAGACGTTATAAGAGACCTAGAAAAGATAAAAATCTGGTGGCCTGGGGTGGTGTTATGTTGGTTCGAGATCATGTCCCAGAGGGTATATAGGGTAGCGAAGAAACCCTAGGTGGTGGAAGTGGCGAAAAAATGCATCAACAGGAAAGTGGCCAGGATAGTGATCGAGATGGGTGGGTTTCACATACATCATAGGGATATCTAATTTGACCAAGAGACAGTGTACAGATTGGACAGCGTCCATCTCACTGAGTTTGGCATGGGTTTGTTTCTGCGCCCATTTGGGAGGATAGTAGAGAGTATAAATAGGAGGGGTCTGAAGGTCTAGCCTGCAAGGAGGGGAGCCCCACCTTCCATCGCAGGCTGGAGATGGGGCAGTGGAAGGAGTTGGGTGGAGCAAGGGAAAACTGGGGGGGGCAGATAGATGGAGAAGGGGGTAGAGACCATGGGCTGGGGACAAAGGAACCCAGGCATGGGAGTAAAGGGGTGGGGAAGGACATAGAGCTAGGTGGTGGATTGCAGTGTCCGCACCTGGCGGGTGGGGGGAATGGTTCGGGTAACGTGGTACCCGATGATGGTGAGTGAAAGGGGGAAGGTTGGATCCCAGTGTCCGGAACCTGAGAAGCACGTTGAACAGGAGGCAAGCAGGTGGAAGAGACGCAAGGAAGAAGACAGGACTGTTACATCCAAGGCCAAGGGGACTTGATATCCAACATTGTGAATATGATTTGTAGATATATGATGATTCATGATGTACAAACTGGCTGAGCCTAATAATTTAATAAACAGTGCCAGTGAGCATCCAAAGTGAAAATGGTGGTGGCCTGAGTTACTTCTGGCTGGGGATCGGGGGGGCAATGTATTCCAAGTGAGAATAGTTGAACATTGATGTATAAAAAAGTTTAAAAATACAAGACCTTACATTTGAACAATTGGTGTGAGCTAATCACAGTATTAGTTACACTGAGAAATGGGAGGTGCATGTAAAAGATTGCTAACCTTTTGCTGGTGTAATAAAAAAACCCTAAGGTTAAGAGATACACACACAAATATCAAGTGTTAGAATATAGAATGTCATTATGTTCACTGGAGATTGGCATATTTGCTCCTGAGTAGAGGTCATGAAGACTATGGACAGTATGCCTTTAGATGTTCAGCCTTTGTGTTTGCTTGCACTGAAAAATGAAAAATAATCTCGGAGCATTATATCTGGTTCACATTTGGTTGATGTCTTACATGCAACATAGGCATCCTTAAATAATTTAGCATAATTTAAATGTGCTGTTTTGGAAAGCATTACGAACAATAGATCAGTAAAACCTTATAAGCAAAAAATTAGAGCTTTTTGCTTGAACAGTGAAGGGTTGAATATAGCACAAAATACATTGACACAGTAAAGATATTACATGCATCAATGGCTGCAGACCTTTTATTGCAGGTGCAACAACGCCAGGTCAAGATACTCCCATTCAAATAATAAGTGGTGGGAGTCTAACCAGTACACTGTCCATTAGAGAGTTTTGGTCATTAAACTCTGGTAGGTTTCAATGTGTGGGGTGAATATTGAAGCTCTATTTGTCCTTTTTGGTTGAGCTCTCATCCACAGAACATTAAACAGAGTATTAAGATTACGAAGTGACATGCAGCCCTAGTTTGGGAGTTGTGAGAGTCTTCAGATTGGCTATGGAAGACTCAAATTGGAACCGATAAAGAATGAGGATTGCTGTGCTGTATGTCAGCTGCTAAACAAATGCTCCATGTTAGGAGGAATATCTTCAAATAAAATATACAGTCAAGTTAGAAAGAATATATGCACTAGTAAAAATATCATTTTAGTAGTCGGATGACATCCAGGCTGTTTTTAACTTAATAATTTTCCCACACCTTTTCACAAGTTACATTATTTAATTTTTTCACCTCACTTATAGTTTAGTTGTACTTCAGTTCTAAGGAATTATGAAATGTGTATACTTGCAGTAGTGTGGTTAAACATAATTAATAGCAGTGTGTGTACTGTTACCATGGTAACCGATGGCATAAAGGGAATTGCTGTTGACCTATGGAATTAGCTCTGATGAAGATGTCACATGTCAGAAATGTCAGCTCATAATCCGTGGTTTTACCACCTAGGTGTATGTCCTTAATGCCAACAAGGAAGCAGTAATGGCGATTGAGTGATTTTTTGCTGTTGGTGTTCTTTCTTCCCTGTAATGGTCTGGCAAACACTCTGTTCATATACTGTAGCATGAAATTAGGCAATTGAGCCAGAAGGTTGTTGCAAACTACACCAAGCTAAGTAAAATTTCTTTGAGTACATTTCAGTTTGAATGAACAGAAACTTGAACATTTATAAGTTACAAACTTCATTTTGAATTTGGTGCCAACTGGACAACTTATTTGTTTATCAAAAGTTTAAACATTAATCTTCATATATGCGGTTTCTATTGCAGTGTATTGGGATAGCAAGTATAACATTTATTTTTCTACAAAGCTGGTGCCTGTTTCTTGTGTGCACTTCAATCTGTGTAAATGCCTTGGCTTTACATACTTAAATTCATAGGTTTTATTGATTGTTTGGGCTACATGTTTGATATAGTGATGTAGAGGTGAAGGCAAAAAATAGTTCCACACTGTTTGGTATTGGTACTGGTTCTGAAGGAGTTGCAGAGGCTGGCTGCTTGAATGCTCGAGCTGAGGTATCACATAAGTTGTGAGGAATGTTTTGAGATGTTCTTTCTGGTGGAAACGTGTTCAGAATGTTTAAAAATATTTTATCTACCTCCGTTTTTGTCAATTACTTCAAAGGAGCATTACATTTATTTTTTTTTAATTTATCATGGTAGGTAGTGACGCTGTGGAAGATGGCAGCACACAGCTTTGATTTTTGCTGTCGGATGGATTTTGAGAGGGTATGGGGCACGTGGGTGCAACTGCCACTTTTTCCTGTTGGGTACTAGCAGGATTTACATGTTGTAAATCGTGCTAGATAGCCAATGAGGAGCCAGCTATTTTGAGTGCTGTTGTATAATAAATAATGTTTAACAGAGGTTAAAAAAAGAATGAAACTATTGGAAGCATCCGTTTAAATTCTAAAGGCTCCATATGGCCAGATAAGTGTACATAGAAAAAGGGAACAAGTTTTCATGCCTAATAAGTTGGTGGAGAAACACCAACGGTCTTCTTTCTTTCTCTTTCTTAATGTATGTTCCTATATTGCACTTTAGCTTAAAATATTTAAATAATGTAAATAGACAGGAAGGGCCACATAAATCTCAGCAATAGGCCTGAGACTTAAGCAGCAGCATACATTCTGCTTGGAATCCTGGACTTGACCCACCCCAAGAAGAGCCGACTGCAGCTGAATGGCCCCAGCCCCTCTCCTGTCCAAGAACTCAAAGGTGATTAGGGCAGGCAGCAGAGCAGCACTAGGGAGTCAGGACTTGCTTTGTTTATGTATATTTTATTATTACTGTATGTTGCTCAGCTCAGCTGTTTAACTTTACAGGTTGGGACGGTTGTGGCATGTGAGCAACAAGGGGGAAGGGAATCATGTCAGAGGATAAGGAAGCTAACAAATGAATACAATTCCACCTAGCAATTGTAGGGAGAATCTCTATATGAAAAAATGCCCTCTGGATCAGTGGCTTGTTTTGTTTAATTTAATCTTCTAAATAGAGAGCATCTGAAGATGTTAAGTTAAACAAAACAGGGCATTGATCCAGGTGACATTTTTTAACTTTACTCTTCCAGGTATCTGGTTGTGGTGCCAAAAGGAGTGGGGGAAGGGAGACTGTTAATTGAACTGCAACCTCTCCCGCAAACTGGCAACACACACACACACACACACACACACACACGCACACAGTGGAATTTTTTTGGGGGGCGCTGGTAACATTCATTGTCTAAAGAACACTGGCAAAGGTGAATGGAAGGAAGTGAAGTTTTTACTAATGAGCTCTATCTACTGATGGTACTGCTTGAATAGACATTTGTATGTCACAATCACTTTCAGAATAACAGTACATTATATATATTTGCTTTGGTTTATTGTTTGTATAGCATACATGATTGTTTCTTGATGGGAGCATTATGTTTTTAATATCAATGAAAGCTATTTCCTTATGCCACTGAAAGCATATTGGTTCCCAATACCACGTTGATAATTGAGGAAACACTCGCACCTGTTTTATGGCAGCTGGATTCATACTTGGAGGGCACATCACTGTGAGTTCAGACTGAAAAATTTTGCAAAACTAGTGTCTGTTTTCTGGCATTAAAAGAAAATGGTACAGTATGTCAAACGAAATGTGTGAGAAAAGATTTCTCTTACAAGTGTCATGATATTAAAAAACAAAGCACATACTGCAGACACAGCCCTTTCCCCACCAACCTAAATTTTAAAAAATGTATCCATTTTCTTAACTTCAGGTGTAGGTAATTGTTATGTAGTTCAGCTTCTGTTAAACTTGTACCACTTTATTTAATTAGGTCATGGTCTATATGGCATCGCACAATGAGACCGATGTCTGTTTACACAGTTATTTCCCATGCCTGTATCCCTTGTTTTTTTTGTACAAATAAAAGATAAGCAATCAACAGACAACATGTCAAATTTTATTTTATTTATTTATTTTTTGATAACCGGGTAGGTACACTAGACACGAAAGTGACTATTTTCAGGCACGACCCCGGGAGGTCAACAAGACAGTGAGATACAGTTACAGTGAATACAGTGACAGGGTATATGCAATCATCACAAACAGAAAGTGAGAACAAAGATTAAGACAAATATTGGTACAAGGCACGCAATGGTATAAATTATACAAACAGAGATAAGTGCCCATGTGTAGAACTATCATAATAATATCACAAATATAAGGTACAGAAAATGAGAAAAAACATATCGTAGCATGGTAACATAACAGCCTCCTGCAACTGAAAGGATAGTATTGGTAGGAGGCGGGGAGAGAGGTAATAGTGGGATAGGTTAAAGGGAAGTTAAAAGTAGGCAGGGTACCAACTCATAACATAGAGGGGATACCCATGGCAGTCATGGGAGCGGGAATCAAGATTTAAGGAGGGTTGAAGCAGGTACATCGAGTACAAGCTGTAAGGAGGGAGCGGTGCTAATTTTTTCATTTCTTAAAAAAAAACAAAAAAAAACATGTATTTTAGTTTCTACTCATGTAGGCATTAGTATCTGGCCACCAGTGTGTAAAAACTAAAATAAATGTATGTGGAAATCATCTAGGGAAACTGTCACTTATTGTAACAGAAAGCAAAAGACTGATGGTTGCCTTATATTCCTTATTGCTGCATAAAAGTTTCATTATAGTTGTATATATCAATATGTAAGTCATATATTATATCTCATAACTGTAATTTAACTGGTATCTACATTTTTCCTAAATTGTAATCTTCATTAAGCTTCTCTACTGCTGCAACTGTCGTCAGAGCTCTCCAAAAAATATATATGCCTCATGTAAAAAAGGCTATCCTTGTAGGAAAACATAAATAAGTAAATAAACAAAGTTTAATACAGGTCAAAAAAGGAATTAAACTATTGGAAGCATCCATTTATTTAAATTCTAAAGGCTCCATAAGGCCAGATACAGTAAATGTACATAGAGAAAGGAAAAAGTTGTTAAGCCCAATGAGATGGTGGACAAAGCGCTATGGTCTTCTTCCTTTTCTTTTTTAACGTATGTTTCTTTATCGTACTTTAGCTTAAAATATTTAATTCATGTAAACACACATGCAGGGGCATGTAATATGATTAAGAGTAAAAGTTCATGTCTATGACGACCTATCATGACTGAAATGTCAAAGTTTTATAAACAAGCATTTGTCAATGCCGATTGTTTGCTTGCTGGCATTGGCAGTGGTAGTGTAGAAGTTACAGAGCTGCATAATTGGAATGGCAGTGAAGTATTGAACTGAAGCCAACCCCACCACTACCCTGCAGAGAGTGACAGGCATCGGGGTGTGCCATTGGGTCATCAGGCATAATGGCCATGCCATTTCACCACACCCCACCCTGCAGACACTGACACGTGTCACGGTGCTCCTTGGGGTCTTTGGCCCTTATGCGTACCCCATTCTATTAGGAAATATGGTGAGATGGGTGCAATATAGGAGAATGGGGTGAACTTTGGGGCCGAAGAGTCCAAGGAATACCTCGATGCCTCTCACTGGCTGCAGGATGTGGAATGGTATGAGCATTACAGGCAAGAATCCCAAGTCACACCCCTGATGCCTGTCATTCTCTACAGGGTTGGGCGTTATGGTTGGAAACCCTAATACCTCAGGCATTCATTGGTATTTTCACTCCAAATGTTCAACATGGTTTTTTTGTGACCCCACCTCATGAACAGGGGGAATATCAGTTTGTTAGCTGAAAGCTGCTTATGCACAACAACTACGGCATTTAGCACCATAGGTGCAAAAACATTCCGAACAGGATGTAAAAAATGACAGCTGTACTGATCATGGGGAGGTGTAAAAAATGGCAATGTTGCAAATCTGCAGTAAAAATATAAAAAAAAATGGTGACGTCACGAGCGTATATAGAAACTGTGCAACACACACCCGTAATAAAATTAGGTTGGGATTTTTTACAGCAGATTGTCAACTCAGGCATTTTGGTGCCTCCGATCATGAACAGTGTCACTGTGATTTTCTTTATCTGTCCCGAACAATGATTTCCCACAGCAACCACGCATCTCTGCGCTGAAAGTGTGAAAACACACTTTGGCCATGTTGTGAAAAATGACAGCTGTACTGTAAATAAGGAAGTGTGGAAAAATGCCACTGGTGAAAATCTGGACTTAAAATATTACAAAGTCATGAACTTACGAGGGTGTGTGGAAACTGCACAATGCTCACTCGTAACACAGTCATTTAGGCATTTTGTCACCAAATTTCAACATAGCCATTTAAGACCTCTGCTCATGAACAGTGTAACTGGGATTTTCTTAATCTGTCCCAAACATTGCTTTCACACACCAACAGCACCATTGTGCGCTACATGTGCGAAAACACATTTTGGGCAGCATATGAAAAATGGCAGCTGTACTGTTCATAAGGAAGTGCAATAAAATGGCAATGTTGAAAATCTGGAGTGAAAATATTAAATTCGCAAACTTATGAGCATGCATAGGAACTGCTCAACGCACTCTCGTAAAACAGTCATTTTTAGGAATTTTTTCACCAAATTTTCAACATAGCCATTTTAAGACCTTCGCTCATGAACAGTGTCACTGTAATTTTCTTAATTTGTCCCGTACATTGGTTTCGCACACCGACTGCGCCATTGTGCACTACATGGGCAGAAACACATTTTGGGTGAGATGTAAAAATGACAGCTGTACTACTATATAAGAAGGTGTGGAAAATGGCAATGTTGAAAATCTGGGTGAAATATTGAAAATTAGCGAACTTACAGACGTGCGTGAGGAACTGCACAATGCACGCTTGTAAAACAGTCGTTTTTTGGAATTTTTCCACCAAATTTTCAAAATAGTCTTCTTGAGAACCCACCTTATGAACACTGGCAGTGTCGTTTTGTTAGTCGGTCCCGAAAGGTGATTTCGAGCAGTGACTGTGAAATCACCCTTCGGGCCCTAATAACGCCATGACAGTGACAGTACTCATGAGAAGGGGTCCCAAAAACCCTATGTTGAAAATTTGGTGCAAAAATTCCAAAAAATGCCTGAGATATGCAACAAAGTTGAAAACCCCCTATCTATCCCATTATTCAGCTTACCGGCATTTCCTCAGTTCAGCGGTCAGCTTTGAAGAGTGTAGACATGTTCCCGGTCCACGAAGATCATCGCGCCCGAGTTCGGAGGTAAGTATGGGGTGAGGGGTGTGGGGAGGCAGGGTGTGCAATGGGTGGGTGCAGATTGGGGGGGGGCAGGAAGACTGCGTGGGACGTTTGTTCTTTGCAGGTATTAAAAAAAAAACTGATGGGACGTTTGCCACGCTGGGGTGGGCTCCCAGCACAGCAGGGCGGCTGGGGGCGTGGAGCCAACAGGGGATTGGGCACCCGTCGGCCATGGCATTTGTTGCCACGCTGGGGTGGACTCCCAGCGTGGCACCCCTGTACTGGGGGAGACAGTGAAGCCGGCCGGCAGTTGGGCACCCGGTCGGCTATGCTGTTGAGTTGCCATGCTGGGGTGGGCACCAGCGTGGCATTTAAACTTTGGGGGCGCTTGCACAGCCACAGGGGATTGGGCACCCGTCGGCTATAGAGTGTGTGCATGGGGGGGCACGCAGTATGCGTCCCTGTGTGTGTGTGTGTGTGTGTGTAGAGGGAGCTGCGCATGAGCAGGCGATATCTTATCGCTGCTCACTGAAGCGTAGCTCCCCCTTTCAACTGTATACCACTGCATTTTGGAGCTTGTCATAGACAGCTCCAGCATGCATTGGCAGACAGGGGCCGCGCCTGCCAACACACTGACTGAATTGGAAGAGGGGGTGACACACCTCCGAAAACTCGGATGATGGCACTATGTTTCTTGCACATGCATGCAAGCAAACATAAAAACAGAGAAATTAACTTACCAGTTGGTAAATGTGTTACACATACACACACACACACACACACACACACACACACACACACACACACAGACACACACAAAGCTATTTCCCCAATAACTGCATAACCTGATAAACTTCTTTACCTTGTTAAACTTGGTTTCTAATGGTTTATTTGTACTCAGACTGTTATCCTATTTAAATCACCTTAAATATGCCATAACATTTTATTTCTCAGGTACTGACTGACTTACCCTCTGGCACAAAGTTCTGGCCGACAGCACAAAAGCATGGTTGTACCTGAACCAGATGAAGTGGTCTGCAATACTTTATTTAGAAACCGCCAATAAACTTTATAACAGGTACTTAGAAGTTGCAAGGAGGAACTGCCACTTTTAACAGCTTTATAAAATGCAGTTGATCTCCCTTTCAAACACTGCTCACAAAGAACAGAAACCATAAACTGACCAGGAAATTTAATCTGGCCACTTATGTCCTATAAAGACAATAACCTGCCTGCCACACTGCCTCATTCATGTACAGAGCATATTGTACTATTTACTAAAAAACATCTAGCCCATGATTCTAAAACATGCACGTGAATGATGATAATATTTAAAGTCCCTTTCTCTTAATGATTGTTGTGTATTTTTCTCCGGCTTTTCTTCTGTGCTGTGACTGTCCATGAGTAGGAGTGCTCTCAAAAATGGCAAATCTGTACAGCATTTCAGTTCTACATAGTTCTGAAATAGTAAACATCAGTAAAATGCTACTTGTTGCCAAGTGTATAATATTATAATTATGACAACAGGAATTGTTGAAAATGCATTTTACGAAGCCTCTCTATAAATACAAATCAGTTAGGGCCTGCATTACTTTGGGCTGAATATCTACACTCAGTATAAATTCCTCCAGTTTGAATACATAATATCTGAATTTTGTGGAAAACTATAATTCAGGTGACAGAATACCAGCAAATACAAAGGGAGGGTGGTACGTCTGGGTTTTGATCATGATGATGTTCTGTGTATCTTTTTTTTTTTGGGGGGGGGGTAAATCCTGTCAAAACAGACACTGAGGCATAGTTACACGTCTCCTGTGTAATACATTCATTTTTTCCTGGACAACCACCAGAACAGGCAGACAGGAGCTCAGTTTAGTGCCTCATTCAAAAGACAGCACCTCAGGAGTGCAGCACCCACCTCATGCTGCACTACAGTTTCAGTATTGGGATTTAACCCAAGTGTTTGGTGTGAGGATGGAACCATAGCCATCTGATCTTCTTGCCTCAGAGGTGAGTGTGTAACCTGCTGAGCCACTGACATTGCCATTTACAGGACCTCTGGAAGATGATGTTTTTATATTATATTAGTCATTGATATTTAAAATTATAAAAGGGTCTGAGAAATAGAGCTTTCTGATTGGTTGTAAACATTCTATCAGCCCTATGTTAATCTTTGATTAACATACATGTACAGACTAATCATGTGCTGAACAAGGTTTAATACTATTTAAAAACATTTTTATTATAATAGCAATAAGGCACTCCCAGGGGTTATGTTAATGGTCAGTTAATCACCCTCTAGGGGAATGTAGCACTCGGCTATGCCTCGTACAACATTACACCCCTAGAGGGTGATTAACAGACCATTAACATAACCCCTGGTCATGCCTTATTGCTTAAGTAAAGTGGTTCTTTTTTTATTTGTATAACTGTTCATGTGTTGGCGAGGTAGCCATGGTAACCATATCAGACTATAACTAGGGTGGCCACAACAGGTCAAAAAGCCTTAGTTCTAAAAACAACTGTGACAGTGGATACAGGATGAGAAACTATTTTGCATTAATATACTGTAAAGATGGTATTTTATTACTATTTCAACCTATAAAAATAAAAAAAATTTTTTTAAAAACCTCTACACTACAGATTCCCATTTTATAAGCACAATAACACACTCTGAGGATGTGCATTAGACACTTCTAATGCACAGTCAGGGGCTGAACACACTCTGCCATTAGAAGTGTCTAATGCACACCCCGTCATGTCTTATTGTTTCTTATTACCTATGCACTATCAGTACCAAACACCTCCCTAGCAAATACATTTAAGAGAATGTTCTGCATGGACAGATGCTTGTTTTGTAGTTAATGGTTTATTATTATAGATGTTAGTGTTTGATATTGTAAGAGTATACCATATATGCATGTGTGAAATTGAATTACTCTATATACACAGAAAACTCAAACATACATTTAATTAAATAAAGTACCATAAAGATACTAAAACAGTAAAATCCTAATAATAGCTACTGTACAGTTGTATGAAATTTACAAATTCCACTTTTGCTTAATTTCACAAAATTCTAAAACAATTTTTCTATGAAATTTCTGCATTAGAAACAAGCATTTTTTTTCTGTAGCTTTTTGTTGTTGTTGCATTTTTCCTTCAACTTGGAAAATGCATGCTTGATGTTAAATGTAAAAAATATCTGCAACTTGGATTTTTTCCATGACTTGTTTTTTATGCAGTTTAAGGACTTAAGGACTTCAAAAAGGATAAAATTCTACGAAGAGTTTATTTTTTTAATTCTACTAAAATCCATAAATGACAAATATGCAAACTGCACAAACTGTGAATGTGAAAACAATTCTGCAGTTCACTAATGGTAACACTATATTATATAGAGGGGGGATTTTCATAGCATATCACTTTATTTCTTTTTAGATTGCATTTTTATTGAATTTTGAATACAAAAAAGTTGATGGGATATGATACATATAATAGATCACATTCAAAGTACAGTTGATGCTCGAGATGAATGCAATGGTTATGATACAATAACATAGGTCGAGAGAGTGTACAACACAAAAACATCCTTTTTATGAGAATCATTTATTAATTACTAAAATAAGAATTCTCCCCATTTCTCCCCAGATCCCCATCCCCTCCGCTCCCCCCATCATTCCCTTTCCCAGCCATTATGGGACAAAGTAGCAGTCTTGAACAGACATATACCTAACCCATTTACACCATTGAATTTCAAATTTATCTACCCCATTTGTTTGTCAGGCTATAAGCCTTTCCAGGTTATATACTTCCATCATGATTTTAAACCATTCCTGCTTAGTTGGTGGGAGGTTCTGCCTCCACAGTCTGGTAATCTTTTCCTTGGCCATCAATATATAAGTGATCAGGAGGGATCCCTTTGCATTAGCAATACGAAGACCCTCTGGAGTACCAAAAGAAGTATCAGTTCTGGAATGAGAACTGCCTCCTCCCCCACTAGTTCCACCAGGGATTCTGGCACCTCCCCCCAAAACTGCCATAGCACTGGGCATGACCAAAAGATGTACATGTGCCCCACCTTTGTTTCACTGCATAGTCTCCAGCAGCTTTCTACAGGTCCATCTATAAACTTTGCCAATTTGTAGGGGTATTGAAGAACCTGATTCTTGCCTTCAAGGCAAATTCTCACCAAAAGAGAGATGCCTCAAGACAACTTGAAATACTTAAGCCAGTATTCTCCAGAGACCAGTGTCAAGAGTTCCCTACAGCATATGACTTTACATTATTTGTAGTTGTGTTCAATGTATGCACACAGTACTATAAGGGCAATTTGTGTCTACTGGATGTCCAATTTTCAAAGCAGTGGCATAATTATGTTCAGTTTTCAAAACTCTGGTTAATGTCCAGTAAAACCAAAAAATGACCAAAATCAAAAAAATGTGCTTGAACAATACTGTAAAACAATGCTTTCCAACCATGTGATGAAGATGTACAGTACCTGCAAAAGAACTACATCCCTACCCACTTTCCACACCCTTGATGTGACTTTACTTGAGGAAACATCCTCCTTCAGGTACTTAGGTGTTTGGTTGGACCAACACCTAAACTTCTCTGGACATATTGACACCATCCAGAAAAAACTGCGCCCCAAGCTTGGTGCCCTGTTCAGGAACTGTAGTTGCATCCCTCCTACGACTAGGCGTGAACTTGTTCAGAAGATGATACTGCCTATTTTCAACTACTGTGACATAGTCTATGGTGCTGCCACTAAGTCCTCCCCGGCCAGACTGGACACCCTCTTCAATTCCTTCTGCTGCTTTGCCCTGGATGCCCTCCCTCGCACCCATCACTGCGATCTTTATTGTGCCCTATCCTTCCTCTCTCTTACAAATAGACGTCTCTCCCACTGTGCTAAATTCACCTCAAGCACTGGTTGGGTGAGCTCCTTCCTACCTCACCTCCTCCTTTATAACACCTCCCACCCTCCCATTCACTTAGATCAACTGACTCCTGTACCTGGTTGTCCCCTGCAGATCCACCCAAATCGGCCAATCTCACTGCCTCCCAAAAATTTGGAATTCCCTTCCACCTCAAATCCAGCATTCATCCTTCGCCTACTCCATCAGCTCTGCCCTCTATAACTATCTTGCACCTATCTGCTCCTACCATGTCCCTTCCTAATTCTCTTCTCTGAGCCCTGGACAAACACTACCTCTCTATCCTCACCTTCATTTTACCCTGTGCACACCAACCCCCCAAATCAGTAGCTCTCCTTCCCCCAAATTGATCTCCCTTACTGGCCTCCCTTGATCTCTCACAAAATGTAAAAAACCCCAAATTCTCTCCATGGATCCCTCTCCAACTCCCCAAGGAGCTTGTATCTCTGATCTACTCCCTTCCCCCACCATCCTAAAGGGGCCTCTCTGGGACACTGCCTTATCCCCTTCTCTCTGGTCCCACAAGTCTCCTTACAGGGTTCCTTACATCCTGAGTGGGTCTCCAGGGACACTACTCTTCCCCCTTCCCACCTCACCCATCCCTCCCCTTTCCCCCTTTTCTTTCATATAAGCACTTGTTTACTTATTTACCTGGCACTTATTATTGTCCACTCTTTCTACATGTTATGCACAATTCTGTTGTAACACTGTTTGTAACACCTCTCTTACAATTGTATGTTAATGTTGATCTTGTAACTTGAATGTTTAATGTCTCACTCCTATTGTGCCCCTTCCCCCAGGTCACACTGGGAGATGAGTGACTTGTTGCCCAGTGTGCCTTCCTGGTGAAACATTTCAATAAATAAATAAAAACTACACTATAAGTAGCATTTAGTATCCCATGCCAGCAATCAGTTTCAATGCTGCACACAAAATATCAGTATAACGTTTTCAGAGCACCACTGGGGCGTCTGATAAAAACACTTTTAAGTATGTGCAGGTATGCAAAGCCCTTAGTACCTTTGACGCCCTTTTTCCATTGAAAGACTCACTGGGTTTAGAGGTGGCCTCATTGCTTCAAATAGCCTCCCAACCCCACTTGGTCTCCATTTGTTATAAAACCTTACAAGGCTTAGATTCTAGGTTACCAACTGGGGTTTGTTACTACTGGGTGAAGGAACTGAGTATACTGGAAGACCCTGTCCTATGGGAAAGTCTCTGGCAAGCAATATACAGATATGTTAAACAGGATAGATTGCGGTTAATTCATTTTTAATATTATGCATAATACTTACCAACCCCTACTAAGTTGTTTAGAATGGGGAGGTTGACCACACCACTTTGTGGCAAGTGTAAGGAGGATAGGGGCTCTCTTTACCATATGCTATGGATTTGCACAAAGTGCAAACATTCTGGCAATCTATTAGAGAAGCACTCGATCCCGTTCTGGGATTGGAATCTATGTTTACCCCGGAGGTGTGTCTGTTAGGTTATCTATCCAGTGGCACCCCTGGAGTTAGGAAAGCACATATCTCACTTATCTCAGCAGTGGCTAAGCTGGTTATTGAGAGGCATTGGGTAGATGACAACCCCCCCACCATATTGGAATGGTATAGGGAGACCATGCTTGCCTTGCAACTGGAAAAGGCATATCGCCTCTAGCAGGATAGATTAAGAACTTATTTGGCGATTTGGGGCAATCTAGAGGCCCTTCTGGCGGTCTGGAAACCCTGACGTCCTGATTGAACCCTGGGCTCTGTGTTAAAGTAATAATGGTGTGTGGTCTGGGAGGGGAGGGGGGTATGGGGACTACTTGACACCATGTATCACAACTGTCTTGTAACACTCTCTGTTTTTGTCTGGTGTACTGAAACTTAATAAAGCTTATTAAATTGAAAAAAAAAATATCAGTATAAACAGTGGTACATGCTGGGGATGATTACCAGTGATGAACAAGTGACAACATGTTTTATGTGCATACAACATAACCGTTTAACACAAGGCTTGCAACATGAATGCAATATAGAAATTACCCAATCCACACATGTGTCTCAAACATAACAGACACACACAGAATTAGAATTAGAGAGGCAGTATAGCACAGTGGTTAATAGCACTGAGCAGCAAACTTGAACAACTGGATTTGACTCCCACAGCCACCATTTGCTATTGTGCAACCATAAGCAAGTCACTTTTCTACCCTGTACTTCCAGGATGCACCTAGAAAAAAGTTTCAGCTTAGTGTGTCTTTCTTGGCCAAAAAGTAAAAAACAATTCCAAAACTATAATTTTACTATCCACCACATTGCCAGAAAAGGTCAAAAATAAGTACAAACAATGGCGTGAGAAACAAAAAATAAGTACAAACAACAGTATGAGAAACAAACAGAAAACATTTCCAAGGCCAGCCCACTGGCACAGCAATAGTGCTACCACCTGTGGTGCTGATGACCCATGTTCTGGAACAAGCACAGTGCGTCAGTGGGTCAGCCATAGGAGGTAGAATAAGCATCCCACAGACAGCTGTCTTCCTCTCTGGGGGAGGGTTGTGGCTCCCTGGCATGCCAGCGACACCCAGTGGAGGCTGGGTGGTCAAGGGCTGGAGCCATTCTTTAGTGGGGGAGGCAAGGGCAGAAGTTTCTAGGTCAGGCGCAGGAGTGTGTCTGATCCACACTGACATCACTGCACATCTGCACCTTCGGGGAACTTACAGAAAAAACCCTGGGCTGCCAGGAGACCATGATGTCCCCAGACCTCCACCCAAATGACACCTCAGACAGAAGCCTCTGCTGGGGCCTCTGGTTAATCCAGGTCTCTCCCCTCATAAACCCCACTGCAGGGGGCAAGCTGCAGACCTCCCAAGTCCAGGCAGCCTGGAGAGTATGCTGAGTACAAGATCAGGGCACTGAAAAAGGGCAAATGCCCTGCCCATACCAGGAGATAAACAAAGTTAAGAAAAAGTTCCATCATTGGCAAAACAAAAGTTATTAGCCACCCCGTGAAGTACTTGCACAGGTACTGTGCATCTTCATCACATGGGTATGAATCATTGTTTACAGTATTGTTCAGGCTCATTTCTCTCATTTTGGTAATTTTTTGTTCTATCTAGACACTGTAAGTGGCTCACTGGATAGTGTGCTCACCTCTGGTGAGGGAAGATCAGATGGTTGTGGGTTATATCCCCACACCTTCCACTTGTAGTAATACCCTCAGCTGTTGTGCAGTATGAGTGGGGTGCTGCAATATTGAGCGTCTGTCTTTTGGATAAGAAATTTAAACTGAGGTCTCTTCTGTCTACCACTGGTCACTGCCCAGGTGGATGTAAATGATCACATGGCACTTATCAATGAAGCGTTTGGGGGTAGTTTGCCTGGGGTTATGGACAATATTCCCCCATCATTAAAAATAGATTTGCACAACCCATCTCCTGGATGTACTTGGAAACAAGCTATCACAGTTTAGTGTGCCTTTCCTAGCCAAAAATTGCAAATAAAAAAAGCATTAGGCATGAACAAAAACACTGGTTCCATCACAAGTAAAACAAAGGTCACAAGCCCCCTTCACAAAAAGAGCAGTAGGCATAAACATAAGGAAACATATTCAAGCATGGGTAAAATAAAAGTCAAAAGCAACCTACCTACCTACAAAATAACCAACAGGCAAAAACAAACACAGGATTCAGCACTGGTAAAACAAAAGTCAAAGCACCTCCCTCAAACATACAAAAGGATCATCAGAACAATATCAGAAATAACCATATAAATCTATCAGAAACAGCCCTTGCAGTACTCTAGTGACACTGCTGCTCATACAGCAATGTCAGACTCCTTGAGCTCTGGTAGTCGCTGCAGTGTAATGCCCTGTGTTACCATCCATGACTGTGGCAGGCACTCCTGCAACCTGTCCTGCAATTCCTGCAGGGCTACATCAGTCCTGCACAGGTTATTCACTTGCCTGTGAAGCAACATCACTTTTTGGCCAATTGAACCTGCTACCTGCTGCTATGTGTTTTGCCATGTGTTTCACCCGTAAAACACATGTAACAACTAAGCATGCAGTACAGTCACACTGCTAAACACAGTCATGGCATGGCCCCCAATGCAACATGATTGTGCCCGTGCCAATCATGCCACAATGGTACCATGTACAGGGCTGAGATAAACCATTAAACACTGATACATATATGCAAACACAAGTATAGATAGTGGCTATCTGTGTCCGGCGTGTAACACAGTGCCAGCAGGACACTTCTTTGTATGGCATACTCCATGTGAGATACAGGAAAAGAGGCATATGGACACTGAAGCCTCATCTGACCCCGGGTGGCGAGAACACAAACTCACAGTATAGAACTTTACAAAAATATAAGCCTAACTCAAGCATGCATAATGTTTAGTAGGTATGTGTCAAGAATTAGCTAGCAACAATACCCTACAGGGTGGAGGTATTGGGCTATACCGGACTGCCCAGGGGTGTAATGAGGCCTGATGCTGCAGGCAGAGGGCCTTACATCCCCTGGAAGGTCCAGTATAGCCCATACTGTCCACCATGGAGGGTATTATTGTGCTTTGAAAATGGGTTACATATAGCATTTTCATGTAAGATTTAAAAAAATATTTAAAAATGAGTGCAAATTAGTTTAAAGCGTTTTATTTGTAAAGTAGTTCCTCTACTGGTATACTTGCTGGTAGAAGGCATTACAGTGTTCTAGAGTTTCTTCCTTCCTCAGACTTTCCTTGCTGTATCTGTGTTTAACCCCTTCCCTCCCACTTGTTCAACCATGATTCTTCCTCCCTCCCTCCCTCCCTCCCTCCTCCCAGCGATCCATTTTATGTTGCTTGCATGTGCAAGAAACATAGTGCCATCATCCGAGTTTTCTGAAGTGTGTCAGCCCCTCTTCCAATGCAGTCAGTGTGTTTGCAGGTGCAGCCCCAGTTCCCCAATGAGTGCTGCAGCTGTCTATGACAGTTCCAAAATGCAGTGGCATACAGTTGAAAGGGAGAGCTCCACTTCAGTGAGCAGAGCTCTCCCCCCCGACGCACACCCATGCACAAGCACGCATATTGCGTGCTGATCACGCTCCCATGCACATACTGTATGGCCGATGGGGTGCCCAATCCCTGCCTGCTCCATGCCCCCAACAGCTGTCCAGGTGTCACTGGGATCCCACCCAGCTTAGCAACAACTCTGTTATAGCCGACGGGGTGTCCAATCCCCGTCGACTCCAAGGGCTGCACCCCAAAAGCTTTCCGGTGCCACACTGAGGCCCACTGGCAGTAACCAAATCTTGTTTTGGCTGATGGGGTGCCCAATCCCCATCAGCTCCACGTCCCCAAACAGCTTTTTCCTGCTGCGGCTGGGGGCCACCCCAAGCGTGGCAAATATCCTGCGTCGTCTTCTTAAAAAAAAAAACTGTAAATAAAAAATGGTCCCTCGTAGTCTCCCTGCCCCCTCCCACAACCCGCACCCACCCACTGTGAACCCTACCTCCCACCCCTTCACCCCATACTTACCTCCCGAGCTCGGTGGCGATCGTGATGGACCAGGAACACGTCTGCACTCTTCAAAGCCGACCGGGAACTGAGGAAATGCGGTAAGCTGTATAATGGGATAGATAGGTTTTGTTCAACTTTGTTTGCATATCTCAGGCATTTTGGAATTTTGTTTAAATTTTCAACGTGGGGTTTTGGGACCCCTCCTCATGAATTCTTGCACTGTCATGGCATTAATCGGCCCGAAGGGTGATTTCGCTGTCACTGTATGAAATCACCTTTCAGGACTGATTAACAAATGACACTGCCACTGTTCATAGGTGGGGTCTCAAAATCCTATGTTAATTTGAAGCATTCCTAAAATGACAGTTTCTGACGGTTATGCTATCGCAGTTCTCACGCCGCTCCGTAAGTTTGCGAATTTTCAATATTTTCACTCCAGATTTTCAACATTACCATTTTACCACACCTCCTTATGAGCAGTACAGCTATCATTTTTCACATCCTGCCCAAAATGTATTTCCGCCCTTATGGCGCACAATAGCGCCAGTCCGTGTTCTTGAGAAATCAATGTATGGACACATTAGAAAATCACAGTGACACTGTTCATTTGCAGAGTTCTTAAAATAGCTATGTTGAAATTTGATGAAAACAATTCAAAAATGACTGTTTCTGACGTCGTTGCGCAGTTCCTCACCTTGCGCTCGTAAGTTTTGACTTTTCAATATTTTCACTCCAGATTTTCAACATTGCCATTTTGCTTACTTCCTTATGAGCAGTATGGCTGTCATTTTCACATCCTGCCCAAAATGTGTTTCTGACCATGTAGCGCACAAAGGCGCAGTCGGTGTGCGAACTCAATGTATGGGACACATTAAGAAAATCACAGTGACACTGTTCATGAGCAGAGGTCTTAAAACGGCTATGTTGAAAATTTGGTGAAAAAATTCCTAAACCTGACTGTTTTACGAGCGTGCATTGCGCAGTTCCTACGCACGCTCGTAAGTTCATGAATTTTCAATATTTGCACTCCAATGACTTCCAAATACCTAAACAGCACATAGAAGCAAGCAACATTCAGCATTGACAAATGCTTGTTATTTAGAGTATTGGTGAGGAACAATACTGACTGCAGTGCAATCGAACAGGGAGACCACTGTCGGGACTGCAGTTGCACTGTAGTGTGATCTTGCATGGCAGCCAAGAGATTTGCATGCAGAAGCTGTACTACTGATAAGGCGACTTTCATTTATTTTATTTTATTTATTTAGGCATCAGATGAATATCTGTGAGCAGGCATGCTCATTTGCAAAAGGTCCTTCATCACAGAGTAAAGCATTATACATTAAGCTTTTATACATAAAAAGAAAATTACATTACATTAGATATCAATCAACTAGAAATGGCAACCATTGCAGTCATTGTCAGAACAAGCAGAATAAAACATAGGAGCAGGGCATTGCACATATTCAGAATTAGCAGCCCTTTATGGCATTATCAGGTATTCAGGATTCTAAGACAGTAAGAGCATAGGGTTCTATGTGATATGGGCGACTGAATCACAGCGACTGGTCATGTTGTTTAATGCAGGGGGCTTGCCCCCTGCCCCCCTCATGGGGAACTTTGCCCCCCACACCCCCCTTAATTAGGATTCCTACTTTAGGGGGGCACAACTCGGGGAAAGAGGTGAAATCCAAGGTCGCCCACATTGTGGACGTCATTGTGCAGTAGCCCTTATGACCAGTCACCAATATTCAGTCACCCACATCACAGGCTACCGAGCATAGTATTAACGTGGGGACAGTAACATAGTAGGGAGCTAGAGACCTTTCAATCTGCCTCAGTGATTAAGTTAGGTAGGTAAGTTAGAGTGAGGTGAGAGTGCTGAGGTTGCCATGTGAGATGGAGGGGTGTAGTTGCTTGGAACAGTTACATAACGTGCCAGGTGAGAGTGCCTTCAATAGCTCCATTTTGAAGTGTCCAATTGTGGAGGGCCCAGGGAGTGACACAGCCAATTAATTTAACAAGTGAGGGGCTCTGGCCACAAAAGAACACTTGGCCAGATTTGTTCTGCAGTAAGGAACTGAGGTTGCTGTGGGTCGAGCTCCTGGTAGCATAAGGACTTTGTGCTTGGACTAGGAGAGTTTAAACCCCAGGAGAGGTGACGCCCAATAGCACTTTTGCCCCCAGCATGCAGGTCTGATATTTAATTCTGTTGTGAAGGAGGACCCAATTTGTGAGAGCATAAAGTGTTCATGAGTGGGTGGCTCTGTCCACCCTGGTGACAAAGCAACATGTTTTAGTCAGTACCAGCTTGACACTGCTTACTACTGTATCTGTGGCAGACCATGATGCCATAGTTGATCATGGGGAGGATGGAGCTGGTGACTATCACTTTTTTGGCCATGGTGGTAAGGTTATGCCTCAGCCTGCAAAGATCCCCCAGTTTTCTGTTGATGTTGCAAACCAATTGATCAACATGGGCAGCGAAGGTGAGTGACTGGTCAATAGTGATACCTAGGTATTTAAAACTCTCAAAATGATCTTGGGCAACACCACTTGAATTGAGACTGATGAGGGGGCAGTTTTATTTCTCTTCTGCAAGCTGGAGAAAAACATAGTCTTCATTTTTTTGTAGTTTAGAATGAGTTTATGTTGTAGGAACCACATTTCAAGTGAGGCAAAACTGAGCAGCAGGTTATGGGTGAGAGCTTCCTGGCTGGGTCCACTTGTGCTGATACCCACGCCATCTGCATTGAGTAACACTCTTGAGTTAGGACCAGCTAGGGGGAGGGTGTCAATGAAGAGGCTGAAGAGAAGGGATCCCAATACAGAGCCTTGTGGTACCCCTTTTGTGACTGGTCTGGAATCAGAGCATACGACATTGCTCCTGGCTTGCTGTGACCGGCAAAACAAATAGCTGTCAAACCATTTGAAGGTGTCGAGAGAGAGAGGCCTAGTGTGTAGAGTTTAGAGTGTAGAAGTATGTAGTTAACCAGATCAAAGTCTTTGGTTAGGTCTATAAAGACAGATCCAACCAGGTGGCCTTTGTCCAGGATCTCATGAAGAAAACTGGTGTATTCAGTAAGGGCTGTGGTGGTGCTGCGTAGCTTGCGAAACACATGCTGTTGGGTATGTAGGAGATTGTATTGGCTAAGGTAAGATACTAGTTGGTCAGAAACCAGTCACTCTAGAGCTTTTGACATAGGTGAGAGGATTGATATTGGTCCGTAGATTCTAACTAGTGTGCGGTCTCCACTTTTGTGCACAGGGGTTATGAGGGCAGTTTTCCATAGTTGAGGAAATTGGGAGGATCTCAGGGAGATGTTAAACAGTTTGGTTAGTGGGAGGGCTAGCACCTCCAGAGCTAGAGCAACTAATTTCATATCTAAGATGTACCTCCCAATTCTGGTTTTAGTCAGCACTCACTTGATGTACTTAATGGTGTCCATGATAGTGATAGAGTGGAAGTAGAACTTTGGGAGGTGAAGGCCTTCGGTGAAATCAGGTGAGTCTGTAAGGAGCTGTAGGCCTCCGGAGGGTAGGTTCACCACTGGAAGGAAGTAACGACACTGAATGTCAGTGAATGTGTTGTTGAATGCATTGGCGATCTCAGAGAAGTCAAGCGTGATAGTACCATTTGTGCTGAGCATCGCAGGTGAGATTTTGTCGCCTTTCCCCATGAGGCTGTGTAGGGAGTCCCAAAAGTAAGTCCCCCACCCTAAGTACATGATTGTTGATCCTTTAAATAAGAGGCTTTTGCCTGCCAGAGCAACCTGACACAATGGTTTCTTGCTGCCCGATATTCCTGTATGTGTGGGGTAAGCCAGATGATTTGGCCTTGTGCCATAAGTTGTTCTGGCCCTCATAAGTGCAAGAAAGGAAGGGATAACACACTCGACTGAAGACCCTCTTATGACTCATTTTCTAAAGGGGGTGAATTTGTCTTCATAATGAAGCATGTTTTTTTTTCCATGAGTGGGTGTACAGCTAGAGTGAGCAGGGGAGTATGCTGATGCTGTGTCTGACTAGCTCTGTGCATATGACTGTGCTAGCACTATGAATTTAAAAAGAAAAACTTTTTTTTTTGCAGTGAGGGAGAATCAAGTCATCAAAGTGACATAGTATGTATAAAAGTGGCGCAGGCTGTGGTTTTGTTGTGTGTGGGGGGGTCATTGCCCACTAAAGTAAGAAAAAATGGCTGCCATTAGGATTTTTAAAAGTGGGGGCACAGTGATTTCTATTGTGCTGTGGCACATTGGGCTGGTACTAGTCATTTCCTGGTCCCAGTTGGCACATAAATGTACCTCTTGTGGTGGGTTTCAGCCAATCAGAGGCTGGGAAATTTTCTCTCCCTATTTTACATAGTTAGGGACATGAACACCTGGCCACAGCACAATCAACACCACAGTAACATGCAAGTCCCCATTCCAAGTGTGTGATGAACATGTGGTAAAGTAGGTTCAAGTATTCAGGTCCCCCATGATGCAGTTACAAACCAGTTTGAACTCATTGGTGCATGCCATCATCTAAGCCCCATCACAGTGCTTTCTCTGGTTTTCTGTTGCCATGCTGGATCTTGTGCTCCCTTGCCTCCAAGGTCAGGTGCCTGTGGGTGTAAACAGAGGAAGATATTCCTGTAACAGTACAGACAGTGTACACAGCTAATACACTACATGTCTAAGGGTACATGGCTATGCATAAATGCACACATTGCACAACATGATAAAAGGACGTAACATGAAGGTGTCAGATGTGGGATCTCATGAACATGGTAACATCTGTGCAGAGACAATGAGCGTGCGTTTGTGTTGCACAGCACTGTACTCAACGTATATGCATGCACATGACAGTAATCATTACAAACAATAATACCCCAGTACACAACAGATTATCTGAGCTGCATCACATATGTCAGAATGAATACAGCACAGTGCCAGACGTCATGGTGATCCACAACAATGTAACACTGTGTCATCCCCAATAACAATAGATCACAATGGTCATAGCAGTACTCGTGCATTAAGCAATGATTTAAATGAAGTTCTGCATGATCCTAGTTATGTGTAGTGCACTACACACAGAACATCAGCCTCAGAACAACACAATGACACATAGAAACAGAACATAGAAACATAGAAAATGTCGGCAGATAAGGACCTCATGGCCCATGTAGTCTGCCCTATTTTTCCCTACATATAGCTACACCACAGACCCTGAGTCTGACACAGTGTACAATGGGCCATATACAAGACACCCAATCAGTGTGCATAAGGAGCATGTATAATGCACCGGTGCGTAAATGAGCCACATGCACATCTGCAACCCAGCGATGCCATGCATAACATGCATGAAAGCCATCGAGCAGGGCCGCAGCATGCACCAAAGCGGAAAGTAGCATAACGTGTGTGCGGGATGTGGCCTCATAACAGGCATGGCTGCACAGGAGCAGAGCTTACATGAACATGCAGAGGTAAGCCACATGCCATGTGCAGGCCATGCACACTTACACATGCCCAGGGGCTGCTGTAAGCCACCACATAGATGGAGATAATAGCCGCAGTACAAACCACGACAATGTGGCAGTCACACAGCAGCATGTGAGGGGCATGCAGTGGCCATGTGAGCCAATGCTGGCACCCAACCATGACATAACATGGCAGGCACACAACACCAAGGGCCATCCAGGTGTGCTATCATAGGGGAATCATTGACATCCCATTGCACACAGACCACCACTGTGGGGCATGCAGTGCTCCAGCATGCAGAGCCCCGATGTGTCACTGCCATGGATGTGCCCATCCGGAGAGCCATGGCAGCATGACAAGGGGATATATTCTGGTGCCCAATGACAGTGGGCCACCACCCCATGCTGGCACAGATGGCCAATGCCCAGACGCACACAAGCAGACACAGGCATAGCCCCCCCCAGCCATGCCCTCCACAATGGCGGAATGGACAGACAGCAATCCCCCACCTGCCAGTAGCTGCCAGCACTGCACGCACCCCGCCACACCCAGCCACCAGGCTGCACACACACCGGACCACTCACATGAGACAATAACCATACAAGGGTAAAGGAAACATGACATTGTACTGTACCATTGTGGAGCACAGGAAACCAATGCACAAGGCAAAACAATGAAAACAGCAGCAAGCAGCTCACAACAACCACCCCCCAAACAGTGCTCCCACACCACCAAAAACAGCAGGGCCCACCACCTGCCCTCAGTCCACAGGTGCCCCCACAGTGATCTCTACCTGTGGGGGGCATGACAGCCACTGGTTCCACAGCAGTCCCCTGACACCTCCTGCATGGCCCACCATCTACAGACTCCTTGCTGCTGGTGCTCCATGCATCCTCCTCCATCCTCCTAGGCAATGGCACTCAGAGCAGTAACATCCTCCACAATGGACCTCTGTAGCACTGTGGAGACAAAGGAGACGGTGAGCACAGAGAGACTAGCAAGCCTCCCCCACTCCCCCCCCAGGCCTGCACCGGACATGCAGTATGGTGTCCAAGGCCCCCCCAACCCGGGGCCAACACCATCTGGCACACACATGCCAGTGATGCCGTGGTGGCCCAACCCCATCCCAGTGTGAACTGAGGAGCTGCTGGGACTGAACATACAGTGAGGGGGCAATGCCAGGTCTGCAGTTGTCACTGTACCCAACATGGCATGCTGGTGGACCCCGGCACACGGGCAATACCCAGGTATCCCACCCTCCCAATTCCACACGGCACGATATGTGCAACAAAGGCAAGTCACTTACCCGTGAAGGCACCATGGCCCACCACAGCATCACCTCCTCCACCAGGTCTGTCTCACCCTTATAATGCATCTGGCCCCCAACATCAGTCTGCACACAGGTAACGCAGCCACCTCCTCTGCCAGCACCAGTGATACAGCCCCCATGGGTGCACTACCATTACATCTGCACTGTCAACCTGCTCCTGCCACATAAGCTAAAGCACATGGGGCATTCCCAAGATCCCTGCATGGGATGGGTTAGGGAGACACAAGAGGACAGAGACATCAGTGCAGTTACTAGCAATGACCCACAGCCCATTACCACACACACACACACACACACACACACAGACACACACACAGACACACACACAGACACACAAATGTGCAAGCAGCATACTGTTGTACTCACCGGCTGATGGTCCTGTGCCTCCCACACAGTCCCATAGCTGCCGCTATCACTGTAGGCCTGCTTGGCCACTTTCCAGAGCTGCTGTGGTAGGTGCTCCATACCAACATCAGACACCGCACATGCGAGACCATGCCAATACATACCCCCCTCATCCACGGACTGAGCACATGCCACGAGGTGCAACACGTCACCAGGACCCTGCCCTCCATAGCGGCATGTAGCCAACCACCTGCATCACCACTGTGTGTGCATTCCCACCCATGCCCATGGAGTGGGACCACCACCTCGGTGTGCTCACAAGTGCATCACCATGCGTCCCTGAATCTGTGCCATTGCATGTGTGTGTGCAGGTGTGTGTGGGGGTGCATGTATATGTGTGTGTGTCCACCCTGGGGGGGTGGGCCCACACATGTCCTGGTACCACGCACTCCTACTACATGCCACCCCAGTGTTCCCTACCACTGTGGTGACATGCAGGGAGCAGTCTGCTCGTGTAGCCTGAACCACGTGCCCCACTTGTGTGCCAGGCCTAGTGCCCTACTGGCCCTGCCCCTGCACCATGGTGCAGTCTGCATTTGGTCCAGCCCTACCAGTGTGTCCACAGGCCCCTCACAGGCTGTTGCAGTGCCACTCTGCTAATCCTGGGTTGTGGTGTCCTCCACAATGGTCTCCTGGCTGCCTTGCACAGAGGTGTTCTCTGAAGGGTCCCCATCATCATGCAGGCCTGGAGCTGCACAGTTTCTACCAGTGCCCCCCTATCCACATATGTGGCAGTGTGCGGTGCGGTGCCGGCATCTTGGCACTGTGTCCCCTGGCTCTGGGCACACGTGGATGTCATGCTGCATGGCCATGTCAGGGGACCCCATTCCTTCAGCAGCTCCATAATGTGCTCCTGTGTGTGTGCCATCCCCGTTGCATCAAGTCCCATGGCATGGACTGCACTGGTCAACTCCACATTGGCCTCTGTGATCCTGCACTGTGCCTCCAGCCTGTCACGCTCTAGCTGCCACGACTCCCCATACTGTGCATCAGTTATGACGATTGCCCATGTTGGCTGGCTCCATTTGGTGGGTCTGCTGGACGGTTCCTCATCTCCTCTGTCCATCCTTGCATGTGTGGCATGCTGTCCCATTCTGCTCGACCATGAGACATTGCAGACGTGCACGGAAACACTGCCGTGGACCTCATCTCCAGGAACCCATTGCCCTCTGTGTGTATGGGGCCAAGCATCACTGGGACATCGTTGGTTGCCTCTTCCGTCTGTGTTTCCCCATCGTTGGTCCCCCCGGCCTGGGTGGTGTTGTCCTCAGACACATGCTGGCTTTCTTCTACTGATTGTGCTGGCCCTGTGGGAGAAGCGTATGTGGGTGTTTATTGTACTGCACCGTGGTGCTGCCTGTGCCCATGGTGTGTGTCTCCCCATACTCAACTGTGTCATCATCTTCCATTGCCTGCCATGCCATCTGCCAGGGCCTGTGATATGCTGGCTCCCTGCTGGCATGCTTCCTGCATGTCCACTCTCCCTAGCATGCTCTGTTGGCACAATGCATTGTTGTTAGTGGGCACGGTGGCCAGTCACTTGTGCCACTGGTCATGGTGTGCCATTTCTTGCACTAGTCACTGGCCTGTGTGTCAAGTGCCCTCGACCACACCATGGATGCTGATGGCCATGAGGGTGTCCACCACCATCTTCTCCATGGATGTCAGCTGGCTGTCCTGTATGGGCGAGCCACCACAAGTCCCCCTTTGTGCCCGTGTGCCTTCTGCTACCTTGCGTGTCACGACTATGGACATGTCACACCATTTGTGTTTGAGTGTGGTGCTGGTACGTGCATCCAGTCCTGCGGCATTCACTGTCACCTGTACAGCTAGCCATTGGTGCACTTTCACGTCCATGTGGGTGGCTAGGGCCAGTGCACCATATAGATGGTCATGGTTGACACTTATCTCTGCAAGCATGGCTGCCACCGGTGCCACAGTGCCATTTGAGGCCCTTGTTCTCGCTGCACCACTGGCGTGTGCACCTCTGGTCAGCAGACCCACTGGCTGGCCGGTGTTCGCTGGCACTGTTTGTGCCTGCACATCCATCTCCACGTCCTTCTCTTGCTCTGCCATCGCTACTTCGTCAGGTCTGCAGTCCACATTCACTTCTGCATCTGCATGGTGGATGGGTGTTTGCCCTTATATGGTGGGGTTAGGGGGTTGGTCCAGGCTGCTGGGGCGATCTACATGGCCTATGCAGTGCATACCACACATGGGGAATGTGCACCTTGTGTGTCGTTTGGTGAAGGCCGAGTATTGCCTGGCCCTGTGTGCCACGCAGCTACACACCACGTATGACTCCCATTTGCATGCCTTTCTTGCACATTCATGCATAGGGCCCAATATGAAAAGCAACCAACAAGAAAGTTACACAGTAATTGTCTAAACTCACCTTCAGCACCACATGCGTCCTCCTGTCAGGACTTGTGTCATCTCAAGCTATGGTGACTCTGTGTTCCTGTACAGTTGATAATTGTGCACCACGTCAGCCTCCTAACAATCAACTCCCATGTTGCCATGTATGTGTCCTGTGGGAACATCTAGGCATTTGAGCTTAATATGGAGTCCTTCCTCTGGCTCACAAGGTCCACTAGGCCCACCACCTCATCCTGGGCCATCCTCTTTCCCCTTCTTGTCACTCCCTGATGCAGGAATTCTATCAGCTTTCTAATAGCTCTTACCACTGGCTGATGTAAGACAGTGTACCTCACAGCTGTCAGAGTGGATATGAAATTCTGTATTTGCACCACAAATGACACATGTAATGATGTTTGTGGATGTGAAAAGTGTGCTTGCAATCACAAATAACATATAGACTATGGAGCACATCCACACATGGCAGAAACATGTAACGTGCATACCTTCCTTTATGATCTCGTGCAAGGCACAATACTGAACATGCATTGTAGACATCATATTGGCATGGCATGGTTGCAGGACTAATACGTGATGGCAGTTTTCATCTGCATCATGAGTATGTGACACTGTTGCAGAGCCTTTTTCCTGCTGTCAGTCCCCTTCCAATACACCCGAGCATCCTGTTAGCCTTACTATAGGTCATGTTACACTGGCTTGAATGTTTGAGAGAGTCACTAATGATGACTCTCAAGTCCCTTTCCTCTGCCTAGTGCTCATTTTAACTTCTCCAGTCCAGTAAACTGTCCTGGACTTTTTTCCCTAGGTACATAACCTTGCATTGTTTGACACTGAATTTCAACACAAACAGAAATATATTCTGTGTGTAATTGTCCCTTTGAGTTACCTTACCGGACTTATGGTTTACCACAAAATTCAGTCTGGTGGGGTTAGCTTAACTGCTTCTCAAAAAAAAAATAAAACGAGCCGAGAAACTCTTGTTTGCTATTTTTAGCAACAAGAGTTTTTGGCTTGATTTTTTTTGAGAACTAGTTACCTTAACCCCACCAGACTAAATTTTTTGTCAACCTGAACAACCACCAAACGCTTTGCTGTGTTCCAGCCATGTTTGAAACCTCACTAACTTTATTAACCAGACTCATGGCTTTAAGGCAGACCCCCTTCCAAGTAGCTCTGGATCCTCTCTTGCTGTTTTAGGATCCTACATCTGCACTCCTTCTCATTCTCCTTACCTTCTTATTTATCCTATTGTTTTCAGACCCTGAAAGCCTTCCCCACTTTGTCTGTACCACTACTCCTTTTTGAACCTCAACATTATTTTTACCCACCTTACTGCTACCATTCACCAGTATAGGAGGTGCCCCAGCTAGGTTCCTCTCCCTCACTCTCTTTACCATGGTTCATCTAGCCTTAGTGTCCCCCACAGTCAGTTTAACTTTCTAATTTAGATATCAGATGTCTGCCCCAGCACACTGGAAACTTCTTTAGTCAGGTGAAGGCTGTCACCTTTGAAGAGTCTCCTATACCAGAAGTTCCCCCATTCCACACAAACAGGTTCCCTTTTTCCTGACACCATGCCTTTAACCCCCTTTTTAATTGATTTGTCTCTTCCCTCCTTACTCTCTCCCCCCCCCCACTCTACACAGGGAGGACCTCAGAAAAGTCAATGGAGGCCAAGTGTGCAAGCAATAACTCCCTCATGTTCTGCTTCTCAGGCGAGTGTGCTAGATCATTGATATCCAAGAGTACTGGCACTACCAGCTGCCACCTCTCTATCTGCTATCCTCTGTATTCTGTCTATGTCTCGGATGACTGCCCCAGGAAGGCACCTGACCATCCCCCAATCATCACCCTCTCTACTCTCCTGATCATAGAATCCCAGACCACTGAGACTCTTCTGGTTACTTTCTCCTTACTATCACCCCTAGGTGCCACCAGGTAATCATTCATACTTCACCTGACTGACCCAGAGTACCACACCCCCTCCCCGGTGCAGTCAGGTATCTGAGTCTCCTCCAGGGGTGAAAAAACAATTTGCTTGTTGGGATGGTATGGTGTTGGATGACTTCCATGTGGCTGCCCCTGCCACTCTTCCCTCTCTGCCTCCCCACCACTCTCACCCCTCAGATCAGTGGACCTCTGGGAGATTGTGGGTGTGGGGTGTGAGCTCTAGTTGACCGGGTACCACAGCTGAGATACCTCTTCATTTGCTGCTACCAGCAGAGCATGGTGCTCTGCAAAGATCCTGCAGAAGGGGCAGTGACCCCTCCCCCAGAGAGTTACCCTGGAAAAGCCCCAAAGTCACTGCAACTGACTTGCTCCCTGCCAAACCTCATCCCTATATTGATCCTTACAATAACCCTTTGACTTCTGATACTAATCAGTTTTCCTCACCTCTGTAATACCCTTAACCAAAGTTACAAACTTAAATCAACACACTAGAAACTGGCTTTCATCAGTCTATCAGACTGATTTCTGGCAATAAGCAGTAGTTCATTAGCTGAAGTAAATTCCCTGGCTTCATGAATCTGTGGTCAGTTCTAACCCCTCCTGCTTTCTCTCATTAAAGCCCTTTTAATTACCAGATGCTTGGTAACTCTCCCAGCCCCACCACATAGTTGATATCATTCAAGCACGTTACTCAGTAACTCTTTATTGCTGTACTTTATTTCAGACCATTTCAAAGCTTATCAAGCCCCTCTGAAGCCTTTTGCCTTTCTAAATAAAAGTTAAATAGTTAATTAACTCTTACATTGATTCCTATCACAAAGAAAAAAGAAATGCTTTATACTAATTACAATAATACAATCTCAGTAATGGAAAGAAAGGTTAGAACTTAGTTTCCCAGAATATTCCAAATTCTGTCTGACCTCTCTTGTCCTTGGAACCCCTTCTCAATGAAATGACACCACACCTGTTTTGGTTGGTTGCTCAGTTGGCATTTCAATATTTATTCAAAATTTCCTCAGTTCACAGTCTATTTCATTCCATTTCATAAACATCTCATCACATCAAAATTCATATAATCATATCATTAAAAATCCATCTATCATTTTGCATTACATTTAATTTACAATTTATTCTTCATCCTTCTCCCCCAGATGTACAGCTGGAAGTCATTTCTTTCTTATTCACTTTTCTCTAGGGAATGAATGACCATTCATGCCCCTCCTTCATAGCTCCTTTGTACATAACCTCCAAAACGGTCTCTACTCCCCAACCCTGGTGTACACCCAGGCCAGGATCCCCCCCCCCTTCCAGTTTATTTACTGAATATTTCCTTCCTTTTTCTCCTGCTGTCCACCTTCAGCAGTCCCCTTCAACTACCTCGCTGAAGCTCCTTTCAGTATCCTGCTGTCATTCCTCAGCATTCCTTGTTACTCCTAACCTTATTCAGGTGGGTGGTAAGAAAAGCTAAACTGGCTAGCAATGGAAGAGAAGGGTTTTCTGCTCTTGTGCAGACCCTTTTAAACCCCTCTTCTCTCTCTCTCTCTCTCTCTCTCTCTGTCACTCTTTCCCCAGCCAATCTCCTGCCAGTGCACCCCCCTGCCCCCTTCCCTGACACTCTCTGACATCATGACCCCTGCCACTGACCAACCCCTCCTGTGCCCTGACTGAGCTCTTTTCATTGGACAGGAGCCCAGGACAAAGGGATCTGCCTTTTACTAAGGCAACCCTTTTTGCACTTGGAACTCCTCCTCAGTGAAATGACAGCACACCTGTTTTGGTTGGTTGCTCAGTCTGCATTTCAATATTTATTAAAAATTTCCTCAATTTGCAGTCTATTTCCTTCCATTTCATAAGCATCTCATCCCATCAAAATTCATATCATCATATCATTCAAAATCCACATATTATTTTGCATCACATTGTATTTACCGGTACATTTTATTTACAGTTTATTCTTCATCCTTCTCCCTAGATGTACATCTGGGATTCTTTTCTTTTTTATTCACTTTTCTCTAGGGAACAGATGACCATTTGTGCCCCTCCTTCTTAGCTCCTCTGGGTGTAACCCCCAAAGCAGTATACACCCAGGCCAGGTTCCTCCCCCCCTTTCCAGTTTATTTACTGGATTTTCCTTCTTTTTTCCACCAGATCACTTCCTGCTTGTGAAAGGATGTTGGGCCCCCCCCCCGTTGTTTTTTTAATACCTTGCCTTGCTCTGCTTTCCAGGCATCTATTGCTATCTCCACCTCTACTATGAATAAATCATTGCCTAAATCTGACAGATGCACCCCATCTGACCTGTACAAAAATGCAATTTTTTTCTTTGATGGCATTGTGCTTTATTACAGCCTCCCCATGCTCTTGAACCATTCTCCTACCCGCTTGTTCATCCTCCTCCTCCTCCTAGCTCCATTTATGGCCTTGTGCCACCACACCCTGCGTAGCGTTATTTCTGACCATACCAACTTAACATTTGGCCACCAGTTTTTATGGTTTTAGTGTCCTCCTTGATTTGGAATAAAATGTCCAACCATGGCCTGGTTTCGAGGTCATTACCCCCTAAGTGAATTATTATGAGCTGGGGCTCCGGATTCACTGTCCATGTTTCCTCTAACAAAGGAAGCAACTGGGACCATTGCATCCTTCTCAGGCCTTTCCACAGGATGTGAAAGCTATGGTAGTCATGGTACAAGTGCCTTCCTCCCGCTTTTGCATACGCTCTGTGCTCTACCCAATACATGTATGAATGCTTGCAGATCCATGCATCCAGACTTTCTAGTGTACCTGAAATCAGACAAAAACATTATGGGTGAGTTGGTTTCTTAACATATCCCCCCACCTCCCCATATCCCCCTTCTTCCATAGCACCAGCCCTTTTTTGTCGCCCTGGAAAAGAAAACTAACAGCAATTAGTTATTCAGATTTCTGATATAGGTTCTATAACAGTTTGAGGTCCATCTCCCCAATCTTTTTACTTCCTCCTCAAACCCCACTCTTGCTGCCACTTCCGATGCTGCACCTATCCTGAAGGAATGCAACGAGTACCCACTAGGATCTTCTCCCATGGCCAATATTCATTTCTTTAATATTGCGGACAATTGTTCCCCTGTTGCAATAGTCCTATCTTTGTGTAAAAATAGAGGATCAGTTCCTAACGGCCTAGTTGTTGCATATCCAAGCAAAGCCTGCACTGGGCAAATTGCCACCTGAGCATGCCTATGTAATGTGATAGTCGTTTCCTGCCCGATCTGATCCGTTTTTGATTTTTGAAGATACACGTTAACCCTATCACCCTGCCATTGCATTTCTTCCCATCGCAATCTTTCCTTGCCCTGCCCTTTCCTGTGTCCCAATACTTCCCCCATCCTAAATGCCCGATGAAACATGGTTGTAAATATGGCTCCGAGTAATGCTGCTTCATTTACTGAATAACATACCTGTCGCAACAGCCCTATAAGTTTTCCCAATAAAGCTTCTGATATCAGATACCTCTTATCTGGCTATCTTCCTGTCACCCTCTGCCACCTTTGCATCATCCTTTTCACTAACTGTCCCTTACCAGGGTCCCCCTATCCTCACAGGTTACTTACCCATCCAATCACTGCCAAATGCACTCCCATAGTTGAGTGTGCCACCCCTGTTCACCACCCATTCACCACAAATCTCGTTATCTGTTCTTCTGTGACTCTTCCACTTACCTCCATGTTCTGGTTCATGCGAAAAGTCTGGAACACTCTCCACGATCCTTCATATGTTCTCAGGATCCTGTCTGACCAAGAATTTTGAAACAAAAACTCAACTCCTTCCAACCAATGTCCCACATGTCAGTTGGAATCCATGTCCTGTTCTTGTCTGCCCCGGTGCGATGGCTTGGAACTTGTCCACCTGTAGACAGAAGAGGCTGTCAGCCACTGTGTTCCTCAACTATTTGTCTGTCCCTGAAACTCATATTCAGGCACAGCTCTTGCAGTACTAGCTGACTCAATACTCGTATCACTGCATCTAACATTGCCCCTCCGTTCAGTATGTCTACTACTGCCCTGTTGTCACACCAAAAAGTTACTTTTTGGTTGCAAGGTTGGTCCCCCCACACCACTGTTGCTACTCATATTGGAAAATCTACAATAAAGTGATATCTCACATCAACCCCTTCCCTACCCATCCTTCTAGCCAAGGTTCTGATACCCATTTCTTCTGAGGTAAGCCCCCACTCCTAATCCTCCAGTCACATTCATATACAAATTCATGTCTATATTGAACAACCATTCATCCTGCCAGAAAGTCATTCTGTTGCAACCTTGTAGGAACCACTCCCAAATTTTCAGATCTTCCTTTACTGCTTTTGTGATATCGACCCAATGGTGGGGTTTCCTGGCTCCTCTCATTGGCTTGGTCAGGCAACATGTAAATGCACGCCTGGGTGCAATGGCTGTACAAGCGTAGTTCAGGTGCCCTAGTACCTGTTGTACTACTTCTTCTCTTACCCAGCACCCTTCCCTGCAAAGCACTTAACTTTTGAATCTTCTGCAATGGCAACCTAAACAAACCTTCCTCAACATCAATCTCCATATCCAAAAAACTCCAAACATTGACTGGGGCCTTCTGTCTAACCCTCTGATAATGGGACCCCAGTTGTTCACACATTACTTGAAAATTCTTGAGCATCCTGCCTACCCCTTCTGCTCCCTCCCCCACTAATAGGAAATCATCTAAATAATGTATGACTGATCTGTGTCAGTACCTTACCTTACCTTAACAACCCATTGCAACCACGTCCTGAATGTCTCAAAAGTGGCACAGGCCACTGAGCACCCCATTGGCATGGCCTTATCAAAATAGTATAATCCATTTATTTTAAATCCCAATAATTCTCAATCCTCTCGCTGTACTGGCAGAAGCCTGAATGCTGCTTCTATGTCTGTGTTTGATAGCCATGCCCTTTTCATTGCCCTAATCATTCGCACTCTCCTCCAAGGCTGCATATGTGACCTTGCTGTTTTCCTCGCTAATGCAATCATTCACAGACTCGCCTTCCAGGTAAGACAAGTGGTGAATGACCCTGTATTCCCCTGGTTGCTTATTGGGCACCAAACCTAATGGGAATATCCTGAAGTTCTCCGTGGCTGGCTCCTTAAATGGCCCTTCCACTCAACCCACCGCCTTTTCTTTCTGAATCTTTTCCGCTAATATCTCCTCCTTACCCTTTACTGAACATAATTTTTTTGCATTTCTGCTTTCCCTTCAACCTGTAAAATGCAATCTAAAACCCACCTGTGATGTCTTTGCCATGCTGTAATATAGGTAATCTTTAACCCATTCCCTTAAAGGTGTCTACTTTATTTGGTGCACTTGACAGTGAAAATTCCATTAGCTCAGTCCGCCCCTTTCTTTCTTATCATTACCCTTGCACATATCCCCATTCCCCTGAGTAACCCCTACCTCTCCCCCCGTTATGTCAATAAACCCCCACCATGGTTGTATGCCCCAACCAAAAGGACTGCCCTCTATAGCTATTGCCACCCCATTCTCTAAGTATGTCCTACATTTGGAGGCTGGATGTAAACCCCTACACCTGAAGTAGGCATGCTTGAAGTGACAGCTGGGCCAGGAGCAGTGCACCCTGCTGTATTCCCAGCAACATTTTTGGTATCCTCCTGTGCCCTTCGTCCATTCTGCCGCTCCTCCCCTGGGACTATCATGGTCTCATAGCACAGATCTGATTGTCTAGTGTCCCACCTCACATCTTCATGTGAAGCCATTCTTTGTATAAATAATTCATCATATTGAATCCAGTTACTTCCCCCTCTCATCTTGTATGTGCTCCTAATAATCAGTGAATATGCTAGCAATGACGTAGCCAATTTAGGCTTCTTCTCCTGCATTATAGCACTAAAATAAATGAAACCCACCGACCAGGTGTCCCATGTTTTCTCTCTCATACCCTTTGTCTCCTCCCCTTTCAGTAACAAAACTACTGCTGCTGCCATATCTTTCTTTTCAAAGCTCTCTTTAGCCTCATATTTTTCTGCCATCTTCTTATCCAATAAGGTGAGCCGAATCCCTATCTCCCAGCCCGTACTTCCTGCCTTATCTACCCCTGGCATGGTAACTGCCTGTGTCTTCCCTTTTCTCTTTTTTATCTCTGTTAAAACCTTCTCAAATTCTCCAATACCATCACCCCTTCCCATGTTGCCCAACATTTGCTTCTCATATTCTTTAATGCTGCTTTCTAATGACACTCCTACTGTACCTGAATTGTTTGCTGTGGGGGCCGGTTATGGTCTAGGTGTCCCAACATCAGGGAGCTGCACTGGGTTAGGCAAAGGTATCCCTTGAAGTTAAGGGGCCTTGTAATGGCTGCTGGACTGGATTGGGGAGCGGCCTGGGATTGGCTGTGGCTGTGGCTGAGGTATTGGCTGTGGCAGTGAAAGTGGACCTGGTGGAGGCTGTGGTGCAGGCACCAGCTGTGGGTCTGGAACCAGTACCAGATATGGCAGCGGCAGTGGAATAGGCTGTGGTACAGGTACCAGAATTGGTTGCATGGCATGGGCCTTGGTACCAGACCGGGCAGTGGCACCAGATTCAGTTGTGGCACTGGAGGTGGCAGGGGGGAAGGCCCTGGATATGGGGCCAGGTTGGGTAGAGGAAGTGGGAATTGGCCTGGGCTGCAGAACTGGGATGGGCACTGGCTCTGGAAAGAGTGCTAGCAATGGATAAGCATGACAAGTTACCTTCAGGGCCGGGACCCTTGGAGCTGCCCTCCTTGGATGCTTCTTGCCCTTAATTCCAGCTCCTTCCCTGTCCTTCCTTTACTTTCCTCTCCCTTCAGGGTCCACCCTATCTGGCTTTAACTCCTTCACTGTGTCCTGTACTTTATGGGCCCTGTCCACCAGGTCCATGATCATTTTCATCACAGCCTCCTTCATATTCTGTCTTGCTCTGGTATTCCTACTCATCCTTAAAAGGAATGTACTGTAAGATCATAAAAAACAGTTACATTAATACCGTCTTGTACATACTTCCTTTCTGTAGCATGTGATAATATCTATTGTGTATATATTCTTTGTGAAACCTTTTGCTCTTAGAAACTTAGAAACATAGAATTTGATGGCAGATAAGGACCGCTTGGCCCACCTAGTCTGCCCATTTCCTTACCTAACGGATAAGCTGCAGATCCTAGTTAACCAACAGCCTCTTTTTTGTATTAATTTTCCCCTTTACTTCATAGTTACATCCTGAGAAAAAAACACTGACTGGTTTACAATAGGTCCCACCCAGCATGCCAACCGATAAACTCCTTGTTAGCTTATGATTGTCTTCTATTCGTAAATGCTGTTTCTTAATTCATTGCTATTATATTTCTTTTACTCTTGCAAGTTAATTTCAAAATTTATAGGTATCGCCCTTCTCTGAGACTGTGAAGCTTTAATATTTCCCTTACTAATTATGTTAATTACAAGAATCTTTTTGCATATACTATCACCTAGCCATTCCTTATTTTTAAATCCTTGTTAATCCATACAGATGCTGTCCTCCTCTCATCTTGGGCCCAGTTAATGTGGCCCATCTCATTTCTCGTCCTATTCCTATTGTAACAGGGCACCACCACATGGTCCCCTGTTCATAAAATGGCAGACCACCACATGGTCCACCTCGCACGAAATGGTGGATCACCGTGTGGTTGGCCGCATTCAAAATGGCAACCACCATGTGGTCATTCATGGCCTCCCTTGTTTTAGTCCCCCACATGGTAGGCCCTGCTCTCCTACTGGACTGCATCTCAGGAAAAACCCAGAAAATTCTTTGTGATCTAACCCTGATCTTTCCGACCATCAAACAAACCAAAAATGTAGATGCGGTCCAGAAAAGCTATTTGCCCCTAGTAGCAAAAATGGCCAGAGAAACCATACCAGATGGAGTTGCTGACCCCTTTTTCTTCTGCTCTGCTCATCCACCTTGCCACATGCCTAACTGCTCCGTTTACTCGACCTGCCTTGCACTTTTTCCACATACAGCAGTTATCTGTGGTAGGGTCTGTACCCCTCACTTCCATTCTACCGCTCTCATTGATAAAAAACAGCTGCACATACCTAAATGCTCTAAAAAACTACCTCCTCTCTTCAACAAGGCTTACCACTGCTCTTCTCATACTTAAATGCAAACTAACCTCCTTGCCAAGAACAGTCCATTATCTGTGCTGGCATGTGAGCAAATGGCATTTAAAACAAAATTGCTTTTTTCTACATGCTCACTGGAGGATTACTTCTAAAGAAAAGCAGCACTAACTGTCCTGAATAAGCAATTTTAAAAGCTGGAGCAGGAATGATTGTAGACTAAATTTAAACCCCTATTTGTGTCTCAAAAAGACTGCTAAACTAATCATCCAAACTTAAGCAGCACTAAAACCATGCCCACCCCAATCATATAACAATAGTTAAAGCACAATCAAACTGCTAAAATAATACAGCCTTCTCCTAGGCCTCCCTGATAAAACATTTTTTTGTATGCTCCCCTCACCTGCACAAATTATCCATACATTTTTTTAAAAGAAAAAACAGCAAATTTGTTCCCATGAATCGCTACTTACCAAATCCCAATAATGAAAGACCAAAGTCTCAGGAACAACCCAAAACTGACTGATATGCTGACCAGTGTAGAGAAAAGCAAAACTGCTAGCAATGGAACAGAAGGGCTTTCTGCTCTTGTGCAGACCCTTTTAAACATCTTTCTTCTCTCTCTCCCCCCCAACCAATCCCCTGCCAGTGCTCCGTTTCCAAACCTCACCCTCTTCCCTGACACTCTCTGACATCATGACCCCCCCCCCCCCCTGCCTTCCTCTGCCCTGACTGAGCTCTTTTCATTGGACAGGAGCACAGGACAAAGGGGTCTGCTTTTTACTCAGACAACCCTTCTTGCTTCATTGAGAACAACTGGTTGCTATGGACTGATATAATAAACTCCCATACATGACACATAGGATGTTTCTTTGCAACACAGTTTTTTAAATTTGAACAAGTATAAAGCAGAAAGCAAACAAAGACTAATTTCCAAAAAGTTAGCATCTCCAGTTATATGACAGAGTAGACAGAAATGCAAGCTTCAGCAAGTGCCAGATGATGATCAGCAAAGCAAAGACAAAAAATTCCAACATAACTCATTAAAATCTTCAGATGAAGCCATTCTGGTGGCACAGAGGGTTGAGACATCATGCCTTACCTCACGCCACACTGGCAACCTGGGTTTGGGAATGGTCTTGGGTCATTGGGGACCCAGCATGGGGGGGGGGACAGAGCAGGATTGAGCAGCCAACCGGCAGTTCTCTCCTGGGGAGGTTGTTGTCCTCCCATAGTTCTGCTGCCACCGGGTGAAGGTCCGATGGAAGGGTAGGTGAGAGTGGGCAGTAGATAGGGAGGGCATCTGGAAGTGCAGAGTGCACGTGTCTCCACATGCTTGTGTGCCCGAGACAGGAGGTGGGTGTAAACACCAGGGAAAAAATACCATCAAAATATTAAAAAAATAAATAAATAAATATCTTCAGATGGAGACATCCACTAAGTTCTTGAAAGAGCAAAAACAAAGCTGGCCTAGTGGCGCAGAGGGCTGAGGCGCTGGATGTCTCACCTTGTACCATGCTGGTGACCTAGGTTTGGGAGTGAGCCTGGGTCATCGGAGGTCAGCACGGGGGGTGGAATCGGGCAGAGTTGGATGAAGCGGCCATCTAGGCAGCTCTCCTCTCCTCTTTGGAGAGGTGGGGTGGCATCCCTCACTCAAAGCTACCCTCTGGTGGAGGCTGAGGGGCTGCGCAAGCAAGGGTGCCAGTGATAGGCCAATGGGGTGGGAGGAGGAGGGAGAAGGAGGGCCATTATCGGGGCTGTAAGGTACATGCATGCTTCCACATGCATGCACACTTCTCCTGGGGTCCTTGGAAAAAATAAGGGGAGAAGAGCAGAAAAAGACACTGGCGCAGGGTGGCGACTGACTCTCTGAAGGCACCACTCCAAGACTGGGAATAAGGTAAGCCCCGGTAATTCTGGGTGACGGAGCTGGGGGAGTCAGTCAGATGGGAGCCATACGGGACAGGAGAAATACAGATGCGATAAGAAAGAAAGAGCAAAAATTAACCTTGTAGGAACACCATGAATGTATAGTACAAAACCACTACTGGCCTCCAGCCACATCCCACACAGGAAAATCATTCAAATCGGTGGTTCCAAACAGCCCAGAAAATTTCAGCCTACAGCTGGTCACACATCAGTGAAAATAGACATCAGCAAACAGACACTTTTCAGTAACAAAATCATCAAATAAATGTCAATAGATGATAAACAAGAAAAACAGTCAGTTCAATTAGTTTTAGACAAAACTAAAAATATTTTTGCTGGCGGTAAAGTTATTAGAGGAGTACGATTTGACAGCAAATGATAGCAGTCATTTTACAATCAACATTCTAGATCCTCTGTAACAGCAACATCCAGATCCACAGGGTGATGCACTCCCTCAACAACAGCCATCCATTCCTCCTAATGACCAAGACAATGCAGTTTGTGTTGGGGGTGGGGGCAGCCCAGTGTATGCAGGAGACCACACTATTCACAAAGGATGATCAGTAGTGTAGGGAGCAGAATGTGGCCCAGTTCTGGGCTGCCATTGAGTTTAGAGAGGCTTCTGCAATGGAACTACACAGGCTACAGGTGAAATTATGTGAACAGAATCAAAGAGTGGAGGAATGACATGCCCAATATGCTTCAATCCTGAAGGCCAGTGTTAGAGCAATTGAGACTGAGACACAGAGTGGAACACTGTGGGTCATTGCTTAAGTGTGTTGTGTCTTGTCTTGCCCCAGCCAGTTGCTGGCCAGCATTCTGTTCACCAGCCAGCAATATGTGTGTGTGTTTGTGTGTGTGTGTGTGTGTGTGTGTGTGTGTATGCCCCATGGACATGCTTTACAATGTGCTAGGATATCTGGTCATCCCAGGACATATAGTGCATGTGGCCAAGGCATGAGCCACCTAGCTCATTTTTACCACAGGTGATACTGACAAGGGAATAAGGGTCACATGCCCCCAGTACCCTTCAACAGGCACTGTCAGACCCAATGCCTGAGTAAGTGGCTGAGTTTGTTATAACACCATGTTACCATCCAAGGCTCTGGGGTGGTCAGTGTGACCAAAGGAAATATTTTTCAAGACAGCCACATTTATGAGGTGGTTATAACACACTCACAGTATAGTACAACGGTGCAGCACTGTGTATTGTGCAGTATTGAGACTCCCCCGTTATAGTGGTTGATGTTATTATTTATGCTGGCTTTCCTAAACAGTGGTAGCTGTTTTTTTTTTTTATGTTGGCCCACCAATACAGCGGTTGCTGTTATGTTGGTCCATCAGTACAGAAGTTGCTACAATTACTTCAGTGGGATCTCAATACATTGGTTGCTGTTAATATTATGTTGCCCCACCTCCCATGCAAGGATTTATGTTATTATCTATGTTCTCCCCCAAATAAATAATTGCTGTCATTATTTATGTTGCCACACCCCCACCAATACAGTGGTTGTTGTATTTAATTTATGTTGGGCTGTACCTGTTATTGCACACTATTTGTTCATTATTTTTTTCCCTCTGTGTGGCTGTCTACTTTGCCCCGGTTAAAAGGCTTCTCAGTCAAAGTGCTTGATTTTTAGAGCCAGCTATTATGTGACTTTGGGATTACTGTCATGTGTATTACAGAATGCATTTCACATAATTGTACTATCTGTTGTGCTGGTGTTACTTAGCCCTGTGGAATGAAGTTCTACTGGATGTGCTCTGTTATTATGTCCTTTGAACACCTGGAAAGTTGGTAGTCCTGCAGTTGCAAGGACTCATCAACACCCTAGTCCACAACATCTGCATCATGCTCAATGTCATCCTCAAATACCGCATTTCTATTACATGGGTTAATACAATGTTGGTGAAGATGAAGCAATCACAGAATATTTTGCAGACCTTGCTTACACTGTACTGCAGGGTACCACCAGATCTGTCAGTGCAACAGAAGCATATTTTAAACATGCTAAACACATGATCAGTGATGCTGAGCATGTGTTTAGCATGCTGAAGATGCTCAGTGATGTTGCACTATACCTAAATTCTCCTGACGTTGTGGGGGCACTGGTGTCATGAGCCATGGTACGAGTGGACATGCACAAGTTTCTGTGTGTACATCACTCATATTAGACACAGGTGTAGCATGCTTACTGTTTACATATATGTATATGGAAGTGTTGAACAACATGCCAAACATCTTGCATGACATAAGTCTCAAACATAACATAGAGCAGAGTTGTGCTAAATGTAGCTGGGTAGGTTCTGGTCAGCAACGAGAGTTGAAATGCCATCCTACCTCTTTGGATGGCATGACACTTGGAGCTGCAGAGTGGGGGAGGAATCCTGGGGTCACCGTGTACTCCAAGCTGAAATTAGAATATCACAGTAGTAGCCACAGACATTGCCAGCTATTTCCAGAAATTTCTGTGATATTTCTAGAGAAATCTCATACTTTCAGCATTTCCACAGTAGGGACAGCAGAGAGAAACTCTTTAGAAATTTCGAGAAATATATGGAAATAGCTGGCAAAGTCTGTGGCTACTACTGTCAGGTGTCAGTTGTTGTTTGCAGTTGCTTTTACCATCTACAAACATCTTCAGGATAAAGCTCTATCTTGAACTGACTGACCTAATAACACTGGTACATGCCTTAATCCCATCAAGGTTGGATTACTGTAATGCTCTATACCTTGGGTTACCACAAAGTTGTTGTATCACCTGCAGCAAGTCCAGAATGTTGCAGGCCATGTGGTTGCTGTGACCTCTTGATTTGAGCATGTCACATTGGTTCTCCATGCTCTTCAGTGGTTGCCAGAGTGGTGGCACATCAATTTCAAGTTGTGCTTGTTAACCTACAAGGCCCTACATGGTCTGGGTCCAGGCTACATGAAAGACCCCCTGACACCATACACTTCTGAATGCCCACTCTGGTTGGCAAAGGCAAACCTCTTGTCTGTACCAAGATCTTGTTTAAAATCATAAGGAGATAGGGTGCTTGGAGTGGCTGCCCCAATTCTTTGTATTCTGTTCTCCCAAAGGTGAGAGGTGTTCGTTTCCTGGCCATGTTCAAATCACGTTTGAAAGCTCACTTGTTTATACTGAGTTTTGGACCTAGTGCCACTGTTTAGTATTCTCTGTTATTTATATTGATTTTATTTTAATTTCTTTTTACCGAATGTGCTGTGTATACTGTGAGGTGTCCAGAACCCTTGAAACTATGCCATACAAATAAAATTGTCTTTCCTTGCCTTGCCATCAGGGGTCTCACTGATAATGTGAACAACATCATGCAGAACCTCCATGTTCAGCGATAGACACTGTTACTGTCCGTGTAGTCATCACTCATTCTCCCTTGTGGTGATTATATGGTCACATGTGTGCAGTCAGTGACTCTGTGGACACATGCCATCTGTCCATAAGTATAGAAGGCCTGCATATTCATGGTTGTCTCACTGGTATGGCATTTTATATACTCTGATGTCCTCTGTATCGGTACATCGAGGAACTGTGTTAACAGACGTGGTATGGCAGACTGAGTGTTGTTAACAGTACCCCCTGTTGGTGTTTGGAATGTTCCTGTTGTCAGTAAGCACATTGATTCAATGACCTTCAGCTCCACACTTATAAAATAACTTGGCAGTGATGGGTCTCACTTTGCAGGTCTTCTCACGAGTGTTCAAACTGGTGCAGCATCATGTTCCTGTTCAGGCTGTATTGGGCCTCAGTCTGCTCATCATCAGTCAGTTCCATGAATCTATGGTGTTGTCAAAACACTCTTAGTCCTGCTTATATAGACAGCTCCAATTTGTGTGAGTTTAAAGCATGCCTTTCCAGATCCATAAGTAGTGGGAAATTAACAAGCTCACTGATCTGACACAGGTGTTTCTATTATGGCAGTGCACTGTATATTCATTCCTCTACCCATTGTCTGCACAGTGTAATGTTCTATTTAGTGCTACTGCACTATACAGTTTGTGCAGTATATGTTTATTGTTTAAATATAGCTTTTTCAGTGTACACTGCACTATTTACTGTTTTGTGTTGCAGAGTTCCTCATTGCAATGCACAAACTTTTCGAATATACAGTATGCCCTTTAGAATTTTAAACAGGTACAGTTTTGAATTGGATATGATAAGAGATGGAGCAGCTGTAGGTTTTTGAAAATAAGTGTGATATGCTCAAATTTCCAGATATACATTAGGAAGCAGTCAGAGGAGTTGTGCACAGCAGCTGTACTGAACTTTTTAAAAGAGAGATTTTGGAAGACCAGAAAGACTAGAACTGCAGTATATTTTTATTTATTAATTGGTAAATAGGAAAGGCACACTGAGCTGATGCCCATTCCCAGGTGAGACCTGAGGAAGAGGGAAAAGGGAGTACAAAATGCAAAAATGACATCAGCAATAATAGGTGGATTACTGTAATAAATTACGCAGTGCAAGTAACCAAAACACAATGAACAAGACAGTAAACAGTGACAGGACCAAAGAACCATGAAGTAAGCTCCAACAGGTGGTACACGCCAGGTGGAGAATACATATGTCCAAAGATAAGGTAAGTGCATGGTGCCAGAAATAAAGAGACAATGCAGTGTTCTTCCAAGCGAGGAAAACAGACAGTTTTGGCTTGCAGATAGAGGACAGAAATCATGAGGGAGGAGGGGAGGAGAGGGTCTAGCAGGAGTGGAGGGTCAGGATAGAGGATAATCAAGTGGGTGGAGAGGTTAGTAGTGGGAGATGGTCAACTGGGAAGTTGGCAGGAGTAGAGAGAGCCCATAGCTGGTGTCTAAGGGTAGTGGGAGAGGGGAAGAGTTGGATGAATGAGGGGAGCAGGTTCCAGCAAGTGAACCAAACCAGTATTTCATTATGAGAAAAGCTTGGTGGGGCTGGAGACATAAGTGAAGAGGGAGAATGGCTAGGGATGAGTACAGGAATCAGTGATGAGTACATGAGGGTGAATCTGTAGCAAAACAGAAGAAGGCATTACAGAGGGTATCTGGTTTGGCATGGCAAGAAGGGGGTGGTGCCATAGATCACATCTGCATAGTCAAAGACCAGAAGAACCATCTTAGTGACCAGCTCCCAGTGGACATGGAGAAATAGACATTTCCTACTGTGGTAAAGGGCACCGAGTTTGGGGAGGAGCTTGGTGTGCATGGCATTAATGTTGACAGAGAAGTCCAGTCTGCTATTACGCCAAACATAAAGGTATTTAAATGCAGGGTCTACTTCCAGAGGAGTACCATCCAGTGTGGAGAAACCAGGCAGGAGTGTGAGCCTGGCCAGTTTTTGTCTGGTGCCAGAGGTCATGGCACTGTTTTCTTAGTGCTGATCTGCAGTTGGTTGTCAAGGAAGCAGAACAGTATGTTGTGGAAGTCATATTGGAGCAGGCCTTCCACAGCCATAGCTGAGGGACCGTGGGAGGAAATGATTTTGTCATCTGCATACATGTGTGAGTTGACACAGACAGAGCGCAGATCATTGAGGAATGTAAAGAAGAGAATGGGACCCCGGATGTAGCCCTGTGGGATACCAGCTTGGATAGGAAATGGAGGAAATAGGTAGCCTCCAACCTGTACCAACTGTTGACAGCCCATGAGGTAGGAACAATATCAACCAACAGCGGAAGTTGAGATGCCATCAGAGCTGAGCTTGACCAGGAGAAGACAGTGGGACACCTAATCAAAAGTTTTGACCAGATCAATTAGAATAGCCACAGTGATGTGTCACTGCTCCATCCCGGTGAGGATGGAGTCAGTGACATACTGCAAGGAGGAAACAGTGGAATAGTGCTTATGAAAAACAGACTAGAAGGGAAAGAGGAAATTGGAGGAGGAGACAAAATCAGCCATCCTTAAATAGACAAGCTTCTCTGGCAGCTGTGCAAGGGAGGAAAGGAGTGAGATAGGCTGGAAGTTACCAGGTGAGGTGGTATCATCCCCTTTGTGCAAAGGTAGAACCTTGGCAATCTTCTAGGACTGAGGAACATCACAGAGTGAGGAGTTGTTCAGGAGCTGAGTGAGAGGAGAGGCGATGGCAGCTTCTTAGAGGTGGAGGAGTTTGGGGTCCAGTCCATCAGGGCTGGAGTTAGACTGGAGGGACTGAGTGAGGAAAGGGCAAGCAAGGTTTCTTGAGGAGTGATGGGAGGGAAATGACAGCCCTTAGCTGGGATGGATTGATGAGAGACAAAGAAAAAAGGGAAAATGTGTGTGAGACATTAAGCAGCAGCAGTGTCTAGATAGTACTGAAAATATATGAAAGTAGGAGTTAGCAATCTTACAGAGACAGGTGATTTATTATTTAAAGTGCATTTATGATCAATTACAACATCTAACTTTCTGACAGTAAAGGAAGCTGAAATATTTGCACTATATGGTATTGCCACCTCTGTCCTTCCTCCCACCAACATCTTTATAAACATATAGGGTATCAGATATTATTGCTGAGCAATCTGAGTGTCAGATCCTTCACATAGCAGTATTGGCATTCTGGATCTTCAAACACCACTATGAAGCTAGCCATATCCTTCCTCTGTATAATAGTTACAAGGTAACCCTCTGGTGAGTTTGTAATCACCACTTGAGATACACAGTGAGTAAAACAGTAACAGCATAATCTCTAAGAATATGAGTGACACAGCGATAACATCAGTGAAAAGAGGGAAGTACAGTCCTTTGTAAACTGTCTGATCCCTGTTTGTAAACAATGATGGAGATGAGTCATTCCTGACCTCTGCCGGCAGCAGTGGTAGTGGGACGAGTGCAGTGGATGTTTCAGCTGAAGAAATAATTCCAATTAAAAAGTGTTCCACTCATATGAAAACCTGGCATTGAACTCACACCAAATTTTTTGGCAGCAGAAAACTTTACAGGTCTATCTGGATGTGAATGATTTGTCTAGCGGCTTAAGAGTACTACAAAATCTTGTTTTTGGTAAGGACAAAAACCTGCTTATGCAGGAGTAGAGGGAGGAACTACATACAGGTTTTTGGCCCTATTAAGTGTATCCTAAGGGATTAAAAATGTTTACGGGAAGAAAGAACAGTAGACATTGAGAAAAAAGAACAAGTACAGTACTTCAAAAGTTTTAGAACTCACCAGAACTTGAACATTTTAGAAAAGTGCTTGGATGACTCTATCGAAAAATTAGACATCAAAACTAAAGTAAGGAAACAGAAAACATGCCTTCATGATGCACAAGTCTATCTAAACAACAGAATGTTTGATTGGGTAAAACAGGCACAATCAATCTTAGAAAGAAGAGAACCAACCCAGAGTGCACTAAGTGGTGAAAAGAGCTCAACTGATTCAAATAGTCAAGTAATATTTTTTAAAGGAGGACACTGTATTCTCCCCCTTCCAAATCAATACCAAGGAGAAGCCCTAGAAACCTCCCAAGAGGAGAAGGACAATGAGAGGCAGATGGGACATACACAAAGGTGACGCAATTACTTCGGGAGAGGGGGTTAAAAACAAGTGAGGTCATTGGATGGAACCGATATTGACAAATGTACTGAACACTAGAATAAGTGAAACAGAGGTGACAAACATTGTGAAAACGAGCAGTGTAATAAACATATCTGATGTCACATTGACAGATGTTTAATAAAGGTTCTTAACAAAGAACTAAACTTTGCCCCATCTACAAGAGTCAATAGATCTGAAACATATTTACATTGGTAGCCATTGCCATTTTTGAAGATTTTGTGCCATGGATAATTTTTCAGATACAGATGTTCTTGCAGTGGCCTGCAGATGTCACCATTCAGCTTTTATTCTGCATATATATCACCCTCGAGCATGGTCTGAGGACAGCAGTTCAGAGGTGAAGCAGGTGATAGGTGATCTATGGTAACACTCCAATGCATACTTTGTAACACTTTGGAATACCCTGGGGATGGTGTGGTGTCCTTTGCAAACACTCCTTGCAATTCCCACCTGAGTGCTAATGATTCAGCAGAACAGGCAATACCACTTTGGCTAAAGAGAGATGCATACTGTAGCTCTAAACCTTTTCAGTTACCATTTGAGGAGAGGGGTCCTTTGCAAACCCGACATTACATTCTAAGTTTAGGAGAAGGTGCCCTTGTAAACACTCTGTCACATTCTCAGTTTAGAAGATGGGTACCTTGTAAAGCCCTGGATGAAGCGTGGCCATGGCCATCAGTGCCTCCAAACCACCACCATTTAGACTGCCCAATTGGGTTGGTCCCTTCTCTCAAATAGAGATGTTGCAAAGTTTTAATTCACTGGTGAACTTTCAGCAAAGTCACCCACTTCACCTCCATGGAGTAATCCATGAATTTTTGCTATTAGGCTGAAAATTCGCCTATGTGACTTCACTGGAAATGTTGCCATGATGTGCAGAATTTCCCCCATGAATGGTAGAATTTCACCTGCAAATAGTGAAATTCCACCATTATTGGCAAAATTCTGCTGTTCACGAGTGAAGTTCCACCATTTGCAGGTGAAATTCTGCACTTCTTACTTATCCAGCAGAACACAAAGGGTTAAGTGGGCTGGTTCATTCTCTAGCCTTAGACCAATATCACTTGGGGTTCCTCAGGGCTCCAGTTTAGGTCCAATTCTGTTCTCATTATTTATTAATGACTTGCCTAATTACTGTGGTGGGGCATCGGGTGCATCTATATGCAGATGATGTTATAATCTATCGATCCTCTATGGACCTTAGTCAGACAAACAGTGATCATGCTTCTGACTTTGTTGACCTTGAACGCTGGTTCCCTAGCAATCAGCTTGTGCAGTACACTAAGAAAATAAAAAGCATGCTATTCGCTCACCCCCCTCCTCAAGTCCGCCCCCCCTTGCTTCACATTACTTCTTCCAATGGTGATGTCCTTGATTCTGTTCTCACTTTCAAGTACCTGGACATCACCCTGGATTCCTGACTCTCTTTAAAGCCCATGTAGCTAATCTGATTAAATCTCCTAATCAAAAGTTAGGTCTCCTTTACCGTATTCATCCTTTCCTAACCTCTACCTCCTGCATTAAGATTGCCTCTGCATACCTTCTCCTGGCCCTAACCTATGGAGCTCCCCCTGCTGCTCTCCACTAATGCCTCTACCATGACTCTCCTTACCCAGGCCTACCACAGAGTTCAAGTTCAAGTTCAAGTTTATTGCAGGAAAACTCCATTGAGCAAGCTCATTCACAAGGAGGTCCTGTGACATAAACACTTAAAGTACAAACATAGATAGGTAATAACAGTATATACATGAAATGCACGTTACATGTAGGAGTAGGTAGGTTTGCACTGGGGCTGAATGCCAGACACCACCAATGTGATGTCCTCACATCCCTGAACAGGCTACCATATGAATCTAAACTTAGGTATACCTCTTTGAGCTTCATATATAAACTTGTGCACAAAATTACTTTGAAGTTGTTCATCTAAAGCAAGCAATCAGAGCTCTTACTGTACATCTGCCTCTCTCCCACTCCTCATAAAACCTAAGTTGAGACTGGCAACCACTCACAAATCATTCTCTTTTTCTGCTGTGTCTGAATGGAACTCTCCTCCCCCCTCCCTCCCTCCCTCGGTCTTGTCCTGTACCGCCTTCCTCTCTTCTAGTCGAATCTGCAATCTGTCCTATCAAACTCTGCAACATGCTCCTGTTTCAGATAACATCCTTTCCCAACTCCACCCTTGCAATATGCATCCTCTGGCCTACTCACCATTGCGGTGAACTGTGTGCCATGTTCCAGCCTAAACTTTGATAGTGCTATGCTGCCTTGTTGTATGTTTGGTATGTTGACTTAATCACTCCTTGTCTATTACCCACTGTAGCTTGAGTACCACCACTGTACATAGTTTCTGTATATATGTGGTAATGTGGAATTAATTCCCTTTGTACATTGCCTTGATGATTGTATTGCACTTCTGTCAGATGTATTCAGCCTTTGTGGTTGTATTAGTCTCGAATTTTGCTCTGTATCTTACTGCTCTCCCAGGTCGCCCCTGAAAATGGGACTACAATTGTCTCAGTGGGCCCACCCAGTTACCAAAATTCAAATAAACAAAATAAATAAACTTCTTGGGTAGAAATTCAAACTTCCTGGATTGATTCACACTATGTGAACTGTGCTAAATTCTCAGATTAATTCACAGAGCAAATTTTGCCAGTTTCACCCATCTCTATTCTCTAGGACTGTTTTTATTTATTTATTTAGTTTTTGTTAACCGGGTTAGTGCACTAGCCATAAAATGACTATTTTAAGGCATGATCCAGGACAGTAGAGTCATGTAGGACCTACAGATATTATTAAAGTCAGATTAGAGGGTAGCATTAATACAGGCTATACTAGTAGAGCTTGCATAGATGGCAAGATTGTTTGCATATAGAATGGCAGAACAGGATTTGAGAGCATCACCAATGTTATTTACGTAGAATGAGAAGAGAAGGGACCCAAAGATGGAGCCCTGGGGCACTCCAATGTTTATGGTGGTACTATTAGGTAGTGAGGAGTTAAATTTCACTGTTTGACTTCTATTTGACAGGTAGCTACTAAACCAGTCAACAATGGAGGAGGAGAAGTATAGGTGCTGAAGCATGGAGAGGAGCAATGGATGGTCAACAAGGTCAAAAGCCTTTGTGAGGTCAATAAAAACGGCTCCAGTAAGATTGCCAGTATCCATTTTAGAAATGGTATCAGTGGAGAATTTAAATGTGCCCTATTTGAGGGTTGTGTAGATATCTAGTTTAGCCTGTGATTACAGCCTTTTTGTGTTTCTGTGTGGGCTAGACGCTTAGGCGCCTAACCCCCCCCATACCCTCCCAGTCTTTGTTGCGCAGATTCAGGCTTTTTAGCACCTTTTTGCAGATTGCTGCAATAAAGTGCCTTTGCTCACTGCCTTCTCCTCTGTCCCCTACCTTCCAGCCGGTACAGCCCTCGAGCACCCAGGGACCGGAGGGGCTCCGAGCCGCCAGCGGGCGGGTGGTGACCAACAAGCCGACCAGGGAACCAGGAGGCCGGGAGAAGCAGGCAGAAAGGTACGGGCAAAGCCGCAAAATTTTTGCCCGCCCCCTCCCCCCTCTCGGTTGATTCTTTTTATACACCTTTTCCCGCCATTTCTCTAATCCACGCCCATAGCTATTTCTCTTCCTCTACTTTAACCCCTACCTTCCCTCCACAATGTTACTTTGCTTCCTTTTGCTTCTGAGCCTCTCATCTTCCTCAATCCCAAATGACAATTATGATATACCCCATGCCATGGTGATTAAGGCAGTGAATATGGCCTGCCCATCCCTGCCATCCCCAGTAGACACCCACCAATTCCTTATTTATATTCTTCCATTTTTGCACTACAATCCCTGGGGTATCCCACAAAAAGGCTCTCTATCCTTACAACACTCCTCAAGTGCCTTGCATCCATTTTGGCATTACATTAACCCACTATGCCTGTCCATCAGATTATTACTTTGTGATAAATTCCACACCCATATAACAGGACCCTCACCCATTACACAGTGGTTCCCCAAGAAGAGGAGGAAATGCTCTGATCACTCCCTATCCCTATCATTTGGTGCCCTCCTCAAACTAATCTTCTTCCTTCTGATCAGTATTGGTACTATTGAAATCAATCCTGGCCCCACTGAAAGTTTTTTATCCCCATCTGATCTAACCTCCATAAATGGCCTAAGTTTCCTTCACTTCAATGCCTGCAGCCTCCTAAAAAAGTTCTCCTTAATACAGGCATGGGTTGCACATACCCTACCTGACTTCCTGGTTATCTCTGAAACTTGGCTCAGATCTACAACAAAAGACAGTGATATAAACCTTCCCAATTACCAGCTCTTCAGATCAGATCGCCCTTCCAGGGGTGGTGGGGTGGCCATCTACGTCAAGGAAACCATCTCTGCATCCTACCTCATCAATACATCCGAACCAAAGGAATTTGAATGCTTGTCAATTAAAATATCCCTTCCTAACATGTCTTCCTTAAATTGATTGGCTGCTATAGGCCCCTCTGCAGGCCTCAAACTCCTATCCCACCTAGGATCTATACTCAGTCTAGGCCCTGAAGATACCATCATCCTTGGTGATTTGAATTTAAATTGGTTATCTAATGCATCTGCACCCTAGTAACCTTCTGTGACATCTATGGATTCACTCAATTAATCAAAGATCCAACAAGGATTAACCTAAAAATACTACCAACAGCTCACTCCTGGATATTATGATGGTAAACAAGCCTCACTTATATTCTCATGCTGGAGTGCTACCCAGTGATGTAAGTGATCATTGTTCTATAGCTGGCATAAGATCTACACTCAAGCCATCCAATCCTGCAAAATTTCTCCATAAAAGGTCAAAAGAATTTCAACATCTCAGGATATCTCCATGATTTGTGCAATACAACATATTGGCAAGATTTTACCTTACAACCTCAGTTGAGACAGCTCTTCAGATCTTAAAGGACATTATCATTAATGCCCTCAATATACATGCACCAATCACCAGTGTCAGAACTAAAATAAAATCTTGTCGTTGGTTCACTGCTGACCTTAAATCAGCTTTGTTAGCCAGAGACAAACTCTGGAAAAGGCAAGAAAACAAAGGATACTAGAGACTGGCTTCAATTCAGAAAAGCAAAAACTCATGCACAAAACAAATAAGAAATGCCAAAGCTGCCTACTATAGAGCTGAATTGGATGCATCCTATATTAACCCATCCAGATTCTGAGGGTACTATAAAGGAATTCTAGGCCAAAATTCTACCCCTGCCTTACCCTCCAAACTGCTACTAAGTGACATAGAAATCATTGAAAAGCAAGAAATCTTAAATACCTTCAATGACCATTTCACCACAGCTGGCCTAGCATTTGACTCTTCACCTGCAAATCTCTTGAGATCATCATTAAACCTTCAATCCACTGTGGGACAAAAGGCTGCTTCAACATTCTCCTTCGAACCAATATCCTTAAAAAAGTAGAAGACCTCCTATCCAATTTAGATACTTCTAAGAGTGTAGGTGCAGACTCCCTGGACCCCTACTTTCTTAAAGTAGCATTGCACGCCTTATCTGCCCCTCTCATTCACCTCTTCAATCTTTCCCTAGCTACTGGTTCCATCCCCTCCATATGGAAAACAGCTCAAGTAGTTCCACTACTTAAATCAGGTGACCCCATGGACCTTAACAATTACAGGCCCATTTCCATCCTACCGGTACTATCCAAGATGCTTGAAAAATTAGTAAATTCACAGTTAAGGGCCTATCTGACACTAATAACCTCCTAAATCCAGCACAATCTGGATTTAGATCAATGATAGCACCATCTCTGCCCTAGCCAAAGTCACTAACGATTGGCAGACTGCCTTGGATAAAAAGAATAGTACCTGTGCTGTGTTCCTGGATTTGAGTAAAGCATTTGATACAGTGAATCATGAATCATTAATCTCCTCTCTTAGCTCTGTAGGCCTTGATTCACTCTCACCAATTGGTTTAGGTGCTATCTCTCGGGAAGGTTACAATTGGTAAAAATGAAAATTACCTATCTACCTCTAAACCACTGCTAAGAGGTGTACCACAAGGCTTTATCCTAGGCCCCATCCTTTTGCCATTTATATTAATAACATTGATGCCAACCTCTCAATCTAACATTCATCTGTTTGCTGATGATACTGTATTATATGTCAGCAATCCTCACCATCAAAAGCCTGTGAACTGTTACAGTCAGAATTCTCCATCCTACAACACAACCTATTGGAAAAGAATTACTTCTAAATGCCAAAAAAAAAGCTATGTTCTTTGCAACAAAGAATTGCTCTGCCACTACCCCATCATTCATCACCCCACAATTATCCACCTTATTTGGAGAAAAGCTGGAATTTGTGGATAAATTCAAATATCTTGGAGTCTGGATTGACAATAAGCTTGACTACTCTGTCCACATTGAACAGCTATTAAAAAAGTTGAGACAAAGGCTTGGCCTATTTTACAGAATAAAACACTACCTTACCAGAGACTCCAAACAAAGATTAATCCAGGCATCATTCCTATCCCTTATTGACTATGCTGACTTTCTACAGCCATTGCTCACTCTCCTCTTAAATAAGCTGGACACCCTGTATCATAGAGCTATCAGATTTATTACAGACCTTCCCTCCAGCACCCATCATTGCTCTCTTTACATGGCAGTCAATTGGACATCCCTACAGCACAGAAGAAAAAGGAATGCTGCAATCTGGATCTTTAAAGCTTTATCAGGCAAACTCCCCTCCTATATCTCAGACTGTTTCACCCGAATCACATCTAGGCCATACACCTTAAGGATCAATAAGCTTATTATGCTAAAGATTCCCATTACCTGCACCCGGTTTGGGAGGGCTGCTATCAGCTATTCCCTAGCATTTGTCTGGAACTCACTCCAAAAATCTATGAATCTGAATACCCTCTTACCCTTATCATCCTTCAAAAGATTATACACCACCCTTTTTCCAGAGTTGTGCAACTGCTTCCATAATGCCTAGTCTCCCATCCAACCTACACCCCTCCCTTCTGTAATCCACTATGTTTAGTTTCCCTTCTTCTACCCAGTCAGTTATCACATTTCATATAAAAGCCTACAAAAGCCCTATAATTTGATTATTATCCCTGCTATATCTATTATCCTCTTCATTTTTACAGGTTAAGTTATTTTACTGTGCCTTGTATATCTGTAAATTTTGTATATATCTCTTATTTATTTAATTGTACTAATGTTATGCTATTCTCATGTCTTTGTAAAAAAACTTGTACCCTTATTTGTATGACCACACAGGTCCATCTTGTAAATGAGCTACGCTCAATGATGTTCACCTGAATAAATAAAGATTTTGATTGATTGATTGATTGATTGATTGATTGATTGAAATAGGGCAGTAGTCATGATATGTTCTTTCCTGAAGCCATGCTGGGTATCTGAGAGCAGGTTGAATTTAATTAGATAGTCAGTTATTTGAGTCTCAACAATTTTCTCCAGTATTTTGTCAGTACCAAAAGAATGGCTATTGGTCTGTAGTTAGTGATGACCTTGGAGTCACCTTTTTTTAAATACAGGCATAATACAAGCAGATTTCCAGAGGTCAGGGACCTTACTACCAGAGAGTGATAGCATGTAACTTTTTGCCAGTGGTAGGGCAATGAGGGGAGCAGCAAGTTTCAGGAGATGGGGTTCAAGGGGAGTCCAAGCCAGAGCTACTGTTAGCAGAGATCTACCTTAGCAGTTTCAGGACCTCCATCCTTGTTACAGATTTGAAGTAGAAAGGTGGAGCATGAGGAGGCACAGAAGACCGAGCATCCAGGTTGTCCGAACGAGTTGCCATGCCAGATGTCCATGGAAATTCTGTGGAGACATCAATGATAATGCATACCTACACAAACAGGTAAAGCATTTACTATCAACTAGTTAAAACTGGGTACTGTACTTACCTCTGCAGTCTTGGTCACCTGCCTGATGAGCCCCCATACCAGAGAGTCCTGGAGAGGGACATCCTTCACAACTCGTGGGGGTATACCCAAAGCATACCTCTCAACTGTCCCTGATTTTCAGGGACGTCCCTGATTTTGCCTCAAAATTTTACTCTGTCCCTCCTAAAATATGTGTTTCTGTTGCTAAACAGTGGAAATTATAAGCAAAAAATAATAGTAAGCATTAAAGTTACAGACTTGTTCTTCTGTAGAAAATGCATTCTGCACTAAGCCACATATTCTACCAGCTTTCTGACAGGATATCTCTAATTTTGAAGATGTGTCCCGGATTTTGGTCATTTGTCCCTGATTTTTTTAAGCCTTGTCCCTGATTTGAGAGGCTGGAGGTTGAGAGATATGACCCAAAGCTTCCTCAAACTCTGTGCCAACACGCCACATCTTTGCCATAGCCATTTTGATGCAAATTACTGAATCAAACCAGAGCAGCACATTGAATGGTAAAAGTCATGCAGATGGGATGTTCTGTGGAATTCATATTGTGGGGGTGACATTTCAGGGAAAATGATTTTATCAAAGTTAAACACAAGCACTCAACAGAGTATTTTAATAGAGGAGCAGTTCCATGCCTTTACCTCTGTTGCAGTGACTATACAAATATTCACACCTGTCCTAGAATCCCCTCTTCCTAAATACAATAGATGGAGCTGGACTTAGCATCAGCATCAGCCGCCAACAGGTACTACAGTATATCACTGGGCATAGTAATGCATGATTGCATAGTGTGAAAATGTGGGACACTGCTTCTAAACCACAGTCAGAGTTACATTACCCCTGGGGCTGGAGTCAGAGAGTAAACTTGACCTTGAATATGTGAAGCAGAATACTCTGTGTTTGCATTGTACATTTAGCTGCTGTATACTGCCCCATATGCCCCATTTAATTAGAAATTTAAGATGATAAATGCATAGAATTTCAGAGTTTAAATGAGTTTCAATTTATGCCAGAGCTTTCATAGCAGAAATTAGTAAACTACTGTAACTGCATTTTTTGATGAGCCCCCAACCCCACAGATAAGATTAGCAAAGCTGAGATTACACCTCTGAATGCTGCCCGCCTAGGTGTTTTAACTCATTAGTTCTCAGACTTTGTCATACTGATCCTTCCCTAAGCCATGAACAAGATCTTGAGTCTCCCCCAAATACTGAAATAGTTGTGGGCCTCCCCAGAGAAAAACAGCATAATTTGCACAGTACATCTGGAATAAAGTGAAACTTCTTTGAGTACTTGGCTCTCATTTTATTCAGTTTATTGTAACCCCTCCCCATAACTCCCCTCATCAGGCCCACCTACTTGCTCTGCTATTTCATGGTCAAAACGATAGGCAACGTAGCTGTCTATCTTGCCTATCAGCCTCTCCAGAGGAACTGATAGGCAAGGTAGGCAGCTTAGGAGTGGGGAGAAAACTTCACAAACTGGGTAGAACATTGGCTGGAGGGGAAGATGCAGAGGATTGTGATGAATGGAGTGCACTCAAAGGAAGAAAAGGTGACAAGTGGGGTTCCCCAGTGGTCTGTGTTGGGACCCATACTTTTCAACATATACATAGGGGACATCACAGAGGGTCTGTGAGGGAAGGTGTGTCTATTTGCAGATGACATGAAGATATGTAGTAATAGGGTTGATACAGGGGAAGGGGGTGGAGAGTATGAGAAAAGATCTGGGTAGGTTGGAGGTGTGGTACAAAAGGTGGCAGCTGCAGTTCAATATAAAGAAGTGCAGAATTATGCATATAGGGTGTAATAACCTAAAGGAAAAATAGTGGCTTGGGGGAAGGAACTAGAGATAATAAAACAGGAAAGAGACCTGGGGATCTCTAATTCAGAAAACATGAAAGTTCCGAGTCAGTGCAACAGAGCAGTGGGAAAGACACTCAGAATGCTGGCATGCATAGGGAGGATATTCACAAGCAGGAGGAGGGAGGTGATCATACCACTGTACAAAACCATGGTCAGACCACACCTGTAATATGGGGTCCAGTTCTGGAGGCCATTCCAGCAAGGGGATAAGAATAGGCTGAAAAGGGTCCAGAGAAGAGAGACCAAAATGGTGAAGGGCTGCAGGGGGAAGTCATATAAGGAGAGACTGAGGGAGCTGGGCCTGTACGTATTGAAGGACAGGAGAGAGAGAGAGAGAGAAGGGGGATATGGTGGAGACATTCAAGTACTTGAAGTGCATAAACAGGGTGAAGGTCGACAGCATCTTCAGAATGAGTAAGAAAAATTCCACTAGAGAGCATAACTGCAAGCTGGAGGGGGAACAATTCAGAGGAGGGCATCAGGGGGGAAGTTCTTCACAGAGAGGGTGGTGCAGCCATGGAACAGACTGCCAGAATGGGTGGTGGGGGTGGATACAGTGGACAAATTCATTACAGCCTGGGATAAACACATGGGACTAACTGACAGAGGGCAGACTGGGGATGGAGGGCAGGGGTCTTCCTAGATGGGATGGTTTCGGGCAGACTGGATGGACTGGGGGGTCCTTTTCTTCTGACATATTTCTATGATTCAATGAAACCATTGTTACCTAATGTTGCATTACCTTCATGGGTTGGATTGCTTAAGTCTGTTGCCCATCTATCTGAAATAACCTTTCTACCCAACTTAGAATGTAACTTGACACAGCACAATCTGAATTACTGTTCTGATGCTCTTCTGAATTTGGAACACATTTATCAAAGAATGTCATAGCTTCCAAGTCCCTCTATTTTTGGGAATTCTTCCTGATTTTGCCATTTTTTTGATATTCACCCTGTATTTTATAGCATCAGTACCTATGCCTAAAACCATCAGAATCATTACAAGCAGAGTCATCTGAACAAACTTGAATTTGACAAGCGGTCCTCGTCAAATTCTATGTAAACTGTTCCCTATCTTTAAATGGCTTTAGGAATGCATTTCTAGCACCTTATATTCAGTTAGACATGTATATTAGGGCCCTGTGAAGCGTTACCTGTATGTGTAATACATTTTAAAAATAGGATGTTGGATAAAAAGTACCCTGTATCTGTTCATCTTTAGCACCTTATGAATTAATGTAGAAATACAGAAATAGCAAAAACAGGGGTGGGATATCATAGGCTAATTTTAGTTCAATGACCCACGCAACCAGTATAGTGTTATGCTTGTGCAACTGTGTTACATTGCTTTGGCTGTTTGCACTCTCTATTCCAAGAGGAGCTACCACCCTGTAGGGGTGCCAGAGGCAAGGAACCATCAAAGAGGTGCCATGACAAGTTTCCTTTGGCTAAAGGTTTCTTAGGAAGAATCCCCCAGAGGAGAGAGGTGTGCTACTGGAGAAGGAGGGGAGGATGGAGGGGCTAAGAAAAAGTGCTTTAGAGGGAGACTGGGAGGAACTGCTTATAAGGGTCAGGAAGGGGGAGTGGCTGGTTGCTCAGTCATTGAACCACAGGCATAGCCTTTCAATTCAATGATCTATGCAACCAGTATAGTGTTATGCTTGTGCAACTGTATTACCTTGCTTTGGCCATTTGCACTCAGTATCCAGTGAAAATGGTGACTGAGGCTGAGTAACTCAGATTTGAGTGACTCAGTCTCAGTGACTGTAGTGTCAGCGATCTTAAAAGGGTAGTGATGGGGAAGAACAGCCAGAAGGGAAGAGCAACAGGCATATCGGAAGAGGAAGGAAGGTATGTGAGGGGTGGTGATGTGGGAAGCTGCCAAGCTGGCTGCATGCCATGGTGGTGAGGGTGGTTGGCTACAGTGGGGAGAGTGCTGGGTTTGTGGCTGGGGAGGAGCACAATATTTTGTGCTTTTTTTGGAGAGGTTGTTAAGTTTTTTTTTTTTTGCGGTTCTCCCCTTCTCCCCCTCCCAAAATACATTCCCCCCCAAAGTTTATTATTAGTGAGGGGATGTGGGGGTGAAGCCCCCATGAGGAGGTGTGGGATGCAAAGCCCTCCACCCAAATACTAAAAATGAATTGCTTCACTGAGAGTGTACATCACCATTTTTATTTTCAGCGATGTACACTCGCCCTGACATTGATTGCGGTTTTGTGAATGCATTTATGACATATAATCTTTGCACTATGCATTCCATGAGGAACTACCACCCTGTAGGGGTACCAAAGGCAAGGAACCCTTGAAAAGGGTTCCACCCCTAAAGGTACTGTGGGAAGTTTCCCCTTGGTTAAAGGTACTTTAGGAAGAATCCCCAAAAGAAACTGTAGCAGTGCCAAAAGGAACATTATACAATGGCAATAAAAAATCCTGTTCTCTGATTGGTCAGTGTGTGCCTCGGACAGTGATGATATTAAGCTATAACATCACTGTATTAAGTCCAGGCACACACATATGACCGCATAACACAAATCATGCTACCACTCCTACAAGTACTGCTGCTGTGAGCCCTCAGTAAAGCCGTGACAGCTTTAGCGCCCACCCCATTTTCTTTGCTTCTGACATTCACACCGAGTACCACAATTGAGTCCCAGAATTCAATTCTTAAAATGAATAGATTTCCTGCCAGCATTTTCTACCCGAACCGAGTGGCTTGACTAAACCGCGCTGACCATTTTACTAGTGAAGCCGTCACAGCTTCACACATTCCCGCTGTGCCCTCATTCTTCATCCCAATTGCAAAACAATGGAACTCATATTTAAACCACCATCCTCCATTTACATTGCCAACTGTTACTTTCCTTACCGTGCTCCACAGCTACTTGTCCTTTCTCCACAGACAGCGACCACATTCAAAACTCAAAGAAAGCCGTGACGGCAAATGACTTTTCAATGTCCCTCACATCACATAAGATAACCTCAATGAGAAGCGCTTCAGGACTGTGCACAGAGCATCAGTCAAGCAACAGCGCCACCCACTGGTGCAAAAAAAATAGGGATTTCTTTTTTGAAATGTATACTTACCCACAGAAAAATCTAATAAAAATACATAAAAAACATACTTTTTCTTTTTTTCCTTTTTTGTTACCAGACAAGCCATTGTATAATAGCAATAAGGCACTCCAGAGATGTGTGTTATTGTGTAATAACGTCACTCCTGGGGTGGTGGAAGCACTCGGCTTTGCCTCGTGCTTTGACCCACCCCAGGAGTGACGTTATTACACAATAACACACACCCTGTCGTGCCTTATTGCTTAATTAGCGATCGGTGGCTACAAGGTAAAGAAGTAGAGTAACAGCAACAGGCAGTTTGATAAACATAAATGAAATGCATGTTAGCAAAACAGCACAGGTATAATGTAGTGCATGGATGACTGCAGTGGGCTTCCTAAGGAGAGAGGGAACGGTAAGTAGGAACACCATCCATCTCCCTCAAACAGCGGAATATATCTAAATAAACTAAGGAATACTACCTAAGGTCAACTAAATATTATGACCTGTGACATGGAAGAGAGAAAAAAACCATTTGAGCAGGAAATCTTTGGGGATCCAAGACCAAGATCATCTTCCCACCAGGCTTGGAATATTTTTGATTAGTGATGGCTCTGCTGCTGAAGTTTGAAAACCCAATTAATGGGGGGTGAAAAATATTCCAATTTGGAGGAACTCTGTCCTCTATCCCTCTAACAGGAACACCATGAAGGGTTACAAGCTAACTCTGCACCATGGCTCCTCCAAGGAGGGAGGGAGGAGAAGAGTGATTACTGCTGAGGTGCTCAGCTGACCTACCGATCTAAAAACAAACCAGGTGAACCAGAGGCAGTCGCAGGGAGAATAGCTTACAAGGTGCAGCTGAACCTGCTTGGCTAACCAAAGAAGCCCCCTTGGGCATAAAGGCCCCACTCTTTGCAGCTGAAGTCTTAAATTCTGCATTGAGAGATCCCACTGATAAGTCTGCATGGCTGAAGCTCCACCTGGAGCAAGGACACGCCCACTACGGGTCAGATGAGAAGGAACCCCACCCCATGTTTCACACACTTAAGATGCAGACTTTGTGGGTGCAGAGCAAGACCATCAGCTATAGGCTAACTCTGCACCATGGTAACTAATGGTCATGGTTGGCATGCCTCAGATTACGAAAGAAACAAAAATGGGATGGAGAGCTTAAAGGAAGTTCTGAGCATTGTAGACCCTCACGTAGGTCATACATGTTTCTAGGAAGCACATAGCAGATGAAACCTCCACGTAAGCAATGACTGGACCTGCACATATGTCAGAAAGGCAGCAAATCATAGGACTCTCAGGGAGGCAAGCCAACCAGTCCCATTAAAGAAGCCAATTAAAGGTGACATCAATACCAGAGGATTTAAGCAGTAGAGACAGTATTTGAGCATGAGGTAATTGGACCACATGGGGCCATGACTCTTCACTTCAACCCCCCCAATCCACCACTGTAGGGAAAAACAAGGAAGCCACGGTAAAGCACCATGACCCACATGCAAATTTGAAAACTAGTTTACAGCTACAGCTGTAGCTGAGCTGACCTCCACCGTATAATGAAACAGTATACAAAAGTAGTTGAGCAGCATCCAACAGCAACTAGTAATAGCTTCTAGGAGTAGCTAAGCTAACCAAACAGTGGAATTGTAGGGGGAAGCAATGTACTAAATCAACAGCTATGATTGCTTGGCACAACTGCATGAAAGCAGGTTTGAATGCCATGGGCTAGCTTTGCAGAGTGAGCCTGAACAGGTGCAAACAATTAAGGTGGATAACCATTTCATTTTATTTTATTTTTTATCCTTGAAAGTCTGATGAGCATATCTGCCTGTTTTCACAAACGACAAGCATTGAGGCAGCAGAAGCAGGGAAGCAGCAAGTGAGCTGAAACATATGGATAACTATTGCAGCTGCACTGAGGGTTTGCTGAAATCTGGTGAGTAAATGGGAGCCAAAATAGCACAAGCACAAGATTACCACAATACAAACAAAGTGAACAGGAAGCTAGAAAAAACAGTAAGTCCTCCCCCCCAAAAAAATGCAAAACAAAAACACAAACACAGGGGGACAGAAACAGGCAACACAAAGAAGCAAAAAGCAGGAGGACACAAAACAGAAGTTCAGCAGAAACCGAGCAGACCAAAACACAGCAATGGGGGAGGGGGAAAAGCCCAAGCAGGCCCCAAGAGAGAAGATAGACTGACAGAGCCTCTGGCTGGCAAAGAAAAAGTGCTTCAGAGGGAGGCTGGGAGGAACTGCTTATATAGCTCAGGAAGGGTGAGTGGCTGGTTGCTCGGCCATTGAACCACAGGCATAGCCTTTCAATTAAAGAGCAGGTGTTTACTTCTAATAAATAGACCACTGACTTCTTTATTATATTTTGATGTGTTTGTAGTTACCTTTTACATTTTGTAATACAGTAATTGATAGTGCACTGACTACTCTCTGTTCTTTGATGCTGATGATTCTAGGAACGTGGACATATTTCTGTCTGGACTTTTTTTTTCAGTCTGCAGCCCCCTTCAAAATGAGTCCTAAAACCTTTGTTCTATTCACCTCCACAGACAGGATTAGCAAACCTGAATTCACATCTCTGGATGCTGCCCTGCTCGATGTTATCACACTGCAACACAACAGTACCTATTCAGTGGTTCCTCAGATTTTATGACACCTACCCCCCCAAAGCTACAATTTGCAAACCTGAGATCATGCCTCAGGATGCTGCAAGGCCAGGTGTTTGGCTAGAGCAGGTTTTATATACTGACACATCAGAGATGTGGGATACAAATAAAAAGCAAAACACTGCTGGAAAAACAAAGATCAGTTTTATTATTATTTTTACATTGCGGTAGTGTAACCGTTGGCAAGAACAATGACTGGCATCACTTCTTCCATGTGATCAATATATTTATTACAGTCTTCAACTGTCAGCACTCTCCTGCAAAAGTATCTTATGCTCCATATTAGCTGAGCACAGTTCCTTTGCTAAACACACATCCAAATATAGTGCTTTATTTCATTTCATGCCACATCATCTATAGTGGGTTCAGGTCTGGTGATTTCAGTGATATCTTACCCAATTCACATCCAGGTCATTTATGTACATACCAGATGCTGTATACTTTGAATTATTATCTGTACAAGAGAAAGAACATACATATAAGTAAACACAGAGAACACTGTGCTATATATCCCCACCATGAACACAGAGAAACTATAATTATAAATTTATCAGTCTTGAACCTCAAAAAAGCAAATGCCCATCTGCAAAAACTTGCTCGGTAAAGGACATCAGTATATTAGACACTATCTTCTCTCTGAAGAAATCACCTTCCATGATGGCACTGATTAATAATATTGGCCTTGGCTTGTGGTGCCAGAAGGAATATCAGACATGTATTTTCAGGGGATGTTTGGGTTGTGGTTTCAGTGCAAGAAATCATTTTTTCCAGAAAGCCATTGGGCAAAGAGACTGCATCACTATGGTAGTCTCATCAGTAAAAAGAACGTCTTCAGATTGTTCATTTTTTTCCATCCACACCTTAGCCTGATCCAGCTGCTTATGTTTGTTGGCTTCACAACTGAGAGGGCATATGTTGTTGGGGGGGGGTAGGACCACTAGTATCTTGCTCTTCTGAGGTACTGTATAGTACATTACCTGCAGTACATATGGCACAGTACATTACACAGTCAGCACATTAGCAAAATATGAGCCTACAGAAATTGACAGGCTTTAAATTGCTTTTTTGGCATACACTGCCAAACTCAATTGCATACACACATGCAGTGGCCACAGCACTGTACTTACCATGCTCTGCAGTGACTCCATCTGTTTTGGCATTGCATTCATCTTACTGATGATTTGGATACTCAGTATCCCCATTCTGCCAGTTTCTGACAGACCTCTGCTGCACTGTTCTCACCATCCTCCATTGTTAGCTGATGCACAATTAGGGAACCGTCGCTGCAAAAAGGCAATAATACACATTAGTTAATGACACACCTTCCTGTCCCAAAGTTTTCTATGAATTAAATCATGAAAGTCTGACAATAGTTGATATGTAGTTTGCTGAAGGCCACAGGGGCAGCCTCAGAACTTTTCACTGCCTTATACTGTACTGTGGCTTGCTCAAAGACACAGAGACAGCCATCAAGCATTTCACTACCTTGTAGTGTTGTGTGGCTTGCTGAAGGCCATAGAGGCAGCCCCCAAACATTTCATTGCCTTGTAGAGTACTGTGGCTTGCTTAAAAATTCCTGCCTAGAGCACACTGTCTTCTTGTGTGGATGTTCTTTGTGTGGTGGAATCTGTATGTAGAGGGAAGAGAGAGAAATCATGATGCCGACCACTGCAAAGTAGTTCTGTATATCCAGCATTGTAGTCCCATTTTTATGCATTTCATAGATAGCATTACTATCTCCTGCGTCCCACTTCTTGGTCATAGTAGTATTGTAAAGGTAGTGGTTTCTCTGTCTTTAAATCTCCTCCTAAAGATGTAGATACATTCCACAAAAATGCACAGTATTTATACAGCAGAAAGTCAGGTACAGTAGGTGCGGCCAAGAATTTTGACAAATCATAATCTGGGGATTAAGGAACAGACAAATCAGATGTTGAGGATCTGGGAGGCATGACATAACTATGAAATCAGAAACAGTAATAGCCAGTCAGCTCCAACCTGAACTCTGTCTTGAAGTCAATGAACAGTACGATATATAATGAGAGCTTTGTTGCACTTGAAATATGTACATCTGACTGAGGAGGCAATATTCTGTACTGTGTTACTGTACTGTATATTGGATTAAAATGACTACCAGATTTGGAACCACAAACTTGTATAGGACATTAAATGTAAGCAGACCTGCCAGGATGAGAAAAGTGGTACTGCAATTGAAGAGCAGCACATCTGTGAGCAGAAAAGAGAGGGGAGAAAGGAAAATGCCACACCACCATTGTAATGAAGGATTTTCAGAAAGGAGCCCAAGAAATACACAGTAAGACAATATTGTTTTTAGGTATCTGCAGAATGAGAGATTCCACTATTGGAATTGATGCAGAATGGCAATTCCACTTCTGAAATGCTTTGTGGAATATCTTTCTAAATTCCACAGAATTTCGAAAAGCATGTTGTGAGCAAACTGCAGAATAATTTTCTGTGGATCATGTAAACAAAGTAATAGTTTTTTGAGGATTGCGGTAAAAGAATATGTGATTTATTTGAACTGCAGATTATTAATCTGCAAAAAAAAACATTTTGCATGTGGAATGTCAAACTTCTGCAAAAGATGGCTATCAGTGGAATTTTCTAAAATGCTGCTGAATTCTGTTCCATCAGAAAGCCAACATTCTGCGCAGACATCATTTTTTTATTACTGTTTTGAATAATAGATTTTCAAATAGATTTCAATTGCAATGATTTTCATATAGCACCACTGATGTGCATTATAATATTAAGTAACTTGATGGAAACTGTCCTTAACACTAGACAAATATTGACTACAATTTTTAAAATTATTATTCTTTTCCTTGTTGTGCCCCCAGTCCCATACCCCTCAATCCCCTGCCTCACAAATCAGGGAAAAAGGACCAAAATCAGGGACACATCTTAAACATTGGTAATATCCACTTAGGAAGCTGGTAGAATAGGATATTTAGTTTAAAATGTTTTTTTTCTAATCAGGAACAAGACTGTAACTATAAAGTCTAGCACTATTTTGTGCTTATAATCCCCACTGTTCAATCCAGAAATCCAAATTTGTGGAGGAACATCCCTGAATAACAGGGACAGTTGAGAGGTTTGCCTGGTACTATTTTCGAGATGGGCACCCTCCACCTCAGTCAGACTCTGACAAGTGTAGTTTGCAAACAGGTAGGCAGGTATTATTCAGTTTTAAATAGTTTGATACTAACTGCATTTCTTTTTTCAAAATGATGTGATATCATGACCAGGGATAACTAAATATCCTTTTACAAATGGCACAAAGAAAACCTCATGTCAGAGTCCCTGGAGGAGGTACAGTAGCAACACAGAAGAGGGCAGCACCTGAGCAGCAGGGCCATTCAGAGGACACAGAATCACCACAGCAGCTGGCCTGTTCAGAGGATACAGAAGCACCCAACCATCTGGCCCAACTGGAAGACACAGAAATTCTAGAACAGCTGGCCGATTCAGAGGACGAGCAATCACCTGAACAACAGGCCAGCCCAGAAAACCAGGAATCAACAGAGTAGCGTGAGGAGGGTACACATGGGGAAAGGGCAGCTATAGAGCACCAAGGAACAGGGGCTGATGAGAAAGCAACTACATGCAGAACACAAAACAGAGTGGAAGAGAGAGAGAGAGAGAGAGAGAGAGAAACAAATCTGAGTGTTTTATGTGGAAGAGCATAAAAGAATGGAAGCAGGAATGCCAAGAGGTGAGGGAGACTGTGGAACATATAAAGGCAGGGTAACTACATCTGCAGGCACTGATTCAAGACCTGTAAAGGGGAATGAATGAGAGACAGCAGCAAATGTCAATGCCATGGGCATCACCATCACTGGAGAGGCACAGTACAGATAGTTTTTAAGAAGATACTAACAATATAGAGGCAGACGAAATACGAGACTCATTGCAACACAGTGACACAGTATCAGAGACAATTACAGTTCAAAGGGTACCTGTGTCAGTTCCACTTTTAGCAGTCCATGGTCACATCATGGATAAAATGAACATTCTGCCAGATATGGACATTGTGTCTCTTACAAGTGAAAAAGAAAGGGATCTCAGGTGCTGGAGCTCAAAGAAACCCAAATGCTTTACAGCACTGATTTTTCATGTCCTTGTGCTGTATAACATATATGTGCAATGGGCAAAAAAAAAGGTAACTATAACAGCACACGTGGTAAACAAAAGGGGTCCCAGAAACTTGATCAACATTATTTTGACCCATGTCAGGTGGAACTTTGACTTAACACCACTAATTCTTGTGAAAATAAGGGACAGAATAAATCAACAGCCATGAAAGATGCAGAAAGGTGAAACACGCTTCCTGACATAGTACTGCACCATCTGCCCATGAAATGAGTACTTCCATATTACTTATTTCTAAATATTTTTTCCAGTTGTATTTTTTTTATTTTGTTGTTTAACCAGGTATAGCACACTAAGCTGAAAGCTTTTTTACAGGAGTGACCTGGGAGCAGAAGGAGGTTAAGTGACTTGCTCAGGGTCACACAGTATGCAAGTGGAAGCTGCGGGATTCAAACCCAGGTCTGGTCTGCTGGATGTCACTAAATTTGCAGCTCAGAGCCTTAGACCACTGTGCTATACTGCCTCCTAAAGGCATATTTGCCCCTGAAATGTGTGTATGTAAAACGTGTTGTGCTATGCCATGTAATATACCAATAGAGGTATTTGTGTGTTTTAATTTCTGCTTGCACAATTGTGTTTAGTTCTTTGAAAATAAAAAACTTTGATTGAATCAGACTTCTAAGTTTCCCTGTGAACAGAGTTTTTTAACATAATAATGGTCTGACACACCATAACATAAGGGGAGGAGAGTAAAAATATAGCAATAACAAAAACAGGGATGGGATAACATGCTAACATTAAAGAACAAGTGTTTACTTCTAATAGATAGAAAACGGATTATTTACTATATTTTGATGTGTTTGTAGTTACGTTTTTACATTTTGTAATACTGTATTTGATAGTACACTGAAACAAGGGAGGTTTCACTTTTGCTTATAACAATGCCCCTGAATAGTCAGTGGTTGGTTGGCTATTAGTGAAGGGAAGAGGTGGGGCTTTTCAGCGATGCCCGAGTTTGATGTGTCTGCACTCATAAATCTTACTAGCTTCCTTTTCAGCTTCTGTTATTGTAGACAACTGTGTTTTATATAATTCTCAAAAATCCTACTAGATTACTTTTCAGCTTCTGTTATTGCAGATAACTGTGATTTATATACTTGAGCTTTCCAGTAGTATTCTACCCCTTTTGTAACCATGTAGTGAAGGGGATACTCTTTTGATAAGCTGGCAGAGAGAAATCTTTCAGACCTAAATCTGTTCACTGCCAGGAAGACACAGTGTGGGATGGGCTTTGGTACTCTTTTTTTTTTTTTTTTTTTACTTTTTTTTCTTAGAACTGTCTGGTTTTGTGCTGTTACTTAATGGTCTAGTGCACAATCAGGTGTGTCCTGCTATTACTTCCCATCCGCTCACTCACCCTCCCACCCATTCCAAGAGCATTACCTATATGCATCACATCAGGGGTGGACCTCTGACTATACCTAGGGGCTCATTGGCCTGATGGATGAGTAGGAGGGGCTCTGATAAACAGTAATACCAGTTAGGAGGTTATGGGCTGTAGAACAAGGCTGTCTTACAGCTAAAGCAAGGCTTCTCTCATTTCTCCTGTTGTTAAGTTCTGGTGATTGACTGCAGTTCAAATAGGCTGTACTTTAAAGCTAGGCTACAATTGTTTCTGCAGAAGTAAGACTTGAAATTGACTGTAGAATGTCTTAGCCAGATAGCAATGTGCTTATCCTGTTATAAGACTATTACAAAATGACCAGTTTTAGGACCTACTTTTCTCTGTGACATAACTATAAATTAGGTCTACTTCCTGCTATAGCTAGGTAGGGAACTGACTGCAATATTTTAGCTAACTAGCCTGTGCTTATCCTGAATTAAGACTATTATAAGATGACTATGATATTACAGTTATCTAGCCTGTGCCTGTCTTGAAATTAGTCTACATTACCCTTGCTATCTTTAGGAATTACCCCTCGCTATAACAGAATGGTAAATTAGGTCTACTTTCTGCTAGAGTTAGGCTCAGATCGTCCCTTCCTAAATAAGCCTGTTATTTTCACTATCTTATCTCAGCTAATATGTAATTGCCTATCCTGATTTAATACTGTTAAAATCTGACTAAAAGGCTCATGGCTGAATAGTGCCTAAAATACCACATTATTGCCAGGCAAATAAGTAAGAGCATTGCCTCTGTAGGTGTGGTGATAAAATAATTTTGGCAAAAAGTGAAATTTTTTGGTTTGTCCCCTTCCTGCCAGGCAGGGATACCACTTCAGGTAAATTTGTACAGTTGAATGTTACTACACAGAACTTAGGACCCACACTCTCCAGTACACCCAATAAAAGCCAGTTCTGACAAACCAGAGAGCTGCTTTACTGGTCCCTGTAAGTGTGGGATTACAAGCAGAAAATGAGGCTGTCTACAGTAAGCATTTGCTGTCTACTAGGGGGCATATTAATAGTGATGGAAATTGTCTCGAATCATATAAAAGTTTCTCCAGAGGGAGCAAATGGACACGAGGAAGTGATCTTGTTTCACCTTCTCTAATCTAATAATCTGTAAAGATCAAACCTCAATCAATAAATGGTACTTAAAGAGCATCAACACAGCAAAATTAGGGCACTATTTAACTGCCCATCCTATCCTAGGACCAAAGGGCTACAGGTGTCTGCAAAAATTCATTGCAGAACCATGACTTCACCTATTATATCTATCAAGGTCGGGGGACATTGAAACAAACACTGGGCCTCCTCTTGGGACCGATCCCTCTATCATCCCACAGTGGTTCAAAACTCAAGGACTAAAAGTTACACACATGAACATTAGAAGCCTGACAGCAAACGTAGATGAACTAGAAGCATGGATACCCCACTACTCCCCAGACATACTTGGACTAACAGAAACGTGGCTAAAACCAAGCATCCCTGACTTGGTATGTGCTATTAAGGGTTACAAAGTACTAAGAAAGGACCGTGGCTCCACCAAAAGGGGAGGTGGAGTTGCCATCCTTACCAGGGAACACCTAAAACTTACAGTACAACTCATGGATACAACCAGAAACCTTGAGGCCCTACATGTAGTCCTGTTACTAGGAAACACCAAGAAAGTAAATCTGATCTGTGCCTACAACCAACCCAAGAGTGGCCTGCTGAGATTAACAAGCCTCATGAACTCTCTGGCCTCCCTAAAAGGACAAAATTAAGTTCTACTAATGGGTAATTTCAATCTGGACTGGGCAGGGAAACACTAAGGATCTTATGAAGCGGAACTGGGAAAACTGCATCTAATGCAGCTAATTACATGCCCCAAATGGGTATCACAACAAAGCAATCACAAGTTGGTGCTGGACTGGATAGTTACAAACAGAGTGGAACATATAAGGATGTATGGAACACTTCTTGACTCCATCAGTGACCACGCCCCATTTTTTGATTCTGGAGCGCACATATACCCAAGCCTCCTTTCCAGGGAATTCAGTTACACAATTTTTCTAAGCTAGGCACAAGAGACCTTCATGCTGACCTAAACAACATAGACTGGGCTCCAATCTACTAGACAAAGGATACTGAAGTTGCAGTGGCTTTTCTTTTTTTTTCTTACTTTCTCCTGGCCCCTGCCCCGAGGAATTAATTCCTCCGGTCTTTTCGGCCGGGGTCCAGATGTAACTTGGACCCAAGTGTCATTCTGCACGGGAACGGGAGAATTTTTTGCCTTTGGTTTTTCTCCCAGTCCCCAAACCCCTGAGGATGCTGGCACACAGTACTTTCATCCAGACAGATGGTGTGCTGACGTACGCTGTCGTCAAATGCCCCCAACGTTCTCCCCAACCCGACTCCAAAGATCCACCTGTGCACTGGATGCCCGTGCTTCCACTGGCAACGGTGCATCAGATGCCCTTAAGCACCCCAGGAATCCCACCCCAGGAGGACAGCGTCCATTGGATGCTCAATCCTCCTTCCCCCAACTGACCTCTAGTGGCCTGAGTCCGTTCCTGAACACGGGTCCCCGGCATAGCATCTGGTGTGGCATTCAGTGCCTCAACCCTTAGTGCCACCAGGCCAGCTCAGTGACTTTTCTCATAAACAACCTGCAGGAGGTGCAGAACAAACATGTACCCCTAAAGAAGAAGAAGAAGAAGAAGAGTACATGGCACTGCTACAAGATGGGTACATAGTGGTCTATTAGCCACCATGAAAGTCCGAGATAAGACCTGGATCACCGCAAAGAAATTGAACAGACAAGCAGACTGGGAGGAATACAGAAGGCAGTATAATGCCTGTAAGAAAGCCGTTCTCATGGCAAAAAGGACTTACTCAAGCCAACTGCTACAGGCATTGGCCAAGGACACCCGTGGTTTCTGGAACTACATACGATCCTTCATGGGGCAAGGCAGCAACCAATCTATAGTGAATATGACACTGGCGGGAGCAAACTGTAACAATAATAGAACAATAACAAATGCACTAAACTCCCACTTTACTGACTTCTCTAGCTATGAGAGGCTCACAAATCAGTCAAATACTCTACCTACTGGTGACATGCTCCCTGTCTCTATACCACTTAACCTAAGAGAGGTTAGCACAGTGGAAGTGCTAAGTCTCCTTAGAAAAATCCCGGCTCATGGATCGGCTGGACCAGATGACCTAATATCAAGGTTCCTTTAAATAGCAGCTCCAGCCATAGTGGCACCGGTCACCAGATTGTCAACCTTTCACTCATTACAAAGACAGTCCCTTCTCTCCTGAAAATCACCTGAGTAGTACCAATACACAAAAAAGGGGATACCAAGGACATAAATAACTACTAACCAATTGCCATACTATCTGCCCTGAATAAGCCACTAGAAAAAACTGTGGCAACCCAAGTAGCTGAACACTTACAACAGAATAATTTACTCTCTTCTGCACAACATGATTTCAGAAAGAGTCACAGGATGACATAGAGGGAAATCAGCTTCAAATTATGTTAGTGCTGGAACTGCTGCTGGATCACCATAGGATCCCACATTAGTTTTGTTTCCTTACACCATGTTCCCCCCCACCTTCCTTGCTGTGTCATAAAATGTATTCCTCCACCATCCCTGACCCTTGTATGTAATTATGCCCTTTTCTGTTGTCTTCAGTATGCGTTACACTTTGTATTCTGTGGCCCCTTCCTTCTGTTAAGTGTCTGTATGTTTTGTGTGCATGCGCTGTTTTGGTGCCTCATTTTTCTGCATCCACAAAAGGCATCTGTCTTGTGTCCAGAAAACTGACAAGTGGTAACACAGTGAAATGAGAGTGTTTCAGTACATACAAAGTCCCCCAGAATTAATGGCGCACTCAGTCATACGCACAAAAGTGGCACAGAGTCTCCAGATTTTTTCTGCAAGCCCAGAATGCATGCTCCATGTGTCCAGAAAACAGACAAGTGGTAACAGAGTGAAATGAGACTGTTTCAGCACATACAAAGTCCCCCAGAATTAATGGCGCACGCAGTCATGTGCACACAAGTGGCACAGAGTCCCCAGATTTTTTCTGCAGCCCCAGAAATGCATCCTCCTTGTGTCCAGAAAATAGCAAGTGGTTACAGAGTGAAATGAGACTGTTTCAGCACATACAAAGTCCCCCAGAATTTATGGTCACTCAGTCATGCGTGCAGTGGTCGCACAGAGTCCCCAGATTTTTTCTGCAGGCCCACAATTATCCTCCTTGTGTGCAGAAAAGTGAAAAGTGATCATCTTAACTGGATTGAAAGGTGCCCTTTGGATGTACAGTAATAGCAGCCTTGGTGAGTAAGTAAGTAATAATTTGTTTGTTCGGCATTTTGCCATTACAATACAAATAAGACAGTCAATAAATTACATACATACGTACATATATGTAACAAATATTTCAAACATTTATAAAAACTTATACCACATACCCCAAACATTTCCCACTTTCATCGACTAGGTCCAAACTTAAAGTCACACTATTGTATATTATTGCACAATAAATCCGAATACGCATACATCTCAACTTTTTAACTTCAATAAGGAACATAGCCAGTTCATTTAGCATTTCAGAGTTTTCTGAGTTAAAAAGAAGATCCAATATATATTTGTTAGGCATAAAAAAAGAACCAATATATTTACCTCATCTTTTACTACGAAGGTGTTCATACCATGGGTATCTTAATACTACATGTTTCAAATCCTCCAGTTCCTGTAAGTGGCAATAACAATTACAGGAATAATTTTCCTCTTTGTTATACCTTGCCTCAATGACATTACTCGGAAAGACTTCAAACCTAAATCGAGCAATTACATTTCTAAGTTTAAGATTCTTAACTATATCTAAATAAGGTTTTAAGGTGTGCTCTCTCATATTATTGGTAAGCCAAATGGCCACTTTTGATTTTTTTATTGTTTCTAAATCAATTTTTTGTGATCTTTCTTTTATAGTGCTTATTACAGTTCTTGAACAAGCTTTGTTAAGGCATATTCCATTTTCAACCCAATTCATCATATATTTCAAGTTTACATTTTGAAAAATAATTTTAACATTCCCCAGCCATTTGCTTTTACCATGTGCCAGGTACTTCCTTGGTGATGTATATATATATATATATATATATATATATATATATATATAGATATCTATATATATATATGTGTATTTTGTAGGTGATGATGAGGGGGTTGAACTTGACATGGACATGTACTCATGCTATTGTTCTGCATCACACACAGGTGACTCCATCTCCGAACTGTTGCTGTGCACTGTCCAGTGCTCAATGAGAATTTTTTGCACTTAAATGGAAATGGATAACTCTCAAGCATATGAAGGTAAGTATTTCTCTTTTTTGGGGGGGTCATATTTTCAGTTTTGTCTGTAATGGTTTCTTATTTCTTTATTTCTTCACAGATTTCATCAGCATCCTTCTGGAGACCGCTTCTTAATGATGGCCATGGTCATCGAATGAAATGACTTCTGCATGTTGCATGTGTGCCCAAGCTCAGGTCGGGGAAGGGTGTGCCTGATCATATTGACAAACTTTTTTGGATAAGGCCACTTTGACAGAACAACAAAGTATCACGAATTTTCCTAAAAAAAGAAATGAATGACTTCTTAAAAGTTACAACTTCATTGTTATGTGTCCCTCCCTGGTTCTCAAATCTCAATCCCTATTGTCAATTAAGTTACATTTCAGAGACACATCTTGTCAACTACTAAGACAATCTGTTGTTTGCAATACTTGCAGCAGTCTTTACAAAGCAATGAAATGGATGAAATAAAATCTTCATACTTACCAGAATGGATTTCACATGGACATTACATCGCTTCCTCTGTGTACGGTATAACTACAGCATCTTTCCCAACGAGTAATATTAGCAATGGAGCCTGTTTTTGTTCTCCTGTAAAAGAAACAAAAGAAGTGTACTGTATGTGTTTTGCCACTGCGGCTCTGAAAAGCTACAGAAAACAAAACAGACAACTTAAGGAAGTGAGGCAGCATAACAAACATGAGTGCACATACTCACTTTATGGTTTAAATATTAAGAAGCTAGTGGTGGTGGTGGTGCACTGGTAGACTGGTGATCCATGGGGGGGCAGACAGACTCATGGTGGCAACAGACTTGGATAACATCAGTCCTGGTGGTGGTGGCGGTGGTGGTCCGTGGGGTGGCAGACAGCCTCATGGTGGCAGCAGAGTTGGATAACATCAGTCCTGGTGGTGGTGGTCCGGGGTGGGCAGAGAGACTTATGGTGGCAGCAGACTTGGATAACATCACTCCTGGTGGTGGTGGTGGTCCATGGGTGGCAGACAGACTCATGGTGGCAGCAGACTTGGATAACATCAGTCCCAGTGGTGGTGGTCCGGGGTGGGCAGACAGAGTCATGGTGGCAGCAGACTTGGATAACATCAGTCCCGGTGGTGGTGATCCATGGGGGGCAGACAGACTCATGGTGGCAGCAAACTTGGATAACATCAATCCTGGTGGTGGTGGTCCAGGGTGGGGGGGCACACTGCCTTTTAAATACTGCAGTTAAAACATGGCAACATTAACCAACATCATCTTTATAAAGAAAACTGCCCTCACAGTCATCGATGTCTGAAGTCTGACCACTGGGAAATTCTTTCTCCATTGTGTCATCATCTATGTCAGTGGTGGTCTGTTTCAGGCAGCATTGCCAGTGCCACCAGGATACTCCATTTCCACAGCAGCAAGACCACCATGACTAGGCCGGGGTATGAATACTGAGGTTGCAGTCTGTGCTGGTATGTGCCTCTCATTCATTATAAGGAATGTTAGCAAATTAACATTTGCAGGAGACAGGTTTGTCTGACGATCCCTGACTGTTGCACCTGCTGAGCTGACTATCCTCTCAACACTTACACTGGAGGGTGGGCATGTGAAGTACTTCAGTGCCACTGCAGTCAGCTCTGGCCATTCACTGACCTTTCCACTCCAGTACAAAAGAGGATCTTCACTTATTGTCAGATGCCTGTTTTCAGACAAATCTGACTCAACCATTCTCTGTGCCACACTAAGTCTGATTGTTGATGCATCAGCCTGTTCCCCGAAATCATTGATGTCACAAATACCCACTTGAGACAAAGCCTCCCAAACCGGGTTGATGCCAACCACTTTGGATGACAAACCACCAGGAACTACAGTCCCCTTATCCTTGCATGATATGTTTGCTGGTCCTCCAGCTACACCTTCAGCTGGATTATGATGCTGAGGATTGAAAACCTTGGCACGTGACTTCTGTGCCCCATGAACCAAGCGAAACAGTTGACCACTGATATTTTTTACCTGTTCAGGCCCTCCCTCCAGTACTGATGCCATTCCATGTTTGTATCGTGGGTCCAGCATTGTTGCCATGGCAAAGTTGTCACTACGCTGAATGCTCACAATGTGACGATTCTGGTCGAATACTGTCAGCACGTGTTGCAGCAACATACTGCTACCACCGTCTCCGGCAACATTAAGGCTATGCTGTACATTCACCAATGTCTGCCTCTGCACCCTCCGCAGTAGAATTGATTGGCTAATGGAGGCAGACTCGCCACTCACTGCCTGTGTGGCATGTTCAAAAGGCCGTAAAATTGTTATTACTGAGTCCATGAGGCGCCACTGTTCAGTCATCATAGACATGGAGGCCCCAGAACTGTCATGGCTAGTGTGCATAACAAGATATTCTGTGATGGCTTTGTATTGTTCATACAACCTCTGTGCCATGTATAATGTGGAGTTCCATCGGGTGACAACTTCCAGCTTCAAGCGGTGCTGAGGCAGGCTGTTTTGTATCTGCAACTGCCGCAGTGGGTCACGGGCCTTTTCAGATCTTGAAAAGTGAGAGCAGATACATTGTGCAATGGTCAGCATTTCCTTTACATCAGGGTGCTGCAGAAACGTCTGAACCACAGTATTTAAACAGTGGGCCATGCATGGAACACGAAAAAAAAACACTATTCGTGATGCATTTCAGCACATTTGGCCCATTGTCACTTGCTATGAACCCAGCTCTCAGGGACAGAGGGTATAGCCATCTGTCAGTTTCAGTCAGTACCATGTCCAACATGTTCTCACCAGTGTGTTAACAGGTCACACTGTGCATAGCAATTGTTGCATGCTGGTGAATTCCAGGAAGATTGCTACTGCGACAATCCACCTTCCTGCACTGATTATTCACACCACCAGCATCAGAAACAACCCCCGGCACCTGCGCCCAGTGTGCAGTTATACACAGATATGAACTCCCTGCTGTTTTGCCCCTTGTCCACATATCCATACTTAAATGGATGAATGGAGAGGAGGAATGTTGAAAGGCATGTCTTACTGAGTCTGAGACAGTGCTGAACAATTCGGGAACAGCACCGGTAGAAAAGCATGCCCTGGATGGGACTTTCCATTTTGGACAGGCATGGGCAGCAGACTGCCGGAACCCAGAATTCTCCACAAACGAGAGGGCAAAAGATTGGTTGCCAGCATTTCTGCTACAGCAGCATTAAGTTCATGTGACACTGTATGATTTGGGGGGGGTACTTCAGCTTATGTGCAAAAACACTCTGTAACGTGGGCTGACTTAAACGTTTTACACGGTGTGTGTTGTTGGTCACAAATGGTTGTGGTCTGTGATGAATGGCATTGGCAGGCAGGGGGTGGAGTGTGGACATTTGATGAAGACGGTTGCACAGGTGATGATGACAAACCCAGAAATGATGTTATTTTTCCAGATTTGCCAACCAGGGTTGATGTACCACTTGCACTAGATATACTGCATTCACCACCACCACCACAAAAACTGCTACTCTCACCAGCACTGGATAACATTTCAAAGTCATTATGGTCCTCCACCTCATCATGCCTGTAGTAATCCTCTGCTCTTATTACCACACTACTGCACATGTTTAATTTCCTACTGGACTTAACAGTCATGGAAGGGGATAACACGCTGGTTATGGTTTCCGCCGGTGTTACGGGTGAACGCTCAAGTCTGGTATTAGCTGCCAGCTTGTGCTGGGTCCACAGAGCCAAGTGCCTATTCTTAAGATGCGTATGCTGTCCTCCTGTCCCAAGATGGTTCTCCTTTTTACCTCAACTCACACGCACATGGCAAACCTGGCAGATTGCAACTGAGTCATCATTTGCATCTTGAACAAAAAAAATCCCAAATAAGGGACTGTGATGCTTTGCATTTAACATGTTCATGATGATGTGGCTTATTTAAGTCTGTTATTTTAAGCACTGAAGTTGGGGGGGGGTACATGATGTTTCTGGCACTGCACACTTGGACTGCAACTGACCACTATGACTACCTATCATACTGAGTACTGGGTCGCCATCATCATCATCATCATCATCATCATCATCCACTAAAACAGGTAAATCACAAGTTTTTACAGGAGGGGATTCCTGCAAACAGATTCAGACACAAACACTTTTAATTTCTTTTTCTCCGGTTCCCAACTGGGGTCAATTAAATCATCATCATATTCATCAATGTCACTGTCACACATTCCACTTCTTCTGCTTGGATGCTAACATGTGGACTGCATGTTGCAACAACAGCAACATCATCATCATCACATTCATCATCAGCATCTACACCACCAACACCTAATATTTTTTCACCACACTCTGAATCACTGTTGCATAGAAAATGAGTGACGTTAAGTGCCACGGTGGATGGAATATCACATTGTATGCTATCATTGACATGATCATCAGAATCAGGTTCAGTTAGTGGGATGTTACTGGGAAGTAAGACATCATCTACGCTGTCACTCACTTGCACTGCTTCACACTCAATATGTTTGGATATGGTACACTGTTCGAAATTAGAACTTGACACAACAATGTTAATACTACCTCCACCACCACTAACACCAGTAACACTAACACCACCGGCTGGGAAAACATCATCTCCTCCAACTATCAGTAAAGCTACTGATTGGGCTGTAAAAAACATTGCAGGAGAAATACCTTTCCTCACATCAGCAATGCACTTCTCCTTATGCGTACTACTACCACGCCCACAGACCCTCTTACTGCCAACATTGCCATGGCCAGAAACAGCTTTACTTGCATGCCTCTTTGCAGGCATTTTGGGGGATCAACCACAAATATTATTACCAAATTCAGATTTTGATACGTTCACTTTCTGACTGGAGGGTCGCTACTTGCTAGCTGGATGTGAAGCAAAATAAACAACTGTGGCTTCAGCAACAGATAAGGGACTACTGTGTTGTGACACTGTCACAGAATTAAAACAACTTCAGTAACCACTGGTGCTGATAGGGTCACAAAAACAATCCAGTCTGGTAAAAAATACCTTTTTAACGTGGGGGGAGCACTGAATACAGACAGAGCTGATTTTTACGGCACTACAAGCAGCAACACTAAGAACAGAGAACACAATCGCAGTACAAAATCAGGCAGCTGCAGTGGATAGCAGGTTCACACTGCTGCGCTTAGTTGCACTTACACTGATCTGTGTCACAAATTTTAAAAGGTGTATTATATTTGATGCACGCAACACTGCACACACAACCCAGAACACTGAGGCCCAGATATTCAAAAGGGTTGCGCATAGCGTAACAGTGTTGCGCCATTCGCAACCCACTGATGCTCCCCGGCATGATATTCAAAAGGGAAAAGTGCGTGGCACAAATCTCGATGCTCAGAGCGCATCAGTAATTGTGCGCGGCGTAGTGGGTGCCATGCATACCCTGCACAGCCCGTTATTCAGCCTGGGATGTGCAGAGCCGACGCGCAACCCCTACCTGCGCCAGCACAAAGTTGATCCAAAAAAAGGAACAAGGGATAGCCACCCAGAGGTGAGCTGCCACATTGCAGGGTGCAACATGGCAGCTGCCACCTCTGGGTGGCCACCCGAGCACCGGCTGCACCTGGCGGCACCCCCCCCATGCCCAATCACAGGCATTTTTAAAAAAAGAAGAATTCCGTCCAATATCCCTGGTGGTCCAGTGGACTGCTGTCTGTCCGATCATGGGCATTTGTAATAGAATAAATAAATATTTCCAGTATCCCTGGTGGTCCAGTGGACCGCTGGCTGTCCAATCACGGGCATTTTTAATAAAATAAATAAATAATTCCAATATCCCTGGTGGTCTAGCCGTACCCCCCCATCCGCCCACTGAACCTCACCGCCCGCTCCCCCAGTCAGCCGGCTGGCGGCAGCACGCACCGCGCCGCCCGCGCCACCGACTGACACTGCCGATGGTAGACGCCATTGGTCACAGTGTGAGCCAATGGGCATGCAGTCCATATTATATGTACACATTCCAGATATGGAATCATTCACATATCTGAATGTAGCACGGTATGGCTGCATGCCCATTGGCTAACGCTGTGACAATGGTGTACAGCCCTGACGACGGTGTCAGTCGCTATGGGTGGGGTGGCAGGCGGTTGGTTGCTGCCACCACGACTGACCGAGGGGGGGGAGTGGGGTGGTGGGGCTCAGTGGGTGGGGGGGGGGTACCACTAGACCACCAGGGATATTGGGATTATTTATTTATTTTATTACAAATGCCCGCGATCAGGCAGACAGCAGTCCACTGGACCACCAGGGATATTGGGATTATTTATTTATTTTATTACACATGCCCACGATCGAGCAGACAGCGGTCCACTGGACCACCAGGGATATTGGATGGAATTCTTCTTTTTTTAACAAATGCCCGTGATTGGGCTGTGGAGCACATCGCCAGCTGCAGGGGGTGTTGGTCTCCGATGGCTGCTGCCTGGCAGGGTGCCAGGCACAAGTCGTCAGGGATCGGTGCACCTGCATGCAAACTGGGCCATAATGACATGCAAATGGCCCCATTTGCACCTTGCATACATTATGGCCCCATTTGCATGTCAAGTTTTGAATATTGAGGTTGCTGTGCATAGCGCAGTAGAACTTGCACTAGTGCATCCCCATACTCCACTCTGGCCACTTGCGCTGATGCAGTGCCACTGCACCATGCACACTGTGGGTGGCCAGGGTGAGATATTCAATGATGCTGTGCCATGGCACAGTTCAGTTGGATATCGCCCAGTCCACACCCCTGCGCAGCCAAGTTACGCTGCGCCCAAGCTTGCGCCACAGCCTGGCGCAGTTTGAATATCTGGGCCTTTGTGTATAATGCTGAATGAGGAATGCGATGCAAATGCAAAAGTTCAGTATACTCATTGCCACATAATGTAAATTTGTAATCTAAACAACCCGACCTTATGAAATGCTACACCACATTCACACAACAAGCAGCAAGAAAATGTGTACTATCACTGACAATTTTACTATGTGTACAGTAGCACAGTCAGTTATATAACAAAAATATTACCAAAACACAAATAAATCACTAGTTCTCTAACTTAAATCTACCTACACACAGATACGCCCCTCCCCTACACAGCACACTTCACTGTCTTTCACCACACACTCAATGTTGTAAATTTACATTCAAAATCCACACACAAACAAAAACGCTCGATGATGTGAGCACAGGAGGGTTTTCTACAATCGATGAACTACAGTTGGATCCCCAAAAAAAAAGCAAAAATGCTTTTTGAACAGCTTTTAAAAGATTCCTACAGACAGCTATCAGAGCACACTGTCTCCTACTCCTTCCTACTCATACTACCTGGAACTGAGGCTGTGCAGATCAATATAGAGCACACGTGACCTGAACTCCCATGAATCACTGTAAAATCCTCCTTTGGAGCTCAAAAACAAGGTGAAGTGAGGCAAAGTGAACTGCCACCAATGAACTTCGCCTTAAAAATTGAAAGAGAAGTGACCAGTGGAGGCGGAGTAATGTGAAGTAGCTGTTTTCAATGCACTTTGCTTCGCATTGCGGAGCACTCTGCGAATCCGCCTTTGCTCCGCAAATCACTTCATGAAGCGGATTGAGCCCACTTCACCCACCACTAGCCTTAGTATACCTAAATGTGCCACGGAACTGGGTGAACAAGCCTTTTCAGCATCGGCCCCCAAGCTTTGGAACACCTTGCCCTCATCTATTAGGCTCTCTAAATCATACCAACTGTTCAAAAATGAGCTACGTGCCTACCTCATGGGCACTGATAGATGCACATGTGCCCAAATCACTGGAGCACCCACCTAGTATAGCTCTCCCAAATCTAAAGCACTTTCCTTATATGTATTTATTTATTTAGTTTTTGTTTTCCTTATATGTGTGTGCCACATTCTTATGCGGAAAGGCTTAACCTCTCTGGTTGTGACCACCTGTTTCTTGGGGGGACCAGCATTACCTGATCTGTTGCCATATTAATCCCATATGCTACTAACCTTGCACTAGAACATGATTTGTTTGATTTCTTCTTCAGTTATTGTTTCCCGTTTGCAACTGCCTCGCCAACTGTGATGCAGCAATACCTGAGATATCTATTATAGCCTAGTTTCCTTGCACTAAATCATGTGATGTTATTTATCTCCTGACTTGCTATTGATTCTCTATGAAACTCTGTATATAACTGTATCTCTGTATGTAACTCTACCGGGTCGTGCCTGAAAATAGGCAAAGTTTCTTGTCTAGTGCACTTACCCAGTAAACAAACAAACTAAATAAATAAATGCTAGTAAAAAGAATGCTTGTTAATCACTTGCTCTTTAATAAAGCTGTTGATCTTTGGCTGAGAGTTCTACCTGTAGCTAGATGCAGGGAGTGGGAAGGGAACCATAGGAAGGCTGCTAGGGTGATTTACAAAAAGTACAACAATTAGGACTATCAGACACACATGTGTATTGGTTATTAGGTGTTACATCTTAAATGTGTACTCTGCATTGTCAGTGGCTGCACAACCACACTAAACTGAACAATGGATCACAAGACACCTAGTGACAGGCTAAAGAATTACAAATTCAGCATTTTCTCCTCTGACATCAGAATGTACACTGGCTGACCGATAGTGCATTGCTGTGTGCTGTAACATACGATACCTTTGAAAGAGGTCATGGCCACCACTGTAGATCCAAATATGTTTATACACCTTCTAAATCTTAGGTGCTTCTTCCACACTGAGAACATGTGCCACCACCCTTTGCACGAGGCAACTGAGGCAACATCCAACCTGGGCAAACAGGTAATCACAAAGTACATCTTCGCAGGATGAAATGGGGATCAGAATTCCATGCAAACAGTCAATGTTTGTCCCACCTATGAAATTCACAGTGCTGACTGTCTTTAAAGTCTATTCAAATGATTTAGAGCAATACTATGCAAATAATAACACCAAGCAATACAGCAATCTATCAGTACTGGAAACACAAGCTTTGAATGATCAATCAATCAAACAATTATGCCCCTACAATAAAATCTGCTGATAATGGAGTAAGTACAGGTATAGTAGTAATGAATACATCAGCATACACTGTATAAGAGAAGTCACAAGACAATTGTCAGACACAAGAGTGTATAAGAAACTGTCCTATAATCCGATTTTGGAACTAAAGAAGAAGGTGGACAAGTTGATTAAAGAAGCATATCACAGATTTTGGGTCAATGATAAAATAAAAGATTTCCTAACAGTGGACTATCATAGAGGCATAAGTCAGGAAGCATAGACAGACCAAGAGGAGTTATAAAATTTGGAAGTAGCATTTTATCATTATCAATAATAAAACAGAAAAAATAAAACTGTACAGGATAGCTCTTCATTTTATTTATTTATTTGTTTATTTAAAAGTTTTACCAGGAAAGACATACTAAGCAGACTACCGCTCGATTCCAGATGTGTCCTGGGGGAGGAGGGAAAACAGGATATAACATTCTAGTAACAATAAGAAATGACAGAACAGCAAAATTACATAGGTGTCATACAATATGTACAAGGTTTCATAATTACAGTGATAAATAATCTAGGAATAGTATGTACAGGAGGCAAGAAACAGAGAGTGAGCAGCATAATAGTAGGCAGAATAAGTATAAAAGGTAATGGCAATCAAAATTTGATAGTTAAGCATTTGAGTGGGCTTAAAGGATATATAAACAAAAAAAAAATCATACATCTGATTCTCCCCTGGAAAAACATTGCTTTGTTTATAACAGATGCTTTTGCTTGGCAGTTCAAACTTTGCATCCTATTTTTGTACTTTACCTCTCCAGTTTTTTCAGAAAAAGTATCAAAGCTTTGTCAGTTTCCTTCCTGAGGCCAGCCTGAAGAGCACATCTAGTCTTAACAGGTGCAACATAATAGTGCATTTTGTCCCAGAGCTGGCTTTACTGTTGACAATTCTGTAAACAAGTTCCACCCAGAATATTTCTCTGGAGGGATTTCACAAACTTCTTAGAGGAATCTTTCCTGGCCACCCTCTCTGTGATCGACTGGTGCCAAATCATTGAGCTTCTAACACTAGATGATGCCTTGAAGAACTTTGTAAATCACTCTCTTTCAGCTTGCCAATAATCATGTCCTGTTCAGGAAACTTATGGTAAAGGGGAAATACCACAAATTGCTGACCAGCAAACTTAAAAAACTGATGATCCAATTAGACAGGGCCTGAGTACATTACAAAACAGGCATTTGTCAATGCCAAACATTGCTTGCTTATATGTGCTGTATAGGTATTTGGAAATGAAAGTACCATGCCTAAAAACTGCCAGTGGGGGCTGGAAGCTCATGCTTTCTGACCGTAGCCCGTGTCCACTTTTCTCCCTTTGCGGTCTTGGTGAGCAATGGCAGGCACAACCTACCAACATCCGTCACACTCTGCTCCCTTTACTACACCACTCTAGTAGCATCCCAGGTCATCACCAGGGGTCACTACAGAGCAGTGGGTCCCTGGATCCTGCCCCGGGATAGGAGAGGAGTCCTCCAGATGCTTAATCCTATCCCTCCCCTGCCGACCCCTGCCAGCCAGGGCTTGTGTCCAAACCCGGATTGCCAGTGTGGCGTGAGGTGTGGCATCCAGCGCCTCAACCCTCATCGCCAGTGGGCTGGCAGTAATGCTGCCTTTAATACTTCCCTTCCCTTCCTGCTCCAGTGTACCCTGTCCCGCGTACAAGTCACTATTCCTTCCAGACCCTACCCCAGTTAGTTACTAACCCATAATGTTTGGTGTGGCACCAATCCCTCAGCCACTAGTTGAACTCCCACAGCCTACCCTTCCTCCCCATGCTTGCTCATGGTACCAACAATACCTCCAAGAATGCCACCAACTTCCTCACCCCCTCACACTGCCTGCCCAACTACTCGAACCTCCCCCTCACTACTTCCACAGTGTCCCCCACCAAGTCATTTGTATGCACATGCAACAGTAAATGAGGTTTCTTCCTCTCCCTCACTGCATGCTTGAGCAGTGCCTGCTCTGACCCCCTGCAGTCAGCCTTGGGACAGCTTCAACCCAAATATGGCTGTGCCTTTCTCCCTTTCTGCCTCATCTCACCCATTTCAGTATAGAATCCCCTAGGATGAGTACCCCCATCTCTTACCCCCTTTCCCTTCTAATGCCCCTTCCACCACCCCAGTATTCATTCTTCCCTGCCCCTTACCCCCCACAGCTTCAGCCTCTGTGACATCTGTATCTATACCCCCTACTTCTGCTTCACCCCTTTTCTCTGCCTTATTCATCCCATTCCTCTTGAACCCCTTCCCAGCCTGACTACTTCCTACTGGGCTTCCCATGTCAACCTCTCCTCCTCCCCTGCTGATTTCCAACCCCTTTCCTATCCTCGCTGTTATCGATTTAGAGCCCCCATTCCCTTCTACCCCGATAGTGATGCCCCTCCCATCCTTCCCCCTTCCCGTAGCCTTCTCTCCTCCAGTCACCACCCCTCCTTCCTTACTAGCACCCCTTCTACCCTTTCATCCTTGCTATCTCATCCCCTACCTGTTGCCATCCCTCTCATGCCCCACTTGTCCTCTCCCCTTCAGTATGTTCCTGCTCCCCCTCTCTCTCCCATAGCAGAGGTCTGAATCTATTCTTGGTCGATACCCCTCCTACATCTCTTCCCCTATCAGTTCCCCCCTACTTGTTCCCCTCTGTGCCACCCCTGGTCTCTTCCTACCTGCAACCATCTGCTCTCTCCCCCCTGGTATTCCTTGTGGTCTCTTTCTCCCCCATCAGGAGGCCCCCTTGAATCGGGCACCCCCTCTCTTCTCCTGTCTTTTCTGTTAGTGCCTCTGATACTGAGGTGAGTTTCACTCCCTAGTTGTTCTTCCTGCATCCCCCTTTGCCATCCCCTACCCCCCCTGGATGCCTACCATACTCATCTGCCCCGCCACTTAGACTCCTCCCTAACCTCCACAGTTCCTCCCTCAAACTAGCCAGCCATCTACAGACCATGCACCCCACATCCTCCAAGCCCAGTCCAGGATCATGGTAGACCCACAGCCTGTACAGCCCAACACCCTTCCAAAGATGCCCGCCCTATTGACATGTGGCACCTGCCTCATTTTGGCCCCATCTTATGTTACAGGCTCTTACTCCCAGGTTCTGTACCCTACTACAACTGTTAGGCCCCTATTTAGTCAAATTCCTGCCCCCCCACACTAGTCCCCCCTACTGCCCCTTCCTGACTAGGTTAATTCGGTCCCAAATCTCATCCATTAGATACTGTATTACAATAGCAATCCTAAAGCCTCCTTGTCCATTTTGCACCCCTCAGCTACCATACTTTTTGTTCTCAGGTCTCATATAGTTTCACTTAGCCCAATTAGAAATTCTATTGCACTCCAGGTATTACTCAGCTCAGTTAGATAAATAAACAGAACAAATAAATAGGTATTATTACAGCAGTCATAACAGTATAGCTCAGTACTTAGCTCAGTTAGAGAAATAAATAGAACAACTAAATCTGTATTCTTACAGCAATCCTAAAAGTATCCAATCATTGCTTTGTCTCCACTCCAGAGACGCTACTGTAATATAGGACCACAGAGGACCCTGGGTGGGATGGTGGGCAACTCTGAAGTCCCAGCAGAGCTCCATTGAGCTCCCTCACTCCCCCTCTCTCACTCGATCATTCTATTTCTCCCAGCACTGCAGGCTGTCCTTTTGTACTGGGCTCCTGCTTGCATTGGTGCCTTTTTCTGCCCACAAAGAAATCTGAAGCAGTCCTGCTAGAGCTCCATTGAGCTTTCTCACTCTCTCTCTCTCTCTCTCTCTCACTCTTTCTGTTTCTCCTGGAGCTGCAGGCTGCCCTTTTGTACCAGGCTCCTTCTTGTGTTGCACCTTTTTCTGCCCACAAAGAAATCTGCAGCAGTCCTGACAGAGCTCCGTTGAGCTTGCTGACTCCCCCTCCCTCACTTGCTCATTCTGTTTCTCCTGGCACTGCAGGCTGCCCTTTTGTACTGTGCTCCTGCCTGCATTGGTGCCTTTTTCTGCCCACAGAAAGTTCACAGCTATCCTGACAGAGCTCCGTTGAGCTCGCCCACTCCCCCTCTCTTACTCACTCCTTCAATTTCTCCCAGTGCTGCAGGCTGCCCTTTTGTCCTGGGCTCCTGCCTGCATTGGCACCTTTTTCTGCCCACAAAGAAATCCACAGCAGTTCTGACAGAGCTTCATTGAGCTCGCTTACACCCCCCCTCACTCGCTTATTCTGTTTCTCCCGGCACTGCAAGCTGCCCTTTTGTCCTGAGCTCCTGCCTGTGTTGGCTCCTTTTTCTGCCCACAAAGAAATTCACAGCAGTCCCGACAGATCTCTGTTGAGTGCGCTCACTCCCCATCTCTTACTCACTCCTTCAATTTCTCCCAGTGCTGCAGATTGCCCTTTTGTACTGAACTCCTGCCTGTGTTGGTGCCTTTTTCTGCCCACAAAGAAATCCACAGCAGTCCCAACAGAGCTTCATTGACCTCTCTCACTCCACCTGTCTCACTCGCTAGTTCTGTTTCTCCCGGCACTGCAGGCTGTCCTTTTGTACTGGGCTCCTGCCTGTGTTGGTGCCTTTTTCTGCCCACAAAGAAATCTGCAGCAGTCCTAACAGAGCTCAGCTGAGCTAGTTCACTCCCCCTCTCTCACTCGCTCAATCTTAATCTGTCCCAAACACTGATTTCCTACAGCGACTGTGCCATTCTGCACCAGAAGGGCAAAAACACATTTCGGTCAGGATGTGAAAAATGACAGCTATACTATTCATAAGGAGGTGTGAAAAAATGGCAGTGTTAAAAATCTGGCATGAAAATATTACAAATTCGTGAAGTTATGAGCATGCATGGAAACTGTACAATGCACCCTCGTAAAACAGTCATTTTGGGGATTTTTTTCACCAAATTTGCAACATAGGCATTTTGAGAGCCCACCTCATGAACAGTGTACTGTCATTTCATTAGTTGGTCCCAAAAGGTGATTCCATGCAGTGACCACAAAATCACCTTTCAGGACCAAATAACACAATGACGGTGATTGAATTCATGAGGAGGGGGTCCCAAGAACCCCATGTTGCAAATTTGGTGCCAAAATTCCCAAAAATGGACAGGATATGCACCAAAGTTGAAAAAAAACCATATTGATAGCATCATTCAGCTTGCCAGCATTTCTTCAGGTTGCAGTCAGCTTTGAAGAGTGCAGACATGTTCCCAGTCCACCAAAGATCATCGCACCAGGCTCTGGACATGAGTATGGGGTAAGAGGGTGTCAGGAGGTGGGGTGTGCAGAGGGTGGGTGGGGGTTGGAGATGGGGCCACCAACCTCTAAGACGGACAGTTTTCTTATTTTACAGGCGTTGGGGAAAAAAAAACATTGCAGGACTGTTTTTTTTCAGGGACTTTGGCACACTGGGGCAGGCTCCCAGCATGTCACCTGAATGTTTTGGGGGGCTGTAGCCAACAGTGGATTGGGCACCCCCATCAGCACATACCAGTTGGGGGAGAAAGTGCCGAGTGAGATTGGGCACCCCCTTGGCAGACAACAAATTGGGGGGACATTATGCCAATGGGGAGTGGGCTCCCCCATTGGAAAATTCAGCTTGGAAGGGAGAACTGAAGCTGACAGTGATTGGGCACCCAGTCAGCAAAAAAGGTGGGAGAGCATGATGCCAAGGGTGGACTGAGCACCCCCTCAGCATACAACAGAAACTTGGGTGTGGGGACATTATGCCAATGGGGACTGGGCTCCCCATTGGCAAACTGGGTCAGGGGCATGCAAGGTACTGCCCTACAATGATGGGTTGCTCCCTCATTGCAGTGGAATGGCTGATGCTGCAATGATGAGGCAGCCCCTGATTGCAGCGACTAAAACATTTCAAGGTGGTGGCACGCTGGCAGAACTAGTGTCAGCAGCAGCATGCCACCCCATTGGAGAAAGTGGGCCAAGCCTCAAAAGGCAGTGTGGGCATTGGCCACAACAGTGCCGCACCTCCACAACCTGCTTCTTCAGCAAGCTGCTGCAACATATTTCTTGTGCATGTACACAAGCAACATAAAAATCAGGGCTTATGGCTGATTGGGTTAAATACAGGGAGCTTAGGAATCAATGCAAATTGAGGGCAAAGATGGCCAAAAGAGGCTATGTCAAAGGTCTCCAAAATAATAATCTCTCTGACACGAAGAAATTTTGAATCCAAGTGTACTCCTTGTTAAAGGGTAGTACTGGGGTCTCAGATGGCCTGATTACAGTCAATGGACAGACTGTCTGTAACCCCAGGCTGCTATCAATGTATTCAATCAATCCTTTACCAAACTTACCAAATTCAATACTGGGCCCCCTTACCCACTCCAGCCTTCTCCAGCCCCAAGGGTACTGATCCCTCACTTCCACAATTTCACCTCCACTTAGTTACTAGAAAAGAAACATAGAAACATAGAAGTTGATGGCAGAAAGAGAACTCTAGGTCCATCTAGTCTTCCCATTTGTTTTGGACATATTTTGACCCTCTAGTTGTCCTTTGTAGTCTGGGCTCCCTCGTGTCTATCCCATGCATTCTTGAATCCCCCCACTGTGTTGACCCCCACAACCTCTTGGGGAAGGCTGTTCCAGGTGTCCACCACTCTTTATGTGAAGAAAAACTTCCTGGTGTTGCTAGAGAACCTCCCTACTTGCATCCTGAGGTCATGTTCCCTGATCGTGGAGCCCTTCTTGAAGTGAAAAAGTTCCTGTGTCTGTATCTTGTTAATGCCTTTTATGTACTTGAATGTTTCAAGCATCTCCCCCTCTCTCTTCTCTGCTCCAGGGAGTACATATCCAGTTCCCTAAGTCTTTCCTAGTAGGAAACGTACTACAGACCCTCAATCATTTTTGTTGCCTTTCTCTGTACTGTTTCCAGCCAGATAATGTCCTTCCTGAGGTGAGACCTCCAGAATTGGACTGTGTATTCCAGGTGAGGCCTGACCAGTGACCTATACAGTGATTGTACCACCTCTCTCCTCCTGTTCATGATTCCCCTCCCAATGAAGCCGAGCATTCTGTTGGCCTTCAATGTTGCCTTCTCACACTGCTTACTAACCTTCAAGTCATCTGAAATTGTGATTCCCCGGATCTCATTTCTGGTTTGAGGCTGCCAGTCTTTTGCCTCCTAAGTAATACTCCTTTCTTGGATTTTTATTTTCTATGTGCATGACCTTGCACTTTTTGGCATTAAATCTCAGCTGCCACAGTCCACACCATTCTTCTAGTTTCTTGAGGTCAGCATCCATCTTTCTCACTCCTTCTGAGGCTTCTACCCTGTTACATATCTTGGTGTCATCTGCGAACAGACCCACCTTCCCTTCCAGTTTGTCAGCGATGTCTGCTAGAAAAACATTGAAGAGTGGAAGTCCCAGCACTGAGCAATGGAGTACCCCTCTGGTCACCCTGCTATAGCTATACTAAAGGGAACAAAAATTAGTAGCTCTGCTGGCCCAGATATGTTGGAACTCAGGTTACTGAAGGTCACTGCCTCAGTTATAGCTACCCCAGTTGATATGTTGTTTAATAGGTCATTTCTCAAATGGAATATCCTAGCAAAAGGAAGGAGGCTGTGGTTGTCCCAGTTCACAAAGGTGGACTCAGGGAAACAGTGGAGAACTACCAGCCTATTTCTATTCTTTGCACACTTGCCAAGATACAGAAGAAGCTGGTGTTGTACAGTATATAACCAAGTTCAGGATTACCTTGAAATGCACCACTTGTCCTACAAGCAGCATGGCTTTAGATGGAACCATAGCATAGAAACTGCTCTGATTAAGTTCATTAATGATGTCTTCCAGTTCCAGGATAAGGGGTTCTAACTGGAGCCATCTTTATTGATTTTACCAAGGCTTTTGACTTGGTCATGTCCTAATCCTTGATAAACTAAAACATCTTGTTCTTGATTCTCACTCACAATATTGGCTCACTCACTATCTCACCCATAGGTCACATAAGGTCAAATGGAGAGGCGTCTTGTCTACCTGCATGCCAGTAACAGATGGTGTACCTCAGGGTTCAATACTTGGCCCTTTATTATTCTCAATATTTATTAATGACCTGGAAAATAACTGCAGCAATGGTCACCTCATACTTTATGCCAATGATGCGGTCCTTTATAAGAGCTACCCTGATGCAAAGACACTTAATGCCCAACTGTCAAGTGACTTTGAGTCTCTTGAAAAATGGATCACCCTGAACAGGTTGGTTCTGAATGTAAAAAAAAAAAGAAGGCAATCCTATTCAGATCTAAACACATTGGAACGGACAGACAGCAACTGCTTTCCCTAGCAACCTCCTCAAAAACTCATATTGAAGTGGTGGATGTGACTAAGTATTTTGGCGTCCATATTGACCAAGATCTTAGCCTCCAGTCACAGCTGGATCATGTTATTAAAGCCATCCACCCGAAGCTTGGATTTCTATATAGACTGGGTGGCTACATTACTATGGACTCCAGGCTAGCAATATCAAATAGTGTCCTTTTCTCTAAACTGGTATACAGTGCCCCTGTCATACAATCTCTTGCATGACAAAGCTAATATTCTTCAGGTGAAGCTACCTCTGGCTGGAAGCTGCAATACTGGACTTAGGATTTGCAAGAAAGCGAGTTGTGCTCACAATAGAGGGAGGTGAACCTTACAATTTACAATTGTCTTTGGTTTGTAGAAGATATTCTTCAGGTGGAGGCTACTTCTAACTGAAAGGTGAAATAAGGAACTTAGAATTATCAGGAAAGACAGTCTTTCAATCAACAGAGGGAGGTGGACCTTGCTTTACTTTTGTTACAATTGTTAAGATTTTCAGTGCAGAAAGAGTTTAAACCCAGAGGGACTGAATAATGTTTACTGTGTCTGTCCTTGTGCACAGCTGACTTGTTTTTGGGCTGACTGCTTTCAGAGCACAAATCACCAGGCAGTTTTGGGGCTGGGGAGGTTTACCTGTGTCTGACTTGGATGTCTGGATTTTTCTGTTTGATTAGCAGGGTATTTTCTCTGTCAAATTGTCATGTAGGGCATCTTGCTGACAGGAAGGCACTCATTGCAGTGGTGGGTCAGAGATTTTAGCAGATTGTTTCATGAGGGCACAGTTTATGCCCAAATCCTGCCCACCTCTCACCTCACCCACCCCTGAAAATAGTTTGTTTATACCTGGGGTTCTGACATCATTTCCTCAATAGTGCAAGGTGCATATCACTGTCATATCCTCTCTAGCACACTGCACTGACAATATAAGCATACACATTGTATAATATATATATATTTCTATATAACAAACCAATCACACACACACACACAAAAAAAAACAAGAAGGTAGACAGACATGTGGGGAGTAGTGCAATGTAATGGCTGTGGGGCAGCAGTCTTCTGGGAGTCTTTCTGGAGGCTGAGATACTGTCCTATTTGCAGACAACTCTCTGCCCTGAGGGAGGAAGTTGACTATCTTCAGGCCATGCTGGACTGTAGTAAGGGAACCTCCCACATCCAGGAAGCACCAGACCCACCACCACTACCTCAGAGGTTGCAAAGAAAGCACAGCAGTTGGACCACTGTGGGCTCAGGGAGGGTGAGGATAGTGGAACAGAGGTACACCCAGTCAGTTGTTCCACTCCACAATCCATACACTATTCTGGGGGAGCATAGTTCCCCATGGATGCACCCGCAGAGGAGACTAAGGAGGTTGAGGACAACTGTCACGAGGGAGGCCCACAGGAAGGAGGCAGAGGACACCACAAGGAAAGGAAGCAGCTCCTGGTGGGGGACTCAGTTATTAGGGGGCTAGAACTGGGGGGAGCAGGGAAAACTGAAGTAAGGTGCCTGGCTGGTGCCAAGGCTTGGAGGGACAGGAAGCACATCCTCAGGATCACAAGAACAGCTGCATGGGAGTCTGAGCTAGAAGTCATTGTCCACCTAGGGACAAATGGCTTGGCTCATCATGAGATCAGAGCAGTGCAGGAGGACTTTGCAGAGTTGGGGAGGGGCCTAACACAAGTAGCACACACAGTATCCTTCTCAGAGGTGCTGCCTGTCAATGGCATGGGTGAGGTGAGGGTACTTTGCACCATGCAGTTTAATGAATGGTTGAAAAAAATGGTGTGGAGCACAGGGGTTTGGCTTCATTGGGGACTGGGGTTCCACCTGGAGGGACTCCAGCCGATACTGGCAGGATGGTCTGCATCTGTCCAGGAAGGAAACAAGTCTTTTGGGCAATCAGTTTAAATGCTTCATTGGCAAGCTTTTAAACTAGTCAGGGGGGGCACTGATAAGCAGCAGGAAAATCCCAGCCTCCCCCTACAAAACAGGGTACTAAATGAGAAAAAGACCGAGGTAGAAAGGTTAGTGGGGGATGCTGCAACAGAAGGTAAAGCCATCACAAAATGGAGAGCAATGAGTACCAATGCCTATAGTCTGGGTAACAAGCTTCCTGAATTAGTGGCCTTGATGGAGGAGGAACATCTGGATATTGTGGCAGTCACAGAAACATGGTACAGACAGAACCATGACTGAGACATAAACATACCAGGATACACTATCTACAGGAGGGACAGGGAGGGTTAAAGAGGAGGAGGAATTGCTCTTTACATAAGGGAAGGAATCAAAGCAACAGAACAAAAGGGTAAACAGGGCAGAGAAGAAGCACTGTGGGTCAATTTGGAGACAGGCAATGGCACCACAATCCGCACAGGGGTTGTATACAGACCCCCCTCTCGGGGGAGGAAATGGACAAGGAAATTAAAGAAAGTATACTTAGAATGGCAGAAAAAGGGGAGATATTGCTGGTGGGTGATCTGAATATGTCAGATGTTAACTGAAGTGCAGTTGCAGCAGCCACTTCTAAGAGTGGGGTTATCCTAGATGCCCTACAAGGGGCATGCCTCAGACAACTAGTATTGGAACCCACTTGAGAGGGAGCAATCTTAGACCTGGTTCTCTCAAATGGAGATGGAGAGAGGATCACAGATGTAGAAGTGGGTAGCCATCTGGGAGCTAGCGACCATCAAACAGTATGGTTCACAATAAACACAGCAATAGAGTCAAGCCATACAAAGGCAAAAGTACTGGACTTCAGGAGGGCTGACTTTTCCAAAATGGGTGAGTACCTAAGGAATGCACCAGCAAATGGGCAGGAAGGAGGGGTGGAAGAACAAAGGGGAATAATAAAAACTGCCATCACAGAGTAACAAGCCTTTGTGTGAAGCAAATAAACAAAACAAAATGATGTCAGAAACCACTATGGTTCTCAAAGGAGGTAGCAGTGAAGGTTCAAGAGAAAAAGAAAGTATTCAGGAAGTACAAGGAATTACAGAAGGAGCAGGACAGAGAATTGTATCAGTTAAAGCAAAAGGAAGCTGGGAAGGCAGTCAGAACAGCATAGGCCTGAACTGAGGAAAAAATAGCCAACTTGGTTAAGAAGGGGGGATAAAACCTTTTATAGGTACCTCAGGGAGCGAAGAAAGACCAAGGGAGGGATAGTGAGGCTTAATAAAGGGGAGGGAGGTGGGCAGAGGGTGACTGTGAAAAGTCAGAGATACTAAACAAATATTTTTGCTCAGTATTTACAAATGAAGAGGGGGAGGTACCTAAAACAAACAATAGAAACACTCTGAATACAGAAGTTGATACCAGCCCATTTACAGAAGAAAAGGTTCTGACAGAACTCTTAAAACTGAAGGTGGGCAAAGCAATGGGGCCTGATGGGATTCATCCCAGAATTCTAAAAGATCTAAGGGTAGAACTAGTGACACCACTGATTACCCTCTTTAACAAATTATGGGAGGATGGAGTGGTACCTGAGGACTGGAGGAGGGCAGATGAGATCCCCCTTCACAAAAGTGGGAGCAGGGAAGAAGCAGGAAACTACAGACCTGTTAGTTTAACCTCAGTGATAGGGAAAATGATGGAATCACTTCTGAAGGAAAGAATTGTTGAGTACCTAGAGGCCAGAGGGGCACAGGACCCAAGGAACACGGATTCACAGTGGGAAGGTCATGCAGATTAATCTAATAGATTTCTTTGACTGGGTGACCAAAGTAGTAGATCAGGGAGGTGCTGTGGACATGGCCTACCTAGACTTTAGCAAGGCATTTGACACAGTCCCACACGAAAGATTAATATACAAGTTAGCCAGCCTGGGAGTGGGTCCCAAGATGATAGCCTATGTAAAGAATTGGCTGGAGAATAGGACACAGAGCGTAATAGTAAATGGAGTCCACTCTGAAGAAGTGGGGGTTACTGAGTGGGGTACCGCAGGGTTCAGTATTAGGGCCGGTCTCTTCAATGTCTTTATAAGTGACATTGCAGAGGGACTGGAAGGAAAAGTATGTCTCTTTGCAGATGACACAAAGATCTGCAACAGAGTTGATGCACAAGGTGGGGAGGAAAGGATAAGAAGGGACTTGGCAAGGTTAGAGAAATGGTCAAATGTATGGCAACTTAGATTCAATGCTAAGAAGTGCAAGGTAATGCACCTGGGAAACAAATACCCAGGGGAAGAGTGCACAATGGGGGGTGAGATACTAACAACAACAAAAATGAAAACGGACCTGGGGGTAGTCATATCAGATGACCTAATGGTGGGCAAGCAATGTGAGAGGGCAGTAAGGAGGGCTGGGGGATACTGGGATGCATAGGGAGAGGCATCACCAGTAGAAAACAAGGAGTTGTTATCCCTCTGTACAGACAGCTGGTGAGACCCCATCTGGAGTACTGCGTGCAGTTCTGGAGACCCACTCTCCGTAAAGACATAGACAGGATGGAAGCTGTCCAGAGGAGGGAAACTAAAATGGTGCAGGGTCTGCACTGGAAGACATATGAAGAGAGACTTAAGGAGCTTAATATGTAGAGCCTTGAGGAAAGGAGGGAGTTGGGGACATGATAGAAACTTTCAAGTACCTCAAGGGAATCAACAAAGTTCAAGAGTTGTGAATCTTTCAAAAAAAGAGGTATGCAAGAACAAGGGGGCACAATTTGAAGATAGAGGAGGGGTGGCTCAGAGGTAATGTAAGGAAGTATTTTTTCATGGAGAGGGTTGTGGATGCATGGAACGGCCTTCCAGAGGAGATTGTGGGGTTAAAAACTGGTGGAATTCAAGCATGCATGGGACAGTCATAAGGCAATTCTAGGGTTGGGGTAGGAAGAAGTAGGCTGCTGGTTAACTAGGATCTGCAGCTTATCCATTAGGTAGGGAAATGGGCAGACTGGGTGGGCCAAGCGGTCCTTATCTGCCATCAAATTCTATGTTTTTATGTTTCTATGAGAGCTGAGTCAAATAGGCTTGAGGTCTTATACCACAAAATAGGTTGCTTTGCATTGGCATCCCCCCCATGAAACATCATTGTGATGTGCTTACCTCGTTAAGCTGACTTACGTTTGATGGTAGACTACAGTACCAGCTGTTATGTATAGTATTTAAGCTAATAACTGTATATACCCCATCTAGTCTGGCTGTCCTTCTAGCCCCCATACCCTCTAGAAGGCTACTCCACACCTCAAATAGAAAAGTGCTTGATGTGCCTAGGATCTGTAGTTCTATGGGAAATAAGTCTATTGTCTTCCTGGCTCATTCTGTCTGGAATGCTCTCCCTGAGGTCCCACAGCATGCCAATACTCTCTCCTGCTTTAGAAATGGACTAAAGACTTACCTGTTTGAGAGTTGCCTCTGCTCCTGCTACAGTTGATCATCTGTTACTTAGTTAACCCAAGGACTTTTTCCCATGATGATGAATGACAAACCCTATCTTAATAAGGTATTTTCTCTCTCTGTAAAATCCTATAATGATTGTTCAGGTAAATGTCCCTTTAACCCTACTATCCTTGAACAACAACTGCAGTGTAGCTTACAGAAAGTTGAGGAGTGGTTCTGTGATCATAAACTGGTCCTGAACTATAAACAAAATGAAGGTGGTGATGTTCAGTACCTCTCTCAATAAGCATACATTACATGCCCTGATAATAAAAAAACACCTTGGAGTCCCTCTAGAACTGGTTGAGCACTTCAAATACTTGGGAGTTACCTTGGATAATCACCTTTCCTATAATCATCACTTAGAGAATGTTGCCAGGGCCATTAATATAAGGATTGGACTACTGTATCGGCACAAGAGTTGTCTGGCACTTGAAGCTCCCAGGCTGGCAATGTACAGCTCCATTGTATCAGTCATTGATTATGATCTTGTTATGTATGGTTCAGCCACCCCCACCTTTCTTAAAAGGATAGCTGTTGCACTTAGGGTGTACAGGCTACTAACTGGTTCTACTCGCCTTACTCACACTTGTGATTTATATGCGCTCTCAGGCTGGCTCCAACTTAGTGGAAGAATTACATATCAAATCTTGTTTACTAGCCAAGAAAGTGCTACATGGGCTTTTGCTCCCTGGTGTTATCAACCTGCTATCTCCATACCCCAGCTCCCAGCACACCCATGCCTCAGCAATCCAACTACTCCTTGTCCCTAGATGTCGGACAACACAAGGACAGCAGGCTTTCTCCTATAGAGCACCACTATGGCTCAATGCATTGGACTCTGAAATAGCATCTTTACCCAGGCTTTGCCAGTTCAAATGCCTGCTCCACCAGCATCTCTTATCAAACAGCTCCAGTGATTTCATCATCTAAATGGCCATCTATTGTGTCTGACTTACCTAATTTCTGGTGCAGCCTTTTGCTCCCTAAATCTTCCCTCACAAACTGTGGCACATCTTTCTTCTCTCATTCTCTCCCTTCCCACCTATGTACTTGCTGTCCTTTACCTCTGATCACCCTCCCTAACTGAGCTCTCCTAACTTTCCCCACCCTATTGCTTCATGCGACAAGGCCTCTGGCTGCCCCCTTCCCACCCTACTGCTTCATTTCACAAAGTCTTTGGCTGCCTCTTCTCATCTACCAATCTGTCCCAACCTTCCCTTTTTCTCCCTACTGTACTTACTCCCTACTGGTGCTTATCTTCTTATTCCTACTGAAGTGATGATCAGCCTTAAATATTTCTGCTGCAATTATGATGATGATGTTGTTGTTTATTGCCTTGCTTAGATAGCCAATGTTAGTCTACCTTTGTATGTTTGTAACCCTCCCCTCTGATGTGGAACCTTTGTAAATGAGCTGCTTAGAGCTTAAAGGTCATTAATCCAAAACTGAATAAATAAAAAAATGTACCTTTTGCCTTGGCATATTGTGTGCATAAAACTTCTACTGTAATGTTGTCCCATTCATTACACCCTAAATAACCTGTATTTGTTATGCACTTGCGTACCTTGTAAACACCGTTGTAATGTACACTTCCCTCCATATTTGTTATGTTATATGTAAGCAATAATACCTGACAGGGTGGGCATTATTGGGAAATACCGGACCGCAGGAGTAGCTTGAGAATATAACGCCCGTGGCAGAGGGCCTTATAGCCCTGAAAGGTTCTGGTATTTCCCAATAATACCACCCTGGAGGGTATTATTGCGCTTAGAAAATGGCCATCTTAGTCAATTTTTATTAAGTTGTAAAATAAGAGAGAAAGTAAGTTTAAAATTGAATAAAAGTAGTAGCATTTTTGTTTTAGTAGAAAAAATAGTGCATATGTTTAAAGGCTGTTCTACCTTTTGTTGCTCCTCCCACAGAGGTATTGCAATCTGTTGATAGCCCAACCCCCCCCCCCCCACACACACACCTCAGCAAGAAGTGTGTAGAAAACATTTAGCCTTGCAGTCTGTGGACATAGTCTGTCTGCTTTCGGTAAGACTGTATTTTTTTTTTTTTTATTCATTAGCCGTCGGAAGAACTGTCTGTTGAGCATGCGACCGACCTTGTGTAACCCTAATGGATGACAGCATCTGCAATAACGAGGGATAGACCTGACTCTCGAGGTACATTATTTATGCTTTATATGAAGCAGGAGCATTAAGTGTGGGGACATTGTGGTATTTGTGCCATTTTTCATAACGGCTTTCCAACATGAAACCAAACTGACTGAAGCCCGGTTTCATTTTCGTTCAGCTCGGTAGTTTAAGAGCACGATCGGGAGAGTGGTGCCGTTGTAGAAGAACACGGCTATGTCCATTATCACTCTTCCCGACCGAGAAATTTCTGGACTGTGGGCTTTCTTTTTATTTTAATTCACTAAGTTGAGGGGAAGGGGAGAGAACAGTAGCTCTCGCTAACTTAGCTAGAGAAAAAACATAGTGGAGATTTCAAATTTCACTGGGTGCTGTTAGCCAATGACAGAATAGGTTGAGTAATCCTGAAGAATGGTATGTGGTGAGGTGGCACTTGGGCTGGTACTTACTTTTAGCTGGGCATCTATTAAGAAATAAATGCCCAGCTAGGAGGCTGTATCAGCCAATCAGGATTGTGAGTTCATTTTTGCCATTTTCTAACTGTAATTAATCCCAGGTCACCCCTGAAAAAGGGACCTTTGGTCTCAGTGAGTCTACTCAGTTACCAAAATTAATTAATTAAATAAATAAATAAAATGCATCAATGCATCTCAAGGACAACCACCTACTGTATATTCCAGATTCTTATCTTTTCTAATAAACCCAAATGGCTTTCTCCAACCATTTTAGCAACATAATTATATACATTTGCAAACCAAGGGATCCCGGTTTCACATAAAGATTCACATATATATTTTTTAACCACAGAGAAACAAGAGGAGAAAGAAAGAAAGAACATAAGCAGCAAGAGAAGAAGGGGAGCTAATGGAGAAATTGTGGGACCATTGGAGTGTCCAATTCCTACAGTAGGTGGCACAAGAAAAATTTGATTGCACAGTCAGACAAGCAAGAGAGAGAGACAAGTGGCAGAATGAGAGAGGATAAAATAGACCCTTGCTTTGAATTCTCTCTGCATAACAAATAGGATAGGGTCTTACACAACCCTGTCACATAAACCATCCCATGGGCCCTGTGATATATGGCCTATTCAAGGTCCACAAATCTCTTGTGGATCCTCCCCGAGACCCATAATTTCTGGGCAGTGTTCCCCTACAGAGCCAGTCTCTCAGTTTATTGATTGCCACATTAAACCCAATGTCATGAAACAGAGGTCATATCTACAAGACATGCAGGATGTTCTCAGTTTACTGGAGGATAACCACATCAAGGGAACCAGTTTACTGATTACTCTTGATGTGGAGTCCATCTACAGGAACATCCCCCATGATTATGGTTTGAATGCTCTTAATCATTTTTGGGAAAAGAAAATGAATGTAGAGGACTCCCCCCATACACACACACTGAACTGGTAACAGATTTGGGGTGACACGTCAAGTTGTCTCAGTCAATCTGCTCCACTATACAATACCTCACACCAGACTATTAGCTCTGTATCAATTGACTCCCTGCACAATTCATTCCCTAATTGTGCCCCACTGAAGTTTATTTTATCAAACTTATATGGGTGGAGTGAATAGACTGGGAATGATTTGTATAGTGATCTGACTGATGCCACTGCTAATAGTACAGTGTGAGCTGTTGTGCAGCACACTGACCAGGACAAACTGACATATGGATATGTCATATGACATAAGGTTTGGCAAAATGTGTCCTTGAAAGTAACTCTTACAGTTTTGTGGGTAATTTCTTCATTCAGCTAAGTGGGACAGCAATGGGGCTGACATTCACCCACAGTGATGCCAACTTAGCAGTGGGGTTATGGGCAGAACATAATATCTATTCAGCTACAAGCCCCTTTAGAGACAAAACTGAACTATGGAGGAGGTGCACTGATGATTGTCTTATGAGATTTTGGGGGTCAGTGTCAGAACTGATGGACTTTTAAATAAGTCACAAAGTCCTGACTTTTAAATGTTCAGTATCTTGAAGTTTTAAAAAAAAATGTGGATTTATATATATTAAAAACCAAAGAATGTGGAATAAATACTATTGGCTACTGTAAGACTACTGAAAGAAACACATTCCTGTCAACACACAGTTGCCATGTTTACCACACTATGCTCAACATCCCTAAGGGCTGACTAATGAGAATGAAAGGAACTTGCACAGGGACCCAGGAATATACAAGGGTAGCAGATGACTTGGAGATTCTGTTCCAAGAGAGAGGCTATGGGTTGGATATCATTAGAAATGCCAGACCAGCAGAGGATGTAATGATACGAGAGTCCCTATTATAGTGGAGACCACTTATAAGAACATCTGATACATACAGTACCACGCAGTTTGCCCAGTGCTACAGCATTGTGCACTAGCCACCTTTTGAGTCGGAATGGAAGTAGGCTTGCTGTGGCCAAGCATGCCTCACAGCATCCCCTGTTGGTTAGCTGAGAAGCAGAATGTGAAGGCAGGCACAGTCAAGAGGACCTGTATATATATATATATATATATATATGCACATACCTATATACAGGTCCTGCTTGACTGTGCCTGCCAGCACACAGTTCCTGCTGCTTCCAGCTTGTACTTCCATTCTGACCAACAGGGGATGCAGTGGGCATGCCTTGGCCTACAGCATCCAGCCTGCACTTCCATTCCGACCAAAAGGTGGAGCTGTGTGCACCATGCAGTAGCACTGGGCAAACTGCATGGTACTGTATGCTAAGCAGCACATGAGATGCAAATGTGCCTGTTTGCCCATGGATTGCCTTAGTAGGCTCATTTGCATGGGAGCTTTGAATATAGCTCCTGTTTGCCCTGGGCTAACCAGTTTGCACTGGGCTAATGTGTTAGCACTGTGCAATCAAGTTAGCCCTGAGCAAACTTCACTTCAGCATAGCACACTAAGCACAGTTCTGCAGTGTGTGGCTTACATTGTTATTTGCAGTCATACCTTTCAATTGTCCCTGATTTTACCTCAAACCTTTACTCTGTCCCTCCTACAAATTGTGTTTCCATGACCACACAGTGGGGGCTGTAAGCATAATATAATGTCAGACAATGTTACAGTCGTGCTCTTCCTTAGAAAATGCATTTTACACTATACCACTTATTCTACCAGCTTCCTGAGTGGATATCACCAATTGTTAAGGTGTGTCCCTGATTTTAAACCTTTGTCCCTGATTTTTTTAAGTCTTGTTCCTGATTTATGAGGTAGGAGGTTGAGAGGTGTGTTTGCAGTAGATGTGAGACAGCTCTGTGTAATCACACACAATGTTCTCCACCTGCAACACTGGCTTGCTACAGAGTCAATGAGCTGCAGTTGCAGTTTGCACTTCCCGTTGCTATATTCAGTGCTGTCTTATTCCCGGGCTATTTTTGCCCTGCACTCCCAAACCAGTTTGCCTGGCTTCCTTAGACTGCTATATTCAGCAGGATTAGCACCGTGCTATTTCATTTTAAATATAGCTTGCTTTGTGCTCAGGGCTATGTTTGCCCACCAGGCAGTGCTAATTTAGCCCTGGGGCAAAGTTTTGAATATCTAGCCCACTAAGTCATAGTTTCTTTGTTGTTGTTGTTGAACCAGCTGACTGATGAATCTCTTACTCAGCAGCCTGGAGAATTTTGCAGTAAAAAGTGACATACAGCATGTGTTAATTTTCCAAATTCAGTAACATCTAAATTCAGAGGTCACATTTTCCAAACCTTGTTGGGTCTCGCCCAAAGGGCATAGTGTTAAGTATTACACAATTTGTTTCTTTTTATAGAGCTATATGGAATAACAAATTGACCTCTGCTGAAATTGCCATTCCACTTCCAAAATGTTTGGTGGAATTTGTTGACAAACTCAGCAAAATTCTACAAATAAATAAGCTGTGGGATCTTTAGGTAAACATATTTTTGTTTTACTCTACAATATAAACTGCTGCTTTTTTCCTCACTTGTAGAATAGACATCTATGCAAACTGTGAAATGAAGCAGAATTTTGCAGATTCTACATGGGTGTAACTCTGCATATTTTTTCCAGAAAAAATCATTAAATTCTATGGTATTCCAGTGGAAGCAACATTTCACAGTCCTGCCCAGCACTAGTTTCTTGACGAGTGTTCTAGTGGTAGATACAGTGCATTGGCCTAGAAAATCCAGCCTCAGGGAGTTCAGATTCAGATATCCAACTGTTTGAAGGTTCACACTAATGATTCCATTCCATGTTAACATTCTGTGAAGCTACTGAAGTTCATGCCAAATTTTATGGTTCCAGATCATTTTACATCAAAAAGCAATGTTACGAATGACATGCTACTTCACTCCTTTTTTGCGTGTACAATGTATGCCTTGACAAAAAGATAATGTGCAGCACATTAAAATAACACAAATACATTTGCAAATGACACAAAATGTTGATTTAAATTCTGATTCAAAGATGTAAATGTTTGAGTTATGTGTCCAAATATTCTGTATTTATGGGAAGTAAAAGCTCCTTTTGCACAACGCACCATTTGGTTAGAGGAATCATTGCTGTTGCTTTTCAGAAAAGCAACATTATCATTCAGAGGGCTATGAATCCAATAAAGGGCACCCTGCAAGCAACAATGAATCAAGGTTTTGTAAAACTGCACAATGCTCCCTCTTTTTTGTTTTGCTGATATGAATTTGCTAAAACATATTGTTCAAGTTGAAATAAGATGTATTGATCTGAGCAGAGGCAACAGTTTTGTATTTCCTGAAATGGCATGTAGGAAATTGAAATGAAGATAACACCCCACAATTTATAATTGTTACAGCATTTATTTATTTATTTTATTAGTTTTTGTTTACTGGGTAGGTGCACCAGACAATAAAAATTGCCTATTTTCAGACACAACCTGGGAGGTTGCAGACATGGAGACCATCATCACACAATGACAATACATTATAGGCAATATAATAAACAAATGGAGATATAAAGTAATATTGTATTTGATGAGATATACTAATATATTAATATTAAAAAAAAAGTGGCCCATTATTTGTAAAGATTGGTAGTCACTCATTTTTTGCAGCTACCATGTGCCTACACAGACGTTTCTTGATTAACAAAGTAGATAAAAGATAGACTGCCTATGGACACTGATTGAGTTTCCACTCTCTATTCAGTGGTCTCAGTCTGCAAACTTTGCCAACAGCTGGTAAATACTGTCACATCCCTGATTTCAGGCAGGAGCATGTGAGGAGACTGTGTCATCAACACTGCAAAAGCACCGAATATGGTATTGGAGACTGAGCCTAGAGTGTCTAATAATTCAGTGAAGCCACTAAGTTCTATTTTTCTAAGGAATCTATGGTGTGTACATTAGCTTTCTAGCAATGTTTAGGCAACACAGTGAACAGGGACATTATTTAAAGGTAACCAGGGGTTGCGGCAGAGACCCCTATGATTTCTTTGCAACCCCGATGAGATCCATTGCAACCTCTACAAAACCTTAAAGCAAGGGGTGCCTGGCAATCATTTATATAAACATTGGTGGATTGAGGAGCCTTGCCACCTCTACTTATAGTGAATTCTTGAATTCTGCTCCTGGCCTTGTTAGATTTAAGTTATGTGAGGTCACTAAGAAGTACACACCCTTCACATGGGTATTGAAAATAGGTGAGAATTTAGTCAGCAGGCTTAAACTCTGACATTTTAGACAACCACAGCCCCCACACCTTTTTGGGCAAGCCGTGCAGATGTTTTGTGGAAGAAAACATTTTTGCTGAGATCCTGACTCATTTAAAATGAATCGGGTGGTGATGAGACACACATCAACATAGCACAAATCCTCACTTGTTGTCACAATGCTAAGTCTTAGCATTAGTTCTACAAATGTAGAATCTTATCTTGACATTATATTAAGTTTCATATTAAGGAACATATTGCAGTACTGCTAGTCTCCATGAAGGGTTAAGAAACCTTTCTACAGCATGTTATAAATCATCCATGGTAAGGTCTGTGTCTTTTTCCATGGTTTGGTGATGTATGATGTTTTTTCCAGATGTTCTTCAACTAAGTAGGAGGTAAAGCTTTCTGACAAGATGTTCAAAGTCTTTAGGAACACATAATAAGGAAACCTGTCTGCAAAAACAGTAGCAAAAACAGATCCATAGCAAAAACAAAGAATTATGAAAAGAAAACTGAGTTTTTTTTAATTATTGTGATTGTATCTTTTATTCAGTTTTTTTGAAACTGATGCAATCAGTTAAGCTTGTGCTATCTTCCATGTACTTCTGCTATAAGTATAAACTATGTGATGTATATTTCAAGTATGTAACTGATTGGGTTGTAATGGATAAATCAAGCCTCACAGCCAGAGTAGAACTCTCTTGGCTACAAAACATTATGATTTTTCATGAAAGGAGCCTTGCCAATGATCCATGGTCCAAAAATCAAAATAATTAAAATAAGGATTTAAATCCCCACTGAATGCAAATTATTGTTCAGTTTTCTTTTATTTTACTTAGCCTGACGCAGTGGTGCTCTGGTAACTTTTCCCACTAATTCAAGAGATTTAAGTTTAAATTATGAGCCTGACACTAGAGCTGTGTTGAACTTATAAATTTTGCTTCTACCAGAATTCTGCAGAATTTCAGAAATCCTACCTAATTTTGCAGAATTCCACTGGAAAGTAGAAAGCTAATCATTGATTATAAGGCGCATTTACATGCTGGGCTCTGCACTGCCTTGATGGGTGAAGATCAACTACAGCATTACCTTTTTTGTGTGTGTGAAGGCAACCTGCACTGCTTCTAAAACAAGCACTTGCTGAAACAGCGTTCCCTGTATTTCTGGATTCACAATTTATGTGCATTGTTTTGGAACGCATCGGCTGACCATGCAATCAAATGGCAGTGCTCACATCTCTGCTGGAGAGAGTCTCGTGTGACCCTCCAGGATCCCCGTTGTCTGTGCATGACTGCTGCCTTATGGTGGGTCCCAATGCTGAAGCGAGCAGTATTCCGCCTGAACTCAGCTACTCATATTTTATGATAGAAGAATGAAAGCTTAACTTAGGCAAGTATTCAGTTTTTAAAAATGGGGGCTTAAAATGGTTTAAAATCACTCAGAATGAGGATGCGTGACACTGGGCAAATGATTATGCATATTCATGTATAATCAGTATGCCCAGTGTCACACCCCCTCGTTTCGAGTGATTTTAAACCACTTTTTAGCCCCATTTTTAAAAACTGAATACTTGCCTGAGTTAAGCTTTCATTCTTCTATCATAAAATATAAGTAGGTGAGCTCAGGCAGAATACTGCTCGCTCCAGCATCAGGACCCACCATAAGGCAGTGGGCATGGACAGACAAAGGAGATACAGGAGGGTCACGTGAGACCTTCTTTGGGATCGATTTCAATGGCAGTGTGTAAAAGCTTACCACTTATGGTTGCAAGAATGTGAATGGAGTGCAATGAATTGGTTGCATTTTAGTGAGGTGCTGTGTAAAAGTGCTTATATTTTACAGTTTATGCAAACTGCACATTCATTTTCTGCCTTCATGTCTAATTACCTAATCCATGATATCTTACTCTGTGATTCACATAACAATGTTTTCAGAAATCCATGGAATTAAAAAAAAAATCCATAAAACATTTTGGAAGCAGAACTGTTATTTCGCATGAATTCCACCAGCAGAATTCTGCATTCCACAGAGCTCTACCCACCTACCACACAAGGGCTGTGAAGCCTTAGGTGCATTGCTGAGGCCAGAGGGCAGGGGAGGGAGAAGCTCCTGCACTGCCCAAGCTCTTCCTTTTGTGGATATGGGGTGACCACAAAATGATGGTAGCCCATAACATGGGCATCAGTGCTTGTGCTCTTGCAATAATGGTGACTCAGTCCTGGCGCATGTCAACAGGGCTGTTGCTGAGGAAGGGTGACTGAATGTGGGAGATGGGCGCATATAATGACAGGACATCACTATATGTATATGCATGCTGGGGGGAGTGAGCATGATGGAAAGGAGGGAAGGTTGGTCTGGTGTGGTTGGTGTGGGGCTGCTGAGCTGGCCCTGTAGCGTGGTGGGTGGGTGGCAGCCTAATGCTGTGAGGGTTCCGGGTTTGGGTCCGGGTGAATCTACCTTCTTGTGAGCCCAGCCTGAAATTTTTATTTCTCAAGATTTTGCACCCCTCTGGCATGCACCCCCCCCCCCGGAATTAAGAATCCTTTAGTGGGGGGTGCAGGGTACATCCCCGATGCCATTTTCTTGTGCGCCAGGGATGTACATTGACGAAACTGATTTTCAGTGATGTATGCTTGCTCTGCTGCTGATCGCGATTGGGCTTTCGCCCTTATCATATAGATCCAAAATGATGATCCCCTCCCAAAAGATTCGGCATAGCAGTGCAACTACACTTAGAGGAATGACTGAGTGGCACATTGCCTAGCACCAAATTTGGAAGTCACTACACTGGAGACTGGTGGGAGGGGACACAGGGATGTTCATCTGTAGCATCAGATAGATCACAGCTTAGGACAGGATAGGCTTGTGTGGCAGTCAGCAGCAAGAAGTAGAGATGGGCAGTATCCACAGTGAGCAAAAAACAGAGGAGAAGAATAAAACTTTGTTCATGCAAAAATTTACAGATAAAAAAGCAGGAATATACTACTTTAGTGCAATCACACAAAATGTCATTTCTCTGAACCAGCAGCCAGTGAAGATAAATGTATCACTGCCACAAGAAGGAAAGTAGCAATAACAGTAATACATAACAAAAGCGACATTTAAAACAGATGCTACCTTAGTTGGCACAATCCTTTATTTTTTTATCCCCTGACACCATTGCTGCAATCATCCACTCAGTTGTCTCTGAGCTCAGTGGTTCCTTTCCCTGGCATATACTCCTGCCCTCTGGGGTGGGGGAAGTCCATGAAGCAGCTCCTGGTCCATGGTTGATTTCTTTGAGGGGTATAAGGGTGTCTTCTCCAGTCCATGTGATGTGTGGGATAGAGGTTGGCTGTCAGGTCATTGGGGCACACGGTGATGGCATCATGTTGTGGGTTACAGGGCTCTTCCTTAGTTTTGATCCCTTCAGACTCACATGTCAAGAACACCATGGAGTGTGCACACAAGTAGTGGAATAGCAACAGGTTTGCTACTCTCCCTCCCCACTGGAGGAGAGTGCCCTGTTTGATGTTCTATTCTCTTCTCTTCTCCCCATCTGGCCCCTGATGCACCAGGGTCCTTCATAAACTTAAGCTGCTGGTGTCAGAAACTATCCAGTATAAGGCAAAGGACTATTAGTAATTGAGCTATGGCAAATTCAAGTGATTAGCTCTCTGGTGGAAGTGGTAGATCCCTTGTGCTTATGGAAAGGAGTCTGAATTGGAAGTGTTTTCACTTTCTCTCATTTTGTAATGGTATAGAACTTGAGTTACGGTGGGAGAGAGAGAAAGAGAGAGAGAGCGAGAGAGAGAGAGAGAGAGAGAGAGAGAGAGAAATTGTTTTAATCTGTTGTGACTTGTGAGTACTAATGGGGGTCCTGGACCCAAAAGAACTGAAGGAGAAATGCCTCACCCCAACTCATTCTCTGCTGCTACCAAGTTGTTTACCTGTCTGGTAATTTGCTTGCTTTTAGTTTTTATTGTGTACCATTTTTATAATTGATACATCTGTGTGCTGTGGTTTTGTTATCTTTTAATTTAATTGAATTGACATTAACTGTTTTTTTTCTGACAGTTGCAGTTTCAAAACATTTAAAAATCAAATTGTGTTCCAAACATGTTGGAACCTGATGTAAAGTATGAGTCAGGCTCATTAATGATCATCCTCATAATGACATACAGTACACACATCATTCACACCCTGATTTATTTGTTTCTAAATCAAATTCTTTATTAAACTTTTCAAACAGTCCATAGCATGGTATGGAAGGATGCATATTATTTCATTCATACACATCACATCCTGTTTTATGCTTCCCTTAAATATACCTAAGGGCACTTCCTGCTAAACGTCAGGCTGCTGTTCTTCTTCAGGAACAGACCCATATTTACACTTGACTGCAGAAGAAGACTGGTCCAGGCCACATTCCTACCATGCTTGACTATGGGGATATCATTTACAATTGCAGTGCACCAACTCACACTCGCAAGCTTGATGTCCTGTACCATTGTGCATTACGTTTCATACTAAATGCTCCAGTCAGGACACACCATTCTACCCTCTACTCTTCTTTGAACTGGACCTCACTATCAGTCAAGTGTATGTTCCATATTGGGCAGTGGACTTTAAAACTGCTGACTGGCAAGTTACCTCAGTATATATGCTCCCTAGTGCACAAGTCTCATAATATGCATGCACTGCGCACCTCAGACTTTGTGCTTCTAGACATTCCCAGGACACGTACTAATCAGGGCAGAGGTGCCATTAGTTTCATCCTCCCATCTATATGGAACCAGCTGCAAAAAACCATGAAGCTAACTGAGATAGTCACAGTAAATTGCTTTAAGTCCCTAGCCAAGAAAGCATTTGAAGTGGTCTGCTGCTGCTCTTCATGCTAAGCTAATATATGAATCCTCACCATCCTTTCTGCTTGTCACCCTATCCCTGTCTTTCCAACAAGCACCCAGCCTATCCTCTGACCCATCTGCCCCACCCACCCATTTATTCCTTCCCCAAACCCCCTTTACCCATTCTGCCTCCTAGCACTTCTTCCCTTCCTCCTCCTCCTCCCTGTCTCCCCTACCCCTCCTCCCTACCCCATATTCCTACCCCAACCCCCTTTAACCATTCTGCTTCCTAGCACTTCTTCCCTTCCTCCACCTCCCTTTCTCCATATCCCTCCTCCCTACCCCAGTCACTTCCTCCTCTAGAACCCCTTCCTGTACCCATCTCTGTGCACAATATTCCTGTCCTGCTGAACCTATCACCCTCCCCTTCCCCACCTCTCCTCTCCCTCCCCCCACCCCTACCTCAGTCACCACCCTCCCTGGATCCCCCTCCCTGTACCCCCATCTCAGTGCACAATATTCCTGTCCCTCTGAACCTACCACCCTCCTCTGTGATGTCATCTGCATCCCCAGTTTCCACTTTTTTCTTTTTTTCCTTTTTCTTCTGCCCTCAGCGAAGACTTGTCTCACTCTATGTGTATCATCTACGTGCACATTAGTGCAGTTAGTTTTTTGTATATAATGTATCAGTTACTTGCAACAATCCAAGTTGTACCTTATCATTGCCATTGCTGTTCACTCGTGCTATCCAAATCTGTTTTGTATAAGATCATGTACGTCACTGTATTGTTTGAAATCTCCAGGACCTCCTTGTGAATGAGCTTGCTGAATGGAGAAATTCCTGTAATAACAAACTGGAAACTTGAACTATCCTAAAAAACTTGCCACTTACAGCCTTTACAGTCTGCACTATTTCATAGACCAATTCCCCATCCACTACTACAGTACCTCTCATGAATCTTCCCCATTAACAGATCTGTTTTGATGGGATCTCTGCCACTATGGGGTCTGTGCCACTATAACAAAAGCAAATAAATAAATAAACAAGGCTGGGAATATTTGTCCTTGCTGAGTGTAGGTTAACATTTAACTTCGGGGACACACAGAAGACAGATGAGCTCTCCATTTATTATTCAGGTGCTCTGTGGACTGCAGAATAAATCATCTTTTCAAAGCTACTGCAGTGAAGCATGCCATGGCTCTGTGCCACTTGTGGAAGGAAGATGGCTATGGCTGTATTCAGTTTTTTTCATATAAGGTGTCTATACTCTAACTTTGCTGCCAGTACCCCGCTACTCCATGTAAAGAACTATGGGTGTGATGCATGTCAAAGGTTTCTCCCAAAAGAAACAACCTAGGAATAGTGGGCGAAGCATTGCCAGGGTTTTAGCACAGCCCTTGAGCAACCCCTGACAATAGGGTTGAAGAGTTGTGCAGTTTCATAAGACAAGAGGAAGGTTGACACCCTCTGTATTACACCTTCAACAACTGGAGTATGGGAGGAGATCTATATCTTCCAGGGCTTGTGGGGTAAGGAACTAACTGTGGATAATTTTGTTTTGTGTAAAAGCTTGTGTTTTCACATCTTGACATGTTGTATGGCCCAGGTATAGACAAGAATCCAAAGTGGTGGGTGACTGGGCAGTAGAGATCCTTTTCCCAGGCTTGGTGGGCCTTTTCAGTTAGGAGGGTGGTGTCTTGTAAAGTCCCATGAATACATGTGGCAATGCCCTTCAGTGTTTCAGCCCAGTTTTGTATCAAGGACAGACTGTACTTCTTGCTTATGCCATTAGATTAGGTTGAAGAAAGGCAAACATTGCCACAAATACATTTTGGGTAGACCGAATTTTGTGGCAAATTGCTGTAAAGAGAAGCATAAGCTCTGATCAGTATCTTACAGATCAGCTATCAATATGATCCCTTTGTGTCTCCATGTTTCCCTTTGTATCATCCTCCCTACTGTACATGTCTGTGGGCTGTGTCACAAGTAATCAGGGGAACTGGGGTCAGGACTGCCCTTCAATGTTCTGTACATATCCTGAAGCAGTCAGCCCAGCATTTGTACATTGTGGTTATAGTGGGATGGTATTGGGAAGGGGGGGTCTAGCACCCAGTAGTATTCCCTGGCATTGTTTTCCTCCTGTCTGTTCCTCTTTATCCTGGTGAGGGATGTCTCTTTTGGAGGATGTGCTCATCGAAAAGTTGCTGTACCCTAAAAGCTCTAACCCTTAAACCGTGGATGACCCCAACCACCCTTATGTCAGTGCACCTGTAGTGTAGTTTCTATTGACTGTAGCTGTGCTACTTGCTATTCCACAGAAGCTGCATTATTACCAGTTCAATACATTGAAACAACCTATGCTCAAAGTGGAGAGGTAAATGACTCATGCAATAAGCACTCTTGGGGAGGGAGAAGGAGAACATGTTCACTGCTTCAGTTTTCCCAGTCATAGATTTAGTTTAAACCATCCACAGCAATTAACCTTCAAGTTACTGACAATACAGGATGCATGAATTCAGATTATGTCCAACAAGTTGGGTGGAGCCTACAGTGGCACCAGCCAGGATGCAGTGCAGTAATGGTGTAGTATACAGCAAGAAACAGTGTAATTCAAAGGTAATGAAGCCCTTTTGTCAAGCAGTATTTTATTACATGTCATTTACTGCAAGTTGTGTTGCATTTTGGTTGACTCCACAGTAATGTAAGTAAGCGAGCCCCCTTTCCTTCCACCTAATGCTGCAGATGTACATTGATCTGGTTTGCATCGCTTGCTCATGAGCATTATTACCACGTGAGACCTGTTCACTTCCAGTCATGACAACTGAGCAAAGTCATCCAGGCTATATATCAGGTGCAGAAGGGGGTATACTGAGTCTGAAGCTATGATCAATGGGTCACCTGTATAAAGCTCAAGAGGTATCCATTGTCTTCTACTCTTAGCCTTGTAGAGTTGCAGCCATTGACATACTCAGATATTTCCTAAAATTTTTGTGATATCACTAGAGAAAGTCTTGACTGTCAGCAGTACCACTATATGGCCACAAGAGAGAATCTCTTTAGAAATGTTGCGAAACATCTTGAAATGTTTGACCACCTCTTTGCTGAAACTGTAATATTACTCTGCCCATGTATTGTCCATGAGAGGTGTTCCAAACAGGAAAATAAGAAGCTGAGATAGAGGGTGGTTTTATCTGGTGCCCCTGGCCAAGAGAAAAGGGGTAGATATTAGTTGGTAACAACATACATAGTAGGGTCTGTGTATATGGTTTGTACCCATGACTGAAAAAGGGTTATCAACCCCAAAGGCTGAGAGGACCTGATGGACAAACCTTCATTCCACAGGTTAAAATGTCATTTGAAATCAACTGCTGTTGCTGTGAATGGATTCTGAGCATCCTTAGATGCCATAGTAAGTCAATCAGTGTTTGTCAATTTCAATGTCGATGTCCACAACTGATCTGCTTTTATAAGCCCTGCTTGTAGCAGTAGTGTAAGATTTATTGTTCGGCTAAAAAGCCATTACAATGTCTTGAGAATTACAAACATTTCGTACAAAACACAATATGAAAATACAATATCAATTAAAAGTACAGTTATGCACAATACTTCATAATATACATTTTATAAGTTAGAAAACAGTAATGACAAAGAGTCAGATAAATAAATCTAACAAATAAATCCTCTCTATGCTCAGATTGGTGATAATAAACCCAAATCATATTACCTAAGAGCCAGAGAACAGCCATCAGGCCACAAGGCACCATAGCAGTCCAATTCATACTAATGTAGTTTACCACCACCACCACTCACATTCTGTCCCATCAACAACTGGCTGGTATCCAAATAGACATACTGCAATATTAGGGCAACCATTAAAGGTACCATGCAGTGCATGCTGCTCCGTACCCTGCAGACCACTTCCTATCCGGTCACTCCCATTGACCATACCCAAGGCACTAAATGAAACAATGTTTCATAAAGGGTCTCATCTGATCATACAGTGTCCACTCTGATCCTACCTAGAAGCCAGTTGGGCCTGCTGGCATTAAGGACCCATCCGTTAGGGCACCATGCAGTGCATACTGCTCCGTGCCCATGGATCACTCTTCATCCAGCTACACTAGTTGGCTATTGTTGAGGATGCAGCAAGACTCCATGTCACAATCTAGTCCAATTAATCCTCACCGTATCACAACTGTGCCTCTCTAATGGCCAATTGGACACACCAGCCTTGAAGCATGTCCACTGGGGCACCATGCGACTCATGCCGCTCTGTGCCCCACTGATTGCTCAAATTCCAGCTATTCCAAAGGCCACTCCTACAGTGCAAAATGGGGCTCCATGTCACAGGTGGAGGCACTCATCGTAAATAAATTTGTTCCACCTGATACCAGAAGACCCCAGGACAATCCCATGGCTTCAATAGCAAATCCTAAAAGCTAAACTAAGAATACACAGACAGTCCAATCTGTCCTAACACCTAAGGAATAGGCAAATTGACAGGTATGACTCTTTTACATTAAGAGGTCCATTCATTTTAAATCTTGAAGTCAAAAAGTATACAGTAAATAACAACAAATAACTATGATACAATTTTATAAGGCTATCTGACACCCCTTTCCTAGACTCTTTAAATGCATATATCCAGTAGTCATATCCCTGCATTGACAGTCATTAATTGGATCTCATATATCTGATTCATCAGTTCAAAAGGTTTCTACAATCAGAACACCCAGTTAAGAAAATAATGTGTGTGTTTTTACATATTTCTTATACATCTTATACATCATTTACACATTACACAGCATGTAAAACAACACCCTAACTAATTAAATATGCTGCAGGTACGGGTATATATCCACGAGTAAGTTAAAATTAAAACTCTATATGTACACCTATATATCCATGAGTAAGTTAAAATTTTAACATCTAATTGAAGCAAGTAGTAACTCTGTTGGAATAGCGTAGTATAGCCACAGGCTCCAGTCAAGGAGTCCTTAAGATAGTTCAAACTATCGCACTTTTCGATTTCCAATTTCCAATTCGCTCAGTATAAACACACTGTAATCCAAGGCTCCCAAGCTCCCAAACAGGGAGTCCACGTTTGAGAAAAGCAGTTATTTAAACAAATGTTGGTCACCACATGAATAACCAGCAGGAGTCTTTTGAAGTATGTTAAAGTACCTCTTGGAGGGTCTTACCCTCCTTTACTGTTCTGTGGTCAAGCCCAAAACATTCAGCAGAGCTGCAAGCACAAGTAAGCTCTAAGGGGAAATAGACCCCATCTCCCTTTTTCTGGGATCCATGCCATCAGAATGTTTGTATGGCCCAGCGACTACTCCTCTCATATTCCCATCTGCTCTCTTGATTTTCCTCCTCTCTCGAATGAAAGAACCCTGTTAAATACAAATAAAATGCACCTCTAGGTGCGGTAAGTTTAATTTAGCAGACGGGCGCTGTGACCCGACCTCCAAGGCAATGTTAGTATACCTTTTATTTGGCCAAAAACAAGCCTGTCGGCACAAATACCATTTGTTCCAAGCAACCATCCTTTGGTTCAATTCAAAGAATCTGAGGTCACTCGCCAGCTCACTGGGCCATCCAGAATCTCCACAGTCAAGCCCTGCTTGTGCTGGGTATATCAGTGTGAATAGTGCTCCTCTCAAGGTGTATACCCAGTGCTTTAGTGAGTATGTTTGAGCTGGAGATCTGTACAGAGTTAATGCCCCTCACTGCACAAACTTTTTTGTTTATGCTTATCGACACATCTTATCACTTTGAATATCTGCTATGATGAATATACAACTTTTTTTTACTTCATTCTCCACTGTATTTAATTTGCACAGGTACTGTATATGGCATGTATAGTGTGATACAGTACTGATAAAATAGTTCATTTTTCAGATTTTATCCACAGGTTTGCCCTGCCCCCACCATGTGCTGGGGAAGTATACGCTTGAAGACATATTGTACGCCTCCACTTGAACCATGGACAAACAATTGTTGAATTCGGCAAAAGCTGCATTTTATTTTTTGCAATAAATACATTAACAAAAAGGAAATAAAGTGAAGGCTAAACTTTTCATGTGTTATGATGTTATTGGTGTTGCTGCAGAATTATGAAGTACAAAAAAAAGGGAGGGATACACTTCCTCTAGCCATATCTTCATCTCATCAGATGAGTAGGCCTGACCCCAGTGACACCAATGGTCAGACAGTATCTGTCCGTACCCTTCAGTTCTGTAAAAATGTTTCCCTTGTTAGATGTAGTTTCTCTGTAATTCTCTTCATAAATGTATGGTGTTAAGCTGGTCCCTCCATTCACTTAGACTGGAAATCATAGGGCTCGGCCAATATTAAGTGAGGGTTTTGAGTACCCCGCAAGGACAGTATGTTATAAAGTTCCTATTTTTACCCTGGATAAAAGCCCTAATACTAGGGCATCTACTACATTGTTGCAAAAAAGACCCCATGGCAATTGTCCCCCAATGTTTTTGCATCTCATTGTGAATCTGTGACCAGTAACCTGTATTTTTGGGCAATCCCAGTTGATATGGAAGTGGTTACCACTGCTTTCACATCCACTCCAGCATAAGCCAGTGCTATTCCACCCAAAAGTAAGTGGCTGGTGTGTCGAAAAACCTAAACACTACTTTCCAATGGAATTCCCTCCAGTTTTGTGAAGATGAAACATTTCCTTCTTCCACCATCCATTTTCACCATTGTTCATCTGGGATTAGCTAGCTGGAGTCCTCCTCCCATTTAGCAAGAAACACATTTTTATGTGGTAGTATGAATTTGGTGGGCAGCTATTTATTCACTTTTCATAAGAAAAAATAAATAACTACAAAACAACCAATTACATCAACACGTTCTGCAGCAAATTAGCATGCATAAACATGTTTTTAAACTAGGGAAATTCTGAGGTCTAAAGGGGTTGACTGTGACTCTTTGAAAGGCTCTCAGAGATAGTTTTGCAACCTATCATGGTTCCTTCTCTTTGTCCTTCTCCCCACTCCATTGTCAACAGGAAATACAGTGGCACCCATCAGGATGCAACACGATGTCACAGATTCCTGCATGACAACAGGGATTAACTGTCACTGAAATTGTCTTGTTCATGCAGTAACTGTGCTATAGAATTCTGCAGCATTGTGTTGTATACTGGTGAGCTCCACTGTACATCCTTCCTCAGTAGAACCACGTTATAATTTTCTTCATAATGTGCAGCAGATGAAATGGGAGAGGGGTTAGAATTAGAGGGAACTCAGATCTGGGAGTGAAATTAAAAGTCAGACTTAGTTCCAGGGACAAAATAAGGAAGGATTGCTTCTTTGTAAAATATAGCGCACTAAACACATAAAATTAACAAAAGTGCAAACATGTAACATATAATCTCCCAAATTCAAAGGTTAGTGCCAGCACAAAAGTGGTTTGCATCTGCACTAACATGAGTTTGCAACAGAGCACCAGGCGGGGCCATATTCAGAGGTCCCAAGAGTGCTGCCCAAACCCAGAAGCATCAAGGCACTACCCATACCACTGCAGCTATACAAAAGAGGGGTCACTCATGGATACTGGCACAGTATTATATATAAAGGTTTATGGTGGTGCTAAACAGTCCCCAGAGCAGCGTTGTTTACAGCAGTTGAAAACCACATGTTATCTTGTGCTAAGCCCATGTATCCTGAAGGCAGGGTGGCTGTACTGCAGCTGCCTATCCCCATGTCAGTCATCCCCCACTACCCAAACACATATCCTACATAGTAATGATAGATTTGTGGTAGTCTAGTGGTCCTGCCCAATCACCAATTCTCATAGTAATGATAGATCCCTGGTGGTCTGGTGGTCCCCTGATCTCTCATCCATCAGTGAAATAATAGATCCCTGGTGGTCTAGTGGTTCCTCCAACCTCCTGATCAAGCATTCTGCCTTTAGAAGTCAATCCCTGGTAGTCTAGTGGTCCCCCACCCCCAACCGATCACTAATCCCCCAACTGCCCACCCACTTAGGACCCCCACCCTACACTCCTTCCTCACCACAATTGCCATTCACAGTTATTACTGACGCCGAGTTGTGGCCAATACAGTCCTCTGCTCACTTCCTCAGCTCATTGCTGTCTGACAGTCACTGAACCAGATCATGTAGATGGTTATCAATCAGGAAGGTGGGGAAACCACTAGACTACCAGGGATATACTATTTATTTATTTTATTATTTTTTGTTGACCCGGGTGGGTGCATTAGGCAAGAACCTGCCTATTTTCAAGCACAACCCAGGAGGGTACAAGATACAGTACAATCAACAAGCAAGATTAAAAGGCAGGATGGGTGATCAGGGTGGGGGACCGCTATACTACAAGGGGTTTACTTTCAGAAGGCAGGATGGGTGTTCTGGGTTGGGATGGCTGCTACAGTGGTAGCCACAGACTTTGCCAGCTATTTCCTGAAATTTTTGTGATATTTCTAGAGAAATCTCCCGCTTTCTGCATTACCACAGTAGGGGCAGCAGAGAGAAACTCTTTAGAAATTTCACAAAATATCTGGAAATAGCTGGCAATGTCTGTGGCTACTACTGTACTTTAGAAGGGATATACTTTTAAAAGACAGGATGGGTGATCTTGGGTCGGGGGACTGCTACACTACCAGGGATTAACTTTCAGGAGGCAGGATGAGTGATTGGGGGGTGGGGGGACCAATAGACTACCAGGGCATATCTGCTGTCACCCTGCAGTGGCACTAGGGATCCTCTGTGCAAATGCAAATGATCCCATAACAGGCATGCAGATGCCCCCTTAGTATCTTGCATACCTAATTAGCTCATTTGTAAGCATAGACTGAATATGGCCCACAGGAGACATGGTGCTATCCAGTTTTGGGCAACTCTATCTCCTATGGGCCATACACAGCCTTGGTCCATGTTGGAGCAGTGCTGATCCACTTAGTACTACACCAACATGATTCAACAGCAGCATTCATTCTGCAAGCTTTAATCAGCTGAATATTGCTCAGAGCTGGACATGCACAACTGCAAGCACAAGGCTGAACTGTGATTCTGGCTGGCTCTGAATGTGTGGCCTGTAATGAGGAAAACATGTAAATCAACCCCTGTCAGGTATGTTTGATACTATGTCAGAGGTGGTGGGCTCAACTCTGAGACTTCGTTTTTTCCACTTTGTAGCCCTCAGTTTTCAGAAAGAACCACTTCACCAAGTTCAGCTATATTTACACTAACAGAAGCAATCTTTAGCTGAACTTGGGCCGAAACTCCCATACGCGATCATATGGAACCGTCACCCCAACTCAACCACCTCTACCCCTTCGGAACCCTCCCCTTCACGCCAGGACTTTAGGGAACATCACTCCAGTGCTCCAGGATCATCCTGTCTGAATGTTGCTTCACAGTGTTATAGCAGGATTGGTCAGAATGTGTTACACGGTGCAGATGTACATCAGTTGCCGTGTGAAAGAGGTACTTGTTTTAGCTGTCAGGGTATAGGGACTACTCTCTTAAAATGTCCTGTACAGAAGATCCTAAATCAGAGGCATTAAAGACAGAAAATAAGATACTGTAGATTGTTTTGGGTATAGGAGATCATTAGTTGTTCATTCCCAACTGCAAAAGGAAGTCCGGTCAGCCTGTCTTCCACCATAGACTCCAAGAGTTATAAAACAACCTAGCCTAGGATGTTTGCCCAGCTACTAATGTTCCCTCCGCATGACGATACCTTAACATACTGCTCACATCCTGCTGTGACTGCCCCTTGCTGTTCACTGTTAATGGCCTGAACTGATATTGTTGTACATTTGTTTGCATATGGCAAGCTTTTGCTGGTTTTGCAACTATTATCATAAAATACTGGGTAATACAGCATAGCATTTCATGTACAGTACCCATATTATTATAGCGTACTATTTATGTACTGTATACTTATTTGAGTACTGCATATGGTATTTCTGCCCTTTGTTATCCCACCCCCTCCTCCAGGCTGTATCTCTAAAATAAGATTCCTGCTGTACAGTGTCTCTGTATAGTATATGGTTAGGGTATGTTGTGGATGGAAAACGATGGTTTTCCAAATCCTGTTGTAGGACAGTTCAGAGGTCAAAAAAGTTGTTGTACTATCGTTCTGATGTCATAACGATAGTACAACAACTTCTTAACCTTCAACTGTTTCCCGATTGGTTGAAACACTGGCTTTTCAAAACATACTATACAGCATGGCGGCGCTGGTAAGCGAGAGGTTGAGCACGAGCTCTTCAGATAGTTTGGACACAGACTACCATTGTCGGCACCCTGTTTCCAAACTATCAATTTGTCAGCAGTTTTTTTTTTTTAAATAACTCAGTGGTCCCTCTGTACAAAGCTAAGCTAGACGACAGTGAGCAATGGTACCTTCAGGGTCAGCAGCGGGGCGGAACTGCAGCGAGGACTGGGAGAAAATGACAGTGTCTGAACAAGGTACAGAAACTAACAAATCCTTGTGAAATTAATGTGGTACAGTTTGTGGTGAACCATATACTATACAAAATAACAGATAGGGAACTGTGCACGTCAAGGCCGTGTTTCTATCTCGGGTGTTTGATAACATCATAGCGACCTCTCGAGCTTCAGTCTTGAGGTCTATGATGTCATCAAAACCCTCGATGGGAACACAGCCTTGTTGTGCACAGTTCCCTATCCATTATTCTATATATGTTTCCTAGGTAAAATGATTTCAATAAGTATATAAATAGATTGTAAATAAAAATATTTAATCGATCATTTAATTGATTTTAATTTATTACAGAGATTTAAGTAATGGAGTTATTTCAATGATATTCTTTTTTGCAGATTTTATTCACTCAGCTTTTGTGAAAATACAAAACATCAACTCAGCAGCTGCTTACCTTAACTGGATCTAGCCAGAGCCGACACGGCTGTGGTGAGCTTGCAAAAAAGCTCAGAAGAGTGAGTGCCACCAAGTGCCATCTCCAAAATGGCAGCGGTGACACAACTGTGCATGCATGGTATTCACACATGCACAGTTGAGGTGAATGGCAATATACCATTTGCAATATGGCGGTACCAGCAGAACTGCACACCAGTTCTTGTCCCAAAATGTGGAAGTAACAGCCAAAATAGTGCAGCTTTTATTCCGTAGCAGCCGATCAAGGCGGAGTGTTACAAGCTTCATTGGACTTTTGGAAGGATACTTCCAAAAGTCCAATGGAAGGTGCCACAAGCTGCTGTTTTAGCAACAAAAAGCAAAACGACTGTAGGCTCCGACCACAGCCATAAAATGTCCAGTGTAAGTCTAAGCACTCTGGAAAATGCTGTACAAACTCCAAAGTGCAAATATTTATACTGTAGGTCTACTGGAAAGATTGTGCAAAATCACATAGTGACCATGGGCTGGATATTCATATGCCTGAGAATGCCGCAAGCCCCACATGTACCAAACATATAGTATACCGGGGTTGTAGGATCTAAAGGGATTTTCTGTCCTTTGCAGCAATTGGTGCAAGCTAGACTATATTTTTGTGGTCTAGCTTACATCAATATTGGGGACTGTTTTCATGGAGCTTGAACTCAAGATTTGGTGCAAGCTGCCATAAATGGAGTAAACTGTGGCAACTGTGCCTGAGATTGTAAAATTGGGTGAAGTTGTGGCAAACATGAATGGTGCAGCTACTGGAATAAAGTGGTGTGGCACAGGACTTGATGCAAGCCCTGTGCCACCCATTGAAATTCCAACCCCTGCCTCTTCAGAAGTAACCGCACTGTAAAAACAGAGGTCATTAGATCACATGCTTCACATCCTTCGAAATATCAGGAGCAGAAAAGAACAGGTATTGATTCCATTGTACTGGTCCATTGTGAGACCAATTCTAGAGTATGATGCCCCATTTTGTTCCGCCCAAAGTGTCAGTAGTTGTAGATGGTTGGAAAGAGTTCAGAGAAGAATGACTAAGCATGCGTATAAGACAAGGAATAAATCATATCTTGCTAGGTTACAGGAATTGGGCATTTATTCAGTTACTTATCGCAGAATCAGAGGGGACTTGTGCTTTGTCTTTAAGTCACTAACTGAGGGGTTCATTTGGGAATCTACAGACCTGTGTAAAAAGGAAAGTTCTGGCAGAGCCAATAAATCCCACTATTTCCAACTAAAGGGTGAACAGTATAAAACCTCAAAAAGGGGCAAATGGTTCAATCAAAGAGTGATGGGATTGTGGAACATGCTTCCTGAAGAGGTAATAGATGCTGAAAATTTGTCAGCCTTTAAACGACTATTGGATCAGCATATGGGCAATAAAAAATGGGAGTTCACTGGTTAAAACCAATGTGCATGGCAAGACCTTATATGGCTCCTGGTAGCTTATAGACTTGAAACTACTTCTATGAACATATGAACCTCTATGCTAGTGTGGGGAGGTGCACGCATATCAAAGAGGCATAAAGGGATAATGCTAAGGCCTTTCACTATATTTTCAAACTGCCTACTGAGCATAAAATTTAAGTTGCAGCTCTTTGTCTTCAGTTTCATTATTATTGGACTAGTTGTGAAGTTGCAAGTGCAGATCATTATTTTCATTTTAAAATGTGTTTGTATTTTCTCAGAAACAACAGTTCAACTACAAGTTCAATTTTTAGAGCAGCAGTACGTTACTGTTGGATTTTATGAAGGTAACACCTTTTTCTGATTGTGCCAAATAGGAGACTTCATGTTTTCAGTGTTAATACCCTTATAGTTGTTATATCACGTAAATGATTAACCCATAAAATACTTACTAAGGTAATTATTTAGCAACTGCTATAAAAATAAATGCGTGCAGTTAGTATTATCTGAACTTTTAAGGGACATGCAATACAGATCCTTAACAAATGTGTGATTTAGGATCCTTGTCTAGCATAATTGTGCTGAGTGCTAAACCAATACTAAGGAACTTTTGAATAATGTTGTTCATGTTAGAATATCTGTCCTGGCAAGATTGGACTAGTTGGATGTAGCAAAACACTAAGCAAATTCAGGATTGTCGCAGGTCTGTTGTATCATGAATTTGTTCCCTGTTTACAGTAGCACTCCTTTTTCTAATGACGTGTCACATTTCTGTTGCACTACAGTATGTGATCAAAAATCTGCACAACGAATGGATCTGCTTAAGTGATGTAGTCATATTGCTTGGAGCAGAACAATTAGGCAGCTGCCCTGTTCTTTGGCTTGTTGCCATCAGCAATTTGAAACTCCTGTGATACACACAGGAATCAAAAGACTGAACCAAGTTGAAGCTCTCAAATGTCAACTTGCTAATAAATCAGTTAGTATTCCCATATACCATGTTATTAATGCCACCATAGCATGCCATTGCCAAATGCATTTTCAGCATTATTGGCACTGGCCTAACAATGATATCTGACCCTAATGAACCTCAGAAGACAGCTGCATTTACCTTCCAGTGCAATCTGCCATGAATAATGGTAATTTACTAACCTGGTAACGGTGATTGGAGGAGTATATCTCTGAGGCACTCCAAACCTTATGGACTGGGTCTCATGATCACCTGATAGGCAATTGATGCACATGTGACTTAGAAGAGATGTCTGGCCCCTGTATAGCCCTTTCTTGGGCCATCTATGTTCAGTTTGACATCTTCCATAGCTGTACCCGTATACTTAAAAAAGTTAGTGTTAGACTGGCATAGAGTCTAGAGACCTGCGCCGGTTGAGTATCAAGGAAATAGCATATTTATCACCTGTTATGTACAATCTAAAGGAGGACCTACCCATACGGTATGCTAGTGTAAACTGGACCATCTGAAGTGCCTTTGGAGTTACATGTTGTCTCCCTTCCAGGTGGGATGTGGAGTGCCTCAGAGATATTTTCCCACAGTTACCGTTACCAGATGAGCAAACTACCATTGTAGGGAGTAATCTCTGAGGTACTCCAAACCTTACAGACTGGTCTTTTAAAACACAGTGAAATTCCTTGTTAGGGAGAGGGAGACTGCTAGTGACTCTGTGGCTGCTTCAAAGGTGCATGGAGGGTGGCTGTACTGAAGTTCACGCTTGATGAGATCATTTCCAGCCTGCCTGATGAAGGCGTGGACAGTGGATCATGTAGCTGCACAAATTCTTCAGCCATGGCTAAATTGTGTTCTGTCCATGAGGTAGCCAATGCTGTTGTTGATTGAGGTGTTATATCCTTAGGCAGGGTCATGCCCCTGGCCTTGTAGGATTCTACAAGGGTGCTCTTCAGCCATGCCATGATTGTGGATTTAGAGGCTGGCTGTCTTTTCTTTCTCCTTTGTGCCAGAATGAATATTCTCTTAGATCTACAGAAATCCCTGCTTTTGTTTGTGTAAATTGTTAAAAGTCTCTTCATTCCCAGGGTATGAAGTTTGGGTTGGGTCACTGTGTCTGCCTCTGGTATTGTGGCTGGTAGCTCAATGGATTGGGCCATGTCAAAATCCAAATTGACCATGGGCATGAAAGAAGGCAGCATTCTGAGAGTGACTGTCCTGGTGAAAGACTATAAATGGTTACCTGCAAGCTAAGGCATGTAACTCACACGTCCTTCTGGCTGAGCATATGGCTACAAGGAAAATGGTCTTTAGAGTCAGCCATTTCAGGTCAATCAAGTGCAGGGGCTCAAATGGTGCTTCTGTCAGAGCCTTGAGTACCAGCATGAGGTCCCATGGTGTGGTGATGGCTCTTGATTTGGCCTCTGGTTGGTGGAAGCCTTGATGAATCTGAGTGTGTCAGAGTGTGCCCTGGGTGCAAATTCTCTACTTGTCTTGATGCCACCTAGATAGCCATTTGTACCCTTATGGAGGAGGGGATGGCCCTTTGTCCTGGCCTTCCTGGAGAAAGAGGAGAAAATCAGGAAGAGAGGCCTCAGTTGGCTTGATGTCTTTTCAGGTGCACCATTTTGTGAAAGTATCCCACTGTTTTTTTGTGTTTGTCATTGTTACATATTTTGATATGGTCAGGGTGTCAACCAACCTCTGTGGGTATCCTGCCCTTAACAGTACCTCCCTGTCAGGAGCCAGGCAGTTAGTTGAAGACTGTGGGGACTGGGGTGAAGTACTGGTCCTTGGTGTATGATGTCCAGTCTCATTGGTAGTTTCCTGTGGTGGTCAGTAGTGATGGATACCACTATTGTGAGCCATGAATGCCTCTTCCAGTATGGTGTTATAAGGATCACTCTTGCTCCTGATTGCCTTATTTTGTTGAGCACTTGCGGCATGAGAGGAACCAAGGGGAAAACATATGCCACTGTGAACAGCCAGTCCAGGGAGATGGTATCCACTCCTATTGACTGTGTTTCTTTGAATCATGAGTAAAACTTCTTCACCTGTGTGTTGTAGCTGGTTACCATAAGGTCTATCTCCACTGGGCCCCAGTGACTGTTTATTTGTTGAAAAATTTGGTGGTTGAATTGCTGCTCCCCTGGATGATGGCTCAGCCAGTCCTCTGTTAAATTGAGCTTCCCTGCCAAATGCAGTGCCGTAAGGTGTCACAGGTTGGCCTATACCCAGTTCAGCACCTAGGAGACTTCCCATTGCATTGCTCTGCTTTTGGTGCTTCCCTGCTTTGCAATGTATGCTACTGTAGCACTATTGTCTGAGCAAATTAGGATGGTTTTGTTCTGCACTACTGTATGAAACTTGATGAGGATTTTGTACACTGCTTACATCTCTAGGATGTTTATTGGGAACCTTATTTCTGACTTGTCTATTTGTCCTGTGCTGTCTCAGTGCTTGTTTAGCTGCCCCAACTTGTTAGGCTGGAGTCCATCTTTATGCTTATGTCTGTCCTGGGATCCAGTGGCACCCATTTGGTCAGGGTGGATGACTGGTCCACCAGACCAGTGAAATTTTCACTGAGTTGCCCATATTGAACTGAATTGAGAGGTCATGTTGTGCCAGTGACTCCTGTCATATATATGTTAGCAGGAGAGGTCTCATTTTCCAGCGTGCCCATGGTATCAGGTCTATGCAATAGGCCATAAGACCCAGCACCTGTGAGACCTCGTCAAACTTTGGCTTAGTATTGGATGCCAGCTTCTGGGTGTGGCTCATTAAGGCCTTCGCTTGTTTGTCCAGTGGTCTCACCATGCTTTCACTGGTATCTATAAGTGCCCTCAGGTGCTCGATAGTCTGGCTGGGCTCTAAGGTGCTCTGTTCTTTATTTATGACCCATCCATGGGCCTCCAGACAGCGGATCACTGCCTCTGTCTCCCTATGAGCCTGTGTTAGGGTTCTATACCATATCAGCCAGTCATCCAAGTATGAGATCATCTGAATACATGCTCCTACAAAGTCACTACCAAGACTATCGAAATTTTGATGAAGCTCCATGGAGCTGAGGTGAGACAAAAAGGTAGGGCAGTGTATTGAAAGTGTTGCCCCAGTATGTGGAAACCTAGGTATTTGTGATGGGGTGTTCTTATTGGGACATGGAAGTAGGTGCCTTGGTCTATGGACATTAAATAGTCCCTTGGCCTTACGACTCTGACAGTTGAGTGTATTGTCTCCATTTTGAAGTGCTTTTGGTACATAAAGTGATTTAAGAATTTTAAATCTAGCATGGGATGAAGGTTTCCCATTTTCTTCGGGACCATAAAGAATATTGAATAGAACCCAGTGCCTTGTTTGTGTTTTGGGGCTCATGTGATTGCTTGTGCTTCAAGCAAGTCTTTTAGTATTCTATGAATTTATCATGGTTAGGCCCTTCTTTTCGATGCCAAAGATGTTGTCAGTCGGTCCCTTTGTGGGATTTCTGTCAGCCGTACTGAGTAGCCCTTTTGTACTACTTCTCCCACCCATTTGTCTGCCATCATCATTTTATAGGTGTCTGCAAATTGTAGGAGATGGTCCCCTATTGGGGATAGCCTATTCCCCTGATTTTCTGTCTGTAGTCATTGCTTGTTTTGTTTGAAAGAGCTGATTGTTTGACCCTGTTGGAGTTGTATCTGTCATTGGGCTTGTACTGAAAATTTTTATTGGGTTGTGATAAGAAGTCGTGATTCCTGCTGGCATTGTAGTTGGCCTGTCTGTCACAAAAATTGTATTTTTGTTTTCTTAGCCTTGCTCTGGAGGGCAGATATGTGTTGCTGGGGTCCCTGTCTTTGACCATACTTTCTTTCTTTCCCTTGAGGTAGCTCTTCATTCCTTCACTGAATAGCAAAGAGCTCTTGAAAAGGAGTTTGAGCAGCATGCTCTTGAACTCGTGATTGATGTCCCATATTTTCATGCAGATATGCCTACTTGTCTTGTTGTCTAAGGCTGCCAACCTAGCTTTAATTCTTAAGGAGTCTACTGCCATACCTACCAGGTATTTAGTTTACTGAATGGTTTGTTCCAACAGTGTGACCTCTGGTGTGTTGGGTGTCAATGTCTTCTGGATGTCTTGCAACTAGAGTACTTGAGCTCGAGTGGCATATATGGTTGTTGTGGCAGCTCTAATCCTTAGTCCTGGAAGTTTGAATTTTTTTTGAGCAGGTCCTCCACCTTCTTATCTGTTGGATCCTTCTTGTGGATGGCCCCTTCTGTGCGGAGTACCATCCATTTGCTCAAGGAGGTGATTTGGGGGTCCAAGAGTAGCACAGATCACCAAAGCTTGAGCTTGTCCTCATGGAGTGTGTACATTTTATCCCATGAACTGTGCTCCAGAATTCGGATAGGTTTAGTAGCGCTCCATTCTTTAATGACCACCTCCTTTACTGATACACATATTGGAAATGTGTTAGAGGTCTTGGTTGCAGTTTTTAGTGCTGGTATGAGCTTAGAATCTGATGGCAGGAGGATTTCCTCAAACCCCACTGTGGAGTTGATGGCTTTGACTAGATTGGGGACCTTGTCAGGGAAGCAGTACTGGGAAGTCAGGGACTGTGGATCTTGTTCCATGGATTCTTTTTCACCCTCTGACTCATTGTCTGATTCATTGCTTGATTCATTCTGATTGTTTGGGTGAGGCAAAGAATGGCCAGGGTCCACAGGTAGTCTGATTGGTGCTGGCTCTGGGTTTGTTGGAGCATGGGGACTGGTCATTTCCACCAGCTTCTGCATTATGGTAGACATAAATTGTTGTTGCTCCTGGATGAGCACATTGGTGACCTGCAAGTTTTGGAGGACTAGGGTTGCTGTGTTGGGCTAGAGTGCATGGTCTTTGGTAAGGGTGCTGGTGGGTACCATTTCTTGTGATGAGATGCCTTGCTCTGGGTCAGAGTGGTCAAAGTGCTTTGACAGTTCATCTGCTAGACACTTGGGGCACAGTTGGACAAGGTTGGATGGTAATAGTGGAACCTTGCAAGATCAGTAAAACTTCATCTTTACTAAGTGGAAAACGGTACCTTTTAGGCGATGCACTTATCCCACATGAAAAAATGTGTTCATATAGAAATTGGATCAAGTCCTAGTGTAAATAGGAAAGATAGGACTAGGAATATGGCCACAGGAAGCATCATGGATTTGGTCACCCAGGGCCTGTAAGTACTGCATCTTGCTATGCTGTTAGAGTATTGTACCAATATGGCCACCGGAAACTGTCATTGGTCATGTCTGGAGGGTAGTATATAAAGGAAGGTGGTATAATGGCATTGTTTGTTAGGACCACATCCAGGCATAACTGGTCTGTGTGTTTATGGAAAGGGCAGAATAAATGTGCCCCAAGAACAGCACTTGGTTGCTGGAGGCATTTTTGTGTGCAGGTGAACGAGGTTGGACTGTGAGTGCTGTACCCAAGATGGTTCCCATGATCGTGCATGTGAGATAAGGACATCAGGGAGGGAGTTTGGGAATGCCATAACCAACCATTAGTGCCATACCCAAGATGGAACCACTGATTGCGCATGCATGATAAGCACATAACTGAGAGAGTTTGGGAGTGCTGTGACAAACATGGTATGGTAGATTATGCCTTTGTGAGACCCATACAGCATGCTGACACCTTGTGTGCTGTGATCAACATGGCATCAAGGTCCTGCATGTACGACATCCATTCAGCATGGTCCTACTGGTCAGAAAAGACCCATAAAAGGGGAAGGGGTGAAATGAGGTGGGCTGGAGAAGATGTCTGTGGCCATAACCCATGACCTATGGGGGGCCAGCAAAAAGTTCATGTTGAGAAGTGAACTGCAGAGGCCAGCAGCAATTGAGAGCCACAGAGGCAGAATATGGAGGGGAGATGTACAGAGGCTGCCTGCAGGCAAAGTGTTGCTTCAAGAGAGGGTTCATATTGGGACAGCATCTGAGGGTAATGGATCAGGACAGCCAGCATTGCACTTCATTATCCAGGTAAACAGTCTCCCATTGTGTTGGTCTCAGTGTAGTAGAGAATTGCTGTCTGCCTTTTGTTTGTTTGTATGGATTCTCCTTACCAGATGCCAGATCTGCCACCTCCTAATGTACACTTGAGATGAGGGTGGGTGAACCCTCCTGTCCTGTAGCCACTAGTAGGGGCAACAAGCTGTAAACAAAGCACGTTCATCAGCAAAAGAACCCTGCTAGTTGGGGGGGGGTGCTCTGGTATCCATACTGGATGCATGTACCTCCTGTGGTCACTGCTGTAAGGATCATTTGGATGCTCAGCCATGTGGTACTCTAGGAAGAGTGTCAGAAAAACTGCTGATAGAGTTGCTAGTGTGAGCTTTAATTGAGATGGGAGAGCATGGTAGTTCAGGAGGGAATGGCTTAGTGAATGCAACAACAAGCTACCTCCAACTTATCTTGCACTGAATTCTGATGTACCCTGTGAGGCTGGCCCCCACTAGGAGAGGGGAGCCAGCAGAAAGGTGAAGGAGGAGCATTAAAAAGGCACAAAGTCAGGGAAACAGAGCCTAAATCTAAGATACTGTAGAGAGGGTAGCCATGTGAAATCTGTCAAATTTACCTTGAAATGGTGCTATCTAGTCTGCAGTAGTCAGGCGCTCAATCCTGTGCTGCAGCCTGCGTGCATATGAAGAACTGACCACTGATGGTCAGAGGAGGGGCTATACAGGAGATGGACTTCTCTTCGAAGCCACATGTGCATCAATAGCCTATCAGGTGACCATGAGACCCAGTCTGTAAGGTTTGGAGTGCCGCTAGGGATGTGCAAAATTGGAAAATTTCACCCAGCAAAATATTTCACATAATCAGCACATTCAGCAAAATATTTCACTGGGCAAAATGTGAAATTTCGCCAGCAGTTGGATGCAAAAGTTTGCCCCATGCGGGAGAAATTTTGATCTGGGGCAAAATTTGTCACCCACGGGTGAAATTTCTCCACCCACGGTGAAATCTTGCCACCTGTGGGAGTAATTTCACCTCCCACAGTGAAATGTGACCCCTGCCTACTGGCCAAAATTCTCCCTGGTGTCCAGGGGTCCACCCCCAGCCATCACTGGCCATAATAATATTAAATAAGAACTCCTCCCCCCAAAGTTACTCTGCACCCCCTGATTTGTTTTATTAAAAAAATATCTTCCACTCTTGGTGTCTAGTGGTCCCCGCCATACACTGGCCACTATAATATTAATAATATTTTAGTTACACTGTTGTTCTCTTTGTTTTATAAAAAGATAAACACCTCCACTCCCCGGTGTCTAGTGACCCTCCACTCATCAATAGATACACCACTCAGCCCCCCCAGTAACTCCAATCAGGCACTGGCAGCCTCCACCTCATCTTGGCCAGCAGTCTGACTTGAGCGCACTGAGCCTTGAATGAATGAGAAATGAATGAGCACTCATTCATTCTTTTCATTCAAGTGCCCAGTGGTGCTTCAGTCAGGTTGCCGCCATAGAGATGAGTGGTGGGCTGTGCTGATGGCCCAACTAGGTTAGTGGGGGAGCTGGTGGGTGCTGACATTCATTGATGGGGTGGGGGATCCACTAGACATCAGGGAGTGGAGGGTGATTTTTAATTTTTTGTATAAAACAGAGGGAGGTGCAGGGTAACTTGTGGGGGGTGCTTATTTAATATTATAACAGCCAGTGAATGCCAGGGGGGGAACCACTAGACACCAGGGAGTGGAGGGTATTTTTTTTTAAATAAAACAAATCGGGGGTGCAATCTTTTAGGATACTGTAGAAACTCAGTGTAATCCAAGGTCAATTACTCCAATTTTGCCACACTATAAATAGTAAAATCTGATACTTTGTGCCTGATCTTGGTGGACAGCACTGGTGAAGCTCTTATTTTACACAATACAGTAAAACCCCATTTAACTGAACCCCAGTAATCCGAATCTCTCTTAGTTATGTGAATTGGATTTGGGTCCCTCACTCACATTGCAGCATATAAATGTTTTCCTGGCTCAGCTCTTTTAGGTGCGAGTGTCTGATTGTGGTTACTTACTTGTGTGCTTGAACACAATTCCTTTCAAAGGCAAATGTATTACAAATGTATTTCAGCTGTTAACAAACCATTGAGAAGAAAGGGGGGTTACTAGTGGGGTACCTCAGGGTTCAGTATTAGGACCGGTCCTCTTCAATGTCTTTATAAGCGATATTGGAGAGGGACTGGAAGGAAAAGTATGTCTCTTTGCAGATGACACAAAGATCTGCAACAGAGTTGATGCACAAGGTGGGGTGGAAAGGATGAGAAGGGACTTGGCAAGGTTAGAGGAATGGTCAAATGTATGGCAGCTTAGATTCAATGCTAAGAGGTGAGGTAATGCACCTGGGAAACAAAACCTAGGGGAAGAGTACACAATGGGGTGAGATACTAACAACAACAAAATGGAAAGGGACCTGGGGTAGTCATATCAGATGACCTAAAGGTGGGCAAGCAATGTGAGAGGGCAGCAAGGAGGGCTGGGGATACTAGGATGCATAGGAGAGGCATCACCAGCAGAAAACAGGAAGTTATTATCCCTCTGTACAGACAGTTGGTGAGACCCCATCTGGAGTACTGCGTGCAGTTCTGGAGACCCAATCTCCACAAAGATATAGACAGGATGGAGGCTGTCCAGAGGAGGGCAACTAAAATGGTGCAGGGCCTGCACTGGAAGACATATGAAGAGAGACTTAAGGAGCTGAATATGTATAGCCTTGAGGAAAGGAGAGAGGGGGGACATGATAGAAACTTTCAAGTATCTCAAGGGAATCAACAAAGTCCAAGAGGGTAGCATCTTTCAAAAAAAGAGGTGTGCAAGAACAAGGGGGCACAATTTGAAGATAGAAGGGGCGGCTCAGAGGTAATTTAATGAAGCATTTTTTCACAGAGAGGGTTGTGGATGCATGGAATGGCCTTCCGGAGGAGGTTGTGGAGTCAAAAACAGTGGTGGAATTCAAGCATGCATGGGACAGTCATAAGGCAATTCTAGGGGGTGGGGGTAGGAAGAAGTAGGCTGCTGGTTAACTAGGATCTGCAGCTTATCCAATAGGTAGGGAAATGGGCAGACTGGGTGGGCCAAGCAGTCCTTATCTGCCGTCAAACTCTATGTTTCTATATGTTTCTATGTTACTTAACAGCTTGTTAACAGTCCTGGCTAGCTTCATTCAGTGTTTTGTTTGCTCCATGCTCCCTGTAATGGTGAAACAAAAAAGATCAGTTCTTGACCTTGGGCAAAAGCTATGGATTATAGAATGCCTTAAAGGGGGCAAAGGGTTGTTGATGTCGCTTGCCAGTTCAGGCTCAGGAATGCCACTGTTTGTGACATTAAAAAAATGAAGTAAAAAATCAGAGACTTTGAGGCATCAATGGATTGCAGCATCTCGCATGATAAAAGAAAAACTATTCACTCCTGCTATGACAATGCCCTGGACAAAGCTATTTTGTGACGGTTTGTCCAAAACACATCAAAATGGACAACAATTTCGGTTGAAATCCTTAAAGAAAAGGCTCTGTTTTTCCACCATCAGTTACAGTATACACAGAGTACTCCTTCTCAGCCAGTGAGGGTTGGCTGGATCGGTTTAAAACTGACATGGGATCCCCCAGCTCACTGTCACAGGTGAGATAATGTCCAGCAATACAGAAAGCACGGCCATTTCACCACAAACTAAGGGGGATCATGCAGAGAGAGAGAAGGTCTGTCTATGGATGCTTTATACAATGCTGATTAAACTGGCATCTGCTGGTGGCTCCTGCCAGAAAAGACCCTCGCTTCCTCAGTAGAGAAAAATGCCGCATGTTTCAAGAAAAATAAAGAACATCTCACAAAGTGAGCAATATCAAATGCATCTGGCTTTCACAAATTGCCACTCCTTATCATTAGTAAATCGCATTCACCCAGGTGCTTTAAGCACATTAACATGGCCAGCCTACCTGCCCTTTACAGATCACAACGCAGTGCCTGGTTGAATGCTGATATCTTCAAGGACTTGTTCTTCTCTAATTTTGTGCCATCAGTCAGGAGTCATCTCCATGTAATGAGTCTGCCACAAAAAGCCATTTTACTGTTACATAACCCTTGAGCGCACCCCAGTGCTGACACTCTCCTCACTGATGATGGCTCCATTCTTTGTGAGTTTCTACCTGCAAACACCACTGCAACCATTCAGCCAATAGACCAAGGCATTTAGGCAATGGTGAAGAGAATCTACTGAAGCAAACTCATTACAAATATTCTGTTTTGAGGAGCATCATTCCAGATCTTTGGTGGACATTGTCAAACCTATCAATGTCAAAGACACACTTCTTATGTTGGTGGAGTCCTGGCAGGAGGCAAAGAAGGAGACCATTCAAAAGTGCTGGAAGAAATCTCAACTACTTAAAACACCTGTTGCAGAAAACTCGGTGAACAATCAGATGGCTGAAGTGATGGCAGCACTACATTCAGCTGCTGAACGTTTAGATGTCAGCCGAGACATTGAGGCTGAATGGGCTGAGGCAGATGACACAGATGACTAATGAGGACATTTTGGAACTTGTAAAGAATAAGCCTGCTGAACAAGCAGAAGAGGATGATGAAGACGAATTGGACACTGCAGACAAAATAAAAAACATCCCCTTTAAAGCTGAAGTTGTAGACTGCTTTCAGAAATACATAGACTGACTGGAAACATAATCAGATGCAGACGGAGTTCAGCTGCTGCTTCTCCGACAGTTGCGTTCAAAGGCAATAAGGCAGCAGCATGAAAAACCAAAACAGACAACACTGACAAAGTATTTTTCTACCATATAAGCCTTTATTGTTCTGAACGGCACTGAACGGGACTGATTTTTAAGGTACTGCACATATACTGTACTGTATGTAAATAGCTACAGTCTTTAACAGTTTTTAAACAGTTGTCATTTACTGTTATGCTGTTTTTAAGAAGAACATTTTACTATATTAACTTAAATTATACTTATACATGATAACCACGATGTCTCTGACCTCATTTGTTATACAGTACTTCTAATTTAACATTGCTCCCGTTTAACTGAAACCCTGTTTTTCCGAACAATTTCTGTGTCCCCAGACACATTCAAATAAATGGAGTTTTATTGTAGCTGTTTTTTCAAACTGGATTGGATCCAGTTATTGTTCTATTTTTTCACTTGTCTTTCCATATATTCAGTGGTTGTGTCAAATCTATAATACACACATGTAGAATGGGTCATTTTAAAACTCTGTGATGTAGTTTATGTCTTGTGTTAAGCTCTTACATTGTTGTCACAATAAATCCACGTTCCACTATTGAATTCTTGGGTTGAAAGGGACATACTATAAACTACATTGTGTGGGATAATCTCTGAGGCACTCCACAGTCATTACATCTAGGTTTTTATATTCACCTGATAGGTTGCTTATGCATATGACTTCAAAGAAGTTCAACCCATCTTGTCTTATAACCTGATGAGACTAGCTCAGTTTCAAATGAGCATCTGACCTGGTTGCAGCATCTGATCTCAGTTCCTGATATCAGCAGCACATTTAAAGGATACCTAAACAGCATTTTGACAACAAACTATTCAAAAATCTGACTCTGTAGGTGATTTAAGGAAAGACTGCTGTATTCGTTAATGCTAAAACTACATTTACATAATTTACCTAAATGTGGTTCCACAGCATTTGAAATTGTAAAATCAGCCTTCCAATTTCAAAAAAAAACTGTCTTACCTGCTTCCTAAACTGGCCGCCAAATGTGTTATATGATGACATCATTGGAGTCAAAGTCAGAGAGATATATGGCTCTCTACAGTACTGACTAGTTCTTTTTTCTCTTTTTATAGAATTGTTTCACCCAAATGGTCAAAACATGTGCATTATTTTGTATAATGCACATGTTAGGTTATGGTTCTGTTCATTGTGTTTACTTTTACATGCTGAAAATGTGTTTTAATCCAATCGACTTTGTCTGTGGCAAACCACAGTGCAGTACAAATCTTGAATAGCTTGGTGGTCTAGTGGTTATGGTGGATCCAGGATGCTACAGTGGGGGTGCTGGGGTGGTGTGCATGCTTAATATGCACTTTTTAACATTTTTATTAAACCTTTATATTTTCTGCTATTATTCTTTTCTAGTAAGTTTTTGACAGAATCTACAAATGTAATCCATAGTTTGAATGCAAACATTTGTACAATCAATAAAGCAGACTTCTTCAACAAAGTGAAATGCAGCAGCAAGCAAGTACATTACTATGTGGGAGCCACACCCTTCACGACCTCCTAGAGCCAACACTTTTTTGTAGCAAAGTTCTTGTGCAGTCCAATGTTGGACTTCATACTTTCTTGAAACTCAAATATATGCTTGTCTTGTCTTCTTTTTCCATGGGAAATAATAATAATAAGAATCAGCATTTACATAGTGGTTTTCATACACATTGTATCCCAAAATACTTTACAAGCAATACTAGACTGGTAGTGAAGTGACTGAATGTATAGTGGCAGCCATTTCATACATTAATATCCACACACAGCCTTGGACAATTGCATGAACTGGTTTTATGGGAAGGGGAATGTTGGCCAGGACAATGGGGTCAGGTAGTGATCAAGATGCTGGCAGTGCCACATCTTATTTCTCACAGTAATCTGCTCATATTGCTCTCCTTCTGTCTTCCCCCTTCCCTGAATATAGCAGTGCCTTGGAAGAGTGGCCTTCTCAGTCCCCCTCTGGTATTCATTTTTCACTATTCCTCCTCACACTGAAAACTGGTGAGCTCATCACCCTTCTGCATCATGAATGCAAGCAGTACAGTCCCCATTTTATTTTGACATGTCAAATATAAACATATCTTTTCAGTAAGTTAGGCTCATAGCAGCAGGGAACAAGGGGAATGATGGGCTTTCCTATCCTTAAAAGATTTAATCTACCTTTGATTAGGCACTATTAAATGATGGGTGTGCATATCATTATGCACGTCATTTAATGGTGCCTAATCATAGGTGGCTTAGATCTTATATGGATAGGAAAGCCTATTTTTCCACTTGTGCCATGCTGCTATCAGTCTAGCTTACCAGAAGATCATGTTTATTATTGAGTAAATATAACACAGGAGACTGTACTAAACATATTCATGATGCGGAAGGGTAGTGAACTCACCAGTTTTTGATGTGGGGAGCAGGTGAGAAGAATGAATGCCAGAGAGGGACTGAAGATGCCATTCCAGCAGGGTATAGCTATATTCAGGTTAGTTGAAGACATGAAGGAAGACGTTGAGCAGATCACTGTGATATCTGAAATGTGGGGCTGTCAGCATCATGATCACTACCTGACTGTGGATGAGAGTAGCCAGTGATAACAAATATTCAGAGTGGCAGGGCTGCACCTAAACTGTTACTTGAATTCAGTGTAAGGAGATTACCCTCAGGTGGGGGGGAGGGGTGTTGACATTTGTTAGGACAGTATTCAGGGAGTTGTGTATAGCTCATTTAAGATTTGGAAGGGTGGTAGCCAGCCAACTCGCATTGTGGAGTAGAGCACAGAAAAGTACTGGAGAAGAATTGCTAGGAACTGTCCTGCAGGGTTCTGCAGATCACAGGTAAAGGAGTAGACTGACACTGGAAGTCAGGTGGATTCACTCGAGGTATTAGTATGCCTCTCCTGCTAATAATACTGTTATCCATTGTAAGTGCAGCCCTTATGAGGGCATGAACAGCAGTTTTTCTGGTGGGTCATGATGCTTATATCTTGGCCCTCCAGGAAGACTTAGTTGTTGGTTAATGAGGTGGGAAAAAAACACAACAGGGAACTGCACACACTACCTTCACTGTGCAGAAGGCTGGTGATCCACTCATTGTTTACTATGGAAGCAGAAGTCAAACATTGAGAATGTGGACTGGAGAGTGATTTGGGAGGCAATTTTTAACAGTGCCAGCTGATGATGCATATCAGTATAGGTGTGCACAACTCTCTGAGGTACAAGATTACAATCTGAGGTGTGATAATTTTCTTCATGAGACTGCAAGCTCATACGTGGCCCCAGGCAGTACTAAGGACAGGGTATGGATGGTGGGGTGTTCAATAGAAGGTAGGCTAGGTGCAGGGGGTCCACATGGAAAAAGAAAGCCTTATTTGTGGATCAACTACAGAGCATGACCTTTGGAACTGAACAAGACCGGTACTTTGCTGTGTGACACTGAGCAAGTCATTAAACTTCCTTGTGCTCCCAGGCCACACCTGTAAACAAGCTTTCAGCTTAGTGTGTCTCTCCTGGATAACAAAAAACAAAATTCAGTTTATCATATAACCACTAGATCATCAGGTATTTGAAGTGTTGTTCTGTAATGCAGTTTGCCAAAGAAAAAGTCAGCTGGATTGCAAAACATTTTCTGCAAGTTAAAGTAAACAAAATGAACAAAATCATAGCCTAACATGTGTACTGATCAAAATAATCCATGAGTTAATACATGGTGTTGATCATTCTGGTACAACAATTCAAAATAAAGAGGGAAAGAAGAACTAGTTAGCACTGCAGAAACATATGTGGATCTCTGGCTCTAGCTCTGATGATGTCATCATGACAAATCACTTAACACACATGGCAGACATCTTAGGGAGAAGCCAAGGCTGTTTTTTGAAAGTGAAAGCTTACATTTTTTAAAAGCTATGAAACTGCATTTATGTTCTTTACATAAATGCAGTTTTAGCATAAATGTAAACAGCAGCCTTTACTTTACCTCGATATGAAGCCAGATTTTGGAGTTTGTAGTTTTAAAAAACTGCTTGTTAGGTACCCTTTAAATCTATCCTTACTCAACTAGTCAAAAATTTTACCTAAGGTATGAGGAATGGTTGGCATGCAATAATTAATTAGGTTAGAGAGGCTTTTCTGTATCCTTTGCATCCTCTGTTCCTTAATTTACCTACGTGTCTGGATCTGACCCTCTCAGAAGCAGCAATATGTTTGTACTTCATTGAGCAGCTCTTTTAAATTTTAACTTGTCTAATTGCAAAGCAGTTCAACTCAAATCTACTAGATTAGGCATGATAAGCAGCTTTTCCTTTTCTCCTTGTTCAATCTGTGGCTCCTCATGGCATGCACACTCTATTCCATGGCATGCTTCTGAACCATTGTGGCCCCTCACATAGTGGTCACACTGAATGTTCATGGCCCTGCTATCAGTGCTCGCAATGTTTTTCCAGCCAGTGAGGTAGTGCCTTGGAACCCCTGCTAGTGGTTCCAGGGTTAGCTGCCAGGCAAAGAGATGCTACAGTAATGCTGTGTTCAGACGGAAGATAAATTTGTGCTTAACTGACAGAAATTCAAACAATGAGAGGAGAGGCATGAGCTGCATAGGACTGTATGGGGCCAGAATGGGGGCAGCCTGAGTCAAACAACTGAGACAAAATGGTGATCTCGCCAAAATGCCTACCTTTGTCCTCTCCTCATCATTAGCCCTTGGTAGCCCTGCATGCCTCTGAGTCAGTAATTTGATCCATGCTGTTTCACTCTGTAGTGAATCCTTGGAGCTCTCGGTGTGGCTGATGCCAGGCGACTGATAGGATGGGGCTTGCTCATGCATACTAGCCATGATACTAGTGCATGTGCACTGAGCAGAGAGTGGCCATCTTGGGCACGGTGGGCTCCTGTATTCTCCACTACTCTGTGGCAAGTCTTCAGCCCCTCAGCTTATGTGAGAACCTACTATCCACACCCGCTCTTCCCACTGGCCACCTACCACAATGGCAGCACACAGCAGGCATAGGCTTCTCAACCTAAGAGTCCAATACCCCTGTTTTACTGGAATACCTTTTTTCAGGCACCAAGACACCAGAAGTGATCCATTTTGTGTCACTTCTGATGACCATCTTACTAGGGACTGACTTAGTCTATCACTACACCACTGCCATAATATCTAATCTGCCACACTTCAGGGGGCCATCTTACCTGTGTCAATTTTTCCTACAAGGGCTGACTGATCTTTACTCCTTATGTCTACCACATACCAGTACAGATTACAAGCACATAGGGGGACCACTTGCAGTTTCTCACCCTATTGCAATACCTATTAGCTCTCCTACTGTTTTTTTTGGGCTGTTCATGGGAACTTCTAACCACAGAACCCTCTCTCATATACCTACTTCTCTTTCTGGTTCTGCCTCCTCACAGGGCAAACATGGGCAAAACAAATGTTTACAGAGTATATAATGTCCCACTACCTACAGGCCAGCTAAACCGACTCTGCCCTTCCTGTACTAAAAACTCTCACAATTGACCGCGGAAGGGCTTAGCAATGAAAGCTCTGGTGGACTGCCCCAACAACCATCTACATCCAAGCCCCAACCAATCATCTCAGCTGGCACAGTCCCCAGCCTTGGGCAAATAACTTACACTGTGGTCATCCTACAGAACCAGCAGGTCATTCAGGCACAACAGCAGTTCAAACTGGCCATGCTAGAGAAGCCGGCAGAGAAAACAGGACCTCACAACCCCACTCTGGCTAGCCCAGCCCTGCCCAATCCAAACCCTGTGGCCCAAGACCACATTCACCACAGTTTGACTCAGAAAAGGAATCCGGGGATGAGGATGACATGGTGGTAGACCCTCAGTCCCTGAGAGCAAAGCGGTGCCTCCTGGACCAAACTGCTGCACTAGTACATAGTATCATGACCACAATAGGATTCACTAACCTGGATTCACCACTACAGTCTAAACTGATTCCTTCATTTTTGCTGACAGCCAAAAAGACCAACACCTTTCTATTGTCTGACTCTATCAAAGAGGTAGTGGCCAAAGAATGGGAACCATCAGATCCTGCTCACATCCTGAACAATGATACTTGGACAAAATGTACCCCTTACAGGCCGATAAGTTATTACTGTGGTGCACCCCTCCACAGTCGACCCACAAATAGCATCCTTAAACAAGAAAACTGTTCTCCCACTGGAAGGCAAACCTGGACTGAAAGATTCAGAAGTTGAAGGGCATACTGAAGAAGAACTTTGAGCTTGATAGACCTGGAGCAAGAGCTGCAACAATTGCAATTTATACCACCAGAGCTCAAGTAGCATGGATACAGGACATATTTAAGATGCTAATACCAAAATACACAGAGGCTCAACTCTTGGAAAATGCCATGTTATCCACTAAATATTTGGCAGATATGACTGTGGACTCCCTAAGATAAATGCCAGGCTGCATCACTCATCAACCGGGTCAGAAGGACCCTGGAGCTTAAGTTATGGGATGCAGACAACGTTCCATAAACTACCTTTCAAAGGTCACTACTGTTGGAAGAAGGGCTGGAATAATACCTCAAAGACAAGGAAGGCAGAAAAATGCTTGCCAAAGGAATAGATGGAATAGATCAACAGGTCCACATACCTCCCCTCCAGCCAGAGTTTTCACTCAACCTGCTCTCATGACAGAATAAGAGGCCACTATGACAACAGAGGAATCAATTTCAGACCTTCATACCCCTCCTCCCAAACAACAACAACAGATTCGGAAGTCAGGGTGTATCTGGCAGGGGCAGATTCCCAAACAACTCTAACTGCAAAGCACAGGCAAAGCAATAACTATACCTCTTAACAACAATCTCATCACAAGCCAATAGGTGCTTGTCCCTTGCAAATTGCCAAAGATTGGGAAAAATTGACAGAAGACAAATGGATCTAATACAAAGCAGAGTGACAGGAAAAGTACCACCAGGACAAAGAGGACAAGGAATATATTTTGCATTCTTTACAGTGCCCAAGAAAGGGAGAACTTCGGCCAGTGCTAGATTTAGCATTTTTAAATTGCTCAATACAACATAAACCATTCAAGACCAAAACAATCAGATCTACTCTGTGAGTCATATATGGACTTCCTAGCATCTGTAGACCTGAAAGGCACCTTCCTTCACATCCCCATAAGTCCATCACACTATAGATTCCTCAGATTCAACATTCTGGGGAAACACTATCAGCATCCGGCCCTACCCTTCAGCATGGGATCAGCACCCTGAGTGTTCACAAAGGTATGTATAGTTGTACCGGCCAAGATGAGGGAACAGGGCTTCCAAGTGATCCCTTACATGGATGACTGGCTCATCAGGACCAGGTCCCTCAAATAATAAACACGACTGACAGAAACTGTAATTCAGTGCTTAGAGAAATATGGCAGGGTAATCAACTGTTACAAGAGTGGCCTTACCGCCATCCAATCAATAGAGCATAAAGGCTCCATAATCAACACTACAGCAGGCCTAGTATGCCCATCGGACAAGTGTATCAACAATCTAGTTATACAACTATTCAGACTGCAAAGACACAGGAGTCCTACCCTACAACAAGTTTTCCAAGTGTTGGGGTTAATGGCATCATGAATAGAACTGGTCCCATGGGCCAGGTAGAACATGAGACAGTTACTCACATTTGCCATAAAGCATGAGTCTCTGCATGACTACATCCTTACCAAGACTTTGACCATACTGCCGTAAGTGACCCCTCACTAAAATGGAGGACAAACAAAAACAACCTCTCTAAACAGATGCCTCTAGCTGTTTAGTATGAAGTGATAGCTGACACAGATGCCAGCCTAACAGCATAGGGGGACTATCACTGGACACTGGTCCACTCAGGGGAAATGGTCCTTAACTGAGTCAAAGTTACCCATAAAAGTCCTAGGGATAAGGTTGGTCATTCTAGCACTACTGCACTTCAGTCACCTAATCGCAGGCAAACACAAACTCATCAGATTAGACAACCAAGTGACAGTGGCTTACATTGCCAAACAAGGCAGAACAAACAGCAAAGCAATGCAGAAGAAGGCTGAAAATGTCTTATCCAGAGCCCAGAACAATCTCGCCAGCATCTTGGCCATACAGTTGGCAGGGAAACTGAATACAACAGCGGACTGGCTGAGTCACCACAGATCCACCCAGGTGAGTGGAGACTCCAGCCACACATGATTAACTCCATCAACAAGCGCTGAGGGTCAGTGCAAGTGAATCTTATGACAACCAGCAAGAACACTCAATGCCCCAAGTTCTATTCTTTTTTTGTATAGAAACATGTTATTGAGTATCTCAAATAGAACAGGCACCGAATACATCAATTTCACATGTTGAACAAGAAACAGGCATAACAAGCATACATTCTTATTGATTAACTGGCTATACATACAAGAAGAAAGACAGAATGCCAAAGTTAACAGCATTACATTAGTAAAGTCCAGCTACAACAGGAACAATCCATGGTAACATAATTACAAGATAATAAAAGCCTTCATTTAATATGACAAAAGGCCAGGTTAAAAAAACAAACTGATTTCTCACTGAAAAAAAACAACAGAAAAGGAACACAACTCCCACACATTCAAGCATAAAAGCTAATTCACAACCTACAATCCTACCCAATAGAATTTAATGAAGTTGACCAAGCCTGATGAAATTTTGAAAGAGCTGTTCTTCTCCAAAATATCACCTGTTGAAAGGAGGCTGCTTTAATCATAGCCTGTAGCCATTGCATATGCTAAGGAAGAGTACTCTATCACCATTGAATGAGAAGAAGCCTTTCTGCTTCCAAAGCAGCAGTATACAGAACTGGTTTATACTTCTTAATATGTAAGGATAGTAGTGAGGGGTGCCCTAGAATCCAGAAAGCAGGTAACTGGGGTACTTTTATACCTAGAAAATGCTCTAATAACTTAAAAATTCCTTCCCACCAATTTGCCAATGCAGAACATCCCCACAGTATGTGATAAAGAGTACTTGGGTCAGAACTGCACCTCCAACAAAGATCTGAAGAGATAAGACCCAACCTTTTAAGCTTAATCAGTCCTATACCACCTACTTAATATCTTGTACTGTATGATTTGAGTTTTAGGTCCAGGAGAGGCTTAATGAGTCTCCATCCAACATCAGTTCCAATTACCTGCATCCACAAAAACCTGCATGTCATCACACCATTGTAGATGACAATGCTCCCAATCTGGCAAATTAGCCTTCTGCAAAAGTTTATATAACAAACTCTTATGACACTGAGGTAAAGTAAACCAAGTATGAAGTTAATTAGTTAAGTCAGTTTAGACCAAATGATCATCCTTCATAGCCCATGAAATAAGAGCATGCCCTCAACTGTAGATGAATCCATAAATCTCATCCAGGTAAATCAAATGCAGATTGCAATGAAGAGAATGTTCTAAACTGGCAGCTATTAGGGTCAAATGGAGCCCCACCAAAAATACCCCTTTTGAAACCCAACTGTACCTGTGAATTTTGGACCCACCTACAATATCTGTATCATAGAGTTGTCCCATATGGGTTCATAGGGTCCCAAATACTCATAATTCCAACCCATCAGCTACGACACTTTCCTCCACATCTGTCTAATAACAAGCATTTGTCAATGCAGCATATTTGGTTGCTGGTATTAGCATTGGAAATGCAGGAGTTAGACAGATGCAGAATAGGAATGACAGTGAAGTGTTGAACTTCACATCAACCCCACCTCCATCCTGTAGAGATGGACAGGCATTGGGGTAAGTGTTTGGGTCATCGCCCATGACAGTCATGCTATGTCACCTCACCCTGTTCTGCAGACACTGACACATGTTGAGGTGTACCTTGGGGTGTTTGGCTTTACAGTCACCCCATTCCATAAGAACATATGCTGAAATAGGTGCAGCATAGGACAATGGGCTGAAATCTGGGGCTGAAGAGTCCGAGGTATACCTTGATGCCTGTCAGTGGCTGGGGGTGGGGGTGGGATGGCATGAGCAGTACAGTTGGCAATGCAAAGGCACATCCCAATGCCTGTCAGTCTGTACAGGGTGGGACATTATGGTTAGAAACCCTAACACCCCAGGCATTTGTTGGTATTTGCACTACAAATTTTCAACATGGCCTTTTTGTGACCCCATCTCATGAAAGCATTTGGGACTTCTTCTCATGAAGACTGGCAGTGTGGTTTTGTCAATGTGTCCAGAACTTTGAGTTCCAACAGCGACTGCCATTCTGTGCCACATGTATGAAAGCATAGATTGGGCAGGATGTAAAGAATGACAGCTGTACCATCCATAGGGATGCATGAAGAGATGGCAATGTTGAAAATCTGGAGTGAAAATATTATAAATGTGCGAAGTTACGAGCGTGCATGGAAACTGCGCAACACATGCTCGTAACACAGTCATTTTACAGACTTTCATCACAAAATTTTCAACATAGGCATTTTAGGACCTCTGCTAATAAACAGTGTCACTGTGATTTTCTTAATCTGTCCTGAATACTGATTTTCCACAGTGACCGCGCTATTCTGCGCCAGAAGTGCGAAAACACATTTCAGCCAGGATGTGAAAAATGACAGCTGTACTGTTCATAAGGACGTGCAGAAAAATGGCAATGTTGAAAATCTGCAGTGAAAATATTGCAAATTCACTAAGTTATGAGCGTGCTTAGCAACTGTGCAATGCACGCTCATAAAACAGTCATTTCTTGGATTTTTTCGACCAAATTTGCAACATAGACTTTTTGAGAGGCCACATCACCAACACTGGCACAGTCATTTCGTTAATCAGTCCTGAAAGGCGATTCCATGCAGTAATCACCAAATCACCTTTCAGGACTGAATAACACCATGGCAGTGCTTGAATTCATGAGAAGGGGTCCCAATAACCCCATGCTGAAAATTTGGTGAAAGAATTACCCAAAATGCCTGAGATATGCAACAAAGGTGAAAAAACTTTATTTATGCCACTATACAGCTTACCAGCATTTCTTCAGTTCACGGTTGGCTTTGAAGAGTGCAGACGTGTTTCCGATCCACCGAAGATCATCGCACTGGGCTCCGGAGGTAGGGTTGGTGTGGGGCCACTGGATTCAACGAGGGACCATTTTCTGATTTACAGGGGGGGAAAAAACATCACAGGATTTTTTTTTCTACACAGGGACATTTGGCATGCTAGGATGGGCTCCCAGCATACCACCTGAGTGTTTTTGTTGGTGGGTGCTGTAGCTGATGGGGGATTGGCCACCCCCATTGACACATACGGGGTGGTGAGAGCCGTGGGGGATTGGGCACCTCCTCAGCACAAAAACAATGTTTTTTTGGGGGGGACATTATGCCGATGGGGAGTGGGCTCCCCGTTGGCAAATTACACTGGGGGAAATGAAGCCGACAGGGATTGGGCCCTCGTCGGCAAATAAAAACTGTTTTGGGGGTGGCTCATGATGCCGAGGGGGATTGGGCACTCCCTCGGCACTAGGGGCATCTAATATTGTCTGTGAACATGGCGGCAGCTTGCCGGCGCATTCACTAACAATATTAGGCTAGGCAATGTTCCTCCCAGCAATGACGGGTCGCTCCCTCATTGCAGTGGATTGGCTGACACTGCAATGATGAGGGGCCCCTGATTGCTGCGGTGAAAACGTTACAAGTTGGTGGCACTTTTGGTAGCCAGTGTCATCAGCACACTGTGCCTCCATTAGTCCACCAGTGCCTCTGTTGGCTGCCACAGTGCTGTGCCTCAACAACTTGCTTCTCTCCTACGCTGCCACATAATATTTCTTGCACATGCGCACAAGCAAACATATAAAATATAAGGGATGTGGCCAAATTTGGAGATGTCAAGGGGTCTCTCAAGTAGACCACCAAAGAAAGTCACCCAAGAGAGCTTTTTCAATATCAACACATAAATGAGCCATGTATGAATTGGGATTAACCCAATATAACAACTGTCTAAAGCCATTAGCCAAATGGTAGGCTCATGGCCAAGGCATGTTCCACCCCCCCCTATCCATTCAGGTGCCCGTAAAATGTTCCTCCCAAAGCAGGGTATCTGACCTCCCCAGATGAAATTGGCAAACAGTTTATCTATATTGTTCCATAGTCCCTGGGGACTAGACATAGTCAAATTACTGAGACAATAAAAAGCTTCGGGAAGGCCATCATTTTAATCGCAGCAATCTTACTGAAAAGTGACAAATAAAGTTTGGCCCATCTGCTCATGTCAATGGATAAACTAGATACTATATCCTGTAGATTTTTTTGACACATATCTTAAAGGTCTGCAGAGTTATGCATCCCCAGATAATGAATCCCACACTCAGAGCTCATTTTAATATCAGTGGTCTCATCGAAGCTGACAGAGGATCAGCCTTATAAAGCAGGAAAATTTCAGTTTTAGACCAATTGGTTTACAGTCCCAGAATGGCACCAAAGGAATCCAAAACATCCCACACAGCCCATTTGGAACTTTAAACTTTAAATAAAGCCAGGAGTAAATTATCAGCATAAATTAAAGTGGAAAAAGACTTCCCACCAACCAGGATGCCATGAATATCCCTATGGTGATGAAGGGTAGAGCTTAACGGCTCCATAGCAATCAAGAAAAGGAGAGGACTCAAGGGACAATCCTGCCTCATTCCCTAGACAGAGAAAAGGATTCCAACAAAACACCATTGACTAAGACCCTACCCTTGGGGGAGGAATATAAACTTCAAACCCATCTTAGAAATATTGGGCCAATGCCCATCTCTGACAATGTGAAGAAAAGGTAATTCCATTCGATGGAATCAAATGCCTTTTCTGCATTGGTAGCTACACATGCAGCAGAATCTGGTCTGGTAGCAACTTGTATAAGATTCAAAACAACCCAGATGTTATTACTGCCCTGCCATCCAGCCTGTAATTTATGAATAATATAAGGTAACACCTTTTCTAAGAGAAGGACAAGGATTTTTGCAAAAATATTACAATCCACATTCAACAATGAAATGGGTCTAAAGTTAGAGCATACAGTAAGATCTTTATTGGGCTTTGGCAGGACAGTGATAGTTGCTTCTTGCATTGAGGGAGGCAGTGAACCAGAATCTATAATAGCTCTAAAAACTTTAAACAGCCATGGTGTCAAGATGGGTTCAAAGGTTTAATAAAATTTCTGTACTTAGGCGAACCAGCCCTGGGACCTTACCCACCAGCAAGAACTGGATCACCGCCTGTATTTTCAGTGTTGTTAAGTCAGCCTCTAAAGACTGGGCATTCACAGGGACAAATGGCACAAATGCAAATTTGTGAAAAGGAAAAGTAGTCCTCTCTGTTTGGCCAAACAGAGAAACTGTATAGAGTTAAATAATAGTCCCAAAAGCAATTGGTCATTTGGCCTGGGTCTGTAAAGACAGCATGATCTCTGGATCTTATAAAGGAAATGTGCACCTCCATAGATTTACACTTAAGCCTAGAGGCAAGTATCTTACATACCTTCTCCCCACTTTCACAATAAAACTGCTGCATGAAAAAATGGTCCCGAGAGGCCTATTGATGAAAAGTATTATTTAACTCATATTTAAGAGTTAACAGCTCTGACAGATGATTGTCGTGGGTAGAAGGTATAAATAAGACAAAGAACCTCTGTGCGCAAGCACTGAGGCAAGGGATACCCCAAAGGGCATTTGGCTGGGAATCCAAGTTTCAAAGAAATACAAAGTCACACATAATCCCACAATGCAAAGCATCATGGGCTGCATATGCAAATCACCACTGAATATTATGCTGGTTCAACTTTAAGCAGAAATGCATGGTGCCGAAAGGCCTCTCACACAGTTTGCAAAGGGTGCCAACAGAAGACATAGACACGTGTTTCGTCCTACCAGGACTCATCAGTATGCCCATCTGTCTGATACCCTAGTGGAATGAACCAGCTACCCTAAGATAGTCTATCTGGGTTATGTTGTGGTGAACCCAATTAAAACAAAAAAACATTAAAAACAAAAAGAGAACTCTCTGTGTAAGCACTGAGGCAAGGGTTACCCCAAAGGGCATTTGGCTGGGAAGCCAAGTTTCAAAAAAATACAAAGTCACACATGATCCCACAATGCAAAGCATCATGGGCTGCATATGTAAATCATCACAGAATATTATGCTGGTTCAACTTTAAGCAGAAATGCATGGTGCCGAAAGGCCTCTCACACAGTTTGCAAAGGGTGCCAATAGAAGACATAGACATGTGTTTCATCCTACCAGGACTCATCAGTATACCTCGTCTGTCTGACACCCCAGTGGAATGAACCAGCTACCCTAAGATAGTCTATATAAATGACCTCCCCAAGGGACCGTATCTTCTGGGTAAGATCAATAACGTTTTTCTTTATACTCTTGTTCACCATCGAAGCATAAGAACTCACCCTGCCTTGAATGGAAGCTTTGAAGGCATCCCAAATTGTGAAAATAGAAATTTGGAGAATTCATTTGTTCCAAAGTATAACCTAATTCCCTCCTGCATCCAATGTTTAAACCCCTCCAAACATAATAAAGCAGGATTGAACCACTATCTGGGTGATTTAGCAATGCTCGTTTTGGGCATCCAAATCAGAAAAATCAGGGCATGATCTGAAATAATAATAGGTAAAATAGAGGCCTATACCAGATCCCCTAAAACTGCAGAACTGCATAAAAAATAATCCAAGCGACTGCAGGTTTGGAACTGATACGATCGAAAGGTATACTTTTTAGTGTCAGGTTGTAAGACCCTCCAACAGTCCTGAAGACCAAACTCAGAACAAAGTTGGAACACCACCCCTCTAGACTTAGAATGTAATGGGGTACCCTTTTTCACATGGATTCTATCTAAGAAGGGGTCAAGTACAAATTAAAATCCCCTCCAACAATAAGAACCATGGAATCACTAGAGCACTCAAAAATCTTCTCCATTAACAAAAAATAAAAATCAGGGGAGTCAAGGTTAGGGGCATAAATATTTACCAGCAAAACAGAGACCCATGGATCTGCCCTAGTATAATCAACCAATGCCCCATCTTGTCTGACAAAGTTTTGATCACTTGAAAAGGACAACTCTTCCTGAATAAAATAGAGACTCCATGTTTCTTACCACAAAAGGAGCTGGAATAGGATTTCACTATCCAACCTGTCAATAACCCCCCTTCCTCCTCCTTTTTAAGGAGATGGGTTTATTGCAGGAAGGCTATGTCACATGTGTGTGAGTTGAAGAAGGAAAGGACTTTCTTTTTCTGTATAGGGTGTCTCAAACCTTGAACATTCCAAGATTATATTTTTACATTCTCCATCTATAATAGTGATACTCTAATATGAAAAAAAGATTCTGAGAAGCCAGTGCAAAACACAAGAAATGGAAAGAACAAAAATAAAGGTACAAAAAAATATATATATTTTTTTAAACATCTTTATTAGTTTGTTTCAGGTTTTTAGACATACACACATATATCCGTGGAGAACCCAGGATTCACAATCCCAAAACTGATTGTGAAAACTATGTACAGCCCCAACTATGTACATACACAGCTAATGGGGTTGACCCTCCATTACCGTTGCAAACTCTGATTGCATCCATATCTTAGGGTAACAGTATCAGTGAGTTAACTTAACCAACAGCGGTAAAACCCCTTAAACAGAAGTATTATTACCTCCTACAGTTATAAAACATAAGCCACAACCTAAATAACATTACACCCAGGAGGTGGCCCCAAGTCGTGTCCCCTGGAAAGAAAGAAAGTCCCCCCACCCTTGAATCTAAGCAGACCAAAACCCTTATCCTAGTACCATTTTGCTATTACTAACTCAACCCCAAAACAATTGTAGATAATACGTCCATTTAGACCTGAAATAAATCCATATAAGACTATTAATTTCTCCTAAATAGTAATCTCTTGCTAATCACAACCTGACAGACAGGCCTGTGTTTGGGTATTATTAACCTGCAGTGAATAGATTGCCTTTAGTGTCGACCATCTTTTATTATATAGCCCTTTCCTACCCTCCATATAACTATGCCTCTTTATTCTTCCCAAAGCCCAAATAAGATCTCTCACCCATTGTTCGTAGGTATAAATATTATCATCCTTCCAGTGTTTCAGTATAAAAGATTTGACTATCGCTGCCATCAGAGGTAGATGGTATTTGGGTGTGGCCCCAGATATTTGCGACATGTCTCCTAATATGCAAATTTCAGGCAATATAAATTCTGAATAATCCAATAAAGGGTCCATATGTTGTTTAATTTCAACCCATCGAGGTGCTATTTTACTACATTCCCACATCATATGTAGGATATCACCTGGTCCCACTCCACGTCTAAAACACAGGTCCGTCTGTCTAAGGTGTCTATCACATAGTTTTACAGGGGTAAAATACATATTAGAAAGAATAAAAAATTGCATAATCTTATACTTGGGTATAGGTATATACTTGTTACTCTTCCAGATATTGTTCCAAGCAGGCCTCTGGGGGGTCAATGTTCTGTCCCAATATAGAACCCTTGTTGGAGAATTCAGTCTAGTATAGTCCAATGGCACCTTGTATACTTTAGATAGAGAGTTAGATGTAGGATCCACTTCCTTTAGATTGTCCCAGGTAAATGGATTTTCTGATGGGCCCCCTAGCCTTCTCCATACCCCCTCCAGCATTTTGGTGAGCTGTAACAAATTTAAAAAAAGCATTGCATCACACCTACTCGGGAGATCTACCCTTTTTTCCTTTATAACATCCATTAATGTTAGGCCCAGGAGCTGAGCTGCCCATCATTTAGTGATTACCTTACCCCCAAACAGAAAATTGGGGCTGCCCAGCACAGGTTGGTTTCAGGTCCTCATTTGTTCCCTTCTCTGGGCAGGAGTGAGAAATAAACCCCAGGCAAATGCTGATTTAACAGTTGGAGTCAGGGTTGTGTTTGTAAGGCATTTCTCTGGACTAGCAAAAAGAAACGCCTCTGGAGAGAGGCCTGAGTCCTTTAATATTTGCCTCTCTATTTGTAGCCATATTGGAATATATGACTCTCCCTCCAAGTTTCTAACCCATCTACTCATAAGGCCCATTTGTCCTGCCACATAATATAGATGAAGATCAGGCAGTTTGATCCCCCCATGTTGTGCGGTAAGCACAGGATACTATGTTTTTTCCTAGGAGGCTTGGAATTCCACAGAAATTCAGATAACAATTTCCTAATTTTTATAAACCAGAATTTGGGAATGCAATATGGGGCTAGGTATATAGGATATGATAACCTAGGCAATAGGTTCATTTTAACTAGTCCCAGTCTAGCTGCAAAGTTAAAAGGAAGCTTATTCCATCTACGTATGTCCTCTTTAATTGCTAACAGCACCTTGTCCATATTTGTTGCCACACCATCCTCCATGCAAGCTATAATCCAAAGTATTTAATCCTTTCCATCACCCAGTGTACCTGCAGTGGTACAAAATCTGCTCTGCATACATGCAGTGTCAATGGGAGAATTTGTGTTTTGCTCAAATTTAATTTATAGTTCGAGACTTTGGAGAATTGCCCTATAGTTTCAACTGTTCTTTTGAAGCTTGGGGCTAGGTTTTGTAAGTGTAGAAGTATATCATCTGTAAAGACTGAAAATTTTAGATCCCTCCCCACTTTTGTAATCTCCTTTATGTTAGCATCTTTATTAATAGCCCTTAACAGTGGTTCCAGGTATATATTAAACAATATTGGTGAGAGGGGACATCCCTGTCTGGTCCCATTTTCTAAATGAATCTCCTGTGAAACATATCCAATACATAATACCCTGGCTGTAGGGGCTGCATATAGACTTTTTTATACCTCTGAGAAGGTCGTCAGGGAAACTCATCTTCTCCATTGTAGCAAATAGAAATGGATGGGAAACCCTGTCAAAGGCCTTCCCCGCATCTAAAGATATCAAGGCTAGAGGTAGTATAGAATCTGGTACATAACTAAGTATGTGGTGGAATTTCCCAAGAGCGTCATGTGCCCCCCTACCTGGCATAAATCCTACCTGTTCATGACAGATTAAATTTGGAATATTCAATATTCTATTAGCAATAATCCTCATAAGGATCTTAATATCTTGATTCATCAATTCTATAGGCCTATAACTACCAGGCAAATCTTTAGGCTTGTGTGGTTTTGGAACCAGGGAGATATATGCCTGGTATAGCAGCGGGTGACACACCCCTTCTTGCATTATATTACTGAAAAATTCTTTAAGTAGGGGAAGTAAAGTATGGAGATGTGCCTGATAAAACTTAGCCGTTACACCATAGGGCCCTGGAGTTTTGCCAGAAGGTAGAGATTGTACCACATCTATTATCTCAGATTCTCTTATTGGAGCTGCTAATTCTCTAACCTGTGCTGGGTCTAGCACTGGTAATGGTATTCCCTCTAGGAACATCCTAATTTCCTTCTCCCCAGCAAGATGTCCTGCCCGGTAAATTTCTTTATAATAGGACACAAATGCATCTGCCATTTTCTGGGAATCTGTTAAAATTTTTCCAGCATACCTTGTGGAGGTGATTGTTCTTATGGCTTCCCATTCCTTAACTCTAGCTGCAAGGAGGCGACCAGGCATGTCTCCTTGCATTAAATATTTAGCTTGAATCTTTTCTAACCAAAATTCTACTTTACCATACATAATGTCTGCCATTTCCCTTCTTAAACTTTTAAGTTCAGTATCTATTTCCATAGAGGACCCTTCTAGAGGAGCCAGCTATTCGATGGCCCCCAATATAAACTCCTCATTTGCATGTCTCATTCTATTTCTCCATGCTGCGAAACCCTGCGCTACGCCTGCATACAACACCTTACAGGTTGGCCATGCTAAGTTTTCATTCTGAAGCGTAGGCAATTGCTACTGTATTATCTCTAGGAGGGCTTCCTCCAATTTTCTCTGGACTGAGATCTCAGTCAAAAGAGTATCATTCAGCCTCCATCTATACGACCTAGGAGGAGCAGCTGTTGGCTCCCAAATCAGCTGAATTGGGGAATGATCTGATAAAATTCTACCTTGAGTTGTCACCTCCTTAACCTCACAAAGTGCCTCCCTGTTAACCAGAAAAAAATCAATTCTAGATTGACTCTTGTGGGCCTCAGAAAAGAATGTCATATTATTGCCCACTGTAGAATGGGTCCACAGTGGATCTACCAGGGCCGTGACCTCCAATAATCTATTCATAGTGATCTGAGCCCTGGACAGAGGCCCTCCAGATGGTTGTATCCTATCCTCCTGGTTATTTAAACATAGGTTCCAGTCCCCTGACAAAATGAGGGCGTGCAGAGAGAATATAGTAATATCCAGCACCACTGAAGCAAAAAAGTCAGGATTTGAAGGGGTTGGACCATAAATAGAAGTGACTGTAAGCTCTTTACCCAAAATATTACCCGAGAGGTAAATCCCTCTACTATCCTCCCTTGTAATCACCTGTGTTATAGTGTATGGACAGGTTTTCCCTATTAAGATTACCACACCTCCCGAGGCCATTTCCTTACCTACTCCATAAACCTGACCCACCCACATCCACTTAAGGAAGCTCAGCTCCTCTGTCAATAAGTGGGTCTCTTGTAGTGCAGCTATGTGAGCCCCCATCTGACCAATATGCCTCAAGATTACCATTCTTTTGCGTCTACTCCTGAGACCTTTTACATTCCATGAAATGATTTTAACACGTGACACTGGTAAATATAACAAATATTTTATTCCAAACTATCATACTTTGCCCTCTCAAGGTTTGCATCTCTCTCTTGCACTTTATTGGACTCTCTCTCCTTCCAGATCCCATTAACCCTCCACCCCCCGACCCCCAATCCCTGGATCATCCTCCCTTCAATCATTGATTCATGGATGAGCTATTTTCTGTGCAGTCCCCCAGTCCCTCAAATAAAATGAGCAACTCACAGGACCCTGCCCCAAACTTAAGACGTCTAATGCAGCGTGACATCTCCCCTGTACCCCTATCTCATTGAATCCCCTCAGAGTCCCTCATCCCCATAAATCACCCCTTCATATTCAAATTGTGCCCCCATCAGAGTGATTTCATATATTTTGTCCCTTAAGCTCCCTCATCCTCTAGCTTATTTAGCTGTTAGAGGGTTAGTTGAGGGGAGCAGTGCCCACCCCCTTGATCTAATCAAGAAGGGAATCACAACTTGCAGAATAAATAATATGCTCCAAACTTTTCCCTCTACCATCCTATTTTGCCAGGATGTTGCACCAACCCCCTTCCTTCCTCTTATCATTACCCTTCAGGGATGCATAGTCCCTCAGACCCAAGAGGGTTCCTATAATACCTCCAGAGGAGTTGACAGCTTCATTGAATAATTAATCATGCCCCATTCCACTCCTTCATCACACCTGTGGATGAGAGGTTAGCCCCCCTTCCCTTGACCTAATGGTTATGTCCCTTTACTCCTAAATATTCTGAACTCCTTTCAAAGTCAACCCCACAGAGTAGGGCCAACTCCTGTTCATTGCCACATCTTAAACTTCATTTCTCTGGCCCATTCTAGCTCCCCCCTTCTCCGTCTGTAGAACACCAAACATGGATCCCAAAAAACAGTATTTTCAACATCCCCTCAACATATAACAGTAAATTGCTCTCCCTCATGATCCGTTCCAGCCCTCTCCCCCTATAAACCACTATGATCCTGGTTTGGTCCCTACCACCTCTTAAGGATATCAATCCCCCTTCAGCCATGTTCTAGTCCCTCTATAACCTAACAACATTAACCATAACATTTTAACCAAATATATTCAACTTTTTCCGGAACACCTGAAACAGAAGGACAATTTTTGCATCTCCCTTCCATCTCTAAAGTCCCAACTTGTTAAATCATACCAGTCCTCTTCTTTTCTTCAGCAGCTCATGTTGGTGACTTAAACAACACTGGGAGTTCAAACCACAGTCCCTCCATGGCGTCACTCACAGTTAGGTACTTTTTCTCCCCAGATTGAAGTCGTACCATCAAAGTCACGAGATATTGCAAATGAAACTTGATTCTAGCAAGATACAACTTCTTCTTTATTTTCAAATATTCCTTTTGTTTCTCCCTAACCGATGGTGTTTGATCCTGGAACAGCCAGATAGACACGCCATTCCAATGCAGAGCTTTATTTTGCCTAGCAGTGAAGAGCACATGGGACTTTTTCTTGTAATTCAGGAACCGCATTATTAGGACCTGAGGTATTGCTCCCAGCGGAAGCATCTCTCTTAAGGCTCTATGTGCTCTTTCCAAGTTGTAAGCCTCACCAAATGGTGTGGGGCCAAGCAATTTAAGCAGGAGATCTTGCATAAAGGAAACACAGTCAGACCCTTCAGCCCTCTCTGGGAGCCCTGCTAGAATAAGGTTATTTCTCCTACTCCTGGATTCTTGATCTTCCATCTGATCCTCGAGCTTTCTGTCTTGTTTACGCACTGCAATCAAATCTTGTTCCATAGTGGAAACCTTCCTTTCCTGCGAGGAGACTCTAGCTTCCATGTCCCCCATCCTCTAAGCCAATGAATGCAGAGCCAGTTTGACTGTAGTAAAATCAACCACCAGCCCTTGCAACATTTGCTTGATTTCTAAAATATCCTCTGTGGTCAAATTAGTACCCCCTTCCTTATCTAACCGGCCAGCCTGTTCATCTGGCATGGGCGATAGAGGGTTTTGGTCATTTTACTGCCAGAGTACGTGCCGTGAGGGGCTCCATGGCTTCAGTTTCCATTCCAATGCTGCAGTTCAGCCTATTGCTGATGCCGAAAGTGCAATGTTGGAGAAATACTAGCCACTTACTCTCACTCAGCCCCGCCACATTTCTGCAGAGAAATCTAGCCCAAAGCACTTCGCCAACTGGAATAAGGTAGATCAATTTTAATAGGGGTCCTGAGAAAGTTTAAAGGCTTATTTATACTAGTAGGGCCTAGGAGCAGCACAGAAGACATCTTCTCATGTCAGGCTCATCACATGATGTCGGTACAAAAAATAATTTAAACATTGCTCCTAAAAATATCAGCTAACCAAAAGGAATAGACCAAAGCTCTGGAAGTGAAACATGAATGACCCCATAAAGAATACATAACCTGATAATACACGAGTTACAGAAATAATAGGCTATATACCTATAATTGGTAAATACTCAGTTGAAAAACCAGTTAATGTTCCCAAACAGAAATGTCAGAAAAAAACAAAAAGTCAAGCAGTGCTGAAACTGGCTAAGCCACCAAGGGAATAACATTAGAATGAATATTGCAATTCCCCAATCATAAAGAAACTACTAAAATATGAGTTAAGGGGGAGTTGTAATAATGTAAGAGACTCCATCCTATGGAGTAGCAAATGCTCAAAGAGCATAACATAACTGCTAAAGCCCTTTCCCTCCTCAGCAGGCACAAGAGTGGGCATTCCTACCTCCTAAAATAGTAGGGATACAAGCAGAATCAGTCATGCTCCCACCACCCATTACTATGAGGGCCTCTAATGAAAGGGAAATAAAATAGAACAGAAGACAAAAATATCTAAAAGGAAGAAGCACCTTTCAAATAGAGGTGCCCATCTGAAACCCTCCCAGGAGCATTAAAACTGTTTACTACAGCCTAGCAAATAACTTAAAAGGGAATGCATAGAAAATAAAAGTATATAAGGGGTTGGGGAGATTTACACAAACATTAGGGTAACATCCTACACAAATGGTAGCTGATAACCTGAAAAACATCATGTATGTAGTGGGCACCCTTATACAGATGTTTACCCCTCCCTGTTCATATCAGCTCAAATATTTCAGCATATAGACTTGAAAGTTATGATCATCATTTAACATGTACAAATAGCAAACCTGTAAAGGCAGCTCAAAAACAGACAAGAGTCCTTTCAAGTAACCTGTGACAGTCCATCTGTCTAAACTGGAGTCACCACAGATGCAGAAATATTGGCATCCTGGAGCTAGTAGTAGCAGATAATTGGTTCTCACATTGTGTTGCTGATGCAGGGGAGTCAATGTTAAATGACTCAGGAGGTAGGGAAGCCAGTAACTCTTTCTCTACAAAGTCCACCTACTTCATCGTAGTTGCTTGTTGCTCCTTTGACAATATACTTGGGGAAAGTGTAGGGTGCTTGGAGACAGGAACCTTGGACCAGCCAACCAGTCTTGAAGTAGGGGATGGACTCACAAGCTGCATCTCAGAATTTGAAGTAGGAGTTCCATCAGCTGGTGGGAAAAGGGAGCATTGTGCTCCATTATGCCAACGACTATCTCTATGTCGCTTATGATTAGAAGACTGACCAGCATCCGCAGAAATGTGATCTTGAGAGCCTCTTTCTCTATTGTGCACCCTATGCTTATCTGTGTTAACTGTTAAGGTAGAGGGATCAGCAACCAGACAATGCAGTTTCAAAAGTGGTACCATAGACTTGTCGGGCATGGGACCATCCTTCCCATTCTACACAGTAGATTTAGCTGGGTGTCTAAGGATGGTCAGAAAATGCTGAGCATCTGAGGGAGTTTCAGATTTATGCCACTGTCTATCCCAGAGCACTGTAAGCACTGCCAGATAGCGCATCACATACTGAATGCCTTGTTGAGCCAATTTTCTTTGCACAAAGGCAAAAGCGTTTCTCCTGGTGGCCATCTCCTTAGAGAAATCTTGAAAAATAGAAAGAGAATGACCATTCTGTCTTAGTGGCTCTTTCAGCCTTGCCAGCCTCAATGCTTGCTCTTTAACTGAGAATCTAAAGAAGTATGTTATTATAGGATGAAGTAGGAGCACTCTTGCTGGTTTTGGCCCTAAGGATGAATGGGTCCTTTCAATCTTTAAAAGAAAGTCCCATCCATAGTTTAACAATTGTGGTGGCATATCTTGGAGAAAGGCAGCATATTAGACCCCTCAGATCCCACTGGAATACCAACTATGTGCAAATTATTGCACCTATTCCAATTCTCAATGTCTTCTGTCTTGGCCTCCAAAGAGTGCACCTGCCTTTCCAACCAAAACATTTTGTCAGCCTGTCTAGTTGATTCCAACTTGATTGTGGAAGTAAAAACTCTGCCTTGGCAAGTTGCTGTTCTACAGCTTTCATCTGGTCATCCAGCAATTCCACTGAGGCTTTCAAATTTGGATTATCTAGGGCCCAAGGTCTGAAGCATAGATTTAATTTCTGTAAGGTCAGCAGCACCAATAGTGGCTAGTTCCTCTGGGTTTGCCATCAGTCTAATACAGTAGATCCATCTGCAATGTGATACAGCAGGAGTAAAAATTATTATTTGAGCTCTTACACAAACATAAAACTGTCAAAACAGGAGCTCCTGGGTATATCAAGGCTCTGAACAATGACTGAAGAAATAAGTGAGGCTGTTCCACAATGCAAAAACAACATATTTACTGGTGACTACACAGAGTGAGTAACCTAAGCTGCCATTCTCTTGTATGGCCATGCATGCATTCCCCAAGTTCCATTCTTGATGAGCAGTCAAGCAGTCCATGAGAGTGGATGTCCTGCCATCAGACTGGTATTTTGAAGTGAAATCCATATTCACACCACTCCCCCTGATCCCACAAGTCCTAAAGAAAATGTAACAATCCAGGGTGAGGGTAATTTTGATCACGCAGAACTGACTCAGGAGGTTATGGTTTGCCACGGTAGTGGCTATGTCACCGGACCACCCATGGAGATCACTGATCAGGTATGACATTCTGCAGCAGGGACCAGTATGCCGTCCCAACCATCACAACCCCACATCTACATCTTGGCTCTTGAAAGGTAAAGACTGCTGACAGCCGGCTATCACCAAGTTATCACAAACATTATGATGATGGCCAGAAGGGGTTCCACTATGAAGACATATTAGAGACAATGATTTATCAGATAACTGAAAAACGTCTACAATTATCCCTATTCATATAAAAATACAAAAAAATTCAGTTAACAACTATAAACCTATAAATCTTACTGCTGTGTGCTGTAAGTTACTCGAAAGATTGATTAAAAACAAAATAGAACTTGAGTTTACTAATTTAGGAATTATGGATAATCTGCAGCATGGGTTTACACCAAATCATTCATGTACAACACATCTCATTAATTTTATAATTTAATTAGCACTAATCTGGATAAAAACAAACCAATGGATGTCATACTGTTGGACTTCGGAAAGGCTTTTGACAAGGTGCCTCACAAAGAACTATTGGTAAAGCTATCTACACTGAGAATTAATAACAATATTGTGAAATGGATTGACAACTGGCTGGACCACAGAACACAGAGAGTTAGGGTTTAGAGGTACAGTACCTTGTCCCAGCCTGGGATAGTGTCAAATGGTGTCCCTCAAGGTTCTGTTTTGGGACCCACATTGTTCAATATTTTCATTATGGATATTAATAACCACATAATGAATACTATAATAAAACTTGTAGATGACACTAAACTAGGGGGAAATGTTGACACATACGATAACAATCAATCTGCAATGATCTATTGGAAATTGAACGATGACGTATGGAAAACAATATGATATTAAATACAGACAAATGTGTAGTACTCCATTTTGGTAATAATAATCTCCAATACTCATATCAACTTAATAACTTAACCCTAAAATGTTCTTCTAAAGAAGGAGAGTTGGGTATTATTGTGAATAACACACTAACACAGAGAGATCATTGTAGGAAAGCTGCACAGACAGCCAACTCAATACTAAATAGAGTAAGGTTAATGAAAATCAGTCAGTTCTGATTCCACTCTACAAAACTTACATACGGCCCCATGTGGACTTTGGATCTTCTTTCTGGAACCCCACTTACAAAAGGAATATAAAACTTATCGAATCTGTACAAAGGTGAGCAACCAAACTAATACTCAACCTAAAAAATAACTCATATAAAACTAGGCTACAACAGATAGGTCTAGTCACCCTGGAAGACAGACGAGCTAGGAAAGACATGCTACAGTTATATACAATGCTTAAAGACAAACAATTCATGAAGCAATGTGGTTTGTACTATAAAAATAGAATTGCCAACCTAAGAAGTCATAATAAACAACTACACATACTGACCACTAACACAAGAAAAAGAGACAGTTTCTTTATAGTGAGGTCGGTTAGAGACTGGAATGCATTACCACAAGAAGTAGTGGACTGCACACATTTCTGTAATTTCAAAAAACTGCTAGATAAACATTTTAATTGGAAAGGGACACATGTAAACTAAACACCCACTAGGAGTGGGAGACACTCTCAATGGGCAAATGCGGCCTTCTTGTGTCTTCACACACAGAGTAGTACCAAGTAGTATCTTCCAAACTGGTGTTCCCACAGAGTATTAATCCCTGCAGAACACCACCATAGCAGACAAAGGGGATACATGATGGGCAGGAGTGTGGTATGGAAAATATTTTCACTCCTGCAGAGTGACCTCTGGATACTCATGAGTGGAGAAGCCACAAGTGAGAGTATCCAGAGGTCACTCTGCAGAAGTGAAAATATTTTCCATAGCACATGATCTGCACATCATGTGTGTGATTTATTCAATAGGTGTTTCAAGAACTTTTTTTTTTAATTTCAGTTTATCTTGTGGAATAAGCAAAGAAGACACAGGACAAAAAAAGAAAAATTCTGCTAAAACAAGATGAAATACTGCCTTGCCATTTGGGATGAAGCAGGCTGTATTCCTCGGTAGTTGAGTTATTTGTGGATGTGGAAGGCTTTGCTCTTTCTTGGCTTCTTTTCCAATATGAAACTCAGGCTGCTGTTTGCTTGCTTTGGGACATTCATAGAGTGCACAAAATGAAAGTGAAAGAGGGAATTACAGGTGCAGGTGTGACAGGTGAGCTACATTCTTGTCACTAACTTCATGAAAGCAGTTCAAAACTTAAGCAAAATCTGTGTGTTACTGAGTGAGATCAGCACAGTTTAAATGAATGCTGATTATCTCACTGAGAAAGCTACAAGTGACCTTTGCCCTGTGTGTATAAATGTAAGCTTTTGTCACAGTGTAGATGTCAGTGCTGTGTGTTCCTGCAAGGTGGAGATATGCGTTTTTATTCCACTGCATATCATTTCACCCCTTTTGCATAAATACTGTTATTCCTTCAAGAGGGCCTAGATTTCGGCCTGCCCCCAGCTTCACGCAGAGTTTAGATGGCGGCAATAGGAGTGGCATGGAGGAGCTTGCCACTGCACACTGTCTCACTGTGGAGGAGTGAGGCGAGCTGGACTGCTAAAACGTTAATCTCTTGTTTTGTAAGGGTATGCCACCATTGCCAGAAAACAGTGCATCACATATGCATCCACTATAATGAGAAGCTTAACAGTCTTTCTGGGACAACTTCTGTGGCTGTGTTTGAGTTTATTTTCTTTTGTCAATGTTTCCTTTCCACAGATGCTGGAGTCCTGAATTGGTAACAGGAACCCTCCCTCTGGGAAGAAAACAGTGAGTCCTTCAGGAGGACTGGCCACCAGAGAAGAGGGACTAGGGCTGACTGTGGCTACTGAGCCTTGAAGAGATGTCTTACTGAATTGTTTTAAATAGCCTTCCTCCATCCAGTGAGACTACAAGAAGATTTTAAGTTACACACGGTTTATTTGGAAATAATCAAGTGGAATAAGACTTTGCAAGCTTCTGGTTTAAAATTCTGCCTTCCGATATTTCTGATACAGTATATTAATAATTATAGAGACATATCATAGACATTGTCCAGATATTGTTCTGGGACTCTTTTCATTTCCCTTTTGCAAATCCCACGTAAAAGAACTAAACTAAACACTAAATCATTTCCATTGGTAAAACTGATCAAATTACATTGAGCTAGTTACTCTTCTATATAAGAGGATCTTAGTTGTAGGGCTGCTGGTTTAGAAAGAGATTTTATATGACAGCTTAAAATACACAATTTTAACTGTAAAATGTAAATCTTACTATGCAATAATGGCATAATAATCGAAACTCCAGTACTCTCATTTTCTGATTGAATTAGTGAATAATTACTGCTTCTGAAAATTCAAACTCTATAATGGGTAGTGAGGATTCAGTCACATGATTAACCCTGCCTCCACACCCTTTTTCTTTTAGGATGCATGTGCTGGCTTCTAACAAACAGGCTCACCATCTTTGATGAATAAAGCTGTGCTACAGATTGTCAGCCTTATTGCGGATACAAAATACTGAAAGCTGAGCCATTGTATTTTATCTTTTGTATTTGGTTTGTGCACCGCTAGAAAGCTGTTAAAAGATGGCCAAGTAAAAGAGTAGTATTTTCAAACTGAGCTCTTTTTGGCATAACTGGTTCCGAGCAAAAGTATTGAGTATACTCTCAAAGATGCATAGCTGGCATTCTGGTAATACGGAAGCAACTGTGGAGTGGCGGAGGAATGCTAAAATGAGAGTTTTTAAGAAAGAAGTTGCCCAAAGTAAGTTATTGAAGCTTTTGAAAGCTTTCAAAATTCTTAAATTAATTGAACTGGCTTTTAACATTTATATATGCCAAACGTTCTTTGATATAATTGAGTTTATATGAAACTGAATATTTATTTATTCCATTTGTATATTTCTATGCTAAATAGTTTAACAAGGGTATTTTTTTTTATTCTTTCTGTTTATCCTCCTCCACAGAGTGGATCCCCACAATCCCAGGCTGCCCTCACCCACACCCCTGGGCCCGGTCTGGCACCCCCACAGAGCCAGCCTTTAATCACTCACATTACTCTGTATGCAGGATCATCTCAGGTACTGGGGGGGCACTGGGCACAGCCATCAGCCACTGAGATCACACTCTGCCATTTTCCACCTGGTTTTCTTTGCTCTGGAGAGCTGGATGTGCAATGGCATCCAGGCACATACGTGCCGACACCCGCTGTGCTCTCCCCTCATTCTGCTGCATGCTGCTGTAGTGCTGCTGGCCTCTGCCAGTCACCACTACAGTGTGCTGCAGTGTTCCAACCCTCCCCAGAGGAAGGAGAGTCGTTGTGGGACACTCAATCCTTCCTCTCCCCTGCCAACCCCCAGTGGCCCGAGTCTGTTCCCGAACCTGGGTTGCCAGTGTGGCACGAGGTGTGGCGTCCAGAACCTCAACCCTCAGCATCACCAGGCTGGTTAAAAAGGGTACTTTTAACTCATATATTTCATTTGATGATTTTAAGGAATTTTAAGGGAATTCTGTTTTTTTTATTTCCCATCCATTTTATATAGAGCCACTTCCAAGTGTCTGCCTACACCATCTGAATTCACTTGATTTTGGCAACTTGTATCTGCACAGCTAGCACTTTCTGGACTATGGCATGGGGGAATATAGAGACGGAAGAAGTACAGTCCTCAAAGTTTCTTTGTCTGTTTTATGGGGAGATCTGGAGATTGATGAAATCCTGTATATGACGTCAGCACTTCAATACTTTATTTATATCTGGAATCACTATGACTCATCATACCAGCAAACTGTGAGTCACCTAGTGCCATCCTATTAATTATAGAAGGAGACAATTTAGTAGATTAAAACTTCCCTCATAGATAGTGACTTTTTAGAAATTGATTCGATGTTGGATATAGACTGCTTCAATTACCTGCCTCAATTAACTTCTATGGGTTATTACTGACTGTCTACCAGACAGATAGAGGGAGATAGGGGAGATGGGGGACATTCAAGTACCTCAGTGAAATCAACAAAGTCCAAGAGGGTAGCATCTTTCAGAAAAAGAGATGTGCAAGAACAAGGGGACACAATTTGAAGATGGGGACAGCTCAGGGGCAATGTGAGGATGTATTTTTTCACAGAGAGGGTGGTGGATGCATGGAACAGCCTTTCTGAGGAGGTTGTGGGGTCTAAAACTGTGGGAGAATTCAAGAATGCATGGGACAGACATAAGGCAATTTATGTGGGGGGGTAGGAAGAAATAGGCTGTTGGCTTATCCTCTAGGTAGGGAAATGGGCAGACTAGATGGGCCAAGTGGTCCTTATCTGCCATGAAAGTCTATGTTTCTATGTTTCTATGTTACAACTGAATAATTAACAGACTGATCTTCCGTTATTGGATAAGAGAAAGTTGGAGCATAAAAACTGGAATAGACTGGGAAACCCTCCCACAATTTAATGTGCTTTTAAGACTCAGAGTTATTATTTAATTACCACTTCTAAATTGGTGAATTGTCTTAATTAGTCATCAAATATCTTCTTTTTTCTAAAACCTGCCATTGATTTTAACAGCTGTTTATTGATTCAGTTGTAAACTATGTTTACTAGAAGTGGCAAAATAATTAACATCTTAGAAAAGAAAAAAGAAAACTAATAAGAACATAGGTTGTGTTTATGGGGAAGAACTATTAATTACTTCTAACCCGACTCAAGGTGAGGCAGTTAAACTATCAACTTATGCAGAAATGGTGAAACTGAATCTTGACAGGGAGGAACAGACAATAAATAGACAATATCTGAAAAATTGATTCTAATCTGGCAAAAGAAGGAAACCTTAATGAAAATGGGATTATGACTCAGATGTGTCTGTTAGAAAATTGGATTGGTAATTTAGAAGGAGATGGAACTGGTGAAATAGAAGAGATAGATAAACATCTAGAACAAGAAGGTACAGATGGCAAACCTGAAATGAGTAAAGCTAGTAGCAGGAAAACTATACGGACAGGAATAACAGATTTTTTCCAGATTAAGGTTGGGAAGAAAAAAGTAAGGTCCTGATAGTGAACACAGATAAGATGTAAGTAGCTGATAACATTCCCACTTTTATCTCCCCTGGGAAGGAGAATATACCCCTAATTTTAAATTGGAGTCAGTTGGATAATCAGAACATGGGAGAAAAAATGGGAGAAACTGTCCTTCAACACTTTAGCCCTTTAGAATATTCAGAAAATTCCTGCATTGTAGTGTCTGATGAACAGGATTGCATAAATGATTCAATATTGGCAGTGTCCCCAGAAACAGTGTTTAGAACCTTAGAAAAAGAGATAGAACCAATACAGCTGGAGAAAGATTTTTTAGTACAATGCCCTGACACTTTATCAAAGTATTCAATTAAGGTTTTGGCACACCCAGTGATGGATAATATAATTTTACTAGAAGCTCTAAACAATATTAGAACTAAACTTGATGGTCTTGTTAGTGAAATACAGAAACATTTGGACATTTTAGAGCAAAAGCTTGAAAAGAAAGAGACGTCACCTAAGCCTCATAGAGTTTCTGTCTCTTCTATTTACATTCCAGATACCCCTAAAGGGAGAGGGTAATGAAAAAGAAAGAGCTAACAAAAAGAAAGAAAAATGAACAAGAAAAGAAAGAAAAAAAGTTGATGTGGAACCCGTAAGTGAAATAATAAATGAGGGGGAAAAAATAAGACCCCTCAGGTGGTGCCTTTAGAACCCCAGATTTTAGTAGAAAAGAAAAAAAAATCAGCAGATGAGGAAGAAATAAAGGAAGATAAAAACATACACAGATGAAAGCAATTGTTACTAACAGAAATAAAGGGAGAAAATAAAATCTATAATGAAACAACTGAGACAGGAACTCAAGTGAAATTAAAAGGCACCGAAGTAATCCTGAAAATAGGAGGTCTTTTTCTAAAAATAAATGAGTCTGGGAACTCTATGAGGGAACTGACAGAATATCTTCTTTCAGCCAAATTAGAAGTTACATGAGAGAAAGATAAAATTGTCACAGTGTATCGAGATAGAAAAGATGAGGAAATTCCAGTCTATGTATTGGGTGAGAATCTGGAAATTGCAAAGAACGTCTGGGCTAGCCAATTGTGATTACAGTATCTAGGACTACAGGTTCCTTCTCCCATTACATGGGAGATCATTAATAATCAATTAATAATGGAAAATGAGGTAAAAGTGCTTATAACACAAGGAATATCTGAACTTAAGCTTTCTAGCCTAAAATGGATCTTCCATCAGGGAACATGAACAGTTAAAAATAATAGACATACCCTTTCAGTTTTTGATATAGAGAGACTGATGGGTGAAAATGAAGACATACTTAAAAGTTATGTGTTAGCCCTTCTTTCAAGTATGTTGGAGCTAGAAATTCAAAATCAAATGGTTGAAAATGTTAAAAGAGTTTTCCTTAGAGAGACAGGTAATCAAATAAATCGTGTTTGCATGTCACAGGACTTAGTGCAGTAGATTTTGAAGAGATCTTGTAAATTCAATACTACCGGAATCCTGGCGATAGATATGAAAGATCTGAATTGTAATCAGTTTGTTCATATAAGGCAGTACACTGGGGAATGACTGGATGTTTCTTCTTCTTTGTCTGTAATAGAAAGCAGTATAGCCTCACATGTACCCAATCATTCAAATTTTCTGTCTTGGAACATTGCTGGACCTCAGGGGAAAATAGCAAATCAGGGGTGTATTTCATATGTGGACAAATCTGAAGTAATTTTTCCAACAGTCATGGTGTACAAATATGATTACTATAAATGGTTTTCAAGGAATCTTCTCCCTTGCTATTAATAACAAGAAATATGGGAGATCAATGGGGGGGGGATTAGCTATTTATATTAAAATTAATAGTGAAATTATAATGATACAAACAATTAAAATAGCACAAAATTACATAATCATGGCTATTAGATGGTATGATACAGATTATATCATTTTAAATGTTTATGACCCTCCTAAAAAATAAGCTGGATACTTAGAAATGATTTGGGAGGAGATTTCAAGGGATATGGATGAGGCATTTAAGAACTTTCCGAATAATGTTTTTCTCATAGCAGGAGATTTTAACTCCAGAATAGCTATCTATGACAATATGAAACTATGAGAGACATAGATGGATTTAGGTAATTGTTTGGCTAGGTGTAACATGGATAAAAAATATAATGAGAATGGAAAGAAACTCTGGAAATTTATTGAGGACAATGCTTTACTTATTTTAAATGGTAGAACTGAGGGGGGTTTAAAAGGAAGCACTACTTATTTCTCTGAAAACGACCACAGCTTGATAGATTATATTTTGCGTACTCTTGAATTCTATTATCTGTTTGAAACGTTAAAATATGAAATGTGCCCAGAGAGTGATCATGTTCTCCTAGAATTAAAATACTTTTGTAAAGGCCCAATACTGGAAGCCCCTGATAACCCATTATCAATTTTAAGTGTGACAGGCAAACAAAAACTAATTAGGTGGAACATAAACTCTAGTGAAATTAACAATATTACACTTAATTAGGATATAATTACTGGTTCATGTTTTTTCCCATTGTAAAAGGTTGTTATAATTTGCCGTTATAACCAGCTGGGCTGGTTATAACGGCTAACACGTGCCACTTTTACTATGGTAAAAGCACAAGCAACAGCAGCTCCACTTCTTCAGAGCTTTTCTTTTTCGTACTGTCTGGGGCTGTAAATGAATTTACTTCTCTTTTTTTTTTTGTTAAACAGATCGGCAAGAGACAGACTGCATGTACTTATATGCTGGCATAGTAAAGGGAAGCTGGGCTCATTCAGGGACCTTTCTGTTGTGCCTAACGCTCTCGTCCATTTTTATTCACCGCCGCTGCTCCGCTACTGTCTGAACCTCCTTCTGGCTCCATCTCCTTTATGCTTCAGCCTTTGCAGGCTACTGCTGAAACTGACCAATTTTAACTTAAAAAATTAGATGTTCAGCACCCTCACTGCCTGATCACCGTTGTCATGGAACCGCCTAACAGGTACTGCTCATCTCCTTCTTGTCACTGCCTCTTACCATATTTTATATAATTGCTCAGGTGAAAAAACGGGACCCCAGCAAACATAAATAAAATATGGGGTGATGTGTGTAAAACTCGATTTTTACACACACCCTCGTTGTGTGATGCATTTCATAAACCCCTTGGGCTTCACCCTCAGGGTTTATGTAGCATCCCACAACTCGGTGTGCATAAAATCTTGTTACACACATCACCCCATATATTATTCTCTATATTATATTAAAAGAAATAGACCAATTGGATAAAATGTCTCCCCAGCTTTTTGAACAACAATTAATGCAAATAAATAAAGATATACAGTAAAAATAAAATATATACAATTGATAAGTATGATAAAACTCCATTATATGATTCCTGGTTTGATCAACCATGTAAAAATGCAATGAAAAACATAAACAAAATGATAAAATGGTATAAAAAACATCCATCTATGGAAGAATCAGTTAAATTAAATAAGGCAAGGAAAAGTTATAAATAATTTTTGGAGAAAAAAAGTGGAATTTCAATACAAACAACGGCAAGAAATGTTTCAAACTATTCAAGAAAAATATAATAATAAGTTTTGGAAATTGGTAGCAAGGGGTGTAAATTCATTTCAGCCTTCACTGGCAGTTTGTATTCCCAATGGAACATGAGTAGTATACTTAAAACAATTTTTACCAAAGCTGATGCTTTAAACATAGAGGGAGAGTTGCCTAAATTTTTGAGACACAACCGTACTAACACTACATTGAAGTTTTCTGAAGAAGTGGAGTTAGCAATTACAAAGTTAAAAAACAATAAAGTATCTGGGTTGGACCATATTTCCCCGGAAATAGATAAGAGTATAATGACTTTTGGACTCCTTTACTTCGGTGTTTTTCACAACATTTTTATTGTTTTCCAACAAATACAGAGATACAAAATGGAGGAAACAGCTGAGCGAAAGCTCATTGGCAATGCAGTGTTACTGCACTTAAACATCTCAGGGAAACAAACAAAATGAGGAAGAGAGAGGAGGAATAAAGGGTGGGGGAGACAAATAAGGAAGGGAAGGGGAAGGGATAGAGAGCATGGGGTGACATGACTGGTGGGGATAGCAAAGCTAATTAATACAAGGTTCATAACTAGCAATCTCCTAGGACAAATTAATTATTGTAAGATAAGGAAATATAATTAACTATAGCATTAGTAACTTCATATCTAACAGATTTTCATTCCTACCCAAAGGTATTGACCTCATAAAATGTATCACTAAGATGGGACCATTTAGTAAGCTGTAATAACCCACCAAGCTCCCTTCGGGGCCTCAGAGGAGGAAACTAGACACCTTAAACAGCTACTTGTTACTTGTTACATTTGGTGGTTGATTTACAATCCCAACAAGCACAGGCAGAGATACCCCCAAGTACCCAATATAGGTTCCAGTGAAGATTAAGGCCATTACTTCATCCCAAATGGTAGAATGGAACCAAAGCAGACACCAACAGGTGCTCTTCTCAAAGTAGTAAAATAAAAGCACAAACACAGTGAAGGGAGAGAAACCCTGCAGCATTTAAGGAGATGATGGCTAGTGGCCTTGATATAGCACTAGAACCTAATCTGTTTCTTCACAAGGCCATATGACCCAGCAGAGATTTCCTATGTGGGAACAACCTACCCAGCCTGTATGACATCATGGGATAAATATAGCTATATCAGCCGGTGGAAAGAAAAGTCAACCAATACTCTCCTGAGGGATGTTCGAGTTCTGGAGCTTCAGGAAATTAAGGTAGAGGGTCCAACATTGATTAAATTTGGACATTTGGTACTTCAGCAGGTGTGAAATCCTGTCCAATTTGGCTAGAGAGGAGAGAGAGATGCTAATATCTCAGTCACTGTAGGCATCAAAGGGGACCTCCATTTGCATAATAGAGGTCTCTTCGTTTGGAGCAAGATCAATGTCAACCATCTAATCTCATGAGGGGTCATTTGTGGGAGTTCCATATGGATACCCAAAATGTAAAAAAGTGGACTAAAAGGGATCTTCTTCTCTAACACTTTGCATGCAGTATCATGGATGCCTTGCCACAGGGATTTCAATTGCAGACAAGACCACAGTATATGCAGAATATCCGTGCCTGAGCCCTGACATCTCCAGCAGGAGTCAGACTCCAGAATCTTAGCCATATAAAGCACAGCTGGTGATTTATACCACGAGTTGGCTATTTTGTTCTATATTAATCTAGACCTAGCATCCGTCAACCATTTATGGGTATCTATCCAGGACTGTTCCTAGGATATAGAGAAGATAGGAGTCCGGAGCATCTTTTCCCACTTGAGTCTCGCCTTTTCAGAATATTTAGGAAAGGAATCTCTTAATTTAGCATAGATGCGCCCTGCTAGGCCTATCAGTTGTTGTATCCAGATATAGAGCTCTGAGCTGTGTGTTTGGGTTATCGAAGGGTGCAATATATACCTGAGTGCTGCCCTGAGTTGAAGATATTTCCAAAAGACTGTATGAGAAAGGTTCCAGATATGTTGAAGGGATTGAAATGTATAGAGGGTCTTAAGAGTGGGGTCTAGCAGGTCTTTTAGTATGAGAATACCCTTGTCTGCCCAGGATTTCCCAATATACCCATTGTACATCAATAGTAATATCTGGATTAAGCCATAGAAGGGTATAGGACAGGGGTAGAGGAGTCTGGTTCAATCTTTTGTGGACACCCAGCCAGTTGGACCTGGCTGCCACAACAGATGGAGATGTGAAACGGGGCATATCTCTGTCAGAGGAGCTAGATCTATGAGCCCTGTGGGGCATCAGAAGGGATGAGAAATGTACTTACTCAGTAATATCAAGCTCTATTCATACCCATTTTGGGGATTGTGATGTTTGGGGGTGCAGCCCTTTAACCGTTTTGTGCCAAGAGAAATGCCTGCTGGTATCCTTCTACCCATGGAAGGCTCCACCCTCCCTTGCTCCAATGAGTTCTTAGTTGGGCATGGCTAAATCAGGATTTGTTGCCTTCCCATAGGAAATCTCCAATACTATTTGGCCTATCCAAAGCCAGATACCATTGTTTAGGGAGGAGGATAGGCATAAGCATTAGTAGGTAAAAAATATTGGGTGCAGAAACCATTTTAATTGCAGCAATTTTGCCTGCGAGCATCATTTGGAGAGGTTTCCATCTATCAAACTCCATTTTTAGAGAGCTAAGAAGGGGTTGAATGTTTGTCTGCCAGAGAGTATCTAAAGAGGATATGAGCTTAATACCCAGATATGTGATAGCCTTTGGTGCCCACAGTAGGAGCTGGTCTGAGCTATCTCTTGGGAACACTTCCCATTCAGGGGGAGTACCTCTGTCTTGGCCTGATTCAGTTTCAGTCCTGAGTATTTGGAAAATAAATCCAACAACTCCAGTAATGGAGGAGCGGATCTTTGTAGGTTGACCAAGGGGAGAAGCAAATCATCAGCGTACATAAGGGAAGTGTATTCTGTATTACCTACTTTGATACCACTAATACCTGGGTGACTACGGAGTGCCAGAGCTAGAGGTTCCACTGCCAAAACAAAAAGAAGTGGTGACAATGGGCAGCCTTGCCTTGATCCCCGTTCAAGGTGAAAAGGACCGGAGAGAATGGCATTCATGTTAACTCTAGCTGAGGGAAAAGTGTAAATAGCTTAAATTCTTGACAGGAATTTTGGACCAACTCCAAATGATGCCAAAGCCAAATATAAATAGTCCCACTCAACGGAGTCGAAAGCTTTTTCAAAAACCATCATGACTGCTGGAGTAAGTATATTTTGCTATGTGATGCGATTCATTAATGTCCTTAGATGATCAGAGCTGTGTCACCCAGGGATAAAACCTACTTGGGATGGATGCATGAGACTTGGCAGGAGGGGATTTAACCTGGTTGCTAAGATTTTGGCATAAAGCTTGCTATCAATATTAAACAGGGATATTGGTCGATAATTGCTTGGTTTGGTGGGGTCTTTACCTTTTTTAGGGATGAGTACATTAGTTGCCTCTCTTAGCAAGGGGGGAAGAGTGTCTCTGAGCTCAATATCTTGAAATACTGCCATTAACAGGGGAGTAAGAGTGGGTGCTAGAACCTGGTAAAAATCTGCAGTATATCCATTGTTTCTGGGGGATTTCCCCAGCTTGGGGGACTTAATCACAGTACTAACCTCCTCTGTGGATATTGGGGACTCGAGTAGCTGAACTTGTTGGTCAGTAAGTTTGGGGAGCTGACAGGATTGGAGGAAGGGCTGTACCTCCTTGTTCAGATAGGCATGAGTGGAAGTGTATCAATTCTTATAATAGGCAGCCATTATATCATTTATTGCCTTGGGGGCAGTGGCCAGAGTTCCACATACATCTGTAAGGCCGGCAATATATGTACTAGTTTGTCATTTACGGAGCTGATAAGCAAGTATCTTGCCAGCTTCATCTCCACCTTCCCAAAGAGAGTGTTGTAGAAGTAGTATGGCTATTTCAGCCTTTCTGTTAAGGAGCTGATTAATCTCAAACTGCACATTTAGAACAACTTTACCTATTGGGGAATTCGGAGTGGGGGAGGGTGTGGCCTTAAAAAGGCTTTCAGCCTCTTTCAATTTCTGTTCTAGAGATGCCAGATGTAGTTCCCACTCCCTTCTTTTTGCTGCTGCAAATCCCATTATATTGCCAAGCATGGTGGCCTTAAAGGCGTCCCATGTGTTACCAGCAGACATGACAGCTATAGGGTTGTGGGCTAGGAAAAGGGCAGCTTCATTCTGAGCCCATGGGATAAAATCAGGGTCCCTAATTAATAGAGGGTCCATCCTCCAGTGGCGGGATGGGGGAGGGTTAGTGTCCCATTGAATTAAAAGTTGAACTGGGGCGTGATCTGAAATTACTCTAGGGAGAATGGTAGCATCTAGAGATTTAGCTGTAACTGCCGAGGACCCCAACCAAAAGTCCAATCTGCTGTAGGAGGTGTTGGGCTCTGGGTGGAAAGTATAATCTCTAATTCTGGTGTGAAAAAGTCTCCAAATAGCCCTTGATCCAAAATCATTTGATGGAGAGCATTTATACATCTGGTGTGTGTCTCTTTGCTTCCATCATTCCTGTCCAAAGATGGAACTAGTGAAAGATTAAAATCTCCCCCAATGAGGAGAGGGCAGGAAGGGGGGTAAATTCCAAAATAGCCTGTGCTATATTATGAAAAAACTGTGGCGTATCTTCATTTGGGGCATAAAGGTTACAGAGAGTGATAGGTCCTGAGGGGGTATCGTAGGTACCTAAAACCCATCTACCATCAGCACAAGATAAAGTCTTAGAGAGGTCCAAGGCAAAGATTTATGAATTAAAATTATTACTCCGTATTTCCTAGTAGTAGCGTGGGAAGATACTTGTTGTCCTACCCAATCCTTAATCAGATGAGCGTGGTCATCTCCTGAAAGTTTTGTTTCCTGAAGAAACACCACCTGAGATTTAAGATGTTTCAAATGGGTTAAAACTTTTTTCCTTTTGACAGGAGAATTTAAGCCCTGTACATTCCAAGTGTGTAATAATAGGTCTGTTATACTATCCCAATCAAGTGACTAGTTAAAGGGGTTAATTGTGGAGGGAGGATATGAAGATTCAATGGGGTGACTGTACAAAGTGTGTCCACTAGGGTGAGGAAAAACCTTAAGAGACTGGGGGTATAAACACAAAAGGGTAACTTCCCTTGTAGAAAAAGTTAGAACACCTAACACTGTGTTTCTCTATCTAAAACAACTCTGTACACAAATAAAAAAATAAATAAATCAAAACCTATCCTACAATGAGAATGGTGAGGGGCTTATCCAGCTGAAAACAGCCAATAGAAAACCTTCTCACTTCTGTGGGGCCTGTGGCAAAAACCACCAGCTCTTGATCAAACTCCGCAGACGTAAGGGTAACTAGCAAGAACACTTATTGTACTGTTAGACTGTAAACAATGTACAAACATCAACAGCTATAACCCAGAGCCTAGCAGGAGTTATCCCAGAAGCCTCTACCCAGTTAGGGAGGGGGAGGAAGGTGTATAGCTGGAAAATAATTGCTTTCCACTATATAACTGGTGTAAAGCTCAAAAACAAAAGGGAGCTGTTACCAGACAGATACGCATGTTTAACTAAACAATAATGTAAGGATCAGCTTCAACTGTCTATATTCGTGAGTTGGCTGAACTATAAGCCAGGCAGTGTAGGTTCAGAGAGGAATCCATAGACTCCATGATAAGATCCTTAACAAAAAAACAAATGTGTCTGGAGATAAACAGCACATTAAACATATTCATAAACTCTTACTCGCTTTAACACTCAAGCCAAATGGCCAACATACATGCATACATACAACAGAGTATCACCGAGGTAAAGTGTCTGTCGGCGGGGGGGGGTATCCTCAGATGGCCTGGCAAGTAAATAGAGCAGCCTAACATGAGGTAACAGGGCCCCAATCGGGGATAACTGTTCAGTAACAGTAGCTTCATTTAGACCCCTAACACAATACCCTCTAGTGAGCAATGACAGCCTCCCCAATACCCCCAGACACAAAACCTTGGGTACTTATCTGAAAACCATCTCTCGGCTGGTTGTTCAAGTTGAGTTAATGTCCTCAGGTGGTTGCATTGTAGATTCAAGGCCTGGCGCTGTGGCAGAGGCCGCTGGCTTCAGTTCTGAATCCTGCAATGGGAAAGCAGCCTCAACGCCCTGGCCCCAGGATGTCTCAGTGCCCTCCAAGTCTGATCCTTTACACTCATCAGTGGAAAGTTCCATAGAGCTTGGTAGGTCATCCTTCTGTTGAGATTCAAGCTGCGCAAATCTGTTCTTTGAAAAGAAGGGGCTGGTATACACGATTTCCTGGCATTCCACTCTGCTGACACTCTGTTTGGTACCCGCCTCATCCCGTCTGCACCCTTGCAGGTGATCTCTCTTGGAGTATGGGGGTTGTGGAGGCCTTTTCTGAACTTTAGGGTTCCTGGGCTCCAGCCCATTCTTAAGAGACCGGGAGGACCCAGGCCCCAGGGCACTCAGGGAATTGGGCTTCTGGGAGGGGTTCTTTGGAGCTTGGTCATTAGAGTGAGTCAGACCAGCAATTTGGGATTCTGAGGAATCAGAGGGAGACCAGGTTGCTGAAATATAATCAAGTGCAGCCTCGGGGGTGGCAAATTGACATGAAATTCCATTCACTCTAATTTTCAATATAGCCGGATAATGGAGAGTGAAGGGTACTTGCAATTTGTGTAATCTGTTACGTATCTCTGTGAAGGTGCATCGTTTATTTGCAAGTTCCTTCGAAAAATCCTGAAAAATCATGATGCGATGGCCTCTCCATTGTAGTGACCCAAGCTCCCTCTCACGTCCCTGTATAGCTTCTTTTTCAGCAAAATTTAATAGTCTGGTGATAATGAGCCTCAGCTTGTCTCTCACCAATGGTTTGGGTTGAAGTGACCTGTGCGCCCTTTCTATTGTTATCCTAGTGGCAGGGGGGAGATCCAGTACTTCAGGCAAAGCTGTTTGGAGAAAATGAATGGTCTTGCCTTCCTCACAACCTTAGGGAAATCCCAGAACAGCAAGTTGTTATGGCTGCCCCTGTTCTCAAGATCATCGAGATTGTCTTGTTGGGCTATAATTTGTGCAGCTTGATTCCTTAGAGTGGCACAATGGCTTTGGACTACATCATCTTGTGACAATGCATTTTGTTCTATTCGGTCTAGTCGGGCGTCGATCTGTTGAATTGAGACTGCAGTTGTATTAGAAGCCAATGTTAAAGCATCGATACTAGAAATAATGGATGTGAACATTTCTCTAACTGACAGATCCTCAGTCTCCTTTCTTGAGTATGCCATTAGGCCTGTAGCACGAGCAGCTCGGTGGAAGACAAATAATAATCTCAACTCCCAATGTCTGATCAGGTTCTTGGTCAGTATCGAAGCTGCTCAGGTACTCCGGTTACGAAATCTCAAGAGTGTCCGGGGGGGGGGGTCAACTTCAAGGAGGATTTTTAATAGATACTGGCTCTGGGGTTGTAGCAGTGTATTTTTAAGTCACCATCTTGTCTGCAGGTTGGCCATGCCCCCTTACATGTTTTTTCAATGTATGTCTTAACACATACATTTATTCCTATATCATGGACTAAGACTATTATAGTTACAGTACACAAGAAAGGTAAAGTACATAACCAAGCAAATTTCTGACCCGTAAGCTTACTGGCCATCAGCTCTAAAACCTTCTCCAGAATACTACTAAATAAACTAGCTAGTTGGATAAATAATATTGCAGTTTTTTCACCAACCCAAGCAGTATTTAGACATGGATTTTCTACAGTTGACAATATTTATTGCCTCTTGCACATAATAGAAAAATATGTTCCTATAAGAAAAATGAAACTATACGTCCTATATGTGGACTTTAGTTCAGCATTTGATTCTGTTAATAGGGACATTTTATGGGTGATTCTAGAGGAAAAAGCAGATAGATCAAACTCTCCTTTGGCCAACTGTTCAATTGTTTACAAAGACATCTACTGCAGTCAGATATGATAATAAAGGAAATATTACAGAGTTTTTTAATCAAATCATGGTGTTAAACAGGGCTGTTTCCTTGCTCCAACCATGTTCAACCTCTATGTAAACACTCTCCTTGAATTTGAGGAATCAGATCAATTTGATCTGCTGAAAATATTAATTATACCTCTTCATTCCTTTGCTTATGCAGCTGATATTGTTTTATTTTCTCTCACTCAATCTGGCCTACAAAAAAGATGAATGTATTTCACCAAAAGTGTCAACAAATGTAATTAAAAATAAACCTAAGTAAAACAAAAGTTACGGTGTTTGGACAATATTAAAATAATTATTTAAAAACTAACATTTTTCTGGGGGTTCAAAAAGCAGAGATGGTGAAAGAACATGCTTACCTTGGTATTAATATGGCTTCCACCACTAGTTGTGCATGGCATAGTAAATTACAGATGACAAAAGCCAAGATAGCAGCAAAGTCTTACTTAAGTTTAATCACCAATGTGGGGACTTTACATTAATACCAGCCCTTAAGGCTGGAGATGCAAAAATTAACCCACGTTTATTGTATGGTGCAGAAGTCTGGAGTTCGCATGATTCTAATAATATGGAAAATCCCTTATCTTATTACTATAAGGCTCTGCTAAAGGTGCCAACTGCTACTTCTAATGCTATGGTTAGGGCAGAGCTTGGAAGGGTGAGAATCAGTACTATAAAAAAAAAACTTTGATTGATAATGTATTGGCTCAGATTAATTAATAATGAACATAATACTTCCTGAAAATTATGCCTAATGGAAAAAATAAGTTGGTTTAATGAAGGACTGAATTCAAAATGGATAAATAAATTACAAAATATTATAGTTAAGAGAAAAATGTAACACCTTTGGCAAGACCATAATAGAATTATTGTAATTTCTATGACCTTTAATACTTTAATTAAAAAAAATTATTTAACTTTGTACAGAAAGCTGATATGGAGAAAATAAGGAATCTAAAGTGTGCACAATTGTATAAAGACAACAATAAATCACACAATAGAAGAATATCTGATTATGCTGCTTCAACCAGAAAACAGGAAACTACTGACCTGGGCAAGATTTGAGGTTCTTACCTCTAAATATACATACTTTAATCAAAGGCCAGACATTTTGGGAAATCAAATTGATAATCACTGCCACTATAATAAGGGCTTTCAGGATTCAATAGCTCATATAATAAAAACGTGTCCACTCTACAAAACCTAAAACACAATATTTAGATAATATATTAACTATTTATGTGGACACTAACTATGATCCTCTCTTTATACTTCTTCATCCAATCCATTTTGAAGATACTGAAAAGATAGTGAAATTCTTGACTGCAGTACAAAAAAAATTAAGAAAAGGATGTACTGGAAAGGCAAAAAGTAGGTAGCTAATCAAGCTTCTAATAAATAATTGTACAATAACTAGTGGTGCTTTCATTTAGTGCGGTGGGAATATTTATGATTCTATTATTATTGTACTGATAACATTTTAGATGTTTGTACTGTTTTTAAAGTACACTATAAGCTGCAGTCTGTTTTAATAGCCAGAGTGTATTTCCATCTTGGTTGATCAATAAACTTGAAACTTGAATAGGAATGTCACAGAGGCAAACAATACCAGGGGCTCATCAGGACATCCTTCTCTTCCTGAAAGTCATCAACAATGTTTGACCTGAAATCAAACAGGTGTTGACTCCCTGGGACCTCAGCCGAGTACTCAGGGCTATGACCACTGCACTATTCAACCACAGGCCATGAAGGATATCAGGTAGATGAGTCTCAAAACAGTATTTATGGTGGCAATCTGCTCATCCAGAAGAACAGGAGAATTGCAAGCACTCTCCTACAATTAACCATACTTGATCTTCCAGGACAACAGAGTAACTCCGAGAACAGTCTCGTCATTCATACCGAAGGAGGCCTGGCCACTTCACATTAGACAAACTATTGAACTATCAGCTCAAATGTCAGTGACAGAGATTGAACGACAGCATCAAGTTCATACACTGGGAATAAAAAAAGTTATTGCCACCTACACCACCAGAATGAGGGACATATGCAAGACAGATAGATTATTTATAATCATCCAAGGCCACAGAAAGGGGCACCCAGCATCACACTCCACAATAGCATCCTGGCTCAAGAGAGCCATTCTAGAGTCCTACAAAGCAAGTGCCAAAGATCCACAAAGAAACTTTAAAGCTCACTTCACCAGAATGGTGGCTACTTCATGGGGTAAAAAAACTTCGCCACAACAGAGGAAATCCATCTAGCCACTACATGGACATTAATCCTACTTTCACAAGACACTACAGACTTGATACAGCGCATGATACCAAAACCAGCTTCAGCTGCTTGGTACTACAAGCTGCCAAATTTTCTCAGTCAGAACACAACTGGTGGTCTACCCCACCCTTGAATATGGGTACTGTTTTTAAAACACTAGATGTAATGATTGTGGAGTGCCTGTGAGATTATGACTCACAATGGTAGTTTACTCACCTGTTACAGGTGATTGTAGGGGTATACATCTCTGAGGCACTCTGCATCCCACCCTGGAGTACTGATGTTCAGACAACACAGGACAGTATACCCAGCATGCCGTATGGCCTAGATGAACATAAGAACATTATGAACAGAAAATACAGTAGTAAGTGTTTTTGAACAAGTCATCTCTGCTATCAGTGTAATATGTGGTCACAAGGCAACAAGTAACCAGTTTTATTCTAGATACAGCTTTGGAAGACATAAAAACTGAGCCAGTCTGATCAGGTTACAGGACAAGATGGGTCAGACATCTTTGAAGTCATATGTGCATCAGCAACCTATCTGGTGAACATAAAACCCTACATGTAATGATTGTGGAATGCCTCAGAGACATATGCCCCCACAATCACCTTTACCAGGCGAGTAAGCTACCATTATACAGTTCTAAAAAGCCACTTCCCAACAGTATGCAAATCAGAAACACTCAGTGAGGTATGATTATAGCTGGGTGGAAGTGACAATATTGTCAGAATAAACCCATCTCTAAGAGACTGTCCCAGCAGTAACTTCAGCAACAGGACATGACAAGCTACTGTATGCAAGGTAGTGAGATAACTGTATAACAAAGGATAGAATGAGGTACAAGACAAAGTCAGTGTCCACCAATTTCCCTAACCACGTGTGAGGTAATCACAAAAGAGCTGCACAGTAGGGGTGTGCAGCTAACAAAAAGTATTTCCTAAATACCGCAAATACAGTAGCGGTGTTCCCAAATATTCAGGAACCCTTCCCAAACAGGCAAATATTAATATTCAGAAAGTACTTCTGTAAAAAAAAAAACACCTCCACCCCTGCTTATTTTATAATGTCCCAACCACCCCAAACACAATAAGTAAGCCGTGTGATCAGACATTTACTATTACAATGTGAGCCTGAACTCATTCATAAAATGGGCAACCAGCAGTGGAGAAGGGCAGATTGTGCCAGTTGCACTTCCATTTGCTGGAGCTGCTAAATGCCTTGTGAGGGGCACCAACAACCCCCCCAACCCATACCTGCTGGTCAGTGACACGAATCAAGACAGCCAGCGGCATAGCCCTCCACACACCTCCATTGTTGTTGGCTGTTTGACAGTTGCAGGGAGTGTGCCTCTATATATAGGCAACTTGCTCCCTACAACAGTCAGATGGCCAGTAGTCATGGAGGTGTGCGGAGGGCTGTACTGCTGGCAATTCTGAGCCATGGCACTGACTAGCAGGTATGGGTTTAGGGAGTTTGTCAGTGCTGCAGTTTGGTGGGGGGGGGGTGTTTACTGAACACCGATGCTACTGCTAGGGCACTGGGATCAGGGCTCGAGGTTGTGTGGGCCAGGGACCATCTGTGCATGGGGGGGTACCTGTTATATACCAGGGACAAGGCTGTCATTTGTGGGGGTGTCACTGCTGATTGTGGGGATGGAGCAGACATGTGCTGGGGGTGGGGGTTCCCTCTATGGGGACAGGGCTGTCCTTTGCTTGGGGTTGCCCTATTTCAGGGATGGGCCTGGCATGTGTGGGAGGATGCTTGCACTGCAACAGAGATAGGGGCATACATGTGCTGGGGGGGCATGGCACTTCCTTGCTGACTGGGGCCTGGGCTCTGATGAGGGGGTTCCCCAGGATGCCAAGACCAGCAGGCTCATTGTGTTGGGGGGGGGTGCTACACACATGTTGCTGGGACCAGAGGGAGGACTCTGTGAGTGCACGGGCCTGGCTGCCATTCACAGTTATGGTAAGGTCCCCCTGGCTTATCCTGCTCAACCCTATGGACCCCCTGCAAGCTTCACTACTCACCTTTGTGAATGATGCATAGTGCAGACATGCCCCCACCCACCCCTATTGCATTGCTATCTGTGTGGCCAGGGGATCGGGAGTGTAACTGACATCTGCACCATTTGGGAATGCCACCGGGGGTCCGTGAGACCACAGCATTCCCATGTAGTTATGCCTATGTCTGCTCTATGGCGCATAGGCATAATGCATAGGGCCCAGTATTTTTTATATAAACATGTCTTTACTTCCCCCCACCACTTTTATCATTTGTAAATCCAGAAAATAAATTGCTTCCTCATTTGCTATAACTGGAACTTTTTTAATTTTTTTTGTTTTTTAGTTTTTTCTTTTTGTGGCCTGATCTCCAGTCCCCCAATCCACCCACCACTCCCCTGGTCTCCAGACTTCCCCCCCAAGATGGGACCACCAGGTGGATGACCCCATTCATGGGAACACAGGTTGCGAAGCCCTGGCTTAACCCCTAGGGTGGGGTCACGGGAACAGGACCCCCCACCGAATTTCAGTTAGATGAGGAGCGGCTGCAGGGTGGGAGCCATCATTTGTGTCCAGATTTTCTTTTTTACTATGCCCTTCCCCCTGGAGGTGGGGACGTGCAATGACACCAGCATCCACCCCACCTCAAAACATGTGACACTGGCTGCGCGGGCCCCCAAGTCTCCACCAAGGGTCTTCATTGTACCGGACACTCTACCATCGTTCTCCCTGGAGAAAGAGAGCAGTCCCTGAGATGCTCAATCCCACTCTAATGGTGGGTTAAGTGGCCTCAATTTGCTCCACCAAGGTGAATTCGTGGAATACTCCTCAATGCGAAGAGGAGTAATTCTCATTATGATGGGTAACGCGAAGTCCATTGAAGACAATGTCTTCACGTTACTCTGCCTTCCCAGACCACTACTCCACCAATATTTAAGGCGAAGTGCATTGAAAACAATGCACTTCGCCTCACTTTGCCTTATTTTTAAGCTCCAAAAGTGAATTTTGCAGTGATTCATGGGATTTCAGGTCACATGGGCCCTATATTGATCTGCATAGCCTCTGTTCAGGGTAGTGTGTGTAGGAAGCTGTAGGAGACAGTGTGCTCTAAGAGCTGTCTGTGATTCAAACCTTTTAAAAGCTGTTAAAAAAGCCTTTTTGAGTAATTTTTTTTTGGCTCAAACTTTAGTTCATCGATTGTAGGAAACCCTTGTGTGCTCATATCATTGAGTGTTTTTGTTTGTGTGTGGATTTTGAATGTTAATGTACAACATTGAGTCTGTGTAGTAAGAGACAGTGAAAGTGTGCTTTGGGGCAGGGATGTATCCGTGGTGTAGGTATATTTAAGTTGGAAAAACAGGGAGTTCTTTATTTTTTGGTTATATTTTTGTTATATGACTGACCGTGTTAATGCACACACAGTAATATTGTCAGTAATTGTTGAAATTTTCTTGCTGCTTGTGTGTTGTGTGAATCTGGTGCAGCAGTTCATAATTTCAGGTTGTTTACAATACATGGCATATTACTGAACTTTTCATTTGCTACGCATTACTTGTAGACAAATTGTGTGTGTGTGTGTGTGTGTGTGTGTGTGTGTGCTGTGTGACATCAAATAATACACCTTTTATTGTGCCACAGTGTAATTGCAGGCGCAGCAGTGTGAACCTGCTATCCACTTCAGCTGCGTGATTTTGTACTGCCATTGTGGTATCTTTTCTTTATTTTGCTGCTTGCACTGCTGTAAAAATCTGCAGTCAGTGCTCCCCTCCCCCCCAAGCAAAAGGAATTTTTTCCAGATTGGATTGTTTGTGACTTCAGCACCACTGGTTAATTAAGGTGTTGTTTTCACTTGTGAATTTGCGTCTGCATCTGTTGCTGAAGCCACAATTGTTTTTTTGGCTTCATATCCAGAGTCCCCCCACCCAGAGTGACTGTTCCAAAATCTAAATTTGTTTAGAATATTGTTGTTGATCCCCCAAAATGCCAGCAAAGAGATGTGCAAGCAAAGTTGGTTCTCACTATGGCACTGCTGCCAGTGGTAACATTGTCTGTGGGAGTGGTAGTACGCAGATGCAGAAGTGAATTGGTGATGTGAGGAAAGGTATTTTTCCTGCAATGTTTTTTACAGCCCAATCAATAGCTTCACTCATAGTTGAAGGAGATGATGTTGTCCCAGCCAGTGGTGTTAGTGCAGTTGCTGGTAGTGGTAGTATGAGTATTGCTGCCTCAAGTTCCACATCTGACCAGTGTACTGTGTCCAAAAATATAGCGGAGTATGAAGCAATGCAAGTGAGTGGCAGTGTAGATGATGTCATACTTCCCAGTAGCTGAACATGAGGAATTCTGATAATCATGTCAACGATAGCATACCTGTACTATGTGACATTTCTTCCACCGCGGTTCAGGTCACACATTTTCTATGCAGTGATTCACAGTGTGGTGAAACAATATCAGGTGAAAGTGGTGTTGATGATGATGATGAACCTGATGATGATGATGATGATGTTGCTGTGGTTGCAACATGCAGTCCACATAGAAGCATCCAAGCAGAAGATGTGGATGTGGGTGATGTTGATGAATATGACGATGATGTAATTGACCCCAGTTGGGAACCGGAGAAAAATAAATTCAAGGTTGTTGTGTCTGGATCTGTTTGCATTAATCCACCCCCCCCCCTGTAAAAACTTGCGATTTACCAGTTTCAGTTGATGGTGATAATGATGATGACCCAGTAATACAGATAGGTAGTCATGGTGGTCAGTTGCAGTCCAAGTGTGTTCTGCCCGAAAAATCATGTAGCACACCCCCACTTCATGGCTTAAAAGAACAGAGTCCAATAAGCAGCATCATGGACATGTTAAAAGTAGAGCATCAGAATTAATTGTTTGGGATTTTTTTTTGCAAAATGCAAATGATGAGTCAGTTGCAATCTGCCAGGTTTGCCATGTGCATGTGAGTCGAGGTAAAAAGGGGAGTCATCTGGGCTCGTGGGGCCAGGATACACATCTTAAGAATAGGCACATGGCACTGTGGATCCAGCAGAAGATGGCAGCTATTACTACAGTGGGGCGTTCACCCTCGTCATCAACCATAATGAGCACGTTATCCCCTTTAATGACTTAAATCAGTAGGAAATTAAATGTGTGCGGTAGTGAGGAAATAAGAGCAGAGGATTACTACAGGCATGATGAGGTGGAGGAGCATAATGATTTTGAAATGTTGTCCAGTGCTGGTGAGAGTAACAGTTCTGGTGGTGGTGGTGGTGATGAATGCAGTATGGAATGGAATGGAAACTTTATTTATAAAAAAGTGCCTTTCCAAAACCAAGGCACTTGTACATAATTCATTAAAATAAATCAAAAACAAAAAATTAAGACATATATAAACAGGTTAAAACTCATGGCTGCAGCATTAAAATTCAGTATATGCCAAACTAAAAAGAAATGTCTTCTGTGCTACTTTAAAACTTTGGATGGTGGGACAATCTCACACCTGACAAGGTAGAGAATTCCACAGGGTTGGGGCCATTAAACTGAAAGATCTGGCACCAGATGTCTTTAAACGAACCCTGGGAATCTCTAGCAATCCCTCATCAGTGGATCGGAGAGAGCAGGAGGGACAGTAGGGATGAAGAAGATCTTGCAGGTAACCAGGTCCCTGGTTGTGTAGGGCCTTATAGGTCAGCAAACTGACCTTGAAGGTGATCCACCACCATACTGGCAGCCAGTGCAGTCCGAAAAGCACAGGTGTTATATGACTGGTCCTTGATGAACCAGCCAATAGTCTGGCTGCCACATTCTGCACAAGCTGCAGGTGGCAGATATCAACCCCCAGTAACCCAAGGTAAAGGAATTTGCAATAGGTAATGAAGGGGTGAACCAAAGTTGAAAGATCATTGGAAGGAAACAGGTGCTTCACCCGGGTGATATTCCTCAGATGGTAAAAAGAGTTTTTGACAACTGCCGACACCTGAAATTTAAGTGTCAAAAAGTAATCAAACATAACGCCCAGGTTCCGCACCTGGTCTGAGGTAGTTAGCTGAACACCTCCAAGCCATGAATCTGAAGGTGATCCCACCAACAAACCCACTTCCCGGTGACCTGGGTCCACAACCAACACCTCAGTTTTTTCTGGGTTTAACCGCAGCCAGCTCACATTCATCCAATCCTAGATTTTGGTGAGACAGTTGTTAAAAACCGAAACAGCAGCATCCTGGACAGGCACAAAGGACATGTATAGCTGAGTGTCATCTGCATAGCAGTGAAAACTCAAGCCATACTGCCTAATAATCACTCCCAATGGCAGCATATACATTGCAAACAATGTGGGTGCCAAGATGGAACTCTGCAGCACCCCACAGGATAGGGGGAGTGATGCAGAGAAAAAAATCCCAGACAATGCTTTCTGAGTCCTACCCTCTAGGAAAGATCAAAACCATCTGAGGACCATACCAGACAGTCCACAGATGAACCACAGGTGCTCCAATAGCACACCATGGTCTACAGTGTCAAATGCCGAAGAGAGATCAAGAAGGACCAAGATGGAATGGGTCCTTTGATCTCTCGCTATTAGGAGGTCATTAAGTACCCGGACAAGGGCTGTCTCAATACTATGTCTCTTCCTAAATCCAGACTAGAGGGAAAATCATAGACATTGTGGCTGGTCAAATGATCATCCAGCTGTGATGCAACCACCTTCTCAATAACCTTACCCACAAAGGGCAGGTTAGAGACAGGCCTGTAGTTAGCCAGAGAGTCTGCATCTAAGGAGGACTTTTTAAGAAGGGGTCAAACCATGGCCTTCTTCAGAGGATCAGGGAAGATCCCCTTCTCCAAAGACATCCAGACTATCTCAGCAAGGACAGGACCGATTTTATCCACACAGCCCACTAGGAGACGTGTGGGGCCTGGGTCACACTACAGTTGGTTGGACACAGTGACTGAATGATCATCACAATGTCACTGATCATGGGGAGGCTGAAGTCTCACCACACAAACAGGCTGTCCAACATCTCCTGCTGACCATCACAGCTCCCATTAGGGAGGGTCAAGCGAATACCAGACCTGATTGTGGCAACCTTATCTGAAAAGAATCGAGCAAAGTCCTCACACTGTTCTTGAGAAAAAGCACTTCCAGGTTGAAGACAGATTGGATTGCACAATCTGTCCACAGTCTGGAAAAGCTGAGCTGGTTGATTCTGTGCAGCAGCAATCTCCCTGGACAGGAATACTGCCTTCTTACTGGTAATTGCTGATTGATTGACCACATAATTATCCAGCAAACTAAGTCTGTCACACTTCAGGCCCGACTTCCACCAGCGCCTCTCTAGCCTTCGTTCCACTCTCCTCAACTCCCTCAGAGTCTCATCAAGCCAAGGAGACCTGGGGCAAAGAGAGAGGGGACAAACACGAACAGGAGCAATGGAATCCAGGGCCCCTACCACTGCCTTATTATAGGCAAGTACCAGGTCCCCTGGATCCATGCATTCACTTGGTAAGCCCTGTAGGTCCAGTACCACCATCAGGCCATCTGGGGAAACACCCCTCAAAGGGCAGTACTGGACCATCTCTGTAGGGTCTGGCTTAAAGGGGTGGCCTAGAAATGGAACCCAGTGGTATGATGGTCAGACCACCCAACTGGTTCCACCACCAAATTGGATTTCTCCATCCCCAGGAGAAACACCAAGTCCAATGAAAGACCACCAATATGGGCCAGGGAGGAAATAACCTGTGTGAAGCCCAGCAAGGTCATTAGCTGGAGGAAGTCCTGACCAAACTGTGAGAGTTCTTCATCTACACAGGCATTGAAATCCCCCAGAACCAACCATCTGGGATCCAATCTCAGGTCGACAATAAAGGTCCTGCGCTTCCTGCAGGAAACATTCCCATCTCTGGTGGGCCAGTGGAGGAAGTATCCACTGCACCCACTCTCGACCATGATACATTCAAAGAGTTGGTAATTCCCACTGGTACTGCACCTCCAGTGGTACATCAACCCCGTTGGCAAATCTGGCAAAATAAGTGCATTTGTGGGTTTGTCATCATCATTTGTGCAACTGTCTTAATCAAACATCCACACTCCACCCCCTGCCATTTGCAGAACACAACCATTTGTCATCACACCCCTTGTAAAACGTTTGTCAGCCCATGTTACAGAGTGTTTTTGCACATAAGTTGAAGTACCCATCCAATCATACAGTGTCACGTGAACTTAATGCTGCTGTAGCTGAAATGCTGGCAATTGATCTTTGGCCCTTCTCCTTTGTGGAGAATTCTGGGTTCCAGTTGTTTGCTGCACGTGCCTGTCCAAAATGGAAAGTCCCATTCAGGACATACTTTTCAACCCATGCTGTACCCGAGTTGTACCGTACTGTGTCTGACTCAGTAAGATATGCCTTTCAACATTCCTCTCTCCATTCATCCATTTAAATATGTATATGTGGATAAGTGGCAAAACAGCTGGAGTTCATATTTTGTGTATAACTGCACTGGGTGCAAGTGCTGGGGGTTGTTTGTGATGTTGGTAGTGAATAATCAATTGCCAATAAGGTGGAGTGCTCAGGCAATCTTCCAGAATTCAACAGCATGCAATGATTGCTATGCTAATGTGACCTGTTGGATGTGCTGACTGAAATTGACAACTGGCTGAACCCCCTGTCCCTGAGAGCTGGGTTCATAGCAAGTGATAATGGGTCAAATGTGGTGAAATGCATCACAAATGGTGGCTTTTTTTGTGTTCCATGCATGGCCCATTGTTTAAATCTTGTGGTGCAGGAGTTTCTGCAGCACCCTGATGTAAAGGAAATGCTGACAGATGCACACCGTATCTGTTCTCACGTTTCACGATCTGCAAAGACTCGTGACAAGCTTCGGCAGTTGCAGATGAGAAACAGCCTCCCTCAGCACTGCTTGAAGCTGGAAGTTGTCACCCGATGGAACTCCACTTTATACATGGCAGAGAGGTTGTATGAACAATACAAAGCCATTTCAGACTATCTTGTGATGCACACTAGCCGTGACAATTCAGGGGGCCTCCATGTCTTATGGCGACTGAACAGTGGAGCCTCATGGACTCTGTAATAACGGTTTGCAGCCTTTTGAAACATGTCACACAGCCAGTGAGTGGTGAGTCTGCCTTCATTAGCCAATCAATTCCACTGCTGCGGGTGCTGAGGCAGACATTGGTGAACGTACAGCATGACCTTGATGTTGCCAGAGACAGTGCTAGCAGTATGTTGCTGAAACACATGCTGACAGTATTCAACCAGAATCGTCACATTTTGAGCATTCAGCGTAGTGACAACTTTGCCATAGCAACAATGCTGGACCCACGATACAAACGTGGAATTGCCACAGTACTGGAGGGAGGGCCTGAACAGGTAAAAAATGTCAGTGGGCAACTGGTGTGCTTGGTTCATGGGGCACAGAAGTCACGTGCCAAGATCAACAAACCTCAGCAGCATAATCAGGCTGAAGGTGCACCTGGAGGAGTATCAAGCATATCCTGCAAGGGGAAGGGGACTGCAGTTCCAGGTGGTCTGTCAACAAAAGCGGTTGGCATCAACCCACTATGGGAGGCTTTGTCCCAAGTGGGGATTTGTGAAATAAGTTATTCTGGAGAACAGGATGATGCATCAACCACTGGACTTAGTGTGGCACAGAGAATGGTTGAAACATAGAAACATAGAATTTGATGGCAGATAAGGACCACTTGGCCCACCTAGTCTGCCCATTTCCCTACCTAACGGATAACTGTAGATCTTAGTTAACCAATAGTCTATTTCTTCCCACCCTCACTAGAATTGCCTTATGTCTGGCCCATGCATTCTTGAATTCCCCCACTGTTTTTGGCTCTATCACCTCCTCAGGAAGGCCATTCCATGTATCTACAACCATTTCTGTGAAGACATACTTCCTCACATTACCTCTGAGCCATCCTCCCCATCTTCAAATTGTGACCCCATGTTGTTGCAAGTCTCTTTTTCTGAAAGATGCTACCCTCTAGTATTTTGTTTATTCCCTTAAGGTATTTGAAAGTTTCTATCATGTCCCCCCTCTTCCTCCTTTCCTCAAGGCTACACATCTTAAGCTCCTATAGTCTTTCTTCATATGTCTTCTGGTGCAGACCCTGCATGATTTTGGTTGCCCTCCTCTGGACAGCCTCCACCCTGTCTATGTCTTTGTGGAGATGGGGTCACCAGAACTGTACATAGTACTCCAGATGTGCTCTTAGCAACTATCTGTATAGAGGGACAATAAGTTCCTGTTTTCTACTGGTGATGCCTCTCCCTATGCATCCCAGTATTCCCCCAGCCCTCCTTACTGCCTTCTCACATTGCTGGCCAACCTTTAGGTCATCTGATATGACTACCCCCGGGTCCCTCTCCATTTTTGTTGTTGTCAATATCTCACCTCCCATTGTGTACTCTTCCCCTGGGATTTTGTTTCCCTGGTGCATTACTTTGCACTTCTTTGCATTGAATCTAAGCTGCCATATATTTGACCATTCTCCAACCTTGCCAAGTCCCTTTTCATCCTTTCCACCCCACACTTGCATATCAACCCTGTTGCAGATCTTTGTTTCATCTGCAAAGAGACATACTTTCCTTCCAGTCCCTCTGCAATGTCACTTATAAAGACATTAAAAGACCAGACCAGTACTGAACCTCAAGTGTACCTCACAAGTAACCCTCCTTTCTTCACTGTGGACTCCATTTACAATTACCTTCTGTGTCCTGTTGTCCAGCCAGTGTTTTACCCAGGTTACCACCCTGGAACCCACTTCCAGGCTTGATAATTTATTTATTAATCTTTTGTGCAGGACTGTGTCAAATGTCTTGCTAAAGTCTAGATAGGTCATGTCCACAGCCTCTGCCTGGTCTACTACTTTGGTCACACAGTCAAAGAAATCAATAAGATTCATCTGACATGACCTTCCTGCTGTGAATCCATGCTGCTTTGGGTCCTGTGCCCTCTAGGAACTCAACAATTCTTTCCTTCAGAAGTGATTCCATCATTTTCCCTACCACTGAGGTCAAACTGACAGGTCTGTAGTTTTCTGCCTCTGTCTTGGTCCCACTTTTGTGAAGGGGAATCACATCTACCTTCCACCATCCTCCCATGATTTGTTAAAAAGGTTAGTCAGTGGTTTCACTAGTTCTTCCCTTAATTATTTTAGAATTCTGAGGTGATTTCCGTCAGGCCCCATTGCTTTGTCCACTTTCAGTTTTAGGAGTTCTTTCAGAACTCTTTCTTCTGTGAAAGGACTGGGATCAACCCCCCTATCAAGAGTGCTTCTGTTTATTGGATTAGGCACCTCCCCCTCTTTTGTGAATACTGAGCAGAAATATTCGTTCAGTATCCTGCTTTTCACTGTCCCTCTCTTCCTGCCCACCGTCCATTCTATTCAGCCTCACTATCCTCTCCCTTTGTCTTTCTCACGCTCCCTGATGTACCTATATAAAGGTTTATCCTTACAACTGAGTTGGCTATCTTTTCCTCAGTTTGGGCCTTTGCTATTCTGACTTTTCTCCTGCTTCTTCTGCCTTAACTGGTACAGCTCTTTGTCCTGCTCCTTCTGTATTCCTTATACTTCCTAGAATACTATCTTTTTCTCCCTGACTTTCCCTGCCACCTCTTTGAGAACCATAGAGTTTTTCTTTCATTTTGAGTTGTTTGTTTGCTTCACACAAAGGCTTGTTGCCTCTGTGATGCCAGTTTTGATGTTTCCCATTGTTGCTCCACCCTCCTTTAGCCTGTCTGCTAGTGCTTTTCTAAGGCACTCTCTCATCATGCCAAATCAAGCCCTCCTGAAGTCCAATACCTCACTTTTGAATGAAGCGACTCTGCTTCAGGCTTATCATGAACACTTATGTTCCAGTGGTCACTTGTTCCCCAGATAGCAACCCACTTCTAGATCTGAGATCCTTTCACTGTCCCCATTTTGAGAGTGCAAGGTCTAAGATTGCTCCCTTATGAGTGGGTTCTGAAACTAGTTGTCTGAGGCATGCCACCTGTAGGGCATCAAGAATGGCCCTGCTCTTGGATGTGGCTGCAGCAAATGTGCTTCAGTTTACATCTGGCATGTTCTGGTTTCCCATAAACAGTATCTCCCCTTTTTCTGCCATCCTAAGAATGCCTTCCATCATATCCTTGTCCATTTCCTCCCCCTTACATGGGGGTCAGTATAAAACCTTTGTGCAGATTGTGGTGCCATTTCCAGTCTCTAAGGTGACCCACAGTGCCTCCTCTCCTTCCTGTTTACTCTTTTGTTCAGTTGCTTTTATCCCTTCCTTTACATAGAGAGCTACTCCTTCCCCTCTTCTCCCCTTCCTGTCTTTCCTGTAGGTTATGTACCCTGGTATGTTAACATCCCAGTCATGGTTCTGTAACTGCTATGATATCCAGGCATCCCTCTTCCATCAAGGCCACCAGTTCATGGAGCTTGTTGCCCAGACTACAGGCATTGGTACTCATTACCCTCCATTTCCTGATGGCCTTACTCCTTTTTTCCCCCATCCCTGTCCTTATTGCCTTTGTCACTTTCTCCATTTACCCCTGCCCTTCTCCCTATCGACATCTCTATCTTGGTGTTTACCTCACTTACTACCCTGACTTTTTTGAGGGGGCTAGGACTTCCCTCCTCTACCAGTGCCTCCCCTTAGCTAGTTATAATGCTTGCCAATGAAGCATTTAACTCTATCTCCTAGGATCCTGGTTCCCCTCCTGGTCAGATGCAGCCCATCATGCCAGTATAGGCCTGCATCACTCCACGTGGAACCCCAGTCCTCAATGAAGCCAAATCCCTGAGCTCTACACCAGTTTTTCAACCACTGATTGAATTCCATGGTGTGGAGCACCCTAGCTTCACCTACGCCATAGACAGACAGAACCTCCAAGAAGGTTACCATGCATGCTACTTGTCTAAGGCCCCTCCCCAACTCCACAAACTCTTCCTGCACTGCTCTGATCCCTTTCTTAGCCAGGTCATTTGTTCCTAGATGGACAATGACATCCAACTCCCTCCCCTGTGCAGCTGCTCCGGTGATCCGGAGGATTCGCTCCCTGTCCCTTCAAGCCATGGCACCAGGCAGGCACCTTACCACCCTCTCCCCTTCCTCCCCAGTTCACCTTCCTAACAATGGAGTCCCCACCAGGGTTGTTTCCTTCCTCTGTAGGGTCCCTGCCTTCCTCCTGTGGGTCTCCCTTGTGGAGGTTCCCAGCATCCTCCTTAGTCTTCACTTTCACGGAATGTGACTCAACAGAGGAACCACACTTTGCACAGAACAGCATAGGAATTGTGGAGAGGCACAACTGGAGGGATGCACCTCTGTTCCACCACCCTCACCCTCCCTGAGCCCACTATGGTCCAACCACTACTCTTTCTTGGCAACCTGTGAAGCAACAGCAGTGACCCTGGTGGCCCCTAGATGGAAGAGGAGGTCCTACAAATCCTTGTCAACTCACCCTGGACATGAGCAACCTCCTCCCTCAGCCCAGAGAGGTGCCTGCAGATGGGACAACACCACATCCCCAAGAACGTCTCCTAGAAGACTGCTGCTCCACAGCCACTGCACTGCACCACTCCCACCATGTCTTATATCTAGCCCCTTTAATGTTGTTTGAAATCCTTACTCTTTCATCTGTTTGTTGTTTTTTTTCTTCTCTCCCTACTTACTTACTGCGTCTGTGCCCTTTAAGCTCCTGATCATCCTGTTCTGAGACAAGAAGATCCTCTATTTCTCAGTAGACCCCTTACTTGCTCAGAGGCAGACCTCCAGCAGCAAGGTGGGTCTGAAGAGCTACTCTTACCCTTCCAGGATGGTGAGTATTTGGTGGCTCAGTGATCACTCACTTCCTGCTCCCAAACAGGAAGTTCCTGTTGTCAGTCAAATCCTGTGCCTATAAAAGTAGAACTAGCTTTGGGTGGGAAGGTGGAGGGGAGGGAAAGAGGGCAATATAGACCCAGTAGAGAAGTCCAGTCGCACAGCACTCCTTCCTCCTGGTGTTCTCTGCCAAGCTTCTGCCATGACCATCATTACCAACCAGACTCAAGAAGGATGCAGATGAAATCTGTGAAGAAGTAACCAAATAATAGACCATTAATGAGACCTATCTGCAAATATGCACCTCCCCCAAAAAAATACTTACCTTCATTGGCTTGAGAGTTATCCATTTCCAATTTCAGCGCAAAAAGTTCTCATCAGGCACTGGAATGTGCACTCCAACAGTATCTGTGACCTGTGATGCAAAACAATACAATGAGTACATGTCAATATATGTCAATCCCCCACCTACAAAATACAAATATATATATATACACACATATAAACTCACCAAGGTTACTATTAGTGTACAGACAAAGGGCACACTTCCATACAATTGAGATGATTGGATTCACATTGCATTTGCAGGAATTGCAGTACACATTGGACCAGCAACAGTTTTCTCATAGTCATCACTTCTGATGGGACTTTGAATGTGGTGTAACACTCCCATTTCACTTCGTTACCACTTCTCAATTTTCTGGATACAAGACAGATGCATTTTGGGATGCAGAAAAAATCTGCGTACTCTGTGTGGATACTGCATGCATGCTGCATGCACAATTAATTCTGGAGGACTTTGTATGTGGTGTAACACTCCCAATTCACTTTGTTACCACTTGTCAGTTTTCTGAACACAAGACAGATGCATTTTGTGTGTTGTGATTGTGAACACATAATGTCACACTTAAATTATAAATTAAAGTAGCATTGCAAGAATGTAGTGACAATTTTGACCTATACTTTTTTATGCTATTTTACATTGCCAGCCAATAGTTACCTCTTGACTTGAATGATACCCTTCTTTTCTCAGTTTGTGTCTACTTTACTACTTTTTCTCATGTCTGAAAAAAAAGCACACCTTTTAATATTATTCTGACCAGGTTTTTATCACAGTTTGCCACTGTTTTTCAATAAATATTGTTCTGTAAGGTCATAAAACACTGCCTGCTGCATAACTGTTAATTTTACAACAGAAGTGATATATAACAACTGATGGAGAAGAGCAGCGGAAAATACTGCAAAGACCTGGTCCACACCATATTAAAAGGAGTGTTCCTTTTATTATATCAGATATGAAAAAAGGTTGTAAAGCAGACTCAAATACTGGAAATTATACTATCATACAAGTCAGGATGTAAATAAGTAGCAATAAAATGAGTAAAAATATAAGTCAAACCTAACAGATATTGCACTGCTGCAACCTAAAAGATCACCAAGTTACATAGTTATTATAATTGTTGCACTCAATATATGGTTTTCTTCTACCTCCAGGGAATCTTGCTTGAGCCACATGTCCTTACATAGTGCAATACTTTTCTTGCAAAAATGTCCATAATTGTGTTAAAACGGGTCACAGAGGACTTCAAGTTCTGAAGAGCCGTAAGTTCTGCCCACCCACACTCAGCAATGTTGCTGACCTGATGCCAGGGAGAGCACGGGGGCGTGCTCCATTATTCTGAATGGCCGTCAGCTTTCCAAATGTTTCTTTATGTTATAAAGGTCAGTTTGTGGTGAAACATGGGCACATTTCCACTAACAAGGCTCTTGCTACTGGAATCATGCCCATGTTTCACTACAAATTGACCATTACAACATAAAGAAACATTTGGAAAGCTGACAACCATTCAGTATAATGAAGCATGCCCCCGCAGTCTCCCTGGCATCACGTCATAACATTGCTGAGCATGGTGGGGGGCACAACCTGGGCGTCTCTTCAGAACGGGAAGTTCTCCATGACCTGCTTTAATGAAATTATGGGCATTTTTGCCAGAAAAGTATTGCACTATGTAAGGACACGTGGACCAAAAAAGATTCCTCTGGAAGTAAGGTGCCCATATATTGGGTGCAATGCTGTAAGTTGGTGAATCTTTTTAATGTGTATTTCATAAACTAAATATTTATGGAACCTCAGTAATATTTACTTTGTGTCAGAACTCATGATTTGAAGTGTTTCACAAAAAGCATGACTGAGCAGTGCAAGTATGTTGTGCTAAACTGCACGTGTGCCATCAGTGTTTTTCCTGTGTGTGCATACATTGTCCAGCTTCATGCAAACATATATATGGTGTGACTTGTTGCAGTAGCTCAAGAATAAAAATAACAAAGAATACATAATGTATATTTTATTTGTACCATCAGCACCAGAGGAATAAGTGATAAGATATTTTTTCAGGGGTATCGGGTCACTGTGCACTTCAGTCACTCACAATGCACACATGACTTACTGGAAATCATAGAACAAAAAGCACATGCTCTCCTAAAAGTCACGTGTGCAGTATGTGACTAAGGTGGACTCTGGCCAGACAACTCTGAAAAAGTTTCATATCACTTAGTGATGATGGTGACAATAAAATATATGTTATTCTACTCACTATTCTTTCTACCATAAACACTACAACAAGTCAGCAATATATGTTTGCAAAAAGCTGCACAATGGCTGATGTCATGCACACACACACACACACACAACACTGACTGCATACATGCCATTTAGCACATCATACTTGCACTGCTCACACCAGCTTTTCCACAAGCACTCCACAACAGAAAGTAAACATTACTGAGGCACTGCATTATAACAACAGGGCAATAGAAGCATGCATGACCATCTATTATTAAACATAAGAAAAAAGCACAAAACACTACAGCAGTTGGGGAGGGAGGTGTCCAGAACAAAATACATTAACGGGGATTCCATAGTGTTCCAGCAGCAGGTGGAGCATTGACAGTATCTGCAGCTGCTGTTACTGTATCTGCTCCATTTGCTGCTGCACAGCACCCACCCTCTTGTTGCTTTCCTCAAGGGCCACCCACACCAGTACAATGTCTGCCTGCATTGCAGGCACTGTGATGGGGTCCACTGCAACAGGAAAGCCAGGTAGTGGTGGTGGTGGTGGTGAGGGTGGTTCTGGTGGCTGTTGTGGTGGTGGTGGTGGTGGAGCAGCTGCTGCTGTTGCTCTTCTCCTGCTATGGTGGTGAGGCACAACACCCCCAGCACCCTCTGCCATTGCCACAGAAGGGCCAGCAGGTGGACATCTGGCCCCTTCAGTGGCAGCCTGCCACTCCATCTTGTGGTGGTTTACCATGTATGTGTGCTGGCCACCAGTCCCCAAATGTGTCCCCCTTGGGGCCACGGTGCACCTGCACACCACATAAATGGCAAACCACAATGGTACTGCCCCCCCAAAAGAGTTAAAAAACTGCCAGACTGGGGAGCTGTGGGAGGGGAACAAGCACAGGAGGGGCAGATGTACTTCCAGCAGCACCATCATGCACCTGGGGCTCCATCAGCAGCTGTGGAAGTGGTGGGGTGCTGCTGGAGCCCCTGCAACTGCTACTGGTGGTGATGGTGGTGGCAGACTTGGTGTATGTGCTGCCGCTGGTGGCACTGGTGGTGCTGCTGCTGCTTCCAGAGGGTAGAGGCAACACCAAACAGTCAGGAGAGGTCCAATGACACCCGATCACCCCCACACATGCGCACTCCCCTCTGCCCACACCCACAGGCCACAGACTCTCCTCCCTGGTCCATTGCGCACAACTAATTCCCTCTCTGACCGACGCCTCAAAAGACTGCTTCACACGCACTCACAGTCTCACACACATGCACACACAGTCATACACACATACACATACACAAAACAAAACTTATAAAACAAACAAATCAGTAGCAAAAAAACCCTGAAAAAACACACTACAAAAAAAACTAAAGATTTAGCTTTCAAAAAAGCTGGGTTTCTTTGGCAATTCACAATATATGTAGGAACAATACCACCAAACTCTCCTCTACAAACAAAATGCTTCCTCTTTCTACCACTGCAAAGAAGAAAGTGAAACTAAGTGCTTTTATGACTCACTTCCTTCCTGCCTGATTAAAGCATGTGACTTACAGTACTGCAAGCCATGTGATGTGTGGGGGGGCTGCTTATGTTGTTGTCACTTCACCTTACTTTGTGTTAAGGCAGAATAGCAACACGAAGTCATAATGCAAAGGCGAAGTGAGTGCTTTCCAATGGCCACTTCGCATAGAGCTGGGCTAACATGAAGTGGTCACTTCATGGCCACTTCGCTGGTGGATTTTAAATTTGCTGCCTCTCTATCCCTATCCCCCTGGCAGGCCCTCCGACTCCCTGGTCCGTTCCAAACCCAGGATGTTGGCACCACAGACGGACGCCTTGCCACTGTGCCGGTGGGCCAGCAGAACTTTTTTAATTTTAAAGACATGTTTCTATCTAAAAAGGACTGCTAGGAATTCAGTGTTATGGTTTGAGAGTTGTCACCTCAAGAACCTGATCGAACATATACTAGTGGGGCAGTATATTTTGTTAAAGAGAGTTTGTAACTCCCCAGCACTATTGTGGCACACTGGGAGCCCACCCCAGTGTGCCTAAATTAATATTTATTTTGTTTACCTGTAAATGAAGAATACCTTCCCTTGTGGTCTTATTTTTTTTTTCACCTGTAAAAATGAAAATCATCCCTCACTGTCTCCCCATCCCCCCTCCCCCATCTCAACCCTCCCTCTGGGCACCCACCTCCGTGCACCCCCCCTTAAGCCATACTTATCCTCTGAGGTTGGCAGATGCAATCTTCTGTGGAGCGGGACATGTCTGACTCTTCAAAGATGACCAGCAAACTGGAAGAATGAAAGGTAAGCTGTATAATGGGAGTCAATGGAGGTTTCAACTTATGTTGATATCTCAGCCATTTTTAGGAATTGTGGCCCCAAATTTTCAACATTGGGTTCTTGGGACCCCACTTCATGAACATGTCACTGTCATTTTGTTCCTGTGTTTCGAGAGGTGATTTCACAGTCTCTGAGTGGAATCACCTTTTGGGACTGAGTAATGAAACAACAATGCCACTGTTCATGAGGTGAGGTCCCAAAAGCCCATGTTGCAAATTTGGTGAAAAAAATTCCAAAAAATGCCTGTGTTATGAGCATGCTTAGCACAGTTTCTGCATACACTCGTAACTTCACCAATTTATAATATTTTCACTCCAGATTTTCAACATTGCCATTTCTTCACACCTCCTTATGAATAGTACAGATGTCATTTTTTCACATCCTGCCTGAAATGTGTTTTCACACCAGTTGTGCAGAATTGTGTGGCCGCTGTGCGAAATCAACTTTCAGGATGGAGTAACAACATCACAGTGCCACTGTTCATGAGGGGAGGTCCTAAAAAGCCCATGTTGAAAATCTGGAGAAAAAATTCCAAAAAATGACCATGTTACAGGCGTGCATTGCACAGTTTCTATGCACGCTCAGAACTGTGCCAATTTCTCATATTTTCACTCCAGATTTTCAACATTGCCATTTTTTACACCTCCTCATGAACAGTACAACTGTCATTTTTCACATCCTGCCCAAAATGTGTTATATCACCTGTGGCACTGAATGGTGCAGTCACTGTGCAAAATCACCTTTTGGGATTGAGTAATGAAATGATAGTGCCACTGTTCATGAGGTGGTGTCCCAAAAAGCCCATATTGTAAATTTGGAGCAAAAATATCAACAAATGCCTGGGGCTTTAGGGTTTCCAAGCAAAACACCCCACCCCCCAGCCTGTAGAGACTGACAAGTGGGCATGTGCCTTGGGGCCATTGACTATAATGCTCACACCATTCCACCCCACCCCTGCCCTGCAGCCAGTGACAGGCATCAGGGTGTGCCTTGGAGTCTTTGGCCCAAAATGTTTCCCTCATTCTCCTATATTACACCCATCTCAACTTATTTCAATATGGAATGAGGTGACCATTAGGTTTGAAGACCTCAAGGCACACCACAATGCCTGTCAGTGTCTTCAGGGTGGTGGAGGAATGGCTTGAGCATTATGGCCGATGACCCAAAGAGACACCCCCAATGCTTATCAGTCTCAGCAGGGTGTGGGTGGGGCATTAGGGTAGGAAACCCTAATGCCTCATTAAGGAAATAAATCAGGGAGGGGCATTTGATGTCACTTACCTTGATTTCAGCAAAGCCTTCAACAATGTCCAACATAGAAGGCTGATTAACAAGGTGAGTAGTCTAGCAATGGGGCACAAGTTAATAAACTGGGTTAGAAACTGGCTGACAGACAGGAGGCAGAGGGTGATGGTAATGGGATCCAATCTGGGGAGAGGGGGTGACCAGCAGGGTACCTCAGGGATAAGTCCTGGGACTAGTCCTGTTCAGTGTCTTCATTACAGACATTGCATAAGGGCTAGAAGGAAAGGTCTGTCTGTCTGTTTGCAGATGACACCAACATCTGTAACAGAGTGAATACTCCAGAAGGGGTGGAGAAAATAAGCAGGGACACAGAGAGGCTTGAAAAATGGTCTGAGGAGTGGCAACTGAGGTTCAATGCAAAGAAACCCAAATAATGCACCTGAAAAGAAGGAAACCTGTGGGGAGTTACAGGATGGGGTGGAGGTGCTGATGATCACCAAGGAAGAAAGAAGCCTAAGAGTTATCAGTTCTGATGATCAAAAAGTGTCAAAGCAGAGCACACATGTTGCAAAGACAGCCAGTGGCATGCTGGGGTGCATGGGCAAAGGTATCACTTGCAGAAGGCATGAGGAGGTGATGCCATTGTATAATGCACTAGTGAGGCCTCACCTACAGTACTGTGTGCAATACTGGAGGCTGCAAATGCGCAAGGACATTGACAGGGTGGAGGCAGTCCACAGAAAGGCAACCAAGATGGTACATGGCTTGCAGCACAGAACATATCAGGAGAGATTAAAAGGACCTCAATATGTACTTATTGGAGGAAAGGAGGGAGCGGTGGAACATGATAGGTATGCTCAAGTACCTCAAGGGCATAAACAAGGTGCAGAGGTGGACATCTTTCAATACATCAAACGTTCGGAATTGACAAATGCTTGTTTTTTATCCTTAAAAAAAAAGAAACCCATCCATCATTGTCCACTGTGTAACCCCCCCCTTCCCTAAACAGTATGCAAACACTGGGGGTGCCCAGTCCCCTAGTGTCCTCATCTGTCTGTCCATTGTTGTGCTCTGTGTAACCACCCTCTAAACAGTATACAGACACTGTGGGTGCCCAGTCCCCCAGTGTCATCTGTCTGTCCATTGTTGTCCGCTGTGTAACCACACCCCCAAACAGTATACAGACACTGGGGGTGCCCAATTCCCTAGTGTCCTCATCTGTTCAGCAAACTCCCTGAAAAAAAGAAAACTGTCCCTCTTTATTTGTTCTTTGCTGTAAAAAAGAAAACCATCCATCGTTGTCCATTCTGCCTTTACCCAACCCCCTACCCTCCCACTCAGGACCCCCACCCCACACGCCCTCATACCCCATACTTACCCACCAGAGGTCCATGGCCATAGTCTACCTTGGACTGCAGGCACATCTTTAATCTTCAAAGCCCAACCGTGAACTGAGGTAAGCACTTCAATGTATTTCAATGGGGTTTTCGGCGTCAATGTATTTCAATAGAGTTTTCAACTTAGTAGCATAACTTGGCCATTTTTACAGCTGCAGTAGGTGGAGCCTGCAGACGCTTTGCATGTACAAAAGGAGTGACATCATGTTTTCTGTCTGTGGAACTGACTGAAAGTGTAAATAGTCTCCTCCGCCTTGCCCTCTTCCAAGAAATATTTTCTGCCCTCAGATAAATATGCTTTTATGTTAGTCAATGGTTTCAGGGTACTATTTTCTTTCTTAAATGGGTGGTACAAGAACTGGAACCTGAGTAGTGGGAGGCAACTTTATTTTTTTGGGGGGAGTAAGATCCACCCCACCTCCACCTGAGAAGCTCCTAAAGATCCACCCCTGCCTTTTTTTTATTCATGTGGAAGGGGCATGAGGTGAATCTATCATGTTGAAACAAGACTTACTAGTTTGGGATCTGGACCAAGGAACGGAACAAGTCTGTGGAGTCCCTTCAATTTGTTAAGGACTAGGAGAACAGAATATACTTAATGCCTTCAAACTGACCTAAAAACCCTTGGAACAAATGATTATCAGAGTCACCTGGTGTTTCAAAAGGAAAGAATAAGAAGTATCTGAAACTACAGCTTCCAAGGAAAATAGACCACTTTCTGGTTGAAAGAGCCACAGGTATTTCTTAAACATTTATATACTAAAAACAAAGTTCAGCTTTTGGGATTAACAATATTTGTTTACTATATATATATATATATATATATATATATATATACCATATATTTTTTCTTTTAAGTTTGAGAAGTGGAGTTGCCTTGCACATGTTAAAAATACCAGCTGCAATTGACAACTACTTGTAGAAACAAAAGGTTGTTTTTCCTACTTACTTTTTCCCTGGCTCAGTTTATATCAGTGAAAAGAAAGACTGGAACACCTAACAGACCTGCTATCCCCCTGGACAGGTTATTTATCACTCATTTAAAATAACGCACATGTAGTTTCACATTTTTACCATGAGGGAAGCAAGAAAATGAACCAGCATGGTTAACAAATGCATTCATTGACACCTGTGAATGAATGGGAAGGGGCGGTTTTTGCAAAATTCCTGGTGAGTTTATACTCCTTGGAACCCGTTATTCAGGTTTTTTATTGCATCTTGTAGGAGGCAATCTTCCCAGAGTGTAGTTTGCTCTATTGTTTAGTATCTCCAGTGGAGGCCAGTGTCTTGTTACATTTTTCATTTTAAATTAACCACAGACATCATGGCAGCCAAAGGAGACACATTGAGTCTTACGGTACGTACAGCATAATTAACAGAAAAACAATGAAGTGGAGCACCAGGCAATTTACTGTGGTGCTCATTTTGACAAAAAGTAACAGAGGAAGTGGTCAGAACACCCACAAAAATCAGAGAGCACAGGACTTTGATGAAAAAATGAAGTCCTTTTATTTAAATACAAAACTGCATATTACATGGGCACCAAGTCCCAAAAATAAGTGGTAAAAGCTGTACCAGCACTAACGTTTCCCCTGACCACTGTCAGGCATCATCAGAGTGAATCTAAAACAGCACAACAGTGCCTCCATATAAATAGTGATTACATTACATGTTACTAATTAATTCTTACCAATCATAAACTAAAAACAATTTAGTTTTATTACTAAAAGCAGTTTTCAATAAACAACTCTAGTAACCATTACTTCAGACTTGAAATAGCAGCAAGGTTTGTGTGGAACTTTATACTGCACATTTAAATCACACTGTTGTCCTTTACACGGGTTACCATTCTCATATATTGCTAGTAGCAGCACCTAATTGTATTTCATATTGCTACCTCATATTTCATTTAAATATTTCTGGCCTTCGATCCATATAAAGAATCAAAAACTGTGAAAAGGAAAAAGAGGGTGCAACTACAGCAAATGTCTTGAGCTATTTGTTGTGAGGGTTGGATAAAAAACTATGTTGGGCTCCAGCCCATCTGTTAAATTGCACTATTGCCATTTTAAACTAAAACAATTACCACGCTCATGCATTGCTAATTGCAATACCTCATTATATTGTATTTTTCTACCTCATATTTTATTTAAATATTTCTGACCTATGATCCATATACAGAATCAAATAATCCATAACTGTCGTTTTGTGACTACATATTCCAAATGACGTGACAAAATAAAGGAAATTATAACTAATAACTGGCCCATACTGCAATTAGAGCTGAGAGTAAATGAATTGGTAAAGGAGGGTCCTAAAACAGTATTCAGGAGGGGTAAAACCCTAAAAGATTTACTGGTAACTAACTCAGTTCTAAGTCCAGAACCTTTACACAAGCAATTTAGTCTCCCCCCCGAGGGCACACATAAATGTATAAATACATGCACACATGACAGGGATTTGTTAATCCATGTACAGGACAGTATGTACAAACTAAAGACTTTATTAACTATGACACCAAATGTGTAGTCTATTTACTTAAATGCAGTTGTGGGAGTTATGTGGGACGGACAATAAGAAGTTTTAAAATAAGGGTAGGAGAGCATGTGCGTGCCCTAGCTAAAAATACATGACTTATGCCACAATCCAGCACATAAAAAGTAATAGTAGAGTGAACCACAAGATTAATTTTGTTGGCACAGAAGTGGTTAGATTTGGTCTGAGAAGGGGGACATCGAACAAATGTTTGGCAGATGAGAATGTTTTTGGATTTATGAACTGGGGAGCAGATATGAACAGAGTTTAAATGATGCCATTGATTTAGCATCATTTTTAAAGAAATTTAGGAAAAAATAATTTGTACTATGAAGTTGGGGTGAAATAGCTAACATATAAAATGAGTTCCAATAATTCCAGAATGTTTTTAGGAAAATGTTTTATATAAGTCCACTTCTTTTGTGACTGAGGGTGCAACATAGCACGTGATGGTGACCTTTTTATCTTGGTTTAAGGCACAAAGGTTAATAAATATAAAAAAAGTTTTGTGGATATTGCATATTAATTTTGTAAAGTATGGTTCCATCCTCAACACAGTAAGTCCAGTGCCTGTAATAGCAGCTCATTTTTAGGTTCTCTTGTGCGCATGCTCAAGGAATGTTTTGGGAGAGTAGCACACTTGGAGGTGTGCCTCTCTCATCCAATGCACTGCTCCCTTGAGCAGGCGTGGCGGTCCTGCTCCAATGGGTGCAGGAGCTCTGTATGACAGCGGTGTTCCTCTGCTTCAAAGGAAAGCAATGCTGCCATACTGAGTGCGGCCATCATGCCGTCCCCGCTTCATCGCTTCCCCCCCACAGCGTGTCACGCCACCCCCAAGCTTTGGTGCCATGCCAGGAGCCCAACTCCAGCATGGCAACGTTGTTTGCTGAAGGGGTGCCCAATCCCTCGCCGCGCCCATGGCACCCCAAGCCATCCTGCTGCCACATTGGGGAGCCCACCCCAGCATGGAAAGCGTTCGGTTTATTTTGCGACAGGGTGCCCAATCCCCGTCGGCTCCTCACCCCCAGCTATCTTCTGCCATGCTGAGACCCCACTAGCTGTAGCAAATGTCCCATGTCATCTTTTTTTAAACCTGTAAAATAAAAACGATCCGGCGATGCTGCCTCCCAGCCCCCTCCCACAACCCCACACCACCCACTGCGCACCCAGCCTCCCCACACCCCCCACCCCATACATATACCTCCGGACTCCAGTGCGATGATCTTCGTGGACCAGGAACACGTCTGCACTCTTCAAAGCGACCGCGAACTGAGGAAATGCTGGTAAGCTGTATAATGGGCTAGATAGAGGGTTTCAACTTTGTTGCATATCTCAGTCATATTTTGGAATTTTTCACCAAATTTTTCAACATAGGTTTTTCGATTCCTTCTCAATGAATGATGTCACTGTCATGGCGTTATTCAGGCCGAAGGGTGATTTCACAGCAGTGACTGGGAAATCACCCTTCGGGCGCTTGAATAATGCAAATGACAGTGACATCATTCATGAGAAGGGGTCCCAAACCCCATGTTGAAAATTTGCGCAAAATTTCAAAAATTACTGTTTTACTTGAGTATGCATTGAGCAGTTCCCACGCAGGCTCGTAAGTTCGCGAATTTTCAATATTTTCACTCCAGATTTTCAACTTTGCCATTTTATCACACCTTCTTATGAGTTGTACAGCTGTCATTTTTCACATCTCACCCAAAACATGTTTCCACAATGGCGCAATCGGTGTGCGAAATCAATGTATGGTACACAGTAAGAAAATCACAGTGACACTGTTCATTAGCAGAGCTTTTAAAATGATAATGTTGAAAATTTGGTGAAAAAATTCCTTAAAATGACTGTTTTATGAGCGTGCGTTGCACAGTTCCCACGCACACTCGTAGGTTTGCAAATTTTCAATATTTCCACTCCAGATTTTCAACATTGCCATTTTACCACACCTCCTCATGAGCAGTACAGCTGTCATTTTTCACATCCTGCCCAAAACGTGTTTGCACCCATGTATCGCATAATGGCGAAATGTGCTAAATCAGTGTATGGACACATTAAGAAAATCACAGTGACACTGTTCATGAGCAGAGGTCTTAAAATGGCTATGTTGAAAATTTGGTGAAAATTCCTAGAAATGACTGTTTTATGAGTGTTCATTGTGCAGTTCCTATGCACGCTCGTAAGTTTGTGAATTTTCAATATTTTCACTCCACATTTTCAACATTGCCATTTTACCACACCTCCTTATGAGCACTGCAGCTGTCATTTTTCACATCTTGCCCAAAACATGTTTCCGCCCATGTAGTGCACAATGGGGGTAACAAAAAGGTCATGCTGACAATTTATTGTGCAAGTACCAGCAATCGCACAGGGCATTAGGGTAAAGCACCATACATGCCAAACACCACTGCAAATACCTGCAATCGAATGTTCGGCATTGACAAATGCTTGTTGTGTATTGTAACTGCAAAGGATTCATGATTTATAAAATGGGGCTGTGTTTGAGGGAAATAAAACAAAATAATTTGTTGGTAACTTTGTTGAACATTATATATTATACAGAGGGGTTGGAGCCTAACAGTTTTCTATTTAACCCTCATATCAAATAGGTAGTTCAAGGCATTTGCTGTTGTTGCACCCTCTTTGTTCCTCCAGTTACGGATTTATTTGATTCTGTAAATGGATCATAGGTCAGAAATATTTAAATAAAATATGAGGTAGCAAAACACAATATAATGAGGTGTTGCAACTAGCAATGCATGAGCGTGGTAATCATTTTAGTTTTAAATGGCAATAGTGCAATTTCAACAGATAGGTTGGAGCCCAACATAGTTTTTTATCCAAAGCTAACAACAAATAGTCTGCTCAAGACATTTGCTGTAGTTGCACCCTCTTTTTCTTCTATTCACAGTTTTTGATTCTTTATATGGATCATAGGCCAGAAATATTTAAATGAAATATGAGGTAGCAATATGAAATAAAATTAGGTGCTGGAACTAGTAATATATGAGAGTGGTAACCCATGTCAAGGGTAACAGTGTGATTTAAATGTGCAGCTTAAAGTTCCACACAAACCTTGCTGCTATTTCAAGTCTGAATTAATGATTACTAGAGTTGTTTATTACACGCTAACATACTAAGTTGCCAGCAGAATAGGTCTAACGGTCTTTTGTGTTTGATTGTCTGGTCAGCCCCCACCCTGGGAGCTGACCTTGCTGCCCACCTCACCCTCTCTGGCTTCTCCCTTCCGAGTCCTGGATATTCTTGCTGCACTGGATTTTGCTTCCAGATCCCTTCCCCTGTACCTGTTCCACACCCTCTTGAACCCCTCCACTGTCTCTGCCTCCTCCAGCCCCCTGGGTAGAGCATTCCATGGCTCCACCACCCTCTCAGTGAAGTAGCACCTCCTCCTTTCTCCCTTGAATCTCCCCCCCCAGCTTCCACCTATGCCCTCTAGTCACTCCCCCTTACTTTGAAGCACCCTGACTGCTCCTCCCCTATTTACCCCCTTCATGTACCTGAAGACCTCTATCATATCCCCCCAGTCCCTTCTCTCTTCCAATGTGTACATATTTAGCTCTTTGAGCCTCTCCCCATAGGTCCTGCCCCCCAAGTCCCAAATTATTTTGGTAGCCTTCCTCTGGACTGTCTCCAGGAGTTCGATGTCCCTTTTTAAGTGTGGCCTCCAAAACTGCACGCGGTACTCAAGGTGCGGCCTCACCAAGCAGTTATACAGAGGGAGTATCACTTCCCTCCTTCTGGAGGTGATCCCCTAGTGATGCATCCCAGCATCCTGTTGGCCTTGGCTGCTGCCCTTCTACAAGTCTCTGAGTTGTTCATCTTGAAATCCACCACCACCCCCAGTTCCCTCTCAGCCATCGAGACTTGTAGCATCCCCCCCCCCAGAGTGTACACTTGGCCTGGGTTTCTGGCTCCCAGGTGCAGTACCTTGCATTTCCCTGCATTGAACCTCAGCTTCCACTTTCTAGACCACCTTTCCAGAGCCTCCAGGTCCCAATGTAGGGCCATCCTTCCCATCCGCCACTGCCCCCAGTTTTGAATCATCTGCAAAGAGACTCATCTCACTCCTGATACCTGTCTTTCTGTCAGAGATGTAGGCATTGAACAGGAGGGGCCTTAGGACCAATCCCTGTGGGGCCCCACTAATGACTCTCCTTGGGGATGAGACTATCCCACCAACCATGACCCTCTGGGTCTGGTCCAGGAGCCAGTTGCCTATCCATCTGATTATCTGGTTCCCCACCCCCATTTCTCTCAGCTTATCCAACAGGCCATCATGAGGAACAGAGTCAAACACCTTGCTGAAGTCAAGAAAGAGGATGTCCACTGGTCTACCCAGGTCCAAGGCACTCGTCACCCAGTCATAGAACTCCACAAGGTTTGTTTGACACAATTTCCCCAGGATGAATCCATGTTGTCTATCATCCAGGCACCCTGACTTTTCCAGGTCCCCCCTAGCCACTCCTTGACAATGCCCTTCATCACCTTGCCCACCACCGATGTCAGACTGACAAGCCCGTAGTTCCCTGCCACCTCCCTTGATCCCCCCCTTGTGGATAGGCACTATATGCACCACCTTCCAGTCCTGAGGCACCAACCCTGTCCTCAGAGAGATGCTGAAAAGCTCTGCCAGGGATTTTGCCAGGACATCCGCCAGTTCCTTCAGCACCCTGGGATGTAATTTATCCAGCCCCGATGCTTTCTCCATCTTAAGGGACCTGAGGGCTTCACTAACTCTCTCTGCCATGATTTCCACCTCCGTTACCTCATCCCCCTGCTTAGCCTTCCCATCTCCTGCCAGTGATGCCCCCCTCTCCCCAGACCCACCAATCAGTAAGGGTCCCCTCCTCAGTTTCAGCGTCTCCTTCCATGTATGATGTAGCCTCCATTTTCATTGTTGAAAACTGAGGAAGTACTCATTTAGTACCTCAGCCTGCTCCCCCAGGTCTTGTGCCCATCCCTCCCCTGTTTTAATCCTGCTAATCTACCGCTTCACCCTTCATTTTTCCCCAATGTTTCTAAAGAACTCCTTGTTCCCTCTCCTAATTTGCCTGGGCAGGTTCTACTTCTTCCTTGCCTTAGCCACCCTCACCACCCTAATGGCCCTTCTGGCCATCAGCTCGAACTCCCACGATCACTGTCACTCTTTGAGCACTTGAATTGCCTATAGGCCACCTTCTTTCCCCCACCACTTCCTGAATCTCCCTGGTCCACCAGCAGGGTTTTCAGGCCCTAATACATTTTTGTCTTACTCTTGCGCAGGTGCTGGTAGCCTCCTGTACCCCCCTCCTGATGATTTCCCACCTACTGTCAGTGTCCATGTCGGCCCAATCCAATCCAAATGTTCCTTTAGGATCCTTCCCATTTCCTTGAAATCTGCTCCCCTTAAGTCAATTACCTCCATCTTTGTGCAGCCTTCTGCCCCCTCCTAGGTCCAAGCAGAAACAGACCAGGACATGGTCGCTCCCCACCATCAGGCCCCTTACCTCCAGGCCCCCAATCTGATCACTGTCTGCCAGGACCACATCCAGTACCCTTGCCTTCCTGGTCAGTACCCCCACCTGCTGAGTTAGGAACCCATCCTGAAAGACATCCAACAACCTCTGTTCCCTGGCCACCGAGGATATCATAGTCTCCCAGTCTGTTCCTGGCATGTTTAAGTCCCCCAACACCACCACCCTTCCCCTGCACAATCTGCAGTGTCTCCCAACATCTGCCACCAGACTCTCGTCCAGCTCTTCTGCCAGTGCAGGAGGTCTATACACCACTCCTATTTTTACTCTCTTGCCCCCCCTTGTTACCAAGGAGACCCAAATCGCCTCCACAGTTCCCTCCGCCTCCTCTACTCCTCCTATGCCAATGCAGTTTTTGACTATTATTGCTACCCCTCCTCCCCTTCCCTCCCCCCTGTTCTTCCTGAACATAGTGTAACCCTCCAGATTCAGGTCCCAGTCATGCCCAGCGGTGGCCCAGGTTTCAGTGACCACTGCCACATCTACCTCTCCCTCAGTTAGCATTACCTGGAGCTCAGGCATTTTATTGCCCAAGCTCCTGGCATTTAGCAGGACTACCTTCCACCCTTTCCCTATACTTCCATTTCTCCTGCTCCCATTCCCATGGGGATTACATGTTCCCCTGGTCCGCACCTTACCAGTCAGCCTTTTCTCACATTCCTCCAGCTCCCCAGGGGGTGGAGACAGAGCCCCTCCTTTATCAGATCCCTCTTGACAGCCTCTTCTCCCATCCCTCCCCCTTCACAGGTTTTAACCCCACCTTTCGCCAATGAACCCCTCAATTTTCAACTTAAGGATTTTCCTTCCCCCAAATTGAGATGGAGTCTATCTCTTGCATACAGCCCCTTATCCTCCCAGGTCTCTCCACAATCCCCCATCAACCCATACCCTCCGGCCCCACACCACTCCCTGAGCTACTGGTTTATCTCTCTAATCTTCCTTTTTTGTTCCCCACTAGCCCTTGGCACCAGCAGGAGAAGGAAATTGCACATCCTAAGTCATGACAGACACTGGTAAGCTCCCTGAACCTTGTCTGTATCTCTAGCTCACTATTTCCCTCAATGTCATTTGTACCCAGGTGGACCAGTATGTCCAGGAGCCTCCACAATCCTTTGCCAGTTGATATACCTCATGCAAGGGCCTGTGCACTGTTAGTTCAGGAAAGCATTTTGTTCTAACCGGGTAGGTTTCCCCCTCCCTATCCCATTCGATTCTCCTGATCATGGAATCCCCCAACAGGAGCACTCTGACCACTCCTTTTCCTCCATTTACTCCCCTTCCCTGTCCCTCATCCTGTCTACCGGCCCCTCTCCTCAGCCAGCTCCTTGCTCCACCCCATGTGTGGGTGCCACCTGCTACCCCCTCCTTATTTACTCTGGTCACCCCCTCCCCTCCAATCCTATGCCTCTCCTACTCCCAAGTATCCTTCTGTACCCAGCTACCCCCGTCACTGCTTGTGACTGGTCCTTCCTTCTCATCTGCTAAACTAGCCTGGCTCGTCCTTCCTTCCTTCCCAACTCCGTTCAGCCCCTCCTTGCCTGTCATGCTCCCCTGGCCTAAACCCTCAGCTCCCTTTACTGTATCGTCCTTGTACTTCTGGTCCTTCTCCTGGCCTTTTCCTCCCAACTGATCCCTATCCTTGCACTTTCCTCCCTCTACCCCCTCCTCATCCTCCTACTCTGATCCCCTGCTCCCCCTATTTTCTCACATTCCAAGTTCCCCCCTGTTCTTCCTGCTATCTGGCCCCCTCTTCCTCCTGCTTCCTACTCCCTTTCCATCTCTAACAGCCTCTGTTATGGCTACATCACCCCCCTCATCCTCAAGCAGACTGCTTTTAATAATAAAACTACATTGTTTTTAGTTTATGATTGGTTAGAATTAATTAGTAACATGTAATTTAATCACTATTTATATGGAGGCACTGTAGTGATGTTTTAGATTCACTCTGATGATGCCTGACAGTGGTCAGGGGAAACGTTAGTACTGGTACAGCTTTTACTGCTTATTTTTGGGACTTGGTGCACATGTACAGTAATATGCAGTTTTGTATTTAAATAAAAAGACTTCATTTTTTCATCAAAGTCCTCTGCTCTCTGATTTTTGTGAGTGCTGTTATCACTTCCTCAGTTACAGCTTAATTAATAAGTTTTCATATGCATTATCTTTCCATTCATGTTATTGCTAGACATACTGCAGCTAGCTTGGCTTGAGAAAGGGTAAACATGGTCAGGACCCCTTAACAATTGAGATGCATATGCAGCAAATAAATCCAGATGTGCTAACTGCCTGCTGAATAAGGAAGGGTTGCAGGAACTTAAGGAATGATTACGGGGGGGGGGTGCTGATGGTCTCAAAATGGAAAGGGATTTTGGGGTAATCATACTGGATGACCTAAAGGTGGCTAAACAATGTACCAAAGCTGTGAGGAGAGCCAGGGAAATGCTGTGGTGCATAGGGAGAGGTACTACCAGCAGAAGGAAAGAGGTGGTGATGTCACTGTGCAGGTCACTGGTGAGGTCTCATTTGGAATATGGCATCCAGTTCTGGAAGCCGCATTTCTGTCATGCAACTTTAAATCACAAATGGGTTAAATGGTTCTATTTCAGATTTCTGTCCCTCTCCCTACTTCTACCACTGGTTAGCCTTATGGAATGCAATCAGAACATACCTTGGCTAGCATGATGAATGTACCTACACAAGCTGTTTCTCAATCTACAGTACTGTCTTTTTAAAATGCTAACTTCTTGTTGAAAATATGGCATAATTTTTCCATCCATGTTATTGTTAGACATCCTGTAGCTAGCTTGGCTTGAGGAAGGGTGAACATGGTCAAGATAGATTTCTGTCCCTTTCCCCTACTTCTCCCACTGGTTAGCCTTATGGAACACAGCCAGAACATATATTGGCTAGCAAAATTAATGTAACTACACAAGCTGCTTCTCAGTCTACAGCACTGACTTTTTAAAATGCTAACTTCTTGTTGAAAATATGGCATAATTTTTCCATCCATGTTATTGTTAGACATCCTGTAGATAGCTTGGCTTGAAGAAGGGTGAACATGGTCAGGACCCCTTAGTAATTGAGATGCATATACAGCAAATAAGTCTAGATGTGCTAACTTACCCTATAACTCTTAAATGTAACAGTTTGCATTTTCTTCTTGAAATGGTAACTTTTGCATTTATGTTTATTTTAAAATATTTAATATTCTGACCATGTGGTTATGTCATGGACCATAACTGATCTCCAGCCTTAACCCCCCGCCGTGCTCCAACTTGCATAGAAAATAATGCTTGTAGACAAATCTAGTAATTTTTCTGCTGTGTTCTGGTGTGTGTGTGTGTGTGTATGTGTGTGTTACTGTTACTGTTACTGAAGCAAGAAATATACAGCTGTCATATTTTACATCCTATTCAAAATGTGTTTTTGCACCTGTGGTGCCAAATGGCACAGTTGCTGTGCAAAATCTCCTTTTGGCTAATGAACTGATAGTATCACTGTTCATGCAGTGGGGTCATAAAAAGCCCGTGCTGAAAACGTGGAGTGAAAATACCAAGAAATGCCCAGGGCATTAGGGTTTCTGACCATAACACCCTGCACTGTAGGGACTGACAGGCATCAGGGGTGTGACTTAGGATTGTCAACAGTAATGCTCACACCATTCTACCCCCATCCCCACCCTGCAGCCAGTGACAGGTATCGAGGTGTGCCTTTGACTCTTCAGCCCCAAAGTTCACTCCATTCTCTTATACTGTACCCATTTCAGCATATTTCCTTATGGAATGGGGTGAGTGTAAAGTTTGAAAACTCCAAGGCACGCCTTGACTCTTATCTGTGTCTGCAGGGTAGGGTGAGGTGAAATGGCTTGAGTGTTGTAGGCAATGACCCAAAGGCACACTCCAATGCCTGTCCATGTCTGCAGGGTGGAGGTAGGGTTGGCATCACTTCAATACTTCACTGCCATTCCTATTCTACCTGCCTGTCTGTGTGTGTCTCTCTGTCTATATGTCTATGTAATTATCTATCTTTCTATTAACTGCATGTATCGCTATTTTTACCTGTTTCTAAAACAAACCTGTATATCACATATGCCTGCACTCTAAGCAAATACTTATAAAACTGTGCATATTTGTACTCCACTTCTGCATAGACCTCATACTTTCCTAATATTTCCATTATCACAAGCATAACTACCTTGCCATTATCAAAAGTGACCCCATCTGAAAGTTAATATCACATTTTCTCTAACAGTCCATCATCATTACACCTGACTTCCTGACATAAACACATTGCTTAAATATAACTTACATCACCTAATGGACAAAAAACCCATTTCTGTTGAAAAGAAAAATACATAAATAATAAACATGTGTAAATAATCCCAAGGTTGAACATATGCCAGCCATTACTTTTTCATGTACTGCCACCTTCTGTACCATCATGGGGATTTGCATATGTTTCCCTTAATGCTTTGCATTATTGGGATATGTGCAATTATGATTTCTTTAAAATTTGGCTGTCTGGCCAGTATCATCGAGGATACCACATATATCAGTGGTATTTGTTCTGGGTTTCTTTTCTAAGCTTTCTGTTCCTTCCATTAAAATGTACACCTCCATATATTTTCCTGATAATGTATATACCTTGCTTAGAACAGAAACTAAAACAAATCTTACTACTCATAAATCATTGCGTTGTTTCTTCATACCTCCTTAACAATTCCACACAACTTCACTAACTTCATTATGCAGCTGTGGTGGATCTGACCAGATTTTGTTAAATATGTTTACCCCAAATTTTCAACATATGTTTTTTGGGATGCCACCTTACAAACAACTTCACTGAAGCAATTTTCCAGCATCCCCTCCACCTCCCATGACATTGCAGTGCACATGACGAACATTCGGCATTGACAAATGCTTGTTTATGCAGTAGATGTATGTATTAGTGGGGTGGCTCTCTACCATTTAGGATTTTGCATCTTATATACTAGAAAGGGTTTTTTATGTGTATATATCTTTAAAATCTATTATATAAAGGTAGTGGTAGTTCAGCTTCCCATCATGCCTTAAGAAAGAACACATGATACCCTCAAAGTGTTGGTGTGGTTAGCTGAGTGCTGCTTCCAGCATTTTTATTTCTAAATCTTTTTTATTTTGAATCAGACGATCAAAGTCATAGTTTTTGATATGTGTTAGCCTTAGAATGCTCTTTGCTCTTGTTCTGTTTTTCATATAGATGTCCAGGGATCAATTAGTCCATTAAAGGACCACCTTTAGCATGATTTATTACAGAATACTGTTGGTACTGGGGGAGGATGAGATCAATGTGCAAATAGCAGGTGGAGGGAAGAGACATAACTTATTTATTGTGTTTGGTGAGGATGGGACATTTAAAAATAAGCAAGAGTGGGCAAATATTTTTTTCATTTGATTTTAGCAGAATGAATACTGAGTATCCAAATATATGTATTTAATTATTTATTTAGTTTTTGTTAACCGGGTAGGTGCATTAGCCATAAAATGACTATTTTCAGGCACGACCTGGGAGAGTACAACAAAAAGAGAACAGTTGAACTCCAGCAACATGGGTACAATAATACAAATAGAGGAACAGTACAGCAGTGCTACAAAAATACAATGGGTAGAAACAACAAAAAATAATGGCACGCATTATACAGATAATGGCAGTAAGATATATAATAAGTGCAGAAACCATGGACTCGACCTGTGGAGTGATAGGATTAACAAGATAGCAAGGTTATATAGAGAGAAATGTGAGGAATGTTCAAACATAACAAAAAAGACTGACAGAAGGAAGGTCAGGGGTGGTAATTGGCAAAACAACAGTGGATGGTCAGCAACAAGGTTTGAGAAGGAAGAGAGCTAGTAGTCAAGAAGTTATTTGCAAAGAGAAAGAAAAATATGGGGAGGGGAAGAGGAATCAGTCTTGGAGCTGGATTACAGCAAGGGTGACATTACTGGTAAGTCTCAGGAGCTTCAGACTGGGTCAAAGCATGTACAAGCATCAGCTAAGGATAGATAATGACGATATTCATTTTTAAATCCAAAGTGAGACTGAGACAGCCAGAGGTTGAGTGGAAGAGCATTCCATAGCCTGGGAGCAGAGAATTGGAAGGCCCCTGTGCCTTTAGTTGTCCGACATCTCGGAACATAGAGCAAGGATTTGTCAGCTGATTGCAGGCCATGGGAGGATGGTTGAGGGACCAGCAATGCCGCCAACTGGGATGGGTTTTTTTCCTGGATGATCGAGTCCATTAGTGATCCAAGGTAGTATTGTCTACTGGCAGAGGGTGAGAGCCAATTCAGGTCTTTATAAAGAAGGCAGTGATGTTTGAGTTGAGGCAACGAAGAGGCAAATCAGCATATATTGTTATAAGTTACGTCCCGTTTTAGTAGGGAGGTTTTATGGGCAGAGGTAAGAATAGAGGCACCATAAGTAAGAGTTGGGAACAGAATACCTCGGGCAATTGCTAATTTGGCTGAGGGTATAAGCATGTAGCTCATTTTGTAAGCTACTCCCAGTTTCGAGTTTACAGCTTTGTACAAGGACTGAATGTGAAGATTAAAATCCAGGGACTGATCCAGCAGGATCCCAAGGTACTTGAAGGAAGTAACATTTTCAAGTGGAAATCCTCCTGGGTGAAGAACCTCCAGCAAACTAGAACAGTCCTTAATCTTCGGTGTGGAACCTAGAAACATGGCTTTCATTTCTTTTCATTTAGTACAAGCTTACGGTCTAATAGCCAGTCGAAGACCTTATTAAAGTCTGAAGTAAGTGATGTGTTTATGCAGGCAAAACTAGAAGAGCTAGTACAGATGATCAGGTCATCAGCGTAGAGAATAGCTGAGCAGTATTCCAGGACCGCAGCTGCATTGTTGATAAAAATTGAGAACAGAAGAGGCCCAAGGATAGAGCCCTGGGGGATTCCAAGGTTGATAGTAGACGTGTTGGACAGGGAGGAGTTAAATTTGACAGCTTGCGACCAGTTTGACAGGTAGCTACAGAACCAGTCCACAACAGGGGTAGGGAAATGGAATTTATGGAGAGTGGAGAGAAGCAGGGGATGGTCTACAAGGTCGAAAACCTTAGTGAGGTCAATGAAGATGGCACCTGTAAGTTTTCCAGAATCCGTGTTAGACAGAATATCAGTAGTTAGTTGAACAAGAGCCATGGTGGTGCTATGACCTTTTCTGAAACCATCCTGGATGTCTGAGAGGAGATTGTAACGAGTAAGTTAGTCAGTGGTCTGTGATGCAACTATTTTCTCTAGGATCTTGCTAAGGACAGAGAGAATTGCTATAGGTCTGTAATTGGTCATGTCTTTTGGGTCACCTTTTTTAAAGACAGGCATTACTCTTGCAGATTTCCATAAGTCTGGCACAGTGCTCTGGATAAGGGATAAAGTGTAGATTCTGGCAATCGAGAGGCAATGAGTAGAGCAGCCAGTTTGAGAAGATGAGGTTCCAGTGAGTCAGAACCAGAGCTGGTACTGGCAGATATGGATCTCAGTAATTTCAGAACTTCTGCTCTTGATATAGCCTTGAAATAGAATGGCGGCACTGGAGGAGCATCATACGATAGGGCAGTATGGTTGTCTGATGGTAGTGTGGTAGGTAGATTGGAGTGCGATCCACTAGGTTGTAAAGCCAAGGTATAGTGTGACAGATCAGAGAAAAGATTGTTAAAACTGTTTGAGATGGTCCTAGGGTCATTACAATGTGCCCCATTTATGATCATTTCATCAGGAGTGACAGACTGCGAGGTACCCAAAAATGTTTTGACATGGGTCCAGAATTTCCTGGGGTCACAGGCTGAGCTTTGTAGAAGGTCCTTGCAGTATTTGCTCTTAGCAGCTCTAACTTGTCTCTTACATCTGTTCTTTAGTTCATGATAGACAATAAGATCTGACTGTAGGCCAGTTTGTTTGTAGAGAATCCAGAGCTTGTCCCTCTGGCACAGATTAGCAAGGAGGTCTTTATGCAGCCACCTCGTCTGTTTTCCTCTGACCCTCCTAGTAGTCTTGGGGGCATGTTTTTATTGAATGGTAAGAAATTCATTTATGAATGTCTGTAGAGCAATCTCCACATCCTTTGTTCGATAGATACCTGCCCAGTAGATATTGGAGACACAATATAGAAATGCATCCTGGTCAATATGAGCTAGATTTGAAAATGTGATTAGTTTTGATGGAGGAGATGGAGGCGCAACCATAGATAGGATACAAAAAGTGGGTGAGTGGTCTGTTAGTGCATCTGCAAGGATTCCTGCTTTTGACACATGTTCTATACGGTTAACCATCTCCCAGTCTAGGAATGTACTCGTTTGATGGGATGACGTGGCTCTAGTTGCTTCAGAGATCAACTGGTGAAAATTATAACTAAGCGTGAGTGATTGCAAGGATATTTGAGCTGACCCTAACCAATTGAGGTTAAGATCATCTAGGATGACAGCCTCATTATGATTTACAGTCTGGAAAGTGATGTCAAGGAGTTCTTGAAGACCTGCTATTCCCCCAGCAGGGGGATTATAGGTGCAGATAATATGAAGCTTCTTTTCCCCCAATACAATAGTTGCCTGCATGAATTCGCACACTGCAGGAGAGGCAGATGCCGGGACAATAGAGATGTTAAGGTGGTTTTTGAAGAATAGGGCGACTCCACCTCCATGCTTGGATGAGGATCTATCCTGCCGGAACAGGGAATAGTAGGCAAGGAGCATACGTCATCAGGTATACCAGGTTTTAGCCAAGTTTCTGTGAGACAGAGTACATCAGGATTGTAGAGTTTCACCCAGGCCTCGAGTTCCGCATGGTGATATGGGCAATTAATAATCCTTTCTTGGACATGCCAGATAACTCATTTGGGGAAAAGAAACAGGTAGGTGGACCTGGATTTATTTTGACATCCCCAAATAGCAGAATAATGATCATGGCTAGGAACCAAAGCCTTGCACAGTGGCAGGTTAGGGTGACAGCACACCTCCATGGCAGCTTCCTACTGGCATGCAGAGGGTAATAGATGATGCCTCTAACAAGGAGGATAGGGTTAGGTTGGTAATCAGGCTTTGTCTCTGCAATCAAGTTAGAGAAGCTATAGTTGCGGTAAGCCTCTGAGGAGTCTTTTGCCATTTGGTTACATGGGAGAACCCATGTGGCAGTGTCCAGGCTGAGTAAAAGGACAAATGACAAGAGTACCCATAGCAGACTATACTTCACCATAGTGTTACTATTTGACTTGGGTAGGAAGGCTAGTGGTATACTGATACAGAGGATTAGCTCTTAGGGATAAAGAGATAGTGTGTGTAAAATTAAGACTGCCAAAGGTGACCATGTTACACTGTTTTAACCCTTGGCCGAAATTAGAGATAGAGCACAAAAAATGAAGTGTTTCCTGCTAGCGTAGCAATTATTTAGAAGAAGTGGATCAGAGAAGCAGAAAGTAAAGCCCCGCAAAGGTTAATTAGGAAAGCAGACCAGCCGGAGGCTTTACTTGTGGTAAAGATTACAGTGAGGAAATGAAGACCTATTCAAGATATGTTAGAAGGCACCCCTAGTGGCGGAATTTTATAAGGAACCAATAGGAGACTAGACAGATAGCAGTAATGTTCGGCAAAAGCCAATGCAAAGCAGAGGGTGCCAAAGCCCAGAGACTGATAATCCGACAGAGAAAAGACAGGGTCAAACAGTGGCCAAGCAGAGAGCAGCAGTCCAATTAGAGGAGGGTGGCAGCAGGTGGCCATCTATCAAACCTGCATATTGCTACCCTGGACCAGCCCGGACACTTAACCAGATTTGAAGGTGTCCTGTTCGTCAGGAGGATGGAAGTACAGGCAGCTGACAGGATTAGCGGTGTCACTCACTGGGAGCACGATCAGGCGCAGTGGATCTAGTTTAAGATATAAAATGTAGGTTAAGATAGGATGTTATTAGCAAGGGCAGGGGGGTACCAAGGCAACTTGAAAATTACTCGGGGTAGCAAGGCAGGAATCCCAGGTATGGAACTGCTCAGTAGATAGCAGAGCAGGCACTAAGCAAAGCTGATAGGCAAGCAGTTGGTGAAAATAGGAAGATGTCTTTAAAGGGAAGACAGGACAAGTGTTAGGCCTAATAGCTGCACTCTGTGTCTTTAAGAGGAGTTGTAATATTAGTGAGAGGGGAGAATGAACATTGCTAGGGGTGGTGCTGAGGGGGGGAAGGAGAGTATTTAATAAAGGCTGGAGGTGGGGATGGGAGGGTGGGCGCAAAAATTCAAGCAGCAAGGGGACAGAAGGACAGAAAGTGAAAGAGAAATTGAATTATTTGTAGGGCAAAGCTTACAACTGTGACCCAAATGGAATCTGGTCTAAACAGAAAAAACTGTATCACTTTAAACTTAGTTTCTGATCCAGGGTAGCTTACCACTGGACCTTAAAACAAAGAGAGCTGTAATATTTTACAATCTACAAACCTACAGCCTAAATAAACTTGCACTTCAAACTACCCTTAGAGTGCAAAATTGCTGTAAACAAGCTTAAGTTAGCGTTTAACTTAGGATTTACAAGACAATTTGGAGAGACTTAACAAGTACCACAATCAGAATATAACATTAGCTTAAGGTCCTGAGGAAACAGCAGTAGCAAAGAATTAAAGAACTGCAGCAGCCCATCAACAGGCAGAGTCGATGGTTCTGGACAGTCCAGTTTCTGCAGTGTACCTTTAGCCTGGTGATCGATGGGCAGTACAGTGAGGAAGGCAGCCGGAGGACAGAAGGGGTCCGCCCGGCTACTTGCAGCTGCAGAGGCACCTGTGTCAAGGGTGAAGCTAAGGGGAGAAATCAGAAACAGTCAGAGGTTATAAAGTTGTAAGAGAAGGAGTGTTTACAGCCGGAGGGGAAGGGGGGTTATTCACTTCAGAGCAGAAAATTAACAGACTGGAACTATGGCACCAGTAGCTGGTCAATGAGATCAAAGAGTAGTGAAAGGGGGACAGTTAAGAAGGGGTGTAGATGTCTAGGCCCAGAGAAGCCTCACAGCAGGAGGAAATTCTAACTGGAGGAATATGGCTGAGACAGAAAGGCAGACAGAAAAGGTATTAGTTTGCAAGGCTTAGCTTAGGACTGAAGCAGAAAGAAACCAGGTCTACATAGGAGAATGAGGACAAAAATTCAAGCAGCAAGGAGACAGAAGGAGAGAAAGTGAAAGATAAACAGAATTATTTGCAGGGCAAAGCTTACAACTATGACCCAAATGGAATCTGATCTAAACAGAAAAAACTGTATCACTTTAAACTTAGTTTCAGACCCAGGGTAGCTTACCACTGGACCTTAAAACAAAGAGAACTGTAATATTTTACAATCTGCAAACCTGCAGCCTAAATGAACTTGCACTTCAAACTACCCTTGGAGTGCAAAATTGCTGTAAACAGGCTTAGGTTCGCGTTTAAGTTAGGATTTACAAGACAATTTGGAGAGACTTAACAAGTACCACAATCAGAATATAACATTAGCTTAAGGTCTAGAGGAAACAGCAGCAGCAAAGAATTAAAGAACTGCAGCAGCCCATCAGCAGGCAGAGTCGATGGTTCTGGACAGTTGAGTCTCTGCAGCATACCTTCGGTCTGGTGATCGGCGGGCAGTACAGTGAGGGAGGCAGCTGGCGGACAGAAGGGGTCCTCCCGGCTGCGTGCAGCAGCAGAGGCACCCGTGTCAAGGGTGAAGCTAATACCTAAATATTTGGGGGCCTGAAAATAATAACCCACCTAAATATTCTGGATAAGGTATCCACACACTCCTATTGCATAGTATGTTATGAAAAATCTCATTGGTTTAAAGGAGGAATTTTTGCTTCTTTTTTGTGTCAGTGAGGAAAGGGAGGATGCAACCAGGGATGTGGTACTCTGCACTCGAATGGGGATGAAATCGAAGGCGAAATGGAGACACAGTGGCATTGTCGATTAGAGCTGGGCAGAAGTTGTGAATTCTGCTTTACCAGAACTTCCGTAAAATTTTGCAACTTTAGTGGAATTTTCAGGACTTCCACCTTTGGTGAAATTAGAAATCTTCCAAATGTGTTTTGTGAATTTTCACTCTATTTTGCAACACTTTCTCACTGAACTGCAGAATAACACCCATGAACTGCAGAACTAATACATTAATCCACAATTCATGTAATTATTCCACAGTTCAGTGATCAGTTTTGCATGGTCCATAGTAAATAGAAAAACAAACTGTCCCTGGTGTCCACTATAGTGGCAACCCCCAACCTCTGATCACTGTCCCCCCACCAAATAAATGTTTCTTTGGTGTCTAATGGCACCCCATGCTGTGATCAACAGTCCCCTATCAAAAAAATGTTTCCCTGATGTCATGTGACATCCCCCGATCACTGGATCCCTACCAAATAAATGTTTCAAAACTGTCTAGTTGCACCCCCACCCTACAATTGTTGGCTACTACCAAATAAATGTTTCCCTGGGGTCTAGTGGCACCCCCCAACCCTTTGATCCCTGGCCCCTACCAAACAAATGTTTACCTGGTATCCGGTGTCACCCCCACCCTCCAATCACTGGCTCTCTATCAAATAAATGTTTCCTTGGTGTCTAGTGGTACTGCCCACTCTCTGATCACTGGCATCTATCAAATAAATGTTTTCCCAGTGTCTAGTAGCACCCCCCCAAACACTGGCCCCCTATCAAATAAATGTTTCCCTTGTGTCCAGTTGCACCACCCCACCCTCTGCTCATTAACGTTTAACTCCCTGGTGTCCAGCACCCCCCCTCCACACTGCTCATACCAGGCTGAGTGTAACAACTTACCACACCCCCTTTCCATAGTCTTCAGTGCCACTGTCCACACTGCCATGGAGAGCCCATAGGGTGACTGGCACAGCACTCCTCTCACCACCTCACCCAGCTGCCATATGAAATGACAGTACACTCCCTGTAATTGCATATGGTGTCTGGCTGAGGTGGTGAGAGGATGGCAATGCCAGTCACCCAATGGGCTCCCCATGGCAGTGTGGTAGCAGCACCAAAGATTATGGAAAGGGGAGTGGCAGGTTGCTGTACTCAGCCCTGTGTGGGCAGTGCTGGGGGGCTGCTAGATGCCAGGGAGTTAAACATTCAGTGATCAGAGGGTGAGGGTGCCACCAAAGACCTGGGAAATATTTATTTGGTAGGGGGTTGGTAATCAGAGGGTGGGGATGTGCCACTAGACACCAGGGAAACATTTATTTTATAGCATGCCAGTGATTGGAGGGTGAGGATGCCACTTGACACTAGGGAAACATTTATTTTGTAGGGGCCAGCAATCAGAGAGGGGGGGGGAGGTTGCCACTAGACCAGGTAAACATTTATTTGGTAGGAGGCCAGCAATTGGAAGGTGGGGGTTGCCATTTGACACAAGGGAAACATTTATTTGATAGGAGGCTGGTAATCAGAAGGTAGGGGTGCAACTAGACACCAGAGAAACATTTATTTGGTAGGGGACCAGTGATCCGAAGTTGGAGGTGCTTCTAGACACCAGAGAAATAGTTATTTTATAGGGGTCTGGCAATTGGAGGGTGGGGGATGCCATTAGACACCAGGGAAATATTTATATGGTAAGGGGCCACTGATCAGATGGTGGGGGTGCCATTAGACACCTGGAAGGGAAACATTACATTAATATGGGTCTAGTGAAGGTGATCCACAATTCATGCATTCATTCCACAGTTCAGTGACTCACTGAACTACTGCATGAATGTATGAATTGTGATTTCATATTTTAAACTGTGGTAAGAATTTCTGCTGAACTGACCTCTGACAGTGATCAGTTCTATGGAATTTTCTTCTACAGTTTAATACATTAATCCACAGTTAATACATTTGTTCTGCTGTTCTGAATCAGAGTTTCCATGAAAGTTACCAGAAAGACTTCCCAACGTATGTTGAAGCAAAAGTCCAACTTCCATGCCAATTCCATCGTCAGAATTTTTTTTTTTGCACTGCACTATGCTCAGCAGATTCAAAGCTCCAACACTTGAATAATGTTAAGTGGAGCTTCACACTTTATTGCATCATATTCAGTGTCCACTGGGATCACACAAATATGCAGTATGGCCATTTTAATATCCCACAATGTTCTGAGTGCACTGTGCATGACACTGAATGAAGTTTTACACTCTATTAAACTTTATTCTGCTGTCAGAGTTTTGAATCTGTTGTGTGTGACACCCCCATTTCTCCTTCTACTCAAACATACTGTACCTTTCTACTTTCATCCTCTTTCTCCCACCCTGATCAGTGGGGTCACCATGGCCCCACCTGTACTTCCAGCCAGTGGGATAGGTGAGCAGCTTCCTTCATATCTGGCCATAGTCACTACTCAGTGAGTTGGAGGTGTTTGAATGAAATAAACAAAAGAGAGCATAGAAAGACAGAAGGATGGGGAGGATTGGGTGTTGGAATGCAGGGGTAAAGCAAATATATTATATAACTTTAAAAAGGTGTACTACCTGACTGTGGAGTAGCTAACGCCCAGCATTACTTAATAAGCTAGAGATAGGCCATGTGTCACCTGAGAGGGTCTTCAGATCCTTAATTGTCCTGAATTCAACAAATCACCAGGAGCTAAAGGGCTGTCCAATGGGATACTAAAAGAACTCAATATGCAAATAGTTATTACTCCTCCTGGGGTTACTCAGTGCCTCACTGATTTAAGGAATAGTTGCAGGGGACTGGAAACAGTTGCATTTAGTACCACTACAAAAAAGAGGGGAAAGGGGGACCCAGGAAACTACAGGTTGGTGACCCTGACCTCCATTGTAGGAATGATTCTTAAAACTATTCTAAATTATATCATAGTACACTTTCTGGAGAAAAATAGGCTAAAGAACATGAGGTAACTTTGTTCTGTTAAAGGGATATCATGCCAGATAAATCTTATAGGCTTCTTTGATGTGGTGACACTGGAGAAGAGAAAGTTCAGACAGTGGATGTCTTATACCTGGGCTACAGTAAGGTCCTTTGACTCATTTTACCATAAAAGACTAGTAAAAAATCTGCATGCTCTTTTTTCAGGGGAAGGATATTACATGGTGGATCAAAAACTGGCTAAGCAGTAGAAACCAGAGTGTGGTAGTTAATAGAGAACAGCTGGAGAAAGGCTGTTAAATAGTGAAGTACCACAGTGGTCAATACTGGAGCCTGTACTTTTCAACAAACAGTGTATATATATATATATATATATATATACAGTACACTCTCGATTATCTGACCTCCGTTCATCCGAACTCCCTATCTAATGGACGGTCGGATTGTCCCCCACACACTGAATTTTTGCAGACCTCCAAAGAACTGTGTTTTTTTGTTGTTATTCCCTGACTGATCTAGGACCCAATCTCCTGTGTAACAACAATTCTAGCTGTTAGATGTCTGGTGGAGTCAAGCCCACTTGGCTTCCCGACCAAATGCCCTTTGGGGTAACCATTGCCTCAGTACTTGTGCACAGAGGTTCTTTGCCTTTTAAATTGTTTTTTGTTTTAATTGTGTTCACCACAACATAACCCAGAAGCACCATCTTGGGGTAGGTGGTTGATTCCACCGGGGTGTCAAACAGATGGGCATACTGATGAGTCCTGGTAGGACGAAACGCGTGTCTATGTCTTCTGTTGGCACCCTTTGCAGACTGTGTGAGAGGCCTTTTGGCACCATGCATTTCTGCTTAAAGTTGAACCTGCATAATATTCTGTGGTGATTTCTATTTGTAACCCATGATGTTTTGCATTGTGGGGCATGTGTGATTTTGTATTTCTTTGAAACTTGGCTTCCCGGCCAAATGCCCTTTGAGGTAACCATTGCCTCAGTGCTTGCACACAGAGATTCTTTGTCATATAGATATAGATTTATATATATATATATATATATATATATATATATATATATATATATATACTGTATATCATGACATACAAGAGGAAAGAAATGGTAAAATCAGCCTATTCACAGATGATACCAAGTTGTTAGGGATAGCTGATAGCAAGGAAGGTGTCAGTGATGTGAAGAAAGATCTTGAGAGATTAGAAAGGTAGGTGCAGGCAGCTCAAGTTAAATGTAAAGATAACTAAAGTTATACAGGCTGGTAAAAATCCCAGAACAAAATATGGGGTAGGAAGAGTTACACTAAGCTAACAGCAACAACACTGGAAAAGGATGTAGGTGTAATCACTGAAGAGAATTTAAATGTTCAGGCAAAATATACCAACACATATGGGAACATGAACATAATGCTGTGTTATATAGGAAGGATCTTCTCCAGCAGAAGTGAGAAAGTGATCTTACCTTTGCACAGATCCATGATATTACAGCACCTAGAGTACTGTGCTCAGTTCTGAATCCCGTTCTTTAAGAAATACAGAGATAAATTAGAGGCTGTGTAAAGAAGAAGAGAAACCAAAATGATTTCAGGACATCAGGAAAGACATATGAGAGAATGAGTGGCCTGAATAAGTGCTCATTTGAAAACAGGAGGGAGTAGGGAGATGTGATTGAAACCATTACATTTTTGAAAGGAATCAGTAATGTTTACAGCAAGCATCTGTTCACGGGCACATAGATTCCTCCACCAGAGGGCATGAATATAATCTCATGAAAGGGGATTTCAGAAAGGTTGTGAGTAAGCATTCCTTTACAGAGAGGGTGGTGTGTGATGAAACTTTGCCAGTGGGGGGGACTGCACTTAATACTGCAGAGGGGTTCAAGAGAGGGTGAGGCAAATATAAGGGACTGATCAAAAAGAAATAAGATGATGAGGCTGCGGGTTCAGCACTACCAGTTGGGGGTACTGTGGCACAGTTACAGTGATAGGCTGATGTGCAGGTTAGGTAGCAACAGAGCAGACTGGATGCATTTTGATCTTCTTCTCTCTGATACATTTCTACATTTCTATGAATGCCTGGCACAGCACACCTCACCTTCTTCCTCAGGCATCCAGCCCTCGCCACAGTGATGTGCCTGATGTCTGCTGGTCCCAGAGTGAGATATCAAGTTTGCAAATGAATCTGCTTTCATGCCACTAGGTCTCTAGAGTAACAGTGTTCTTAGAAACCAATTGTTAAAGTTTTTTCAATATTTTAGTTTTCAAGACTGTGGTTGATAACTGTCATAAATGTTAGAACTGGCTGCAGCCAGTCAGAGCAGAGCCTTAGTGGGTTGTATACAACAATGTGGACAATGATCCTCACTAAATTAAAATGTCAAGTATCAGATCTTGCAAACACTACTGAATCTGTTGGACAATTGTATATTGTCTGTTTAAAATGACTGTTTGGGTTTTTCTCTCTCAGATCATTAAGTTTATAAAACAAGTAAGCTCCTTTTCTAGCAGACTTTGTAGAAAGAAAATTCCCATTCTGGTATGTTAATCCCTCCAGTGCAGTCATTATCTCACCACACAAATCTACTATAATGGAACTTGAGGATGGACCATGAATAATGTTTAGCTGACTGAAAAGCATTGGTTTTAAATTATGTTTCGTAATGTTTACTAGGAACTTTTCTATTGACAAGATTTTTCTATTTTTATTTCAGTGATGCTGCTGCATTACTGAAATAATGAAAGAAGTCTAACACAGAAACATAGCAACGTATACAATGATGGCAGAAAAGACCACTAGTACAACCAGCCTGCCCATAAACCCTAATAAACCTGTTAACTGTTGTCCATACAGGGTTCTAGCCCACACTCTCTACCCCCATGCTCCCCACCCTACCACTATCACCCTGAACAACCACTAAGCCCTTCACTCTGTCCCAGTCATATTTGAAACATTGATAATTTTGACGCCCAACACATTGGCTGGCAGATTGTTCCACAGCTCCACCACCCTTTCTGTAAAATAAAACTTTCTTCCTTCCTTCTTGAATCTCCTCCCATTCAATTTCAACTCATATCCCATGTCCTTGATCTGCCACTTATGCTAGATATTTCCTCACAGTTTACCATGTTCAATACTTTCAGGAACTTGAAGGTCTCTATCATATCTCCCCTCTTTCGTCTGACCTCCAGCAAGTACCTGTTCAGTGCCCTGAGCCGATCCTCATAAGATCTACCCTGGTAGTAATACCTCCTTCCTTCTGCTGTCACTATCCTGTTTGCCTTACCATAGGCCTTGTTACTCTGGCTTGATTGTTTTAGGGCGTCACTGATGATGACTACCACCTCTTTTTCCTCAGAGGTTGTGTACACCTTTACCCCACCATCCAGTATTCTGTCCTCAGGTTCTTGTTCCCTATGTGCATCACCTTGCACTTTTTGGCATTGAATTTAAACTGCCAAACCTTTGGCCACCTTTCTAGCTGCTGCAGGTCTCTCTGCCTCTCCCTAACCACTTCCTCATTGTATACACTGCCACAGAACTTAGTGTTGTCTACAAAGAGACACATCTTGTCCTGGATTCCTTCTCTGATGTCATTAATGAACATATTGAAAAAGACTGGACTTAGGACCTATCCTTGTGGCACCCCACTGGTGACCTCCGTTTCTTCTGATTTGACTCAGTTAACTACAACCCTTTGTTGTATCCCCTCCAACCAATTTCTCACCCAGTCTGTCTCTTTGAAGTAGTGTTTCCTGAGTTCGGGTATAAGTATTCATGCCCTCTGGTGAAACAACCTATGCTACACTTGAACAGATGCTGGCTGTAAATGTTATTGATCGATTTCAAAAAATAAATGGTTTCAATCTATTCACGGTACTCAACACACTACTTCTGCTTCCCATGGCTATGTTATGGTTAGTTTACTGAATTCATACCCTGCATTTTAGCGTATACTATTGAACCACATACTGTAGCAAAGCAATTATAAAAACAAAAACAAAAAACAAAACAAAAAAAAACAAGTAGCAGTAGTTGTATGTTAGTATATAACCTTTACTGTACCGTACCAAAACAGATATAACAAACATATAACATAAGCAGAAACTTGCCAAGCTTTCCCCCTCCTTCCAGACCCTGGTGGTGTTGTGATGGAGGATGTCTCCTCCTTTAAATACCCCTGGGTATGATTGGATTGTCACCTTGACGTCTTTACTCACGTGGATGCCATCCACAAGAAGATGCACCCTAAGCTTGGGGCACCTCATAGGAACAAAGCAAGTAGCCCAGTTCCTGCCCATAGAGAGATTATCACGAAGATGATTCTACCTGCCTTTAATTATGGCTACATTGTATATAGCACTGCTCCCAAGTTCACCCTTGTCAAGCTTGATTCCCTCTTTTAGGCCTTCTGCCCCTTTGCCCTGGATTGCCTCCCTTGAACCCACTACTGTTCTCTGTATTCCTCACTCTCCTATCCCTCCCTTGATGCTAGGCGCCTCCCTCAGTGTACCACCTTTATTTCTGAATTCTTACTGGCTCCCCTCCCCCAAATCTTTCCTCCCTCCTAGCCACTTCTCCTTACACCTCCTACTCTGTTTGCAGATTTTATACCTGCTCTCTCGCCCTCTGCTTTGTATAATCTTCTGCAAGTCAATCTGCTTTCTCCTTCCACTTCCCAAAACTTTGGAGCACTCTTCCTGTTGCTATTCACAATGCTCCCTGTCCCCATCTCAAAAATCCCTCCTCTGTGGCTTTACTAATTCCGGCAGTTGTCCCTGACCCTAGGGTAGTGCCACTCCTCCTCCCTCCATATTACTCAACCCCCCCCCCCAGTGCCCTGATGTATCAGTCCACCACCCCCCTTGGACATGTTCCCATTGTACCCACAATCTGCCTTCTCTCCCTCATTGTGCTCTCAGTTGTGTTTTGCTGAACTGTTGCTAATCATATACTATATTTTGCAATATCTTAACACTGTAATTCCTCTTAATTGTCTACTGTGTACTTCTTAGGTGCCAACAGTGTAGCTGGAAGTGCCCATTGTAGTTATGCATACTCTTTTTTGCATTTGGTCAAGTTCAAAGTTATATTCAGTAAGTGGTTCAGTTGCATAATGTTATTGACTTTTAGGGCTTGGCATAGGGTTTCAAACTTATTCAAGCCTGGGTCTGATGCCCAGTGTGGAACAGTTTTTTTCTTTCTCATTACAATTTATTTAGTATGAGAGAAATTGCTAGATGTTATTAATGATGTTAGTGACATACTTTCAGCAATTTTTAAAGTTCAATAGTGCTGATAACTTGAAAAGTTCCAGCTCAGACTTTGAGGTATAAATGCAACTTGGGAAATGCTAGGTTGAATAAACAGACCATTAATTATGAGCATTCACTGTAGTTGTGTAGGGGAGGTCTGGACTCACTGCTGGATTTCCTTTGCAATAGCATTCATCTCCTGTATAGAAAGCTTTGTACAGCAGTAGAGCTATAAGCTACCAAGCAGTAGAGGGTATGGGCCAGGGTTTGATCCCCAGAATGGAACATTTTTTTTTATTTCTCATTACACTTTATGTAGTATGAGAGAAAGTGTTAGGTGTCATTGCTAATGATGGTGGCATTCTTTCTGCAATGTTTGAAGTTCCATATTGCTGATAACTTGAAAAGTTCTAGCTCAGAATGTCAGGTTTAAATGCAACTTGGGAAATGCTAGGTTAAATAAACAGGCCATTAATTATGAGCATTCACTGTAGTTGTATAAGGGAGGTCTGGGCTCACTGCTGGATTTCCTTTGTAATAGCATTCATCTCCTGTATAGAAAGTTTTGTACAGCAGCAGAGCTATAAGCTACCAAGCAGTAGAGGGTATGGGGCCAGGGTTTGATCCCCAGAATGGAACATTTTTTTTTTATTTCTCACTATACTTTATGTAGTATGAAAGAAAGTGTTAGGTGTCATTGCTAATGACGGTGGTATTCTTTCTGCAACATTTGAAGTTCCATATTGCTGATAACTTGAAAAGTTCTAGCTCAAAATTTCAGGTTTAAATGCAACTTGGGAAATACTACTTCAAGTAGACAGACTGTTAATTACGAACATCCACTGCAGCTGTGTGTGTGGGGGGAGTTACACTCACTGCTGGATGTCCTTTGCCACAGCATACATCTCCTGTATAGGAAGCTTATTGCAGCAGTAAAACAACAGGCTACAAAGCAGCAGAAGGAAGAGTGCCTGAGTACGATCCCCAGAATGGAATATTTTTTTTTCTCATTACAGTGTATGCAGTATGAGAGAAATTGTTAGAAGTTATTGCTGATGATAGTGATACACATTCTGCAAGATTTGAAGATCTTTATTGCTGATAACTTGAGAATCTCCAGCTTAGACTGTGAGGTACAGTATAAATGCAACTTAGGGAACACTACTTTAAACAGACAGACTGTTAATTATGAACATCAACTGCAGCCGTATATGTGGGGGTGCACTCACAGCTGGATGTCCTTAATGACAGCATGCTTTTCCAGCATAGGACATTTAGTACAGCAGTAGAGCTACAGGCTACCAAGCAGTAGAGAGTTGGAGGCCTGACTTCAGTCACCACAGTGTAACATTGTTTCTTTCTCACTACAATTTATATAGTATGAAAGAAACTGTTAGATGTTATTGCTAATGTTACTGATAGACTTTGAGCAAGGTGTTACATTCTATATTGCTGATAACTTAAAAAATTCCAACTCAGACTTTGACATTTAAATGCAGCTTAGGAAACATTACTTCAAATAGAACAACTGCTCATTAAAAAAAAATCACTGCTGTGGGGGGGCTGCAGTCAGTGATGGATGTCACAGTATGCATCTTCTGTCTAGGAAGCTTAGTAAAGTGGTAGCATTACAAGCTACAAAGCATTAGAGAGTATGGTGCCTCAGTTTGATCCCCAGAGCAGAACTTTTTTTCTTTCTCACAATTGATTGTTGATGTGTCTCAGATCTCATCCCTCAAGCCAATTGCTAAGGGAAGCCTGTCAGCCTTCTTTCTGACAGCACAATTATTTCATACAGATCATCTTTGGTGCCTTTAGTACCGTTAGTACTTTCATTATTATGCTTACCATAGGCAAAGCATTTTGCTATGATACAGGGTTTTGAGAGGTGTGTTGCAGTGATCCAGTCCAGGAGAGTCTACAAGGGGCTTGACCAATAATCAGTAAGACTGATTATGGCACTCTCAGGCATGAAGTGCTTGGACTTCAAAACATTGTGCTGACAGATACATTCATAAATCAGCTCTTTCATTCTCTCTGTGTCAGAGCAGGGAAAGGTTAATATCTGTGTCTGAAGCATGCTATTTGGAATGCACTAAGTCTGCTGTAATGTGGGATACACATAGGAAAGGCTATAAATCTGTTTATGGAGACTTCTGCCCGATTAACTATAGAAGCAGTTTTTTTAAGACAGTTGATGTAACCCTTCCACTTCTAATATGGAACCAGCTGCCTCTCTCAGTCTAGGGTTTCACTAGGCATTTCTGTCACCATTCTTAAGCAGTTTTTCTTATTCATATGCATAGCAAGCATTTTATTCAGCACAACAGTCACTTTAGCACCACATATGGACAGAAAAGAAAAAAACTGTAAGAGAAAGAATAGTGGGAGGGTAGACTACCTAGGTAGGTGGCCAATGTACTGAGGCATAAAATTGGAAATAAAAAGGATAGGAAAATGGCACTGCTGCAGCAGACTACTAAGAAAGACAAGGAGAGAGATGAGAAAAATATGTCCCTGGGTGCTCCAGTTATTCCTAACATAGAGCACAGCTCTACCACAGCTTGCAGTTCAGTTTCATGATGTTCTCACACCAGACTGGTGGAAATAGAAGCCACATTCCTTTCTGATGTCACACACATACACCAGACTATAGCAGCACTGCTGCAGAAGAACCTCTACACTGAGAGCCCAGACCCCACTCCAAGCAGAGAATGGTGGAAAATGTATTTTTATTCTTTTAAATTCCCTTCAGTTTGTCAGTTGTTGTCCCACCATAACTGCCCCCCTCCCCACCAAGCCTTAGTCTTCTGGCATGGCACGGGATCTTCACCTTGACCTGGTACAATATTAATACCAGTGGCAAGCATCCGGCATCAACAAATGCTTGTTCCTTTTATTATAATTGTAACTTTACTGATGTAACATTACTGCATTCTCCTCATCCACTTCTCCCAAGAAACATTTGGAAATTAAGCTCAGTATGTTTTCCTGGTGAAACTCAAGAAAGAAAGAAAGAAAGAAAGAAAGAAAGAAAGAAAGAAGCATCGAATAGGCATCACAATCAAACAAAAACACATAAAATCAATTAATAAAAACATATACTGTACAATACTACTTTGAACTAAGTACTGTAGCCCTACAATTGGGTTTAAAAACCTGGTACAGATGTATCTGATCTGATATAACAAGGCAGGCTATTTCACAAGCAAGAAACATATACGGTATGGCCATAGCTCTCCTGTTTGATAGAGGTGCACTACCACCAAACCTTGTTCTTGAGACCAGAATGAACAGGTGAGATATACAGGATCTGAGACTCAGACATATACTGTAGTTTCACTGACCCCATGCAACATCAGACCTTGTTGCACATCAGTAAAGGCATCCTGAAGACTCTTTGAAGTCAATGCATGACCACAGCATTAATCAGTGTAGATCTCTATGCACATATTCTATATAGTAAATATATAATAAAACATTGTTTTTGCACTTAAATAAAAAGGTGTAGAGTGTCTTTTGTGGGTTTTTCATGTGTGCCTGGCTCCTTTTTCAAAGACATTACTGCTTCCTGCCAGTGGTACTGTAAATCAAGCACTCTGAGCAGCCTCCTTCCTTTGTTCTCTACAGTGTAATATAAAAGTACACTCAACATATCAATACATGCAATTCAAAAAACAGTGTAAACATTTGTTCACAATGCATCAGACAATATATTAAAATATAATACATTAAAGGCAAAAATAATTAGTGTAAAGTGAAATAATGTTACAGTACTACAGTGCAATTGTGACAAATCAATTCAATTCTTGTTACATTTACAGGCATCAGTGCAATGCTGATCTGTCAGTTCTTTATATATGCTGTGTAGCTAATTGAATCTGACAATGATGCAGAAGCTTAAAGTCTGTTCTATTGTATAGCTGCATTACATCTAAATGAAGCATGCCTATATTTAGTTCAATAGCCATTCTTAGGCTATCTAAGATCAGGTAAGCAGAACAATCATCTGTGTGGCTAGCCAGGCTGAGGGGATCAACAAATGATGGTCCATGCACCATGACACCCAATATATCAGGGAAAAAAGAAAGAAAGAAAGAAAGAAAGAAAGAAAGAAAGAAAGAAAGAAAGAAAGAAAGAAAGAAAGAAAGAAAGAAAGAAAGAAAGAAAGAAAGTTAGTTGACAGGCAGGAATGTAATGGTCATTTGGAAAGTCCCTAGTTAGGGCAATGTTTGAGGTGTAGAAGGCATTGCGCAAAACAGGTGTGGTAGCCTCGTATGCTCACACAGTCTGCACTAGGCTGTGCAAGTACCTTTTCCCGAATATTCGGCTGAATATTCAGTATTTGGGTCCCAGGTATACAGTATTCGTTATTCATTATTCGGCCAGAAAAAGTGTTTTTTAAGCAAACTTTAAAAAAGCACTTTAACAACATCATTTATCACCCATTGAACCTGGTGTATCATATATGCCTCAATGACACTTCAACCAACAACATAGAGCTCTCACTAATGCAACACAAGCTACATGCAGCATATTCGATCCACCACACCACACACATAGCACTCCAGAAATTATATCAAGCATTGCATTTTATTTTATTTATTTAGTTTTTGTTGACCGGGTAAGTGCGCTAGCTATAGCAATGACTATTTTCAGGCACGACTCAGGAGGGTACAGTACAAACAAGTAGGCACACATAGTAATACAAAGTTTGACATAATTGAATGTAGAGATCATAGCAAGTATATACATATTAAACAATATTATAAACAGAGCAGGTAGACAGTAGTGAGGTAAATAGAGTAGACAGTTTATACAAGCAGGTATATATTGCAATACAACAATTTGACTTAATTCATAGTACTACTGAGCAAATATAGCCATAGTGAACAATGCTATAACAGGGCAGGTAGACAGTGGGTGAGGTAATAGAATAAACATGCACACTAGAACAGTGAATTCAGAACATTTAGATAGTCAAGGCTTATTACACATTGTACTACTAGTGACCATAATATACTTGTAAGATTGGCTAGGGTGGTAGGGGAGGCAAAGGAAGGGAGTGGAAATCATAGGCCAGAGAAGAGGTTTGGGAAGAGGCCTGTGGAAGGGGAGATGAGGGGAAAGTGCTGTACAATTAAGAGCACTACAGTAGTGTCAGGAGAGGAAGGGAGGATGTATAGGTTAGGGGGGTTCAAAGCAGGCGCATTTGTAGCAATCAGCAAGATGGTTACATAAGCCTATCTTAAAAGAGTCATGGGATGGTGATTGGCATAAAGTTAGTGGCAGGGACTTCCAATATTGGGGAGCATGGCAGGCGAAAGCTGTGGCACCTTTGGAGGAATGAAGTTTGGGGATAAAGACAGGGACTTGTTCGGCGGACCTTAAGCTATAGTGTGATATCAAATTAAGGATGAGATCTGCCAGGGGTTTGGGTAACTGAGAGCAGACAATATTGTCGATAATGGAGCCATAAGTATAAAGCCTTAGCTTGGAATGAGGAAGCCATCCCAGATCTGAATATAGTAGACAGTGGTGTTTTAGTTGGTGCGAGGAGGATACATAGTGGCAGATGTTGTTGTAAGAGACATCCCACTTTCTGAGACTGCATTTGGACGCAGAGGTAAAGGTGGTGACACCATAGGTTAACAAAGGTAGGAGTATACCCCTGGCAATGGCTAGCCTAGCAGAGGGGGTGAGCATATAACTGGTATGGTAGGCTAACCCAAGTTTGGCGTTGACCAACTTGCAGGTCTGTTGGATGTGTGAGTCAAAGTTTAGTGACAGGTCTAGTGTGATGCCTAGATATTTAAATGAGTTCTCCATCCCAAGGGTGGAGCCATCGGATGTGAGGACTTTAAATTTAGGTTGGAAGTGTTTAAGTTTGGCATTAGAACCAAATAGCATAGCCTGGGTTTTGGGCTCATTAAGAACCAATTTGTGACTGATTAGCCATTTTTGGAGTAGTTGAAAGTCAAAAGAGAGATTTTGATTGATTACTTCAATGCTTTTACCACTGGAGTATAGAACAATGTCATCAGCATATAGTAAGGAGTCAGTCCTGAGGAGGTTTGTGGTAATGTTATTAATGAAGACAGAGAAAAGCAGAGGCCACAGGATAGATCCTTGGGTCAACCTTGGAGGTTGTTCATAGTCACAGACACAGGGTAAATGGTACTTTGGCCATGGGCATAGGAATAGTGGTAACAGTGGCTGCCGTAGTGGTGACAGCTGAAAGGGTGGCTGCTGCAAGAATGGCACCAGTGGTGGTGGGAAGCACACCGGCTGTGGATGTAGCAGCCATGGTGATAGCAGTGGGAACACTGGTGGTGGTGTCTGCTGCTTCCTGCACAAAGCATGTATGCTTTAATACACTCCTACAACTGCACAAAAGGATGTGACAGTGAACATACAGATGAAACAGGTGGTGACACCAGTAGTAGTACTGCTGGTGGTATTAGTAGCAGTAGAACTATTCCCAATGCTATAAGAACTAAAAGGTTTGCTTGGGGAGAAAAATATTTGAGCCCATTGAATAAAGACATACACCTGTCTGTCATTGTCTATGTTGTCTATCTCACCACCATTTCTGGAACTGTATTAGATATCAATTATATACAGTGGAGCAAGACAAGATGCAATTCAATACTTTGCAGTAAATGACATGCTGCAAAATAGTGGATGACTAGAGGACTTAATTGCAACTGAATTACATTACGCCTTGCAGCATACTGAAGCATTTAGTAGTACTTTTGCAAGATACTGCATTGCATACTGTCTGGTGCCACTGTATGAACAATGTTTTACAATCTTGATGCAGTGTTTCATCCTTGGGCATGTTGGTTTTGGATTATTTTGTTACAAGGGCATCTCAGTCTCATTTATTATTATGTCACTTATTTATGGTGTGTGTTTTTTTAAGCAATATAGTGCAATGAGTTAAATCTCTGAGCTGCAGATCAGGAGACCTGGGTTTGAATCCCACAGCCACCTAGGTGCATACTGTGTGATCCTGAGCAAGTCATTTAACTTCCTTGTGCTCCCAGGCAGCATCTGGAGACAACTTCGGCTTAGTGTGCTACTCCTTGATAAACAATGTTCCTTTCCCCCTTCCTTCCCTTTAAGGGTTGTATATTCATAGTTAGAGATGCAGCAAATTTAAATTCTGCCGGAGAAGTGAACGTGAAGTGGGAACTTCGATAGCGGAGTGGGCAATGCAAAGTGCTCACTCCGCCTTGTCATTACCACTTCACCTTAAGGTGGAATGGCAACGCGAAGTAAGGTGAAGTCATTGTTTTTAATGGACTTCGTATTCCTCATTATGATTCTAAGTGATCCACTTGGTGTTTCAGATTTGGCAGCCCCTCCACACATCACATGGCTTACAGTAGTGTAAGTCATGTGCTCTTTAGCTAGGCAGGAAGAAAGTGAGTCATACAAGCAGACACTTTTACTTTCTCCTGTGCAAACGGAGAGAGAGTAGTGTGTTTTGTGACTGCTGATACTTTTAGATCAGAGCGAGGAGGAGGAGGAGATTTAAACTTTGATTTAGACCCAACAGCTTTTTTAAAAGCTACATTTTTTTGTCTTTTCTCTACTCTTTTTTACTTAATATGTTCTTTCTGTAAATTTTATTTTTCTTACCTTTATGAGTAGTTAGTTGTTTGTCTTTGTCTGTGTGACTGTGTGTGTGTTGTGTGACAGTGTGAGTAGTGATTGCTCAGACTGAGGGAGCTCAGTAGGAGAGATGGATCAGGGTGAGGGAATGTCTGGGACGGGGCAGCTCTGGGAGAGCGTGGTGGTGGTAAGCATCGTACGTTGTGCATGTGTGGAGGACTTGGGTGCCCATTCCTGTTGGATCACTCAAAACTTGTGAGTGCCCCCACCGAAGCAGGACCAGCACTGCCTCCTGTCCTGACTCTGAGGCAATTGAACCACCACCACCACCACCAAGTCCAGCACCAGGTCCTCTGGAGCAGGATGTGCCTGTTCCCCCAGGCCCAGGTGTGGATCCCATCCCTGTTCAGCACTGTGGCCAGCAGGCTTACAATACATCCAAGTAACTATTAAAAAAAATTAATGTGATTCATGAAGTGATCATAAATCATGATTTGTGACTGCATTTGTGACCATGGTGATGAAGAAATGTGAATACCTATGGCTGTACTTCCCCGGGCCCCGATGAGCTGTAGCTTAAAACTCCCAGACTTAGAAACACGTATCAATGAGTACAATGGTGGGGTGGTGAAGCCTGGAGAGATACTACAAAATAGGCTTACAATACATCCAAGTAACTAGAAAAAAAATTAATGTTGTGATTTGTAATGTGAATGATCGTGAATCGTGATTTGTGACTGCATTTGTGTACCGTAATGATGAAGAAACGTAAATGCCTACCGCCTACGGCTGTACTTCCCTGATGAGCTGTAGCTTAAAACTCCCAGACTTAAAAACACGTATCAATGAGTACAATGGTGGGGTGGTGAAGCCTGGAGAGATACTATAAAACAGACTTACAATACATCCAAGTAACTAGAAAAAAAATTAATGTTGTGATTCGTAACATGAATGATCGTAAATCGTGATTTGTGACTGCATTTGTGACCGTGATGATGAAGAATGTGATTTGTATCATGAGTGACTTGTGATTATGGTCCTGACTTAAAAACGCATATTAATGAGTACAGTGTTTATGCAGAATTAAGCACCACACCTGTCCAGTACTCTGAAGGGAAGCCAAAGAAACAACGGTGACTTAAGTTACAGATGGAGACAGAGCCCTAAAGAGATGCAAATGCACAGACAGATTAAGATTGTGCTGTGCACTGAAGAGATGCAGACACAAAGGCACAACACCTAACCAGTGCTCACCATCAGAAATTCAAATCTGGAAAAGAATACCTTTACCGGTTGGAGCGGGCCACGCAGGGGGAGCAAATACTGTACTGTTGCAGTAATGAAATACTAGTACTAGTACCAGTACCAGTAAAGATACCACAAAGAAGTACAAAAATCACACAGCTGCAGTGGATAGCAGCTTTACATTGCTGTAATTTTATGTGGCATATAAAAGGAGTCTGATTTGATGACACACGTCACACACATACTCACACACACACTAAGTAATGCATAGCAAATTGAAAACTTCAGTAATATAACCACATATTTTAAACAAACTAAAATTATGCACTGCTGCACCACAACAATCAGCAAAAAAAGGCAAGAAATATTGAAAATATTACTGTGTATACATTAAAGCAGTTAAACAAGAAAAATATCACCAAAGCAGAAAGCACTGTCTTTTTCTCCAAGTTAATCTACCTACACCACAGATACACCCCTCCCCCAAACCACACTTCCACTGTCTCTCAGTACACAGACCGAATGTTGTACATTAACATTCAAAATCCATACACAAACAATAAACGCTCGATGATATGAGCACAGGAGGGTTTCCTATAATCGATGAACTAAAGTTTCAGCAAACAAAATGACTCAAAAAGGCTTTTTTAACAGCTTTTTGAAGGTTTAAATTGCAGAGAGCTCTCAGAGCAGATTGTCTCCTACAGCTTCCTACACACACTACCCCAAACTGAGGCTGTGCAGAACAATCTAGAGCCCATGTGACCTGAAATCACACGAATCACTGCAAAATTCACCTTTTGAGCTTATAAACAATGCAAAGTGAGGCAAAGTGGAAGGCGGAGTAACGCGAAGTCATTGTTTTCAATGGACTTCGCGTTACCCATTATAACGCAAAGTACTCCCCTTCGCGTTGCAGAGCACTCCGCAAATTCGCCTTCACTCCGCGAATCACTTCACGGAACGAATTGGGACCACTTCGCCCATCGCTATTCATAGTGTGTTTTTATGTTTCTGACATGCCCCCTGACAAAGACCAGGTTCTGGTTAAAGCATCAGGGCTCTATTGGCATCCTACAGCCTTAGCACAAATAAATGTGTTACAACTTTATGCACCACTGCTCTTAACTGTATTTTGTTACTGCACCCCCCCCCCCCCCCCCCGAGTGCTTCCTTTGTTCTGCATAGACTGTTTGGGGGTTTGGCAGCCCAGGGATAACACCAGCAGTAATTGCCTAGACTCACTGTATGTTTGTGGGTCTATCATCCTGTCCCTCACCACTTGGGGCCAGCGGTGCAGATGCTTTGCTGGGGCTGGACCAAGCATGTTTGCAAGGTTGCTAAAGACAGAATGGATCAGGTCACTAGTGGTTACTGTGCAAAACACAGAAAATTACTAGGTAGTGCCTGTGTGTGATTCTTTAGTTAGTGCTTGTGGAACTACAGCAATACATTGACCTTACCAGTTTTATCGTACTACAAAAAATTAGCAGCAAATAATAAACTCTGCTACTATGAAGGGGAAAGAAAAGGGTAACCTTTTTAGTCAAACATGGAACCGAGCAAGGAACTGACTAATGACATACAGATGACATACATTCAACTCAGTGAGACAAGCCTGTCCCATTAAGTGCAATGGTTTAATTATCAAAACAACAACAAACAAACATGCATGTGCACACACAAGGCACAGACCAGGAAGGGGGGGGGTATATTTTACATGCCCTGGTTAACTGTGTGCAGTGGGCTATGGAAGTGGGTGAGAATCAGCCAACATACTCCTCATGTGTACAGGGAGTCAATCCTGGAACCAGATGACTAATAATAATAATTCAGTGAGTCAAGCCTGACTGGTTAAGAACTGAAGAAGTTTATTTCAAAATCTGTGTGCACACAGCTGTGCACACGTGGGGCCCAGCCTCATGAAAAAATATGTGAAGCATGTACATGCAGGGCAAAACCTCACAAAATCAAATACTATGCATGCATACAGCAAATCATGAGCAGTAACCTGCAGAAGGGGGAGTTAGCAGTCACCCTCATCAGGCAACAATCAGACAACAGCAAAAAACAAAACAAAACACAAAAATAAAATGTGCTTCACCCAAAAAAATCACACTGGAGCTAGTTAGAGAGCAGCAGAGAAGGGATGTTAGCAGACCGCCCTCTTAGTTCCTGAAGCTGAGTACAGCAATAAGGACAAAAATACCTGTCAGAAAACCGAACATAGCTTTTCTGACACTGATCAAACAAATTATATTGACCCAAAAATGTCTGTGAAGCAAAAATCCATTTCTTTTTTAACAAGTTTAAGGTCTCAGAAGTACTGCAGAGCAGCTCTCAGAAACAACTGTCTCCTGTCTTCTACCAGCTCAGAGTGAAGAAGTCACATGGTGTTCTTGCCTTTGAGCTCCAGAAACAGCTTTTGATTGGCCAAAAAAGCTCTGCGAGACTTGGAAATATCACCTAATAGTAGTTCACGAATAGTGTCCAAATAGTGAACTATTTGGGAAATGCATACGAATATTTGGGAAGCCTACTATTTGTGGTATTCTGAAAATACTATTCAGCCCATGCACAGCCCTGGCCTGCATCTATATTAGGAGGATGTGGAGATACAATATTCTAGATTATAAGGACTCTTGGAAGACTTAACACAGAGAAAAGGAGTAAGAGTCTAGTGCTGGATATCAGTCTGGGAATGACAGCAGAGCAATGGAGTACCAGGAAAAGACACACCAGAGGGCAAGGAAAGGAAAATAAATTCATCTATCCTCATGTGCCTGCAGACCAGTATTAGAAGCACTCCCATCAAAATGGGTGAGCATGAGGGTGTTCTGTACTTTGGAGGTCAAATCTTTGAGACACTCACTGACAGGTGAAGACAATGACATTTGTAGTATGGCAAGAAATGTTTACATATGTCAAATTAACTATTCTGATTTGTTAAAAGACAACACATGACCCAATAGCAAGTGAGTATTAATTCCCTAGTAATGCCCACTTGCCATTGGGAGCACGCTTAGTTAAATGCAATGAGACAGAGTCAAAAATAACCTCTGCCTCTGTCAAATATGTTTGTCCCTTTTTTACCTAAGTGATCCTCCGTAAAGGTAGTGCTAGTACATGTGGCACCTCATCCTGTAACAGACAAATGGAGTGTTCCTCAATGTGTGACCCACCCACCCACCCGCCCATGGGACCTCTGAGATACCACGACCAGTGTCACAAAATCAAAGTATTGCAATTGAGCAACAAATGCAGAGAGGGCACAAACACAGGGACAAACAGACAAACCTTGCAATTAATGCTAAGCACAGTGAATGCAGGTGGCCTGCGGAAGTCTAGCACTGGCACAATCACTATTGCCATCCACAGTAAAGAAATAGAAAATGCGAGCAGTAATCGTGGTCTGTGTTTCTTTCATTTCTGCAGAAAAGTAGACCGATCACTACGGCCATCCAGATGAAGACAGAGAATCTTTCAACCCATTAATGCATTGTGGGAACAGCATGAATATTTGCATATTCAAAAACGTTGACGTATACAGTAGAAGCAAGTCAGATGCCAGATATGCAAATATTTTTACTGTCCCCATAATGCAGTAGTGAATCACAAGTTCAAACGAATGAAACAAGTGAAGAGAGCACTGTATTACCACACAGAGTTTAATGGTTTTATGTTTCCCTGTTATTTATTCAAAAACATAACACAGCAAACAGTATTAAAGCAGAAGTCACAATATAAATACATATGGATTAGTCAATGTGCACTCACACAGCTGTACTTTAAGATAGCCTATGCTTCAATCTAATGTGTTGACTTGAATAGCATATAATATTGTATTAAGAAATATTCTGAGTTGCTGTTCATTTGTTTCCCATATTTAATTCACTTATAACAGTATTCTTCTTGGGCTTTCCATGTTACAAGAGCATTAATCAACTCCAAAGTTGGCCTCTATTAGAGAATAGAGGTGGGCGAAGTGGCCAAAATTCATTCTGCGAAGCAATTTGCGGAGTAATGTGGAATCTGCAAAGTAATCCATAACGCAAAGTAGAGTACTTTGCGTCATAATGAGGAACACAAAGTCCATTCATAACAATGACTTCAAGTTACTCCACCTTCCCCCAACCACATCTGCATCAATTTTAATGTGAAGTACATACAAATCAATATACTTCACATCACTTCACCTTGTTACTAAGCTCCAAGGTGAATTTTGCAGTGATTCATGGGATTGCAGATCACATGGGCTCTAGATTGTTCTGCACAGCATCAGTTCTGTGTAGTGTGTGTAGTGGTAGCTGGAGACAGTTTGCTGTCAGAGCTCTGCGATTCAAACCCTCTAAAAGCTGTTAAAAAAACCTTTTTGAGCCATTTCTTTGCTCAAAATTTAGTACATCGATTGTAGGAAACCCTCCTGTGCTCATATCATCGAGTGTTTATTGTTTATGTGTGGATTTTGAATATTAATTTAGAACATTCAGTCTGCACTGACAGACACTTGAAGTGTGCTTTGGGGGAGGGGCGTTTCTGTGGTGGAGGTAGAGTAACTGGGAAAAAAAGGCAGTCTTTCTGTTTTGGTTATATTTTTCTTGTATAACTGTGTTAATGTACACACAGTAATATTTTCAGTAATTCTTTACATTTTTTTTGCTGATTGTTGTGGTGCAGCAGTGCATACTTTCAGTTTGTTTAAAAGATTTAGTTATATTACTGAAGTTTTCAATTTGCTACACATTACTTGTAGTGTGAGTGTGTGTGTGATGCATGCCATCAAATCAGACACATTTTATTGTGCCACAGAGTAATTGCAGCAATGTGATCATGTTGTCCACTGCACCTGCGTGATTTTGTACTGCTTTCTGGTATCTTAGTTTTGGACTGTTACCCCCCACTTCCCCAACTGGCAAAAGGTATTCTTTTCCAGATTGGATTGTGACTTTTGAGCACTGGTTAAGGTGTTGTTGTGACTTTGCATCTGCATCTTTTCTTGATTGCGCTCTGCAATCTTAATCTGCCTGTGCTTTTGTATCTGATTAGTGCCAAATCTCCATCTGCAAGCCACAGTTGTTGTTTTTTTTTTGCTTCACATCCACCAGCCCAGACTGAAAGTTCAGAAATCTAAATTTGTTTATAATTTTCTTGGTGATCCCCCAAATACCTGCAAAGAGATATGCAAGCAAAGCTGTTTCAGGCCATGGCACTTCTGCCAGTGGCAAGTTTGACCATGGGCATGGTAGTATGCAGAAGGGCATAGCTGATGTCAGTAAAGGGATTTCTCCATCAATGTTTTTTACAGTGCAATCTGTAGCTTCATTCATAGTTGGAGGAGATGATGTCCCAGCTGGTGGTGTTAGTGCAATTTCTGCTGGCATACATATTTCTGCTTCAAGTTCCACTTCTGACCAGTTAATCAATTCCAAAAATATAGTTGAGTCTAAAGCTGCGACTGACAGTGTAGATGATGTCATGCTCCCCATTAACATCCCCATGGTAGCTGAACATGATTCTGATCCTGGCAATGATAACTCACAATATCACATTTCTTCCAGCACTGTTGAGGTCATGCCTTTGCCATCCAATGATTCAAAGTGTGGTGCAAAAATATCCGGTGATGATGATGATGATGCTGTCATTGGAACATGTTCTCCACATGACAGCATCCAAGCTGAAAATATGGATGTGGATGATGTTGATGAATTTGACGCTGATGTCAGTGACCCCTGTTGGGAACCGGAGAAAAAGAAAGTCAAGGTGGCTGTGTCTGCATCTACTGAAGTTAAATCCCACCTCCTCAAAAAAGTTGTTATTTAGCAGTTCCTGTTTATGACAATGATGATGACCCAGTAATAATCATAGCAAGTTGTGGTGGTCAGTTGGACTCCAAGTGTGTCCAGCCCAAAAAATCATGTAGTACACACCCCATTTCAGTGGTCAAAAACTGGAGTCCAATAAGCAGCATCAGGGACATGTTAAAAGTAGGGGATCACAGTCCCTTGTTTGGGATTTTTTTGTCCAAGATGCAAATGATGAGTCAGTTGTAATCTGCCAGCTTTGCCATGTGCATGTGAGTCGAGCTAAAAAGGGGAGCCATCTGGGCTCAGGAGCAAGCATTCACGTCTTAAGAACAGGCACATGGCACTGTGGACCCAGCACCAGATGGCAGCTAATGCCATAGTGGAGCATTCACCCTCATCATCAACCTTACTGAGCATGTTATGCCTTTCCATGAGTATAAGACCAAGTAGGAATGTCTGCAGTAGTGATGAAATAACACCAGAGGATTACTACAAGCATGATGAGGGGGAGGATTATGATTTAGAAATCTTGTCAAGTGGTGGTCAGAGCAGCAGTGGTGGTGGTGGTGGTCAATGCAGTATGTCTAGTGCAAGTGGTACATCAACCCCTGTATGTAAAATGGGGAAAATAACTTTATTTGTGGGCTTGTCACCTGTCCACCCCTCTTCAGCACACATCCACCCCCACCCCCGGCCATTCACAGAGTAGAGCCATTTGTCACACCCCTTGCAAAACATGTAAGTCAGCCCACATTGGAGAGTGTTTTTGCCCATAACCTCCTGCCTGACTGCCTGAAGCATGTGATCTACACTGTGTAAGCCATGTGATGTGTGTGGGCTGCCTGTGAATTCTCACTCCGCCTTGAAGAGGAATAAGGCGGAGTGTACAACATGAAGTCATAATTACAATGTGAAGTGGCAAAGTGAGGGTTCAAAATGGGCACTTCAAAATAGCAGAATACTAATATGAAGTGGCCACTTCATGTCAACTTCGCAGGAGGAATTTTGCTTCGCTGCATCTCTGCTAGGGAATTAATACCTGGTTGGTGGTTGGAGGCACATGACCTGAGGCCTCATGCCCCAACCCCTCCTCCCCTAACCAGGCATTATTTCCTTAATAGAGCTCTCCTTTGTCATGGATTCATGCTTACAAGTTACAGCGCACAAAGAGAATGTGGGACCTGGGTGAGGGGTGAGATGTGAGGAATTAATTTATATATTTTATCAATGTCAGTGGCACATGGGTTTGCACACTCACTTCTGAGTGTAGGTGTGGCAATGCATACTCAAAGTAAGTCATGGCTTACAAGTCGATTGGAGAAAAGGGACATTCTGTGCCCTGACAATTGATTATGGTTACTCCTATTGTCTGATGTCCACCCTTACTGGCATTGTAATATAACGTGATTGTTGTCTTCAGTTTCAGTAAAAGCTAATGTTAAAGTGTTCCTGCCACCTGTGGAAAAACATCAGAAAATGGAAGATATAGGCACAAATACAATTATTATTTCACATATTTCTGTAACACTTTCCCCATTTTTCATTATTACTGACATCAGTCTCCTGAAAACATTATCACTGTCCCCTGCTTTATCTGCTCTAGCTGGCTGTCTACACCTGACACCACACTTGCCAGTTTATGACATTGTAAGCATCTCCATAGCAACAGATACTAAGAGTGCAAAAGCAGCCAGAGCAGAAAGGACAGAAATCATGTTTTCGTTCAAATGTGTTTAGCAATGAACAAAAAAATAATGGTGGGAATTTTAGAAAAACTATGTAGAAGAAAAGAAAAACAACAAATGTGTTGTAGGTAATACCTTTCATTGGACTAACAAAATAATTTATGTGGCTAGCTCTTGAAGGATAAGGTCAGAGAGTAATATTTCTCAAAAGCTACAGTAGTCTAAAACATAATTGTGTTGGTCCTATAAAATATATCACATGCAACATATTTGCTGTTTTGTTTTTCTTCTACAGCATCAACTGTGCTAACACATCTAACACATTTCTTTGTCAAGAAAAATATGAAATGTAGGCTGAATTGGGTCTAAATGTTACATTTGCTCAGAGTGGTCCCAAGAGCATTAAAGGCTTCTTAGTGCTTAATTACTGTGTAAAACTAAGTACTGCTGTATATTTGTTTCTTACAGTGTAGTTCATGAATACAATATGGGATTTAGAGATGGGTGACAGTGATTAAATTCACTCCACAAATTAATCCATGAAGCTAGTGCAATTCACAAAGTGCAGTATTTATTCATGAAGCATGAATATTCACACACAAATTTCAGACTTCAACTGCAAACAGCAGAGTTTGCCTATGAATTGTGGAATTTGCCTGTAGATTCCATAATTTTCAGGCAAATTCTCCACTTCCCCTTAAAAACTTCCATGGTTTCAGGTGTAGTCGAACTTGCCAAGGGCAAGAAAAACATTGTGAAACTCTGTAAATGCAAATTTCAATGACTTTGCGGCAACTTCTCTGGTGAAGTAAAGCTTTGCTGCAGTTCTAATGGGTTGTATAATAGGTCTGAGTAACAAATATGTCTACAATGGGGGAGAAAAATGGAACCAAAGGATTCTGGACTCTGCTACTATATGACTGGATGATTTTGGGTTCTGGCCCCACACCAAGAACTTGGGGCAGTGGAGGTGTTTGTACTCAAAAATGAGGGATCAGAATTGCATAAGAATAAAGACTAAGCTATACACTGTAGCACCAGGCACTGGGAACAATTATTTTCTAAACTGTACTTTTGTCAATCTATCTAGCTTTCTTAATCTTAATTAACCTATACATGTTTATAAAAAGGTCATTGCTTATGAGCAAAAATGTATTTCTTATCCATGACTATCAAAGCAGAATGCAGGTTTTGGAGCATTTTGAGAAACAATAAGACATCCAAATAAATATACAGTATAGCTCGCATAATAGTAAAACAAAATTGAAAGTAAAGTTGTGTTTTTCAGAAATATTCTGTTGATTTATTTTTGTGCATACTGAATACAATTAAATTAAGCCTTACAATCAATGTTTCAAAGCACCCTACTTGCTGTGAGGGAATTGTTTCTTTAATCACAATTTTATTTTTCCAATATTCTTGTTATTTTACCAACTACTTGCAAAAAAAGATCTCAAAAATATAGAAATAAATGTATAGATTCTTATTGAAATAAACTGGGCTACTAAGTAGTGGGAAGTTGCTTACATCACAGTACCAGAACTCTATTGAATTGTGTTTAATACTAGCTTGAAAAGTAAAAGTAAAATCTTACATGATGCATTCCACAAATCCCGACCAACATAATGCATGGTGCAAGGTGTGACTTGCGCCATTGGGTTTGGAACAAGTCACTTTGCATTATGCGTAAATGTCTTGGAATCAGGCCCCAGGGATTTAAATTAGTATATGTTTTTTCATTCTGTGGTGGGTGATAAGGGGGGGTGCCACTAGACACCAGGAATCACCCTATGGCTGGTGATTGGCAGGGGGGCCACTAGACACCAGGGATGATTCAAATAAATATATAATGTTACACTTTGTGGCTGGCAATCAGTGAGGGGGATCACTAGACACCAGGGATTTGATGGATTCACCATTTGCTAATTTCTCCTTTCTTTGTTTTTTTTTAAAGTGCAATTTGCAGTTAGAAAAACAAAAGCAAAGCGAAGTTACAAATGGTGAAGTTTCACTTAATGGGACAACTTCTTGAATTGCTCCACAGAGGCAACTTTCACAACTTTGTGGATAATTTGTGGGTGAGGTAAAACTTCATTGCATCTCTAGGTGCCAGGAGAATTCCACATTTTATAAAATGAAATAGCCAATTGTCTTTTTTTATCAGAAGTGAACACTTGCTGGTTGTTTGTGAAATTTTAGTGAATTGGAAGTTTGCACAAAATACAGCAGGTTTAAAGTAGGGATGGGTGAACCAGTTTGTCAAAAATACGAACTGACCTGACCATGCCAAATTGTTCTGAAACGAATGGCTTCTGAACACTTTCGGCTGTTTGGATCAGATCAGATGGCTCCCATCGTGGGAACTGCAGCATGAGAAGAGCCAGAGCAGGAGGAACCCACAGGAGGGACCAGAGACAAGACTCTGGTCCCTCAATGGATTGCTAAGCTGTCCATCTCTCTCTCTCTAAAGTGGCACCTGACTGAGTTGTTGCTCTACCAACCCACGTGGTCCAGAAGGCTTTCAACAGAAATGGGATGGAATATGTTCCAAACGTTCATTTGACTTTATGCTTTTATTGATGGAAACTATAACAACTAAACAAAGTAGATTACTGGGTGAAATTAATGTTTTAGAATCAAAAATAAAAGAAACAGCAGAAATTACACATTTGAAACACTTTTAGATAAAATTGAAAAATCACAAATAGAATATGATAAACATGTCCTAAATATAAAGATCAGTAAGTTTAAAAGGGACATACAGGATTACAAAACTGGTAATATTTATTCTTGGAAAAAAAAATCATCATATCACACAAATATTTTTGATCTAGATGATACTCATACTTCACCTGGAACATCAGACTCAGGTAGCTTCGAATCACAATATAACAGAGAGTTTTCTAACAGAAGATTTTATAATAGATGTAACAGATGGTTTAATAGATCCTATAGAAGATCATATACATCTAGAAGATATTATTGTGAACAGGATTATTATGATGAGAGGAGGCAGGATCGATATGCTACTGAAAGACATTCAGATAGGGATTTTCAAAGGGCCATGGAGGAGACAGGTTTATTAGGAGCATGAAGAAAGGAAAGAGACACAGGAGGTGGAGAAAAAAGCACAGAAACAGGAAAAAGTACACAAATTGAGGTCAAGACCTGACAATGCCCTCTAGGCTGCTATACTCTGTACCACCCCTTTCTCCCTCTTTCCCCCCACTTATGCTTTAATACACCTCCTATTGTTATTGTAATATGTTGTGTAATTTGTACTTGTAACCAAGTTGTTATAACCACTTGGCATCATGACGGTCTAACTCTGTAATTTCAAAAACTGTATTATTTTGTTCTTGTGACGTGGAAGCTTTGTAAAAGAGCCTCGGCTCAAAGGTATTATGTAATCCTAGACTTACATAAATAAAATAAAAAATAAATAAAAAGGGACAACACCAGAATTAATTGTTTTTAACTTATCTTCTCATCCTTTAACTCCAAATGAAACTAAAGTTTTAAGTTATGATCTGTCCTTTAGTTTGACTGAGAAATTAAATCCCTTTGAATTAAAGTTAGATTTAGAAAAAAAATTTCTGGAAAATAAGGTTAAAACACTTTTTTGGAACAAGGGAACAGATCACTGGAAATGACTCAGAAAAGAAGGACAGATATTTACTGAAACAGGCGTTAGGCACCAAATCACTATTTGATCCCATAACCTTAACACCAGCAAATATAACTAGTTACATAGAAAAAGTTAATATGGAACTTGATAAAGTTATTGTACAGAACAAGAATAAAAAAACCTAGATATAATTTGACAAAACAAGAAAAAAAACTTTAGATACTTTAAGTACAGATGAGAATATTATCATTAAACCAGCAGATAAGGGCAGAGGAATTGTTATAATGAATAAGGAAGATTACAAAAATTAGTGCTTACGGCAACTATCTTATGAAATAACTTAAGAAAAGATCAGAAGTATTCCTCTATGAGACTTGAAAACAAAAATTAGAGAAATAAGAACAGAAGCGGGTGATAGAGGCATTATTGAACAATGGGTAATGGATGAATTAATAAATAAAACACCAAGAATTCCTATTTTTCATTGCCTACTGAAAATACATAAAAGTATGGAACAGCCACCTGGGAGACCAATCATATCAGGGATAGGCTCTATTATGGAACCTCTGTCTATATTTGTTGAGCATTATTGCAAACATTTTGTAATGGATACTTCATCTTACTTAAAAGACAGTAAACATTGTATTCAAATAACAGAACAACTGAATGATTTGAATAGAGATCTTAAAAAAAATGTTAATTACCATGGATGTGACAAGCCTTTATACTTGCATTCCTCATGATGGGGGTTTATAAGCTTTGAATTACTTTTTCAGCACCAGAGAACATAAAGGGCTGGATATTCAAACTGCGCCATTCTTAGGCGCAAGCCCTTGCGCTGCGCAAAATAGTTGCACAGGGGTGTGGCCGGGGTGATATTCAAAGGAGTTGCGCTATTGAGCAACTCCTTTGAATATCACCCCAGCCATTAGCACTGTGCATGGCGAGTGGAACCATGCGCCACCACAAGTTGTCAGAGTGGAGTATACAACTTGCGGTGGCGCAAGTACCATTGCGCCATGCGCAAAATCCCCATATTAAAAAGGTCACATGCAAATGGGGCCATAATTCATGCAAGGCACGGGGGGGCCATTTGCATCTGATTATGGCCCCATTTGCATGCCATTAGCATGCAGGTGCGCCGATCCCCGAGGACTTGTGCCTGGCGCCCTGCCAGGCAGCAGCCACCAGGGACCGACGCCCCCTGCAGCCCGATCCTGGGCAAAAGAGTGACAATCCCCACCACCATCCCCCACTGGCCCGATCGCGGGCAACAGCAGAAATGCCCCCACCAGCCTGACCGCAGGCTGCATTAGTTTAAAAACAACCCCCTTGAATACATCCCTGGTGGTCCAGTGGACCAAAGCCTGATCGCAGGCTGTATCAGTGAAATACAACCCCCTCCTCGAACATAGCCCTGGTGAGCCAGTGGATCAAACTCCCATTCGGTGGATGTATGCAGTAAATCCCCCCAACACATCCCTGGTGCCAGTGTCCCCCACCCACCCACCATGAAGCCCACCACCCGCTTCCCGGCAGCCAGTGGGCAGCAGCTCCCACCCGCCTGCCACCACCACCCGCCGATCGACTGCCCGGTAGGCTGCACACCCTGGTGCAGAGCAAGATCCACGGGTGTCAGTTATAACAGACAAGACAGTCCAGTTTGTGAATGAATTTCATTCACAAATCTGACTGTCTTGTACAGTATGGCTGCATGCCCATTGGCTCTTGCTCTGCACCAATGGGGTGCAGCCCTACCAGGCAGTCAGTCAGCGGGTGGGCGGCAGCAGGCGGGTGGGATGTTGCCGCCTGGCTGCCGGGAGCGGGTGGTGGGGCTTCGTGGGTGGTGGGTGGGTGGGGACACTAGGCACCAGGGATGTGTTGGGGGTATTTACTGCATACATCCTGTGAATGGGAGTTTCGGTCCACTGGACCACCAGGGCCATGTTCGGGGGGGGTTCTGCATACATCCCGCGAACGGGAGTTTCGGTCCACTGGACCACCAGGGCTATGTTCGGGTGGGTTACTGCTTACATCCCGAGAATGGGAGTTTCGGTCCACTGGACCACCAGGGCTATGTTCGGGAGGAGGGGGGGTTGTATTTTACACTGATACAGCCCGCGATCAGGCTTTTCAGTCCACTAGACCACCAGGGATGTATTCGGGGGTTGTTTTTAAACTAATGCAGCCCGCGGTTGGGCTGGTGGGGGGACATTTCTGCTGTTGCCCGCGATCAGGCCAGTGGGGGTGGTGGTGGGGATTTTCACTTTTGCCCACGATCGGGCTGCAGGGGGCACAGGGAGGGTTAGCCAGCCACAGGTGGCAGCTGCTGTGGTGCACCCTGCAATGCAGCAGCTCACCTGTGGGTGGCCTCAACTTGAGCCTTTTTTTGGCTCAAAGTTGTGCAGGACAGGTTGGGGTTGCACCTGCACAACTCTGCACAGCCCGGCTGAATATCGGGCCAAATTATGCATGGTTCCTCCCCTCCAGTTCAGCATGCATTCATTTGCATTGCGCTGTTGCTCAGCATGTTTTCTGTGGCGCAACTGCCTCCTGCTGAATATCACAGAATGGAGCAAGTTTGGACTTGCGCAGGCGCAACCCTATTGCGCATGGCGCAACCCTTTTGAATATCTGGCCCAAGAAGTCTAATAAAAAAATGTTGCTACAATTAACCAAATTAGTCTTAGACAATAACTATTTTATGTTTGAAGATCAAAACTATTTTCAAAAAAAAGGGATGGCAATAGGTGCCACCTTAGCACCAACTTGTGCAAATCTCTATATTGCTTATTTCAAGAAGCAGCATATACACACAGTAAATAATCATTTTTTAGAACACATTGTCACATACAAAAGATTTATTGATGCTCTATTAATGATTTTGGAAGGTTATGAGCAATGAGCATTAGAATTTAAGGAATATTTAGAAGTGGCGAACAGAAATTTAGAATTTACAATGGTTTGTGACCAAACAGAAATTCCATTTCTAGACTTAAAAATCATCAAATCAGGTGGGATAATCCTTACAGACTTATATAGAAAAGAAACAACTAGAAACACAGTTCTTCATGCCAAGAGTTTTCATCCTTATAATTTAAAATGAAACATCCACTTTAGTCAAATGTTAAGAATAAAGATAAATAGTGGGATAGAAGATAGATGTATTGAAAATCTGAATAAAGAATCTATGCGGTTCAGGGAAAGAGACTATTCAGAAAGAGTAATAGAAGAGGAAAAACAGAAAGTAATTGCAAAGGAACTTGCTCTTTATTAAAGAGTAAGTCGGAAGGTTTGAGTCCCACCCCAGAAAAAAATAACCATGTCAACTCAATACTCTGAGAGCTTTGGTATGATTAAAAATACTATTCTCTCAAATTGGAAAATCTTGCAAACTAATGAAACAGGGTTAAGATTATTTGCCCAGAAACCCTGGGTCACTGCATGTAAAACTACAACAATACATGACAAGATTATTAGAAGCCAACATTGGAAACCAGAAACAAATACTTCTTGGCTTAAAAGTGATGTTAGGGGATTCTTTCCATGTGGTAACTCTGTCCATTGTAATAATGGAGTAAAAAGAAAATCCTTGTAAAGCACATGGGATGATAAGGAATACACTATTAAAGATTGTATAACATGTAATACAGATTTTGTAGTGTACTGTATCTACTGCCCCTGTGGTTTATATTATATTGGGGAAACTACTAGAATTTTGAAACAACAAATAACTGAACATTAAAGTGATATTAGAAGAGGTGATTTAAGATCTCCTTTAGCTAGACACTTTATAGAATGTAAGCATCAAATTTCAAGTTTAAAGTTTTTTGGGATCGAAAAGATTTATGATTCTCCAAGAGGGGGCAGTAGAAAGACATTTTTACTTAAACTTGAAGCTTGGTGGATTTTCACCGTGAAAACATATCAGCGGCAATATAGTTTAAATGAAAAACTTATTTGGACCAATTTCCAATAAATTTGTGTACATGTGTAGCTTTTCCTGATCCATATCATATTTTGTAACATTGCATTTTTCTGGATTATGATCATAGAATTTTGTAACAACTATTATCTATTATAGATGTTTTTCCCTTCTTTTGTTGTCCTCTTTTTTCAGATTTGTGCCCGTTTCTGTTCTGTAACCTCCCCCCTTCCCTCTGCTCTCTCTCTCTAATAGAAACATTTACCTATACTTAGACTAAATATTATATCAATTAATTGACCCTTTCATCCAATATGGTTTGACCCGAGTTGTATTTCTAAGTATTTTTCATCTCTAGCAAGTGGCTCTTAGATCACTATTGTCCATGAAGTATGCCTTGTATTTATGAATTGAGAAAGGACTGGAAACCAAATGATATTTAGATTATTTATAAAAAGATAATGTCAGGTTTCTTCTAGCAACATGTATCTTGAAACCATTCATTATTTGTTGATAAAGTAAGACCGGGTACTGGTTTAAATCTATTTGTAAATTAAAATTATCAGGCCAAGATAGGTCTTTAAGAATGGGGAGACTTCTCTTTTTTTAGTGAGTTGTTTCATTTATGACCGGGCCGCGGGAGGTGTGTGTGTTACCTTGGTAATGTCAGCATATTTTTGTGTGCTCACATTTGCAGCCCAGCCCCTTTTCTTTATCACCTGGAAGGTGAACAAGAAGCAGTTAGTCTGAGCATTTTGAGCGTGTCTGCTAATGGTGGTGGGTGAACAAAATGGTTGTGGGGTTATTGTGACTTAAAAAATAAACTTTGGAACTCCCGTTCCCTTTATCTTTGAATACCATAAGATAGGAACTGTTTAGCTCATCTTGTCTTGAGATAACATATAAAATACATGTTTGTACTGCAACAATTCCGGGAGTTAAGAAAGCATTTTTGGGTTTCTATGTTTACAGAGTAAAAAGTAAGTAAGTAAATAAAAAATTATTTATATGAGACACCCTTCCAAAGCTCAGGGCACCTTTACAAAATTTCATGTACAAAATTAAAATCCACAGCAGTTTAAAACACCATTTACATTTCTGAAAATGCTTGTTTGAATAGAAAGGTATTAAGAACTTTTTTTTAATTTAAAAAAGGAAAAGGGATACTACTTCAATGATGAATGAAATGGATTTTGAAAAATTAAACTACTAATTTTTTGAATATTTTCCATCTTTACAAAGACTGATAATTTTTTTATATCAACTAACTTGGTAGGTGTAATATAATTTCCTTTTTCTTTACTAGAACTAGAAAATGAGCTCATTTGAAACTTGCGGAGGTGTACCCTTGCCCCCATTGCAGACACACTTTTTTGAAATAAGTTTGATTGTTGTTTGAGATTTATATCAGCTATTAGTAACAGGTTAGTTCTACCTGAGTGTTATTTATACCAATTTGTTTTTTGTATATTTGATGCATTGTAAATGTTTATATATATATATATTTTTTTTTTTTGTTCAAACAGAAGTATGCTCCAGTGTCTGATGAAAGAACTTCTAGTTCTGAAATGTTACACAGAATTCTTTGAAGAAGCTACTCTATTTGGTATTAAAAAGAAATATCAAGATTGAACTTGAATACAAAGAATTTGAAAATAAATTTGAAATATACAGTTTAACTTGGAACTGGTTGAGAAGGTTTTTCTTCTTTTGACTTCTACCTTAGAGCTACACAGTGGAATCAGGAGGATGGAGAAGGATCAGCAGCTTCTCTTGGCTGATCCTTGCATTGCAGATTGCTGAATTGATTGTTTTCTTCTGTGGTTGTGTTGCTTGCAATTTTTTGCCACTTGGGCAAACAAAGAAGTTCACTGCCAGTCAGCCACTCCCCCAAAAACACAAAATCAGAATTTTTTAAACTAAAAGAAGAACTTGAGGGAGGAAGGGATTGGGAACTTTGGGAAGCTGGGTGTGGGGAGTCAGGGACTGGTAGCTGGGGACACGGGTGGGGATTGCCAGCAAGGACTGGGTGTGGGACTTGGGAGGAAGTTGGGTATTGGGATGGGACTGGACTGGGAACTGAGGACTACAATGTATGGGAGAGGAGACTCGGACAGGGGATCTTCATGAACAATAACATTGAATGATGAGCCAGGATGAAACTTGGAGAGAGAGAGAGAGAGAGAGAGAGAGATAGATTGAGGGCAACTTGTGAGAACTACAATAGAGTGCTGTGAATATAAAATCTGCCGCCCAGTCATCAGTGCACTAGAGACACTTCTTGTATACTGTCTGAGTGCCCCCCCTTCCTGTGTCAGAGAGGGTTAGGCCAGGCAGGGTCCCCTAGAATCTCTGTGGGTATACTAGCAGCAGTGCCTGCAGCATCACCCTTAGCATTGATGGTGTGTAAAATAAAATCTGCCAAGACTGTCAGCCAGTTATCAGTGCACCAGTGCCACTTCTAGCATACTGTCTGTGTGACCCCCCCAAAAAAAGTCAGTCATCTTCCTCCCTGTGCTCCCTCATTGGGGTATAAGCTTTGGCTCAGTGGTCGGCACATTCCATTGCATCATGTGGAAAAAATAAAATAAAAATAATAATAAATTCTTGAAGGGGAAAGTACTATGTCACAGAGGGTTAGAGCAGGCAGGCAGGGTCACCCAGAATCTCTGTGGGTAATACTAGCAGCAGTGGCTGCAGCATTGCTCTTAGCGTAGGTGGTGTGTGAAATAAATTCTGAGTGTGAAATAAAATCTGCCAGTGAGTTGTCAGTGCACCAGTGCCACTTCTTGCATACAGTCCGTGTGATCCCCCCACAAGCAGCCAGTCATCTGTTATCTTCCTCCCTGAGCTTGCTTAGAGGGGTACAAGCTCTGGCTCAGAGAGCAGGGCATTCCATCACATCATGTGAAATAAAGAAAAAAAATTTAAAAAAATCCTTGAAAGGGAAAAGTACTGTGTCAGAGACTGTTAGATCAGGCAGGGTCCTTGAGAATATCTGTGGGTATACGAACAGCAGTGCCTGCAGCATCGCCCTAAGTGGAGGTGGTGTGTGAAATAAATTCCCTGTGTGAAATAAAATCTGCCAGACAGTTATCAGTGCATCAGTGCCACTTCTTGCATACTGTCTGTGAGACCCCCCCCCCCAACAAGTCAGTCATCTGTCATCTTTCTCCATGTGCTCGCTCAGTGGGATATAAGCTTTGGCTCAGTGGGCAGACATTCTTTCACATCATGTGGAATAAAGAAAAAAAAAATCTTTCAAAGGGAAAAGTACTGTGTCAGAAAGGGTTAGGCCAAGCAGGGTCCCCCAGACTCTTTGTGGGTATACAAGCAGCATTGCCTGCAGCATCGCCCTTAGCATAGGTAGTATGTTAAATTAATTGTGTGTGTGAAATAAAATCTGCCAGCCAGTAGCCAATGCACCAGTGCCACTTCTTGCATACTGTCTGTGTGACCCCCCCCCAAGAAGTCTGTAATCTGCCATCTTCCTTCCTATGCTCACTCAGTGGAGCATAAGCTTTGAATCAGTGGGCAGGGAATTCCATCACATCATGTGGAATAAAGAAAAAAAATCCTTGAAGGAGAAAAGTACTGTGTCAGAGAGGGTTAGGCCAGGCAGGGTCCCCTGGAATCTCTGTGGGTATACTAGCAGCAGTGCCTGCAGCATCGCCCTTAGTGTTGTTGGTGTGTGAAATAAATTCTGTGTGTGAAATACGATCTGACAGCCAGTAGTCAGTTCACCAGTGCCACTTCTTGCATACTGTCTGTGTGCTCCCCCCCCCCCAAGAAGTCAGTCATCTGTCATTTTCCTCCCTGTGCTCACTCAGTGGAGTATAAACGTTGGCTCAGTGGGCAGGGCATTCTGTCACATCATGTGGAATAAAGGAAAAAAAAAACTTATAACCACATTTTTACCCTGAACAAGTGACAGACTGGCATTATGAGTACTCCAGAAAATAGTAAAGCAAAAGCCGGGGGCAAAGGAAGTAATAAACATAAAAAAAGTTTATTCAAGAGCCCAGAAAGAGGTGGCCCAAAATGTAAAGTACAATAACAACAAAAAGCACTACAGTCTTTTGAAGGGGCTGAACTAAATGCTACTACTACCCATGTGCAAGATAACTGTCAAAATACTGAAAACCCAGCAAGAGTTGGTGGACTGTTAATGTCAGAAGGGCTCAGTAGTACAGCCAACAAAGAGTTGAAAGAGTCAAGTCAAGTCATTTTTATTTATAAAGCGCCTTTCAAAATCAAGGCACTGTACAAAAATAAATAGAACAATAAAATCCAAACATTAAAACGACCAAAACTATGACAAATAAGCCAGGGTAAAAAGATATGTCTTTAAAGCATTTTTAAAACTATCAACGGTTGGGCATTCTCTTAACCAGCGAGGTAGAGAATTAGAGGTAGAGAAGGACAGTAACAATAGCAATTCGTCTGAGAAAAAAAGTGCAAAAACACAGTATTCTAATTCCAATTGTAAATAAAGTTAAAACACTTACAGGTACAATTCGCAGTGGAGTTGCTCGATTCGCAACACATGCATATCGAATAACTCAATCTGTGACTGCATATCTTAGCGGTTCTGAAGCTGATGATGATGGTGACAAATATGATCAAGGTGAGACTGATGATGATGAGCTTGTGACTTTACCTTTAACTATGTCTCATTCTGGTTCTGACAGTGACAATGTGGATAAAAATAATGACAGTAGTAGAGTGTCAAAAGGGAAATAGAAAAAGTCGAAGGCACAAGTCACACAAAGTGAAACAAAGTTGGACAGTAGTGTTGATGATGATGGCAATGGTGCTGCAGATGATTCTATGATTGTCTCACCTGTTGAACCTGAATCCTCTACTGATATGTCTTCCACCACATAAACCCAGGCACTCGACACCTAGTCCTACTGAGGTGGTTACTAGACATAGTCAGTCCACCTCTACCATTTGGAATCATTTTTATGTAAACCTCAAGGATGCTTGCCAAGCTATATGTGTGCATTGCAACAGATGTGTTAGTAGTTGAAAAAAATAAAGGGCATCTTAGAACCACAGCAATGATGTGAAATATTTTGCCAATTCACCCTATCATTGTATATAGTTCAAAAAATAATCTAACATTGGTGGCTGGAAATCTAGCATGGCTGTCGGTGAGCAGGAACATACCGCTGAAACAGTGGAAGATGAGCACCAGACAAGATCCAAAAGTCCACCTTTGTCTCATGGTCGTGGTCATGATAATTCTGTAAGGTCCTCTTTTTTACCAGGCACAGCATGTAGTCATACAACACCCCCAGCAAAATGTAACTTTACCTCCGATAAGAGGCAGTTCAAGTTAAGGGAAGTTTTGAAAGAAACAGAAACATAGAAACACAGACTTGATAGCAGATAAGTACCGCTTGGCCCACCCAGTCTGCTCATTTCCCTACCTATTGCATAAGCTGCAGATTCTAGTTAACCAACAGCCTACTTCCTCCTACCCACCACAAGAATTGCTTTATGTCTGCCCCACGTGTTGTTGAATTCCCCCACTGTTTTTGACCACACAACTTCCTCAGAAAGGCTGTTCCATGCATCCACTACCCACTCTGTGAAAAAATACTTCCTTACATTTCCCCTGAGCCATACCCCCTCTGTCTTCAAATTGTGCCCCCTTATTCTTGCACATCTCTTTTTCTGAAAGATGCTACCCTTTTGGACTTTATTGATTCCCTTGAGGTGCTTAAATGTTTCTATCAAGTCCCCCCTCTCCCTCCTTTCCTTGAGGCTATACATATAAAGCTCTTTTAATCTCTCTTCATGTGGCTTCTGGTGCAGACCCTGCTCCATTTAAGTTGCCCTCCTCTGGACTTCCTCCATTCTGTCTATGCCCTTGCAGAGATGAGGTCTCCAGAACTGCACACAGTATGCCAGATGGGGTCTCACCAACTGTCTATACAGAGGGATAACAACTTCATGTTTTCTACTGGTGATGCCTCTCCCTATGCATCCCAGTATCTCCCCAACCCACCTTACTGCCTTCTCACATTGCTTGCCTACCTTTTAGTCATCTCATATGACTACCCTCAGGTTCCTTTCTATTTTTGTTGTTGTTAGTACCTCCCCCCACATTGTTTACTCTTCCCCTGAGTTTTTGTTTCCCAGGTCCCAGGTGCAGTACTTTGCACTTCTTTGCACTGAATCTAAGCTGCCATACTGTTGACCATTTCTCCAACCTTACAAGTCCCTTCTCATCCTTTCCACCCCTCTTGTGTATCAAACCTGTTGCAGATCTTTGTATCATCTGCAAAGAAGCATACTTTCCTTTCCAGTCCCTCCACAATGTCACCTATTAAGACATTAAAGAGGACCGGTGATAGTACTGAACCCTGCGGTACCCCACTTGTAAGCCCCCCTTTCTTTGGAGTGGACTCAATTTACTATTACCCTCTGCTTCTTCTTGTCCAGCCAATGTTTTAAACAGGCTACCACCCTGGGACCCACTCCAAGGCTGGCTAACTTGTTTGTTAATCTTTTGTGTGGGACTATGTTAAATGCCTTGCTAATGTCTAGGTAGACCATGTCCACAGCCCCTCCCTGGTCTACTACTTTGGTCACCCAGTCAAAGAAATTAATTAGATTCTTCTGACATAAATTTCCCACTGTGAATTCATGATGCCTTGTGTCCTGTGCCCCATTGGCCTCTAGGAACTCAACAATTATTTCCTTCAGAAATTATTCCATCATTTTCCCTACCACTGAGGTTAAACTAGCAGGTCTGTAGTTTCCTGCCTCTGTCTTGCTCCCATTTCTGTGAAGGGGAATCATACCCGCCCTCCTCCAGTCCTCAGGTACCACACCATCCTCCCATGATTTGTTAAAAATGGTAGTCAGTGGAGTCACTAGTTCTCCCCTTAGTTCTTCTAGAATTCTTGGGTGAATCTTGTCAATCCCCATTGCTTTGTCCATCTTCAGTTTTAGAAGATGTTTTAGGACCCTTTATTCTGTGAATGGATTGGTATCACCCCCCCCCATACAGAGTGCTTTATTTCTTTTGGTTTAGGATCTCTCCCTCCTCTTCTTTTGTGAATCCTGGGCAGAAGTATTAATTCAGTATCCCTGATTCTTCACTGTCACCCTCTGCCCACCCCCTTTCCTTTATTAAGCCTCACTATCCCTCCCTTGGTCTTTCTTCGCTCCCTAATGTACATATAAGTAAGCAATAATACCTAACTGGGTAGGCATTATTGGGAAATAGCGGACCACCCAGGGGCATAATGAGGTCCAACGCCACAGGTGGAGGGCCCATTAGCAACTGGAAGGTCCGGTATTTCCCAATAATGCCCACCCTGGAGGGTATTATTGCACTTAGAAAATGAGCATGTCTGTAAATTTTATTGAATCTGTAAAATAAATACAATAAATTACTGTGAAAAAAAATAATATAGGTATTACACATCAATGTATTGGTAAAGTAGTGCACAGGCTGTTCTTTGTGCTGTTGCTCCTCCCCGCAGCATTCTGGTGGATTAATGCCCTCCCCAATCAAAGGCACACATAAACAGGCACTGCTTCCTAAAGAACAAAGGCAGTGGTATGTGTAAATTATTTGTAGTACTTGAAGGGAAGTTTGTTTTTCACTTTCAGTGCATGTTTTTGTTTTTTCAGTCTAAAATTCTGCATGTACGGTGCACCACATTCGAACGCGATGTACGAGGATGAAGAACGTTTCATCATGAGGAAGGAGTGATATACTGTATGAGGAAGGAGTGTGATGTGCCACAAAAGAAAATGTTTCTTTTACATGTGTTTAAATAGTGAGGTAGAAAAGGTTTCTTTTGAATTTGTTTAAATAATGAGGTAAGTGATAGGCTGTGGCATTATGGGGGACTTTTGCCGACTCAGTAGTACGTCTTTGTTTCCTGTCAGAAGAGGACTGAGAGATCGCAGGCGGGTTAGCAGGGTAGTGTGTGACACTGCAGTCAGGATAGTTGTTCCGACGTGCTACACTTCTGAGTGGAGGATAAATGAAGTGTGTGGGCCTTTTTAAAAATTTCTTTTTTAAAGATGGAGCAACTGGAAGTACATATAGTTTACTTTGGGCTGTGGAGAGCAGTGACTCTCGCTAAGCGAGAGAAAAAAGATGGCTTTTTTTTAATTTCTTTCACAGCATTCAGCCAATTAAAAAGCAGGTTGGGCAACACTACGAATGCTGCTCATTGAGGTGCCACTTGAACTGACTCTTATTTTTAGCTGGGCATTTATTGAAAATTAAATACCCAGCTTAGAGCCTGTCTCACCCAGTCAGAGTTGAGTATTGATTCTTGCCATTTTCTAAAAGGTTTTATCCCCTTCTTAACTGAGTTGGCTATCTTTTCCTCAGTTTGGACCTTTGCTATTCTAACTGCCTTTCCCTCTTCCTTCTGCTTTAACTGGTACAGTTGTCTGTCCTGCTCCTTCTGTGTTTCCATATACTTCCTGAATGCTGCCTTTTTCTCCCTAACCTTCCCCACCACCTCGTTTGAGGACCATAGTGTTTTTTTCCTTCGTTTTATTTTGTTGATTTGCTTCACACAAAGGCTTGTTGCCTCTGTGATGGCTGTTTTGATTTTTCCCCATTTTTCCTCCACCCCTCCTTTTTGCACATTTGCTAGTGATTTTCTGAGGCACTCTCCCATTTTCTCAAAGTTAGCCCTCCTAAAGTCCAGTACTCTTGCTTTTGTATGGCTTGACTCTATGGCTGTGTTTATCATGAACCACACTGTTTGGTGATTGCATGTTCGCAGATGGCTACCCACTTCTAAATCTGAGATCCTTTCTTCATCCCTGTTTGAGAGTAAGATTGCTTCCTCCCGAGTGGGTTCCAGCACTAGATGTCTGAGGCATGCATCCTGTAGGGCATCGAGAATTACCGTGATCTTGGATGTGGCTGCAGCAAAGGTGCTTCAGTTAACATCTGGCATATTTAGGTCCCCCATCAACAATGTCTCCCCTTTTTCTGCCATTCTAGGGATGCCTTCTATAATTTCCTTGTCCATTGCATCCCCCTGAGATGGGATCTATATACAACCCCTGTGCAGACTGTGGTGCTATTTCCTGTCTCCAGGGTGACCCACAGTGCCTCCTCTACTACCTGTTTACTCTTTAGTTCCGTTGCTTTGATCCCTTCCCTTACATAGAGAGCTCCTCCTCCTCCTCTTTTACCCTACTTGTCTAAATATTCATGATACCGTCCCATAGTACTGGCAATAAATCATAATATAGCAGAAATTATTGTACTTGATTTACAGCCATACTTTATTATGGAAGATGTGGGTTTCAGAAGGCTTATGGAATACTTAGAGCCACAATATTTAATGCAACATAAAAAATATTTCTCAGTAACCACTGTGCCCAAGATGTATAACAGCTTAGTAGTTCAAGTAAAACATGCTCTTCCCGAGAGGCTGAGGACAAGGTAGTTCACTTCACTTCTGATATATGGACCAGCAGCCAAACCATTGCCTATCTTTACCTTACTGCACACTGGATCAGTTTCGCAGGCAACTCATCATCCTCACTTACTACTAGTCTGTCTGTCACCGCTTCAATCAGTATTACTACTATTTCCACTACTGTCTCTCAGAGCTCAAAGAAACCTCTCCTGTTTCAGAAAATGGCAGTTATCCATGTATGTCACTTTCAAGACACACACACAGAGCAAAGCAAATTCAACAAGAACTGGAAAGACTACTTATTGCTTGGGTCACCTCCCTGGGTTTTAAAGTTGTTTTTTGCTGCTGACAATGGTGCAAATATTTTAAAAAGTACTTCACAATGGCAGCTATGCACATATACGCTGTTTTGCCCATTGTCGTAACCTAATCATTCAAAGCCTCTTGGATAATGACTGACAAGTATCAACCACTGTGGGTACTGTGCACAAAGTGTGTAGCCACTTCAGCCATTCAGTAAATGCTCCTGACATCCTTGCTGATATCCAGAAGGACAAAGGTCTTCTTTGTCTCCGGCTTTTTTCAGGATGTAGCAACAAGGTGGAATTCAACTTACTTTATGATTGAACACATCCCTGAACAAAAGGTAGCTATCATTGAGTATATCATGTACAATGATATTGGGGAGGGCATTGTCCTCCTTTCTACTCAATGGTCTCTACTGGAACATTTGCGTCACATTCAGAAACCATTTATGAGTTCTACAAAAGAGATCAGTGCAGAAAAGGAATCCTTTAGCCAAGTTATCCCACTTATTCTATATCTCAAAAAAAAGTTAGAGAAAATGAGGAGCAACTTAGATGTAAACTAATCTCTATTCAATAACATGCTTACCAGACATAGCAATGACGAGAAATTATTATCCATGACGCGGAGCAAGGAATATCTCTTAGCAGCATTGCTAGATCTACGTTTCTGGAACAGGCACCTTCCTGATGTTGTTTCTGATGATATGGAGGAGTTGAACTACATTCAACTTTTGATTGATGCAGCAGATGACATTTTATTAGGAGGATTGGCAAGCAGTACTACAATGACACCACCTCAAATTCAAAAGACTGCTTCAAAAACCAGTACAGAAGCAGACAAGGAGGAGGAGGAGGATGAAATTTGGGCCAGCTGCAGGGCATTGAAATTCCATAAGGAGAAAATGCATACTCAGTAGTAAGCATGGTAAATGCATATCTGTCTAAGCCCAACATTAGCATTAAGGATGACCCTTTAGCTTACTGGCAAGAGAAAAACATCAAGCTGGCCAAAGCTGGCTGCCCAGACTTGTAAGTATATTGAATGTCCACCCTCCAGTGTTTATTCCAAGCATTGATTTAGCTCTGCTAGGGATGTTGTGACTGAAAAACAAATAGGATTAACACCAGACAATGTGGAGAAACTAACGTTCTTGAAGGTTAACTTGCCAAGTTTTGGCTACATATACGATGCTGATCTTGAAGAAGATGACAGTGACAGCAGTACCTGTGCTGTAGCTGTGGAGTGACACATATGCTTTCAATTTTGAGTCTCACTGGACTGCTCAAAAGTAGAGATCTGGGACTTGCCTGCCTTTCAACCGCATCATCATCATCCTTTGGCTTGGGATGGGTGGAAGGTACAGTCAGTACATCATGTTCACATCATCACATACTGGTAGCAACTATGGCAGACAACTCCCTGATCTCACACAGTCACTTTCTCATTCTGACAAGATCATTTATTTTATTACTTAATGCACCTAAGAATAATTAGTTCTTATATAACCATAGCTCTGTTTTTTGCCCCTGATAGTAGTGGTAGTTTATTTTTTATTTATTTAAACTTCTGTTTACCGGGTAAACAATATGAGCCAAGGCCCTTTTTCAAATGTGACGCGGGACCATAATCAATGTTATAGTCAAGATGTAATGCAATATACAATATAATAACATTTTACTACCTAACAAAACATAATCATAACAACATACTGACAACAATACATTAATAACTGTCACATACCATCATATTTAAAACATGTTATTTCACTGATGTTTTAAAAGCATTTTTTCCATCACTATGCCTTAAAGTGCATGGAATCTTGTTCCAATATACTGGAGCATAATAAGAAAAAGCTTGCTGCCCTAATCTCGATTTTACTTTTGGAATACTTAACATAACAGAGGCATTGGAGCGTAGCTCCCTATTTGGTATCCTAATATTTAACAATGAAAACAAAGAAGAAACTGTACCCAAGGCCAAGGTGTTATAAACCAAGCAATTTAAACTATATTGAGAACATGGGGAAGACAAGAAGTGGTTGAATACAAGTCACAGTGATGTGTTCTATATGGAAGCTTTAATGCAAATCTACAATAACATGGAATGTAGTTGTTAACAGAGTGGCATCAGAGTTGGACAGATTTACAAATAAAAATGAATTATAATTCAACATTGTCAGCAAGATGCTTTGACTTATTGCATATCTGGCTTCCCTCGTTAACAGATCTTGTAACTTAAACAAAGCCCCCAACCTCTGATTTACATTTCTACAAACAGTTTTAATACGTAATGTATAAGATAGACAAGGATCTAAAATTAGTCTTAAGTACCTAAATTGGAAAACCTGCTCCAACATAACAATCTCATGGCTTACGATCTCAAGAGGACTACTCTTGTTTAACCTATACTTAGAGCCAAAAAGCTTACTCTTTGTTTTCCTTGTGTTTAAAAGAAGACTATGGGAATGTAACCACAGTTCAAGTGCATGAAAGTTAACAGTCAGATTTAATTTTATATCATCCACTGATGGAGTAGTAGCAGTGGTGAAGTGGTCACTTTGGACTGCCTTGTGCTCTTGTTCTTTCACATTGCTTCGTATTGTGTTCCATACCAAGACCCATTGCTGTGCTACAATAATTGGTGACATGCAAAAAACACACTGACCCCTTCTACAAAAAGTCAGACTCAGGAGACTGGTTTTAAAAAAATAGAGATCTGGGCCTTTCCTACCTTTCAACCACATCATCGTCATTGGGGGGGGGGAGGTGCAGCCACTACATCAAGTTCACGTCATCTCCTACTGCTAGCAACTGTGCCAACAAGTCCCTGATCTCACACATAGTTGCTTTCTCATTTTGACAAGATCATTTATTTTGTTACCAAAGGCACCCAAGAATAATTATTTCTTATATAACCATAGCTCTATTTTTCCCCCTGATAGCAGTGGTACTAATAGCAGTGGTGAAGTGGTCACTTTGGACTGCCTGCTGCTCTTGTTCTTTTTACATTGCTTCATGCTGCGTTACATACTGAGACCCATTGCTATGCTAAAATAATTGGCGACATACAAAAAACACACTGACCCCTTCTACAAAAAGTCAGACTCAGGGCACCGGTTTAAAAATGCAGATCTGGGACTTGTCTGCCTTTTGACCGCATCATTGTCATCCTGGAGGTGGGTGGGAAGTGCAGCCAGTACATTGCGTTCACATCATCACAAACTGGTAGCAACTGTGGCAGACAAGTCCCTGCTCTCACACACATAGTCACTTTGTCATTCTAAGGATATCATTTACCTAAATGCAAACAATTAAACAACCACAGTGATAAATGTTTCAAGCTTTGCCCCCCCCCCCAGTAGTAGTGGTAGTAGCGGTAGTACTACTACAAAGTACAAGTATTTTATTATCCCCTTCTAAAGAATCAGACTCAGAAGGAGACCATTTATTTACAAAACAGAGATCTGGTCTGGGACTTTCTTGCCATCTCAGTCACGTTCTAATTCTTTTCTAAGCAGTCATTTTTGGTAAATGTGCCTTAACCATATTGATTTCAGTGCTTGTTGACAACTGCTGATTTTCCCCTGATTGTAGTAGGTAGGAGTTGTAGCAGACTGCAGTCTTGAAGTGGTAGCTGGCTGACTGGCTCTCTGACTGGTTGCCCTCTGCTCTGGCCTGGTGCTGTTTTTGTGTTCCTGGCTTCTTCTTCATCACTTAACTGTCTAAAACACATCTGGTGCCTGCCTGTAATCACTACTGTTAATACTATAACTTATATACAGTATTAGTATTACTTTCTTAAATGTCGGAAACAGAAGAGTGATTCGAGAGCATTCTCTATCACTAAACAGAGGCTTAATTGTTTTTCTACAGATACGTTGATTAAAAGCAGTTTAAAATGATTTTTTTTACATACGGTTACCATAAAACAATAAAACAATACCCTTTCGAGGTTTTCCCATCCCTAGTTTAAAGTAAAATGTTAAAATTCTCATTTGCATTTTGGAGTGTGAACAGATCACATACATCAGCTTCAATAAATTACCTCATTCCATTGTTTCCAGTACCAAACTCACACCATGTTGAGTGTTTTTGAGTGATACAGTTGACGTAAAGATCAATCTAGTCTAGTGCTTCAGTTAACTCCTTTTTGGAAATACTGTATGTGATTTCAAAAAAATAAGGTAAAACTTAAAAAAATAAGGAAGAGTAAGCATTTGACTTCCAAATGAGAAACAAAAATTAGGTGACTTCCAATTGTAGATGCCCGCAAATAAAAAATGGTTGATCTTTCTGACCAAATGCATTATTTACCAGCAATATTTTACATGGTCTCCTAAAATGTGTATCTCTTGACTACTTTGACTTCCAAAATTTGGAGCCCAGTAACTATTCTGACTTCCCAGAAACTGAAATTACTTCTAAAGCTAGAGTCATGGAAGTTTTTGACTTCTGCAAACATATATTTAATTGAACCTTTGGTCTAGTCATTAACATTCTCTAAGCCTTTACTTGCACCGATAGTTTACTGTAGTTCTTCCAGCTACCATACACTGGAGGAATGGATAGTTTACTGTAGTTCTTCCAGCTACCATACACTGGAGGAATGGTAATGGTGATGACCTTGGGGTGATTGAGCTAGGCAGTGTGGAGCAACTTGATGTGTTTGGAGCAACTCAGTGTGTTACTTGTAAATCTGATGTTTTCAACATGGTTTGTGTTGCTAGGTAGTTCTTTTTGTTATGCATGGACTATGTTTCCCATCATGTCCCATATATATATATATATATATATATATATATATATATATATATATAGCCATCATGTCTAGTGGTCACTCCACCCCCCGCAGACCCCAGTGTAAAAAAAAAAAGTAAAATTAGGCAATTAAGTCCTGTTGTCTAATGGACCCCAATCCCCCAGCCCCATCAAGTAGTGCCCCACCACCCCACCCTGAGCCCGAACAGGCAACCAGCACAGCCCACCACTCTCCACCACAGCTGGCCACCTGACTGTCCTGGGAAGAATAAGCGTGTACTTTACAAGCATTACCTGATGGGGTTGGGATCCACAAGACAACTGGGATATAATTGTCTAATTTTACTATTTTCTTACCCTGGGGCCGGCAATTAGCCAGGGCTGGGGGGACCACTAGACACAAGGGATGATTTAAATAAATATATTATTTTATATTATTTTACACTTTGTAACTGGTGATCAGTGAGTTCGGAGGGGGGGACCACTACACATCAGGGTTGATTTAAATAAATATAATATTTTACACTCTGTGGCTGGTGATTGGTGGTGAGGGCACTAGACATCACGGTTTAAATAAATATATATTGTTAAACTCTCTGGCTGTGATCAGAGAGGAGGGTTCCACTAGACACCAGGGATTTAAATAAGAAAGGTAATTCAAACTGTGCTCAAGAGGGAGGGGGGCAACAACAGTAGGGATGGCAGACCCAAATAAGTATGTTTTTTTTTACAATCTGTGGCCGGTGATCAGCCGGGGGCCACTAGACACTCTGAGGCTGGCAATTGGCATGGAGGGGGGACCACTAGACACCAGGGAGGATTTAAATAAATGTATTATTTTATATTATTTTACACTTTGTAAGTGGTGATCAGTGAGTGGGGGAGGGGGACCTCTATGCACCAGGGCTAATTTAAATAAATATAACATTTTACACTCTGTGACTGGTGATCGGTGGGGGGGGGCCCACTAGACACCACGGTTTAAATAAATATATCTTTTTACACTCTGTGGCTGCAGTCAGTGAGGGGTTCCACTAGACACCAGGGATTTAAATAAGTATGAAGAAAAAAGGTCATTCAAACTGTGCTCAAGAGGGGGGGGGCCACAGCAGTAGGGACGGCAGACCCAACATTTTTAAACAAGTAAACAAACTAAGTTGTGCTCCAAAATGCAAGAACCACAAAGACTTCAAAAATCCAACTTAATAGTTAGTTTTAATCCATCGTGTGAGAACCCCTAGCACCTCGGCAAAGTGACTTCCAGGAGGTGTTTACATCCTGGTTTTCAATAGGTCTTGTATATATATTACAAAGGTAGTGACATAATAGTGAGAAAGAACCAGTCACGTCAACACAGTAATAAACTTAAAAAAATCAAAATTTGTAGGTATTTGATGTCACAACTTAATGTTGTGTTTTTAATTGACAACACATTACTGATGCATCTCAAGAAGCAAAAGCTAGACGTCTATTTTCTAAACATAACAGATAATGTGTAAAGAAAGCAGCTATAAAAATGAATTACATAGGAGCATTAAACATTTCTTGTAATCTGGCAATATAAGCAGTCTTAAGGATCTCTTTAAAGGGATACAATATAGGTTTAATTGCTATATTTAAATTGAAAACATTTGCAGCACATATATTCTAATTTCACTGCTTTCACTCACAACCTATTTGTACAGAGACAGAAGAGATAAATAAATTCTAGATAATATCGGGCCATGTAAACCGGAAATAATTTTCACTTGAGGCCATCGATTCCAGAAAATAGGGAAGAGTGAGTACCTGAAAACATAATAAGAAAGAGGGAAAATTCAACTACTTTATACATTACACAGACTACATTTCAGTAATTCATTTTTTATTTTGTCAGACTCACTCTAGAATCATTGTGGGGGGACAGCCATTTTACAGGACCTGTATAGGAGAAACTGTAGGGCAAAAAGGAAATAATTCCATTGCACACTTCCTTCTGTTTCTAGCATATTTTAAATCTATTTGTGTGGGAACACATTTTGTTTTTATTATTTTCTATACTTCAGAAATGGTTTAAGGTCCCATCTTTCATTAAGCCCCAATGGCCTTACAGTGTCTGTCTTAAAAATCCAAGCACTCTCTTTTTGAAGCAGTAAGTTTGATCAGTACCCCCACTGGATGACATTTAACATGTTCTATCCCCATAAATTTGAAACTGCTTACATTGGAGTTATGGATCTGAGAAAATGCCTTCCCACCACTGTATCTGTTTTATTAATGATGGAACAAACATGTTCCTGCACACATTTCTTCAATGGTCTTATAGTTTTACCTATATAGTATTGGTTACAGCTACACAATAGCATGTAAACTAGGAATGTGGTGATACAAGTGATAACATCTTGCATAGTGACTTGAACCCAATTAGGTAATGTTAGTTATTTTCCAGTATTCATATACTGACACACATTACATTGTTTACATCTATGGTTGCCTGCTGGTTTTGCTGGCAACCAAGTGCTTGCTGGTGATTCTTTCTTAAAGAACTGACTCTGTACAAGTTTGTCCTGAAGATTTGAAGTTCTCCTAAAAGTAATCCTTGGGGTGATTGTTAATATTTTCCTTACGTTGGAGTCAGCTCTTAGTAAGTCCCAGCAAGTCCAAACCACATTACGTATTTCCCCTGATGCTGCATTGTATTCTAAGGAGCAAGAGATATTGTTTGCTACTTCTTTATCTTTGTTTTTCTTACCTAGTAGCTCTTCCTGTGTTTTGCCTGCTACCTTCTCTAGGGCTTCAGTCAGCATCTTATCTGGATAGCCCCTTTCCCTGAATCTTTTCATAAGTTCTTCAGCCTGAAACTGATATTCTGTGTTATCAATACAGTTTCTTCTGATTCTTAGTAACTGTTCATAGGAGATCAAGTTTTTAGGCTCAGCTGGGTGTGAACTGTCATTCCTTAGAAGGGAATTAGTGGATGTGTTTTTCCCTGAAACCCTTGGTGCTTATTTCCCCTGTTATGCTATCACCACTTAAAGTTATATTGAGAAAATCAATTTCCATTTTATGTATATTTGAAGTGAATCTGAGGTTAAGTGTATTGTTGTTCAACCTAGTAATGAATTCCTGTGCCTCTCTTGTTCCTCGCTTCCTGATACACAGACAGTCATCTATGTATCGCCCCCATTTAATGACATTCTCAAAATATAGGTTCATATTTTGATTGAACAAATATTCCTGTTCCCACAACCCAAAAAATAAATTTGCATATGAGGGTGCCATAGGAGGTGAGGATCCCTGGTGGAAACTCGGCTCCTCCACCGATAGCGGTGCTCAATGGCCGCCACGCTGACTCCTCCAGAGCTTTCTGACCGCCTCCCTGGAACTCTGCCTCAGATCACACTTGCAGGATCCCTGGTGGAAACTCAGTGCCTCCACTGATAGCAGCGCTCAACAGCCACCGCGCCAACTCCTCCAGAGCTTTCTGACTGCCTCCCTGGAACTCTGTCTCGGATTCCACTTGCAGGATCCCTGGTGGAAACTCTGCACCACCACCACCAATAGCGGTGCTCAATGGCCGTTACGCCGACTCCTCCAGAGCTTTCTGACTGCCTCCTTGGAACCCTGCCTCGGATCCCACTTGCAGGATCCCTGGTGGAAACTCAGCGCCTCCGCTGACAGTGGCACTCAACGGCCACTGCGTCAACTCCTCCAGCACTTTCTGACTGCTTCCCTGGAACTCTGTCTCAGATACCACTTGCAGGTACTGCCACCAACCTCAGTGGAGCTCCATACACTATGGCTCCCTCGCAATTGGTGTGGCACTGCTGCCTGAGGACTGTGATCGGTCAGGATAGCTCCTGCTCCTCTGCTATTGGTGCGCCCTGAACCTCTGCTTATTTTTGCCACTCGGCTGCCTTCTCTGTCCTGATTTTGTAACTTTAAGTTGTCTCAACCATCATAAAACAGCTATAATTGAACCTTGTACTGCCTAACCTAGCCTGTTTAAGACTGTAACTGCTTCATTTCTGAGATCTTTTGCAAGCCTGTCTAGATTAGTTTAATGCTGATGCTGATGTCATTTCAATATGTACCTTAATCTCCTTCTGCTGAACTTCTCCCTGTTTTCTCTTGCTGTGTCTCTCACCCTCAGTCTCCCTCCTATTTTGTCCCTCTGCTCCTCAGCTTAATTTCCATTGGCAACCCTACAGCAGCCTGAAAAGCTGCAGTGACTCCTGCATGCACCCACCCCCGGTAATCTCCCTGGTGCACCCCCCTCTCTCTACCCAAACCTTAATTTTTCTCTCTCTTCTCTCTGATCACCCTTTCTTCCATCCCCCTGCTCACTACCTCTCTCCTTTACTTAATTGCGCCTTGCTGCCCATTGTCTTTCCACCCCCCTTGCCTCGCCACTCCTTTGTTAATTAACTACTTGTAGCACCCCTGCCCCCCTGATGGACTTCCGCCATCCCCCTGCCCATCTTTCCTCAACAATGACTTAACCTGCCTCTTTTTCTGTCCCCATTAGGATCCCTGGTGGAAACTCAGTGCCTCCACCGATAGCGACGCTCAACGGCAGCCACGTTGACTCCTCCAGTGCTTTCTGACTACCTCCTTGGAACTCTGCCTCGAATCCCACTTGCAGATACTGCCGCCAAACTCAGTGGAGCTCCATACACTACAGTTCCCTCACAATTGGTGTGGCGCTGCTGTCTGAGGACCGTGATTGGTCAGGATAGCTCCTGCTCCTCTGCCATTGGTGCGCCCTGAACCTCTGCTTATTTTTGCCACTCGGCTGCCTTCTCTGTCCTGATTTTTCTCCCACCCCCACCACCCCCTCCCAGGCCTCCTTTAAATACACTGATGCCCCTCCCACCAATGCTGCTTCACCCAGTCAGAACCAGCAGTCACTAACACACTCAACCTCCTGGTCTTTGCTGATTTCCCATAGCATTCGGCAACTCCCTATCTCACTCCCATTTGGTTGCCTCTCACAAACAGTGTCTCCCTCATCTCCTCGCCATGGCTGCTTTAAAGCTGCATCCCACACCGTTATTGTTACTTATCACTGTGCTGTACTGCCCCACCCCTCATGTAATTACCATTTCCTATCCCCAAGGCCAACTAATACCAACACTCGCCTTGCACTACACACTGGGAAAGACCAAGAGGATCTTATATAAAAATGCTTTGCCTCTCTGTTCCCCAGTATGGCACAACTACCTCATTTTGAAACACTGATACTATAGCCCTCTAGGTTATGTATATATATATTACCAGCACTCGGTACAAAGCCAGGCTCATGCCTTTGCCCAAACACCCATGTGCACAGATGGATTACTAACAAGCAAGCCCTCAAGATGCTTCAGACCTCCCTCCTGAGATTTATACTACTGCTACTGCTCCTGTCATGAAACATTCACCCTAACCCAGGTCCACCTGGACCAGAAGCCTATGATCAGCACAGGAAGTTGAGGTCTCTTACCTTGGCGTCCATAAATATCTGTAGTCTCCTCAGTAAACTTGATATCCTCCAAACCTGGATTCAGCAATACAACCCTGGCATCCTTTCGGTCATTGAAATGTGGCTAAATCCAAAGATCCCAGACAGTGCAGTTTCAATTCCCAGATACACAATTTTTAGGCATGACCGGATCTCTAAGCGGTGAGGTGGCTGTGCCATCTATCTGAGGGATACTCTTAAGGGACACGCTCTCCCTCCTCCAAGTCTGGGATCAACTTCGCAGGTCCTCACTGTCAAAGTCAAACTCGGGGGCCCATAACAAAAACCTTACTGTTGTCACTGTTTACATCCCTCCAAAGGACCTGGCTAGTGGCTTTAATAATGTCATGGAATGTCTCAAGGGTCTACACCATAACTCAGAGTCCATTATCCTGGAACATTTTAACATCAACTGGCTCGCTCCAGAGGTCTACATCTACAAGGATGCAGTTATGGCACAACACCTCACACAACTAGTCCCCATTCCTACCAGGTGTAACTATAGAATAGGGACCTACACCCTTATTGACTGGACACTGTCCAACCACCCTGAATGAATCTCTATGGTGTCTGTTCTCCCTGACTCTTAAGTGACCACTCACCCATCATCTGCTCTTGGGCTAATAACTTCATCAAGCCCCCACCCAAGAATAATATATGCCAGGGTGCTCAAGAAGGGGCACTTATAGGTGTTAAAATCCCATCTAAACAGTCTGGATTGGTCAAAAATAGACTCACTCAAGGATGTAAACAAAGCACTTGATCTGTTCATCAGCAGATTCACTGAGGCCTGTGACATCCATGCACCACTAAAAAAATGAAAGTAAAAGGTAGACCTAACCCCTGGATAAACACCAAGTTTACTATGCAGCTCAAAGAAAGGGACTGTCTTTAGCACTGTGCTCATACCACAGCTGCCCAAGCAGACTTTCAAAAATACAAACAAGCAAGAAAAAGCTGCACCCGTGCTATATGGTTGGCAAAATGCAAATACTTTAGAGAAGTACTGTCCAGCACTTGGGGGGATGGGAAAAAATTCTGGAACAACCCAAAGGACCTAACTGGCAAAGATGCTAAGTCCCTACCCACCATGATCAACATAGATGACACTCCAACGTTGGACCTAGATATCATCTCCAACATTTTCATCAATGCATTCTCTGACCTGAGCAGTGTCCTCCTTCCTGATTTTTTCGATGCTACCACCAATACCACCTCTGCTGCAGCATTCCAAGCACACTCTTCTCCACAGTTCTTCTTCAAAAGGATCCCAATGCACTTAGTCAGGACCCATATTTGTAAGGCTCTCAGCAAAACAGGCTATAGTGGTGACGCACTTGACGTTAAGCTCCTTACACTAGTTCTAGATGAGATCCTTGAACCACTGACAATGATCTTCAACCTCTGCCTAAGGCATTGCCAATTCCCATCACTTTGGAAAAAGGCTACCATCACTCCTGTGCACAAAAGTGGAGACAAGTCACTGCATACCAATTATAGGTCTATCTCGATCCTCCCCCCATTGTCCAAAGCAATGGAGTGATTTGTCTCTGATCAGCTTGTAGAGTTCCTGGAAAAATATAAAATACAGTGCCCTGAACAGCATGGCTTCCGCAAAGGGCACAGTACCACCACAGCATTGTTGGAATTCACCGGTTATATCCATGATGCACTTGACCTAGGACTTTGCGGGGGAGGGCAAATTCATTGACCTAACAAAGGCCTTTGATACAGTAAATCACCCACTTCTACTCAGGCAACTGTCTGCTCTTGGGCTCTCCAACAATACACTGCCTTGATTTGCTAGCTATCTTGGAGGGAGGGTCCAAAGTGTTAAAATTGCTGGTGTCTCCTCAGTTGAAAAGCCAGTACTCTCTGGTGTCCCCCAGGGATCTATACTGGGTCCACTACTCTTTTCTCTCTTTCTTAACAGTCTTCCTGTCATCTGCCAGCAGAGGATACTGCTCTACACAGATGATGCGGTCCTCTTTTCTAGCAATCAGGACCTGAATCTGCTTGAAAGTCAACTGCAACAGGATTTCAGGCTCATGGAAAAATGATTTAACTCTCAGAAACTTATCATGAACTATAAAAAAACTAAGGTCATGTCCTTCTGCAATGCATGTAGCAAGTATAAACCTCTACATCTCACCATCAAGAACCAAGATGGGACCTCACTTGTTCTGGTCCAAGAGTTCAAATACCTCGGCATCACCCTGGACTGCTCACTCTCTTACTCCCAGCACGTAGGTAAAGTTGCTAAGTCTGCCAACATATGCCTCGGCCTGCTCCACAATTACAAACACTTTATGACCTCTGATGCCCTTAGACTGGCCATCCACAGCTCTGTTACCTCCATAGTCGACTACGGTCTAGTCATATATGGCTCTGCCTCCCCTACTGACCTCAGGAGGATATCTGTGATGTTCTACAAGGCCTGTAGACTTCTCATGGGGGCTGACCATCTAACACACACCTGTGACCTGTACGCCCAGGCTGGATGGCTACCACTCATCAGTAGAATACAATACCAGACCTGTCTGATAGCCAAAAAAGTCCTCCTCAGACTCATGCCACCAGGTGTGGCTAGGCTTCTAACTACCAACATCAGTACCCAGCCAACTTGTGATTCTCAATCCCGGACTTTCCAGGTCCCCAGGTGCCGGACTTCATTGGGTCAAAGATCCTTCAAGCACAGGACTCCTCAGTGGTTCAACTTGCTTAACAAGGAAACTCTAGCAGTGGTAATGCTAAGCCTCTTTCAAAGGCTACTACATCTATTCCTCCCCTCTACCTCACAGTGTGACTGCCTCCCCTAAGTATTGCTCTATGCCCCCTACCCTTACAGTGGCTGTAAACAGCTTTTCCCTCCATGCTTTTGCTGCACCAGCCTCCCACTTCTCTCCCTTTGGCCCCCCACTCACCCACCCATCCCCCTCCCTAAGGGCATATTCTACTTGTCAGCTACTGGCTCCTTTCCCCCTTGCTATATCCATCCTTGTCTGACAATGGCACCTACCTGCCAGCTTCTTCCTGACTTTCTCCTTCATAGATATTGTTTTTACCATGAATTCTGTTAAAGCTAGCTTATATTGATCTACTTCAACTTATTGACTGTTCTACTTAGGCCTTAGTAATCAATATGTTTAGTTTGTAATCTTTGTTTCACCTTGTGAAATGTCACCCCCATCCTCTGATGTGGAACCTTTGTAAACAAGCAGTCCCTGCTCAAAGGTACTTGCAATCCTAGAGTTTAATAAATAAATAAATAATAAATAAATGAATAGAGGCACCCACTGCAGTTCCACATACTTGGATGTAAAAATCATTGTTGAACTCTAAATAACTACGGTGAAGTACAAAATGCAGTGCTTTTACCAGAAATGTTACAGAAGCGCCTGCATTCACTTGGTCTCTCTCCAAATAGTACTTAGCAGATCTAACACCATCAAAGGGGCATACGGATGTGTATAGTGCCTCAACATCTATGCATATCCACATATATTCAGGCTGCCATTTAACTTGTCTAAATTTCTGAATTGCATCACCCGTATCTCTAATATATGAAGACAATGACATCATACTGTACTGAAGGAAAAGATCAATAAATTCAAATAAATGTTCTGTTAAATAACCCACCGCTGAGATTATTGGTCTCCCTGGAGGTTCTATCATCTCTTTATGGACCTTTGGTAAACAGTACAGTGTGGGGACAACAGGAAACTCACAATATAAGAATTTGAATTCATTGCTGTCAATGTTCCCACACTGTACAGCCTAATCCAAAATTGCACATAACTCCCTTCTAAATTGTGAAGTCGGGTTGTTTTTAGGTTTTTATAGTTATGTCAAATAATTTTTCCACCATACTTTGATAGTCATCACGGTTCATTAAAACAATGTTCCCACCCTTATCCACTTTCTTGATCACTAAATTTGTTTCATTTGATAGCTATTTTAAAGCCACTCTTTCACCAGGTGATAATTTTTTAACTTCATATTTACTCATTTTTTAGCTAGTAATTGCCTTACATTAAATAAGACCAGGTTGCCCTCTGGGGACAAGTGGCCATCAAAAGTGTGGTTCACGTTAAACTCAGCTACAGAGTCAAGCCATACAAAAGTGAGGGTACTGGACTTTAGAAGGGCTGACTTTGGCAAGATGGGAGAGTGCCTCAGAAAAGCACTAGCAAACAGGCTAGAAGGAGGTATGGAGCAACAATGGGGAATCATCAAAACTGCCATCACAGAGGCAACAAGCCTTTGTGTGAAGCAAATAGACAAATCAAAATGAAAGAAAAGCCACTATGGTACTCAAAGGGTGGCTGTGAAAGTCAGGAAGAAAAGATAGCATTCGGAGTATAAGGAAACACAGAAGGAGCAGGACAGAGGCTGTACCAGTTAAGGCAGAAGGAAGCAGGGAGGAAGTCAGAATAGCAAAGGCCCAAACTGAGGAAAAGATAGCCAACTCAGTTAAGAAGGGGGATAAAACCTTTTATAGGTACATCAGTGAGCATAGAAAGACAAAGGGAGGGATAGTGAGGCTGAATAGAATGAACGGTGGGTAGGCAGAGGGGGACAGTGAAAAAGCAGGGATACTGAATGAATATTTCTGCTCAGTATTCACAAAAGAGGAGGGGGAAGTGCTTAATCCAATTAGCAGAAGTTCTGCAAGAACTCCTAAAACTGAAGGTGGACAAAGCAATGGGTCCTGATGGAATTCACCCCAGAATTCTAAAAGAATTAAGTGAAGAACTAGTGAAACCACTGGCTGCTCTTTTTAATAAATCACAGGAGGATGGTGTGGTACCCGAGGACTGGAGGAAGGCAGATGTGATTCCTCTTCACAAAAGTGGGACCAAGACAGAGGCAACTACAGGAAACTACAGACCTGTCAGTCTGACCTCTGTGGTAGGGAAAGTGAGGGAGTCACTTCTGAAAGAAAGAACAGTTGACTACCTAGAGGCCAGTGGAGCATAGGACCCAAGGCAGCATGGGTTCATAGCGGGAAGGTCATGTCAGATGAATCTGATAGATTTCTTTGACTGGGTGACCAAAGTAGTAGACCAGGGAGGGCTGTGGACATGGCCTACCTAGACTTTAACAAGGCATTTGACACAGTCCCACACAAAGATTAATAGTCAAATTAACCAGCATGGGAGTGGGTCCCAGGGTGGTAGCCTGGGTAAAACATTTGCTGCACAACAGTACACAGAAGGTAATTGTAAATGGAGTCCACTCTGAAGAAAGAGGGGTTACTAGTGAGGTACCGCAGGGTTCAGTATTGGGTCCAGTCCTTTTTAATGTCTTTATCAGTGACATTGCAGTGGGACTGGAAGAAAAAGTATACCTTGATGCACAAGGAGGCGTGGAAAGGATGAAAAGGGACTTGGCAAGGTTGGAGGAATGGTCAGAAGTATGGCAGCTAGGATTCAATGCAAAGAAGTGCAAAATAATGCACCTGGGAAACAAGAACCCGGGGAAGAATACACAATGGGTGGGGAGGTAATAACAACAATAAAAAAGGAAAGGGACCCGGGGGTAATCATATCACATGACCTTAAGGTTAGCAAGCAATGTGAGAAGGCAGTAGGGAGGGCTGGGGTATACTGGGATGTATAGGGAGAGGCATCAGCAGCAGAAAACAGGAAGTTGTTATCCCTCTGTACAGACAGTTGGTGAGACCCCATCTGGAGTACTGTGTCCAGTTCTGGAGACCCCATCTCCACAAGGACATAGACAGGATAGAGGTAGTCCAGAGGAGGGCAACTAAAATGGTGCAGGGTCTGCAAGAGAAGCCGTATGAGGAGAGACTAAAGGAGCGTAATATGTATACCCTTGAGGAAAGAAGGGAGAGTGGGGACATGATAGAAACTTTTAAGTACCTCAGTGGAATCAACAAAGTCCAAGAGGGTAGCATCTTTCAGAAAAAGAGACTTGCAAGAACAAGGGGACACAATTTAAAGATAGAAGGAGGATGGTTCAGGGGCAATGTGAGGAAGTATTATTTCACAGAGAGGGTAGTGGATGCAAGGAACAGCCTTCATGAGGAGGTTGTGGGGTCTAAAACTGTGGGAGAATTCAAGAATGCATGGGACAGACATAAGCCAATTCTTGTGGGGGGGTAGGAAGAAATAGGCTATCTCATTTCTTTTTAGAAGCATTCCTGTCTGAGGCACAAAGCCCCACTTGTTCACTGTCAGAAAGGAGATGCCAAATTAACAAGAAAAGAGATAACTCAAACTGTACTTGAGAGGGAGGGAAGCCACAACAGTATGGAAGGCAGTCCCCGAATGTTTAAACAAGCAAACAAAGTTGCACTCCAAAATGCAAGAACCACAAAGACTTCAAAAATCCAACTTAATAGTTAGTTTTAATCCACCATGTAAGAACCCCTAGCACCTTGGCAAAGTGCCTTCCAGGGGGTGTTTACATCCTGGTTTCAAAAGGTCTTGTATATATATTGCAAAGGTAGTGACATCATAGTGAAAAAGAACCTGAAATGTAGTCTGTGTAATGTGTAAAGTAATTGAATTTTCCCTCTTGTTATGTTTTCAGGTACTCACTCTTCCCTATTTACTGGAATCGATGACCTCGAGTGAAAATTATTTCTGGTTTACATGGCCCAGTATTATCTAGAATCTATTTACCTCTTTTGTCTCTGTACAAATAGGTTATGAGTGAAAGAAATGACATTTGAATATAATGTATGTGATGCAAATGTTTCCAATTTAAATATAGCAATTACACCTATAGTGTATCCATTAAGGAGATCCTTAAGGCTGCTTATATTGCCAGATTACAAGAAATGTTTAATGCTCCTAAGTAATTCATTTTTATAGCTGCTTTCTTTACACAATATCTGTTATGTTTAGAAAATAGATGTCTAGCTTTTGCTTCTTGAGATGCATAAGTAATGTATTGTCAATTAAGAACACATTACGTTGTGATATCAAATATCTACAAATTTTGTTTTTATAAGTTTATTACTGTGTATAGGTGATTGGTTCTTTCTCACTATGATGTCACCACCTTTGTAATATATATACAAAACCTGTTGAAAACCAGGATGTAAACACTCCCTGGATGGCACTTTGCCAAGGCGCTAGGGGTTCTCACACGATGGATTAAAACTAACTCTTAAATTCAATTTTTAAGTCTTTGTGGTTCTTGCATTTTGGAACGCAACTTAGTTTGTTTGCTTATTTAAATAAGTATTTTTTTTTACAATCTGTGGCCAGTGATCAGCAGAGAGGCCACTAGACACCAGGGATCACTCTGAGGCTGGCGATCGGTGGGGGTGGGGGGTCACTAGACACCAGGCATGATTTAAATAAATACATAGTTTTATATTATTTTACACTTTATAATTGGCAATCAGTGAGCAGGGGAGAACCACTATACACCAGGGCTGATTTCAGTAAATATCATATTTTATATTCTGTGACTGGTGATAGGCAAGGGGAGGGGTCCACTAGATACTAGGGTTTAAATAAATTGTTTTTACACTCTATGGCTGCGATCGGCGAGGGGGGTCCACTAAACATCAGGGATTTCATGGATTTGCCATTTGCTAATTTCTCCTTACTTTGTTTTTTTAAGTGCAATTTGACTTAAAAAATGTAAAGCATGGTGAAGTTACAAATAGCAAATTGTTACTAGGACAGCTTTACGAACTGATCCGTGGAGGCAACTTTTGCAACTTTGTGGATAATTCGTGGGCAAAATAAAACTTTGCTTCACCTCTAGGTGCCAGCAGAATTCCACATTCCACACAGTGAAATAGCTAATTGTCTTTTTTTATCAGACGTGAACACTTGCTGGCTGTTTGTGAAATTGTAGTGAACTGGAAGTTTGGACAAAATATGGCAGGTTTTAAGTAAAACGTTAAAATGTTCATTTTTGTTTTGGAGTGTGAGCAGATCACATGTGACAGCTTCAATAAACTGCCTCATTTCATTTTTCCAGTGCCAAACTCACATCATGTTGAGTGTCATTTAGTGATACAACTGAAGTACATGTCAGTCGAGTCCAGAACTTCAGTTAACTCTATGTTGGAAGCATCTAACTTCCAAAAGTGAGGTAAAAACTTCAAAAAGTCAGGAAGATTAAGCACCCTCTCTGTGAAGATATGAATAATTTAAGTAATCTGAATAAAGAACACTATATGGCAAATATAAATAAAAAAGGGTTTAATCTTAAAGCATTTTTGTAGAATCTTAAGCCTCATAAATTTCAAACAATTGCTATACATATAGGCCTAGATATTCTAAGGGGTTGCACCTGGCACAACTGAATTGCACAAGCACAACCCCAGAAATGCTCCCTGGGGCAATATTCAAAAGAGGGAATTGTGCAGCACAATTCCCAATGCATCGGGGTACAATGATAATGTATGTGGTGCATCTCCAGGGGGCATGCCCATGCATAAGCGCCACATCCCGATATTCTGCCCGGGATGTGCAGCCCATACGCTTTCACAAACCTGAGATGCTCTGCATACTGATGCACAAAGTTGAGCCTGAAAAATAAGGCTCAAATGGTGGCCACCAACAGGTGAGCTGCTGTAATGCAAGGCACAACACAGCAGCCACCGGCCATGGGTGACCACTCCCCCAGTACACTGTGCACTAGCACTCATAACATCCCAGATGGTCCAGGGGTTCCACCCTCCCTCCCCATAGCCCTGATTGCCAAAAATAAGAGGTTTAAATAGCCCTGGTAGTCTAGTGGTACCTCCCACCTCTCCCAGTAGCTCCGATCAGCCCAAATATATTAAAATAAATGTCCTGGTAGTCTAGTGGTTCCCCCCACATCTCCCATAAGTCTGATTGGCCAAAATAAATTATAATGCATGCCACAGTAGTCCGGTGGTTCCCCTCCCCATCCCGGAACACCAATCGCCCATAAGTGCAGATAATAAGTCCCTGCTAGTCTAGTGATAACCCCACCCTGCTTGTATCCCCAGTTGCCTGTATAATCAATGTAAATAATTCCCTGGTGGTCCAGTGGCACCCGCCACCCACACGGGACCCCCTGCCCACCCAGCTGTCCCCCATCATCAGTGGGCAGCAGCAAGCCCAACCACATACCTCCATGGCTGCCTGCCAAATGACAGCATACAGTATCAGCTGCAAGCCCATTGGTCCACACAGTGTGAACCAATGGGTTGCAGCTGATACTGTAAGCTGTCATTCAGTGGGCAGCCACTGAGGTATGTGGGTGGTTTTGCTACTGCCCTCCAATGATGGGGAGGTACTAGGTAGGCATGGGGTCCGGTGTGGGGAGAGGTGCCACTGGACCACCAGGGAATTGTTTACATTGATTATACGGGTGATTGGGGATTTGGGTGAGGTGGGGGTTACCACTAAACTACCTGGGACTTGTTATCTGCACTTACGGGTGATCAGTGTTCCAGGATGGGGCAGGTGAAACCACTGGACCACCGGGGCATGTATTATAATTGATTTCAGCCAATTGGAGCTACAGGAGGGGCAGAGAGAACCACTAGACTACCAAGGCATTTATTTTAATATATTTTGGCTGATCAGAGCTATGAGGATGGAGGGGGAAACCACTAGACTACTGGGGCATTTTCTTTAATATATTTTGGCTGATTGTAGCTACAGGGAGGTAGGGGGTACCACTAGACTACCAGTGTATTATTAAATTGTCATTTTACGGAGATTAGAGCTACAGGAGGGGTGGCAGGACCACTAGACTACCAGGGAATTATGAAACTGTTATGTTTTGGGGATCAGGGCTATGGGGAGGGTGAGGGGTGCCATGAGACCCATTCTGGCAGCACTGCATGCTGTGCAGGCACTATGCGCATTTCGCTGGCCTGCCCTGCACAACACATACAAATAGGGCCATAATGACATGCAAATGGCCCCGTTTGCACCTTGCATGTATCATGGGCCAATTTGCATACCACTGGCTGAATATCAGGAATTTGCGCACAGCGTAACTCTGTTGCACTGGTGCAGTTCCCATTTCTGGTATTCAGCCCTGTCTGGGGGGGGTGCACCAGTGCATTGTATTTGCGCAGTGCACATTACCTGATATATTCAAAGGAGATGTGCCATGGCTCATCTCTTTTGAATATATCCCTGAGTTGCACCCGCGCACCTCAGTTGCGCTGCACCACCACATGTCAGGCGTAGTTCTAAATATTGGGGCTATAGTCATTAAAATGGGGAGTAGCGATGCTTAACCTACTTTTCCGTGTCTGGATTTTCTAGTTTCTTTTTTAGGCTTCTGTTACTGTAAACTTTGATTCTGTTGGTGGAATATTGTAAATGACTCATGGTAGGATCCCAACTCATGGCAACATAAAGTTGCAGCAATAAATATGGTAAAATATTTCCAGATATTTTGCAGTTCTTCTAAAGAGAGTCTCTCTCTGGTGGTTCTACAATGGTACTGTGGCAAGGTGGAGAATTTCTGAAGAGATATGACAGAAATTTCAGGAAATATTTGACCATATCATTTGTTGTTTCTGTGCCTGTTTAATGGCCACTTGCAGAGAAATGTTAGCATGAGTGATAACAGTTGTTAGACATGGTCCCCTTGCACGTATCACATAAGGATAGCTACTGAATATGGGTGACCATCAAAATGGCAACTCATATTCAGCGCTATCCCCATGGGCTGCCCTGCAAGAGTAGCAATGCTACATGAAAGTGAGTGTAGGGAAGGGTGACTGGAAGGGGGGATAACGAGGGGAAGGGGAGGGACAGAGTAGGGGTTTATAGGGGACTGGTGCACCTGCTGCCACCAAGCTAGTGGTGTGGTGGTGAGGGTGGCTAGCTTTGGTGCAGCAGGTACTGGGTCTGGGGCTGGGGACCGATACACACTATTTTGCCACTGTTTGCAGCTACTTACATTTTTTTGCTGCAGTGGGTGTTTTGCCCCCTTCCTGACATGCACCCCCCGGAGTTAATAATCCTTAAATTGGAGAGGGGTGCTGGCAGGGCTGGATTAACAAATTGTGGTGCCCTGGGCAATTTCAAATTGTGGGGCCCCCTGTAACTTAACTAATAGTCCGGGGATTTGTGGGCCACCTAGGCCCCTAAAGCTGAATGAATTTCATTGCCTTAAAATGCATTTGGAGGGGTTCCCAGCTACTCTGAATGCCATTCTTGGGGTGGAAATAGAAGGTTTTTGTTTGATGTTGGATGGCTGGAGTACATTCGCTCTGAGTGGCAGCACCCAAGCAAAACCATGTGTTATTGGCCCCTCCACACCAACATCTCACTGCCGTAGCCCGAATAGATAGTAGCCTGCCCTGTGAGTGTGTGGTGGACAATCATGACCCTCAAAGTTTCCAACCTGTGGTGGGGGGCTCATACATGACAGATAATCCATATTCCCAGGACCCTAGCACATATCAATGATTTAGGTCAAAGAAGTTATCAAATATTGCAGATGCATACTGTTCAGAGGCAAACCTTGCTCCTCACAGCACCCAAAAATATCAGGTATGGATCTTCTGATTATAAAAGGGAAAAGACTAAATACTTCACATACTGCGTAAGAAGTAATGGGCCACTATTCTTGAAAGTTTCTGGCAGTACCAGATCTACTTCCCACCCAGGACCAGTTTGATGCATCCAATACATCTGATTCAGCTTCCACCAGCTTTCCACTACTCCTGTCTACCAACTACCAAGGACTGCAGTTTGCTGTTGAAATGTTGCTGAATAAGCCCCTACTGCTCTCCCTCTAGCCCACTCTGGACAGCCTGCCAATGCCATTTAAATGTGTTAGCCATCCTTTGATCAGTGGGCTGGTTTACCTGGTGTTGTGTCAGGCAGCAGGTAGTGGTGGGTGCTGTGCGGGACAAGGAAGGTAACCCAGCTACAAACTTGCTGCAGCTACTGTGAATGTTTGCTGGGGTCACACAACTGACCAGTGACCACAGCAATAGACCACCAGAGTAACTTTGGCTGCCTGCCTTACAAAACGTCACTGACTGGTGGCATGATCACAAACAAAGCACTGGGGGAAGTGAGAGAAGCTGGCTGGAGCAATTAGAGAGCCTGAATTTCTCCCACTCCCTCTTACTGTTGGTATTTTAAATAAAATGAAGTGAGAAGAGCATCATACACTTGAGAAGAGGATACTGTATGTCATATTGTATGATCCTCTTAACCTTGCATCATTTTATTTAGAATTTTTTAAGTAACTAGCACACTTGTGTTACTAATGCAAGCAGGAATAGTCACATTCACTTAATCAGGGGTCAACCTTAACTTTTTTTTGCACTAGCCAGCCGGACAAGTTGATTAAAAATTGCACAATCCCGCAGATGGTTACACTAGCCCACAATAATAATGGTAAATTTTGATTGGTTATACAGGAAAGATGCATGCCAAGAAATACTCTAATTATTGCATATTTATCCTGCTCTCACATTGCTTCCTACCACGGCAAAAAAAAAAGACTGCAAAACAATCACATGTAGTGTGTACCCCATGATTTTACCATGTGCTCCTTGCTTTCTCTTCCTTCACCTCCCTCCCCACCAAACCAGAGAATACCATAATAGCAAATGTTCATTCAAGCAGTTCTGGCTCTGCATACACAATAGCCAACATCATCATCATGCACCTCACCACAGTCCTAACCTGACCTGCGGGCAATGTACAGAGTCAGGCAGAGAAATGCACTCTCATCCCACACCCTGTGATTAACCAGGCCTGCACTTCTGGAAGTTTTCTTACACTGCAAAGTGAGCCTGGGGCCGTTCTAGGATTTGGAGAAAGTTAAACACATGGGGCTTGGGATGCAAGAAACTTTGACATATCTGTTTATATATACCAGACGCAAAAGTATTGATTTAACATGTTCTGCCCTAACAACAGATTTTTCATAAGTGTCCTTTCATTAGTCAAAGGGGGAGCAGTATATAGACATGATGTTGTACTACCTCACTTTCTATATAGCATGATATATGCACACCAGGAATATCTTTGTTAACCTTTCAAATGATATATTTTATTAAGGTTTTGCCTTGTGCCATACATGCTCCGAAGCATTGTTTTTAGGGTGAAATGACATGCTGAGTAGTATAAGGGTGGTACTGCATGGATGGCATTGACTGGTGTGAGCCATTAAGAGGAGTTGTGGACCCCTACACCAGTCAGTAATGGCAGCTACTGTATGGGTCTATGGATGGCCACTTCAGAGTCTATCTAGTCTGCAGTCGTGTCCAGAGGAAGTATAGAGTGGGCAGACCACCTGGCTGGGCAGACTGTGTATACATCAAAGCACTCTGTCACTGCAGTGTTGGATACAGACACTCAAAAGGTTGGGAAATGAGGCACACTGGTCTTAATATTGTGGGACAAATTAAAGACAAGTTCAGCAAACTGGAAGCTATTAACTTGACCACTCTACCTTTGATCACAGCCTGCACACTAGCTGAATGTCCTAATAACTGAGTGATAATGACTCACACTGAGTCTTTTGTTGGATCCCCCTCTTGAACTGCCAGATAATTGCAGTTCTTAATGAGCTGCTAATCATGCCAGGCCACCTGGAACACTGAGGGAGATTAGCAAAAGGACTACAGCCTGCTAAAGCAGGGACTTTTTTAACTTCATTAACAGCCATGAAAAATCTGCACTAGTCAAGACGGACAAGTAGAGGGTTAGCTGCACTAGCCCTGGCCAATTTGCACTAGGTTCAGGGCTAGTAAAACAATGTTAAGGTCGAACCCTGACTTAATCACTTGCAGTCAGAGTTGTTCATTGGGAGCATTATTATTATTTTTTTACCTGACAGAAGAACTAAGGAACTACTGCTTGTGTTCCTTGTCAGCAGCTCCTACTGGTACTACTCAACAACCAGCTCTCTAGTCTGTTCGTTCTGCGCTACCTTGGGTCTGGCTGATGATAATTCAGCTACTGTGCCATTGCCACTTATGTTTATTTTTTTTTGGGGGGGTTATTAAATTAAATATTTTTGACAGGACCTCGAGACCTGAGTCACTACTGGACTAAACTGAGTCAACGCGATGATCACAGCCAGGCCAGACAGTGGGCCTTATGACAGGCTGCAGGCGCTCTCTCTCTCTCTCTCTCTCTAGTATCGTTGCCAACAGCAGGATGGATTCACGGCTGTCTGAGAGAATGAGTCTGTGGTGGCGCATGGCACCTTTTTCTATTATCCAGATGGGACTTCAAGTGAATGGGACGTGATGGTACCACCACGCAGTGATGCACGGACCACCTTGGGGCAGGGGGGACAGAAAAGTTCTGGTCCGGGTGTGGGGAGGGGTGCAAATCATCAACGGACCTCATTTGGAGCCATTTCATTGGCTAGCATTGCCCCAGAGCCAGAGAGAAGTCCGTGGGGAAACAAAAGTGCCCAAGCTGTTTGGACGGTTGAGGGAGGCGGTGGAGCAAACGGTTGGCAGTGCCAGCGGCCATGGATGATTGACCCCCCCCACGAGGTTTCAGTATAGTGGTCAGGGAATAAGAAAAAATACAAGGGAAGAAGAAAAGAAAATGAAATCAGTGGCCCTTCAAACTAGGGGGCCCCAGGGTAATTGCCCCTTCTGCCCTATGATTAATCTGGCCCTGGGTGCCGGATATTAGCTCGCGAGAATGTGTATATTGCTGATTTGCTTTTCAGTGATATACATGTGCCATAACAGAGATTGCCATTTTGTGATCGCAGTTATGACATGGAACACCCTGTGCATATTGTATAATGACAGGAAAGTGCAACAGGTATGGTACAAAAATTATGCAGTTGCAGTACCATGATGGAAATTCTTAAAATGCTGCAACTTAGAAGTTTAGATGCTCTATGGGGCAAAATCCCAATGACACATCTTCTCCTTGGCTTTAAGTTTATACTAAGGTTTTGTGAGCTGAAGAAGGTCAGGGGGCCCATCAAGGCTGCTCCCCACTACTCAGTGGTAGAAATTCAGTTTCTTATCCTCCAGTATTTATCCTGCCTATATACTATATCATTTAATTTTTTTGTTTTGTCCTCCCTCTTCACTACATATTTATTTATTTATTTATTTATTTTATTTTAGTCTTTGGTAACCTGGTAAGGCTTACTAGGCACAAATGCTTGTTTTCATGGGCTACCCTTGGGATTCTATCGTAAACTCCAGTAAATGAAGAAGAAAAGAAAAAAAGTTTCCTCTTTTTGTTCTGAAATGTGATGTTTTAATCTGTCTGTCATGACTACTGTATGCATGGTCTGTTCAATCAACTTGTACTCCATGTTTAGGTTTGCAGTTAGTTTGTTGTCCCTGCTAATATCATACATAGTGAGTAGATCTCCTCTTAAACATCTGTTCATAAGGCTAATTTTACACCATTTGCTCAGCCTTTCCTCATATATTTTCTTGAGTCTCTAAATCATCTTAGTCACCTTCCTCTGAAGTCTTTCTAGATCCTGCTTAACAATCTTTAGGTATGAAGACCAACACTGAGTACCATAATCATGTTGTGGTCTTCGTCTGATTATTCTTTTAATAGGGGTAGTATAACATTTTGGCTTCTGAATGTATAGTTCCTCCTAATACAGGTATGTACTCTATTTGCTTCCCTGTTTTGCTCAGTATGGTTTAATTGTTTGGTAACTACAACACCAGGGTCTTTATCATTGGACTACTACTCAGCATTTGCTCACCTAAATTTTATGCATTCTATTCTTGGTTCTGAGCTGACTTACTCTACATTTTCCATGTTAAACAACATGCCTCATTTTTCAGTCAATTTATGTTTTTTTTATTAAGTTCCTGTTGTAGGTTCAGTGCCCAAATCTCAGTGTCTATCTTTTAGCTAAGTTTGGCATTCTCAGCAAATTTTTACACCCAGCAATCAAGTGTGTTATCCATATATACTATAAACAGTTTAAATATGATTAGCCCCAACTCTGAACCTTGTGGGGCTCCAAACAACACCACCCTTTCATGGGAATATATTTCATTGAGTCTAACTCTTTGTGATCTGTCCAGTAATCAGTTATCAAGCCATCTTACTATCTTGTCATTCACCCCTATTTTCTGAAGAGTAATACTGATTGCTGGGTGGGGAACTTTGTTGAACACCTTACCAAAGTACAACTATATAATCACAACTGGTTATCCATCATCTAAGATCTTGCTAACAGAGTCAGAGGAGGTCAGGAGATTTGTAGAGTGAGACCTTCTCTGGGTAAATCCATACTGTATTTTATCTGCTATCTCTGCTAACTCTAGATAATTTTTTAACATACCCTTATTATTCACACCATGGGTCAGATTCACAAAAAATTGCAAATGACAACTAAAAAATGTTGTATTCTGATTTGCATTTGCCCAGTTGTAAAAATGTGTTGTTCACAGTCAGATAGTGCACAGCACTATCTGTCTGAGAATAGGGCTAGGAAGCATTGGCAGTAACCCCTGTACCACTTGCATCACCCCACTTGTGCCACCCCGACTTGTAGCCAAGTGAATGGCCCTGCAATGGATAATGCCTATGTTAAGGTGCCCTGAGCTCTGGAAGGGTGCCTGATACAAATAAAGTTTTGCTTCCTTTACTTTTACTTACTTACTGATCAGAGATAGGGAGGGACCAATAGACCACCAAGGAGATCAGTTTTCTTATGACAAAGATGACAATTGGTAATCAGAGATTGGGAGGGACCACTAGAACACCAGGGACTGTCTTCAATATATATTTATATATTGAACCAGTGATCAGTGAGGGGGAAGGACCCTAGACCATGAGGGACTTTTATGATTAAATTATGAGCCAGCGATTGGTGAGGGGGGAAGGACATGAGACCACCAGGGCATTTCTTCATGTTACATTGAATCAGTGATCAGCAAGGGTGGGAGACACTAGACAACCAGGGAGACAACCTTTTTTATTTCTTGGGCTGGCAGTCAGCAATGGGGGGTGCAGTACCTCTGCTAGCCACTAGAGATGTGCAGAATACTGTCAGCTCTTGGTTGGCAGTATTTGCTCTGTGCAAGGGGAACACTGAGGAGGCCCCTGCATGGGGCAAATGCTGTGTGACCCAGGCAGTGCCAATATTCACATCCCCTTCCCCTCATTTGCATTGCAACTCCTTCCAGACTTTGCTCCAGTGCAAATCTGGTCTGCAGGTGCAAACTGGGCTTTTGTGAATACTAGCTTGGCAGAAAACTTAGTTTGCACCAGCAAAGTTTTGTGAATTTGGCGCTATGATTTTACAAAGCTAGCAGGTAAGACTGATTGGTTGGTAATTAATTGATGTTTCCAATCCTTTTTTTGTATACAGTGTACGGATAACTGTATTTTTTTCCAGTCTAATGGAACTTTGCCTGCTTAGGGTGTGCATAAGGGTAGCAGCTATTGCATTCCAAATTATCTTAATAATATTCAGAGAAATGGTATTTGGAATGACCACCTCATTTGAGTTAACTCCATCAGGTATTGTCCTGACCATGTCCTGGGTTTTATTGTATAATCAGTATCATAGTTCGTACCCACTAATGTTTTCTGAAAGCTTAATGGAGTAACATTTTGTCAGAGGTCCAACAAAAACTACACCAAGTTAAACATTTTGAATACTTCAAACACTGTTGAACTTTCATTGTTTTCAATTTCAATTTATTTTTAATTGCAATTTAATTAACAAGGAGGTGGAGTAGACAATGAAGTACCTGTACAGCCACACCTGATATTTAGGCATGAAAGACATGCAATAAGAAAATAAAATGACTTAGTTTATACATATTAATACACATTAACTATTGTACACAAGGTACATTAAACAGTGTAGGCATACATGTTAATATACATTAAATATTGTAATCTTCAGACAAATGCAGGCAGAGTTTGAAATCAAGAAACAGCACAGAGCTCTGTAGCTCACAGCACCTGTTGTGGCATGTGTCGGCCAAACAAAATAACCAGCAAATAAGCATAGGAGGTTGCAGTCACCGCAGCAGGAAAAAACTCCAAAGACTCAAGTAGTTGCAAACTAAACTCCATAGTTTATTGTGGTACAAAGAAAGGTGTGGCATTTAACCCTATTACCCTGGGTCTATAGCAGGACCCTTTGTCAGTGGTGTGAGTTTGAAATCAAGCAGTTACTGTATGTAATCTGCTTTTAAAACTGTTTATAGACAGGTTAAAAGAGAAAGAGAGAGTGTTTAACAACTTTGGTCCAAAGTTACAAAATGATAGCACACCTTCTTTTGTTTTGACCTTTTTTCTTTAAAATATAAAGATTGTCTTGTAACGTATGTACAATTAGAGTGCACAAAGTTATTTGCTAATTGTACACATAATGTTCTTTGACAAACTTGATAAGAAACATCCAAAGCACTTTTTCATATACTATTTTATGCGAGTATAATATTTAATCCACATAAAGACCCCAATGATGTTGTCTTAAAGAAACACCAGTCCCTTCTAACTGTTCCTAGGCACAGCATAACCATGAGATCCCAGGCCTTCTCCTACTCTGCCCCCACCTACTGGAACTGCCTGCCAGTATCCATCTGGCTCTCTCCCTCTCATGCCTGCTTCAAAAAGGAGTTGCACCACTACTATTAGATGCCAACCCTTGTTTACCTGTTTCTTCCCTCCTTGACTGACCTGCCTGCACCGCAAAACTACTGCTTGTCCCTGTTGTCTAACTTAAAGCACTTATGCATTCTGCCATTTTAGCTCTTTTTCACCACTAGGTTTTACTGACCTGGTTTACTTCCTTACTATACTGTACTATTGTCAATACCTTTACTAAAGCTGCATTTACTCGGCCCTCTATGTTGTACTTTGTACTATAATGCATTATGTTTTATTTTTTTTTATTTAGTTTATAATTTCTCCTTGTTCCCCTATATTTTCCCTCATTCACCATGTACAAATTATGTTATGATCTTTACCTCTTGCATTGTTCACTTTAATTGGTTCCCTGTTCCAAGTGTCATTATTGTATCTATTTGATTTGTACTCTCCAAGGTTGTGCCAGAAAATAGGCACATTAAATGTCTAGTGCACCCACCCGGATATCAAACACCAAATAAATAAATAATAATAAAAGGTGTGAGAAGAGCACAATGGCATATATTGCTCACTTCCACATATTTGTTTAGAGATACAGCCAGAAAATTAAAATTAAGAATATTATCCCAGCCTACCTTGTTGATCAAAACATGCTTAAAAGTTATCAACCATGCTTCAGGGAGAAATGCTGAGTTATTCCCCTATAGGTATCCTAGTCTTGATTCTGTTGTTTTTAATCATATCCAGATAGTATTGCATTGAAAAGTTTTCATCCAAATGGAATTCTAAATACTTAAAATGACTACCCTATCACTTTTTGTTCCACTAGCCTCAGCTATAGATAGGCCATTCGTGATTTAGGCCAACCTCTGTTAAGTTCCAACAACCATTAACTTTGTTTCTGAGATTCATGCATTTCCAGTTTTTGTGGTACAGGCTGGTTTTGAAGAATATCAAGGCTGTGCTGCAGACTCTGTTGTAGACACTCCACAGTGAGACCTCAGTCAAAAAATGACCATGTTATTTGCATACATGATAGTACTGACTGATTTATTAGGTTCTGGCAATTCTTTTATAAAAATAGAAAAAAGAAAGGATCTTAACCCTTAGGCTGCTGACAGAATTCAAACGTAAAGGAATTCTGGACTGATATATCAGTCAGTGGCACAACAAGAGTTAATACTGGCCCTTGTAGTACTCCAGACTTAATCATATAGAGGATTGTCTATGGAGAGTCATTCACAACAAGGATATTCTCAAGCATAAGGTCTCCTTGGCAACGTTAGAACTTGATAATGAAGCTTGAGAGGTCATCTGTTGCCAATGAGACCTCGAGATCAGAGAAGATCCGTGTTTGTGAATGACTCCCCATAGACAATCTTTTATGGTGTATGGGGAGTCTATTCAATAAAAAACAGTGAATGGACACAGAAAATAACTATCACATTTTTTTAAAACAAGCCTTACTTGGCTTCAGTGTAGTGTCTCATTCTAGCACTACTTGCTTCCTCTCCACCATGGCTGCTACATCGAGCATGCACGAATGTGTTCAGTCTTGTTTTGCTGCACCAGTAACGTATTGAGTGCAGCACAACAACGCCATTCCAGGCATGGATTTCCATGCAGAACGGCGTTCCACCATACACTATGCTGAATTCCAATATGGCATTCTGTATTTTAACTCTTTATCATTGCAGGCCCAAATCTCTAACTCTCTCTAGTATGCAGTCTGCTAGTCAAATACCAGACAGCTTATGGATCAGTATTGTGTTATTTACCATATCAAAGGCCTTGGTTAGATCAATAGAAATTGAACCCACAAGATGACTTCTTTCAAAGGCATCAAATGATGTTAAATTCTATGGACTGTACTCAATGAAACTGTTTAGGCTTTGTTCCCATTAATAGAAAAATAGAAACACAGAAGCATAGAAGTTGTCAGCTGATAAGGACCTCTTGGCCCACCTAATCTGTCCTGAATTCCCTACTTACTGTGCTACCACAGACCCTACTCATTCTCTGGCCTTACCCCCCTCCCTCCACCACCACCACCAGCCCTATTACTATGGACCCCTTGTGTCTATCCCATGCATGCATGAATCTGGATACCATTTTAGTACCCACTACCTCCACTGGGAGGCTGTTCTATGCATCCACCTCCCTTTTCATGAAGAAGTATTGCTTCACATCTCCTCTGAGTCCCCCCCCCAGCTTCATGTCATGACCCCTTGTCCTCGAGAATCTCTTTCTATGTAAAATACTACCCTCCTGTATCTTATTAATACCTTTGAGGTATTTGAAAGTTTCTATCATGTCCTCCCTTTCCCTCCTTTCCTCTAGAGTGTACATATTTAATTCCTTGAGTCACCCTTCTTATGTCTTTTGATGCAGGCCATGCACCCAATCTATGTCTTTTTGGAGATGGGACCTCCAATACTGGACGCAGTACTCTAGGTGGGGCGTCACCATTTATCTATACAGGGGGTAACACACCCTCTCCCTTTCTGCTGGTGATACCCCTTCCTATGCACCCAAGCATTCTGTTAGCTTTCCCCAATGCCTTATCACACTGCTTTGCTACGTTCAGTTCATCAGATATGATGACCCTCATGTCTCTTTCCTGTTTTGTGGTCGTCAATACACCCCACACCCAAATTGTACATTTCTCTCGGGTTTGCATACATGATAGAAGTACTGCAGATGCATATATGGTACTGGATTCATACTTTTAAAAAGCACATAAGTATCACAGTTGATAATCACACCTACTAACTCTGTCATATTTATGTCTCAGGAATGCTTTTTTAGTAACTGTATGTTTATGAAATTACATTGTATTCATGGGTGTGTGCTTTACATACATGTATTGATTTGAGGTTCACTCAAAAACAATGTTTGAAAATATGCATAGTTAAGCAATATGCTTGTCAGGGCAGAACTGCCTCCTGTGATGCAGTTCTGTTTATATTAAGTAATTCAGAAGATACACATAGGTCCTTTGGGTCTATATTTAATAACTGTTTCAAAACATAAAAACTCAGTAATCTAGGCAATGACGTGTTGAATGAATAATTATAAGTGTCAAAAGAATGCATGCTATACAGTGCTTTACAGTAACTCAGTACTTTAACCCCTACAATAGTGTGGGACTGAGTAATAAAGTCAGAAAAATGGGATTGCAAGTGAGAATGTTATAACACTTTTCAGAAAGCATACAGTATATGTAGACTCAGAATATTAATGAGCACTAGTATGAAACCTGCTTTCCTAAATTCATTTTACATTTAGTACATGAGTCCAACAAAGCACCTACCCAACCTTGTTCTCATATGAACTCAAGTGATCTGAACAACTTAGTAAAGTTCCTCACACTGATAAGGTAACACAAGTTCAACAAACGTAATCAATACATGATTTAGCTGCTAAGCATTAAAGCTAGGAGTTCCCTTCACAGACTGGAACTGTAATATCTAAATGAGTCAACAAGTTATTGTTCTGATAACTGCATGAGTCATGGACTTCCCATGCTTTTTGATGCTGATTACAAACTGTGTGAAGCCAGCAGACTGGTGATTTAATCATTCCCTGTTTGAGTAATCCCTTATGCTATAGGTTGCTACATACCCTAGTTATTACTGTATTTGTTTCTCATTTTCACTTGTTTAGTGGTTTTCAAATGCAGTGATGACACATAGGGAGCTATATGCACAGCTTCACATCTGTCATAAGGAGTGACTGTCTCCAACCAGATTCTTATTCACTTTTCCAGAGGTGTGGGCTAAGGAAATTCAGTCATCCAGGGTCTGAAAAATCAGCTAAGGCATATGAACATACGAAATTTGCCAGCAGATAGTCCTAGAGGTCTATCAAGTCTGCTCGAATGTGCAGCTAGTACTCCTTATTCTGTAGCTGCCCCTTCCTTCCACCCTTCCCCTGCATTGACCCTCCCCTCTTGTCCTGTCCCATCCCCTTTTGAAGCAGTCCACTGTTCCACTGGATACCACTTCTGCAGGTAACTCATTCCACCCAGCTACTACCCTCTCTGTAAAAAAGTGCGGCATCATCTCCCTCCTGAACCTTCCTTCCTCCAGTCTCCTATCATGGCCCCTTGTGTCCCTCCCCTCCCCTTCCTTACTTTGGACAGCCCCTCAGTACCAGTCTTGTTTATTCCTTTCATGTACTTAAAGGTTTCAGTCATGTCCCCCCTGCCCTTCTCTCCTCCTGCCAGTACATGTTCAATTCCCTCAGCCTCTTCTCATATGATAAGTCCCCCAGCCCCTTGATCTACTTTGTCACCCTGCACTGCACCCCCTCCAGTTACTTAATGTCCCTTTTCAGATACAGGTGCCAGTACTGCACGCAGTACTCCAGGTACAGTCTAACCAATGACCTATACAGTGGCAGAATCACCTCCTTCATCCTCAAGGATATACCCCTTGCAATGCAACCCAGCATTTTGTTGGCCTTTGCAGCTGCCTTCCTACATTGTGCTGAGTTCTTCATTGACCCTGTAATGAGCACCCCCAGATCATTCTCCTCTGTCTGGGCTAGCTGCACTCCCCCCAGCTGGTAACTCCTCCTTGGGTTCTTCATCCCAAAATGCAGCACCTTGCAGTTTTTGGCATTAAACCCCATTTGCCAGGAGTCTGACCAGGTTTCAAGCTTTGCCAGATCATCCTGCAACCCGTGACATCCTCCTAGGTCATCCACCACCACTCCTACCTTGGTATCATCAGCAAACAGACTGATCTTGCTCTTGATGTCCAATGATATGTCTGTAATGAATATCCCAAATAACACTGGTCTGAACACCGAACCCTGTGGAACACCGCTCGTCACTACCCTTGGGTGTGAGCACTCCCCACCCACCACCACCCTCTGTTGCCTTCCCTGAAGCCAGTTCCCTACCCATCTCACTAGCTTTGTACCTGTTTCTGTGCCTTCTAACTTACTTCCCAGCCTTCCATGCGGCACTGAGTCGAATGCCTTACTGAAGTCCAGATACAGGACATCCACTGCATGGCCCCAGTCCAGTTGCCTAGTTACCCAGTCATAGAACTCCACCAGGCTGGTTTGGCAGGATCTGCCATGCATGAAGCCTTGCTGTCTGCTGTCCTGTAGTCCTTTGGCCTCTAGGAGGGCCACCAGCCTCTCCTTCAGGATAGTCTCCATTAGCTTACCCACGATGGATGTGAGTCTGTAGTTCCCTGGTTCATCCTTGGGCCCACTCTTGTGGAGGGGCATCACATGAGCCATGCTCCAGTCCTGAGGTACACACCCTGAGTGTAGTGAGGCATTAAATAGGTCTGCCAAAGATCCCACAATGACCTCTGCCAGCTCCTTAAGTACCCTGGGGTGGATGCCATCTGGGCCTGGTGCCTTGTCCACCCTCAGCGCCTTCAAACCCTCCCGAACTCTGCCCTCCATGATTTCCCCATCTGTCACCCCCTCCTCCCTGTTTCTGCCATTCCTCCTCCCTTGGGTGTCACCCCCCTCTTCTCCTTAGTAAATACTGAGCAGAAGTAATCATTTAGTGCTTCTGCCTTAGCGCATCCTGCTTCCACCCAACCCCCTCCTTCCTAATCCTTACAGCTCCTTTTCTCTCTGATGTACCTAAAGAGGTCCTTCTCCCCCTTCTTAATGCCTTGTGCCAGCCTGAGCTCCATAGATACCTTAGCTCCCCTTACTGCCCAAGTCACCTCCTTCGATTCTGTCAAGTACCCCTCCCTGTCCTCCCTCCTCCCTGTTTTCTTGTACTTTCTAAAGGCAATTCTTTTTCTCCTTACCTTTTCCATGACCTCCTTGCTCAACCAGCTCAGTTTCTTAGCCCTAGCCTTCTTGCTCTGGGCCCTGCAGCAGGTTTTGGTTGCTTTATGAGCTCCCACCTCTGGTTAGTGTCCATACTAGGTTGAATTCTGGCCAAGTACCCTTTTACCACTTCCCCCATCCTCCCAAAGTCGGCTCCTCTGAAGTCCAGCACGCTTGTGCCAGATTCCACTCCTTCCTTGCCCATATCCAATGTGAGCCATACTGAGTGGTGGTCATTCCCTGACAGCGGTTCTTCCACCATAACTTCTCTCACAAATTCCCCATTTGCCAGTACAAGGTCAAGGATATTCCTTAACCTGCTTGGTTCACCGACCATTTGCAGCAGGAAGCTGTCCTGGAAGGTATCCAGCAGTACCTGCTCCCTTCTGTTCCTGGTTGTTGGGGTACTCCAGTCCACTCCTGGCATGTTGAAGTCCCCCACAATCACCACACTATCCTTCTCACAGGTCCTCCTGATCTGTCCCGCTAGTTCCCTGTCCAACTCCTCCGTCTGTTATGGCTGCCTGTACACCACTCCCATTCTGAGAATCCTATTCTTGGAATCCTGGATTTGCATCCAAAGTGACTCTGTACTACCCTCCTCACTTTCCTCCCTTAGACACTTCAGTCCTTCCTTCACATATAGTGCCACCCCCCCTCCTTTCCCAATCACCCTGTCCCTATGAAATAGCCTGCACCCTGGTACAGACAGGTCCCAGTCACTGTATTGGGTGGCCCATGTTTCTGTGATGGCTGCAATGTCCACCTCTCCCTCTACCATGAGCACCTGTAACTCTGCAGTTTTCCTCCCAAGGCTCCTAGCATTAAGGGTTACCACCTTCCATCCTTTCCCACCACTCCCATCCTGCCCCCCTTTCCTAGCATCACCAGTAGTACTTGCCATTTGTCCTTTGTCACTGTTATGGGGGTAAGCTCATATGGTTTCCCAACCTGTGGTCTCTGCATGTCTCTTGCCACTCCCCGCTCCTAGTTTAAATTCCCAACTTCCTCTATGTACTCCTTCATCCTCTGTTTCAACACTTTCTTTTCTTCCCCACTCAAGTGTAGTCTGTCCTTGGCATACAGACTACTATCCTCCCAGGTCCCTTCCCACACCCCCAACAGCCCATACCCTTTAGCATAACCCCAGGTTCTTAGCCATCCGTTAAATTCCTCTATTCTCATCTTTCTTGTTGTGCTTGCCTTGGGCACTGGAAGTATCTCTGAAAAAGTTACTGATCTTCCTGCCCTCTCACATAAGTGTCCTAGTTCCACAAACCTCCACTGAACTACATCTACTGTCATGTCACCCAGGTTGTTCGTCCCAAGATGTATAATTAAATGATGCTTGTCCCTATCCCTTCTAGCATATTTCAGAACAGATTGTCCCACCCTTTCCACTGTCATTCTTGGCATGGCCTTCACCCAAATGTGACTATGCCTCTCCCCCTTCCTACCCCACCTGACTCATCTTAGTATTGAGTCCCCAGCACTAAGATTCTACCCCTCTTACTCCCTGCTTGCTTCCATTCATCTCCATTTCTCATTTCCGGCTCCTCTCCTTCCTCCTGCACATTATTTCCCTCTTTTGCCCTGTTGCAATTTTCCCAGCTGAACTCCCCCCCCCCCCAATGGTTAGGTCCAGGCATTTATCAATTACTCCTCAAATTGCATCATTTCCCTCCTCCTTCTTCCTCTCTAGCAGTGCAAAACTATTTTCTGAAGTCCCCTCACAAATGCCCACTCCCTCTCTCTTCATAGTGACTTGTTCTCTCCTTTCCACTCCATGACTTTTGCCACTTCTTCTCCTCCCTTCACAAGTCCCTATCTCCTCCTTCCATTTGTCTTTTAACATAGAAACATAGAATTTGACAGCAGATAAGGACCGCTTGGCCCACCCAGTCTGCCCATTTCCCTACCTAATGGATAAGCTGCAGATCCTAGTTAACCAGCAGCCTACTTCTTTCTACCCCCACCGCCTAGAATTGCCTTATGACTGTCCCATGCATGCTTGAATTCCACCACTGTTTTTGACTCCACAACCTCCTCCGGAAGGCTGTTCCATGCATCCTAACCCTCTCTGTGAAAAATACTTCCTTAAATTACCTCTGAGCTGCCCCCATCTTCAAATGTGCCCCTTGTTCTTGCACACCTCTTTTTGAAAGATGCAACCCTCTTGGACTTTGTTGATTCCCTTGAGGTACTTGAAAGTTTCTATCATGTCCTCCCTCTCCCTGCTTTCCTCAAGGCTATACATATTAAGCTCCTCAAGTCTCTCTTCATATGTCTTCCAGTGCAGACCCTGCACCATTTTAGTTGCCCTCCTCTGGACAGCTTCCATCCTGTCTATGTCTTTGCGGAGACTGGGTCACCAGAACTGCACGCAGTACTCCAGATGAGGTCTCACCAGCTGTCTGTACAGAGGGATAATAACTTCCTGTTTTCTACTGGTGATGCCTCTCCCTATGCATCCCAGTATCCCCCCAGCCCTCCTTGCTGCCCTCTCACATTGCTAGCCTACCTTTAGGTCATCTGATATGACTAACCCCAGGTCTCTTTCCATTTTTGTTGTTGTTAGTATCTCACCCCCCATTGTGTACTCTTCCCCTGGGTTTTTGTTTCCCAGGTGCATTACCTTGCACTTCTTAGCATTGAATCTAAGCTGCCATACATTTGACCATTCCTCTAACCTTCCAAGTCCTTCTCATCCTTTCCACCCCACCTTGTGCATCAACTCTGTTGCAGATCTTTGTGTCATCTGCAAAGAGACATACTTTTCCTTCCAGTCCCTCTGCAGTAATATTATAAAGACATTGAAGAGGACTGAATCTAACTCTGAACCCTGGGTACCCCACTAGGTAACCCCCTTTCTTCAGAGTGGACTCCATTTACTATTACTCTCTGTGTCTATTCTCCTGCCAATTCTTTACCCAGGCTGTCATCTTGGGACCCACTCCCAAGCTAGCTAACCTGTATATTAATCTTTTATGTGGGACTGTGTCAAATGCCTTGCTAAAGTCTAGGTAGGCCATGTTCACAGCCCTCCTGATCTACTACTTTGGTCACCCAGTCAAGAAATCTATCAGATTTGTCTGGCATAACCTTCCGCTGTGAATCCATGCTGCCTTGGGTCCTGTGCCCTCTGGCCTCTAGATACTCGACAATTATTTCCTTCAGAGTGATTCCATCATTTCCCTACCACTGAGGTTAAACTAACAGGTCTATAGTTTCCTGCTTCTGCCTTGCTCCTACTTTTGTGAAGGGGAATCACATCTGTCCTCCTCCAGTCCTCAGGTACCACCCCATCCTCCCATGATTTGTTAAATAGGGTAGTCAGTGGTGTCACTAGTTCTACCCTTAGTTCTTTTAGAATTCTGGGATGAATCCCATCAGGCCCCATTGCTTTGTCCACCTTCAGTTTTAAGAGTTCTTTCAGAACCCTTTGTTCTGTAAATGGGCTGATATCAACTTCTGTATCCAGAGTGTTTCTACTGGTTGTTTTAGGTACCTCCCCCTCTTCCTTTGTAAATACTGAGGAAAAATATTTGTTTAGTATCTCTGCCTTTTCACAGTCACCCTCTGCCCACCCTCCCTCCCTTTATTAAGCCTCACTATCCCTCCCTTGGTCTTCCTTTGCTCCCTGATGTACCTATAAAAGGTTTTATCCCCCTTCTTAACTGAGTTGGCTATTTTTTCCCTCGGTTTGGGCCTTTGCTGTTCTGACTGCCTTCCCAGCTTCCTTTTGCTTTAACTGATACAGTTCTCTGTCCTGCTCCTTCTGTGATTCCTTGTACTTCCTGAATGCGTTCTTTTTCTCTTGAACCTTCACTGCCACTTCCTTTGAGAACCATAGTGTTTCTTACATCCTTTCGTTTTGTTTATTTGCTTCACACAAAGGCTTGTTACCTCTGTGATGGCAGTTTTTATTATTCCCCATTGTTCTTCCACCCCTGCTTCCTGCCCATTTGCCAGTGCATTCCTTAGGCATTCACCCATTTTGCTAAAGTCAGCCCTCCTAAAGTCCAGTACTTTTGCCTTTGTATGGCTTGACTCTATTGCTGTGTTTATTGTGAACCATACTGTTCGATGGTCACTAGTTCCCAGATGGCTACCCACTTCTACATCTGTGATCCTCTCTTCATCTCCATTTGAGAGAACTAGGTCTAAGATTGCTCCCTCTTGAGTGGGCTCCAATACTAGTTGTCTAAGTCATGTCCCCTGTAGGGCATCTAGAATAACCCCACTCATCGAAGTGGCTGCTGCAACTGCACTCCAGTTAACATCTGGCATATTCAGATCACCCATCAGCAATATCTCCCCTTTTTCTGCCATTCTAAGTATACTTTCTATCATTTCCTTGTCCATTTCCTCCCCCTGAGAAGGGGGTCTGTATACAACCTATGCGGATTATGTGGTGCCATTGCCAGTCTCCAAATTTACCCACAGTGCTTCTTCTTCTCCTCCCTGTTTTCCCTTTTGTTCTGTTGCTTTGATTACTTCCCTTATGTAAAGAGCTACTCCTCCTCCTCTTTTACCCTCCCTGTCCCTCCTGTAGATAGTGTATCCTGGTATGTTTATGTCCCAGTCATGGTTTTGTGTGTACCATGTTTCTGTGACTGCCACAATATCCAGATGTTCCTCCTCCATCAAGGCCACTAATTCAGGAAGCTTGTTACTCAGACTATGGGCATTGGTACTCATTGCTCTCCATTTTTTGATGGCTTTACCTTCTGTTGCAGCATCCCCCACTGACCTTTCTACCTCAGTCTTTTTCTCATTTAGTACCCTGTTTTGTAGGGAGAGGCTGGGATTTTCCTGCTGCTTATCAGTGCCTCCCCCCTTGACTAGTTTAAAAGCTTGCCAATGAAGCATTTAAACCAATTGCTCAAAAGACTTGTTCCCTTCCTGGACAGATGCAGACCATCCTGCCAGTATAGGCTGGTGTCCCTCCAAGTGGAACCCCAGTCCCCAATGAAGCCAAACCCCTGTGCTCCACACCATTTTTTCAACTATTCATTAAACTGCGTGGTGCAAAGTACCCTCGCCTCACTCATGCCATTGACAGGCAGCACCTCTGAGAAGGATACTGTGTGTTCTGCTTGTCTTAGGCCCCTCCCCAATTCTACAAAGTCCTTCTGCACTGCTCTAATCTCATGTTGAGCCAAGTCATTTGTCCCTAGGTGGACAATGATGTCCAGCTCAGACTCCTGTGCAGCTGTTCTCGTGATCCCGGGGATGCGCTTCCTGTCCCTCCAAGCCATGGCACCAGGCAGGCACCTTACTTCAGTTTTCCCTGCTCCCACCAGTTCTATCCCCCTAATAATTGAGTCCCCACCAGGAGCTGCTTCCTTTCCTTGTGGTGTCCTCTGCCTCCTTCCTGTGGGCCTCCCTTGTGACAGTTGTCCTCCGCCTCCTTAGTCTCCTCTGCGGGTGCATCCATAGGTGAGCTATGCTCCCCCAGAATAGTGTATGGATTGTGGAGTGGAACAACTGACTGGGTGTGCCTCTGTTCCACCATCCTCACCCTCCCTGAGAGCCCACTGTGGTCCAACTGCTGTGCTTTCTTCACAACCTCTGAGATAGTGGTGGTGGTGGTGGCTCTGGTGCTCCCTGGATGGGAGAGGTTCCCTTCCTACTGTCCAGTGTGGCCTGGGAGAAGGTTCCCTTACTACTCTACAGTGTGGCCTGAAGATGGGCAACTTCCTCCCTCAGGGCAGAGAGTTGTCTGCAAATAGGGCAGCATCTCAGCCTCCAGAAAGACTCCCAGAAGACTGCTGCCCCACTGCCATTACATTGCACTACTCCCCACATATGTATGTACTTTTTTTTTGTGTGTGTGTTTGTGTGTGTGATTGGTTTATTATATAGAAATATATATATTATACAATTTGTATGCTTATATTGTCAGTGCAGTGTGCTAGAAAGGATATGACATTGATATGCACCTTGCACTCTTGAGGAAATGATGTCAGAACCCCAGGTATAAAGGAACTATTTCCAGGGGTTGGTGGGGTGAGGGGTGGGAAGGGGTTGGGCCTAAACTGTGCCCTCACAAAACAATCAGCTAAGAGCTCTGACCCACCGCTGCGATGAGTGCCTTCCTGTCAGCAAGATACCCTACACAACAATTTGACAGAGAAAATACCCTACTAATCAAACAGAGAAAAATCCAGACATCCAAGTCAGACACAGGTAAACCTCCTCAGCCCCAAAACAGCCTGGTAGTTTGTACTCTGAAAGCAGTCAGCCCCAAAATAAGTCAGTTGTGCTTTAAACTCTTCCTGCACTAAAAATCTTAAGAATTGTAACAAACGTAAAGCTAGATCCACCTCCCTCTGTTGCTTGAAAGACTGTCTTTTCCTGATAATTCTAAGTTCCTTATTTCACCTTTCAGTTAGACGTAGCCTCCACCTGCAGAATATCTGCTACAAACCAAAGACAATTGTAAGGTTCACCACCCTCTGTTGTGAGCACAACTCGCTTTCTTGCAAATCCTATGTTCAGTATTGCAGCTTCCAGCCAGAGGTAGTTTGACTTGAAAAAAAAAAAGGGGGAAACTTGGGGGAGTGTTTGGTATCCTTCATCTGGAAGGGTGGGGGGTCACTGGTGGGCAATTACAGCAATGGGTATCGTTTTGATTCCTGATCTGGTTTCCCTGGCGATCATTCTTCCTGTCCTGGCCCCTTTGTCTCCACTTCCCTTCTTCTGACCCTCTCTTCACCACTGTTAGCTCAAATCACCCTCCCTCATCTCCCCTCCTCCCTTCTTCCAGTATTGGGCTAAACCCACCCCCAGTCTGCCTTGCCTGTATTAGTTCCTCCTGCAGACTCTCAATCTCCTTTCTAAGTTTCTCTATGTGGTTGCACACTAAACATCCTCCCACACTCCAGGCAATGTTTAGAAAGATTGGTGTACACAATTGTTGCAGCCTACCACCCTACCCATTGCTGTAATTGCCCACCAGCTACCCCCACCCTTCCAGATGAAGGATACCAAACACTCCACCAAGTTTCCCCTCTCCCCCCTCTGTCTATGCAAAACATTCTTTTCTTAATTTCCCTTACCCCTTTTGTTGTACACATTTAGACAGATGGAGCAACTGCTTTTTACTTTCCTATCCTTCCTATCCACACCCAAAAAGAGGCTTTAAGTAACTATTGCACAACCTTCTTCAAACTCCTACTCCTCCTTTCCACAATGCAAATAGCAATGCAAAGAAGTAACAATGAAAGCTCCTTGATTTGCAGTTACTTCCCTTCCACTGAGATAGCAGTCACCTCTTCAGTCACTGCTGTTCCTTTCCTGGATATCTGCTTCTGCTATGACAGGTGCATGCCCTTTGCCCGTTTGAGGAAGTGATGTCAGAACCCCTGGTATAAAGGAAATCACGGACCTGGAGTGGGTGTGGTAAGGGGCTGGAAGGGTGGGGCCAGCCCAAGTCTTCCAGAAACAATCAGGTAGCTGAGGCCCCAGTCAGTCCATTAGCACCCTTTCCCCACTATGCACTAAACTTTGAAGCTAATGAAGCCAGCAAAAAGAAATCACAATTCTACTCAAAGCCCCAAAATAGGTTTGCTACCAAAATAAACAGGTCTCCAATTCAAACAGCTTCACCATCAACACATCAAAATAAGCTTGAATTTAGAAGATATAGGTCGCCAGTTCAAAGAAACTGCCCCAGTTAAATCATAACAAATAGGCTTTAAATCAGAAGAAATAGGCCTCCACAAATGCAGCCTGCTACACAGTGAAACATCAAACAAATGAGCCCACTTATAGTCACCAAAACAGGTTTCAAAATTCCAACAGCTCCCAAAACAATACCCTGCTAGCTGCTTAGAATTAGTAAGAAAGAAAAGAAATAACCTTCTACCAAGTAAAATGCACAAGAAACAATGTAAAAACAGCAAGAAGAAACTACTATACTGGAACTGATCTGATCCATTCCCCTTCTGGATGCAGTTTGTTTGTATTTATCATTCATTTTGTGAAAGACTAATATACCTTGGCTGAAACAAAAATAGAAATACAGAAACATAGAATTTGATGACAGATAAGGATCACTTGGCCCACCTAATCGGCCCATGTTCCTTACCTACTGTCCTTTTGTAGACAATACTTGAACTCTGGCGTTGCACCTTTTCCTTGTTTCTAAGGTTCCTTATGTTTATCCCATGCCTTCTTAAATCTCATTACAGTTTTTCCGCCTACTACCTCCTCAGTGAGGCTGTTCCAGGCATCCACCACCCTTTCTGTGAAGAAGTATTTTCTTACATTTTCCCTGATTCTACCCCCCTTCAGCTTCATTGCATGACTCCTTGTTCTTGTGCATGCTTATCTCTGAAAAAGGCTTCCCTCTTGAACCTTATTTATACACTTGAGGTATTTAAAAATCACATAGTCACAAAGTCACAAATAGCTGTAGTTTTCTTGAAAATTACAGTATAAGAAAAATGTGGAAAAATATTCCTTTTTGAAGAAATCTTTCACATAGAAGTACTGTACTTTGTAAATGTTCTCACTTATGTAATGGCAGCTATTGTATATAATATACATGTATACCCAACAGTGTCATTCAGAAAAATTATATCATTATTACTTTTAACTATAATTGTTCAGCAAGCAGACTCTGATTTTTCTGACTTGTTTATAAGTTCACCAGTCCATAAGGTAGGGAAAGAGATGAGATCAAAGTAAAGAAAGGAAAAAACAGTGGACTGTGCATGGCATAGTACGGTTGCATAGCACTATATCATGAACAGTATGCTGGGCATAGGTTACCGTGGCCATAGGCTGCCTGCTCACTTGTCCAGTCTTGCTTTTATGACCACTTCTGGACCACCAAGTTATGGATATGTCCCAAAGTCCTGCAGCAATCCCTGCTGGTTCAGAAGACTTCATCCTGACCCAGTATCAATATTTTGAAGATCAAGAATTAGCGTGTAAGCACCTGCTATAATATCAGTAAAGCAAACTGTGACAGAGTGGTCTATTCTGGACTCAGCCTGTATCACTGTTATCAACTTTCTCAATGCTTCAGTAGCTGCCACTAACCAGCCTAGACATCCTTTGGGGGAATCTCCAAGTTCGCATACCTTCAGAGCCACTGCTCACACAGTACAGTGCTCCTTGCTCAAGGTCACATGACCCACCCCTCTCTGTCACAGCTGCGAACACTTTACTTTAGAAACAGATATGGTATCTGTGGCCTTCTCCTCAGTGACTGACATGCAGTTATTGTCAGTTATAAGTTGGTTAGCTGTACCCCAAAGGATTCAGTCACAGAAACATGAAATGGAAATGTATAAAAATAATGGGCAGAATTTTCAAACCTATTAGATCACTACAAGCCCCGGTTGCTCCGACGATACAGCACATAGGGCTTGCTGCAATCTAACATGATTTTCTATTTCATGCAGTAATTGCCGCAAGGTAGACCACCTTCCTCTGGTCTATTTTTGACAATCCTGGGCTCCTTTGTTACAGAGCTTGCACAAGATATTTGGCATAAGCTGCTGTAACTCATGGAAACCATTGCACCTGCACCCAAGATTGGAAAATCAGGTGTAGTTGCAGCAAAGGGTTTCTGTGCACAGCCAGAATCACAGTGTGGTGGCGTCATGCTGGACGCAATCCCTACACCACTATTCAAAAATTCTGCCCAATATTTTGAATATTTCAAGACAATTACACAGCTACTACAGGATATTACAACAACATTAAGGACAACAGTAATTCTACAAAAAAGAAAAGAAAAGAAACTTGTTTTGATACAGAAGGTTTCACACAAAAAGTCTGACTCTTTCTCTCTCTAACAAGGTAGTTTAGCTAACCACAAGACACTTTGAATCAGGGCAGACAAACTTTTAGAAGGCTTTCTTATTAGTGACTTTGAGATGAGGAACAGACCAGCTGTGGCCTGCTTGTAAATGTACTACTTCAAGCTGTCTAGTTTTGAAATTCTGAAATCTGGGTGGACACTAGAAGTGTCTTTGATGTCAGGAATCCCCTACCTAACACAAACATTCCTGTAAGGGCTCATGGTAATTATCCAATGGACTGGTACAAGCTGGTACTTCCAACTGTGGCACCAGACAAAATATTTTTAATCTGTGATGTTTGAGTGACATACTGGATGATGCATTATGGAGGGCAACTAGAGGGTTTTAGGTCTGACAGGACTCTGATACCTTACAACTAGCATTAAGAGAAATCGAAAACTGGGCAATAATAAATAAATCTACATTTAATGTAAATAAATGTAGGATCATGCACCTGGGGAAAAATAACACCCATTATGAATATACAATAAATGGAGTAGTGTTGCAGGAAACATCAGAAGAAAAGGACCTGGGGATTTATATTACCAATGATCTGAGTTTTAAGACACACTGTAATCACATTATCAGAAAATCCAGTGGTCTCCTACATTGTATAAACAAGCATATTTAAAGTAGAGACAGATCGGTGGTAATGCCTCTATATAAGGCTCTGATCCATCTGCATCTGGAATATTGTGCCCAATTTTGGTCACCTGGGGAAAAAGGGACCATAAAATCACTGGAACAAGTACAAAGGAAAGCAACACGACATGTGACAGGCCTTGAGGGGTTAAGCTACCAACAGAAACTGGTAGAATTGAAACTGTATTCTTTGGAATTCTGGTGGCTCCGAGGTGATATGTGCATGGTATACAGAGCACTATCAGATGATGACCTGTGGCATAAACTGGGACTGGAGTTAAGGATGCAGCCATATGATACACGAGCTCACCCATTTCGAATCCGGATCAGCTCCTTCTGTAAAAATGCTAGGAAAAACTGGTTTAGTAAAAGGATAACTAAATGGAATGGAATGGTCTACCCTTGGAAATAGTGGCGAGTTCGTCAATGAATATTTTTAAAAATTCCTTGGATGAATACCTGATTAAACAAGATATAACTGGATATTAACCAGGCAGGCCATTATGGACTTTTGTCTTCTTGGCCTTGTAATAACCTATGAGACCTATGAATATGGTAATGGTAGCCTTGTCCTCAGTGGTGGAAATACAGTTATAGTCAGTTATAAGTGGATTAGTTGAACTGCAAAGGATTCAGTCACGGAAACATGAAATGCATAAAAATAATATTTTTAATATTTCAAGGTAATTACACAGGTACTAGAGGATATTACGACAACACTATAGGGGACAGGAATTCCATCAAAATAAAAAGAAACTTGTTTTGATACAGAAGGTTTCACACAGAAAAACTCCAACTCTTTCTCTCCCTCCCTCTCCAACAAGGTAGATTAACTTAGTACAAGACACTTTGAATCAGGGCAGACATGAACTTTTGCATGATTTATTCATAGTCCCAAGCCTGACTGAGTCTGTTAGGCCCTGTCAGACCTAAAATCCTCTAGTTGCTCCCCCATGACACATCAAACAGTATATCACTCTGACATCACAGATTCAAATTTTTGTCTGGAGCTGCCATTGGAAGGACCAGCTTGTACCAGTCTGTTGGTTAATTACCATATGCCCCTACAGGAATGCTTGTTAGTTAGCTTCTTCCTAACCTCAGACATACTTCTAGTGCCCACCCATATTTCAGTGGTACAACGCTGGACAGCCTGAACTAGTAAATTTACAAGCAGATCCCAACTCGTATATCCCTTGTCTCAGAGTCACTGATAAGAAAGCCTGACTGTTTCCTGCAGAAAGAATTACATATGAAAAAAATGAAATACTGTACAGGTACCTAGCAAATTGTTAAATTACACAAATATGTAAGCAGTAATACCCAACAGGGTGGGCATTATTTGGGAAATACCAGACTGCCCAGGGGCGTAATGAGGCCCAATGCTGCAGGTGGAGGGCCTTATAGCCCCTGGAAGGTTTGATATTTCCTAATAATGTCCACCCTGGAGGGTATTATTGTACTTAGAAAATGGCTCAAATGTAATATTTTTAATAAAATCGAATCATAATTAAGAATAAGTCTAATACATTTTAAAAATAGAATACAAATATTTCTTTTGTGAAATAGTTCCTGTGTTGTGCTGCACTGTCTAATAGAGGGTACTGCTGATTGGTGGAGCTTGTTTGGGTGATGTTGATTCGTGCCCCATGGTGTTATGGGAGTTGTAGTTGTATGATCCGAGGTCACAGCGTGTGACACTGCAAGAATCGAGTGGCATTTAAAAAAAAGAAAGAAAAGAAAAGAATCCCAAGACTGTGGCAAGTGAAGTACAACTGTTTAGGCTAGTAGGTAAGTGTTTTCTGTAGGATTCAGAAGCATGTTTTCTGTCGGAGTCAGAAGCACAGTGAGCAGTGCAGGATTGGGACTGGCGTGCAGCTAGGTCAGATCGTTTGTGAGCATGGGGATTGGCGGTCAGGACGGGAGTGTTTTGAATACCTCCATTGTGTGCAGTTTTCTGGCAGGGGGAGAAGAAGATGAGTTGTTTTCTTCTTCTGTATGTATTTTTTTTATGCAGCTTTCCATTTCTTTGTGTGGAAAGTGGTGGTTTGACAACTCAAGGGTTGGGTCCTCCCACTTGGTCTCTCGCTTAGCGAGGGAAAAAATATGGTGGCAACATATTTTTTAAACTAAAACTGGCCATAACTGGCACTTGTTTTTCGGAGGACATCTATTGAAAACTAATTGCCCAGCTCTGGAGCCTGCCAGCCAATCAGCTCATAAGAATATTCTTTGCCATTTTCTAAAAAGAAAATAAAACAAATATGAAGTTGGAATTGGAACTTGGAAATGACAAAAACAATTGCTATTGGAGTGTGGCTAATACTCAATGTCAAACTCATTAATCTTATGAATAATTACTTTCCTGTGAACATTCCCAATAACAAAAAAGGTAAGAAACCACCCAGGTTTACAAAAAAAAAACTGACAAAAAACAAACATAAGGCATTTATACATAAGAAAAATAAACTATCAGATGCATCTGAGGATAAATACAAAAATGCTTTAAAAACTCTTAGATGAACCTAGTGGGTGATTTGATGCCTTGTATGTACACAACACAAACTTTCAGGATACACAAAACCCTTTTTCATGTTTCATAGGTTTACCACAGCAAGAAAAACCTAAGTCCATAATGCTAACCATTTTAATGATGGCCCTTAATATTTCTATTTGTTAAATTGTCAAGTCTATGCTTAAATTCCCAGGACCACCTTGAAAATGAGCTTGCTCAATAGGTTAAATAAAGTGATTGATTGATTGAAATTCCTCTCTCCAGTGTTACTTGCCACTACTTCCACTGGTAAGCTGTTCCAGACTTTCCGGACTCTTACTGAGAACCAGTATTTTCTTTTGGTAGACTGATATCCCTTGCCTGTGATTTGCAGTCGGCGTGCTTTCATATTGTAATTTAGATTTTTTTATTTCAAGGCCCAACTGTTCCCACACAACAGGGTCTGAAAGTGCTTTGAAGATCAAGCACATTTCTCCTCTTAACCTGAGGTACTCCAATGAGTACATCCCTAACTCCATTAGTCTCTGCTCATATTCCTGATCCCTTATATTACTGACTAGTTTAATAGCTCTTCTGTGTACCTCTTCCAGGGCTTTTACTTCAGTTTTCCCTTCTAGGGTCCAAAACTGGGCAGAGTACTCCATATGGGTCTCACCAGGGAGCTATAAAGGGGAACTATCACTTCCCTGTCTCTGCTTTTGATATGTCTCTTAATGCAATTATGTATACCACTAGCTTTTTTAACTATGTGGTTGCAATTACCTATATTTATTGTTGCACTATGTTATGTTTTCCATTATATCTGTCATCTTGTTAACTGCTGTTTACTCCAATGTGAGTGCACAATGTCCAATCTGATTGTATGCTATGTTTACCGTTTTGTATTTACTTTTACTGTTCAGCAATTACCTGTAACTACTTTACTGTACATGATGTTCCTGCACTGATGTAATGTACTTGTCTTACCACTCTTTTTGTACTCTCCCAGGTCGTGCCTGAAAATAGTCATTGTTTGGCTAGTGTACTCACCTGGTTAACAAAAACTAAATACAGTAAACAAATGCAATTTGAAACTTAAATTGTTTGATATTCTTACACTAAGATTCCTTTCGACCATGACTTCCTTCAGGGTAATGCCATTTAACCTATACCTGAATTTCTGATTTTTTTGTCCCCAGGTGCATCACAGTGCATTTTTCAGCATTGAATGTTAACTTGTGGTTTATTGTCCACTCTTCCAACTCACCCAATGCTAACTGTAGTGTGCCTACATCCTTAGGATTATTACTGGTAGGCCTAACGTCATATTGCCTGCAAATTTATACTCCCAGACCTTCTCTGTGGGGTTTGTGGAGGAAATATAGATATTAAATAGGAAGAGTCTCAGGAAGGATGCCCTGCGGGACCCCACTGGTGACCTCTCACTAGTCAGCATATGCCCCTGGGATGCACACCCTCTGTTTCCTACCAGTCAACCAGGATGCTGTCCATTTACTGATATTACCCTGGATATTGTGGTCAATTAAGGCATCAACAAGTTCCTCATGTGGGACCTTATCGAATGCCTTGGAGAGGTCCAAAAAGATAATGTCCACAGATTCTCCCATGTCCAATGCATTGCTGACATTACTGTAGAACTCCAGGAGGTTTATCTGGCAGAATCGACCCTTGGTAAAGCCGTGCCGGGTGTAGTCAATATCCCCCTTTTGTTGCATAAAAAGCACAATAAAATATTTTATAACCCCTTTAAAATCCCTTCTAGTATCTTCACCAGGACTGCAGTCAGGCTGATAGGCCTGTAATTCCCCACTACCTGCTTAGAGCCATTTTTGTGTATGGGCACCACCTCTGCCTGTCTCCAGACCTCCAAAACCTGTCCTGAATCCAGGGATTTCTGGAATATAGCTGTGATTGGGCCTGCAATCTCATGTGCAGGCTCCCTGATAACTCGGGGATGTAATCCATCAGGCCCTTGTGCCTTATTCTGGTCTAGTTTGAGAAATCTATCTCTGATGTTGCCATGTTCTATGGCTAGGTGGGTTTCTCTTGATACAGGTAAGTGATTCTTAGTTCCCATGGTTTTGTCATTGAAGACTGATGTAAAGGACTCATTGTATTGTTTGGCACTTTTGCTGTTATCAGTGACTGTTGTGCCATCTCTATTTTTTAGTGGTCCTATACTTTTGGCTCCTCCCCTTTTATTATTTATGTAGGAGCAGAAGTATTTATAATTATCCTTCACTTTACTAGTTAGCCTCAGCTAGTGTTTTTTCCTGGCCTGAGCTATTGCCCTTTTTGCTGTCTTAAGTGTTTTTCTATATAAGGCCCAACAGGTCTGGTGACTGCTTTTTTTGGCCCTAGCATAGGCTTTTTTCTTTCTATTGATAAGTTTTTTTACTGTGACTGTCATCCATGGTGGGGAAGCCCTGGGATTTTCATATTTCTTTCTAGTAGGCACATACTTTTTCACTAGGAAAGTAATTTGGTCTTCAAATATGGACCACATCTGGTTTAGTGTTGAGTGCCTAAAATCCTCCTCCTCCCATTTTCAGGTTGCCAGGTCCCTATGCATATTGTTGAAATCCACCTTGTGGTAATTGTTAATAGTGGTATCCCCCATGTCATGACAGTTTGTAGAAAAAGCAAACTTAAATACTTTGCATAGAACTGAGTAATAAACTTTTAGACATGAGTGTGATAGTTCCATTGATATGGAAGTAAAGAATAGGGTATGTGCAGAGACAAAAAAGGCAATCTTTGAAATAATAAGTGGCTATAAATCAGATTACCGATGCAGAACCCTCTACAAGGATGGAATATAACAACAGAAGGCCTATAAATTGTTAGGTGCTTATGTTGTAAAAGCCTTCCTAAAAACAGAATGTGTATGTGTGAGTATGCATGTGTGCATATGTGTGAGAGAAAACAAAAAGCATGTATGTATAAATTTATGCTGCATAAACACACTTGCCCATGAGAACACAGTAAACAAAAAGTGTGATCAAACATATAAATAAAAGTACAATCAAACATATACATAAAACCATGTTAATGTATATGGCACACTAAAAATATGTATTATATATAAGAGATAATGGGCTCAGTTTTCAAAGGGGCCCTTAAATTGATGTAAGCTGCAGCAAACAGCAGCTTGCATTGAAGCCCATTGAGCCAGGGACCCTGCGCTAGATTTTTGAAGAAAAGCGGGTCAGGAAAAAAATTCCCCATGGTTGCCGCAAGTGAACTACTGCATCCTAAACAGGATGCACTGGCCAAATAGGATGGAAGCTGCAGCACAAGCCATCAGTGTGGTAGCCAGGGACAGAGACTAGCCAATGCAAGTGCCCCATATCCACCAGACCTACAACAGTGGTACCACAACTGTGGCTGGGGGAATGGAGTGACATGGACACCATGGACTGTGAAAAGATGATGTGCCTGATGTGAGTGGCATGTGTGAGCCCTAGCACCCTCTAACACATCTGGTTGACTAGCACCCTTTGTTGGCAGGCCGCCCACCACCTGCTGCCAACACCAGACACAACCACACTACTGCAGGGTAAACCAGACCGAGCAGAGGGGCACACAGACAAAGGGGAGAGGCTGTACCTACCAGTGATACAGTATGTGCCATACCACCTGCGGTGCCTCTTGGTGGCAGCCAAAGTGGGACATCCATTGTAAGCACTGCATGCCTGTCAGCATAGAATGCTGGTGCACATGTGACATGCAGAGTATGCCACACCACACCCATTGCTAACTGCCGATTGGAACACCCTACTGTGTGCTTGTGGATGGCTTACTACTGCTACAAACCTGTACCACACCGCTGTATGACACCAGCATGTGTGTCCTGATGGCACCAGTCCTGCCCTGCAAATGGCCTGCACAGGATGGTAGGGAGCAGCTTGCAAGCAGGAGTAAGTCTTCTGCAGGTATGGGAGCTGCCTGGTGTCAGCATGGTAGGGCATTGTAGTCTGCTATGCCCCTTGGCAGCCTAACATAGAATACTGAGCAGGAATATTGGGTGCCTTGTGGTGCACAGGATGTGTCACCATCACAGCCCCTGTCCCCTGCACTGCTACCATGCCTGCAATTGCAACAAGTGCAGTCTGCACAGCTACATAGTGGACTGCTAGGGGACCTTCCCAAGATCAACAGCAGCCAGATGAATTGTACAACCACTGACAACCATGACAGTGCATGGAGGGGTCACTGATACTGCTTACTACCATTGCGTGCTGTGTGCCATAGTGCTGGTGATATCTCAGTAGACAGTACACCTGCAGCACAACATGTTCTCTTGCATCAGGGATACGGGTGCTGCGATCACACAGGTGGCATCACAGGGAGCAGGGTGGCTGTATTCATGGGGTGTTTGGTACACCTTGGTAAACTTGGATCACCAGCATGACACAAGGCTTCATGTTGCCAGGAACCATGCCAGACAGCCTTGGAGATATATATGTTCCTACTGTACTGTTTTATGTTATACTGGAAGGAGCTGTCACTAGCAACCCCCCCCCCCAAATCCGCAAGGATGCCTGGAAGCAAGAGTAGCCCTAATCTCAGTGAGGCTTTTACTGTTGTTACGTTGCAAAGAAATACACCAAAATGATAAAACTGCATTTAAAGAAATAAATGAAGGAAATGTAAAGGTAGCATTGCCTAGTTACTGGAGCACAGGCTTCAGAACCAGGAGGGCCAGGTTCACATCACACCCCAGGCACATACTCCACTATGTAACCCACAGCAAGTCACTTAATGTCTCAGTGCATCAGTGTGTACAGCTGCAAGCCTTGGTGAAAGCAGGACCACACTACAAACATGATGTGGCACCTCAGCTGGGATATCCTGCATGAATAAATACATTTAACATATATAGAAATAAATAAAGTACTTTAGTACCTGACGCTATGGAATCTATCCTGCCCAGTTTGCAACAGTGGGAATGTACTGTCCTGAGCTGAGCTAACACATACGTAACAAGAGCATATATGAAGGCAGTCAATTCCACTGATGGGCAGCTAAGAAGCAGGAATAGTACTGTCAGGTGTAGTGCTCCAGCAACCAAAAGTTCAAGGACACCAGCAGGTGGTGGTCAGGCCACTGATACAGCCCCAGTGTCTCTCTGATTTATGAAGTCTGGCAATGGTTGCTACAGATTGTGTTCTGGGCATGCCCACAGGAATGACTCTTCGGGAGGGTGAAGTCAGAATAAAAATGCAACAGCTTGAGGTGCTGTAAGAAATGGAAGTCTAGGAGTGAGGATTCTATTGGTGAGATCTGCCTTGAGTCACAGCTGTGCAATATGGGACTGCACTGCAATGAGAGATATGATTCATTAGACAATAGTTGTCATTGAAATTATGCAGCTATTCTGCATTCAGACATGACACACACACACACACACACACACACACACACACACACACACTCACCACAACTCACACCCACCCACCCACCCCTGGGGTTTGTTGGTCAAATGTACCTACTGGTACCAAATTGTTCTGTGACATACTCAGGCATCAGAATGGTGACATTCTACTTTACACAAGGAGGTGGCAATATTTATATTTGACAGAAAGAGCTCTTGAATGAAGATGCAACCTTTGTAGTCTGTGAAACGGGATCACACTTGGCTAAAACATGAGCATAGAGTAGCTGCCAAGTGGGTGTATCTTGTACAGCTACACAGTGCTCAGTCACATTGTCACAACACTGTCACCTCCAGTGCCATACATCAGCTGGGTCACAAACAGGCACCTGATGAACTCTCCCATCTATGCAATCCAGGGATTGACTGTGGTACTCTGCACAATGTCGGACATAGGTCTCTCTGCCATATAGCTGCAACAGATGGTAGTGACACATGGTGCATTAGAACAGATCTGGCTGGTCTAAAACCTTGCAGTCTGTTCATCCTTTGGGAGGATTTGAGAATCCCAAATTAGGGGATGGTGCAGCACTGTGGTGGCACAAACCCCCTTCTACCATGGTGCACTGGTGCATCTGCTGCAAGGGCAGTGTAAGCCCAGCTGGCATGGGCAGCCCCCCCATGTGGTGCAGGCCAACTCTGAAAATTGGAAATGGTGCATGGCATGGCACAAGGTGCCCCTTGTACTATACGTTGTTGACACAAGCATCATGAGCCATTCCCAACCTTCTGAAAATTAGGCCCAGAGGCCCAGATATTTAAAAGGATTGCACATGGTGCGACGATGTTGTGCCATACACCCACTGATGCACCCTGCATACGATTTGTAAAGGGAAAGTGCGTCGCACAACCCGGTCGCCCAGGCGCATCAGCAACGATGCAGGCACAGGTGGGGGGGGCGTGCCCATACATAACCTGCACAGCCCGATATTCAGCCCGGACCATGCAGAGTTATGCATGCACAACCCCTACAGGCGCCTGCACAAAGTTAAGCCTAAACAAAAAAGGAACGAGTGATGGCCACCCACAGGTGAGCTGCTGCAATGCAGGGCGCAACACAGCAGCTGCCATCTGTGGGTGGCCATCACCTGTTCCTGCCACACCTGGTGGAGCTCCCTCATGCCCCAATCGTGGGCATCATGAATCCCCCCCAAGTCCGCTATCCCTGGTGGTCCAGTGGACCACACGGAGCCTGATCGCAGGCAGCATTTACCCCCCCAAGTCCAATATCCATGGTTGTCCAGTGGACCGCGATGAGCCTGATCGCGGGCATCACTGTACCCCCCCAAGTCCAATATCCCTGGTGGTCCAGTTGACCACACGGAGACTGATTGCGGGCAACATTCATCCCCCCCAAGTCCAATATCCCTGGTGGCCCAGTGGACTGCACGGAGCCCGATCGCGGACAGCATTCAACACCCCCCAAGTCCGATATCCCTGGTGATCTAGTGGACCCCCCACCCCACCAGCCCACCAGAGCCCCACCACCCTGCTCTCCACCATCAGCTGGCAGACGAGTGAGGTTCCCACCACCTGCTGCCTTCTCCACCGCCGATCGACAGCTTGGGGCTGCACGCCTGTTGGTTCAGAGTATGAGCCAATGGGCATGCAGCCATACCAGTATCTGTCCAGATATGTGAATGAATTCATTCACATTCGACCGACTGGAGCGTAGAGGCTGCATGCCCATTGGCTCGCGCCTGAACCAATGGGCATGCAGTCCTACTGAGCTGTCAATCGGCGGGCGGCGGGCGGCAGGCGGGTGGGGTGCCGCCCGCTGGCTGACGGGTGAAGCAGGTGGTGGGGCTTAGTGGACAGGTGGTGGGGGTCCACTAGATCATCTGGGATATCGGACTTGGGGTGATGAATGCCGCCTCATGATCCGCTCCATGCGGTCCACTGGACCACCAGGGATATTGGACTTTGGGGGGGGATACAGTGATGCCCACGATCGGGCTCATCGCAGTGCACTGGACCACCAGGGATAACAGATGTTCTTTGTCCCTTACAGGACGTCCCGCAATCGGGCTGCAGGGGGCGTCAGTCCCTGACGGCTGCTGCCTGGCAGGGCGCCAGGCACAAGTCATCAGGGATCGGCGCACCTGCATGCTAATGGCATGTAAATGGGGCCATAATCAGATGCAAATGGCCCCCTGTGCACCTTGCATAAATTATGGCCCCATTTGCATGTCCCCCTTTGAATATCACAGGTGCTGTGCATGGCACAATGGCACTTGCGCCACCGCATCTCAATGCTCCACTCTGACCACTTGTGCTGGCACAGTGCCACTGCGACATGCACAGTGGGGGTGGCCAGGGTGCGATATTCAAAGCAGCTCCACCATAGCGCAGCTCCATTGAATATCGCCCTGGCCACACCCGTGCGCAACAAAGTTGAGCTGCACCCAGGCTTGCGCCACAGCCTGGTGCAGTTTGAATATCTGGGCCAATGTATATAAATATTTGCATAAGAAATGCACATGCACCTGAACCAATAAAAAGGAAGTTGTCAGTTAACATTTGTAATTGATCATGAAACCAAGGTCTATATTCAATCCATTATTTTTAGTATTTAGAAGATAAATAAATTTGAGCTCATACATCCATCTTCCTTGTGTATTTTTAAAGTGTCCATTAAAGTTTATGCAAAATGGCCCCTATGCACAAATGGGAAGGAAATACATGCCAGAGGCACATATCCTGCCCACATAGGTCCGCACCTGCAGACAGGTGCGCACATGCTGGTATGCATGACCAGTGGCCACCTGTCCATGGCTCTGCCCTCAGTGTGCAGGACTCTGCAGAGTGGCTGGGGGCAGAGTTGCAGACCCTGGAAGGCATCCAATCTGATGCATGTCCTGTGTCCCAGAGTGGATCATATACGTGGGACGGCATGGGTCTTGGAGCTTGAATAGGCACTGCAGGCACCTGGATCCCTGTATCCATGCCCCGCTGGATGGTGGACCCCTGCCTGGGCCCCTTGTGTATTGTGGCCGCCCGACGCACTGGCGCACCACCCCCCAACACAATGCAGCCTCATCTCAGTATGTGCCAGGCATACACCCATACACCCCCCCAACACAGATTCACCCCGGCCCCATATGCACCCCAACCCTGGTATTGCATATGTTTCCTCCCTCATAATCATAGATGTGAGCTGGTCCACATGACCCTGAACCCCTGCAGATCCATTGGTGGCTGGTGCGTCCCCCATGGCACCAACACCCCCATACCCCCATCCCTGTACAATCCACTCAGTGCCACAGCCTGGTGCGGCCAGTGACACAGCTCTCCACACACTCTCCCCAGCTGCTGGTCATCCAAGTGATGCTGGGAGCACTACACCTATATATAGAGGCACACTCCTAGCATTGCTTTGACAGCAGGTGGATGAGGAGGTGTGTGGAGGGCTGTGTCACTGGCCAAGCCAGGCCACAACACTGAATGGAAGGTATGGGGATGGGGGGTTGCCAGTGCCGAGGGGGATGAGGAGGACAGGCCACCTATGTGTAGTCAGTCATTCCCCTTGACAGGTGTCACCAGGAAGCATACTGTGCCACACCATATTGCTGCCAGCTGCATCTTGGGAGACAGGGTAAAGGGGGGCTAAAACATGTCATGTACAGACCCAGACAACAGTGGTCACTATGCAATACCAGTATGGAATCTACATTGCAATGTCGATACGCACTCCTGTGGATAGTAACCTGCGAGTACTCCCATCTGTATGTAGTGTCACAGCTAGGGCTCCAGGGTTGATGTACTGTTACCTGTGTGTGCTGGAGGGAGGGGTTGTCATGACCTACACGAGGCTGGGGCTGGCATGTTGGTGGGGTTTCATGTACCTAACTGGGCCACGGCTGCATGTGTTTGGGGGTGTGTGGACCATTCAGGTATTCAGCAGACGTGTGCACAGCAGGAATGTGGCTCCATGACACAGGGATACATTAGCTTCTGTGTTGGGCACTCATCTGATCAGCTGCCCCAGCCCTCCTGATCTGTCCAGTGGCCAGATGCAGCATGGGAGGTCATTTCCAGGTCCCTCTGTGGTCAGCAGATGATGTCCTTGGGGGCGCTCAGTGAGTTACGGCAGGGTCCCAGCTGCCATAATTTGCTCCACCTGCGCCCCCCCCTGTGGAGGGCGCTACATGCCTTAGTGCATGGCGCATAGTGCTGGCCCACCCTCCACCCACCCCCGACTCATTGCTATCCACGTGGCTGGGGGATCGGGTGCATGGATGGCTTGTACCCAGTTTGTGAATGCCACGCAAGTTCTCCAGGACCCTGTTCAGTAGCATTCAGATATAGTGATGCCAATACACCCAGTTTCCCCTAGTGCGTTGGCATCATGCATAGGGCCCATAGTTTGTAATGCCCTGAATAGAGCTGTCTCTTCTATAACAAGTGGTTTTAAAAGGTTTTCTGCTAATCCAGAGAATATGTCTGTCAAGGTACCATTGCCAGATATTATTTGTCTCTCTGGATTCCAAGGTTTATGGATCTTGGGCAGCATGAAGAATGTCCCTGGCTTTGGTTCACTGGGGATGAGATCAGTTATTTAGTCTTGGTCATGCTTAGGAAGAGATTTTATAATACCCTATGGTTCTTTGGTGTATTGTGCAGTAAAAGAACTAGCCAGTTTCCTACAGTGGATGTGATCTGTTAATTGTCTGTTTGCTTCATTAACATAATCATTATGGTTTAAGTTCACAATTGCAGAGCCTTTGTCAGCTTTCTTAATAACAATCTTAAAGTGTTGTAGTGCCCGTGTTGCTCTCCTTTCTAATGGAGAGAAGTTGTAGCTGATTGTTTTTTGCTGGTTAAGGATCTGGCAGTTGACTCTCTGACAAAAACTTTGAATATGAGTGTCCAGTTTGGCATTGTGTCCACTCAGTGGGGGGGGTCAGATGATTTATTTTTCTTTGCTGATGGAGTGCTACTATCTGGGGTTTCTCCTTTGTTGGGGAAAAATTCCTTTAGTCGCAGTCGGCATAAGTATTTTCTAGCTCACTACAGAACTGTATTTTGCCATGGTCCTTTGTTGGGTAGAATGAAAGCCCCTTGGAGACTGCAGATAATTCAGTAGTGGTCAGTGTGCTCAGACAAATTAACAGCAGAAAGATGTTCAGCTGCATTACCTTGTTTATTTTATGCGTTCTTATTGTCTTCCTCTGAACTACTGCTAGAATCTCTGGCATGTTGAAGGGTATTACGCTTCTTGTTCTTGTGTAATGTAGCCAACTTTAATGTTTGCTGGTAGTTTAGGTGGGTCTGTTTTTGGATTTCTGATTTTGACTTAACAGTCTTTCCCTCTAGTGTATCAAAAATCCTTTCAAGCTCCTTTTTTTTCCAAACGAATATTCTTACAGTTTACCCTATGAATGAGGTGATTTCTCAGTTTTGCTGAAGTCCTCTGGCAGAGCTGTTCAGTACATTTTGAATTATAAGTGGCTCTTTGTGGCTTGTAGATAGTAAGGCCCTTAGGGACAATATTTAATGTTTTGCATTTAGTTAGGATTAGGAAATAGATGTCACTGTCCAACTGAGGTTCTTTCTTCCTGATGATATGAAGCTGTTATTTGAGATGGCACATTCTTGTATCTTCCATGATGTAAAAAATTATTTTGGCTGTATTGGTCCTTGTATAAAAAGATGAACAAAGTGTGTGATTTGGTACCTTTTAGTGGACCAAGAAGAAATTTACAGAACACAAGCTTTCATGCTACACAGAGCCCTTCTTCAGGTCATGGCAGGTTCTACAGAAAAAAAAAAATACTTCGGAGGTAATCTTCAAAATACTAGGCAGTTATAAGTCAGATTTGAGATGCAGAACCCTCTCCAAGGATGGAACATTTCAACAAGAGGCCTATAAATTGTTAAATATTGATGTTCCTATGTACCTCATGTGTAAAGGTTTATCCATTCTATCCAAATAAAGCAAGTTTGTTTAAAAGCTCTTTAAAAATGATATAAAAAATGAGTATAAACTGACAAAAAAAAGTGGGGAGCAGGCAATTTTAAAGATTTGTAAACTGGATAAAAAATATAGTACACAAGTAGGACCAATTCAGGATGGGAATATCTTTAACATCAGAAAAGGATATGGTAAACAGCTTTTTTACAACCGTATTTACCCTTAGTAATAGCATAGCCCCAAGTCATTCTCCACTGAACTGGATATCTGGGAAGCCCCCATTTGTAAATGAAAAGAGTAGGTACTCAAGAAACTAAATAGTTTAAACTGAAATACATCAGCAGAACCAGATGAACGCCAGGCAAAGCTACTTACAGCAGTTAGGGAGGAAATAATAGATCCTTTGACAGTAATCCTTAATAAATCCTTGGAAACCAGTGAAGTACCAGATAACTGGAAATCTGCAACAGTTATTACTGTATTTAAAAAGGGAGTTAGGAAGAAGGCATCTAATTATAGACCAATAAGCCTAACCACCCTTTTAGGTAAAATTTTGGAAACAGTCATTAAGGACAACATAAATGAATATGTTTCCACAAATAACCTGAATTATGTAAAACAACATGGCTTCAGACCAAACTAATCATGTGTGACTAATTTTATCTCATTCTATGAATCAGTAAAGATGTCAACACCTTCACTCCTGTTGATGTTATTATATTGGATTTTTCAAAGGAATTTGACACCATGTCACATGTAGCATAATACATAAACATGCAAACCTGGGCATAAATTACCATATAATTTGCTGGAGTGAAAATTGGCTAAAGTCCAGGACACAGAGGGTAAGACTTAGAATACACCTTTTCAGTGAGACACCAGTCATTAGTTGGGTACCACAGGAGTCAGCAATGGCTTGTTACTTTTTAACATCTGTAGGAGATATGTCTGAGGGATTGGTAAAGTAGTTCCCAATGTTTGGGGCTAATTCCAAACTTGGATACAAATGTTGAAACTAAGGCTGAGACTGACATACCACAGAACAATCTATATAATATTGCTAAATGGACTGAAACCTGGGGTATGCAGCTTAACATCAAAAAGTATAAGGTATTCCATATGGGTGAAATAAACAACAATTATTATTACTATATATGAGGAATACTCATAACCATATCAATGGGTGAAAGGGACCTGGGAATAAATATAGTAATATAGAAATTTTAGATATAAACAATTACTGTCTTTTTAAGAAGTATTTTATTAAAACGTAGTATGTGAAAAATGCAAATTTTATGTAACTTGTAATTTGTGGTATAAGGAATTAATTGGAAATGAGATTGCTCAGCTGAGTTTCTGATTTATATTACATGAATAAAAATGTTACTACTACTAAATATCTCAGATACATTTACAGTTATTAAACATAAACAGGAAAGCTAGCCAGTTCATTGCATGCTTAAATTGATGCTTTACATCTAAAAATGAAAAGGCAATTTGACCACTATATAGAAGCTTCATCAGGCAATATACTAATGACCACACTTCCCAGTTTTGGTCAAAAATGACTTATGAGTTTATTGAGATTATTCAAAGAAGGGCAAGAAAATGTACAATGAGCAAAATGCATCAAATGTGTGAGGAGAGACTAGATGTCTTTAGCCTAATATAACTTGAAACAAGGAGATATCGATGAGCTCTATGACAGCATTAAGGATAATGAAGTCATGGAATCCATGGGTTTAATGTTTTGACCAAATGACAGGGTAACTAAATTATCATTCTAGGGAATTAGTACTAAAAAAATTGAACACTATCAATAGGTCAAATTTTTGCACTCAGGGTGGCAAACAACTGGAATAAACTTCCATAACCAGTAGTCGAAATTTCTAAAAAAACAACTGGATACTCTCATTTTAAAAAGGACAAACTATACAGACTACCACTGAATTGTGAGTAGGCAGTCACCATGGAGTGCATGGTCTACCGCCACCTACAGTATATAACCTCAGTAAACCCCAGCACTTACATAGTCCATGTAATTCAGTGGGTCTCAGGTCCTTAGCCTGTTCCTCTGTATTAGTATTTTAATTTCTTAAACCTCTATTATCTCCATTCTCCATGACACTCTACCCTTCATGATGCTTCATCCCTATGTTGCATGCCAGCATCACCCTGTTTAACTGCTAGTAACACCTGATTGGTTGAATTTTTAAACAGTCAGGTTTACTAGGAGCAAAGACATTACCATTCATTCATTAAAGCCATTACGTAACTGAAATCAGCACTGAGCAGAAAACACACTCTGCACTGGGGGCAGTTTTATTTATTTGCAGATTGATTTTGTTGGTGCTGGTGGAGGGAGGAGGGTACTGGGGACCAGAGGGAGGTTGAGTGGAGGACTGGGTGTATGTATTAAAGACAGTGGAACTCAGTTGGAGGGAGATGGGGGGAATGGATTTGGTACACAGATTGTGGGAACATATTTCCTTTGTAACAGCCATGGCAGCCAAAGAAGCATGATATTTGCCAGGGTGGGGGTGAGGGTGCCAGTGGGGATGGGGAGGGTATCATGATTTCCACTCAATTCACCTTGGGAGTCACCAGTGAATTGGCCATTCAGTAGGTTAATTTGGCTAATCTGTTTGATGAATAACAGCATGAATGAGAGTCCCCAGTTTCATGAATTTTCCAAAATTAACATATTTTTTCACAGAGTGAATTTTGAGAACTTTGCATACATCTGACTAGAATCAACCATTTATATAGGGAATATGCATTATACAGCAGCATGTACCAGGATGAAAATATTAAAGTACAATGTGAAGGAGCTTATACAAACCAAGGCTTGTGTTAAAGAAGGGAAATTAATTTTAATGAGTAAACAGTATTTTTCATATTTGTATGTAGGTCTATTGTTTTGTAATGGTTAGTTGTAATAGTAAAGGAATAATGCACAACAGGGCGTGTGTGTCATGCTAGGATAACATCACGCCTCAAGTGGTCGGGCATGAGGTTGCAGGCTGAGTGTGGCCAGCACCCAAGAAGTGATGTTATCTCAGCACGAAACACACCTTGAAGTGCATTATTCCTATTATACAAAGGCTCCTTTATTTAAGAAAAAGGAAATGGGAAAAAAATATGTTTAAAATACTTTTTTTTAGTTTTTCTTAGTGGAGGTATACCTTTTGAAAAAGGAGTCCATGGTTTCTCTCTTACCCAGCAGGTGGCAGTGCAGTCTTATGGTTACCCTGCATCCCAGTGCTGCAGCTAGTCTGCCCTCTCTCTGGATAGCTCTGTTTCTATCTGAGTGTTACATTGAATAATGCCCCACCCAATCATTTTGTCATGTTCTGCTGGCAGAGTGTGATGCACTGTTGATGTTTACCAGAGAAGCTGTAGTGAAATAAAAATCATCTGCCACTCACCCATCTATAGTAGAGGACAGTTGCAAGTGAAGGCAAGGTGTGTGATGGCTCTGGACAAGTGCGTTTATTAGTCAACAGTGTCAGTTCACAGTCCAGCTCTACTGAATTTTTTTTTTGATTTGTTGTTCTTTTTTTTTGGGGGGGGGGGAATCCTCCTTAGTGGACCAAGTGCGGCCGTGAATTGAGGAGTCTGGCAGTGTGAGAAGTGAGCGTACCACTTACAGTACTCTGCGCCTGTTCACACAATCACAATGCTGAGCAGGGGAACTGTTAGGGCTTGACTTTAATTTTTTTTTTTTGTACTTGCCATTTGGGTTGTAACTTAATGGGTGTGTGTCCCTTGAACACTCGGGGAACAACTGACAGTCTGCAGTAGAATTATGCTGCTGTTTAAAATGGCTGGGTTGCAGCATTGAATGGGCAGTGTAGGCAGTGACTTGTTTTTGATGTTATTCGGTCATTTGTGTGCTGGGACTACATCCATGATGTTGTTCTGGGATAGCATCATGGTTCCAGCCCCAGACTGACCAATGAGAGCCCAACATTCTTTCTTGTCATTGTATAATACTGCTCAACTATGCATTATGAATTTAAAAAATGTAACTTGCCTGTGCTGTTTGGTTCCAGCAAGCCGGTTTGACAACAAAGCTGTCGAAGTCCAGCACATCGACAGGATTTTGCTGATGGCAACCATGTCACCTGCAAATCCATCAATGGATGGCGGCAATGCCTCAAGCACTGAGGCACTTTTGTATTGTTTGAGGGAGGCTTTTCCCCCCGCACCCCCTGGATCTATATATCTCTAACTCTGGGGGGGAGCAGATTTGTAGAGTGAGTGGCCAAACTCGGGAGTCTATGAGTCTATTCATCTCACTGACAACCCATTCAAAACTGTGGGTATAAAATGGGTTGTGTCACTGTGGGGGATTAGGTTTTGCAGCATCGCTGTAACAATGGTATACTGTGCCATTTTATGTTTGTTGTACTGACTATATGCCACATATAACACAACAACAAAAAAATGCCTCTCAAAGTAGACTTGCAATAGAACTCATTTGTATTGTGGTCAGTCACATCAGCTTTCAGGGATGGTAAAAATGTAGCATACAACAGTGAAGAAAGCAGCAATAACAGATCTTTATATTAGTGTAGTCATCAAGTGAGCATGTTGGATTTTCTCTTGCTGTTCGATCCAGAGAGAAGAGATGACTGAGGTGGACAACTAAATTTTATGTACTGTACAAGTATGTGAAAATGTAAAACAGTGAGCAGCTCTTTCAGACCCATCCTCACCATCACTGAAAGCCTATATTATGTCAGACCCATTGTCTGTCACTGTCATGCCTACTTATACTCCATTTGCAATTATTCATTCATTTCACAGATGCTCTACTGTGTTACATATGTTGACTGCAGTATGGTCTCCATCCATAATAATGGCACAAAGTATGTATGACTGACCATAAGATGGGGTGCCACTGTAACACATAGGTTCTGTCCAACTCACCTCTTGAAAATGAAATGTTTGGGGGTACAAAACGTAAAAGGTTATCAAAGCTTCCTGATAGTCCACCACTTTCAGGAATGGCACAGATAGGTGGCCAGGAACACCCCATTAGGATGGGACATCAAAGCTATGCACCAGCTTTACTCGAGATTAAAAATATCCCAGTTATATGACCTATCTCAAACCCTATTAAGGAATCCTAATTTTTTAATCGGCAATCAACCCATCACAAGTTTTTTTCCAACCCCTCCCTTTAAGATTCGTATTGCGGATTTTTACTCAGGTAGTTCCATGCTTCCACTTTCGGCCTTGTCTGTAAAATTTGGGGTGAAACCTCAGTCTTCATTACGAATGATTCAAATCCAAAGTAGCATCAGGTCTTTCTTGCGCAAAGGCAAATGCTCTGAAGGGGCAGGGGCTTTATTTAGTAAGTTGTGTGAACTTATTTTATCTGGTAAGGCCGTTTCAAAAATTTATAAATATATTTTAGCAAGACTAGATTCCACCTTATCTCCGGCTCCCCCTTATTGGAAAATTAATATGTCCTTGGGTTGGTCAGAGACGTTGTGGGAGAAAATCTGGATTGATATTTACTCTTATGTTAAGCAAGACAGGTTGAGAGATATCCAATTTAAACTGTTACATAATCTCTATCTCTCCCTGCAAACTTTATCAGTTAAATAGCCTGTGCTCCCTGTATGCAAGGATTGTAATGACCCTTAGCAACTACTTTCCATAAAATTTGGTCTTGCCCTAAAAATATATAGGTTATGGCGTTGTTAAACATTGATAAGCCCATATTGTGACTTATCGTCTTCTTTAATCCAGAAGTTTGCATATTTGGGATGTATGCCCATATCCCATATAACATTCAAAAGCACCAAATGCCATTGGTTGCATCAGTTACCAAGTTACTAATTTTGCGTCATTGGCGAGATGATTGGACCCCTTCATTTAGAGAATGGTGGGATGAATTCCTGAATGCATTAAATGCAGAAAGGTCAGTATTTTCACTTCTCAACACGTCGGCCAAGTTCCAAAAGTGTTGGGGCAGTTTTGTTCAGAGTCTTAAGGATAAATATGGTTATTAATGGAAGGTACCTTTCTTGGTTCCTTTTCACTGTTTCTTTTTTATCTTTTCCTTCCTTTCATCATTTTCCCTTCTGGTATTATTTCCTTTATCACTTCTTTTACCACTTCTTTTCCTAATATTTTTTGTCTCCCTTTCCTTTCTGCACTCCATTGCCACTTGGTAGCCCGAGGTAACTTGTTTTTTTTTTTGTGTCTCTTCTCTCCCTTAAAGTGTAGGGTGTTGGCTAACAGTATTATTACATATCATTTTATGATATTACGCTATTGATTAACAGTTAACGAAACAGGATAGCTGTTGGGGGGGGTGTAGGGGGGTGGGGGTTCTTTCTTTATTAATTCGTTTCAGTTATGATATATGGGTTATATATTTTGTAAATAGTGTGTTGTATGTTGTGTGTTTATTTTATATTGTATACCCTTCAATAAAATATAGTTATTTGCAAAAAAAAAAAGGAATGGCACAGATTAACAGTGTGTACAGACAGAGAATTTTGAATGGAGATTTTTGTAGCCCCACCACTGCAGGGGTCACAGTGAGCATTATTAGGCATCAAAGACATGGAGTAAAAGACAAGGAGCCACCACCTCTGCTGAGTGTTTTTGGTCTCACTTGGCTACGATCAGAAGTACTGCTAGAGTTTTTTCTTATACAATACATTTTTACCTTGAGCAAACATGGATCTCTGAGGTGAAACCAAGGTTCTCAGCCAAGCTGCCTCATTTGCTACACTTGATAAATGGTGACAATTTTTCAAGGACTTCTGTGGCCACAAGGTACTCTGTGTGCCTATGGGGTCAATATGTCATACGCTATTAAGCGTATGACAAAACCCTGAAAGATAAACAGTACAGTATAGGACAGTGAGAGGGTGCAATACCAGAAATGAGTCTGTGCATGGTACTGCACCCTCTCACTGTCCCAGGCAGAGGATAAGACCTCTGCTTGGATGGGGTTCCACTGAACAGCTGCCATGGCTCAATGGGATGAGCCACTGGCAGCAAGCTAGGCAGGCAGTGCATCTGGGACCAGGTTCAAGTCCCTGATGATGACATTTTTTATTTGTTCACATTTTGTGAGACATTTACTTTTAACCCCCCATCCCGAAGTTACTCATTTTAGTTGGGGGGTTCAGGGGTATAGCCCCTTGTAACGGGGGTGCGATGGCTGAGCCCCCCACAAAAACAAGACTTATGCCACATGCGATATATTGCACTGTATTGGCAGCATGGTATATTGCTGTGGCATAATGTCCTGCAACATTATCACCCTGTGCCCTCTCTGTGGTCAGACAGCTGCCTGTTGATCACTAAAACCACTCCTAGCACATGAACATGGAGGGCATAAACCCAAAACCCTGATTCTGGGATTGAGTTCCCAAGTTAAACTAACACAACCAATTAGCTGTTATTTAATTAACATGGTGTGTTCCTGTCATTTATGAACTTAGCAGGAACTTGAGTAGAATACCAATACTGGGCACTTGGGCAAAGCCCAGTGTCATCAGGGCTTCACATAATCTGTGTATCATTAATTTATAGACTCAGCATTTAAGAACATGCTGTGCACAGATCCAGGATGTCCTTGTAAAGGAATGTAAACTTAATAATACTGCCCCAGTAAAATATATCAAAATCAATCAAATCAAACCATATTTTGCTTGGAAGACTTTGATGCTCAAGACTTCCTGACTGTAAGGAATCAAGAGTCAAATGTGATCTGAACCTCATGTCTGAGATTGTGTAACTGTTCACGCTGTTAAAGTCTCACAACTGTTTGTGGTGGCATATGCATTGCTGATCTGTTAACAGTATCGATAGCTGCCAGGTTTGTCTGAGTGTATAATTCTGCCAGATAATTGCTAAGATTGCAACTGTGTTTCCACCAGAAAACAAATGTATCTGTTTTATCTTTCAGGTCAGGCTCCAACACCCTGCTGAACCCATGAGGATGGCCAGTCACATGGATTCCAAAAATGTAAGTTTTAAGTGATTGCTAATTACAGAGTGCCCTAAACATTGGTTACCAACTCTTCGCCATTAGGTTAACAGGACCCCTTGGTATAACTGAACACCCTGGGCCCAGAAACCTTCAACCAATCAACAGGGAACCACGGCAACATATGCAATCCCTATAAAGCCCTTTGGATATCAGATTAGACTCCTGTGACTAAGAGAAAGTGATCCAATGTGCCATGAGAGACATATGTTCATGTGTTGATGTGCTTGCCCAAATATCTGATGTGAAATATATAGCCCCAACCTCTATTTGCTCTAGTGTATCTACAGTTCAGGTTTGTATAGCCTGGCAAATGCCTGAAACTACACAGAGGGTAAATGTAAACCTAGATGGTCTTTTTGATTATGAATGTTTCTGAGTCTTAAAAGAGTTGAAGTAGTCAGAGCAACTAACTGGGGTTAGTAGTAGATAATTATCAAGAAGGACATGACAAATTATTTCTGTACTGAGAGAAAGGTGGATATGTGGAAGTATCCACCCTATAATGTGATCAATGCTGAAACTATCTTGGGGTTCAAATCCCAATGAGATATTTGCAGGGGGAAATCAGAAACACAAGGGAAGTCAGGGACCCTGGCAGTCCTAATAGGTTTAATTAATTCTAGACAGAAACAACTGGTAAAGAGAAGACACAAAGCACTCTCCCTCTATATAAGCACAAACTACAGTCTGATGCCATTATTGTGGTTAGGACTTCCAGTTTATTATATATTCCATAAATCTGTGAAACTCATACTAGTGCAGAAGTGTAATTGGTACACAAGCCAAACCTTGGCATTTCATGCTAGCACTTGGCACTTTGTCAAGAGACTACCTGGTGTCAGGGGGAGATATTTGGAAGACACCTGTGACACAAAGTAATTTGTTTGCTGTAATTGTACATGTGTTACTAGAAGAGGAGGAAGTGGATGTGGTTGTGCATTTTGCTGATGATAATCCACTGTTAATGTATAATACTGTAATATTATTAAATATTTGATTCATAATACAGTAATAATTAAAACAATTAACATGTTCTTTAACTACAACAAGCCCAACAACTGGCTAGCAGGATACAGCACCCAACTATGAATACTGTAGTAACTGGAATAGTAAACTAACTTGCAGGCTAAGGGGTTCCCTACTACATATTCTACTACCTATATATATATGGCCAATAATAAAGAAAACATACACAAATGCTTTAACATCTACTGGCCCTTGAGACACAACTAGCCACCATAGCCAGCAAGCCACATCATGACATCATTGTTTCGCAACTGGAATGGCAACTCTGACAAGATGAGGCCCATCTCCTAAAATTAGGCAACAAATAGCTGTAAATATTGAATCTGGTTTTCCAAGCATTAGCCCTAAAAGAGCTGTAAATGCTGTATTGATTTTGGGTTCTCCCAAATACCAGCCTCAGAAGTGCTGTAAATATTGGATATGGCTTTCTCAATAAGTAACCCAAAAAAAGGCTTGATTAGGGATGTGTGAAGCTGAGGAAACCTTGATATGACAGAACTTTGCGAAGCTGGCAAACTTTACCAAGTTCAAAGTGACAACTCATAATGACGAAGTGTCACATTTTCCGACAAAGTGATCAAACTTTGCCGGTGACATTTCAATTTCACTGGAAACATTTTGCGAAGTCAGTAAGGCTGACTTATGCATTGATAGTGGGATCTTCTTGAAGCTCAGCAAAGTCAAATTTTCACAATTTTGTAGCAAATTTGCCGGCAAAGTGCAACTTTGCTGCACCTGCAGTTTTGATCTGGTTCTTCTTGAATTAGCACTGAAAAGAACTTGTTATTTTTGCTCTGTTTCTCCCAAACATTTGCTCAGAATGGGCTGTAAATATTGGTGCTGTTTCCCCAAAACATAGCTCTAAATAGGGCTTGATGTTTTAAGTATGGTTCTTCTGAATTAGGTATGAAAAGGGCTTGGTAGAGTTGGTAGAGTATTGTCAGTCTGGTTCTTCCAAAACTCTGCAAGTTGTTTTTAAATTGGGACTTAATATATTTCCCCATAAATGAGGCATGGTATCCACTCACAGACCAATGCTGACTTTTTAAACCCCTTCCTTCTTGGAGCACATCTAGGAATCAAAACATTCTATACTTAACTGCATTAAAAGTGACTTGTGAAATGAATGCAGATTTTGACAATGTGCTTGGGACCTCTGAATAAGTCCAACATTTTTTTAGATTATATTTATATGATAACACACCACTATGTTGCCAGCATTGCTTATATGCCTGGGGCTTGCTTTGCTCTAGTCAGTTTCTCTCCAAAATGAGTACAGCTCCTGAGCACAACTTACAAGCAGTTCCAGATTACATCCAGCTCTTATTCAATCTTGGGAACTAAATCTGGTTGTCCTCCAATTTTTCACTTTCTTGATCCCTGTCACCACCCATTTCTATGGGGTCATCCAAGTCTCTGCTCTCCCACTGCTTCACTCCATATCAGCTCTGTTGTATCCTCGCTCATCCACAAACTCCAGACCCAAGCCAACAGTCCTGCACTGTTATACTCAGTCGAACCAGATTTGAGGTCACTCAGGTAAGAAGATGTGAAGGATGATTCCAGGATACACCTGAAATAAATATCTAGAATGACAAAAGAGAAACTCTCCAAGTATAAAATTACTTTAGCTAAGTAAATTAAAACTTTCAAATCTCATATAGGATGAGGTGCACCACAACATCTATACAGTCAAGCATTCTCAAATTTTTTGAGGTGCTCCTCCACAACATAGTCAGCACTCAGCAGCCATCGGCAGCCTATGGGATGCCTAATCCTCTCCCTAGCAATAATTCATTCTGGAGTCTGGGCCACCGGTATCATGAGTAGTGGTGTTACTGCTACACTGATGGGTCAGCTAAAAAACTTTTTTTTAAACAAATTTAAAAGTGATCACAAGGCACATATACAGAGGCAAGATATTCCAGAGTAAAGGTGCTGCCACTCCAAACTTCTGGTCTTCTGATGATTTAAACAGGACCAGGGATCATACAGGTGACCCACCTTGGTGGAGCAGAGAGGGTAGGCAGGTGTTTATATAGTCAGCAAGTCTTTAAGGCAGCCAGGACTAAACTGTGTAGGGCCTTTTAAGTTGACAAGCATATTTTGAAGTTGATACACCACTAAATTGGTAGCCAGAGCAGATCACGGAGCACCAACGTACTATGTTCAGCTCTGGAAGTCCCAGCAATCAGCCAGGTTGCCACATTTTGCACTACCTGAAGGTGGTGCACCAACTCACAGACAACCCTAGGTAAAGGACATTGCAGTAATCTAAACTGGACATGACAAAGGCATGTACAGATCCAATGCTATCAGGCCAGCTAGCACAAGATATTTTTTCATCCAGCTGATATTTCACAGATTGAAAAAGTCGCTCTGAACTATCACTGTTACCTGATATTCTGACATAAGCTTGCAGTCCACAATGACCCCCACATTCCTTACTATATCCACAGCTCATGGTGTGGTACCTTCCAAAGATGGAAAAATAGTACCCCCACTTTTCATTGCTGACTCATAGTAACCTGGCACCACCACAGCTCCCTTTTTTGATGAATTGAGAATGAGCCAGCTGGCAGCAATACAGTCATGAATTTCATCAAGACACTCCTATAGCACAGTAACCACATCGCCTCCATTCAGTGCACAAGACAGGTACTACTGATATCATCACATAGCAGTGAAACCCCAGCTAATACTGTCTATTGACCTCCCCAATAGCATGTATACAGCAAACAACTTGGGAGCCAGGATCGAATCCTGATGCACTCCTCATCAGAGCACAGTGTTACTTGAGATGTAACTACCAAGTGTCACCTGCTGCACCCTACCAGGGAGGTAAGAATCAAGTCACTGCAACAACAACACTGTCCAGCTCAGACTACTGTGCATAAAGCCTCAAACATACCAGTCCCACTCCATGGCCTACCATGTCAAATGCTAATGAGAGATTCAGCGAGCCGTACATGCAGTGTAAAAGCAATATGGCAACACATAGGGAAATACAGTACATATTAAAGAAATCAAAATAAAAGTGTTAAAATCATAGAATTTCTGACAGACTGAAAAGATTAAACTAAATTTTAAACCATTCTTAACCACACTGGATAACTAAAGGAGAATGGTGCTGAACCTGCAAGTCATTTTTCCAGTAGAAGCTGTTTTTTTTTAATACCGGTTCAAATTCTGTCATTTTTCATTCTATACAGGCATATTAGTTATCTGTGTGTTTCTGATTTATAAACTGGCAAAGACAATTTTAGAGCTCTGTGATGTAGTTTATGTCAATGCTAGGCTCTTGCATTGTTGTCACAATATATCCTTTTTAAACTACAGAACTCTGTTGCTGAGTGGGACATAAATGGCATCGTACATTTCTAAAATGGTACTTATCACCATAGTTTATATCAGAAACACCCAAAATTACTTAAAGGCCTGTGTAGCAGCCAGCTCATAGGCACAGCAGGCTACAAAGTAGGCTTATAGGCACAGTAGTAGTGTTACTGCTTGGGGCACTGGCAACCTGGGTTTGGGAGTGACTCCAAGGCCTTCCAGGTGAAGGATTTATTTATTTGAAAATGTTTCACCAGGAAAGGTGTATTGAGCTACAATAGCTCATTTCTAGATGTGTCCTGCGGGGGGAGGGGGAATGGGGAATACAGCTGGTGTAAACATAAGTCAAGAATACACATGTAAACAACATACAATGATAAAAACTCTGAAACAATTACAGCTAAGTCCAGCATACCATGTGAAGAGTACAAAAACAAATAGAAATAAAATATTGCAGATCTAAAGCTTGAGGAACTCAAAGTAAGTCAGTCAGGTGCAGTTGCTGGAAGGAGAAATGTAATTACAAAGAAGAGAGGATAACAAATGAGTGGACAGGGCAGAGTGGATTTAAATGGGAAGGGAGTTCCAAATTTTAGGGAAATGATAGGAGAAGGCAGCCTGACCTGACGTGGAAGATCATGCAGGGAGGGCAAGGATCGGGTGACCTGAGTTACAGAAAGAGTAAGTGGGTGGAGGAGAGGTGGAGAGGAGGGCGGAATGGTAGGGGGGAGTGAATGGAGTCAGTACTTCCTGACTATGGCAGAACAGTGGGTGAGGTATCTGGCCCAAAGAGGGGTGAAGGAAAGAGCAGTGTAAAGGTCACAATGGTGTGCAAGGGGTGGACAGATGAGAGCAAACTGACAAAAGGAGTTGAAAAGGGTGTCCAGTCTAGTGAGGGTGGACTTAGGGGCTGTTCTATATACTATGACACCATATTCAAAAATTGTCAGGATCATCTTCTGGACAATTTCATGCTGGGCCAGTAGTGGGATGCACCCACAGTGTCTATACAGAGCACCTAGTTTGGGATGCAATTTTTTATGGATGGCATCCACATGTACAGAAAAGTTGAGGTGCCTGTCAAGCCAGAGCAAGAAGTATTTGAAAGAGGTTGCATGCTCTAAAATAGACCCCTTTAGGGTGTGGAAAGAAGAGGTGGCAGTAAGCTTTACAAGCCTTTGCCTAGTGCCAAAGGTCATAAAGACCATCCTCTTGGCATTGAGAAACAATTGATTTGAGCAAAACTAGAGCTGGATTTTATTGAAATCCAGCTGTAGGCTGGTCACCACATCAGACGTAGAAGTGCTAGAGGCATACAGAACTGTATCATCCATGTACATGTGAATAGACATGGAGGAGCAGGCAGCAGGAAGGTCATGTAAGAATATTGAGAAAGGTAACAGCCGAGGACTGACCTTTGAGGGACTCCATTGTTGATAGGGACAGAGAGGGAGAGGGAGTTCCTATCCTGACTGAGTCCTACCCACAAGATAGGAGTGGAACCAGTTAGTGGCAGTTTCAGAGAGACCAGCTGCTTCAAGCTTGTTGAGGAGCAGGGTGTGGGCAACAGTGTCAACGGCTTTGGCCACATCGACACAGATGGCAGAAGTGATGAGGCTTTGATCCATGCCAGAGAGAATGAAATCAGTAAGTTTGAGAAGGGCGGTCGTGGTGGAGTGAATCTTTTGGAAACCAGACTGGAAGGGGGTGAAGAAGGAGGAAAAGTTGAGAAAAGGAGAAAGTTGTGCTAGTACAAGGTGCGCTTGAAATTTGGCAAGAATTCAGAGCAGGAATATTGGGCAGTAGTCGCTAGGGTTGGAGGATTCACCTCCTTTGGGGATGGGAATGACAGAAGCAAGCTTCCAGGCATTGGGGACAGAGGCCAGGGAGAAGGAGAGGTTTAGAAGGGAGGAAGAGCAATGGCAGGGGTGGAGAGATGAAGGAGCTTAGGGTCAAGCTCATTTGGGCTTTTACCCATAAGAGGGATAAGGGCTAGGAGACCCTTTAGAGTGTCAGCAGAAGAGATAGGTAAGAAGAAGAAATGAGAGGGTGAAGAAGTAGGTGAGTAGGGGGCTGGCGGTTGGGGAGTGGAGGGGTGAATGGAGGACAGAAGGGTGGAAGCACAGGTGGTGAAGTAAATGTTAAATTCAGCTGCCATGGGGGGTCTGAAATAATGTTCTCTCCTACCTTTAGAACTGGGACAGGGGACTGGGCAGGAAGAGAGAATAGGGTATGGAACACATTCAACAACTTAGAGGGGCAATTAATGTTATTCTGAAAGGTGGATGAAAAATATTCCACTTTTGCAAGTCTAATGGCCCTAGTGCAGGTGTTACGGAGAGCTCGATATTTAAGCAAATCCAGGTGTGCATCAGAGGTCTTGTATTGCTTCCATGCTAGGTCTTGAGCATGCTGACAGGCCAGCAGATTGGCTGACACCCAAGGGAGGTAGGAGTCTCTAACCCTTGTTCTTCTGATGGGAGTGTGCTGGTCGCAGGTTTTTAAGAACTTGATCTTAAAGTAACTGAGAGCAGAATCAACTGAGTAGTCAGTGGAAGTAGAAGACCAGTCAGTTGTTGCTAATTCCTCATGGAGTGAGGACAAGTCCAAGGACCTGAAGGAACGGAGCAGGAGAATGTTTGGTGGGGCTTTGGGGTGGTGGATTTTACACTCACAGTAGACCATGTGGTGGTCACTGAGTGCATCTAAAAGGATTCCTGATTCAACTACCCAGCAGGGTGTGATGCAAGAGCCCAGTTCAGCAGGGTATGCTTTCCAGATTTGTGATTTAGGTGGGCTAGATTAGAGATCAACTGTGTAAGGTTAAGGTAGGAGAAGTAATTGCAGAATTTGGTTTCGGTACTGGAGAGCCAATTTATGTTAAAATCCCCAAGGATGAGGAGTTTGCCAGAACAGGACTGGGTGATAAGAGTTGAGGTGAGGTCAGTGATTGAGGAGGTAGGGAGGCCTGGGAAGCAGTAAACACTGCCCACAAAAATAGGAAGGGAGCAAGGGAGGGATAGTTTTAGAAGCAGCAGTTCATAGGTAGAGCAGGAGGAGGAGGAGAGAATGATAGTGTACTGGATTGTTGAGGAGATGATTAAGTTTCCAAGAGGATACTCGCCTCCTCTGGAGTGGCTGAGTTGTGTCCCCCAGCACAACACTGCCACCTCGGTGACCACAGGTAGTAGAGCAGCTAAAAGAACCAAGGACAGGAGGGGGCTGTCATAAACACATTGTCATACAGGCACCAAACTGCATGCACATGTGTGCCACGGATGTCAGTGCATGTGATACCTCCAGGGACAGGAGCAAGAAAAATGACTCTGGCTTTGGGGATGATGGACCCCAATATATCCAGTCCCTGGGATGCAACCTGGATGCAGTAGCCTCATGACATATGAATCTGCCATATATACTCCACCCCAATCCAACCTAGGTGGCATAACCAAGGCTCTGTGGAGGCCAAAGATCTACCAAGGCTCTTTGCATCTGAATAGTCAAATTAAATGCATGGCTTTTTTTGTGTAATCTAAGGCTAAGTTCTTATAAATACTTGTTTTCTTCTGGAAGAAAACAGGCCTTTGTGAAAACCTATCCTTAGATTCCACAAAATCCATGCCTCTAATTTGGCTATTCAAATGTAAAGAGCCCTGGCAGGTCTTAGTCACTAAATCCTGTTTGCGATCTTCATATCTGGGTCCTTACTGTCTAATAGTTGACTTTCCAATTATTACTGTTAAGGCTCATTACAAAGCTAATCTTTTCATTTTTCCTTAGGTTCCAGTGAGCCGTCGAACAGCCCAGCTGGATTTTGCCAGAATTTATTTTTTACACATGATTTCAACAAACAGAAGAAGATAATTAAGAGTCAGTTAAAGAAAAAAAATATATGTACATTTTTATGCAACAATTTGGACCATCAAGAGGACCAACCTGCATCTGTAATTGTAGATGCAAACTGGCTCTGCATACAAAATCAAGCCACAAAACACTCAAAACCCTGCCCAGGTTTGTCTTATCCAAATAAGATTACTCCAGTGATGAAAATATTGTATTTTGTTGTAATGGTTTATGGTATGTATTAGGTAGGCTGTTATGTGACAAGGAGAAGGAATACCAGCTTGTGTGCAGCAGGCATCTCAGTGGAACTGAACAAGCATACAAAGAATATGTAGGAGCTTCAAAATGCTGCCACTGATAAAGCAGAAATGATGGCTGAGAACAGTGGATAGAATCAGATTGGACCACAGGCAACCTGGAAGCCTGTGAGGATTTATCTAGCATCTCTTCCCCTGTTGCTAGGCAGAAGATGGGGAAGAACTAGGCAGTGAAGGAAAAGAGAGGATAGGTTAGCACAGCAGGTCTGCCCAAGGAGTGGGGGAACTGGTAAGTGCGGGGAGAAGTGTAGAGGCTATAAAAGGGGCTGGAACCTGAGCCCATCCTCTTTTCTTCTTCCTTCATCCAAAATTACAGACAGCAATTGGCAGCAGTTGGCAACAGCAAGTCTAGTGGGTAAGTCATATTAGTACTGTGGCTTTTTCAGGGGTGGTTGCAGATCTGTCCTCTCTGTAGGAGGATCCCTGGATCAGGGACTAGTGAGAACTTGGGGTTGGTGCCCACAGGGTATGTCTGGCAAGTGACTGGTGAAGAAGTTCATTGCTAATGGGTGCTGATTTAAAGTACTTGCAACCAGGCAGACTCTGGGTGGTGATTAGAAGGGGTTTCATATGTAGCAGAGCGGTCAGTCAGACTGCAGTATTCCAGTGGCAAATGGCAGGCAGGAAAACTTTGATGAGCAGCATTAGAGTTGTCAGCAATGTGGATACCGAGAGGTGCGAAATCTGGGCTGCTAGACAGACAAGGGCTGGTCTGGTGGAAACCACACTTCCAACTGGAACCACATAAAAAAATACATTTCGCTTAGCAATTGGTCACCGGGTCCTGTGAAGCTGGTGAACAGGCTGTAGAGTGAGTCCAGTGGGCATTCAGTCCCATGAAGCCAGGACTGCAACTGTCAGTCAGCCTGTTTCTGGCAGAACTGGGTGGGGGGCACATGTGCTTCCTGCTGTGATGTGAGGTGATCAGGCAGTGGCAGAGGAATGGGGGGATGCTTGCAAATATTACAAGACATTGCCAAAGCCGTAATGGCAGCAGGCTGAGGGAAGTGCTGGTCTGGTCTCCAAGGAGCAGAGACAGGGCCTGGCAGGTACCAAAAACAGCTGTAGAGTGTACCACATGGCAGAACAGAGTTGCACCAAGCAAGTGGGGGCTCGGTCATCAGTTGTGCAGCTTTGGCCAGCAACAAGGATGTGGTATCATAGCTTGGTTGTGGAGTTAAACTCATCTGTGTGGCGATGCAAAACTTACGCCAGTTGGCTGGAGCAGATGAGTGGCAGCTTGGGTACATGCATGTGAGTGATGACATGGCAGTGGTTGTGCATGCACCTCAGAGAGCCGCCAAGTTGGGTACAGTGGCCATGTTTTGACTTGTACTGCCATGATGCTGTTTTGTACAGTGGTCTATGGGGCCTGATATTGGGGGTTGCAGGTGGATGCTGAACCCTCTGGTGAGTGGGTGGACAAGTTCCAGACAGAGCGCTGCATGCTGCAGCAAGAGTGGCACATGAGAAGATAGCAACACACTGGAGGGTCAGTGGCGTGCATGCATAAGCCACCATTTTAGGAATACTGTGCTGCCCATGGTGTGCCTACAGGGGTTGCAATGTTGTACATGATGAGCCTGCATCAACAAGCAGGGGGTAGCTACATGCAAAGATAATGATGGTGTGGGGGGCAGCTGGGGTAGGGACCAGAGAGGGAGTTGCTGGGCACCCCTTGCCAGTCAAAGCATAATGGAAAATAATGATAATGGTAATAATAATAAAATAAAATGTAGAACAAGTTCATCTCAGGGAAATGCCAGTGACCCTAAGAAATCTATGGTTGCAGGATGCCATACTAAACAGTAGCGCACATCGGGGGAAAAGAAAACCATTGAGTAGGCATAATGCCAGGCTCTGGGCATCCTGGAAGGGTGAGTGTTAGTGTAAAGCTGGGATGCCATGGTAAGGCCCTGCTCCATGGTGAGCCCAGGTATAATTAGCAAAATAAAAAAAGGGGGGTTAAGAGGAAGGCATGGAAACTACATCAGTAAATGAACATATTAATCTGATGTTTTTGCACAGTGCAGACCAGGGATCATAGGTGATTATGGACAGGGCCAGGTTGTATGTGTCTTACATCTTCACAGCATTTCAGTCAGTTATGATGCTGGCCAAGGTCAAGGCTATTGATAACAGGGATAGGGAGGAGTTCAAGATGCAGTTAGCTGTGCTGGTGCAGGTCAGGTGCAAGGCCTGTTGGGAGGCTTGCTTTCAGAACTCCAGTGGAGAGTTTGGAAATCCAGTAGAAGGGAGTGGTTGTGGCTTCTGGCTCTGCCTACACCTTCCAATGGGCCAATCCTGGCTGAGGTGCCATATGGGCGGTGGCCTGGACTGCAGCTGCTCGCATCTGTGGTGAAAGTTAAGAAGAGGATGCCAGCAAAGCAGCAGTAAGGAACCAAGAAGCCACAGACCAAGAAGCCAGTGTCCAAGAAGTCCACAAGCCAGCGGAATGCTACCAGCAGCAACCCCAAGCACACTGCAAGTTAAGTAAAATTTTGGGGAATGGAGTGTGGCCAGATGAAGGCATTCCTGGAAAGGAATTTGGATGGTGACAATCTGGGGGGAGAAGCTTGCACCAAAAATGTCCAGGACTGGCAGTGAGGTGGATGCACCCTGCCATCAGGCCATTACTGGCAAGAGTTGTGGTGAGAGCCCAGATGTTTAGGAAGTTCCTGAGGCTGTTCCAGTTCTGGACCCTCCTCCAAGGGGGTGGGGGGAAGGAGACCAGTTCAGGAGCACAAGACTCTTTGTGCTCGGGGAGTGTCATGCCCCACATTGAACAGCGGGGCATGGTTTTGGAGCAAATGCTCAACAGAATTTTCATCGCAACCTTCACCAGTCCTGTGGGTATCCCCAGTTGGCCTAGTCCCCAAAAAAAGCCCCAAGACAATTTAGGTAGATAAATTACCTATCATGCCTGGAGGGAGATTCAGTCAATGATTACACTGACCCAACTTTTACATCTGTACCATGTGCATTATTTGATACAGCAGCAGAGATGGTGAGGATGGCAGAAAAAGGGGCAATACTGGTGAAGTCGGACATCGAGTCTGCATTACAGCTGTTGCTAGTGCATGCAGGGGACAGGGATCTAGTGGGAATGAGATTCAATGGTCAGTATTATGTAAATAACTGTAGGCCCATGGGATGTGCAGTGGCATGCGCAGTCTATGAATGATTTAGCATTTTTTATAGTAGGCTGTGACAACAAAAACAGAAAGGACAGAAGCTGTTCTTTACTTGGACAATATTTTGTTCAGACGGAAGGATGGTATGGGGGTATGCAAAACTTACTGAAGAAGTTTCAGGAGGTATTTGAGGTCCTTTTGGCCCAGGCCAAGACAGAGGGCCTACGCACAATGCTGTCATTTTTGGGGATTGAGAGCAATACCCAGGCAATGATATTTTGCTTTCAAGATGACAAAGTGCAGGCACTATGAGCCTTAGTGGGCAGAGTGTCATGAGCCAAGAAAATTACACTGCAGGAATTGCAACAGTTGCTTGGGTACCTACATTTTGTATGCACAATACCGCAAATGGGGAGGACGTTCCTGCACTGAATGGCAAAAATTGGTGCAGGCTGCCAAAAACCACGTCATAGGCTCCAGATTACAGAGAGTATGAAAGAGGATCTGGCAGTCTGGATGGCCGGTTTGAACTACTGCAATGGTATATCAGTCTAGCAAATTGCTATCACAAGTTAGGAATTAGAGTTGTACAGAGATGGATCAGTGGGCGTCAGCTTTGGGGAGTATTAGCATGCCTGGTGTGCAGAGAGATGGCCAGCCAGCTGGAACACCAAGGATCTGATGGGGAATGTAACCTTTTTGCAGTTACTTATTTTCTCCCCTTGAGTCCCCTGCCTGCATCTGACATCCCCCCCCCCATGTAGGTGCTGGGTATGAGACCCCCTTCCCATAACCCCATGACTTACCCTTCATGGCAGGGGGTGGGGAACGACTCAACCCACTGGTCCGGATTAGTGTTCTGGGAGGTGCCTTCCCGGGCCGTCATGGAAGAGGACCATCGTCATCCGCAAAGGACTCCATTATTTTCTGTATTTGCTCTGTCCCCTCTCGAGGTGTGGTGTGCAATGGTGCCAGTGGTGGCTGCACGCACGCTCCTGTGCATGTCCCGCCAAGCAACTGCCGCACTCTCGCCCTACGTCCAGTGCGGACGTGCCACCTTCCAGCCTCTGCTAGGTGGCAGGCAATCGGCGAGCACTGCAATCCCCCCTCCCCAGAGAAGGAGAGCAGTCCTAGGGATGCTCAATCCTTCTCCTCACTGCCAACCCCCAGCGCCCCATGTCCGTTCCCGAACACGGGCCACTGGCGTGGCGCGAGGTAAGGTGTCCAGAGCCTCAGCCCTCAGTGCCACTGGGCCTGCTGACTGTTACCTTTTTGGAATTTTTCCCAATAGTCATAGCACTGTGGGCTTGAGGTGAGTATTTTTAGGATGTTTTCAGGATAAGAAAGGTCATTTTCAGATCAGGTAATGAGTGTGGTTCACACCATCAGTGGTAAGCTTGGAGCAAGAGGGACAATGGGAGACCTGATGGGGGTCTTTGTCTTAAAATGCCTAATGTTGAATATTCATTTAAAGGCAACACATGTTTCTGGGATAGATAATGACATCACTGATGCTCTTTCTCATTTACAATGGCAGAGGTTTTAAGACCTGGCACCAAAAGTGGGAGAGGATTTTGTGAGCCAGCAGCCTGGGAGCTAATCAGGAATGCATTCACTACAGGAACCAGAGCAGTCTACAAACAGGGGGTAGAGCATTTTTTAAACATCAGGCAGATGGGGGGGGGATGAATGCCCAATGGCCAATACCAGTGGACCAGATGTGCAGGTATGTGGTACAGAGAAAACAAGAGGGCCTTACTCCAGGGGTAGTCGGGCAACACCTGGAGGTATTTGCTTGGTTTTCCAAGGCAACTGCAATTGTGGATAACACGTGAGCATTTCCACTGCACAAATTGCTGTAAAGATAGGTGAGGGGGTCACCTAAGCAGGTTGATCAACAGCGCCCATTTAGCCCAGGCCTGCTAGAATGGGTTTGGCGATATTAGGAAAGGTGGGTTCCCCTGGATCAGACATTGCACTGTTCAGGGCAGCCTTTTTGGTGGCCTTCTATGGAGCATTCTGTGTGTCTAAATTGATACAGCCAAATAAGGAAGCCAAGACGGAGGTGGTGTTGGTGCTGGATGTCATGCTCACACAAGATGGGGTGTTCCTATGGATCTGCTGGAGCAAAACTGACAGTTTTGCACATGGTTATTGGTACAGTTTCAAAGCTCCCTTGGGGAATACTTGGGACATCAGGGAGAAACTACAAAAATGCATAAACCAGAGGCCTTGTGCAGGGCTATTCTTTCATCATAAAAATGGCACTATTTTGATGTTTTTTCAGTTCTGATGTGTCTTGGGAAGGTCCATCAAGGAATTGGGTTTGAACTCAACAGAGTTTAATATATATTCCATTTGGAATGGAGTAGTCAAGTATGCTGAACAGGAAGGCTGTCAGAAAGCTTGGAAAAATCCTTAGGGCAGTGATGTCGCAAGTTTTTGAGAGATATGTGTGACTGCATTTGCTGTAATTGTTTTTATGTTTCAACAGGTGGCAGTCATGAGACCAGACAGGTATGGATTTGTGGTCACTTATTTATTAACTGGACTGGAGTAAGGGCTAAGCAGATGACTGGAAGTGGTAATCTCTTCCTGGACCCCAAGAGGCTGCAAGTACAATGGAGGGGACAGTGGGGAAGTCTGTGGAAAGAATTTTTGCTGTGAGTCCAGATAGAGGCATGGTAGCAAGGCCTACCAGATTTTGTAGTGTGCATTTAGGGGGTAATGATTTGGGCAGGGTTAAATCACTGACATTAATTTATCAGAAGAAGACAACCTTCTATGGTTGCAAAAATGTTGGCCCAGTATAGTACTCATATGGTCCCATGTAATACAGAGGGTAATGTGGCAGCAAGCTAGGGGCACTGCAGCAAATGAGAAGGCTCACAGGGTTGTGAGCATGTCAATGCACACATTTATGGGACCTATAGGGGGCAAAGTGCTACTGGTACAATGAAATCATGACCTCAATGCTGCACCTTTATGCAAGGGATAGGGTACATTTGTCCCTGGCAGGTTTGGACAAGATTTTAGTGGTTATACAGAGGGGTTTGGAGATCTGTTAGCATGTCTTGCTTTTGTGGGATTGACCATGGTCATCCTTTGGCGGCACGGTGGTCTCGCAGGTAGAGTACAAAGTAGGTAACAGCGAGAACCTGCCTCTGACACAGATGGGTTCATCTCGAGGCTGGCAGGAGGTGAGGCCTCAAACAGACAGTCCAATGGTCCACAGGGGGATAGCATCCTTGGATTTTGGCTAGCATGTGTAGTGACCTCTGACGGGGTTGGGTGCACAACTCATGACTCTGGAGCCACCCTTTTGCCATGGAGGCCAGAGTGCTTCTGGTGGTGGTGCCACCCTTTTTAAAAAGGTGGCAGATCTGCCCAGTAGTGTCCACTGGAGGTAAGTGTATGGAATAGGGAAGCTTAGAACTGCTTAAAAATGAGGATTGCTGACACTATCAAGCTTCACATGTCACGCTATGTAAGTGTTGAAGTTTAACAAATAAACGCATGGCAGTGGCAATTTTCTCCAAAACACTGGTATGCTCTTTTGTTCAGGAAAGGGGGTAAGGGGCCTAATCAGACAATGGACAGCAGCCAAAGGGGGGTGCCCCCCTAAACCTGCAAGGATTTGTCTGGGGTCCCTTCCCCTGTTGCTGGGCAGAAGATGGGGAGGGACCAGGCAAGGAAGGGAAGGGGAGGGTAGGTTAGCACAGCAGGTCTGCCCAAGAGATGGGGGGGAGACTATTAAGTGGAGGAGGAGGACGAGTTTAGAGGCTATAAACCCTGAGTCCAGTCTCTTTGCTACTTCTTTCATCCATAATTCCCATCCACCCACCCTAGAGGCAGGGTTTAGAGAGAAGAGGGGAGGTAGGGAACCTGTTATCCCACTAAGGGAGTTGTCTTAGGTGTCAAGGAGATATTTTGCTGTTTTTTTTCTCTTGAGGTTTTCCAGGTGTTTCACATCCTCTGTCAGGACATTGCTAGGGAGGTAGATTAGGATGTCACAGTCATGTAAGTGTCACCACATGGTAGTCTAGCAAGTAGAGTACAAAGGGCATAATTGGGGGAACCTGCCTCTGACACAGATGGATTCCTCTTGAGACTGGTAGGATTCAAGGCCTCCGAAGAGGGACAGCCTGATGGCCCAGAAGGGAGCTAGCATCCTGGGTTTTGGCCTGTGTGTGTAGCACCCCTGATGGTGGAGGGACATGACATAGCTCTGGAGCCACCTCTTAGGCCACAGAGGCCAGAGTACCTCCAGTGGCAGTGCTCCTCTTTTAAAAAAGTGGTGGGTCCACACCGTGGTGTCCACTGGGGCTAAACGGATTGACCAGGGAAGCTTAGGACCACTTAAAAAGAAGCTTGCTGACACTACCAAGTTGTGCATATCACGCTATGTAAGTGTTGTAGTTTTAGAAATAAATGCAAGGCTGTGGCCATTTTCTTCAAAATGCCATGAATATCTCTTCTGTTCTGGAAAGGGGACAACGGGCCTAATCAGACAATGGTGCTCACACCAATGAGTTAATGAAATCTTCCAAGTTTATTTATAGAGAAAAAAGCAATAAGACCAAGTGGGTGCCACAGAGACACAGTTGACCAAACACTGACATTATCTCTAGCATGTATTATACATAAAGTGAAACAAAATGTCTGAAGCTACTATTGGTCTTTAAAACAGCAATGCAACACAATCAGGAAGTGATTTTCTCGAAATTCTGCTTTTTGGCTGGAAGCATGCGGCCATAGTTACAGTTTCCATATCTAGAAATAGTTTTTTTTTCGGTCATCTTTAGTTTTTTTAGATATTTGCGATTTATTTGAATTGTTGTGGCTCCACAATAAATATGGCAGCTGACTAATTTTCAGCTGCACTCTCCTTTCAGGTCGCATCACGTCTTTTGGTTACTGCAGTGGGACCCTGTGCTGAACTGTTCTAATGTCCCTGTGTAGTGCTGCCAGTCATACACATCTGCAGCTGGCAGCAGAGAGAGTTCTAGTGCAGCATGCTGGGTGGCAGAAATGTAAACAAAACAAAGGAAAACTGAGCTAATTACTCAGTGATAGTACATTGCCGGTGGGAAAGAGTACCAGGAAAATGCTCAGTATAGCACAGGGAATAAACCCCCTCCCATTCCCAGATCACCATTGAAGGCTCTGTCTCCACTGACCCTGCCCTCATAGCCAACTTCCTCAACACATCATTTACCGACCTTAGTTCGGTCCTCCCCAGTGACTTCTTTGACCCTCCTTCAACCTCACCCGCCCCTGACCTTCAATATCCTAGCTTCCACTTACGTAGGGTGACTCCCCAGGAAGCTAGGCCCCACCTGCTACAAGCTCTTAAGAGTAATAATATTGGCAGTGACTCCCTGGACCCCAGTATCCTCCGCCGGGTCCTGGATCAGGTCCTTGCCCCCCTCACTACCCTGCTCAACAAGTCCCTTTGCCTGGGTCAATTCCCTTCAGGCTGGAAAACTGCCTCAGTCTTGCCCATACACAAGGTGGTGACAGGTCCTCAGCCGGGAACTACCGGCCTATCTCCATCCTTCCGCCCCTCTCCAAAGCCCTTGAAAAACTAGTGGCAACCCAAATCACAGATTACCTGACCAAATACAACATCCTCTGTCTTGAACAGCACGGATTCCGTGCAGGTTACAGTACCAGCACTGCCCTTATTGAGTTCTCTAATTTTCTTCATTCCTCACTTGACTCAGGCTCACTAGCAGGGGCAGTGTTTATTGACCTCTCAAAGGCTTTCGACACTGTCTCCCACCCTCTATTGTTGGTTGCTCTCAAACGCATTGGCTTTGCGCCAGCCCAGTCGCTTGGTGCTCCAGCTACTTTGTCGGACCGCTCTCAGCGTGCTAGAGGGAATTACGGGACCCTCTCCACACATGCCCTTATCTGATCAGGAGTGCCCCAGGGTTCCATCCTAGGCCTCTTCTCTTCTCTCTATACCTCAATACCTTGCCCAGTGCATGCAAGGGTAAATCCTGCTGTCATAAGATGGCGCCGTCCTCTTTGCCTCCTACCAAAACCCCATCACCTTCAAGAATCCTTGCAACTAGCCTTCAATGATGCTGAAGCCTGGTTCAAAGAGCACAGACTTGTGGTCAATCTAAAGAAACCAAATCCATGCTCTTGCCCACCCTCAAAACAAACTCAGTAATTTCCCACTCTGTATCCTCCCTGGCTCTAAACTTCCTCTCGAGCAAGTCCGCCTGTACAAGTACCTTGGGGTCTCCTTTGACTCTGCCCTCACTTTCCATGACCACATTGATACTCTAGCCTCAGCAACAAATACTCGGCTAGGTATCCTTCATATCGCCATAAACACTGCCTCCCCTGAGGCCCTCCGTCTAGCTGTCACCTCCTCAATCCTGTCCCTTGTGGACTATAGCCTGCCTGTCTATGGTGCCGCGGATATGACCGCCCTCAATAAAATTCGACACACCTTGAACAAGGCCTGTAGACTAATCACGGGAGCCACCAGATTAACCCATACCTGCCAGCTATATGACTCTGCTAAGCTGCTCAACCTGGATGAACGGCTCAGATACCAAACCTGCCTCCTAACTAAAAAAACACTCCTTGGTCTATCCCCTCCAGGTCTGACAGCCTCCATCCACCTAGCTCGACCCTTAGTCCAAACTCGTAGCTCCTCTAAGGCCACCCTGTCTATCCCACAAACCAGGACCACCCATGGTCAACGGTCCTTCTATTACAGAGCTCCCACCTGGTACAATACTCTCCCCAGCTCCATCATCGATACCCGTTCAATCTCCAGCTTCAAAACCGCACTTCGAAGTCAACTGTTTAACATGCGTAGCTGTGCTTGTCCCCGGTCATAGGTGTTGAGGCCTTGTACCAGACAAAACTCTGAGTAGCTTCACAATCAACAACTGACAAAACACACTAGTGGCTCGCCCCTCCTCTCATTTTCTACCCCGTCCCTTAGCCACCTGTTTTTACTGTCCGAGCAGCCCCTGCTCATGACTTGTTGTCTGCCTAACCAATGTATGCTTACCTCTCTATTCCTATCTAATAACTGTATAAACCTGTAACACCTAAACTGTTACACTGTTATTGTAACAAAGTAACTACAGCATATATCTGCCTAAACTGTTGCCAACTATGATGTAACAAAATGCTGTTATCTACAATGTTGTAATGAAATGTTGTGTTTGTTCATCTTTGTGACGAGGTACCTTTGGAAATGAGCCTCTGGCTCAAAGGTTGTAAACTGATGTATAAATAAATAAATAAAATAAAATAAAACATAAACTGTTGAAAAAGAGCAGAATTTTTGTACATTGCACTGCTGCTTTAAGGTGAGAAGTCAATGCACAAATAGATTTTTATTTCTTTGATTTCTTTATTATTTTTTGTCAGGGTGAAATTATGGAGCTCTCATTCTCAGTTACCATAATGACCTGTCTAAAAGCTGAGAGTCTACAGCCTTAACATAGTTAAACATAAATACAAAAAAAGAGTGCGCACTGGGAACAGTGGTGCTCTGAAACTGCAGACATACATACCAAAACAATTTCGAGCACTCACAAACCTCATGAAAGGGACGTCCAAGCTCAATGCTGATTATTTCATAATTTATTGTAGAATGAATAAGCAGACGATTGGTCCTAGGACAGGCTGTCTGCTTGTTGTTCTATAACAAATGCGAAATAATCGCGATGGCTAATCCCTTTCATGAGGTTACTAATGATCAGCAACCCACAGTACATAGTTAAACATGTAGAGTATAATACTGTGTTTAGCTATAAATAGAATAATAGATAGGTTCTGGTGTTACAGGTAGTAATTTCATCGAGGGTTCTGGGACAGAAAACCTCGAGAGCGAAGCTCGAGAGGTTTCATGTGTTCCCAGAACCTCAAGATGGAATTACTACCTTGAAATGCCAGAACCTATTTGTTATTTTTTTTAATATATGGATACGAGGTGAATTGACTCACCTCCGTTTCAGCAGTGGAGTTAGCGGGTGGATGTGCATGCTGGCAGGGTTCCCCAGTCCTGTGTGGACGAGTGGCTGCTGTGGGCTTCATTTAGCCGTTTTTTTTTCTGGGTCAGTGGCGGTATCAAGCGAGCCGAGGAGCCCCAGGGTGAGTGCGGTTGTCAAATGGTTTTCAACCTAAACCCCCCCCCAAAAAACGGTTGCTTCACGGAAGATTGTTTCAAGTGAGTCGGGCGAGCAAGCCGCCATGTTTTCAGACTCCTTCTGCCCGCCCACAGAGGAAAAGCGGCCAATCAGAGGCACGCTTTGTGAAATCGTCGGAGATACCCTTGCGCATGCGCTCTTTAGCTTTCTTGATAATACTATCGATCGGGTGCCGAACGATACTATTACGGCACCCGAACAATAGTATTATCACTGACCAACAGTAGTATTATCGCTCCAGGAGCGATGGTATTACAAGGATTTTTTTGTATGCTTTTTAAGCATATTATTTTCACAATCCATATATTAAAAAATTAAAATGCTCAACATATTCTAAATACTGTACCATATGAAAGTAAGACTGAATTTAGGTTTAAATCTAGTTTTACAGTAACAAGCTTTTTTTTTTTTCCAATTGTTTAACCAGGTGAGACACACTAAGCTGAAAGCTTGTTTACAGGTGCAACCTGGGAGCACAGGGAAGTTACGTGACTTGCTTAGGGTCACACAGTATATGCAAGTGGGGGCTGTAGGATTCAAACCCAGGTCTCCAGATTTGCAGCTCAGAGCCTTAAACCAATGTGCTATACTGTCTCCCCAAGTAACTGATGAATATGCTGGTGATGGAGAGCTGTAAATTGATTTGCCAAGTTATGTTCATGTGCTGCTACTTTTACTTACAATGAGGCCATGAAGGGAATCTCAATTAATAGGCTTAACTAAGAGTAGAATCATTTCCTTTGTCATCATTTGAGGGCTGAGATCTGTATGTTTGCTCCCCAGTAACTCAGATTCCTCATCCTTGACAGCCATTGTAGTGGGCAGCTTTAATTCTGACACATAGACACACACACCAACACCACCGGCCAATGACTATTGAACCTTCCAATAGCTTTTCCAATAACCAGTCCCAGAAGCAAATGATTTGATACCTTTTATTGGACCAACTTAGATGTTACAAAAAGAACAAAGTGCCTAAGCTTTCGGACCAACCAAGTCTCCTTCCTCGGGAGCTAAGCTTCTGAGGAAGGAATTGATTGGTCGAGAAGCTTAGGCACGTTGTTCTTTTTGTAACATCTAAGTTGGTCCAATAAAAGGTATGAAACCATTTGCTTCTGGATCTGTTCTTACAAGGACAAATACAGCAACTAAACTACATCTGTTTGCCAATAAACCAGTGAAATTATTGTGGACAGACCTTCAAGCCATAAAATTTACTCTTCGCCTGCAGAGAGCTCAAACACTTTTATATGTTGATAGCAATGTGGCTGTCTGGCATGCTCGAAATCAAGCCAGTACACCACCAAGTCTTAAGATAGTCGCAAAGTGGAAGAGAAGGAGAAGGAGGAGTCAGCATGCTGGTGCTGTGAGCTGCCCTGCCCACATGCTTGGAATATAAATTAAGGAAGAATACATAGCTGGATGTTTACAGCCTCTTTAATTAAGATTATTTCAGCAGACCTGCTGATAATGCAACCTGTATAACCAAAAAATGTAAAGTGCTGTTTTCAAAACTTAATGAATGGGAAAGGGAAAGGGGAAATTGTTTAACCAGGAAAGGTACACTAAGCTGGATGTTGTGTCCAGGTGTCACCTGGGAACACAAGGAAGTTAAGTGATTTGCCCAGGGCCACACAGTATGCAAGTGGGTGTTGACTGGATTCAAACCCATTTCAAAATGAAACATGAACATCAGCAATTATGTGAACTCCACTGGACACAGCCTGATTAAAGCCACACCCCAATGTTTTGCCCCTCCCTGGGGCTTCTGCTCATGCCTGTGCCTTAAAGTACAAATCAGTGGATAGGGTGCTACAATACAAAACCATGCAAGCTGTGAATTATAATGTATAAAGACAGAAATAGAGAGAGTTTTTAACCTTATTCCATAAAGTACGACCTCATTTCATTCAAATGCTGGGCAACACTGAATTACTCAATCTACTTCAGAGTAACAAAATAAAAATGTATAATTCTTATTTATTGAATAATTATTTATTTTCTTTGTTGATATTATTCCCTGGAATGATTCATAATAAGATGATATCTTTAAGGATTGCTGTTTTAACTTTGTTTTCTACTTTTTGTCTAGTTTGCCCTTGTAATTCATGAATTTACACATTTTGGAAAACATTTACTATGGGACAACTAAACCTCAGTCATGAAGTCAGAGTCCCTTCTAAATTTTTAGTGCACTGAAATGGTCCTGGGATTGTGTATTTCCCAGTGATTGTGAAATATGTTGAGTCTGAAAAGAAATAACTTCACAATCAATTGCTTTCATTGTAGGTGCAATATCAAAAGGCTAACTCTAACCAACTCTGACCAACAAGTTACCCTTCCCAGCTATAAACTATTCAGAGCAGACAGGGAAACCCGGGGTGGGGGTGTAGTAATTTATTTTAAACTTAAGTACACAGTCTCAGATATCAGCAGCAAATCATTAACAAAGCAATTTGAGTTTGTTTCTTTGAAGCTCCACTCCCCTCATCTGAATGTATCAATATTATTGGGGGCTATAGATCTCCATCTGGTGGCCCAGAAATCCTAAATATACTAAGAACCTTAATCTCCACTGCTAATTCAGAAACAATATTCCTAGAAGACCTCAATATGGATTGGCTTACATCAAAATCTCACTGCCTTAAATCTCTCTGCAACGATCTTGGACTTGTGCAACTAGCTGGTGAAGCAACAAGGTCCAATACCATCAACTTGGACAATAGCTCCCTCTTAGACATCATCCTATCCACTCATCCTCATAAGACTTCTCACTCAGCAGTTTTCCACAATGATATGAGCTACCATGGGGTTGTCGTATGCATAAGAGCCCAAACTAAGTCCTGTCAGCAGCCCACATTTATAACTAGAGCCCTTTCAAAATTGTAAAGCTGCTAATTTCCTCTCAGATCTAGGTGAGATCAGATGGCAGAATCTGTACATTGCCAAAAATGCAGATGAGGCTGTCTCTGACCTCAATGGAAATCTTGCCAGACTGATGAATAAGCATGCCTCCTAATCAAAGTCAGGGTGCATAAAAACTCACCCCTGGTTTACCCCAGGACTCAAGGCAGCTCTCACCAACCAAGACAAGCTCTGGGCCCAAGCTAGACAATCCAAGAGCCCTGCAGACTGGCAGGCCTTTAGAGCTGCCAGGAATTCCTGTGTAAAAAGCGTCCGCACTGCCAAAGCCCACTTCTACGTCTCCTCCCTTGAGCAGGCAAATGGGGACTCCTGCAAAATTTGGAGGACACTCAAATCTATTGAAAGGCGGTCTACTGCCCCCTCTGCTCCTACCAAGATATGTGCAAATGGCAGAATTGTGGAAAGTAATTCCCAAATTCTCGAAGAACTCAACTCCCATTTTGCTACAGCCGGCCTAGCATTCGATTCCTCACCCTATTCTAGCTTTGCTAAGACTCAGCCTAGCTCCACTCCATCTACCTGCACCCCATCCTGCCCCCTTCAATTGTGCTTGTTTAGCTATAAAGAAGTAGAAGACGCACTCCTTAAACTTGACACCAGGAAGAGCGCAAGGGACGATGGTATTGAACCGTTCTTTCTAAGACTAGACTATGCCGACCTCACAGCTGCCATTCTCCATATCTTCAACCTCTCTATCTCTTCTGCTTTAGTTCAGATCTGTTGTAAATCTGTCCACATCCTTCCCCTATTTAAATCAGGGGACCCATGTGACCTGAACAACTACAGGCCCATCTCCATCTTGCCCATCTTCTCTAAAGTCCTCGAAAAATTGATCTCTAACCAACTAAAACTTCACATCAAAACCTTTTCACTCCTTAATCCACTGGACAGCCACTCCCTCCCCCAGACCTACCCCTTTGCTACTAGGTCCAAACAGGGATGTAACCCACTGTCTTCTCTGAGGACCTACTATATCCATGAGTGTAACTCACAGTTTTATACCATTATATAACCTAAGTAACATACAAACTACTACATTATGTAACATAAGTGTATCCATGTTAAATGTTCCTTTTACTGCACTTGTTCCTTTTACTGCACTTGACACTGTCGATCACAACCTTTCAGTCTCTTGCCTGTCCAACCTAGGTGCCATTCCATCCACCATTCAGTGGTTTACTAGTTACCTATCAGGGAGAACACAGAAAGTCAAAGTGGATGATCTATCCTCTGCCTCCCTGCCAGTAGTCAGAGGAGTCCCCCAAGGCTCCATACTAGGCCTGATGCTGTTCTCTCTGTACATAAACAATCTTGACTCCCGCATAACTAGCTCCAGCCTGCATTTCTTTGCGGACGATACTGTTCTGTATAACTCTGGATCAATGGTCAGGGAAGTACTACAAGCTGACTTCGCTCAGCTTGAAAACAATTCAATACAAGCCAAACTTCTCCTTAATGCAAAGAAAATGAAAGCAATGATTTTTTCTCATAGTACCTTCCCTAGCCCCTCTCTTGTTCTACCAAATGATTTCATTGTTACCACACTAGGTGAATCTTTGGAAGTTGTTATTAAATTCAAATACTTGGGTATTTTGATTGATAATAAACTCTCTTTTAAAGACCACATTGATGAACTTTCCAGGAGGCTCAAAGTAAGATTAGGATTCTTTTTTAGAAATAGGTCTCTATTCCCCCCATCTGCAGCCTAACTGCCAAATTTGACCAGCTCCAGGCTTGGATGACCATCCATGCCCCTGACATACTCTGCCTAACTGAAACCTGGCTGTCGGGTAGGATCAAAGATGGTGAGGTGGCTATCAAAGGATTCCAAACATTTTGACTTGATAGAATAGGCAGGAAAGGTGGCGGCTGCCTCCTGTATGCCAGAAACTCACTGAGTTGCTCCGTCATCCCCATCTCCAAAGTTTTGGAGGATTATGAGCTACTAGTGGTAAAAATACATGTCGGCCTAAAAGGCAAGACCCTTACCATTGCCACAACCTACCTGCCCCCCAAGAAAGCCAAGGAGGGCCTTCTACTTGTTATGGAAGAAATGAGTGCACTCAGAAAGGGCTCAGAACTCATCTTGACCGGTGACTTTAATATTAACTGGTTATGTAAGAGGCAACACCCTCCAGAGACCTAATCACCTCCTACAATCTCACACAACTCGTAACTCACCCCACCAGGCAGAACTACAAGGCTGGTACCAGCACCCTCATTGACTGGGTCTTAGCTAGCTCACTGACTCGATTCTCTGAACTCAGGGTTCTCCTGGATGTGCTAAGTGACCACTCACCAATCTCCTTTATATGGACCACTAAACTTGTGAAAAACCCACCCAGCCTCATCGAGAGCAGGGTTCTGCAGAAAGGCAAACTTGGATACCTCAAATTGGCCCTGTCTGCCTACAACTGGTCCCCCATCAACAAGGCACCTACGCTGGACCAGACCCTTAGTTTTTTCACTGAGGGCTTCAATTCCATCTGTGATATCTATGCACCACGCGCAAAACGGAAAATTCGGGGGGAAGTTAACGGCTGGATTGATGGCAAGCTCCTCTCCCTCCTAAAGGACAGGGACTGCCTTTGGGAAAAATCCTTAAACTCAGGCAGCAAGCATGACCTACAGTGCTACAAAACGGCTAGAAATCAGTGCACCAAACTTATCAGGCTCAAAAAGCCAATTTCCATAAGACCCAGCTTAACAATGCATGGGGAGATGGAAAGAGGTTTTGGGACAACATCAAGAACATCCTTGGTAAAGATCAAAAGCAGCACCCTAAGATGCTCAACATTAATAACTCATCCTCCTCAGATCCGCTAGCCATTGCTGATGCCTTTAACCAGGCCTTTACAGACTTGTCCTCAGTGCTGCCTCCAGACTACCTTCTGCCTGTAGAGGACCAAGGTTGCACCAGCCTGCTCATAGCTAACCACCCAGCCTTCTACTTTAAGAAGGTGACAGTGAAGGAGGCCCCAATGATGGTCAGGAAAGTCCTAGGCAAAGCATAAGAACGGTGACAAGGCACGGTTTCAAACTACAGGCCAATATCTATCATCTCCCAACTATCCAAAGCTTTGGGAAAAATTGCAGCAAGTCAACTCACAGAATACCTCAATAAGTACAATCTGCTCTGCCCAAACCAACTTGACTTCAGGCAAAAACACAGTACCACCACGGCACTGCTGGAATACATTGACTATGCACACAAGGCGCTGGATGAAGGCAAATTGGTGGGGTCCATCTTCATTGACCTCACCAAAGCCTTCGACACCGTCAACCATCCTCTACTCATACTCCAGCTCCAAAGATTGGATGTGGCACCAAACACTGTGAATTGGTTCAATGACTACCTAACACACAGGAGCCAGTGAGTCAAAATCGGGCAGACGTTATCCAGCTCCAGAGATGTACTCCTAGGAGTTCCTCAAGGATCAATTCTAGGGCCCCTGCTTTTCAGTCTCTTTGTAAATGACCTACCCACAGCCTGTGACACCAAACTTATTCTGTATGCAGATGATGCCGTGCTGCTGAGCAGCAGCACCTCTCAGGTTGCCCTACAAACAGAACTACAGAACTCTTTTAATAAACTTGAGGACTGGTTCAGTAGGCAAAAGCTGCTACTAAATTACAAGAAAACTAAGGCCATGCTACAATCCAGCCCCTACAACAAACACAAGCATGCTCCCTTCGTAATCACCAACAAGGCTGGGGAGCAGATTGAGCAGGTGCACTTGTTCAAGTACCTTGAAGTCACCATTGGTGATTCTCTCACTTATACGCGCCACATAGATTCCCTTGTCAAAGTGGTAAACACAAAGATCAGGGTCCTCTATTGGCATAAGAAATCCCTCACCCCAGAAGTACTCCGAATCTCAGTCTCCAGCTCCATACTCTCCATGATAGACTACGGGCTGGTGGTCTATGGAGCTGATACTGATACAGTGCTCAAAAGGGTCCAAATTGCACTCAGTAAGGCATGCCACCTCACCCTGTGTGCAGATCACTACACTCATACTTTCACCCTGTATAAGCGTACAAACTAGCTTAACCTAAAAGACAAGATCAAATACCAAACTTGCCTCCTGGGAAAGAAGGCACTCCTCGGAAAAACCCCACCCTGTAAAGGAAACCTGCTTGAGGCTTTTCTCTCAACACACATCACCAGATGGAGGAAGAATGGAGCACGGTCCATACCATTCTGCCGAACCTCACTAGGGCAGCATGCTTTCTCCTGTCGGGCCCCCTCTGGATAAATGAACTCCCGATGAAATTACAAACAAACAACAGCCTGTCTAAATTCAAAGTAGGCCTCAAACAGCACCTAATTTCAAACTCAAAATGCACATGCTTCTCAGGCCCCACTTGATAGACAGGTCTACCCCCAAGGTAACACCCAGCAGGGCTACCTAGAGAACCCTGCCTCCATTCCAGCCTAGCCAAGGACTTAAGTAAACTATCAGTCCTTTTTAAATGCACTTGGTACTGCCCCTTCCAAACCCCCCCCGCCACACACACACACACACCATACTTGACAAAGCCCTTTGGAGCTGCTCCCCCATCACAGCCCCCCATTTCACTATCCCCTCACCTCTTGCTCTCTGTGGTTGGTTTCAAACCAAATCCCCCTTGTTTCACTGTCATCCAGCCTCTCGCCATCTGGGATAGCGTTAAACCCTATGCAGTTACTCTGCCATAGTCTATCAATGGAGTTGGAGGTTTCCAAGGGTGTGCAAACTAGGGCAACCAATTAGAAATAGCTTAGTATTCAATTACAACTGCTCAGTTTTTTTCTCCTATTTGTCTAATTGTCATGTAATCGCTCTTTAATGCCTAATGATCAGGCCTCTGTAACCACTGAATATGTGTATTGTCTTATTGTCCACCCAGACGTGGAACCTTTGTAAAAGAGCTCACGCTCAAAGGTCTTTCCAAAATACTAATTAAACAATTAAACAAATGTATCAGGCTCATCCAGGCCACATTCCTCCCCCTACTCGATTGTGACGATCTAATCTACACTACAGCTCCAACTTCAAGCCTAAGCAAGTTGGACGTCGTTTATCACCGAGCGCTATGATTCATTACCAATTCCTCTTATCGTACTCATCATTGTGATTTGTATGCAGCTGTGGGTTGGACATCTCTTACCATTAGATGCCTGTTCCATGCTGGTCTCTGGACCCTTAAGATGCTTTCGCATAAATTACCATGCTACCTAACTTTATTAATCCGAATTTCCTGCAGTGCATATTCCCTCAGGAAAACTGACTTTATCACGCTGGATGTACCTTGGATTCGTACCTCCTTTGGCAAATGTGCTGTCTTATATGCCCTTCCATCTATATGGAACCAACTCCAATCTATACTAAAACTAACTAATATTGTCTGGGTTAACTTCAACCGAGAGCTAGTTGCATTGAAAATAAAAGATATTTGTAACTGCCATTAACCCCCCCATCCTTAAGCGTGCTTCACCTCTATTGTCTATTTTGTCTACTTATACACTATCTTCTGCTAATCTACTCCTTCCCCCCACCCCTATGCACCCAAATTATACTCTCTTTTCACAGGTGTGTATCACATTATGTTTATCCATGCCATCATCCAGTGATAAAGTGATAAACCTTTTTGACTGTACATTTTTTTTTGTTTTTTGTAATTACATCTTCAGCGCTATACCTTGCTATGTATTACCTGATTTAAACCTTGATAGCACTTTGTATATTTGTACCAAGGCACTGTACTATTTAATGTGTCATTGTATGTGTATAACCATCAGGACCTCCTCGTGAATGAGCTTGCTCAATGGAGTCTTCCTGCAACAAACTTGAAACTTTGAAAAATTCCTTTAACATGGGGAATATTTATAGCTGATCTGCTGAGTCAATATCACCCTCCCACAGAAGTCACAGATGCTGGAATGAACTATATTTATGTTGTACGTGTGTGACCACGTGTTCTTTCTCAAGTCTTAAAATACTAGCATACCTGCTGGCTCCATGGGGAGAGAAAGGTATGGTAATTAATACCACCTAAGTAGTATGTATTAAAATTGTGACTCCTCTAAGCAGGCCATGATCATTGCCATAAATGTTATTTGCATTAAACATGGAACCCCTCCAAGTAGGCCATAGTGTTCCAAACCCTGTTGAGCAGGGATTATTAATTGCAGTACCCTGAGGATAGAGTAACTGGAGATCCCAGAATGGGTACAAAATAACTGCTGTGTGAAATTAGAGAAGCCAAACGCTAAAGGGAATACACTTATACCAAGACTGGATACAGCTGGGGCAGAGCGAGTTCTTTTTTTTAGATTTTTAAAATGCTCAAAATACTCTGTGAATATTATCTCTGCAGCTTTGTGAACCTTAACTCAAACTACTATATCTGCATGAGGCCTGTCAACTAATCCAGACCTATTACTTTTTACTTACAACGTTTTTTCTTTTTCAAGTTGGATATTAGAAGGTTTTCTACCCCAAAGTATTAGATGGGACGCACATTGCAGTACTTCACCTGGAGACTGATATATCAATTTCTATTCCTCTTCATGCATCATCAGTATTTTGACCTCACTTATTATGACATCACAACTCACCAATTTGGCAGAAGTTGGTTGGCTCTTCTTGCTCAGTTGTGATGTCACTGACACTGAGTTCATATGGCTGATAATATATGAGGATGAACAGAACTAGTTATATCAGCCTCCCGGTAAAGTATTGTTCTACACATCACATCAGAGACTATCCAGTTGAAAATTAAATTTGCAAAAGAGAAAGAAAAAAAATACTTCAGATATAAGAAGTAATAGTTCACTGCATATGAAAGCTCATATTAATTTCAGGCAGTACACTACAGTAACTCATTAAGACCTTATGGCCTAGCCAATGCACCATGTTAGCACAACTGGGAGACAGGGGTTCACATTCAACCCCCAAATCCCATGCTGGAGCTAACTGAAGGCTGGGCACATCACAGAGGTGAGGAGCTTGGCTTCTGGGGAAGGTGGGCATGGGATGCTGAGTATCAGCATAGTGGTCATTTCTGAGTTTACTGAAGCTATTCCCCACAGTGAGCATGGGGAAAGGGTTAGTAGCATTATCACCACTGGATGTGCTGAATTCTAAAATATATGCAGTGTGGTCTAGTGGTTAGAATGCCAGCTAGGAATTGTAAGACCACAGGCTGAAACCTGTTCAATGTCAAATACACTACATACTTTGTGAGCCAGGGCGTCTCTCAACCTCTCAGTGCTCCAGTCACCTCAGCCTTGGAAATGTGCAGAAGAAGGACCCCACTGTAAGTGTGATGTTGCATGATAGCTAGGCTAACCTGGGTAAGCCACTGGTACAAATAAAATGAAATATACCATATATACAGTAATAAGTTAAATCTATGGTTCCCAAGTGGAGATATAAATTAAATGTATTATATGCACTGTCTAAATACCAACTGGGGTATTATCAACCAGCCACTTGCTCAGAAACTACGACAGTTTTCAGAGATGTAGAACACAAATTAGTTAATTACAGCATTGCAAAACTGGGGCAAGCAAGGGTCTAGAAAAGTGTTTTTGTTTTCTTCAGTTAAAAGTTGCAAGTTGGGCTGTTTGACATTTAACGTCCACCTGCAATGTTTCAAAACAAATGGTGAAAATATATATTTTTTCAATTAGTATTATGTCCTCCTGAGTTGTTCTGATCAACCCCATCAGACTGGTCCCCCTGGTTCTGGCACCTGGCTTCTCTGGAGATTACCTCACTCTGTCGTCCTCTGCCAGGAGGTGCCTGGTTGCTGGGGTAGGGTTGTGAGGGACTGGGCTGTCATCCTGTGGAAAGGCATTTTTCTTCATTTTCTCCCCTGGGCCCACATCGCATGCAATGGTGCAATGTGTACACTCTGACTTTGAAAAGACACACCCTAGTACCTGCTAGTTTGGCCCCATCCTTTTGTTGTCATGCTGTGCTACCACCTAGAGTCCTCCTGGTGGCAGACGAGCAGTGGGACCTGTTTACCCCCTCCTTGATGGAGGACAGCTGTCCTAGGGGCACTCAATCCTCCATCCCCCAACCAGCCCCAAAGTAGCCCTGATCTGTTCAAAACCAGGGAGTGGCAGGAGTTGATGTAGCCAGTACCTGAGCCCTCCACTCCACTGGGCTGGGTCATTCAGGAAAATTTTATTGAAATTCCAACTTAAACTGCAGGTTTTGACATGTATAGTATATTTATTTTGTAAATTGCAGAATTTATCTTCCTTAATAATCTCCCCTCCATCTGTACCAATTCACATATTCATACGTATGCCAACAACACAGTTCTCTATTACACAGACTCATTGATGGAGGCTGTGGAAGTCTCACTCCAGCAAGACTTCCACAATGTTATATGTTGATTTCAGGCCAACCAACTCTGGGTCAACACCAAAAAAACAGTGTATATGACCTTTGTTTCTAGCGAGAAACTGGCTAGGCTTGTTTCCCTTCCTTCCATCACCACCCTGGATAGCTCCTTCCTTGAAGTGGTTCATTCCTTCAAGCATCTTGGTGTGTGGCTTGACAGCAGGCTTGATTTCTATGTCAACATTGATACCATCCATGCTAAGCCGAGCCCCATGCTTGTTGCCTTGTGGCAATACAAAGACTGCTTGGCCTTACATGTCCCCCAGAAATTAGTTACAATGATGGTGCTCCCAGACTTTGTCTATGCAGATGTGATTTACGGTTCTGCCTCCTCCTCTTCCCTTGCCAGACTGGACACCCTGCTTAATGCCTTCCGTTGTTTTGCACAAACTCTCCCCAACGCACTCATCATTGTGCTCTGTACTCTTCCCTCTCCATACTCACTCTTACCTCCCCTCACCTGCACCACTGTGCTTCTTTCTTCTCTAAATACTAGTTCGGGACAATGCCCTCATATCTTTTCACTCTCATCTCCCTCCCTCAAACCATCTCATACTGCCTTTGTTCCAGGGATCCCTGCTCATTCTCTGTCTCTCAGCCTTGCACCTTAGCTAAACAATCTGCCTTCTTCTATCACATTCCCTCACTCTGGAACCTCTCTCCTCTTCCATCAATCCCTCACCCTCCTCAACATCCCTTAAGCATTAGCTTAAACTCATGCCCTCCCTTCCCTGTGTCTGTCAATTTACCACCTGGCCTGCTTTTTTCCCCTTACGCACAGTTCATACCCCCTCCTTGGGGCTGATTTTGTAATGTTCTTTGCACTGAATGTTTCAATCCATTTGTTGACTGTATCTATGAATGTTTAGTGTATCATGCTCCAGACAGTTGCTGCATATGATGTGCCTTCTTAACGTGTTTGCACTATTTATGTTTGCACTTTATTTGTTACATTGCTCAGTCCTATTGAAATTGTTTAGCTGTCTTCTTACCATGACCCCTGGGTCACACCTGGAAATGAGCCATGGCTCAGAGTTCCTTTCTCAGTTACCAAATTTTAACAAACTGTATAGATTTCTACAGAATTGACTGCTCTCTTCTGTCAGTTACTAGGTAAGTAGTTCGCTAGTGTAACTGGAGCTGGAACTGGGAGGAGACACTGGTGTAACTGGGAGGAAACACTTCTCTAATTGGGAGGAGATAATGGTGTAAATAGGAGGAGATAGTGGCATAACTGGTGTAATGAGATATTGGTATAACTGGAAGGAGACACGTTAAACATGGGAGGAGAAACTGCTGTAAATGGGGATATGCTTACATAACTTGAGGAGACACTGTGATTACTGAAGAGATACTGGTTCATCTGGGAGGAGAGTGGGAGGTACTGCCCTAACCGGGAAGAGACATTGTCAAAACTGTGAGGAGACTGCCATATATGTTATAAGGAGATACTGCCGTATATAAGGAGACACTGCTACAACTCAGAGGAGACACTTTTGTAACTTCATGGGGAGACACTGCTGAAACTGGAAAGAGGCACCTTTTTAACTAGACAGAGAGACACTGATCATTATGACAGAGACACTAGCGTAATTGGGAGAAGTCATTAGTATAACTGTGAGGAGAGACTATGATAACTGGGAGGAGACAGCTATAACACAAGCACTGGTATAAAACACTGGCATAAAAAACACTTTTGTAACTGAAAGGAGTCATGGCTGTAACTCAGACTGGGATAACTGAAGGAGACATTGTTAAAACTGGGTGGAGACACTGGCATAACTGGAACACTTACATATAGTAGCTTGGAGGAACTACTGCTGCTATTGGGTACATTCCACCATAACTGGGGGGGGGGCAGTACCACAACTTGGGAGACACTGGTGTAACTGGGATGGCACTGGCATACCTGAGAAACCAGTATCACTGGGAGAAGACACTGTTGTATTGGGGAGTGACATTGGTATAAAGAACAGGCATAAAAAATGTAACTGAAAGGAGTAATGGCTGTAACTCAGACTGGGATAACTGAAGAAGACACTGTTAAAATGGGGAGTAGACACTGGCATAACTGGGACACTTACATATAGTAGTTTGAAGGTGACACTGCTGCTATTGAGTAGATACCACCATAACTGAGAGGTAGCAGTGCCACAGCTGAGGATACACTGGTGTAAAGGGGATGACACTGGCATAACCATGAGAAGACACTAGCAGAACTGAATGACAGGGTAGAGACACTGGTGTAACTACAGAGATACTGCCATAACTGGGTATAAACTGATGTAACTAAGAGGAGACACTGCCATAAATCAATATACACTGAAGTAATTGGAATTAAACATTGCTTTAACTGAGACAGTTTAATACCTGGGACAAGACACTGGTACAGTTGCAGCCATTGACATGGTCAGATACAGTATTTTTAGATATGTTACAATATTTCTCAGGAGATTCTCTCTGGTGGACTTAAAGTGGTGCTGCAAGCAGACAAGGATTTGTCTAGCAATACCACAGAAATTCCAGGAAATATCTGACCATGGCAAGGGCTGCAACTGTATAACTTGGGAGATGCTGGTGTAACTGTGAGGAGTCACTGGCATATGGTTACTAGGGAGACACTGGTTTAACTGGGAGAAGACAGTGGCATAATTGGGAGGAGACATTTGTATAACTAGGAGGAAACACTGGTATTAAGTGGCTAGACATTGCTGCAACTGAGACTCTTGTATAACTTGGAGGAGATACTGATATAATTAGGAGGAGACAATAGAAAAACTAAGAGGAGACACTGCCATTAATGCAAGGAGACAGTGCTATAATTGAAAGGAAACACTGGGTTATCTGAGAGGAAACACTGGTATTACTGGTCAGAAAGAGTACTTACCATTAACAGCAGATCTTAAAGAGAATCTCCTCCACAGAATCACACCTTTGGAACTGTAAGCTGTCTGCATTAGGACCACTTGAAAACATTTTGCCTAGATGTGGCCACCCATGCTGACTTGCATCAGAGCTTCCCATATATCATGGGCAGCCTCATACCTCTTCAGTTTCCCACTGGATATAAGCTTGGAGCCATACTGTACCAAAAGGAATGGGAGACCAGAACCCAGACCTGGTGGGCAGAAAAAGATACAGTTCCAGAAACAAAATATCCATTTGTAAAGGCACCAAAAAGGAGAAGATCAAGGGTATAGTAATGAGAACAATGTCAAGAGTATTCCACCTGAAATAAAGAAGAAATAACTAGGAAAGACAGTCATAGCTCTATGGAGGAGATTTTCTCAAAGATCTACTGTTACTGGTATGTGACTAACATCCTGTATGTTCTTTGAGGACATCTCCCTCCATAAAGCCACACCTTTGGAATAATTCCCAAGCAGTATATGAATGCAGACCAGAAGAAAGGCCAGGCAGAAGAGACCTAGAAACAGTTAAGATAGAAAGCCTTGGAGGGCAGCAAGGCCAACGCTAGCTTATCTATGGGACACCAATGCATGCTTTAGTGTTTATTAAAAGTATGGACAGAACTCTACATGGCTGTAGAGCATATTTTATCTGCCAAGACTCAATAAAAGAAGATGCAGAAGTATGTGATGCTATGCCCAGGGTCGGGACCAGGAAGCTTTTTACCATGCTTCAGGTAATAAAAAGGAAAGCAAGATGCCAATCATTCAGAAAGGCAATACTTAGAGACAGGGTGCCCATTATCCTGGGGGCAAACAGAATAAAAATGTGTGAAGACTTTCTGCAGTGTTTTCTGTGGTCCAGGTAGAACCATAGCACCCTGTGGACATTGAAATAATGCAAAGCAAATTCTCATGTATTTAGAAGGGATAGAAAAAAGCACTACAATGAGGATAGTCTGGTTCAATGCAAACTCAGAAAACACCTTAAGAAGGAGTACAGGTTTGGAATATAATTAAACCTGATCCTGTTGAAAAACAAGGTATGTGGGATCTGCAACCAAAGTTTGCAGCTCAGAAACTCTCTAAGCAGATCTGATAATCACCAGAAAATACATTTTCCATAAAAGCAAATGCATTGCATAAGTGTCAGTAGGTTCAAAAAGAGCCCAAGTAAGAAGCTAAAGAATGATGATATGGTCTCACAATGGAACTAGCCTAGAGACCTAGGGACTAATCCAGATATAAAAGCCCTTTAAGAAAAACACCAGGCACCTCCAACTGGACCACAGTCTTTTCCTCAGTGAAGGTAAAAAAGATGGAAATGACTGAAAGGTGTACCTTCACAGAAGAGTACTGGAGGCCTGAGTCCAATAGGGACAGGAGGTATAGTCTCATACATAACAGAGGTAATCCAAAATGTGCAGTACTGGACATGAAAAAGGATCTAGAGAGAACGAGGTACACTAAATACAGAAATGTTTACATTTCTGGGAGTAAGGGTGCAGTGTAGAAGGCTAATGAGCCACCAATAGAACATCCGAAATTATCTTGGAGACCATGAAGTAGGACAGTTCTATGCCATGTGCAAAGTTGTAGGGACTAAAGGTCTGGGTGCAATATAATTCTGTTGTCCTTTGACAGCAGTCCTTCTCATAGAGGAAGCAAGGCAGGAGGTTCCATCACAAACTGCCATAGCAGTGGAAACCAAATACTGTATACTGTATGTTTGGGACAGAGAGGAGATGTCAGTATAACTGTGACCCTGTTCGCCGAAAGCTTGACTAATACCCAGAGAATCAGAGGGTTTGGAGAAAAGGCATACAAATCTTCCAGTTCAAAAAAGGAACAATGTGTCTTACCAAGCACTACACGCCTCAATGCAATTGAACAGAAATGTGGCAGATTTGACTTGTATGGGGCACAAAAAGGTCCATCTCTGGACTACTCAAATGGGCGCAGAGGTCTGTGACAATGTTGTCCAGGAATTCCCAATTATGGAACTGAGCAACTGACCTGCTGAGAGAGTCTGCCAGGACATTCACAGTGCCAAGTTGAAATATGGTGATGCAAACGTCATGCACCAAGGACCACTCAACACTCTCATGGTTTTTCTGCAGAAAGGGTAGGAGTGGATACTTCATTGTTTGTTGAGGTAGCACATAAAACAAAGGTTGCTCATCTGTACCATCATAAGAGGGCCCTGAATGTGAGGGTGGAAGGCCAACAGGCCAAGAAAAACATCCTTCATCTCCAAGATGTTAATGTGGAGAGAGCTGTCTGAGGGAGACCACTGACCCTGGGCTTTAAGTATAGCAAAATGGCCCCTCAACCCATCCCAAAGACATCCATAGTGAGGACCTCCAATGGGGACAGATGGAGAAATGGGAATCACTGAAGAAGATGGGAGCAGCCTTGCCACCAGCAAAGAGCCCTACATAAAAGGTCTGTGACCATAATAGGGGGATCCAGAGATTGGGAAGTCTGGGCCCACTGAGCACAAAGCATCCACTGGGTAATGCACATGTTGATGGAAGTGGGCCCTGGGAATAATCACATTGGCAGCTGCCAAGTGATCCAGGAGCTGAAGCAAGGATCTTATAGGAATCTGGGCGCTGGATATGATCAGTGTCAATTGGACAATCAGCATGTTGGCAAGGAATTTTTGAAGGAATGTTTGCATTCGAGCCATGTCTGGGACAATACTGATAAACTGTAGGCAATGGCAAGGAGTCAGAACAGATTTGGGTTTAATGACCAGGATGCCCAGTTGGTCAAACAACTAGTGAGTCCAGTACAAAGCCTCTATAGTAGCTTCTCTGGCAGACACCTTGAGGAGTCAGTCATCCAGGTAAGGACATTCAAACAAGGTTTCTTGGAATAACACTGTAGCCACCACAGTGAAGCACTTGTTGAAGATCCTGAAGATCCCTGGCATGCAGGATAAGCCATTGGGCAAGACACAGAATTGGTAGGGCTGGCCCATCAAAAGGAAGCTCTGGTACTGTTGATGGCTGCACAGACTCATAACATGCAGATATTTTTTTTATTTTTATTTTATTCTTTTGTTAATCAGGTAAGGCCCTCTAGGCACAAGTGCCTGCTTTCAGGCACAACCCAGGAGCACTGGGGTGGTTAAGTCACTTGCTCAGAATCACACAGTATGCAAGTGGGGGTTGTGGAAATCAAATCCAGAATGCAAAGCCAATGCCAATGCAAGAGTAGTGGGTGGAGACGGATGGAAGAGAGACTGTGAAACACTTTTTATATACAATGTTTTTAGACAGGCCTCTGAGGTTAGGGACATGGGGCAGATCAGCCAATTTTCTTGGGAATAGGAAATATCCTGAATAGAAACTCAAATTCAGTTAAGCCAGGGGTAAAGGCTGTATTGCCTCTTGCCCACACACAACAGGGCTGATAAGTACTCCAGAAGGTAATGACAAGAGTGGAAGGATGTAAAGGGGGAGTTGCTATAAATCTGAGCATATGACCCACCTGAATAATGCCATGGACCCTCTTGCTTGATGTGATCTCCTGTCATTTTGTCAGAAACATGGAGATCCTGCAGCCAAACTGAACTCCGATAAATGGGCAGGGGAGTGGTAGAGTGTCAGAAGGTTGGGGTTGTTGGGATACTGCCAGCATGTGGAACTTTAGAGGCCTTCAAGTGGGTGCCTGAGTACTGTTGCTTGGAGCAGAGGTCCCAGTCACAGGCTGACCAGGACCTCATGCAAGGGAAGAATGAAGGCTCTGTGAAAAGTATTACCCTGTGCCCTGGTGAGGGCTGGAGAGCAAGAAACTTCAGGGAGTGGAGGGAGCAAAGATCCATTTTCAGGGAGCAAAGAACCAAACAGTAACTCCTTCAACATGAGCTACACATCATGGCCAAATAGTATCTTATTTATTTATTAAAGGTTTACCAGGTAGGCATGCTGAGCAGACTACTGCTCAATTCTGGATGCATCCTGGGGGAAGGGGGCAGGGAGGAAAACATACGTATTGTACAAAGTCCAGAAAATCTCAGAGCAAAATCTTACAAGGTATAGTACAGTACAGCAGGCAGTTGAGCGAAGCATACGACAATAAAAAAATCAGATGCATAGTATAAATACAAACATTTTCATACAGTGCCTATTAACAATCTCAAAATGGAGTCGACATGGCCCTAGTGCTAGAGCTAACATGGGTGCAAGTGCAGGTGGAGGAGAAATGTGCTTTGAGAAGGGAGTTGATGTGCTGACTGGGGGAGGCATGAAGAATATCCATGGGAAGAGAGTTCCATAGTTTAGGCATACGATAAGTAAATGCTGACTGGCCTGCCATGGTGGACATGAGTGGAACAGACAAGAGTGTACAACGGGAGGGTAGGGGCTGATAGGACAGAGGTGAAATATGGATGGAGGGAGGGAGGGACTGGGCCCAGAACTTAGCTGTGATGCTAGCGCAGTGGGAGTGTCACCAGTCTTGAAGTGAGGGGAGGTCCAGGGTCTGGTAGAGGACACAGTGATGGTTGGTGGGAGGACAGTCAAGGGCAAAATGACAGAAGGAGTGGAAGGGGGGTCCAGTCTGGCTAGGGTGGACTTTGGGACAGCACTGTAGACTATGTCACAGTAGTCGAAGATAGGGAGAATCATCTTCTGCACAATTGCTCGGTGAGCCAGCAGTGGGATGCAGCCACGATTGTGGTACAAAGCACCTAGAATGAGGTGAAGCTTTCCGTGGGTGGCATCAATATGTGCAGAGAAGTCTAGGTGCTGGTCAAGCCAGACCCTGAGATATCTGAAGGAGGTGCAGGTCTCTACGGAAGTCCCATCCAGGGTGTGGAAGGTGGAGGTGGAGAGGAGCCATGAAAGTCTCTGCCTTGAGCTGAAAGTCATGGAGATAGATTTCTTGGCATTGAGAAAGAGCTGAGTTGAGCAAAACCTGCGCTGAACATCATTGAAGTCCTGCTGAAGTCTGGACGCCACATCAGAGGTCGAGGGGCCAAATGTATACAGTGCTGTATCATCCACATACATGTGAATGGGTGTGTGTGGGCAGGCAGTGGACAGATTGTTGAGCAAGATGGAGAACAAGAGCAGGCCAATGACAGAGCCTTGGGATACACCAGTGGTAACAGGGAGGGAGGCAGAGGTGGTGTTATCAATTGTGACAGATTGGGATCTGCCTACCAGATAGGAGTGAAGTCAGCTGATGGCCATGCTAGAGAGCCCTGCAAGAAAGAGCTTGGATAGGAGGAGTAAGTGAGAGACAGTATCGAAGGCTTTAGCCAGGTCAACAAAAATGGCTGAAGTGATGTGGTCTTTGTCCATACCAGTGAGGATGGAATCTGTGAGTCTTAGGAGCGAGGTGGTGGTGGAGTGGGACTTCCTAAAGCCAGACTGGTAGGGTGTGAAGAAGGAAACATAGAAACATAGACTTTGACAGCAGATAAGGACCGCTTGGCCCACCTAGTCTGCCCATTTCCCTACCTAGAGGATAGGCCGCAGATCCTAGTTAACCAACAGCCTATTTCTTCCTAGCCCCCCCCCCCAAGAACTGCCTTATGTCTGTCCCACGCATTTTGAATTCTCCACAGTTTTAGACCCCACAACCTCCTCAGAAAGGCTGTTCCATGCATCCACTACTCTCTCTGTGAAAAATACTTCCTCACATTGCCCAGACCACCCCCCATCTTTAAATTGTGTCCCTTGTTCTTGCACGTCTCTTTTCTGAAAGATGCTACCCTCTTGCACTTTGTTGATTCCACTGAGGTACTTAAAAGTTTATATCATGCCCCCCCCTTCTTTCCTCAAAGGTATACATATTAAGCTCCTTTAGTCTCTCCTCGGATGGCTTCTCTTGCAGACCCTGCATCATTTTAGTTGCCCTCCTCTGGACTGCCTCCAGAAAGGGGAATCCAGATAGGAGGAGAGTTGTGGGAGCACTAGGTGTTCCTGGATTTTAGCCAGGATAGGGAGAAGAGAAATCGGGTGGTAATTACCAGGAGCAGAGGGGTCACTGCCTTTAGGAAGGGGGATGACTGTGGTGTGCTTCCATTCAGATGGGATAGAGGAGAGAGAGAACAAGAGGTTATAGAATGAGGCCAGAGGGTGGCGATGGCTGGAGCCAAACAAGTAGAGCAATTTGGAGTCCAGGCCAGTGGGGTATTTGCCCTTGGATGCATTAAGGCCAAACAGGGCTTTGTAAACTTCGGCCAGGGAAATCGTATGGAGGGTGAAAGAGGGGCCAGAGGGAGGAGCTTGGTTGGGGGGGAAAGGGGAAGAGGGGGGTTGCGGGTCGGGGGAAGAGTGCACAGAAGTGAAGACGTACATTCTGTAAAGAAAGAATTGAACTGAGAGGCCACTTCAAGTGGGTCTGTGACTATGGAACCACCTACATTTATAGCCAGGGTGAGGGGCTGCGAGGGAGGGGAGAACAGTGATTTAACCACCTTCCAAAATTTAGCAGGATGGCTTAAGTTGGTGTGGAAGGTGACTTTGAAGTAACTGACTTTAGCCCTGCAGATTTGTCTTGTACAGGTATTTCATAGAGTGTGATACTTTTGTTGATGCAAGGGTGAGCTGGAGACTTTGAAAGACTACCAAGAGTGATCCCTGGCTCTGAGAAGGACCATGATGTCCACAGAAATCCATGCCAGGTGGGCACCCCTCACCCAAGTTCATCTGAGTGGAGCATGAAAGTTCCAGACTGCGGTGAATCTGGTCTTGAAATACTCCAAGGTGGAGTCAATAGGGGTAGCCCAGGGGATGAAGGACCAGTCTGTGTTTGCCAGGTCATTTAGGAGAGATGCAAGGTCCAGGGATTTTAAGGATCTTCTCAGGATGGTTCTCAGGGGGTGCCTTGGGCCTGTATATTTTCCTTACTGAGTAGATCATGTAATGATTGCTTAAGGAGTCCTGCAACAGTCCTGAGGTGAGTGTCTGATGTGGGTGGGAGGTAAGGGACCTGTCCAGGACAGAGTGGTTTGGTGATTTGGGGTTAGAACATGTGGGCTCAGTAATCTGTTGAGATAGGTTTAGTGCAGCCACTTGGCTGCGAAGCTTGGCGCTAGTGCTGGAGAGCCAGTTCTGGTTGAAATCTCCAAAGATATGTAGCTCACCCCCAGATGCCTGAGATGTTAGGGTATTCAGGTGTTCCAAGATGGAGGACATAGTGGAGGCAGGGGTGCAATAGGAACCAGCAATAAAAATAGGGCCTGTGTGAGGAAGGGAGAGTTTGATTAATAAAGTGTCAGTGGTGTGTGTAGGCATTGGCAAGGGGACCAGGGTAAACGGAAGAGATGAATCGATGTACATGGCAATGCCATCATCTCTTTTGTTGCCAGGCTAGTCATGATGAATAACAGTGAAGTCAGGAATAGCTAATTCAGCATTCTGGTTGTAAGGTTTCAGCCAGGTCTCAGAGATAATAAGTATATCAGGTCTTACAGAGAGAACAATTGGTTGCAGCAGGGATTAGTTTGTTTAGAACATACAGAACCAATTTATACTGCGCTCACCGGGAGTTTTTTAGAAGGCTAGAGATATTTAGGTGAGCAAGTTTTTGGCCTCTTGGGAGTTGGAGAGGGGGGTCAGGGTATGGACTGGGGAGGTTGGACCGGGGTTGGGTTTGACATCCCCAGCTAGGAACAGCAAAAGAGTTATCATAATTTTGGTTTGGGGCATGGCCTATAGAAGCTTGCAATGGGAATTTGGTGGCGGGAAGGAAGGCACTGAGGAGACATGGGTGTGGAATTTTAGGGCTACTAGCCTGGCATGGAAGGTGGGTGGTATGGCAGAAGGACCAACCAACAGATTGAGTAGGTGAACAACAGGGAGCAGTTCAGTAGTTAAGGTTGGGTAGGTGGGTGCTGGAGTAACTAAGGTATTAAATACTAGCTGGTGAGGCTGCTCCTCTGGGTAGGAGGAGGGTGGTGGCGACACCAGAGGAGCTAGCAGAAAAACTACAGTTAGGTATAGAGGCAACACTGTGGTCCAATAGGTAGTATGGAATGGGTTAGGATTGGTAGCAGCTACTAGAGGTGGGAGCAGACAACTGCAAATGGAAACATTGGCTGATTGTTTTTTATCGACACATGATTGTAGCTATATAAGTAGTGGACCACCAAGGGTGGTGGTGGTGAGGGGGCAGTGAGGCAGCTGACACAAAGTGTCAGCGAGAAGTACCACACTGTGATTCAAAAATTTGTCAGTTGCTTGTCAAACGCCATACCTGTTGCAGTGAATCTTGGCGGGGAGTTGGCTTGCAGCTTGGGGGAGGGCCATAGCAGACCTGGCCCTCACAACCACTAGGGAAGCTGAGAGGAGGAAGCAGAGAGAAAGAAATTATAAGCAGGTAAGAAGGAGGGAGGGGCTGAGCAGAGAGAGAAGGACAGGGGGGGATGGGGAGCAGGAAGAGACTCTCACATACAACAAACCTGGGCGGGTTATCTCCCTTGTCACAAAATGAACAAACCTGAGTGGGCTAGTCCCGACATGAGAATTCTCTGTGGGCACAATTAACAACTCTCTACTATCGGGAAATCAATGAGGCAAGCAGAGAGACTTTTGCACCATAAAAATACTTAAGGTATTCTAAGTTCAGGAGCTTAATTAAAAATACAGCTCACTGCAGCAGAGGAGCTTTACACATAAATCATGTGTAATTAAAGTTCATGTTCATGCACAAGTGAAAGTTCAGCAGGAGATGCAGCAATATCTGCCCATAAAGAGATGTGTTAAGGACTGATTGAACATCAGCAGCAGAACCAGCAACACACAGCCATGAATATCCAAAAGACAGATGCTAGATGTTAGATGCAGCTGTACAAGCAGAAGCATAAGAGGTGTCATATGCAGGATGTAAAAAAACGCTTACTCACCTTTAGTCCATATGCAACACACTGCTGGGTTTCAGTCTCAACACTGGAACTGGGCAATTTATCCACCACAGAGGATAAAGATTTCCACAAGCTATTCTGATATCTAATCATATAAGCCTGGTAATTAGACATATGGAGGCCCAGTGAGGCAGAGGCATAAGTCCATTTGCACATAATATTGAATTTTCTAGGTTCTTTCTAAGGAGGCAAAGAACTCATGTGACAGAGAGCCCTAGACCTGTTAGCGACCATAATGACCCCTTAGTCAGTTTCAGGCTGGGTGGTATATAAAAAAGCTTGATAGAAGAGGATGGATATTGATTATTCACCTTGTGAGGGACAAACAGTAATATACAGGGTCTGTGCCAGGCAGCCATGTTAGCATTCTTCAAATCTGGGCAAAGAGGTAGAATGACCGCATAAGGAGATATGGGGACCTCCAGGAATTCACAGAGATTCCTCTTAATGGAGCCCTAATTCTCAGCAGCAAAGCCCAGATTCTCCAGCACGAGGAATAGCAATTCCTAAAATGAGGCATCCTTAGTAGGAGACCTGCATGTTTATACCATAGTGCCTTCACTTCAGGAGAATACAGTGGAATTAGTCTGTATAGCCTACAGGTTAGAGCAACAAGCTGTGAATGAGCTTAAGATATTCAGTAGACCTGATCTTGAGTCCCACAGTTTCTACCGGCATACTGTACGATTCTGAACGAGTTACTTAACCTCACCAGTGCTCCCAGCTCGCCTCTTTAAATGGACATTGTGGCCAAGTGGGCCTTGGTTACCAAAGAATAACACAGAGTCAAACCAATAATCGTGTTGCTCTTACTTTTCTTCCACTGTTAGTTTCCAATAATACACGTGACTGTAAACTAGCATTCAGCTTAATAGTTCCCTGCAATTAACCTTGTTAATTCCTTTAAAGAACTTGAAGGTCTTTATCATATCTCCCCTCTCCCTCCTGGTATCCAGCAGGTATATGTTCAGTGCCTTGAGATACTCCTCATAGGACCTGTCCTGTTGGCACTGAATCATTTTTATCAACCTGTGCTGCACCATCTCAAGCCTACCCCTATCCTTCTAGAGGTGAGGACTGCAGAACTGGTGCAGTACTCCAGGTGTGGCCTCCCAAGGATCTATAAAAGAGAAGTAATACCTATTTCTTTCTGCTATCAATATCATGCTTCAGCATTGGGTGCAATAATAAGAGCAGACCGAGAAGGTTTCACTTGGAAGTAAAAAACAGTAAAAGTAACTACAGTATTCATGGGAGAAATTGGGCTGGCAGTATAGCCTAGAGGTTAGAGGAACAAGGTGTGAACGAGCTTGATACATCCAGCAGACCAGACCTGAGTTTGATTCTCACAACCTCCACTTACATACTGTGTGACTCTGAGCAAGTCACTTAACCACCCAGTGCTCCCAGGTCGCTCCTGTAAACAGGCACTTGTGCCTAGTGGGCGTTACCCGGTTACCAAAGACTAAAAAAAAGAAAAAAATAATTGTTGCCACGGGTATTGTATGACAAGAGGGACTGCTACAGGCAGTTCAGCCATGGTTTGGAATAACTGCAGAAAACGTTAATAAAGTGGCTGATGATGTCCTTTAAAAAGAACAGCAATGGCAGATGAGGAGGATCCAACTGTGGGGGAATTATGCAATGTGTTTCTGCTACTTTCAGCACACAACTGGGAGCAGAAATAATACTGCCCACCTCCTCTGCTACATTCCCTCACAGAACCAAATGCTGAGAAACCATGGATGCCTGCCACTTGTGCCGCTGCCAGTGAACTGTTCCTTTGCTTTTTTCAGATGGCTGAATATTAGAGGTGCTTGGATTCTCAGGAATCCATTCTGTTTGCAGAAATAGGAATTTAAGACATTCCAGTTTCAAGTCTGATTCTGCTTTGCCTTTGATTGAGGAATTGGAGCAGAATCGGAGACAGTACCACAAGTTTCAGTTCTGGATCCTACTCTGTTTCTGTAAAGAGCCAAACCACTCCCCACCCAGTAAACATTCTCAGGCAAAAAAGCACTCCCCCATCCATACCTCCCTCCCTCCTACCTTATCAGACTGTCATGGCTGCGGGGCTGGCTGGTGTCCCTGGAGGCTCAGATGGCTGTAGGTGAGGTGACACTGTAGGTCTGGTCCAACAACTTTATAAACTGCTGCCATTTGTCCCATAGTAGTACAGTTAGTAGTCAAACAAGCCTGTCTCTCCCTACCCAGCAAGCCTCTGCTGAGCTCCATGCAGTAACTAGTAGTGAGTCTCCCTTTAACCCCAGCCCACCTAGTCAATCTGACTTCCTTGAGCTCTGGCAGGTGAAATCTGCTGGTTGGTGGCAAGTTAAATAATTTAAACATTTTCAATACACTAGCACCTGCTGCTGTGAAAGATAGAATAAAGGTTTATCCAATGGCAAGAAAGCACTGACGGCATCTACAGTATGTCAACTACATCTACTGGGACTTTTGAATAACTGGTCAACAGTGCTTTGAACAAATTTAGGGCCAATATTCAAAGGTTAGCACATATGCAGACATGGTTAGTGAGTGCATTAACCCAGGTTTACATGAGCATTCCCAAACAACCCATATTTAGAAGTTCTGGGAGCACCTCGCAAACCTGGCAGTGCCAAAGTGCTAAATATTGTTGACAATGAGAGGGTCCCCTTATGTATACCAGTGCAGTGGTACATTCAATGGTTTGCATGGCAGTAAATAGCCCCCAAGTGGTGCCTTTACTGCCACTGCAAAACGCCTTTTAACTGGGTGCTAAACCCACAGCTCCACCCACCAAAAGGCAGGGCAGCTATGCTGTAGCCACCCGTCCCCATTCTAGCTGTGCTACTCAGTTCTTGGTTGTCCAGTGGTTCCCCCACCCCATGATGACTCCTTCAAACATTGTTCTAAATATAAATGCTGTTTGTTACTGTGGTCCCTCCACCACAATTGCTCTTCTAAGTGTTTTTTTTTTAGTCTTTGGTAACTGGGTAAGGCCCACTAGGCACAAGTGCCTGTTTTCAGGGGTGACCTGAGAGCACTGGGCGGTTAAGTGACTTGCTCATAGTCACACAGTATGCAAGTGGAGGCTGTGAAAATCAAACTCAGGTCCAGTCTGCTGGGTGTACCAAGCTCGTTCACACCATGTTCCTCTAACCTCTAGGCTATACTGCCAGCCCTGGTGGTCTAATGTGTCCCGCGTAAGCACCGATTGGTCGTCCGAGCATTTTCACTGGTGTCCAGTGATTCCTCTACCACTATTGCTCCTTTGAGTGTTTTTGAAGCATCCATTGAGGTCTAGTGTGTCACCCCACACCGATCACGCCTTCAAGTGTTATGTACAAATCTCTGGTGGTCTAGTATGTCTCCCTACAACCCATCAATCCTCTGAAAATTGTTCTGAATGCAAATGCCGTTTGTAATCCTCCCTGGTGTCCAGTGGTTCCCCTACCCCCTGATCACACCTCTGAGTATTGTTCTGAATGTAAATGCTGTCTGTAATCCTCCCTGGTGCCAAGTGCCCCCCCACCACCACCACTCACCTGTTCACACATATTAAAATGAGTCTCTGGTTTTCCAGTGCCCCCACAACAGCCCCCCAACTGACCCTGCCATTGATGTCCCACCTCCCTAGACCCCCCTCACCATGGTGTCTGGGTCTCCTACTAGCACAATTCGGCCACTAGCACAGCCCGCCTCTCACCTCTGTGGCTGGGTGCCACATGAGCTGTCAGTGAACGCGCATACGTACCATTGCATGAGCAAGCTTGCACACACAGACTTCATTTTAGGGTTTCTGACATTCTCTAGTTTCAAAGTTAACAGGGAATTACAAGTTTGCAGTTTTATATAGTTTCAAATTTTACATTTTCTGATTGTTTGACTGCTTATAACTCAGTCACCCTTTAGGGTTACAGATCAGAACATTTACAGACTTATTGCATGGAACTGGAAAAATGTAAAATTTCTTAACATCTGATGAGAAGTTTTAAATGAGATGAAAATAACTGATTATTACATTTTGGAAAAACATTTCATGACTATTCAGTAAAATTTCACAAAAGCAGAATTCTAATTTTGCCAGAGTTCTGCTAATGGAAGTTTAAACTTCATACTGTCACAGTCAGGAGACCCTGAACTCTGTTTGTTTTGTTTGTTTTATTTTTGTTAAGTGGGTGGATCCATTGAACACAAAGTGCCTGTTTTTGAGGGCGGCCAGGGTACAAAGCACAGTACATAGTGAACATCTGCAATAAATTACAACATATACAAGTATGGTTAAAGTACATCTATCATACATTAAGAATTACTGTCTAATAACCAAGTTTTAAAGCAGTTACATTTGCTTGCTGCCAACAAACCGTCCCTCCGCACATTTTAAAACCATGTACAGATTGGGCAGCTAATATGTGTGCAGATATATTATTTCATTTTTTTATGGCACAATAGCAAAATGTACTCTGTCCTAATTTAGATTTTTTGAGAGTTAGAGCAAACCTATAATTGCATTAGCCCTAGTTATACTCAGATCCATGTGATAACAAAGCATGGATTTTAGCTTGATGGGGCTGTTACTTTTTAACTGTTTTAATATTAGTGTATCTTGTGATTGCCACTTTAATGATTCATAAAGTTTGCAGTTACAGGTATCATGTTCTGCTTTTAAACTGAAGAAACAAATGTAACTCATTTGTTCCTGGTGGCCATTTTGGGTCAGATCCAGCACTGGATGGTTCCGATGCCATATGGCATCTATGGGAACAAATATGTTAAGAGTATTTTTATTTATTTATTTATTGTCTTGGCAAACAGTCTTTAAGCTAGGAGCTCATTTACAAAGGTCCCACATCAGGAGGAAGAATCATAACTGTAGTACAGTGGGCTCAGGGAGGGTGAGGGTGGTGGAACAGAGGCGCATCCCTCCAGTTGTACCTCTCCACAATTCCTATGCCATTCTGGCAAAGTGTGGTTCCTCTATGGAGGCACCTGCAGTGGAGACCAAGGAGGATGCTGGGAACCTCCACAAAGGAGACCCACGGGAGGGTGGCATGGGACCCCACAGGGGAAGGAAACAACTCCTGGTGGGGTACTCCATTGTTAGGAAGGTAGAACTGGGGGAGGAAGGGGAGAGGGAGGTAAGGTGCCTGCCTGGCACCATGGCTTGGAGGGACAGGGAGCAAATCCTCAGGATTGCCAGAACAGCTGCACAGGGGAGAGAGCTGGATGTCATTGTCCACCTAGGGACAAATGACCTGGCTAAGAAAGAGATTAGAGCAGTGCAGGAAGAGTTTGTGGAATTGGGGAGGGGCCTTAGACAAGTAGCACACATGGTAACCTTCTCGGAGGTGCTGCCCATCTATGGCGTAGGAGAGGCTAGGGTGTTCTGCACCATGGAATTCAATCAGTGGTTGAAAAACTGGTGCAGACCTCAGGGATTTGGCTTCATTCAGGACTGGGGGTCCACCTGGAGTGATGCAAGCCTATACTGGCTTGATGGGCAGCATCTGTCCAGGAGGGCAACCAGGATCCTAGGTGATAGGTTTAAAGGCTTCATTGGCAAGCTTTTAAACTAGCCAAGGGGGGAGGCACTGGAAAGGAGCAGGGAAATTCTAGCCCCCCAATAAAATCATGGTAGTAAGTCCAGTAAACACCAACATAGAGGTGGCGATAGGGAGAAGGGCAAGGGTAAATGGGGAACGTGACAAAGGCAAGAAGGACAGAGATGGGGCCAAAAGGAGTAAGGCCATCAGGAAATGGAGGGTAATGCGTACCAATGCCCATAGTCTGGGCAACAAGCTCCCTGAGCTGGTGGCCTTGATGGAAGAGGGATGCCTGGATATCGTAGCAGTCACAGAAACATGGTACACAGAGAACCATGACTGGGATGTTTACATACCAGGGTACATAATCTAAAGGAGAGACAGGCAGGAGAGAAGAGGGGGAGGAGTAGCTCTTTATGTAAACGAAGGGATAAAAGCAACTGAACAAAAGAGTAAACAGGGAGGAGAGGAGGCACTGTAGGTCACCTTGGAAACTGGAAAGGCATCACAATCTGCAAAGGGGTTGTGTACAGACACCCATGTCGGGGAAGGGAATGGACAAGGATATGATAGAAGGCATTGTTAGGATGGCAGAAAAAGGGGAGATACTGTTGATGGGAGACCTGAATATGCCAGATGTTAACTGGAGCACATTTGCTGCAGCCACATCCAAGAGCAGGGCCATTCTCGATGCCCTACAGGTGGCAGGCCTCAGATAGCTAGTTTCAGAACCCACTCATGAGGGAGCAATCTTAGACCTCATACTCTCAAATGGGGGCAGTGAGAGGATCTCAGATCTAGAAGTGGGTTGCCATCTGGGAATAAGTGACCATCAAACAGTGTGGTTCACGTTAAACTCACCTACAGAGTCAAGCCATACAAAAGTGAGGGTACTGGACTTCAGGAGGGCTGACTTTGGCAAGATGGGAGAGTGCCTCAGAAAAGCACTAGCAAATGGGTTAGAAGGAGGGGTGGAGCAACAATGGGGAATCATCAAAACTGCCATCATAGAGGCAACAAGCCTTTGTGTGAAGCAAATAAACAAATCAAAATGAAAGAAAAAGTCACTATGGTTCTCAAAAGAGGTGGCTGGGAAAGTAAGGCAGAAAAATATAGCATTCAGGAAGTATAAGGAAACACAGAAGGAGCAGGACAGAGAGCTGTACCAGTTAAGGCAGAAGGAAGCAGGAAGGGAAGTCAGAATAGCAAAGGCCCAAACTGAGGAAAAGATAGCCAACTCAGTTAAGAAGAGGGATAAAACCTTTTATAGGTACATCAGAGAGCGTAGAAAGACAAAGGGAGGGATAGTGACGCTGAATAGAATGAATGGTGGGTGGGCAAGGGGACAGTGAAAAAGCAGGGATACTGAATGAATATTTCTGCTCAGTATTCACAAAAGAGGAGGGGGAAGTGCCTAATCCAATTAACAGAAGCACTCTTGATAGGGGGGTCGATCCCAGCCCTTTCACAGAAGAAAGGGTTCTGCAAGAACTCCTAAAACTGAAGGTGGACAAAGCAATGGGCCTGATGGAATTCACCCAAGAATTCTAAAAGAATTAAGGGGGGAACTAGTGAAACCACTGACTACTCTTTTTAATAAATCATGGGAGGATGGTGAGGTACCCGAGGACTGGAGGAAGGCGGATGTGATTCCACTTCACAAAAGTGGGACCAAGACAGAGGCAGGAAACTACAGACCTGTCAGTTTGACCTCTGTGGTAGGGAAAGTGATGCAGTCACTTCTGAAGGAAAGAATTGTTGAGTACCTTGAGACCAGTGGGGCACAGGACCCAAGGCAGCATGGGTTCACAGCGGGAAGGTCATGTCAGACGAATCTAATAGATTTCTTTGACTGGATGCCCAAAGTAGTAGACCAGGGAGGGCTGTGGACATGGCCTACCTAGATTTTAGCAAGGCATTTGACACAGAATAGCAAAGGCCCAAACTGAGGAAAAGATAGCCAACTCAGTTAAGAAGGAGGATAAAACCTTTTATAGGTACATCAGTGAGCATAGAAAGACAAAGGGAGGGATAGTGAGGCTGAATAGAATGAACGGTGGGTAGGCAGAGGGGGACAGTGAAAAAGCAGGGATACTGAATGAATATTTCTGCTCAGTATTCACAAAAGAGGAGGGGGAAGTGCCTAATCCAATTAGCAGAAGTTCTGCAAGAACTCCTAAAACTGAAGGTGGACAAAGCAATGGGTCCTGATGGAATTCACCCCAGAATTCTAAAAGAATTAAGGGAGGAACTAGTGAAACCACTGGCTGCTCTTTTTAATAAATCACGGGAGAATGGTGTGGTACCCGAGGACTGGAGGAAGGCAGATGTGATTCCCCTTCACAAAAGTGGGACCAAGACAGAGGCAACTACAGGAAACTACAGACCTGTCAGTCTGTCCTCTGTGGTAGGGAAAGTGAGGGAGTCACTTCTGGAAGAAAGAATAGTTGAGTACCTAGAGGCCAGTGGAGCACAGGACCCAAGGCAGCATGGGTTCACAGCGGGAAGGTCATGTCAGATGAATCTGATAGATTTCTTTGACTGGGTGACCAAAGTAGTAGACCAGGGAGGGGATGTGGACATGGCCTACCTAGACTTTAGCAATGCATTTGACACAGTCCCACACAAAAGATTAATAGTCAAATTAACCAGCCTGGGAGTGGGTCCCAGGGTGGTAGCCTGGGTAAAACATTGGCTGGACAACAGGACACAGAAGGTAATTGTAAATGGAGTCCACTCTGAAGAAAGAGGGTTTACTAGTGGGTACCACAGGGTTCAGTACTGGGTCCAGTCCTTTTAATGTCTCTATAAGTGACATTGCAGAGGGACTGGAAGGAAAGTATGCCTCTTTGCAGATGACACAAAGATCTGCAACAGGGTTGATACACTAGGAGGCATGGAAAGGATGAGAAGGGACTTGGCGAGGTTGGAGGAATGGTCAAAGTATGGCAGCTAGGATTCAATGCAAAGAAGTGCAAATAATGCACCTGGGAAACGAGAACCCAGGGAAGATCACACACAAGGGGGAAGTAGTAACAACAACAAAAAGAAAGGACCTGGGGTAATCATGTCAGATGACCTTAAGGTTAGCAAGCAATGTGAGAAGGCAGTAGGGAGGGCTGGGGGTATACTGGGATGCATAGGGAGAGGCATCACCAGCAGAAAACAGGAAGTTGTAATCTCTCTGTACAGACAGTTGATGAGTCCCCATCTGGAGTACTGCATCCAGTTCTGGAGACCCCATCTCCGCAAAGACATAGACAGGATGGAGGCAGTCCAGAGGAGGGCAGCTATAATGATGCAGGGTCTGCAAGAGAAGCCATACGATGAGAGACTAAAGGAGTTTAATATGTATACCCTTGAGGAAAGAAGGGAGAGGGGGGACATGATATAAACTTTTAAGTACCTCAGTGGAATCAACAAAGTTCAAGAGGGTAGCATCTTTCAGAAAAAGAGACGTGTAAGAAAAAGGGGACACAATTTAAAGATGGGGGGGGCGGTTCCGGGGCAATGTGAGGAAGTATTTTTTCACAGAGAGGGTAGTGGATACATGGAACAGCCTTCCTGAGGAGGTTGTGGGGTCTAAACTGTGGAAGAATTCAAGAATGCATGGGACAGACATAAGGCAATTCTTTTGGGGGTAGGAAGAAATAGGCTGTTGGTTAACTTGGGTCTGTGGCCTATCCTGTAGGTAGGGAAATGGGCAGACTAGGTTTGCCAAGCGGTCCTTATCTGCCATCAAAGTCTATGTTTCTATACAGAGGGGAATACATGGTTCTGGTAAAAACAGATACAGATAATACAACAATAACATTTACGTGACAGCTTATTTACAATATTTAATTTTTTTTTCTTTCTTTCTTATTTGCAGAGCTTTCTTTCTTATTTGCAGAGCAAAGGGAGGGAGAAGGACAAGCAAAGAAATGACGGTTGGAGCTCAGCCAGGAGTTAGCATTTTCATAAGCAGTGAGGAGTAGTAAAGAGAAGGTAAAGGATTTGGTGAGTGGGGGGTGTGAAGGGGGGAAGGGAGGGAGGAAGTTGAAGGGAAGAGTAAGGGCAGGGTGAAAGTGCAGAGGAGTTTACAAGAATAGGGGAAAGTGGAGTAGGAGGGCAATAGTGAGGGAAGGGTGGGGGGCACTCTAAACAAGGTGCTTGAGTTTGCTGCAGAATAAATTAATAACCCACAGTCCACCACTGAATCTAAATATGCTTGAACAATTGGAAACAAGGAGTACTCAAAGATGCAATCTCAGCACCCGATACATCATCCTCAGGCATTTGTAAACAGCCTTAACCATAGTATCAATATGGACAGAATTAAGTAAGGGTACTGTCAACTGTAATGCCCAAATATTTAAAAGATGATATAATCTCCAAACATATTTTATCTTACGTAAATATCTATAACAATAGGAATTTATGATTATAAGCATATTAACTTGCAAATAGTATCACTTTCATTTTCTTAGGATTTAAGATTTGTTGATGTTCCTTTATCCAGAACTGCAATCAACCAAAATCCTTCTGCAAACTAATTGCTTTTTTTACATCCTTCTTCTGTGTATAGATGACAGTATCATCTGCATATAGTAAAACATATGTGTACCCTCACAGATGGTAAGAGATTGTTTATAGAAAGGCTTAACAGCATGGGGCCCAGAATGAAATCTTGTTGGATGGATCCCAATGATGTTCTGCCTGTATGCAGAATAAACATCTCCTACTTTTGTCCTAAATTCTCTTCCATCCAAATAACTTTCAAACCAGTTCAGGCAGCCCTACAACCTTCAATTTTTTTCCTCATTCTGCTCTTTACTCCTTGGGTGAGCTAATTTAGCTCCCGTTGCCCCTCACCTTGCAGCCGGCACCCATCTCCCCTAGATCTATCACTGGAGTGAGTCCCCAATGGATTGCCCCTCCATGGTGGGGCCGAAGAAGGGAGGCCATTCTCACCCCAGTACATCATTCAGATAGCTCCACAGATCTTACTGGTGGTGATGTGGGGCTGTGGAGTGTTCAGGGCTTCATCCTGCCCTTGGATTCCTTTTCCATTTTAACCCAATGACCCCAGCTGTGGCATCACACCAGAATGTTTGCATGGAAGCATGCATGCCCTGCAGATCTACAGTCCCACCCATCTAGTTACTCGTAGCTTGCACTATCACTAGGTCTCCACTCTGTTGCAGTCAAAGGCTGAGATGACTTGCCACTCCTACCCAGGGAAAGAGAGCAGTCCCTGGGATGCTCAATCCTCTCCCACCTCGCCAACCCCCAACAACCTGTGCTCACTCCTGAACATGGGTCGCCAGCATGGCAGGGGGTAACATGTTCAATGCCTTAGCCCTCTACGCTACCAGGCTGCCAACAGCCTTCAATTTTAAAAGAAGGAACATGTGATTAACCAAATCAAAAGCTTTTGAAAAATCAATAAAAATAGAAACAACTCAGAAACCTATAGTAAGTAAACTTAGGTACATAAATAATACAGTATGTAAAAGTCAGATGGGCTGTAATAGTACTGCTGTGCTCTGTGAATCCACAGGGCCTGATTCACAAAGCCCTGAAAATGATGCAAGGTGCCTGCGCCAAACATAAATGATGCAAGTGGCAACTTGCATCAGATACAGACCCCTGAGCTATTCACAAAGGCAGCCTGCATTAATTGCATGCTGTCTGCCCTAAACATGGCTTGCACCCCCTGTGCATCCAAGAATGGGCTGCGACATGGCACTAGCGGGCATGTGGCAGATGCAAGTTATCTCATTCCTGAATGTGGGATTCGCAGAACTCTCCCAGAGGGAGAAATTCTAAGTACCCTTCGACCAGCTAATGCTGGTCGAAGGGTACTTAGAAAATGTTCCTCTGGGAGAGATGCCAGACTGCAATTGTGTCATGGGGCCCCCCTCCCCAATGTGCCCCATATGCAAAATATACATATGACTCTCCATTGGTAATAAAGCTGCCCCTCCTCCCCAATCCCCAATGTGCCCCATATTTAAAATATATGTGACTCCCCATTGGTAATATAGTGGCACCCTGCCCTGATCCCTGATGTGCCCCATATTTAAAATATATATGACTAACCATTGGTAATATAGTGCCTACCGATTCCTGATGTCCCTATCAGTATGATAAATGAAACAGCCCCTCACATTGGTGATCCAGTGGCCCACCATCCCCCACCCCAGCAGGTAGTGTCAATCACTCCTTTCTCCCCCCATCCTGGGACAAAGTCGGGGACCAGCACAGCCCTCCTCACACCTCCGCAGCTGGTCCCTGACTGAACTGTCACTAAGCGGACAGTAAAACAGTCCACTCATTAACATTTTAGTTTGGGACCAGCCATAGAGGTGTGAAGAGGGCTGTACCGGTCCCCAGCTCTGTCTCAGGATGGGGAGAGAGAGGGGTGGTGGGCACTACCTACTCGGGGGGGCCCTGGACCACAAATGTGAGGGGCTGTTTCATTTGAAATACTGATGGGGACATTGGGGAGTGGGTTGGGGGGCCACTATATTACCAACGGGGAGTCATATATATTTTAAATATGTGGCACAATGGGGATCGGGGCCAGAGGCCACTATAATATCAATGGCGATTCATACATATTTTAAATATGGGGAATACTGGGGAATGGGGAGGGGGGGCCAGTATATTACCAACAGGGGGGTAATTTATTTTTTTACATATAGACGTATAGAGGCACAATGGGGTTCGGGGTGGAGGCACCGCTTGCCATTGCCACAAGGTTCCTGTGGCAAACCCTTCCATGCACAATGTGTTTGCCGCATGAGAGGGGTTGCCGAAAGTGTGGGGGACATAGGCACTGGGACATCTCCTGTACCTGAATCCAGTTCAGGGTCACCGGCGCACTGGGCTTTGGTGCAAGCTACTGTTTGGCACAGCTTGCACCAATCTAAGCCCAGTTTGTGAACCAGGCTAATAATGTTCAATGTAACCGATGGTTCAGTTTGAATCAGCTATCCTTAAATGTCGAAAAAAGGTCTCCATGACCTTTGGCACCAAGCAGAGGCTCTTCAGGCTCCCATACCTCCCCTCTTTCAGCACCCTAGATGGGGTCACAGTTGATGATGTGTCCTCATTTATGTTCCTTTGGGTCTGACAAGACCAGCACCTTGACTTTTTGCAGCACATGGATGCCAAACATAATAAATTCCACCCCAAACTCGGCATGCTATATAGGAACAAAAGCTGCACCCTGCTTCCTGCTTGCTGACATATCATCACCAAAATGATCTTTCCCATCATTCGAAATGGTGACATTGTCTATGGTGCTGCCCCAAAGTCCACCCTAGCCAGACTGGACCCCCTTTATCACTCCTTCTGCCACTCTGCCTTGGACTGCCTGCCTCACACTTGCCACTGTTCCTTATACTCTGACCTCTCCCTCCCCTCCTGTCCCTGGAAGATCACCGCCTAATTCACTGTACCTCTTTTATCTCTAAATTCTGGCTGGCCTCCCTCTCCCCTTACATAGATGTCTCCCCATCTCCTCCTCATATACCCTCTGTAATCAGGCCCGCTCCCCTCTTGAAAAACCCTAGCTGGTCAGGCTGCTTTCTCTTTGTGCTTTCAAAAACTTTGGAACTCTCTCCCCCAACCATTTGCTTGGCCTCTTCCAAATGCTGTCTCTTCTCTCTGTTCCATGAACACACCACTCCCTCCTGTGCCTGGCCTTGAGTCATGGCCCTTCCTCGCTACTCAATTTACCCTCTTCCCCCTCTCTCTCCTCCTCTTTGCCCTCCTGTCACCAACCCTCCTACCTCTTTCTTCTTTTCCCACTTGTTCTGCACCATGCCTTCCTCCATACATCAGGGCTCCTTCCCCCAGTACCCTATCCCCTGGTGCCCTCACCATTAAAAGGTACTTCTGCTTGAACCCATGAGATTGATATCCTGCCCTGTCCTTGTACCAGTTTAGGAAATTTGAAAACATTTTTTTGCCTATAATTTTTCTTGCTGATGAGCCTCATTTTGTACTGTTCAGTTTATATCTCTGTATGCTGATTTATTGTATAAGTTATTTCTCTACTTTGTTCTTACACTCCCTTTACCCTTTCCCTCAGGACGCATCTGGAAACAAGCTATTTTATAGCTTAGTTAGTCTTTTCTGGTGAAACTTTTGAAATAAATAAATGATATGGGATGAGAATGCTGTACTTATCCAGTCATACAATTGGTCGTATACAATATCACCCTCTGTGGCAGATTTGACAGTGGTGGGAAAAGTGCAATTGGTCTAACATTTTCAACAGCTGTTTTGCTTCTCTCTTTATGAACAGGTACAATGTTGACCTTCCTCCATAAAGTTGGAATTTGTCTTCTGCAGCAAGAAAGATAAATTATCTTTGCTAATGGTACAGCAACATCCTCCTCGACCAGGTTAACAATGCCCATATTGATTCCACCTGATCTAATTCTTGTGCTATAATTTAACTTTTGCAAATATTTTAACATAGATTTTTTTGAAATCTTAAAATAAAATTGTAGATAAGCTGTAAAAAGCAGTGTTAGTTTAATGACAGAGCTTTGCTGATTTAAAGATGCGCTACTTTGCTGTATGTCAGAAATAAGACAGTCATGTTTTCTAAGAACTGGATAATAGTTCCTTAAATACAGAACCATCCCTTATCATTAATTTGTATATTTTATCCACATACCAATTTCAAAGTTGCATTCCACAAGCAATGTCACATGTGGGAGCAATGAATAGATTAGACTAGACTAGCCTAACCTAGCCTAAGCTATACTAAACTTGACTAGAACAGAGTAGAACTCATTGATTTTCAAAGCATTTTAATGAGAGACCTGAACTTTGATTTTACTTGTCAAATATTACTACCATCCCTGATCTTTAATTTGTATTTTTTATCCACATAACACTTTCAAAGTTGTATTTCACAAACAAACTCACATGGGGTGGGTGGTACCAAAATGAATAGTCTAACCTACTGGAGGCTAGCCTAGCCTAGCCCAAACTAGACTAGACTAGACTCAACTAGAACAGAATAGAACTCATTGTTTTATAAAGCATTTTAATGAGAGACCTAAACTTTGATTTTACTGATCAAAAATTGCTAATAAAATTAAATGACCTTATGCCCTGGTTTACTTTGGTGTGGAGTGTGCTCAATCTTGTCTGGTACTGCCTTCACGTTTACAAGCTGGCTGCTTGTCTGGGTGCACCAGGTTACAGAGGTTGCTTCATGGCTTTTTGTCTTTGAACTGTTTCTAATAAAGTTAAAACTGTTATCCATGTTAGATTTGTATGAATTGGTGGATTTCCAACATGTTAAAAAACAATAAATGTATGCTAATTGATTGGGTATTTACTAATCAACCTTACTGTTTGTAGAAGTGTACGGTTCTCACTGACTCAATAACTGATCACAGCCCAGTGTATTGTGTAAGAAAACTTAAAAAAGAAAAACAACAGCCAAAGTTGATCACGTAGTGGTGTTTAAATAAATAAAATGATGAGCTATTTTTACAAGACCTAGCACTTATTAACTAGTTTAAAATGAGAGAACTAGACAACTAGAGGAATAATGAGATATATTTTCTATCCTCTGATATAATACAAACATAAAAGCATGCACTTTTTATTAAAAAAATATATAAGGGATACATCTACCCGATGGTTAACGTATAACATATAATATTTTATTTTTTTTATTTTATTCTTTGGTAACCTGGTAAGGCCCATTAGGCACAAGTGCCTGTTGTCAGGGGTGACCCGGAAGCATTGGGTGGTTAAATGACTTGCTCAGAGTCACACAGTATGCAAGTGGAGGTTGTGGGAATCAAACCCAGGTCTGCAGGATGTACCAAGCTCATTCACAGCTCATTACTCTAACCTCTAGGCTATACTGCCAAAACATGACATGAGATTTCACAAGAAATACTGGTGTGACAAACTGCTGCCCTGCTGGCACAACCCTGTCATGCACGTACTTTCAAGAGCAATCAGATGTCTGTATGACTCCTTATAACCCAGTGCTACCATCACCTGGCTGACTGCATGGGTTTCTTGCTCTGGTTCTAGTCCCACCTTGGCCACTGCTCACTTGTGCAAGGCCTTACTTTCAGCAAGAAAACAGCCCATTAATCACTCCCAGGAACACGACTCTGCCCTGTACAGGCATAGGCTATATTAAATTTGGTAGTCATGCTCTTTAGTAGTGAAACCACAAGTTTGCTCAGTAGAAATGGTTACTTACCTGTCCCAAAAAACATTGCATAGTTATACAGAATGTCATACATGAAATATTTAATATTTACACTACTAGATTACAGAATATATAGTAGAAACCCATAAAGGAATAACACACACTATGGAAATTCCAGTCAAAATAGAAAAACTGTAAATATTTTTTAAAGAATAACCTCTCTAGTCCTAGACATATATACAATACTAACCAACTGTACCCCTATTTGAATAATTGCATTGCTTAGGACTCTTGTTTGCCACACAAACCTGAGATTTATATCACACAGTTTCAGGGGATGTCCTTGGTCTCTGTTCCCCAGCTGAACCTGCCATGCTTAGCTGTGGTGTTGGCTTTATCCCCCTCAAGGAGTCCACCCCCAATTGCATCATCCTCTCAGTCTCAATAGTCAGTTGCCTTTTTGTCCCATTGATCTTGGCAGCTGGCCCTCTGACTCATTTTCTACCCCTATCCCCAAATGATGTTGTTTCCTAGTCCATTTACCTACAACTAACACAGATGCCTCCATACCATGATAGGGTTTCCACCAACACAGATGGATGGCTCCTTGGGAATATGCCCTTATGTGACTGCCCCTTTTGTTAAGATCAACTTGACCAGTCCACACTAGTGGTGGGTGAAGTGGGCTCAATCCACTCCGTGAAGTGATTCATGGAGCAAAGGTGGATTCGTGGAGTATTCCACAATGCGAAGTGGAGTACTTCACCTTATTATATGGAACGTGAAGTGCATTGGAAACAATTACTTCACGTTACTCTGACTCCCCAGATCACTGCTCTGCCAAATTTAAGGCGAAGTGCACAGCTGGCAGTGCACTTCGCCTCACTTCACCATGTTTTTGAGCTCCAAAGGTGAATTTTGCAGTGATTCATGGGATTTCAGGTCACATGGGCTCTATCCATCTTTCGGATGAGATATTAAACTGAGGTCCCATCTGCCTGTTCTGGTGGTAGTTCAGGTGGATGTTAAAGATCCCATGGCACTTCTCAAAAAGAGTAGGGGAGTTTTTATTGTAATAGTAGACATAGATAACAACACAGAACAACAAGGTATTGAAGAAAAAATATATCACTTTAACATAAAAAAATCTCCTTGTTCTTAGAAAAGACAGTTATTTACATACACGAAATTACTTAAATTTTATAAAGAGAATGAAACCTTTCCATCATTTCATAAGTGTATGTGAATTGAACATCTGAGAGTCTTGTAAATATATTTTCAAAAGCTCATTTGATACTAAAATACTATAACACTCATAATACATTTTCCTTTGATAAATTACCCATTTACATCTTGCCTGCCATAAGAAATATCTCACGCAACAAAAAAATTAAAATAATGTACTGACATGAAAATAAGCAAAACTAGGAGGATAAATCCCCAACACTAGTATATCATACGTGACAGAAATAAGCCATTTGAAATTCTATAATTTTGCCAAATAAACCCACAAGCCTTCAGAATAGGAGCATTGTAAGAAAAAATGTTCCATCATTTCTTCTATATTTATACAATCCATATAAGGACAATTCCTCTCTTCTCTGGCTTTGTACTTTGCATTCCCCCTAACATTAAGATGACCATACAAGATAAGCCATTGTGTTTCCCACTGGTTAGGAGGCAATCTAGTATTATTAAGTTGTGCTAATACCTTGGAGTTTAAGGCTGATGGGCAATTCTTAAAACAATGGACTTGTGGATGTATTACCTCCATGACCAACTGATACATAGTCTGCATATTATTATTCTTAATCATATCTTTAGTAATTTGCCATCTATATAATTTTTGCACTGATGGTCTAAAATACAAAGGAATGCGTATATGAGGATTTATTTTGGGAGCTAGATTGTGCCAAATTTTGAAGTATTTACTCAAGGGCCCTATCAATCCACCCCTGCTCAATACTCACTGCTTGAGCCAAACTACATTTGATAGAATTCATAAAAAACAAGGTCTGCAGAAATACAATTGGGTCTATCATCCCAAGACCCCCTGATTTTTTACCCAAATAAGTATAATGCCTCTTAACTGGGATCAAACGATTCCCTCATAACATTTGAAAAAAAATGCTATAGGCTTTAGTCTCTAGCTGAGGTAGAAGAGGGGAAAATCATAGCCACATACTGCAAGCAGGGTATAATAAATTGTTTTAAGATATGTATGCGCTTCAGCTTAGAAAATTTCCACTGCTTCTATCTATTTACTTTCTTTTCAACATTCTCAAGTTCCAATTCTCAATTGGCAGATTTTGGGGACCCAAAAAGAATTCCCAAAATCTTTAGCAGGCGCCATGAAATGCAGATATCATCCTGCACCACCTCAGCAGGTCCTAATGCCCCAATAAATAAGCCTCTAGTCTTTTGTAGATTCAGTTTAGCATTTGAAACTACAGAGAAAAGTTTAATTGCTTCCAGAAATTCATGAATTTGGGGTTGGTCCAAAAAGTATAAGATCAAATCATCCACATAGGCTTGTGAATGTAGCTGACAATCAAAAGTATCCCCTGTAATTCCTGTTCACTTTGGTGAATTAACTTAAGACTGTAAAAGGGGGTCCAGCGAGAAAACATATAGAAGAGGACTCTGGAGGCAACCCTGATGAACCCCAGCTTTTAAATGAAAGCTCTTGGCTGTACAACCTTTTAAAAAAGGGCAGACCGTAGTACACTTATGTAACAGTTTAATAAATTTAAACATTTGTATAGGAACCCCATAGCTTTCTAATACTAAGAAGAGGTAAGATAGGTGAACTCTGTCAAAGGCTTTCTCGAAATCTGCAATGACAACACATCTGGATTTACCAGCAAGTGATAAGTGTTCAATGACATCTCTTATGATCATCAGAGCAGATTGGATTTTTCTGTCAGGAATTCCACAAAATTGATATGGAGATATAACCCACTTGGCATATTTTTTTAACCTATTATTTAAAATGCTAGAAAAAATGTTGTAGTCAGAATTTAAAAGGGTACTATGCCTCCAATTCTTTATATCATTCCTATCTCCTGATTTAAACAAATGTATTAATAGTCCTTCAGTAAAGGAAGGGAATATAGAATTAGTATAAAAAAAAAAAAACTTAAACAGGATTAGAAGACATTCACTCAATTCTTTCTGAAAACATTTATATAATTGATTAGGAAGCCCATCTTTCCCTGGCAAAATATCCGGCTTCAACTTTTGAATAGCCTCAATTACTTCCCCACTATTAATAGGCCGTAATAGTTTTAAAGCTTCTGCTGATGCTGGAGGAGGTTTAATGGATTTTAAATAGGTGAGTATTGAATCCTCGAGAATGGGGGAGTCAGGTTCTAAGGAGTGAAAATGCTGCTTAATCAGATCCCTTAACTGCTCTGTTGTTGTAGCTCTAGAGCCATCAGATTTTATTAGAAAATCAATAGTTGAAGATTCCCTCAAGGTTTTACAAGCCTCATAAGGGTCACCTATAGGAGTCTTTTTTTATACCATTTGGCAAGAATGGCTTGTAAAGTTCTAGCTCTGTCATTCTGACATAACTTCATACTAGATTTACTTACTTTAATTTGTACAGAACAGTCTTGTCTAGAAGTGTACACAATTGTAATGAGCCTCTGTAACTGTTGTCTAAGAGATAAGTACTTAAAAAAATTACGATCTTTTGCTATTATACATTGTTTTTTGAACCATTTGCAAAGATCTGTTTTTGTCTCCATCCACTATGCTCCCATATCAGTGTATAAAAAAGCCACTGATAATCGAGCCCTTAAAATGAATTTGACCCCAGTCTGAATGTGGGGAGACTCTAGGATGGAAGTATTTAGTTTCCATCTTACCTGTCTATGGTCAGTCAGACCTACAGATTGAAAGGTGCACTCCTTACTGGGCTCTCCCCCCCCCCACACACACAGGTGCTGGTCATGACAACATAGAGCACAAATTTATTTGTCTTGGGGACACCTTCCTTGCCCTGCCCCTCTCCCATATCTTCAACACACCTCTGATTACTGGGATCATTCCTGACATGTGGAAAATGGCTAAGGGTTGCCCCTGTATACAAACAAGGTGACCCAAGAAACCTTAATAACTACTGATCTATTGCTATCCTTTCATCTATTAGCAAACTGCTTGAAAAAGTGGTTGCCATCCAGCTCACAGCCTATATCCAAAGCTATGATCTACTTACCCCAGCCCAACATGGCTTCTGTAAGGGGCACAGTACCTCTACTGCCCTGGCCAAGGTCTCTTCTGAGATCAGGACTGCTATTGATCTAGGCAACTTGAACGGGGCTCTCTTTGTTGACCTCTAAAAAGCCTTTGATTTGGTTCACCACACACTCTTGTGTTCCTCACTCCAGCCCCTTGGCCTCTCCCCACCTCTCCTAACCTGGTTCACCAATTACCTACTTGGAAGGCAGCAACTCACTAAATTTAACAAGGTCCTCTCGGAGCTCATGCCTGTTAACTCTGGGGCACCTCAAGGATCTGTTCTTGGGCCCATTCTGTTTTCCCTTTTTGTCAATGACTTGTCTTTAGTCCCAGCTCATAGTTGTTCCACCTTCTATGCCAATGACCTTGTGATTCTAACCAGCTCACAGGATATCAATGTCATCAATACCCAGCTCAATGCCAACTTTGACCTCATATAATCCTGGCTAAAGGACAACAAACTAGCCATCAACCTCAAAAAAAACAACAGGCTATGCTCTTTGGTTCCCTGGCCAAAACAAAGGCCTGCCCTCCTCTCCTAAGAGTCACCAGAGCCGAAGGAGCCCAAGTGCGGATTGTGGACTCCCTTAAATATTTGGGGGTCACCCTCAATCCACAGCTCAACTTCTCCCTGCATATAAGCAATGCTTGCAAAGTTGCTAATAGCAATCTGGGCCTGGTCTATAAAATTAAAAGCTGTCTTACCCCAGCAGTGCATCATGCCCTGGCTAAGGGGGTCCTTCTACCCACTCTCTGCTATGGACTTGTCTCCTCCATGCATGACCAAAAACCTGTCTAGCCAAATGAGATGTTACCTATAACAGTATATGTCACTTTGGTCTTTCTGTGCCTGTCTCACTCACCACTGTGAGTTATGCAGCAAGCTCGAGTAGCTCCCCCCAACGTCCACCAAGCCTTTGTTATGGGCCATTTCATTGACAATATCATCAGAGTTGCCACTCCCCCCTACTAGCTGGTCTATTACAGCCTCCAAACCTCTCCTACACTTTAAGATCTAGTGGCTCGCAAGTATTCCTAGGCCCAGATATTCAAAAGGGTTGCGCATGGTGCAACAGTGTTGTACCACACACAACCCACTGATATGGCCCGGCATGATATTCAAACGTGGAGTGTGCCTGGCACAAATCCCGATGTGCCAGAGTGCATCAGTAATGTATGCAGTGCAGGTAGGGGGGCGTGCCCATGCATACTCCGTACATCCGATATTCTGCCTGATATGCTGCGGTCCATGCATGGGCAACCTACTGCGCTCACACGGTGAGCCAAAGAAAAAGGAACAACGGCTGGCCACCACAGGTGAGCTGCCGTATTGCAGAGGTGCAACCACGGCAGCTGCCACTCCAGCTGCAACTCATAGCAGTGCCCCCCATGCCGATCGTGGGCATCTGTTTGAATTAATAATGTCCTATCTCCCTGGTGGTCCAGTGGACTGCTGTCAGCCCAATCGTGGGCTTAAGTATAAAAAACACAAAGTCCTATCTCCCTGGTGGTCCAGTGGACCACTCACAGCCCGATCACGGTCATTTGTAATAATAAAATAATGTCCAATAACCCTAGTGGTCCAGTGGACCGCTGTCAGCCTGAGTGCGGACTTAGGTAAACAAAAATAAAGTCCTACATCCCTGGTGGTCCAGTGGACTGCTCGAAGCCCGATTGCAGGCATTTGTGTTATACAAATAAAAGTCCAATATCCCTGGTGGTCCAGTGGTATCCCCTCGCCGCCCGCCCACTGAGCCCCACCACCCCTCTCCCCACCCAGTCAGCAGCAGGTGGCAGCACCCCACCCGCCTGCCACCCCGCCGCCCACCGACTGACACTGTAGGTAGGGCTGTACACCCAGTGGTTCACAGCATGAGCCAATGGGCATGCAGCCCCATACCCAGTGCTGCACAGTCCAGATGTATGAATGGATCCATTCATATATCTAGAATGTGTAACGCCGGTATGGCTGCATGCTGACCAGCTCATGCTGTGGATTCAATAGGTGTACAGCCTGCCAGTGTCGGTCGATGAAGCGGCAGGGGTCTTCCAGAGTGGGTGAAGTCTGGCGCCGCTGACTGGTGGGGAGAGGATAGTGGCAAGGCTCGATGAATAGTGAGGAAGAAGTACGCTGGACCATCGAAGATATTGAACAATTATATAATACAAATGCCTGTAATGAGCTTTGCAAGCAGTCACTGGACACCATCATCGAACTGTTCTGTTTACTAAGCCTGATCGAGGCTGACACTGGACCACCAGGGATATAGGATGTGATTTATTATGTACTTAAGACCGCGATCAGGCTGCGAGTGCTCCACTGGATGACCAGGGATATAGGACTTTATTTTTTTATACCTAATCCCGCGATCGGGAAGATGGCAGTCCGCTGGACCACCAGGGATATAGGACATGATTTGTTATATACTTAAGCCCATGATTGGGCGTGTAGCGGTCCACTGGACCATCAGGGATATGGGACATTTTTAACTCTCCATATGCCCGCGATCGTGCAGAGAGGAGCATTGCCGCACTGTGCGGGGGTGTCGGTTCCCCACGGCTGCTGCCTGGCAGGGTGCCAGACGCAAGTCACCGAGGATCGGCACACCTGCATGCAAATGGGGCCCATAATGACATGCAAATGGCCCCATTTGTGCCTTGCATACATTATGGCCCCATTTGCATGTGCACTTTTGAATATCGCAGTTGTTGCACATAGAGCAAGGGAACTTGCTCTAGCGCATCCCTCTGCTCCACTCTGACCACTTGCACTGGTATAGTGCCACTGCGCCATGCACACTGTGGGTGGCCAGAGTGCGATATTCAGCGATGTTGTACCATGGCACAGCTCCGTTGAATATCGCCCAGTCAACGCCCCCTGCACAGCCAAGTTGTGCTGCGCCCAGGCTTGCGCCACAGCCTGGCGCAGTCTGAATATCTGGGCCTAGTTCCCAAAACCCACACCTTAACAGGTGCTCGGGCTTTCACTGTCTGTGCACCCAAACTATGGAACTCCCTTCCGGCCCTTGTTCATACCTCCTCCTCCCATACCTGCTTGAGAAAGTCCAACTGGGATGTCCTGAAACTCGCCTCGATCTGTCATTGTTCCTAAGATAGCAACTCCTTCTGCACTGTGTTGCATTTTATGGTCCTGTCTGGACTTCGCCCTGAGATCAGTGTGTTTACATATTTTCAGTTGTTGCTCTCATATGTTATCCTGCTATGTTATGTACAACACCCAGCTGTGAACTGCTACCTTGTTATGTTATGTTTTACATATGCCTTCCTGTTAAGTCATGCTGTGTCTGACTATTTACCTTTCTCTGAAATGCTGTTATACCTGCTGTTCTCTGTATCATGTAGTTTCCTATGTCACACCTGAAAATAGGCATTTGACTGTCTAGTGTGCTTACCTGGTTAACAAAAGCTAAATAAATTAATACTTTGCATACATTTTAAAAGAGAAAATATAACATACTTATTTAAATTTCCTACATGAAGAAGTAACATTTTTGTTCTGAACTGTGAAATAGTGAAGGGAATGTGTGCAATCTTTTTGTTCATTCTTCAGTTCACCTAGCTTATATAATTTACTATTTCAACAATTCAAATGTTTACAAGTGAATATAAAATTATTTTACTAGTGGATGCCAAGTCAAATATGAAGGAATACATTTTTTCCTTAACAACAATCTGTATAATCAATACATGTTAATCTGTTTGTGAATTAATATATTCCATTGGGAAAGGCTTTAGAAAATGCTATACTCTAACTCAGATTAGTATAGCATGTAAACAAGACACTTCTGCCCGGCAATAGTTTAAAAGTGAAGTAGCTTGTAGTCTCCAAAAATATCCTATAATTGAATCTCACAAAAGGTTTCTTATTTTAAGAAAAGATAAAAATCTATTACTTCAATGGAAAATATTGCCAAATTTTGCTCACACCTATTTTGAGAGTGAGTGTGATGGTTAATTTGCAGCATTTTTGGATTTATCCATTTTAAGTATCTTAACATGTCTTGTGACATAATCCAATGGAAGATTCATTAGGATCCTTGAAGTCTCTTCCTTTGTGAGTACCTTAGATGAAAAATAATGTCCAATGGATGCATTTCTTATATGTTCGTATCATATCTTGGACAATAAAGAAGATTATGAATAAGAGTTTCCAGATCATTTTGACCACAATCACAGTATAGATCCTGAAAAGTAGATTTGCTTTTGGAGAAGTACTCTAAAAATTTAGATAGATATAGCTCAAGATGAAACTTTGTAAAGATAGCGCTATCCTTTTTGTCAAAAAGAAAAAGTAAATATGGTTCTAGAACATGATTTATTTTATTTTGTGCATACCACCATTCAATGTCCTAATTCTCTGCATATCAATATTAAATTAAATTTGCTTTAGATTATTTTTAATTAAGCTTTCATAATTACTGGTGACCCCCTTTGTTAACTCGAATTCAGATACCTCTGAAATGCCATAATAACCTGAAAATGGATTATTACGGTGTTCTGAAAACAACTCACTTGCACTGTCCTCAAGTGCCACTTTACTTTCCTGGTAGCGTAGCATGACCGAGCGGTGTTCATTCAGGAAAACAGTATTGCCAAAAATGTAGACAAACTGCAGTGCTTTGTTTAAAAATCCTGTCTTTTAGCAGTTAACCTAATTTTTCTTATTTTTTTTTGAGTTAAAGCTACCAAGTATAGACTGAGGAGAATGAGTGACTCAATGGCTTCAGAAGATGAAATTCAAGTATAAGCGAGTGATACTATGCTTGAATCTTGAGGTTTATGGCTTATCACTCACCTTGGGTGTGTAAAAAGACATCATAACACACACCTACCTAGCCATTATTCTCTATATAATCTTGTGAAATAATTACTTTCTTGAGAGTATCATTCGATATGTCATCCAATTTCATAGGTTTTAACATATCTAAACCCTCTTGCAGGTATGGTGAAGAACATTTTGATAATCCAGGATGCTTTTTCATCCATGTATTTTTTTAGTGAACCTATTTGGATCAAAGCTTGTACTTCTAATCCCATATGCTATTTTAGCTGAAAGAGCTAAGTACTGAATTTTTATCCAACCTAGTTCTGCCCTAGCTATTTCTGAAGTTCTTGATCTAGGTATTTGTAATATAGTGCTATATAACTGAGTAAAATGTTTTTAAAATAGATCAATGTTTTTATCATGCCATATCTCAACTATTTATTTATTTAAAATTTGATAACTGGGAAAGGCACACTGAGCTGTGGCTTGTCTCCAGGTGTGACCCGGGGGAGAGAGCAATAGCAGTTACAGTCGACAAACTTGAAATACAAAAGTGTACATAATAGAAGAAACTTGTTTCAAAATCAGAAGTCATAAAGTGCATAGTATACAGTTAGATATCTACAATTTACAAAGATTACAAAAGTAAAGATAAATGTGTGTATGAATGTGCAATAGACAGTTTTAAAAAATCATTTGGTAGCTGGAAATTCATGACTAGGACAGTTCTACAAGACAAGAATTAGGGATACAGTAGGCTTCACAGAGTAGAGGGGAAGGGAAGAAGGGTTTATGGGGGTTGTGAACAGGGAAAGGGAAAGAAAAAAGGAGTAGAACAATTGAAGGAGGCAGGAGTAAGATGTGAAAGAGTGAGTTGGAGGTAAGGGATAGGGAAGTTTAGGGGTGGAGGGAGACATGGAGGGGTGTAGGTGGGTGTAGGGGGTGTTCAGGGCTGTGAAAGGAAGGTGAGAGGAGTAGAACAGGAGGAGTAGAAGTTAGATGTGAAGGAGGTGGGTAAGGGAGGGAGGCATAAGGAGGAGGAGGGAGTAATGGAAGGGTATAGGTTAGACAGTTGCAGTTGGGGGAAGGAAGAGTTTCAATTGTTTTTTGAGTATAGCTAGGGAGGGAGGGAGTGAAAGCTGATGGAGTGAGTGGGTGATTCCAGAGGTCAGGAAGTCTATAGGAGAAAGCTACTTTTCCTGATTGAGAGTGTGGCTGAGGAAGAGAGAAAGTATGGGAGTCATGGGTTCAAAGGTGATAGCCTGATGTTGGGGGGGGGATAGGAGACTAGAGAGATGGGGGGAGGGAATAAAACCAGAATTTGCCAACAAAGATGGCACAGTAGTTTGACATCGGTACTCTAGGAAGGTGAGGGATAGTGCAGAGTGAAGGGAGCAATGGTGAGTATGAAATTTGAAGTTAGAAGCGAAACATCAGAAAACATTGTAAATTGGATCTAGTTTGGTTAGAGATGTCTTGGGTGCCAAGCTGTAGACTACGTCAGCATAGTCTAATGAGGGAAAGATTAGCCTGGTTACGAGCTCTCTGCATATAGGCAGTGAGAGGCAATCTTTTATCCAATGCAATGCTCCCAATTTGGACCAGAGTTTGGAGTGGATTGAGTCCATGTGCAGGGAGAAGTCTAGCTTGGGATCAAGTCAGACTGCTAGGTATTTGAAGGATTGAACAGTTTCAATAATTGTGCCATCCAAGGACTTGAAAGATGGGAGGAACTGGAGTTTGGTAAGTTTTTGGGAGGAGCCAAAGTTCATTGCTACAGTTTTTTTGTGTTGCACTTTAGTAGGTTAGCCTTGAACCACTTGAGAGTAGAGGTGAAAGTGGCTTGTAGGGATGATTGGGTCTCCATGTGGGAGGGACCACAGTTGTAGATGATGGTGTCATCAGCATACATGTGCAGGTTGGTAGATGAGCAGGAGGAGGGAAGATCATTGACGAAGATTGAGAAGACAGTACAGCCCAGGATGGAGCCCTGGTGGATGCCGACATGGATGGGGTGGGGGAGGAGGGTCATGTGGCCCAATTGAATGTATTGGTATCTGTCCATCACATACAAGTGAAGCTAGTTAGCAGCAAAGGGAACAAGTCCAATGAAGGACATTTTATGTATGAGGAGAGTGTGGGAGACTGCATAAAGAGCTACTGGATTCATCTTCATCTCCATCTCTGTTGCACATAAAATGGAAGCTACAGAGTAACCTCCATATCTAGCATTAAACCTCAATAAAGCATTCTTTCACTGGAATAACTTCTTCAATGTATACCTGATATGTTCTGTTGTCTTACAATTGCTAGAAAAATAAAATCCTAAGTATCGATAACTAGATACCACCTCAAAAGGAATATATTGTTATGGCACCATGTGAATACTAAACTACGTTTTCCTACTGTTAAGACCTGTGCCTTTTTGGTATTATTAACCAAACTATTTTTAATACAATATTTTTGTAATAACATAAGCTGTCTTTCTTATACCACTGAAGAGACAAAGATCAGTGCCAGGTCATCAGCAAACATGAACGCTGGCACTAAAATTCCTCCAACAGAAGAAGAATGAGAGGCCTCTGTCAAAAAAGTAGTTGTCAGATCATTAATGAGAAAAATGAAAAGTAAAGGAGCCAAAATACAACCCTGCTTCACACCCTGATTTGCATCAAAAGGATATGAAACATACCTTCAAATTATACCTCACTGTAGTTCAATTTTCAGAATAGAGGCAAGGCAAGGCAACTTTTTATTTATATGGTGCCCATTCCTAGAGGCTATGGGCACCCAACAACAGGAAAATACAGGTCATAAACACAACATAAATAAGCTAAAATTCAGAATCACAGATGAAAATAATATATGAATAATCACAGTCTTAAAATATAATATTATCAGGGATGCTCATACGGTCATGAGTGGAAAATTATTCTGAAAGGCCAGGTGAAACAAGTGGGCCCCTTAGCCTCTGCTTAAACACCTCAATAGAGGGGGCCTCCAAGACTGCAGGTGGTAAAGAGTTCCTCAGGGTCGGCCCAGCCACACTAAAAGCACGATCACCCGATGTTTGTGCCGAACCCTGGGAATTTCCAGGAGGCCTCTCAACAAGGAACGGAGGGAGAGAGGACAGAAGTTACAGGTATCAGGAGCTCAGTCAGGTAGCTAGGACCCAGTCTGTGTAGGGCCTTAAAGGTGAGCAAGCCCACCTTGAAAATGATAATAAGCCAAATGTAACTTGCACTCCAACAGCGTACAAGTGGGGTTCAGACCAGGTTGTTAACCAAAGTCCAAAAGTATGTAGTCATAAACATCTGCACAACCAAAAACAAGCTCTCCACAACAAAATAAATGCAAAAAGTGAAACATTTATTGTGGTATTACACAATTGCAACCACAGGCAAACCTCAGCCATATGCCCCTGAGCTTCAACCATTAGGTCTTCCTCAGAGGGTGGGCTCTGGAGTACAATGAGATACAATTTAAATGAATATCAAGGTGTGATGTCACAGACAATTAATTGAATACCAGTTTTAGGCCTGTCAGAACAGAGGTTGGATTTCCGCTTGCGATGCCGGTGACTCGAGTTCAGGAATGGACCTGGGTCATCAGAGGGCTGGCTGGGGGGAAAAGGATGAAGCATCCCAAGGACTGATCTCCTTCTCTGGGGGGAGGGAAGGGAGGGGAGTATGACTGGTTCTTGATGGACCCCTGTCGGATGCTGGGTTCCATAGCAACCTGTGTCAGAGTGCTCCAGGCGTGGGGCAGATGCAGGGCACCATTGCATGGACCCACCCCCAGAAAACCAAGAAAAAGACTGCCCTAGATGAAATCTGCCTTGGCTTCAATTAGCCTCCAGGCTGAACCTCCGACCTATCCCGTCATTGCGGCACTGTTGTGGAGTTGGTGCCACAACCCCACCCTACGGGGTAAGCCAGGGGATATCGGAGGGTCGAGGCCAATTTGGAGGTGGAAGTCAAGGTCCATGATTGGGCTGAGGTTCTGGACGGCTGGTGGTAGGGGACAAAAAGTAGAATAAATAAAAAAAAAGAATACCAGTTTTAATTACATTAGGATTAAAAACAAAATGTGACATCACACCACAGTATTAATTTATATTCATTATAACATTAATTCTGCATTCAATAAAGCAAACTCATACAGCAGAAACTTGTAATGCAGAGACCAATAAAAACATTTTATCAAATAAAGATAAACAAGATTTTACACATCTTGGGCACAACACCCAAATAAACTTAAATTTACTTTACTACAGCTTATATTATTGAGTCATATAAAGTTATGTACACAGAAAGGGGGAGAAAAAGTTAAGAAATAAATGTTTAAGAGTAGATTAATACTTAGAGGGAAGAGGTGACAGGAGTTAATAGTAGAGAGCAGCAGCAATAATATTAAGTCCAAATCAGTAGTGAAAAAGCTTGCAAAAAGAGAAAATGGTTTTAAGTATTGTAAAGCAAGGGGACTTAGGGGGAAAGAGAGAGAGAAAAAAGAAGGAAACAGGAATGGCGATGGTGTAAACTAGAACCAAAGCCGTGAGGAAGAAACAACGAGGTACAGAAATAACCAATTGAAGAGGCAAGGGAGCAAAATCTGTGTGTGCGATGGCCACATGGAAAGCAGGAACTCCTGCACTCATCAGTCTTACAATTGTGGGACCTAAAAAAGAAAATAATATATTAAGATATTAAGATAAGCATATTAATAACAGTATTCAGATATTTTATATGTATGGTTTGAAGTCCATTTCTTTATTTGACCCCACAGGATTCAGACTATTAAGCATAAAGATCCAATATGTCTCCCTTTGTTGGAGTTTCAGTTGTCAATTCCCAACCCTTATAAAAACTGTGGCCTGTTCTAGACCCATAAATTTCAATTAAACTGGATTTTTATCATGTGCAAACTAAAAATGTTCTGCAGCTGGATTCATAATACCACCTATTCTGATATCACAAACATGTTCCTGCACTCTTAATTTGAGCTGTCTGGTGGTCATGCCGACATGTACTTTGAGGCATGGACACCACAAAACATAAGCTATATGTGTGCTCAAACAAGAGATGAATTTTTGAATATGCACAATTTTGTTTCTTGAAATACAATATCAGGGAGGCTCATACGGTCATGCGTGGAAAGTATTCCTGAAAGGCCAGGCAGAACAGGTGGGCCTTTAGCCTATGCTTAAACACTTCAATCAAGGGGGCTTCCCAGACTGCAGGTGGTAGCGAGTTCCTCAGAGTTAGCCTGGCCACACTAAAAGCACTATCACCTGTTGTTTTGAGCTGAACCCTGGGAACATCCAGGAGGCCCCACGATGAGGAGTGGAGAGAGCGGACAGAAGTTGCAGGTATCAAGAGCTCAGTAGGGTAGCTAGGACCCAGTCCATATAGGGCCTTAAAGGTGAGCAAGCCCACCTTGAAAAGGACCTTCCACCTGACCAGCAACCAGTGCAGAGCACGCAGAACTGGGGTCACATGACTAGCCCTAGACAGGCCCGTCAGTAACTGGGCTACTGCGTTCTGCACCAGGTGCAGTCTGTGGAGGGTCCCTCCTGTGACCCTGAAGTCTAGAGAGTTACAGGGGTCAAGTCTAGAGGTAACAAAGGTGTGTACTAGAGTCGGCAGGTCTTTGAGCAGAATGAGGGGCATGCTCCTGGCAATATTCCTTAAGTGGTAAAAATCAGTTTTGACAACAGATGATACCTGATCTTCCAAAGTCTGTCTATTATCAAGGATTAAACCAAGATCAAGCACCCTTGGAGAGGCCACCAACAGAGCAGACCCCAGGAAAAGACCTGTGTCCACTCCAGATAGCAACCTATCATGTCAGTGACCTGGCTCAATTACCAACACCTCCATCTTATTTAGGTTCAGTTACAACCAGCTGGAGGACATCCAGTCATTGATTTTAGCCAGACAGATGTTAAGCACATCTACAGCATCATATGTTCCAGGTGCAAATAACAAATGCAGCTGGATATCATCTGCATAGCAGTGAAATTCCGCACTGAATTGCTGAATGATCTCACCCAAGGGCAGCATGTACACTGTGAACAACATCAGCAACAAGATCGAGCCCTATGGCACTCCACATGACAGAGGCATTGGGGAGGAGAAGAAATTCTCCATCCCCACCCATTGCACCCTGTCAGAGGGATAGGACTCAAATTATTTGATGACAATGCCGGTCAGCCCACAATACTCACAGAGCTGATTGAAGAGCACAAAGTGACCCGTAGTGTCAAAAACTGAAGAAAGATTGAGGAGAACAAGAATTGACTTATCTCCTCTGTCTCTAGACCTGAGCAGATCATTATGCACCCTAACTAATGATGTTTCTGTGCTCTGTCTGTCCCCAAAAATCCAACTGAAATGGCTCAGAGATTTCAAAGGACATGAGGTGATCCTTGAGCTGTTGTGCCACAAATTTCTCGACAACCTTGCTCAAAAATGGCAGGCTGGAGATAGGACGATAATTCACCCAAACATCAGGGTCAAGAGATTGTTTCTTCAGGAGTGGACTTACCAGCACTTCTTTCAAAGCCACTGGGAAAACCCCCTCCACCATTGAGCACCTGGCAATCTTGAAGAACACCAGGCCAACAGTCCCGGCGCATCTCATTAAGAAACACGTATGAGCTGGGTCCAGTTCACAACAGGTGTGCTTCAGCTCTGAGTTCATCTTAATGACTTCTGCCACCTTCACTGGTTTAAACTCCTCCCAGATTGAAGGAGTAACTCTGTTTCTCCCAGTCTGACCAGTGAATGTCATAGAATGCCTGACTGATGGAAACAAAGACCTGATGGACCACACTCTGTCAGAGAAAAACAGAGCGAACTTTTCACATAACATGGATGAAAAAGCCTTCTTTGGTTGTAGACAGGCAGGATGTAATAGCCTGTCCACAGTATGAAAAAGCTGAAAAGATCTGTTTATCCCTGCAGCAATCTCCCTGGACAGGAATGCTGCCTTCTTATGGGAGATTGCCTACTGGTACTCACTGTAGTGAGCAGGCAGGACTAGTTTGTCAGCCTCCAGCCCAGTCTTCCACCAGCAATACTCCAACTTCTGACCCCTGATCTTCATTGCCTTTGGATCCCCATCCAAACAGGGGGATCTCAGGTGAGAAGATGTGGTTCATTTATGAACTAGAGTGATGATATCCAGTGCCTCAGAAACCACCATGTCATAGGTGGCCACCACCTCATTGATGTCAATCTCACAAGCTGTGTCAACTCTAGATAGGTCAGCTAGCACCAGTAGTCCCTCTGGGCACAAGCTTCTTAAGGGGAGGTAGCTGACCATCTCCACAGAGGAGAGACTTTCAGGGGGGACCCAAGCATGAACCCCATGGTGCAATGATCAGCCCACAAGACCTGATTAGTCCTGAGGTTGCCAACCTCAAGACCCAGCTCGAACACCAGATCAAGAGTGTGACCATGCTGGTTGGTCACAGAAGCAACTGCTTCTGCAAGGCCTAGTGATGACATCAACTGGAGGAGTTTGTAACCAAAATGTGAGGATTCATCATCGACCCAGGCATTGAAGTCCCGCAGGATTAAAGACCTGGGGGACTCCAAATCTGGTTGACAATGAGGTTCGCAATCTCCTGCAGGAATTCTTCCCCCTGACCCAGGAGGTTGGTAAATAAGGAGAATCTTCCACGCTGCACCTGGACCCCCATGCACGGTGACACACTCAAAAGATCTGGCATTGCCAACCAGATGCATTGTGAAGCCCTGGCTGGATCTAAAAATGATGGTCACTCCCCCAACCCTGTGATCCTTCTTCAGGCAGTGCAATAAGGAGTTCCCAGCAAACACAGCTGTCTCTAGAGCCGGGCCAGTATCATCACCCAACCAGGTCTCCGTGATGCAAGCCAGGTCAACAGAGGAAATCTAGTCCGCAAAAATAGCTGTTTTGTTTCTAATTGACTTGGCATTGCAAAGCACCACCCGAAGAGGACTAGAGGGAACAGCTAGCCCTCAAGCTACCTGCCCACTCAGTCTGGTGGGACCCTTGTGTATGGAGACCAAACATGGCTGGCCACTCTCTAGGCTCCACTTGAATCCAGGGCATCTCCTGTATCTGACAACCTCAATACCACTCACCTCCCTTACCCCAGCTGTACTCTGCTGTTGCCGACCGACCTACTGCCTCATAATTCTGACCTCCCTGCAATGCCTGACAGTAGTAGAAGAAACTGGGAGGGTGTAGGTTGTGAAGCAGGAAAGCAGCGTAAGTGATTCAAGCAAGGCCAAGGTCCCAACACATCTCCACCCAGCTCAACCAAACAAACCAAAAAGCAAGACCTGATAAGCTTAACTGCAAAATCCAAATACACAGAAACCCAAATAACCAATTCCCTCACTCACACACTAACTCTATTATATTATATGTTACTATTAATCCAAACACCCTCAATTGCACACCCCCTGCTCAAATTTCAAGTGTCTCCACAATGAGTCCTCCCACCCCCAACCCTCAAATCACCTTAATACAAAACTTTAAAATAAATGAATAAACCTAGGGGACAGATGGCTAAGTGAGCTGCAGTAAATGTTCCAGTTTTAATGTTAAAAGGAACTTATGGTCTGATGGTCTGATGTAGTGAAAAAAATCACAAATGGGGTAGAAAGCACCCACCCAATCCAGCAGAAAAGCTTCTCAAAGGCTCATAGCTCATATTTGAAAAATCAGCAATAGACGGAAGTGTTCACACCACCACAGTCACACAGAAATCATTGAAATCAAATGCAGATGTAGAGAAATTTTCCAAGTTTTCAAGGTGGCTGAGGAAACTAGCAAAGTAGATGCAGCACTCTTCTTACTAGTGCTATCGTCAACGATATAATATTGATCACTCACCCCTCTGGAAAAAACGGGATCCACAAGTGGCAGAAGAAAAGCCTTCACCAAATCTCCCAACTCCAGTTAGTCCAAAGAGTTGGCAGAAGGAGCACCAAACAGGCATCAGAGGAGAAACACCAGGCAGACATGACCCACACCCACAGAGCAAAGCAAAGACTGTCCGCTTCTCTCAGGCCTGCAGATCCAGATCAGTGTTTCAACTCAGGCTGGACAGTGGGAGACAGGTGGGGTTTTCTTGGGCAGCAGAAGAGCTGCCACCTCCTGCCATGCCAGTTACCCCCATCACTCAACCACTGTCCCTACAGACTGGACCTCCTTGACCTTTGAAGTGACCACCCTGAAACAGACAGTGATCTTCCTCCTTCCTAAGGCAGACAACTACCAGGAGATAAGAACAAAGTCTCTCCTTGAAGGGCTCACTCCTTACAATGAATGCAGCTCTGGAACAGGTAGGCGTCTCGTACCTCCAACCTCAGACAGCTCAGGTGAGTGCTCAGTATTTTGCCATCTTCATACTGGCTTCCACAATAACTTAGAAAAGGTGAAAAAGTACAGCTACAGTACTGCAGTGCACAGGGGTTTTCAGCTGGACTAGTTAAAAAGGAAACCAAAAACTCCTGTACCATTTCACTTCTTGAGCCTTGCCTGACACTTGAGTCCCTAAGTAAAAATGAAATAAAACAAAGAATTAAAATAATATCTCTCCCACTATGAGTGTTAGCTCTCCCAAGTTAATGTTCTCTTGAAAATTTATCAAAAGAGAATGAAACTAACAAAAGGAAAGGCAGCAAAGGCAAATGAGTTAGAGCCGTTGTAGACGACAGTCCAGCCTAGCCGTCATCTTTCACATAAGACATTTCACTGAAAGGTAGGGAATAGGCAGACTTAATTGGCCTGGTGGTCCTTATCTGCCATCAATTTCTATACCAATAATCATTTTCAAAATTGTCTGATTCAATTTTAAATCATACAGTTTGTCCTAAAGAAGTGATTTATTTACTCCCTCAAATGTGCCTTTGAAGTCTATAAATGCTGGACAAACAGGTATTCATTTTTTGTTATTATTATTTTTTTTCAAGATGGCCACCAGGCTGGGTGTGTTGCCACTGCTCTTTTGAGGAAGTTTTAGTTTTCATGTATTTTAGTTATTTTTTAGTCATTTTTAGCTATCTCGTATTTTTTGTTTATAATTTTGTCCCGGCTTTCGGTTCTGTGTCTTGCCGTTCGGTGGTGGCTTGGCGACGAGTGTGATTTGTTTTCTGGACTTGGGGAGAGAGAGAGAGGTGGGTCGGGCTTTTCCTTTTTCCTCCCTCACAGACTTTGCACATTCCACCTCTTGCCTATCACTGATATTGGCTTTGTTTGGTCCTGAGGGATTTCTGAAGTGTACAGGGATTTTGTGTTTACCGTACCTTGCCCTCTACATTGGAAGTGCTCACGGGTGTGCAGAGGACGAGGAGCTATTGAAGAGCATTTGGATAGTCCCTGAGGATAGCTTGGTAGAGTTCTGGATGTGGTGAATGCTGGCAAGAAGAATGGAGAATAGAGAACAGAGAACTCTCGATTGGGGCTTTACTGGAGACTGTTTTGTGCTCTTTCACCACCTTAAAATCTTGGGTGGTGGGGTGTTCGAGTTTGGTGGAGAACTTTTGACTACGCTCAGACCTCTGTAGCCTGGTTACTCCAGCAGGTGTTATCTTTGGTATTTGCTACTCCACGGGGGCTTGGGATATTTTTCCAGCTGGGGAGCCAGCTGGGGTACTACGCTCCCTTGGATCCATGGAAATGGCTGAAATAGTGGCCTTTCCTATGGTCCTTTGGTGTGGGTTGCATTATTTTCCTGGGAGTGCACTTAGCAGGAAGTAAAGGGGTCTGAATGTGGCTGAGTCTCTTCAAATAAAGCATTTTGTTGACCTATTCCATGGACTGTTTTTCCTCTTGGATCTATTTGGTTTTATTACTTTTCCTGGATCTGGATCTACTGAATTTTCGTGGAATTCTGGGCTTGTACTGAGAGACTGCTGACTTTTTCTTTGGATTAAAACTTTTTTTTTTGTTTGGACAATCGGGTGGTGAGAGGACCCTATGTCCATATATTTTGTTTATTTATTTTTATATTTGTTTGTTTGACTTTACAGTTTGTGATTTTTCTCTTGACAGTGAGAAAGGTCAATATTATCTTTCTCCCCAGCTGTGAGAGAACCGGAGGGAGTCCATAACTCTTTTTATTGTTTGAAATGTATGTTTTCAGGATGGTTTGGTAGTGAGAGTGCATTTTACCCTCTTTCCCCAGTGGTGAGATGACTGGGGGGGATTATACAGGAGGAGATTTGTTGTTTACTTATTTGTTTAAAGTTTATATTTTTTGTTTTATTTTATTTTTATTTTTATATTTATCTTTACTTTATTTTATTAGTGGGTCTTCAGTCCAGTCCAGTTTCGAATTTTCTTGCGAGGTTGGTTTTTTTGTTTATTTGGTTTTGTTTAGTTATACTGGATACTTTTAGGGATTATTTGATAATTTTTACTGCTAAGACTGTGTATTTTGTGTTTGGTGTTTATTGTTTCATTTAAGTAGTGACATGTGCTGGCCTTTAATCCCCATGGTGGTGCGCTATTCATCCTCCTCTCTTCGTGCCCTCCACACTTGTTATACTCCTCCCCAATTTGACACCTACCAGTGCTGTAGAGCATTGGGGATTGTTCGTGGGAGAGTGAAGGGGGTGGGGGTATGCGAACAGGAGAGGATGAACGAGCGGGGCCATCGTATCAGGGTTATTAAGTCCAGAAGGCACCCTGGGGTGAAATGAAATCCAGACCGGGATTTACCACGTCTGGTGCCCATACCCAAGGGCACTACTGATTTCAGTAGGCAGACAGGCCCGACAACCTCCGAGGTTTGTCCAACTCGGGCGGTGTTATGCAATGCCAGGTCTGTTAGGAATAAGACCTCCATTATTGCTGATCTTGTTGGCTTGGCTAACCTGACTTGCATCACCGAGACCTGGCTGGATGAAAATTCAGGCCCTATAGTGGAGGCCATGACTCCAGCTGGGTACTCGGTGATACACCACCCTAGATTGGACCACAGGGGGGTTGTAGTCTGTTTTAAGACTGAATTGGGCCTCATGAATGTAGTAGTAGGTGAGGCTGAGTCCTTCGAGTGCACAGTTGTAGCAGGTGTAGGTTTTTGGATCGTTCTCATCTACCGTCCACCCGGAGATGTGAAACACTTCTTACAGGAAGTAGCAGACTTCCTTGTCGACATGTCGTTTGAGTCGCCCAGATTGATGGTTCTGGGTGACTTTAACACCTGGGTCGACGATGAACTCTCACAATTTGGTAATCATTTCCTCCAATTCATGTCTTCTTTGGGCCTTACACAGGTAGTTTCCACTGCTACGCATAAATCTGGACACTCTCTGGACTTAGTCTTCCTTCTAGGGATTGATGCATCCTACGTGGGGGTGGAACCAGTCACCTGATCTGACCACTACACCGTGAGGTTCAATTTTTGCACCCCCCCTTAGAAGGCCTTCCCCTGTGGAGATGGTCAGGTACCGCCCATTATGGAATATTATTTCACAAGGCCTAGCGGCGGTCCTTGACCTATCATCCCCCATGTTGGTGAGCAGTAATCCAGAGGCACTGGTGTCGGCCTATAATGAGGCCATCACGGATGCCCTGGATCTTATTGCTCCTGTTCATGAGCACCCCTTATCCCTTCACCCCAAGTCCCCTTGGTTTGATGGGACACTGAGGGAGATGCGGAGACAGGGGCGAAGGTTAGAGCGTTGTTGGCGCAAGTCCGCCCTTGAAGCCTACCACCTTAGATTGATAGAACATTACTCTATCTGTCAATCCGCAATCACCTATAAGAAGGCAGAATTCCTGTCCGGGGAGATTGTAGTTGCTCAGAATCGACCAGCTCAGCTGTTTTGAACTGTAGACAGACTGTGCAACCCAGTCCGTCTGCAAGTTCGAAAAGCCTTTTCACAATTAGAATGCGAAGAGCTCGCTCGTTACTTTGCAACTAAAGTGGCTGACATCAGGGTGGACTTGTGTCTGGCAGCCTCTAAGGGTGATGTTGTAGAACGGTGCAAGATCACAGTGCCTCAGTTCTCTTGGAGTTCCTTTTGTCGACCTGAGTTTGTGGATATTATGAGGATCATCCATAGTGTGTGTCCCCCACAAGCTGTGGTTTGGACCCTTCCCTAATTTTGGGTTGTTCTGTTGTCATTGTTCCAGTCCTGGTGCAAATAGTCTGGTGCTCCTTGGAGTCAGGTGAGTTTCCTAGCTCCCTGAAAGAGGTGGTGGTGACACCTCTCTTGAAGAAAGCTTCCTTGGACCCAGACTGTTTTTCAAATTACAGACTTATCTCTAACCTTCCCTTTATTGGGAAGGTTATTGAGAAGGTTGTGGCAGCCCAGTTGGATGACCATCTAACCATCCATAGTATCTACGAATCCTTCCAATCTGGTTTCTGTAAAAGACATAGCACCGAGACTGCGCTGGTTCGGGTGCTTAATGATCTTCTGAGGGCAAGGAAACAGAAGAGATGTTCCATTCTGGTTTTCCTTGATCTGTCATCAGCTTTTGACACTGTGGATCACATGGTTTTGTTAGCACGCCTGAGGCAAATTTGTGGAATGTCGAGAACCGTTTTACAATGGTTCACTTCATTCCTCTCTGGGAGATCACAAAGAGTTATGTCAGGGATCTTTTCCTCTGGCCCAATCTCTTTGTTGTGTGGAGTGCCTCAGGGTTCTGTGCTGTCACCCATGTTATTTGCAGTGTATATGCTGCCCCTCAGAAACATTATAAGATGGTATGGCCTGAGGCTTCACTGCTATGCAGATGATACCCAGCTATACCTGTCCTTTGCACCCGACCAGGATGGAGCTCACACGGTGTTTAACAACTGTCTGGTGAAAATCCAAGGTTGGATGGAGTCTAGTTGGCTAAAGTTGAACTCGGAGAAGACAGAGGTTTTGGTGGTGGACCCGGGTGGTCAGATCTAGAGGTCGCATAATGGCGCGCCTTCTGGAATTTTTCTTGGCGGCATGTCACTCCCGACCTCCGAATGGGTGCGTAGGCTTGGAGTTGTCCTAGATGACAGGCTGACTCTACAATCTCAAGTGTCGGCTATTGTCAGGACTTCCTTTTACCATCTTAGGAATATTGCCAGGGTTAGGCACCTTGTTCCGTCTGACTCTTTGCCAACGTTGGTCCACGCCTTAGTGTCCTCGTGCTTGGACTACTGCAACGTCCTTTACTTTGGGCTTTCTGGGGTAGAAATCCATTGCCTACAGCTGGTGCAGAATGCTGCAGCCTGGGTTTTGACTGGGACAAGTAGGTCCTGTCATATTACCCCGGTGCTGCACGAACTGCACTGGCTTCCTATACAGTGGCGGATCACCTTTAAAGTCATTTTATTGAAAGAACTTCTGGTGCCTTATTGCCCTGGCCGATCGTTCTGCTTGGCTGACGAGGAGCTGTTAGAGATTCCAAGAGTGAGTCTAAAATCTTCAGGCAGCAGAGCATTCTCTCACGCTGCACCCGCTCTTTAGAATTCTCTACCACGCCGGTTGTGGGAGTGCACCTCCGTGGAGATATTTAAGAAAGACCTAAAAACATACTTATGGCAAATGGCCTTCTTGGATAACTAAGCTAATTTTAGTATGTCTGTATTTTTATTATAACTTATTATGTTTTAATATCTGATGTTATGGTACATTTTTATACATGTTTTGTAGGTTTGTATTTGAAATTTGAATTTATGATCTTAAAATGTTCAGCGCCTTGATACACTGAAAGGCACTTTATAAATACAATTATTATTATTTTTTTATTATTTTTTAGTATAGTATTTCCCCACGATATAATGCCAAATAAAGCACTGATCTATGGTTGAATAACTTCTCCTAAAACCTGCCTGATACATGTTTAAAACATTATGGTATTCTAACCAAGTGTTTAATCTACTTAAAATTATTCTTGCAAAACTCGTGCCTGGGCAATCAATTTTATTGAATAATATAGCCAGGACTACTCCACCATTCCAAATGTATTTTGTAGAGGAATAGATGGATCTTATCAGGCCCTGGAGTTGTGTCTGCTTTAGTTTGTTTAATAGCCTCAGAAATTTCCATGCAGAGTAATATTCAAAGATAGATGGGCATCAGATAATTTAAAAGAATGTAATTTCTAGAACCAGTGAGTGTATTATCAGAAAAAAAATATTTTGCAATAGGTGACCCATGTAACATAGAAACATAGAAACATAGACTTTGATGGCAGATAAGGACCACTTGGCCCACCCAGTCTGCCCATTTCCCTACTTACTGGATAAGCTGCAGATTCTAGTTAACCAACAGCCTACTTCCTGTCACCCCCCACTACAATTGCCTTGTGTCTGTCCCATGCATGTTTGAATTCCCCCACTGTTTTAGCCCCAACAACCTCCCCAGGAAGGCAGTTCCACGCATCCACCACTCTCTCCATGAAAAAAGATTTCCTTACATTACCCCTGAGCCGTACCCCCTCTATCTTTAAATTGTGTCCCCTTGTTCTTACACATCTCTTTTTTTTATGTTAATCATAATATATGTTCTGAGCTATTGGAGGCATAATTGCCTGTCCCCTTTGCCACCAACAACCAAAATTTCTTTGACTTGCCTGATTGTATGATTTCTAACATATGAGACCATTGTTTTACCTGGAATAAGCGGCATTGAGAAAGCAACCATTTCTTGTATTTCTTTCTGTATTAACTCAGAAATGCATAATTCCCTTTTGATTTTTTGAATCTTGTAAATTGTGACATAAACCTTTCAAATTTTTTACAGTCTTTTATGAAAGCAAGTGTCAAATATGTTTGTTTTAACTGGATGATGTAAAAGTGGTAGAGCAGACTCACTAATATCCTGGGCAGTTAAGTACTGTATATTTCCCTTGCTGATGAGCTAGGTGTCAGAATACTTAATTTCTCTTTATTTTTCACATTAATTAATACCTCTGCTACTTTTGTTTCTGTTTCTGAGGAAAATAAAACTTTTCTTTGATTTTTTGGCTTGCTAAATATTTAAGGAGCAGAGGATAATGGTCACTCTCAGAATGAAGAATAATATCAAATCCTAGAAAAATCATAGAAAAATAGTATGGTTTCCAGGAGAATGCACACATGTGGCCCACCACACTAGCTCCTTTTACTAAAGTTCATACTAAACATTTCAGAGCAGAGAAGGTGGTTAGCCCATATGTTCTCTATCTTATTACCCTTAGTAGGATAGTTCATGTCCCTCAAGTAGTATTTGTCATGTTTGGATTTGAATTCCATGTTATCTTTACTAATAATTACATCAGTTGGTAATTTATGACAAGAGTTTTTACTATGTGCTATGCAAAGAAGTTCTTCCTCTTATTAGAATGAAACTTCTTTGGTTTGAGTTGTAAAGGATGCCTCCTGGTGCCTAGATTGTCATTTTTAAATTCTAGGCCTAGCTCATTGATCATGCACACATCGTGTAGTATATCTTAGCACGGTAATAAGTCAACCCTTTTCCTTCTAGTTCCCAGCAACATTAAATTAAAGGCCCAGATATTCAAAAGAGTTGAGCCATGCGCAATAGGGTTTGCACCTGAGCAAGTCTGAATTTTCACCATTCTGCGATATTCAGCAGGAGGCAGTTGCGCCCCCGAAATCATGCTGAGCAACAGCGCAATGATAATGAAGGCATGTGCAACCGAAGGGGGAGGAACCATGCATACATGGTGCAGTGTGATATTCAAAGACTTGCGCAACGCACAATAGTGGAGCAAGCAGAAGTTGCGCCATAGCAGAAATGCGCCAAAATAAAAAGGAGCAAGGAAGAGGCGCAAGAATGCTACAGGGAAGCCACATGTGTCAGAGGCAGAGGCACAGACAGGGCAAGTGGCAGGAACAGGGCAGGCCAGGGAAAGACCACAGCAACAGACAGGCACAGGGAAGGTGTGGGGAGCCACACAGCTCAGAGATCAGCACAGGCAGGTGTACCTGGTGCAGGAGAGGTAGCAGCCAGGACAGCGGGGGGAATAAAGTAACAGCTGCCAGAGGGGCGAACACAAGCCAGGGACATGGCCAGTGCCACCTTCCACATGGAGGCTGTAATGAGGGGGATGAGAAGGCAGGCAGCAGGGGGATGTGGCTATGGAAGGGCCCGTCGGTGGTATGCCCCCAACAGGCAGTACTGAGCCTGCACCAGCTTTGAGCTGTACACAGATGCTGAGATCGTGGGCCACCTGAACAGGGCAATACTGAGGTGGCTCTGTGAGCTGTGCAGTGATGTGATGCAGGCACCCACTGACAGGCCGTGCCTGTCAGTGGAGACCAAGGTAACAGCCTGCATGTGCTTGCTCACCATGGGTACCTTCCAGAGACCAACTGGGGACACCACAGGCATAACCCAGTCAGCTACATCACGCCACCTCACCCAATTCCTCAGCACACTGCTGCCACATGCTGAGGAGTACATCCATTTCCCCAGTATAACGGCGGAGCGCACAGCAAACACAGAGGAGTTCCACAGGGTAGCACATATGCCTGGCATGCTAGGGGCAATAGACTGCACCCATGTGGCCATACGCACACCACCTGGCCACAAGGGGGCCACATACATGAATTGCAAGGGCTATTCCAGCATCAACTGCCAGGTGGTGTGAGATGCCAGGGGGCACATCATCAATGTCTGTGCCACACACCCTGGGGGAGCACACAATTCATTCATCTGGCACCAGTCAGCACTGTGCCACAAATTCAAGAGTGGGGACATCCCCACTGGGCACCTAGTGGGTGAGTATGCAAACCAAATGGACAAATATAGGGCCTGGGGGGGCATGGCCAGAGGTGCCATGGGTAGTGGCCTACATGGATTGGGGCAGGGTGATGCTGATCACCAAACTAACCTCCACCTTCTACACACAGGTGACAGTGGATACCCACTCTGTCACTGGCTGCTCACACCCTACCGGTGGCCCACAACCCCATTGCAGCAATGCTACAATGAGGCACATGCCACCACATGCAATGTCATTGAGCGGGTGTTCGGGATGCTGAAGGCATGTTTCTGTTGCCTGGACACCTCTGGCGGTGCCCTACAGTACAGCCCCTCAAAGGCCTGTGGGATATTCCTGGCCTGTTGCATCCTGCACAACATGGCCAACGAATGTGGGATAGCCGTACAGGTCGAAGAGGGGGACAACGATGAGGACGATGGGGACGCTGGTGATGATGGTATGGGCAGCCCAACCTAGGCTGACAGGACCCCCAACTGCTTCGGCTGGCACAGCTGCACTGGGACACCATCACGGAGGAGCACTTCAGCCAACCCAGGTAAGTCATGGGGCAATGCGCAACCACCAGTTGCCAAGGCACAACCCACAAACATGCAGGAACCCACACTGGGGGTGCATGCCATCGAGGGAAGTGGCAGGGTACAGAGACACACACACAGCCAGGGATGGATGAGGATGAACATGCCACACTGAAGGACACACACGCACACACACACACACAAAGCAACAAATGTGCACAGAGGCCAGAAGGCACACTGACCCAGAATGCACACCCTAGCAACACACATGTCCACAGGCCACCACGCCCACTGCCTGCCCATGTGCGTGTGTCAGATGCCGGGCACCATTGCACTTTGGTGTAAAGTGCAATGCAGGCATCATCATGCACATGAAACTGCAGACAGCAGCTGGGAGGGTGTGCAGGTGGAGTGTGTATCTGCATGCAGGGCCGGGTACCCACCCGTGCACTGCCCACCAAAACACACAATGCACACAGGGCAGCACCAGACAGTAGCTGTGCTGGGAGACAGGTCAGTCTCATGACACAGTGCCACGGCTGCCACGGATGCGTGGGCGGCCCCGCCAAGACCCGCCAGCACTGGCAGGCTGACCACTGGCCTCATGGGGTGGCACTGATGGTCCCCCTGGGGTTCCACTGCGTGAACGTGACCGTGCCCATGCAGGGGTCTGCAGAACACTGAACATGCCTGCATCAGGAGTACTCAGGATGCCCACAGCTGAACCCGGCGTCGACAGGGTGGGAGTCGCACGACACCGGGAATGGAGGGTGGAGAGTGCACTGCATGGTGTCCGTGATGCATGGGAACCTGACTGTGTGCCCATTGTGGCCATGACAGCAATGAACGCCTGTGCATGCCTATCAATGGCAGCGGTCACATCCTCCCGCAAATGGTCCATCCATGCCAGGATCCGTTTGATGTCCCTGCTGCGACACTCCTCTGCCCACTCCAGAGCTACACACAGTGCTTCCACAGATGTTGCAAGCTGCATCTGCTACTGGACTGATGCTCGCAGTAGGCGAGTGTGCTCATCCAAGAGGTCATCAGCCTCCTCGGCATATTGTCCCTCAGGGTGTGCAAGGGCCTGATGTTCAGCACCCCTTGAGGGTGGGTGCTGCGCACCAGGACCAGGTCTGGGCATGTCCACAGGTGGTGCACAGACACTGCCACTGAACCCTGTACCCCCAGGCCCCGTGGACAACTGCTGATGCTGCCCCTCTGGCTGCCGCACACCAGGGCTCAGTGGTGCTGCCGCAGTGGCCGCAACAGTCTCACTGTCCTGAACAGACACCAGTGCTGCCCCAATGGTGCTGACAGGCACAGCCTGGGACTGTGCTGACATGCAGGCCCCCACGGCAGCACCAGCCTCAACCATGGGCATGAATTGCCCTGCTGTGTGTTCATCCTGTGGCACACACACATGTCACTGCCCATGACAGCCGTGTCATCATCACTGGTGCCGGACTCTGCCCTGGCCACAGCCACAGTGTGCTGGCATCCATGGATGCCAGCATGCTGGGACACAGGCAGGGCTTTCCCCACACCTGTCTCAACGACATCAGTGTGGACAGCCAGGTGGCCCTACTGCCATACAGATCCACACATACCTGTGGAGGTGGATGGTCCCACCTCTGACTCCATCCAACTGTCTGCAGTGGACAGGCCCACCACCGCTGACCCATGCAGATGCTCAGGATCTGTAAGGGAAAGCAAAGTCGCATTACTGCATGTGACCTACCTGGCCCCCCCGAGACAGACCATGACTTACCATGCAGAGATGGGCCACCACCCGTCTGGAAGCCACCGCCCAGAACTCCCTCTATGGCACTTCCGGTGCATGCTTGCAGCAAGCCTGTCCTCCACTGGGGTGAGCTGTACCACCTCCGGCTGTCCCCCACCTGTTGCAGCATGTGCTGCCCTGATGGCAGCCACCTTCTCCTTTAACCTCCTTCTGTCTGTACCCATCTTCTTCTTACACTTCTGCATGGAGCACTGGTGGCTGCCATGCAGGTTCACAGCACGTGCCACCTCCTCCCATACAGCAGCACGGGCCTCAGTGGTGCCCCACCGTCCACTGAGCAGTGGCTCCTGAGCCAGGTAGGCCTCGAAAAGGGCCTCAGTTTCTGCCTTAGTAAAATTCAGCCTCCTCCTCCTCCCACCACTGTTTTCCTCCTCTCCAAGAACGTGCTTGATCATTATGTAGCCTGTAAGAATGCCAGTTGTTACCTGTGACTGGCACTCCCATGCATGTCCCTGAATCCACAGTCCACACTCCCACACAGCATGCAACTCACCAATAAACTGCAATAATTGACTATGGCCACTGCAGCACATTGTCACACCTTTATAGCGCAATCCATGCAAATGAGGTGAGGAGCAACTTTAATTAGATGCAAATTGCAGTGCTGTGCCATTGAATGGCTGATCGGATGATTTGCATATGATGGCTGAATATCTCGCTGTTGTGCTTTGCGCAATTGTGTTGAACGTGCTGAGCCAATGGTGCAGCTCTGTGGCATGCGTAGTACACCTCACTGCGCATGCCCAGGTTGCTAACGCAGGTGTCTGCTGCGCTGATGACTGCTGTGCATGGTAGGAAATGCAGGGCATGGACACCATTGTGCCAGTGGTGCTATAGCGAAGGTCACTACATGGCGCTGTGGCAATGGGCCTTCATAGGCACAATGGCACAACTGCCCGATAGTCTGCTGTGGCGCTGGCACACAGGCAGCGAATCGTGCTACATGCATTGTCATTCGATGGCACTGAGCATGGCCTTGCATCAGGGACCCTTGACCCTTTGCCCGACCTTTGCCCCCTTGGTGCCATGCATCAGGCATAGGTGCACCTCTATCGCTCTGTTCGGTAACAGCATGATAGGGAATGGCAGCGCTGTACTGCGCAGCATCTGCACATGGGATACTGCGCTGCAGAGCACCATATTGCTTACTATAGCTAACGCAATGGTGCGGAGAAGGGCTGCTCCCTGGACTCTCATTGAATTGGCTAATCTGGTGGCCACAATCGAGCCACACCATGGGCCTCTCTTTGGGGAGGCCCCCCTGGATAGGGCAAGGTCCCAGGTGTGACAAGAGCTGGCCATAGCCCTCGAGGAGGTGACAGGCAGGGGCAGAACAGTGGAGCACTGCAGGCACCAATATGGTGACCTGCAGAGGAGAGAGCTGGAGCTACTGGCCACACTGAGGTCATGTGCCAGGAGGGACATGGTACTACGTCCAGGTAGGGGTTCTGTCAACACACTGTTATCATCTATATGAGTCACATTGTTGTTTGTTTCCAGCACATAGGGAGGGACCGTATGGGGTTGGCGTGGCGGTGTTCACAGGGGTGTGGGGTGGGTGGGTCTGGCTGGATGGGGGGGAACTCTCCTTGGGGCAGGGGGACTTTGCTTTGGGAATGCACTGATGTTCTTCTCTCCTTTTTGTCCCCACAGGCCCGGACGAAGTCCGAAGAGTGCGTGCGGAGTGGAGGGTGGTGGAAGCCACAGCCAGATGGGCCGAGGATCAACAACGGCCACCCGACCAGCCCAATGAGGGTGAGTGACAGACATCCATGATTAAAATTACATGCTGCGTGACAAGGTGGGCAGCGGGGCATGGCCACCATTCATTGACATCACTGCCATGCACTCCACTGGTTACAGTCAACACTGTCCAATGGCAATGCATGTCTGGGTGTGCATCACTGGTGGTGCATGCATGCATCAGGTGCATGGTTGTGCCACTGCCTTTGCACCACATAGCCATGTCACTAGACGGCGATGGTGGTGCTGTGCTTGACTTAGCTGGTGGGTGTGTGCAGCATTCCGCATGGCTGTATGTGCCTGGGTGGGCAGGTCCTGTGGACATGATCGCTGTGACTGGTCACACACCATCACAGTGGTATGTCTCATGGCTGTATGCCATGCACAGTGGGTGGGCTGTATGGGGTTGTTCATTCACACCTTTTGACTGTGCTCCCTTGTCCTAGGTGTGAGACATCTGAGGGACATCAGGGACACCCTCCGGGAGCTCCTCACCCTGGCTTGGGAGATGGTGATGATCCTGAGACATATTGATGAGTCATGGGTCCTTCGGAGGCACAGAGCGAGGGGGAGCCAGAGCCTGGACCAGCGTGGGAGACAATAGTCCCTTGATCCTTGACATCCCATCCCATCCCCCCTGGACCCACCCTCACACTCCTCCTATCCTATCCCATTTGTCCACCCCTTCCCCCTGCCCACCCCCATCTTTTGTGTCCCCCAATATACTGTATATAGTTGATTTCTTTATTTTTATAATACATATTACTTTTCTATGAATACCGTGGTGGTCTCTAATTTGCAGTGGGCTATAGGTGCTCAGCTGCAGTGGTGTGCATGGCATCAGGGGTGGTGCAGTCATGGGTATGTGTGTGTGTCCATGTGGAGGTGTCTATGGTGTGGAGGTAGATATCAGTCAGTGTCTGTGTTGTGTGTCTTGTTCCCCGTGCACTGGATGACTTTGTGCAGTGGTCCATGGCATGTGGTCTGTGTCCATGGTGCACCCATCGGCCTGTCCATGGCCTGTGCAGCCGACACACATGCCTGTCTGTGACCTGCATGATTTGCTGGCATGTCAGTGGTGGCATTCCCTGCAGGACGGACACTGTACCCGTCACTTTGCTGGGTTGCCCATGTCACTTGTGTGGTGCATGCCTGGCTCAGGTGGCACTGTGGGAAACACGGTCATTGTCCCACCTCCATGCTGTGGCTTGTGTGTGTTGCAGGGGATGTGCCCCACTGTCAGTGGCTTGTGCTCCGGATGACACATGGTGGGGTATTGGTCCATGGTGCCTGTGTAGGGTGGTTGGCACTCCAGTGCCATGGTGGACTGCAGGTTGTGTGTACACGGCTAACATGGGCTCACAATGGGGACTTGGTTGCCCCACCACTGCGTCCCAGTGTTGTTGTGCCCTTGGGTATGGGTGGGTGTCTGTCCAGACCCTGTGTGGCATCTGGTGTGGTGCATGCTTCTATGCATCACTGTGGGTGTCTTTGTTGGCTGTTGTGGCCAGTGGGGGGCCGAGGTGTGTTACTGGAGTACTGTGCGGAGCACTGTACCATGGGGGGAGGTGTCAACTACACGACTGTCCAATATGGGGTCACTCTTGTGCCAACGCATGGTTGGTCTCTCAGCAGTACCTCGGGGGACTGTGCATGGTGACACTTTGTCTGCCGTTGTTGCATTGCCATGTGCTGCAACCTGCTGATGGGTGCTCATGGTGGGGCTGGCTTGCATGGTTCTGTGGTGCACAGGGTTGCATTGACACTGAGGGGGTGGTGGCATGCATGGGGATTCCTGCAGTGGTGGTCACTGCTCATGGGGGGGTGTCTGGGGGTCACAGTGCAGGGTGTGCTGTGCACTGGGGGGATGGTGTGGCACAGGGTGGTCCGCCCTCCTTGTGTGCCAGTCACAGCTTTCCGGTAGGTGTGATGGGGCACCATGACCAGGCTGTGGGTTGGTTGCTTGTCTCCATGGACCAGTGGTTATTCCAGCCCTTCCCTGGTTGTGCAGTGCTTGAGGTGGGGGGGCAATGTCTGTTCTGCTGTGTGTTCCTGTGCCCATCTGTGGCATGGATGGTGGGCCCCTACCTCCCTGATTGTGCAGTTTCATTGCTCTGCAGCTGGGGGGCTCCCTGATTGCACTATGGTGCCTCTGGACTGCTCAGCTGAACATCCCTTGTTGTGCTATAGGGCATCATATCTGCTCAGCTTCCCCTTCCTAGTTGCGCTATGGCACAGGTTGTGCGATATTCAGACGTTGGCTGTAGTTGTAATTTGGCCTGCTCCTTTTTTGAATATCGCATCTGTTGTGCATGGGCGCAATAGACTTGTGCTTACTCCTGCTATTGTTCACTTTTTGGGTGCAGTTTGAATATCTGGCCCAATGTGTTTAAGACAATTTGAGTAACTGAAATTTCTGATGTCATATACCAACTTGGTATATTTTTGCATTTGGAAAAGTATAATATCCCTTATTTTTACCCTTCAGGGACCCATTTACTATGATTAATCCTAATTTTGCCAGGAAATACAAGAGCCTTCTACAACTTCTATTTACAATTTTGTCCTTCAATGTTCTATTTGAAATAGAAGCTTCATCTTATAGAGGACAAAGAACCCAATCTGACATTAAAGTCACCAATGCACAGTACCACAGCATCAGGTGAAGCTGTCATAGATTTCTGTAATTGAATCTCTAAATAGTCCCACATTTGTACATCATAATAATTCATATTTTGGGGGCAGTGTACAGCTATTACACACATAAAACATCTATTTATTCCAATGTATCAGAAGAATTATTAAAGTTGGTGTGACAAGAAGACAGGTTTTTATCACTAAGTTCATCTGCACCTTAACAAACATCATTAAATCCCCTTATAAAATGGGCTTAAGAAATCCAAGCCTCTGATTGGCTACTACATCATCTGAGCCGTGTCCTTATCAGATGATATAGAAGCCAACCGGCACTACTGCCTACATGAAAGTCCCATAACAGCAGCAAATCAGTGAGCTCTGCCAACCTTAAACAGAAATGTTGACTGGCAGAGCTCACTGAAGTGGTTGAGAAACGAGACACTTTTTTCCTCATGGCAAATCATCACAAATGCAGTCCTACCAGTACAGTACCCAGACACAAACATCAACGGAAAAAGCCCCAAATTACAACATTACACCTCTACTGGGACCCCCAAATGATCTGTACCTGTCCTGGTGCTTTCCTTCCCTGCAGTAGCTCATCTCCAGTCCCTCCATTCCGTTCCGTTCCTCGATCCCACCACATTCATTGATGGCGCTGCTCCCCCACCATCAACCATCATATTTAACCATCATCCACTCCAAAATCTAAATCAAATTTTCACAAAACCACACAGTCACTGCTATCCTCCAGACATTTAGCTTCCATGTAAACAAAATATACTGCAATAGAAACTGCACGCTAAGGCAGCTGATGACGAACCTGCATGCTCTTGCATGCTACGGTAGCTGATGACGAACTTGCGCGCTCCCTAAAAAAAGTCTTCACAGTTTCAAAATACAGGGCGATTTCAGTAAGACCCACTGTGTTACAAACAGTGTATAGTAGGGAGCTTAAGAGGCACACGCTAGAGTCCTATGAAATCACCCTTCCAATTTTTAAACACAGGGTCATTTTAGTCAGACGTCATCTAATTCAAACTGTACACTAGGATGGCTTAAGACATACACGCTCGCTCTCTATTAAACTGCCCCTGCAGTTTTAAAATGCTCACATTAAAGCACTCCACAGTTAAAAACTATGTATCTGTGGTGACCTAGGCAGCACAAATTGTATTTGGGGGGTGCTCTAGCAACAACCAAGCTAAATACACTGTACTATACAGGGCAATACAATACATAAACAGAGGAACTATTTTTTCTCTTCTAACAAAAAAAAACTTTTTCCCCCTATTTTTCCTATTTTGACAGCTATTTTTTACTGTTTTAATTTCTACATAGAAACCCCATTTTATAAGCGCAATAACACACTCCGAGGTGTGGTTTATGTCTAATGAAACACGCCAGTGGCATAAGACTCGGCGCAAGCGCCTCATGCCTTAGTACACCCCTGGGCGTGCTCTTATCAGGCGATAAACCACACCTCGTCGTGTGTTATTGCTTACTAATGGTCTACCACATTTTGTTGGTTTTCTTGCTTTAACAAAAATACATGTGTAACCTTCTAGATATAAATTATCCATAGCTCAAGTTTCTTGTAGACAAATCACAGTGTGTTTGGAGAGAAAGTTTTTAAATTCTAGGTCAATAATACTTTTTGAATAACCAGCTACATTCCAGGCTATAACAGAATCAGATAATTCCACCTCCATATTTTCTACCATACTTGCTTGTTTATTTGTTGTTATTGAGTCTTCAGGAAGTCAATCCTGTTTATACTTGCTAAACATTGATACTGATTTTGTGTTGGGATATTAATTTTTGAGTATTCAGGCTGTTCAAAAGGTGCAGAAAGAAAAGTTTTTGTTTTTTATTCCAGAAATTTACCATAGCTGAAGTACATCCATCTTTTCCCTCTGGAAGTGTACTACCCTGGTGATCCTGATTTTGTAAATTAGGCCATTCACATAAGAGTATTCACATAAGTTTATCCAGCTTATGAGCTTCAGTCAAAATTAGATTCTACAAAATTATATCCAGCACTGAAAAGGTTATTTGCCCCTGGTTTGTACATCCATTTTCTCTCAAAACCCATTCCATTCCCTTGTTTCCCAGCTTTACCCCCGCAATGTTTGTTAAAATATAACAAACTAATTTCATAAGTGAGTGTTGTGTCTCATAACTTGATTTTTCAATTACATGGAGTGCTAAGAGAAATTGATTTATTTCCTATATAATCATACCAGTTTTGATATTTGTTATATTATTTGGCATTCAAGGTAGATTTTAGAAAAACATTTACCTTGCGAGAAGTTCTCTTTTGATTCATTTTAGTGACTCATTATAGTTATGGGTGACTTTGCGGTTAGATCTAGATATTGGAGTGAGAACATGTTTCCATATCCATTTGGCAATTTCCATGTCTGAGAGAAGTAGACAAACTGGTGCCCTTTACACTTGTGAATCCCTGGTTGCAAAGGTCAGATTGTTTTTTTTTTACCATTTAAAACAGCCAATTCTCTTTCCAACATTTGCATCACCAAGTTAGTTAAAGAATTTGGAGTTTTGTTAGTGTTTTGCTGAATGCCATGTATTTTTATAATGGCTTCATTACCAGAAAACCCAAAGCCATCTAAGATGTCTTTATTAGTTTCCTGATTGGATTGAATGGTTGAATCTAAATAAGAGACTAATTTAATCTAATCCACAGAAGCAGAATATATCATTTTTTTTGGGGGAGGTGACATTTTCTTCCTTATGTTTTCTTCTGCTTTTTTTCTTTTGAATACTTTGTTGAATCTAACTTTTTTTCTGAAGTATTCTCAGTTACTGAGGTATTTTTTTGGGTGGGAGTCTTGATTTATGAACATGCAAATTTTCCTTCAATGTTTTTTTCCCCTTTTTTCATCAGTACTTCCTGTTTTGAAATAGGACAAATGTTCTCAGTTTCTTCTGTGATATTAAAGTGTCTGCTTAATTTCCCTTTAGGCTTCCTTTTCTTGCCTCTTTTTCCCCCTGACTAAATTACCCCAATGGAAAGATAAGCATGGTCATTTTCAGAATCATTTAATGGGCCAATTTTCATGGATTCTGCATCTGATTTTAGTTCAGCTTTTACCAGTTCTCTGAAATTTAAAATAATGATCCATCCAGACTGGATGGTCTGATGTCTTTTTCTGCCATCATTATGTATGTTTCTGTTTCTGTATCTGTATCAAATGAGTGTTCTTTTCAATATGACTTGGACCAGGTGCTTACCAGGATTCTCTGTTGCTTCTGAACACCCATTGTTTAACACCACTTTTCTTGTGAATAGAATGAACTAAGATGCAACAGACAGTGCTCATGATCATATGGAACAATTGGTGCACAAAAACAGTTCAAATGTAAAAAAAAATAATTACCAAAGTAGACACAAAATGGGGAAAGAAGGGTATCATATAAGAAGAAAGGTAAAGGGCAGTCTAAAACAGAACAGCAAAGTATAGGACAAAACTTTTTTCATAATATGTGCTGCTGCTTTAAATTAAACACAGTATTGGTTTCCCTTTTCAATCCACCCTTATGCCCATTTACAAATTAAAAAAATGAAGTATTTTCCAGTTTTAATATCTGGTATTTCTTTGTTTACCATGCGAAATACCCATTCCTACCCTTACCTATGTACGAGAGACATTTCTGCTGTTTACCTTGCCATAGAAAAAGTTGAGGCCCAGGATCAATTAAGCAATAATGCACAACAGGGTGTGGATTCTGCTGGGATAACCTCATGCCTGGGATGGTTGGGCATGAGGCCACAGGCTGAGTGCATCCAATGCCCCAGAAGTGAGGTTATCCCAACACAACCTGCACCCTCGAGTGCATTATTGCTATTATACAATGGTTCATTAGTAAATAAAAGAAGATAAAAAAATACTTTGAAATATTTTTTTTCTTTATTTTTGACTGTGGAAGCATATTTACATAATAAATAGCCCCTATTCTATTTTTTCAGCAAGTGGATCTTTTTTTTTTCTTTGAGCTGGTGGCAGAGGCTTTATGTATTTCCTCTTATCTGCTTCTGGACCTGTGATGTTTTTGTCATCATAGCTTTTAAATGTAGTTTTTGGTTTGAGTATTTGTTTTTTTGGTTCCACATACTTGAAGGAACATTGAGGTGCTCCAGAACTTTGTTGTCACCTATGAGGATTTCATCTGTTACTTTGAAACCATTCTTGGCAGCTACTGTCAGAATTAGTTTTTTGCAGTGACATTTTCAGTGTGTCCAATTTGGCAATTTTATTGATTTATTTTTTTCTCGAGGTGGCCATAATCAGTGTGTGGCCATTTGAGGAAGGAAGCAAGCAGTCTGTGCAGTGGGTGGCAGAATGGCTGTTTGAAAAGGATCATGCTGCTGCCAAGGGGGAAGTCAAAATGTGTATCAGACTACAGTTTTTTTCTTTCATATGATTTTTTTCTTTGTAGGAATAGTGTCAGGGTAGTAACTTGTTGTGGCTGCCGAGTAGCAGGTTGCCAGTGAAAATGACTGAAATGGTGCTGAGTGGACATTCTTATAATGGGTGTCCGAGTGGCGTGTTGGACCTGGCAGCTTCTGCTTCTCTGTTAAGGGCAGCCTGATTTTCTATAGATGTGCTGCAGTGTTGTGTGTGCCTGGACTTTGTACAGTGAAGTTACGCTGAGATAATTTCATTGTCCCGGGCACACACTGACCAATTAGAGTCCAGGAAATTTTATTGCCATTGTATAATAGTAGATCTTTTGTTATGAGTTTGTGTGTCTGGGTGAGTTGAACATTTAGCCAGCAGCATTATGCATAGTTTTGGAAACATAGATTCCATGGTAAACAATCATTCCATCTATTGAATCTGAGATATAAGGGATGGCACACTGGTTTGCATGGTTATTTGGGAATAATGCAGATTTTGGATGGCAAGGCATGCAACTACCTGAGAGTGTATTGCTTCTTTATTATTGCACGTGCTGGAGTGTGTTTTTCCATTTATCAAATAGGTTCTTATTGGTTATAATATATATATATATATATATCTGTGTGTGTGTGTGTGTGTGTGTGTGTGTGTGTGTATATATTGTAGCATGCTAGTGCTACCATAGATAGGGTTGAGTAGCACTTTTTAAGGTTAAAGGGTCAAATTTTGCACCTTAATAACTTTGCCACAATTCAATGGATGTGCTTGAAATTTGGTATGGATGATTGGGAATAGTACGTCTTGGGATCTGCCAAGTTTCATATTGGTTGGATGTATGGCTATGGAGTTATTAAGTGACAATGAATTGAGCAATCACACTTTTTTGTGATTTCTTTGCTCTCACCTACAGGTTGCCCAGCTTGCGTGACCAGTCCAAACACTTCAGGAAACATGCAGCTGGGGTCCTCAATGTGCCTTTCAAAGATTTCATGAAAAAATATTAAATAGTTCAAAAGTAATTCAAAAAACAATTTCCCAGTATAAGTCAATGGGAAAAGTTAACAAAAAGTTCAACACTTTCGCAAATGCACTTTTTACTTTCACAAATGGCCCTAGTACTTTCGCAAATCCACCATTTTGTTTTCAGCTGGTGATCAGAAAAATGCTTGGCATTTAAATTGGGACCATCTAGGGACACAATTCTTTTGTGTTCACCTAGTCGGAGCCTGAGGATGCTAGCCATGTCTTTATTTTGGGGTTAAACAACCCAGAAATATATTTTCAAAGTTCTGGAAAAGTACTTTTGCAAAGTACTTTCATGCTCACAACACTTTTGCAAATCTGTGCGAAAGTTTTCGTAAATCACGAAAGTACTTTGCAACACTATGGCCAAAATGACAGGAGTTTTTTGCCACCTTGCTGCAAAAGAATGGCTAGGTCTTTTGGCCTGAAATTTGGAGGGAAGGCAGCCAACATGTCACAGATGTGCCTTTTGGTGGTTTGGTGAAAAAATATTGTATAGCTCCAAAGTTACAGTACTCTGAAGTTGATGCTTTTTCCCATAGACTAACATGGTGTCGTACACCTCACCTTTCGGGGCTCGTATCTCAAAAATGCTGTGAGATACAGATTTTTTGTCACAAATTGCATAGCCCTGTGGGCTATGTAGTACAAAATGGTAGCCAGGAAAATAAAGATTTCTGTGAAATTTATTTTTTTTTCTACATCGTACAGTTGCTGAGATATTTACAATTAAGTACTTCCAATGCTCGTTTTAAGCTTCCATTGCCATTACAATGCATACATTCTTTGTACACACTGTGTTTCTTTATGCAGTTCTCCAGCAAAAAGAGGGTATGCACTTTTGTTACTGTTACACATACTGTTTCCCCTTGCATTTATGTACCTGTTACTGTTACTGTTCCCGTGTGCGCCACAGTATGTGTTACCCTTTGCATTGTCATTTGCCCTTGCATTTTTACTACTGTTACAATTTGCATTTACACCTTGTGTTTGTACTGCTGTTCCTGCTACTATGTCACAAGAAATAACATGGCGGGACCGCGGGGCCCTCCAGCCGCTGCATTACATTCAGTATTTCTCCTCATCATTCTCAAAAGAAGGGAATTTAGAGGCAAAATACTCCATTTAATGCATCAGTTAGGGTTGTTCCACAGTGACAAAAGTAAGTAAATTAGGTGTTAGGGATGAAACCTCCCCCGGACACCTCCAGCCCACCCCCCCAACCAGCATCAGGGTATGCATTGGGATCATCGGTCCTAATTCTTGCCCCATTCTCCTATACCTCTGCTTCTTTACACATGTGATGGGGTGAGAGTTAGGGCCAGTGACCCCAATGTGTACCCTGATGCCGGCTGGTGGGGCGGTCTGGAAGTGTCCGGGGGGGTTTCAACCCTAACACCAAATTTCCTTACTTTTGTCACTGTGGAACAACCCTAACTGATGCATTAAATGGAGTTTTTTGCATCTAATATGTATAGATATATAGATATATAGACATGACAAGCATTTAAACTAGCCAAGGGGAGAGGCACTGAAAAGGAGAAGGAAATCCTAGCCCCCCCCAAAAAAAAAATCAGGGTAGTTAGTGAGGTAAACACCAAGCTAGAGCAGTCAATAGGGAGAAGGGCAGGGGTAAATGGAGAAAAAGACAAATGCAGTAAGGACAGAGATGGGGCAAAAAGAAATAAGGCCATAAACAAATGGAGGGTAATGAGTACCAATGCCCATAGTCTATGTAAAAAGCTCCCTGAAATGGTGGCCTTGGTGGAAGAGGAATGACTGGATATTGTGGCAGTCACAGAAACATGGTACACAGAGAACCATGACTGGGATGTCAATATACCACGGTACACAATCTACAGGAGGGACAGGGAGGGTAGAAGACGAGGAGGAGTAGCTCTCTATGTAAGGGAAGGGATCAAAGCAACAGAACTAAAGGGTAAACAGGGAGGAGAGGAGGCACTGTGAGTCACCCTAGAGACTGGAAATGGCACCACAATCTGCACAGAGGTTGTATACAGACCCCCCTCTCAAGGGGAGGAAATGGACAAGAATGGCAGAGACAGGGGAGATATTGCTGATGGGGGACCTGAATATGCTAGATGTTAACCGGAGCACCTTTGCTGCAGCTACATCCAAGAGCAGGGCCATTCTTGATGCCCTACAGGGGGCATGCCTCAGACAGCTAGTTTTGGAACTCACTCAGGAGAGAGCAATCTTAGACCTGGTACTCTAAATAGGGATGGAGAAAGGATCTCAGATCTAGAAGTGGGTAGCTTGCTGGGAACAAGCAACCACCAAACAGTGTGGTTCATGATAAACTTAGCTGTACAGTCAAGCCATACAAAAGTGAAGGTACTGGACTTTAGGAGGGCTGATTTTGTCAAAATGGGAGAGTGCCTCAGAAAAGCACTAGCAAACAGGCAAGAAGGTGTGGTGGAGCAACAATAGGGAAACATCAAAACTGCCATCACAGAGGCAACAAGCCTTTGTGTAAAGCAAATAAACAAATAAAAATGAAAGAAAAAACCACTATGATTCTCAAAAGAAGTGGCGAGGATGGTTAGGGAGAAAAAGATAGCATTCAGTAAGTATAAGGAAACACAGAAGAAACTGGACAGAGAACTGTACCAGATAAAGCAGAAGGAAATGGGGAAGGCAGTCAGAATGGGAAAAGGCCCAAACTGAGGAAAAGATCACCAACTCGGTTAACAAGGGTGATAAAACCTTTTATAGGTACATTACAGAGCAAAGAAAGACTAAGGCAGGGAAACTGAGGCTGAATAAAGAGGAAGGTGGCTGGGCAGACAGTGACAGTGACAAACCAGGGATACTGAATGAATACTTCTGCTCAGTATTCACAATGGAAGAGCAGGGGGAGCTATTTAATCCAGTCAAAAGAAGCACTCTGGATAGGGGGGTTGATATTAGTCATTTCACAGAAGAAAGGGTTCTGAATGAACTCCTAAAACTGGAGATGGATAAAGCAATGGGGCCTGATGGCATACACCCCCAGAATTCTAAAAGAACTAAGGGAAGAACTAGTAACACCACTGACTACCCTTTTTAATAAATCACGGGAGGATGGTGTGGTACCTGAGGACTGGAGGAAGGCAGATGTGATTCCCCTTCACAAAAGTGGGATCAAGACAGAGGCAGGAAACTACAGACCTGTCAGTTTGACCTCAGTGGTAGGGAAAGTGATGGAATCACTTCTGAAGGAAAGAACTGTAGAGTACTTAGAATCCAGTGGGGATACAGGACCCAAGACAGCATGGATTCACAGTGGGAAGGTCATGTCAGACAAATCTGATTGATTTCTTTGACTGGGTGACCAAAGTAGTGGACCAGGGAGGGGCTGTGGACATGGCCTACCTAGACTTTATCAAGGCATTTGACACAGTCCCACACAAAATATTAATAAACAAATTAGCCAGCCTGGAAGTGGGTCCCAGGGTGGTAACCTGGGTAAAACACTGGCTGGACAACAGGACACAGAGGATAATAGTAAATGGAGTCCACAGTGCTGAAAGGGGGGTTACTAGTGGGGTACCACAGGGTTCAGTGCTGGGGCCAGCCCTTTTTAATGTCTTTATAAGTGACATTGCAGAGGGACTGAAAGGGAAAGTATGTCTCTTTGCAGAGGACACAAAGATCTGCAACTGAGTTGATACGCAAGGTGGGGTGGAAAGGATGAAAAAGGACTTGGCAAGGTTGGAGGAATGGTCAAATGTATGGCAGCTTAGATTCAATGCAAAGGGCAAAGTAATGCACCTGGGAAACAAAAACCCAGGGGAAGAGTACACAATGGGGGGTGAGATACTGACAACATCAAAGATGGAAAGGGACCTGGGGGTAGTCATATCAGATGACCTAAAGGTGGGCCAGCAATGTGAGAAGGCAGTAAGGAGGGCTGGGAGGATTCTGGGATGCATAGGGAGAGGCATCACCAGTAGAAAACAGGAAGTTATTGTCAAAAACATAGACAGGTTGGAGTCTGTGTAGATGAGGGCAACCAACATGGTGAAGGGTCTGCACCAGAAGACATATAAAGAAAGACTAAAGGAGCTTAAGATGTATAGCCTAGAGGAAAGGAGGGAGAGAGGGGGGACATGATAGAATCTTTCCAATACCTCACAGGAATCAACAAAGTACAAGAGGGTAGCATCATTCAGAAAAAGAGATGTGCAAGAACAAGGCGGCACAATTTGAAGATAGAGGGGGAATGGCTCAGAGGTAATGTGAGGAAGTATTTCTTCACAGAGAGGGTTGTAGATGCATGGAACAACCTTCCCAAGGAGGTCATAGAGTCAAAAACAGTGGAGGAATTCAAGAATGCATGGGACAGACATAAGGCAATTCTAGTGGGTGGTAGGAGGAAGTAGGCTATTAGTTAACTAGGATCTGTAGCTTATCCATTAGGTAGGGGAAATGGGTAGACTAGGTGGCCAAGTGGCCCTTATCTGCCATCAGATTCTATGTTTCTATGTTTCATACATAGATATAGATAGTGCCATGATAGTGCCACTATAGTTAGGGTTGCACAGCCATTTTTATGTTAAACCTCAAAGTTTGCACTTTAATAACTTTTCAACCATTTGTCTGATTTGCCTGAAATTTACCACGCTGACCCACTTACCATAGATCTTTGGATCCGGAAATTTTTGTTCCAGTTGGATATATGGTTGCAGAACCATAGTGCACTCAAAAAGTGAAATTTGACGCTTGTTGCAAATTCTTTGGTAAGTCGTAATGGACTGAAGAATGCATTTGAGTGGGTTCAGATTTGTTGGTCTACATGTGTCCTGTGTTGAACTGGTGCCTTTTGAAGATTTGGTGAAAATATATTGTTCCTTTCAAATGTTATTACATTTTTTCATGTCCCATTATAGCCTATGGAAAAATTTATATGTGCACTGCAAAAATATTCATGATCAAATTTTGGTTGTCAAGCTCCCTGAAATTGTTGTCATGTTGCCGCCATCTTGTTTTCAGTTAGCAAGAGAGAAAACCACTGTAATTCAAAACAAAGTGCACTTTGGTAAACACCAAAAGTTGTGTTTACCTAATTGGGCCCTGAGGAATGTACCCCTGGCATTAATTTGTTACTAGGTGGCCTGGAAATATGTTTTTTAAATTTTGTTCATATTTTGATTGCGGCAACATTTTTGTTGCCGTGCAAAGAATCGCACTCAGGGGAAAAAGTAAGCATGATAACATTTTTCTGTGCATGACAACATTCTCATTATAGAGATAGGAGAATCATGAAAACATTAAAGTAATCATGGTAACACTTCATGAACACATTTTTAGATGTGTTGATTTATTTGTCACTTCATTGTGGCAAGGTAAATTGTGCTAGTGGCCTGAAATTTTAAGGGTGGTAAGCCCTAGCCCCACATATGTGCATTTTGGTGGTTTGGTATGAAAACATTGAACAGGCCCATAGTAACAGCATTCCGAAGTTCAGAAATTTTCCCATAGGATAATATTGTGGCACTTGTGAAGCTGAAAACAGTTCGAGACATGGTTTTTTGTTGCAAAATTCCTTCATCGCCCTGTAGGGGGACTAACTACAGAAGTACTAAGTACAGAAGTAGGTTGAAAAGTCATGAATAACATGAAATTTGAATTTTTTTATTACCTTGTACAGTTAATGAGATATTTGGAAATTAGTATTCCAGTTGCTCATTTTCATGTTCATGGGCTACTATTGCACCCACAGAATTAGCATTCACAGTGCTTTTTGGTGCCCATATCTCTGAAATGATATGAGGTACAGATTTGGTTTACTAATGCTGCATGGACATCTCACTCTCATGATTACAACGACACTTGAATTTTCTTCCTAGCTGCTACGGTTCCCAAGATATTGGCAAATTAGTGTTACAAGGGTTCCTTGCCTTATAGGCATACTGTATGGCTCCATAGTTATGTGTAAATGGGAGCGCAGGGCCCAGAGTGCACGTGCTCCCACAGACACAAATCATTATGCACAAATGGGCAGCTTGGTGGGTGCGCAGGGCACCGTGCTCCCACTAACACATATCATTTACTATTTATATTACACTTTTTCAAAAAGAAAGTAAATTCTTTGCAAAAACGTTGTCAATGCATCAGTTAGGGTTGTTTCCACACTGACAAAAGTGTGGAAATTCAATGTTAGGAGTTACCACCCCATCCCCAAGCCCCCAACCCTAACTCTGCATTCCTCCCCTCTTACACACAGCAAGCCACATCCAAGATTGTAAGACACTATACGAGTCAATCACATCTGTAAGCACAATAATCACTACACTGTGCTCTTTTCACATAACACTATGTAATGAAAAAACAAATACAGTATGATCAACTCTATACTGCCAGCACAGTATGATGACACATTATAGCTGGCATATATTTTTCATACAGTGAAACAGTCTGTACACATTTTCTAAATATTGATTTTTATGTGTCATAATTCCACAATTGGCTCACTGCTAGTATTGTTGCTACCGCATAGGCATGTGGTAGCAGGAAAGATGGAGCTGACACATACATAGTACTTTTCAGATGCTGCTCAGGTATGAAACTAGCACCATCACATGTTGTTATACTGCTGCATTGCCTGGAAATACTTATTAGCAGCATGTTTTGGTTAGCTTTGGATGTTATAGCTGTTGCTGTCACATGTTGCTTGTAAACTACAGTACAAAACATTACTTTTATTATTACTATCATTTGTTATTAGGACTGACTCACTCTATCAGAAAAAAAAATGCAAACATCCAATGACTGTTGCTGGGGTTATCCAAACTCTTATTTTCAGTAAAGCTATCTATAGATAACATACTGTGTGTTTCATCATTTCTTAACAATTGAAATATAGGCATCTGCTTAAATCTTGTTATTGATGTTTGTAACAGAAAGATGCTTACTGTGGTGCATCTCCCATGGTTGCCCAGCATGCGTGTATACCCCCAAGGCACTCTGATGGCTGCAGAACTCATACAGTTGCTGGACCATGATGATAGATGTGTCTTGTACTACGTTTAGAGAGTTCTGTGTTATTTCTGTTACCTGATGTTGGTTGTCTATGATTGGTTATGTTGCCTTGGCCTTTCCTGCTTGCATGTGTGTGTGGGGGGTGGGGGGTGGCATGGGGGAATGTGGAGTTAGGGTTTTGAGGGAGGGATCAGGGTGGAGGTGGTGGGGTGGTAACCCTAGCGTTGAATTTCCACACTTTTGTCAGTGTGGAAACAACCCTTAACTGATGCATTAACAAACTTTTTGCAAACTGTATACATATATATATATATATATATATGGTAGACGTAGTGCTACCATAAGGTTGAGTACCCCATTTAAGGTTAAATGGTGATATTTTGTACCTTAATAACTTTGCCACCATTCAACAGATTTGCCTGAAATTTGGCAGACACAGAGCATAACCACAGATCTTGGGATCTGCCAACTTTTGTACCAGTCAGATATATGGCTGTGGAGTTATTAAGCGACATTCCAGCATTTAATTATGTTTTTTTGTGCATTCTTTGCTCGTGCCTATAGATTGCACGGTTTGTGCGACCGGTCCAAAAACTTCAGGGAACATGCGGCTGGTGTCCCCGATGTGCCTTTTGAAGATTTTGTGAAAAGATATAGAATGGTTCAAAAGTTATTCAAAAAACAAGTTCCCATTGTAAGTCTTTGGGAAAAGTTAACAAAAAATGTGACTCTTTCGCAAATGCACTTTTTAGTGTCTCAGATCCGCCATTTTGTTTTCAGTTACTGATCAGAAAAATGTTTGGCATTTAAAATTGGGACCCTCTAGGAACACAGTTCTTTTTATGTTCATCTAGTCAGACCCTCAGGATGCTAGCCATGTCTATATTTTGGGGTTAAACACCCTAGAAATATGTTTTTCAAATTTTGGGAAAAAGTAGTGTCGCAAAGTAGTGTCGCACCTGTGTCACTGTCTAACTTTTTTATAAAAGGTGTCACAAATCACAATATTACTTTTCAACACTATGGCCAAAATAACAGGAATTGTTTGCCACCCTGCTGCAAAAGAACGGTTTGGTCTTTTGGCTCTAATTTGGAGGAAAGAAAGCCAACATCCCACAGATGAGCCTTCTTGTAGTTTGGTGAAAAAATCTTAAGACAGCTGCACAGTTATAGCACTCCAAATTTGACGCTTTCCCCCATAAACTAACATTACGGCACCCTCCTCATGACAGGAATTGCTTGCCATCCTGCTGCAAAATAATGATTTGGTCTTTTTTGCTAAAATTTGGTGGGAAGAAAGGCAACATCCCACAGATGTGCCTTTTGGTAGTTTGGTGAAACTATATTACAGAGCAGCAAAGTTACATTACTTCGAACTTCCCATTTTTTCCCATAGGATAACATTATGGCATCCGTCACGCCTTTCGAGGCCCATATCTTGGAAACAGTGCTAGATACGGACTTTTCGTCAGAAAAATGTTTAGCCCCCCCCACATAGGAGCCAAGTACAAAACTAGCCAGGAAAGTCATAATTCATACAACATTTAAATTTTTTTTTCTAAGTCGTACGGTTCCTGAGATATAAGCATTTTAGTATTCCAACTCCTCATTTTCTGCTCCGAGACCCATTATTATGCATACATTCTTTGTACTTACTGTGTTTCTCTATGCAGCTGTTGGGGAAAACCAGGATATGCGCTTACGTTACTGTTACCCTTACCATTTTCACTTTCTGTTCCATACCCATATGTGTAACTGTGCCCATGTACGCCACTGTGTGCATCACCCTTTGCGTTTTCATTTGCGTTTGCATTTGTGTTACTGTTACCATTTGTGTCTACAGAACAGTTTCTGTTTGTGTTTTGCTTTGCCTCATCATGCGCAGTACCATTTGCGTTTGCAGCCACCCTTCCATTTCCATTTGCGTTTCTCTTTCGTTTTGCATCATCGTTGTTGTTCCCATTATCATTTGTATTTCCAATTGCGTTTCCATGCCTTTGCGCATTATGGTTTGTGTTTCTGTACATGCTTGAGTTTGCATTTACGTTTCTGTTTCCTTTGGCATTACTGTTGCTGTTACCATTACCATTTGCTTTTACAATTGTGGTTCCGTAACAGTTTGCATTTCTGTATAGGCTTGCATTTGTGTTTCTGTTTCTGTTTCCTTTTGTGTTATTTTAACTGTTACTGTTATCATTTGCATTTCCAATTGCAGTACCTTGACCATGCACGTTACAGTTTGCGTTTCCATATGCGCTTGCATTTGTCTTTCCGTTTCTGTTTCCTTTGGTGTTATTTTTGCTTTTACCATCACCATTTGCATTTGCAATTGCAGTACTGTGACCATACGCATTATGCTTTGTATTTCCGTACATGCTTGCATTTGTCTTTCTGTTTCTGTTCTCTTTGGCATTATTGTTGCTGTTACAGTTAAAATTTACATTTACAATAGTGATACTGTTACCGTGTGCATTTCCACTTGTGTTTCCGTGCATGTTTGTGTCTCCATTTGTGTCACTATTCGCTTTGGTGTCACTTTACTCTTGCAGTTCTACTAACGTTTGCTTTACTATTTCCATTTGTGCCACCATGAGTGTAACTGTTAGCACTTGTGTTTCCTTTAGCAGTTACTGTTACTGTGTCGCAAGACATCATGTGGTAGGAGCGTAGGTCCCGAAGAGCACACTCTGCCACCACCACATTCTAGTCACTATTTATAGTACTCATTCTCAAACAGAAGGGAAATTCATGCAATAAAATACATTTAATGTAGCAGTAACATAGTAGTTGGGACAGTTTGGAGTTGTACGGTGTCAGCTAGGCAATGTCCACCCTCCCACAAGATCAGGTACTGCATCCTGAGTGGAGAGCCACAGGGAAAGAAAGGTTATGGATATATACAGTACAGCTCCATTATTGCAGAAACACACTGGTTGGGAGAGTTAGTACTGGTATTGTGAGCTAGGCAATGTTCCCGTTCTGGTTCCCAGGACAAGTAGTGCTCCCTGAGTGGACAGTAACAGGAAAAAAGTCCATAGACATAAATGGTACACCTCTGTGGCTGCAGGGACATACAAGTTAGGAGACCTAGGAGTTGCATGGCATCGGCCAGGCAATGCCCTCCCGTACCACAGAGACACACAGCAGGTACTGTATCCTGAGTTGAGATTCACAGGAAATGAAGGCCATAGACATTGATGGCATACATGCCTGTTTGCAGTAGGACACATGTTAGAACAGCTAGGAGTTTCATGGCACCAGCCACGCAATACCCCCCCCAATGCACAGCAGGTACTGCATTCTGAGTGTAGACCCACAGGATAAAATATTAATAGAAAAGGTTATGTATATAAATGGCACAGCTCCATGATGAGAAAAACAGTAGTTGGTACAGTTAGGAGTTGAATGTTGTCAGGTAGGCAATGTCCCCCCTCCTAGGGCAGGTAGTGCATCCTGACTGGAGAGTCACAGTAAAAGAAAGTACATAGACATTAATGGTGACCCTCTGTGGTTGCAGGGACACACAAGTTAGGACTGGTGACAGTATACAACTCTGTTTGCAGGAATACACATGTTAGAACACCTAGGGATTGCATGGCATCCGCCAGGGAATGCCCCACCCCTCCCCCTCACACACAGCTGGTACTACATCCTGAGTGCACACTAACAGGGAAACAAAGGTAATAAATATTAGTGTTACAGGTCCATGATTGCAGTAAGACAGAAGTTGGAACAGTTAGGAGTTGCATGGCATCAGCCAGGCAATGCCCCCCCAGACCAGGTAGTGCATCCTGACTGGAGAGTGGTAGGAAAAGAAAGTCTATGGACATCTATGGTGCACCTCTCTGGTTGTAGGAACACACAAGTTAGGGCAGTTAGAAGTTGCATGGCATCATCCAGGCAATAGCGCCGCCCCCCATAGATCAGACATTGTATCCTGAGTGGAGAGTCATGGTAAAAGTTAGGGCATGAAGATAAACAGTACACCACTTTTATTGCAGGAACACACAAGTTAGCACAGTTAGGATTTGAATGCCATCAGCAGGGAATTGTGTGCCCTTCCCCCACCCCCCCAGAGCATGTACTGCATGGTCAGTGGAGACTCACGGCAAAAGAAAGATTGTGGGTGACATGGGACAGTTCAATGATTGCAGTAATGCACTACTTCATACACTTGCAAGTTGAACAGTGCCAGCTGGGGAATTCCCCGTCCCCCTCCCGGTCAGGGCAGGTAGTGTGTCCTGAGTGGAGAATGACAGTAAAAGAAAAGTAATAGATTTCAACAGTGTCCCTTTATGGTTGCAGGGCCATACAAGTTAGGATAGTTAGGAGTTGCACAGTGTCAGCCAGGCAATGACCCCTCCCCCCAGATCAGGTACTGCATTCTGAGTGGAGAGTCACAGAGAAAGAAAGGTTATGGATATTTACAGTACAGCTCCATTATTGCAGAAACACACTGGTTGCAAGAGTTAGTACTTGTATTGTGAGCTAGGGAATGCCCCTGCCCTGCTTCTCAGGACAGGTAGTGCTCTCTGAGTAGACAGTCACAGGAAAACAAAGTCAATAGACATTAACGATGCTCCTCTGTGGCACCAGGGACATACAAGTTAGAATTGTTAGGAGTTGCACGTCTTCAGTCAGACAATGCCCTCTCCCCCCTGTACTACACGCACAGTCGCAGGAAAAGAAAGTCCATAGACATTAATGGTGCACCTCTCTGGCTGCAGGGACACACAAGTTAGGACAGTTAGGATTTGCATTGCTTCAGGCAGACAATGCCCTCCCCCCTCCCCCCGTAGTACATTCACATACAGCATGTGCTGCGTCCTGAGTTGAGATCCACAGGAAACAAAAGCTATAGACATTAATGGTATACATCCCTGTTTGCAGTAACACACAAGTTGGAACAGTTAGGAGTTGGATGTTGTCAGCCAGGCAATGCTCCCCCCCCTCAAAAGACAAGGTAGTGCATCCTGAGTGGACAATGATAGGAAAATAAAGTCTATGGATATCAATGGTGCACCTTTGTGGTTACAGGGGCACAAAACTTAGGACAGTTAGGAGTTGCACGGCGTCGGCCAGGCAATGCCCCACCCCGACATGAGGCACTGCATCCTGAGTGTAGACCCACAGGGAAGGAAATGTTATGGATATAAATGGTACAGCTGCATGATTAAAAAAAAAAACACAGTCATATGTACAGTTAGGAGTTGTATGGTGTCAGGTAGGCAATTCCTCCCCCCCAGGCAGGTAGTGCATCCTGAGTGGAGAGTCACAGGAAAAGAAAGTCCATAGACATTAATGGTGCACCTCTCTGGTTGTAGGAACACACAAGTTAGGACAGTTAGGGGTTGCACAGTGTTAGCCAGGCAATGTCCCCCTTCCCATGATCAGGTTCTGGACCTTTACTGGACACGCATTATGAAACTAAGGGCATGGATATCAATAGAGACCTTCTTGATTGCAGTAATAGAAAAGTTAGTATACTTAGGAGTTGCATGGTGTTGGCAAAATAATGCCCCCCTGACCCCCTACACCACATAGTATGCCCTGAGTTGAGACTCATTGTGACAGTTATGGTTTCCTATGGCATGCAAACAAGTTAGAATGGCAATAGCTGTAAAAAATAGTCATGTAATCAAAATTGTAGAATAAAAACTCTTTGTTTTTAAGAAAATATTTATTTTTAACAATTATTGTGTTGAAAATAAGGAATCTTTATAAAGTATAATGATTCTTGCATGAGTAACTAAAAAAATGTATCTTTTATAAAAAAATCATTTTAAAACTTTGATTTTTAGAAAAGATTGTTCAAAAAATATAAAAAATAATCAACTTTACATAATTTAGAAAACAAATATACATTATTCTGTAAAAATAAATATGTATTATAAAAACTTTTTTAAATTGTAAATTTAGAAAAAAATATATTTTTATTATGTATAAAATAAATATTCATTATAAAAAGCTTTAGTAAAACATGTTTTAGTTCTATAAATGAACTTGAAATTTTAACCATTTACAAAGGCAACAGATGTTTTTATGGAATAGTTTTGAGGGAGGTGTGCTGCTGCTTGAGGCAGCTCAGGCAGGAAGCTGGATACATGTGGAGGTGCACTGGAAGTGGAAGCTGTTGCGCCAAGGAAGGAGACACCGGGAAAGCTGTGGAGACCGTCCATCAGTGGTCAGGGAGACTGGATGTAAAGTTTGCAGGTGAAGCAGTGCTGATCTGTGCACTGCTACCTGCTACTGTGTCCACAGGCTCGAGCACAAGGTTGACTGTCGCCTACTGTGCTGTGAGGAGGGACAGTATTTTAGCCTGTCCCTCTTTCAGGGCTAAAACTTCTTTTTTTAGACAGTTAACTTTGCGCTCGAGTCTTTGAACACAGCGGCAGTGTATAGTGCACCGTTTTGTCCGTGGCAGATCTGTAAAGAGACAAAAAATATCTATTAATATTTAACAGTGACAAATGTACTTTGCTGGTTCTGTTTAATCTCATGAGATGTGCTTTCTGGCCTGATATCTTTACAATGGTTGTAGATACTTTTCTTGATTAAGATACAGAGAACTTATGCTGATGAGGAGTTGTCAGTCATCACTCAGGTAATGACCCCTTTCACCTCTGCTCCACCCTGTGGAGAGGTAGTGCATCTTGACTATACAGTGACAGGTATGTTGGGTAAATGTAGATGAATGGTACACCTCCTTGATTGCAGGTGCACAAAAGTTAGTGTTTGGCGGGCGTGACCTATGCAATGCATGCTCACTGTCAGCCCCCCACCCAATCACAAAATAAGGTACTGTATTTTGAGTGGATATCCACAGGTAAAGTGGCATCATGTATATTTAGGATACATGTTTCTGATTGTCGATTCTTACAAATTAGTATAGTTAGGAGTTGTATGGGTCATGGTAGGCAAGGCACCCTGACCTCTTCCCCTCCCATTTGCTGCATAGCAGGTACTGCATCTTGAGTGGAGAACCAGAAAAAAAAGAAAAAGGCTATGCACATCAAGTGTATATGTTGCTCATTGTGGGAACAGAGAAGTTAGGAGACTTAGTACTTGTATCATGTTGGGCAGGAATTCAGCCCCCCGCCACACCCTCTAAGCAGATTCTGCATCCTCAGTGGAGAAGCAGAGCAGAATTCAGCCCACCCCTCCCACACCCTCTAAGTAGGTTCTGCATCCTGAATGGAGAAGCAAAGTAGAACTGAGGCAATAGAGATGAACAACACAAAAGTTAGAGCACTTAGGAGTTTCATGGTATAGAACAGGCAATGTCCCCTTCCCTGTCCCACCCCCACACCAGGTACTGAATGCTGAGTTGAGAGTCACAGGTAAAGAAAGGCCATGAACATCTAAGGTACATGTCTTTGTCTGCAGTAAGACACAAGTTACAATAGTTTGGAGTTACATGGTGTCAGACTGGTAAGACTACCCCTCCCCACCCTGCAGTTGGAAAGGTACTGTTTCTTGAGTGGAAATTCACAAGAAAACATGTATGGTACACCTGTCTGGTTCCAGCTATACACAAGTTACATAAGTTAGTAGTTGCAGATGCTCAGACAGGCAATGACCTAGTGCCATCTCTAACCTGGTAGTGAATGCTGAGTGAAGAGTCACTGTTATAGGAATGCAATGGACATCAATGGTAGATATCCATGGTTTCAGTAATACACAATTTAAGAAATTTTTAGAGTTAGATGGTGTCAGCTATGTAATGTCCCCCACAATGGTAAAGTGCTGCATCTTGAATGGAGAACCACACTCAAACTGACTGATGGATCTAAATGGTATCCATATGTGATTGTAGGCTTATATAAGTTTTAATACTTAGGGATTGCATGGGATGATCTAGGCAATCTTCTCTCCATGACCCAGAACACATAGTGCATCCTGAGTAGAGAGCCACATTAAAACAAAGTCGATGGACATCAACAGTATGCCTCCCTGGTTGCAGGAACAGGCAAGTTAGAAATGCTTGTAGTTGCATGCCGTCAGTCACGGAATAGCTACCAATCTCAACAGATAAAGTACTGCATGCTGAGTGGATAGTCCCAGCTTATCTAAAGCCATGTACATCAATGGTACACTTCTGTGATTGCAGGTGTACACAAGTTTGTATAGTTAGGAGCAGTATGGTGTTAGGAATTATACACAGCACCCAAAAAAGCTGGCTCCTGATTGGTGATGTAGCAGGATTTACAACATGTAAATCCTGCTAGTACTCAACAGGAAAAAGTGCCAGCTGCACCCCCGTGCCCCATACCCTCTGAAAAATCCGTCCGACGCTAAACATCAAAGTTGTATGCCACCCTCTTCAACAGTGGTGCTACCAACCACGTTAAATTGAAAAAAACAAAAATGAATGCTCGTTTGAAGTAATTGATGAGATGGAGCTAGATTAAACTTTTTTTTAACATTCCAAACATCTTTCCACCAGAAAGAACATCTGAAAACGTTCCTCACAACTTACCTGACACCTCACCTCAAGCATTCGAGCAGCCAGACTCTGATTGCTATCAGGAACTATTTGTTTTCCCTTCACATGTCTACATCACTATATCAAACATGATCTCCAAACAATCAATAAAACCAATAATAACAATCTCTAATTTAAAAAAATCCAAATTGTATAATACCACTATCCCATCCAACGCTGTGGGTGATGCCAGGATTTATCCACGGCATGGTGTGTTGCTGATCCCTCTGCTACGCCTCAGGGCAGAACAACACACCACCCGTGGGTAAATCCTGGCATCACCCACAGCCTCTCATGGTATATTGCTTAAATGTACCACCCCAGACCAGATACTACTTCCTGAGTGGAGAGCCACAGGAAGACAAAGGCCTTGATTGGCGTTAGAAACATGTTAGACCACTGAGAAGTTTTGTGGACTCAGTGAGGCAATGTGTACTGCTCACTACAAACCAGATAGTGTACCCTGAGAGATAAATCACTGCTAAAGTAAATCATCCACATTAACTGTGCAGGTTTAATGACTAAGTTAACATAGCCTAGGATATAACATGTCCTAATAGTCTGGTTAGCAGTTAATGACATCTGTATATGTTTGTGTTACAAGACTTACGTTCAGCACTTGTGCCAGGCTCCTGCTTCACCTGCGTCTGTGGTGGCAACAGTCTCCCCGACCACTATAAAATACAAGATAGATTTTTTAATATGGATCATCTGAATATGTACATGGTAATCAATGCTGTTATTGTCTTAGATATCTATAAATGTTATGATTCTGGCATAGAACAATGTACCACAGTTAATCATGTGCCTGTTCGCAACTTGTAGTTGTGAGATTTTGTCAATGGTTAAAGAAATAATATACTAAATTCTTGCTACATAAACACTACTAAAATAGAGACATGAACATTTACTACATATGTCTGTGATTAGAGATGTGTACAAGATAGGAGAATGAAGTTATACTAGGAAGTTATACTAGGAAGGCATATACATACAGAATGCTAAAGGCCCATATAAGCATGTCTCCAGCCAAGCTGGTACATCAAAGAGTTTGTCCTAACGATAAATTTTCAAGACCCTGCTTAAATTTAACATGGTCTGTATTTACTAATAATGACCTTGAAAGTGAATTCAACAGGGGGATAATTCTTTGAGTAAAAAAGAATCTCCTTTTATTAGTTCTTGGGTATGTTAATAACAGCTGATAATTATGGCTTCTAAGATTACAGTTACGCCTGCTGTAAGACATATCCAACTGGTAAAGTAGCTCTTCATCCTTATAAATTTTATGCATAAATAATATGTCCCCTCTTTTTCTTCTTAGCTCCAGAGACTACATCCCCAAATCCTCCAGTCTATCCCTATAACTTTTGCTGGACATGTTTGAGACCAATTTAGTTATTCTCCACTGCACACCCTTCAGTCTGTTCACATCTCTTCTGAGTTATGGGCTTCATAAGGGAGAACAATAATCTAGGTGTGGCCTCATGTAAGTCCTATATAATGGCAGAATACATCCCCTATCCCATGAGGTGAAACCCCTCTTAATATAGCCTTTTAGTCGATTTGTTTTGTTATGATATTATTGAAGTGGTTCTGAAAGGATAGGTCAGGATCAATTAATACACCTAAATCTTTCTGTTGAGTTATAGGTTTTAGGACTTGGCAATTTAGTTTATAATGATTTTGCTGGTTATTATGTCCAAAATGCATAATAACATATTTTGTCAACATTGAAGGACATTTGATTTTTATCTGCCCAGGATTCAAGTGTTTTTAAATCATTCTCCAGCTTAAGGCAGTCAAATAAAGTTTCAACTGATGCTGCTAATTTGGTTTCGTCAGCAAATTTTATAACGAAACTGTTTGTATCCTTAGTCACATCTGATATAAATATGTCAAACATAATCGGTCCCAAGACAGATCCCTGAGGCACTCCACTACTCACTGTAAGAGTTCCAGATGTGTGTCCTCTAATACATACAGATTGGGTACGACCATTTAGCCACTCTTCCACCCAGTTTGTAAATTGGTTGTTAATATCCAATGATCTCATTTTAAAGATTAATTGTTCATGTGGAACCTTATCGAAAGCTTTACAGAAATCAAGATATACTACGTCCATAGGTGTATTTGTTTCCAGTTTTTTGCTGACATATTCATAGAAGACCAAGTTTCCAGATAAACAAGATCTGTTTCCTCTAAATCCATGTTGTGTTTTATCAACCAGACCTTTTGCAATTAAGTCTTTTTCAAGTCTAGTTTTAAGTAATGACTCAAAATGTTGCCAATTATACTAGTCAGACTAATGGGTCTGTAGTTTGTTATGTCATAATGGTTATCCTTTTTGAAAATAGGTGTCACAACTGCTGTTTTCCAGTCATTTGGTATGTTATGTGAAAGTAGCGATAAATTAAAGAGTTTATATAAAGGTTCAACTAGCCACTCTTTGATTTCTTTTAATAACCTCGGATTCAGTTTATCTGGCCCTGGTGATTTGTTGATATTTATTGTATTTATTTTACCCATGATCTTGTCTTTTGTTATTTCTATAACATCCTCCATTATTAGTTTATTGCTTTGTTTAATGTCACAGATAGATTTTACATTGAAAACTGAGCAAAAATATTTATTAAATTCCTCAGTTGTATCATGTGATGTAATTTCTTTATTATTAATAATTAAAGGCCCAGTAGTTATTGATGTTGGTAATTTTTTTGTTAATATAGGAGAAAAACTTTTTCCACCATCTTTAATATGAGCTAATCTATTTTTGAACCTAATCTTTTCAGTTTTGATTTTGATTTGACATTTCTTTAAAGACATTTTATATTTCCATCTATTGTAATCACTGCCTTCTCTTTTCATAGCTTTAAAATTCTTTTTTTTTGTTTAATTAGTTTAATTACAGTTGGTGTAACCCAAGGTGGAATCTTTCCCTTTTTGTTGTAAACAGACCTCATGGGAATGTGTTTATTTTCTATATCCAGAATGTTATCCTTAAGTTTTAACCATAAATCATTACATAATGTTATCTCATTATCCCAATTCCAGTTTACATACTAACATACTAACATACTAAAATGCCAGCAGAATAGGCCTAATGGTCTTTCATGTCTGCTCGTTTGGTCAGTCCCCAACCTGGGTGCTGACCTTGCTGTCCCCCTCACCTTCTCTGGCTTCTCCCTTCCCAGTTCCGGATATTCTTGCTGCATTGGATTTTGCTTCCAGAACCCTTCCCCTGTACCTGTCCCACCCCCTCTTGAACCCCTCCACTGTCTCTGCCTCCACCAGCCCCCTAGGCAGTGCATTCCATGGCTCCACCACCCTCTCAGTGAAGTAGCACCTCCTCCTTTCTACCCTGAATCTTCCCCCCTCCAGCTTCATGCCATGCCCTCTAGTGGCCCCTTCCTCCTTCCTTCAAAGCACCCCAACTGTTCCTCCCCTATTTACCTCTTCTATACCTAAGGACCTCTATCATGTCCCCCAGTCCTTCTCTCTTCCAATGTGTACATATTTAGCTCTTGAGCCTCCTCATAGGTCCTGTCCCCAAGCCCCAAATCATTTTGGTTGCCCTCCTCTGGACCCTCTCCAGGAGGTTAATGTCCCTCTAAGTGTGGCCTCCAAAACTGCACGCAGTACTCCAGGTGCGGCCTCACCAAGCAGTTATACAGAGGGAGTATCACTTCCCTCCTTCTGGAGGTGATCTCCCTAGCGATGCATCCCAGCATCCTGTTGGCCTTGGCTGCTGCCCTCCTACAAGTCTCAGAGTTGTTCATCTTGACATCCACCACCACCCCCAGGTCCCTCTCTCTCAGCCATCGAGACTTGTAGCATTCCCCAGGGTGTACACTTGACCTGGGTTTCTAGCCCCAGGTGGAGTACCTTGCATTTCCTGCATTGAACCTCAGCTTCCACTTTAGAGACAATCTTTTCAGAGCCTCCAGGTCCCCTGTAGGGCCACCTCCCCTCCTCCCCATCCACCACTCCCCAGTTTGAGTCATCCACAAAGAGACTCATCTCACTCCTGATTCCTGTCCTTATGTCCAGATACGAGGCGTTGAACAGAAGGGGCCAAGGACTGATCCTGTGGACCCCACTAATGACCCTCCTTGGGGATGAGACTATCCCACCAACTCGACCCTCTGGGTCCGGTCCTGGAGCCAATTGCCTATCCATCTGATCATCTGGTTCCCCACCCCATTTCTCCCAGCTTATCCAACAGGCCCACTGAGGAACAGAGTCAAATGCCTTGCTGAAGTCTAGAAAGAGGACATCCACTGGTCTACCCAGGTCCAAGGCACTTGTCACCCAGTCATAGAACTCCACCAGGTTTGTCTGACACGATTTCCCTGGGATGAATCCATGCTGTCTATTGTCCAGGCACCCTGACTTATCCAGGTCCCCCCCTAGCCTCTCCTTGACAATGCCTTTCATCACCTTGCCCACCACCGAGGTCAGGCTGACAGGCCTGTAGTTCCCTGCCACCTCCCTTGATCCCCCCTTGTGGATAGGCACTATATGTGCCACCTTCCAGTCTTGGGGCACCCATCCTGTCCTCAGAGAGATGGTGAAAAGCTCTGCCAGGGGTTTTGCCAGGACATCTGCAAGTTCCTTCTACCCTCTGGGATGTAATTATGTAGTTTAACAAATCTTTTATTTCATCAAAATTAGCTCTACTATAGTTTTTAAAGATTGTTTTTCCTATCTCTGGTTTAGTTTGTAATGTGCATTTAAAAGTTATAGTCATATGGTCACTATTATGTAAAGGGGGGTTTAACTAAAATATTATTAATTTTATATGGAATGTCCATCAATACTAAGTCAAGAATGTAATTATTCCGAGTTGGTATATGAATCAACTGCCATAAGCCACTTGTTAGAAAAAAATCCAGGAATAGATTTTCTTAAATTATTACTACCTGTGTTATCCTTCCTATCTATTCCTGGGAAATTAAAGTCTCCCATTAGTATTGTTTTTTTGTAGCTCATCATTTATACTATTCATGATTTCTTGATTTGTCACCAAATTTGTATCTGGCGGTATTGGTTAATTGCACTATAAATTGAACACCCTAATAATCTTGATCCTTGTCTACTTAAGTGCAACCCATCATGCCCATAAAGTTTGTTTTTGTTTTCAAATTTTTCCCATGACCTTATGCAATGAATCTTATTTATGAGACTCCATCTACGGAGCCAGTTATTAAAATGTTTGATATTCCCTGTCCTACGATAACTTGCCCTAGGTACTGGTAGTACTTCTGATATCACTGGGGTTGCATTTAGATCCTGTATATACTTAATAGCAATTTCCATATCCTGAATGATTTCTTCTGTTTTCTTATTTCCCAAAATTATTTGTTCCGGCATGTAATACCACAGTTTTAGGTCCTGATACATTTTGTAATATTCCTGGGATTAATTTTGCGGTATATTTTATTGTTGCCCCGCTATAACTACAGCTGGTTACATTCTCTGTATTTCCACTAGTTGTGTATCTATCTGTGAACTTGGTGATGGAATCACCCAGTATAAATATTTGTTCTGGTATGTAATTTATGTTCCTCTTATCATTTATTTGGTTACTGGAGACGTTGTTCTGACCATTGATTAAATTATTTATTTCTATGGTTTCATTGATCAAATTTCCTATAGGGTGTCCTTGAATTGATTCCATCAAAGACTGAGATAAGGGGGAGTTTCCCAGATTAGTTATAGTGTCTGTTTCTGGTTACAATGTGGACAGTGGGATCAATATATTTAATAAAAAAAGCATTGCAAATGAGGAAAAATTATGCTTTTTTTAATTTTGTATACCAAAAACGCAAGGGACACATTGTATAAGCACAATGAACCACTCTAGGATGTGGGTGATGCTGGTGTTTACCCACAGTTGGGTGTTTGGTCACTTGGAGTGTGGTCTTTTGACTGAATCACAGAAGGCATGGGTAAAGTCAGCATTGCCCTCAGCCTGCCATGCTTTTCCCTTAATCAAGGCACTGAGGAGTTGTACAGATAAAACCAGCTAATGATGTACATGCAAAGTCAGGTCATGCACATCAATGTAACACCTCTGTAATATGAGGTGTTCACAAATTAATGTAGTTTTCAGTTACATGATCTTAGCAAGCTAATGTGGCTGAGTTGGAGACTTAGTAGTTATATGTTCTGAGGTAGGCAATGGGGTTAAAAGGAAACTGGTACTGTGGGCTGATTGTAGTGCTGCAACAAAAGTACTGTGATGGACATAAACAATACAGACATTTGCACAGTTAGGAGTTCCCTGGCACCACCCAGTGTATGAACCATTCACCACGCACAGGCGTTGTGTCTTGAATGGACAGCCACAAGAACACTAGTGACATTTACATTAACAGAATACCTTGGTGATTGCAGAGCTACATATGCTTCACAATTAGGACTTGTATGGAGTCAGCAAGGGTATGTCCTCTGATGTTACACAAGGAGGTTCTGGCTTGTGTGTGTAGAGTCAGAGCAAAACTACTGTGTTACACAGGAATGTTACAGAAGCTGAGTGGTTATATAGGATCAAGAATGTGATGCACACCAAGTACTGAGAGCAACTAATCAAAATAATTTTTACTAGGATTTTCTTACCTTCTGACTTGACAATGATGACACTGTCTGAGTCAGACTGTTCAGCCTCCGCAGCTTCTGCTTGGACTGGTACTACCTCAGCACATGGTGAGGAGTGCCTCTGATGATCTGTGAATGAAACATAATAATGATATTCATTGAGTGTGGAATGTGTATTTTCAGTTATTTAACACAGATTTCATACAACAATGGTAGTGTTGTCTGCTACTTAAGATGACCCTAGATGAGGTACTGTATACTGATTGGAGACCCGCAACAAAATAAAGGTTATGGATATAAATGTTACAGCTACATGATTGAGTAACATACTACTTGGAACAGTTAGGAGATGTATGGTGTTAGCCGGGGAATGGGCCCCCCCAGTCGAGCAGGTACTGCATACTGAGTGGAGACTCACAGGGAAAAAAAGTTTATGGATATTAATGGTACAGCTCCATGATTGCACTAACACAGTAGTTGGGACACATAGGAGTTGCATGGTGCCAGCTAGGCTATACACCTCCCCCCCACCTACAGTCAGTTACTGCATACTGAGTGGAGACTCAAAGGAAAATAAAGGTTGTGGATATAAATAGTACAGCTCCATGATTGCAGAAACACACTAGGTGGCACAGTTAGGACTTGTACAAGTCAGCTAGCCAATGCGCCCCTTCCCTTCCATCACAACCCTCCTGAGCAGGTACGGCATCCTGGGTGGAGAGTCAGAGAAAAACAAAGGTTATGGATATAAATAGTGCAGCTCCATTATTGCAGTAAGAAACTACTGGGACAGTTAGGAGTTGCATGTTGTCAGCTAAGTAATGCCCCCCCCCATGAGCAGGTACTGTGACCTGGGTGGAGATTCAGAGGAAAACAAAGGTTATGGATATAAATGGTACACTCTATGATTGCAGTAACACACTAGTTGGGATAGTTACGAGTTGCATGGTGTCAGCTAGGCAATCACCCTCCCCCCAGCCCCCTGCCGAGCAGGTACTGCATCCTGGGTAGAGACTCATAGCAAAACAGATGGTATGGATATAAACAGTAAAGCTCCATGATTGCAGTAATACACTAGTTGAGACAGTTAGGAGTTCCATGGTGTCAGCTAAGCAATGCCCCCCCACCATGCCAGGTAGTGCATCTTGAGTGGAGAGTCTAAAAAAAAGAAAATCAATAGACATCAATGGTGCACCTATGTGGTTGTAGGGGCACACAAGTTGGGACTCTTAGGGGTTGCACAGTGTCAGCCAGTCAATGCCCTCCCCCCAGGGCAGGTAGTACATTTTGAGTGGAGAGTCATAGGAAAAGAAAGCCCATAGGCATTAACAGTTAATCTTTGTGGTTGCAGGGACACACAAGTTAGTACAGTTAGGAATTGCTCAGCATCACCCAGGCAATGTCTCACCCCTGTAGCTCAGGTACTGCATCCTGAGTGGAGACTCACAGGAAAATAAAAATTATGGATACAAATGGTACAGCTCAATGATTGCAGTAACACAGTACTTGGGACAGTTAGGAGTTGCACGGTGTCAGATATGCAATGCCCCCCCACCCCTGAGTAGGTACTGCATCCTGAGTGGAGACTCTCCGGAAAGAAAGGTTATGGATATAAATGGTACAGTTCCATAATTTCAGTAACAGATGAGTTAGGACGTTTGGAGTTGCATGGTGTAAGTTAGGCAATGCACCCCCACACCCCAGAACAGGTACTGCATCATGAGTGCAGAGTCGCAGGAAAAGAAACTCCATTGACATCAATGGTGCACCTTTGTGGTTGCAGGGTCACACAAGTCAGAATACTTAGGAGTTGTACGGTGTCAGCCATGCAATGCACTCCCTCCCCTCCCAGAAGGGGTACTGCATCCCAAGTGCAGACTCATTTTAAAACTATGGCCATGGACATCAATGGAATATGACCCCAATTTCAGGAAGACATAAGTTAGGGCACTTAGGAGCTCATGGTGTCAGCCAGCCAATAACCCCCCCCAAAGACCAGGTACTTCACCCGGACTGTAGACCCATTGTAAGAGTGAGGCAATGTACACCAATGGAACATCACTGTGATTGCAGCTACACACAAATTTTCAATATTTTTTACACTCTGTATTACAACAAAACATTGCATTATGGCAACAACAGCCTTGAAGCTGTGTGGTGTGGTGGGACAACGTGATGCCTCAGGTAGTGTATGTACTCAGCCTGTGGTCTCATACCTGACTACCTGATATGTGATCTTATCCAGCACAACAGTCAGTTTGTTAGTGATTCCTGTTTAAGAATATGCTATGATGACTGACAATTGGTTTCTTTACTCACGGCGTGTTAGGCACTTCCCTGTAGCAGGCTTTCCAGCAGCCTTCCACATCTTGTGTGCGAGGTAGTACCAGCAATTGTCATTTTCCGGTATCTCCCCTCTGTTCTTTAATACATAGAACCACTAGCACAACAGCTTCTACTTCCTTTTGCACATGCCTAGGTTCTTATTTTTTTACTTTCAGAAGCATGTGCAAAAAAATGTGTATGCACCTCCACATAGTGTCCAGCTTCCTGTGAGTGCTCCTCATGATGATTCTGGCATTCCCTCTGGCCTAAGCTGCCTCAAACAGTCAGCACACCTTCCTCAGGCTCCACAGTCTCATGCTTGAGATTTTCTTTTTTCAGTCTGCAATAAATACAGAGACAACAGTATGTTACTGTGATGTATTGCTACATATGTGTGTTTCTGCTCTGTTCAGTTTTTTGACTACAGATGTACAGACAGCAGAATTTTTGTGATTCTATAGTTATTATAAGAAGTAATGCTATATGGGTACATTAATTGTTAGATTATATGAGATTAACAACACATTACTGCCTGCGTACTGCCATGTTTAACTGTGGCTTATATGTATACTGAAACCACATAGTGAGATATTTATACTACATCTTATTAACAGGAGATCCATGCGTGCCACAATTCTGAGCATGCTCATGCATCTAAGTTTGTGTAGTACTGTGAAACTGAGATAACATGTGTTTGTGTTGTGTGTGTAATGTATGCAGCTTTTCTATTTTTTGACCAAGGTTTTGTGGCTCTTGAAAGAGCCTTTTTTTTCTGATATCTGTTTTAACAGTCTGATATTTTTAGAGAACTGTGAGGATTCCACCTTGAAGGTCTCCCAGGAAAAGACAATTGCCAGTATGTGAGAAGTGCACACCGTCTGGTAGGTATAGCCAATCATTACAATACTTAATTTCAGGGTGACGTATGGTGTGCATCCCAGACATGAGCAGATATCCAGATATTTGTATGTTGACCTTTCTTTGTGCTCTGTCAAGCAGGTACATGTGCTGTTCTGCTTGCCAGACCCTACCGCTCTGTAATATCAGAAAAAAATGATTTTTACAGGCAGGTAACATACCCATAATAGAAGCAAGGTCCAATTTTGCTTCTGACACTAAATCTACCCATCGTTTGGTGCCCAAATCATTGCCTCCAAGATGAATCAGCAGTATGTCCAGTCAAGCTTGAGTACTCAGAAGTCTACGCATTGTTGGCATGAGATTCTCCCACCTCATGCCAGCCCTGCCAAACCACTTAACAGAGCAATTTGTAAGCTGCAGGTCTTTGCCAAAATCACTCCTCTGAGCATACTCTGAAGCTTGCCTTACTATACTGCTGCCGATGATCCACAAAGTCCTTTTGCTGTTTTCTGCCATTCTGAGTTTTTAAGCTGAGAAGTGGACAGAGAGCTATCAAAAAAATCAATGTTTCTCCTGCAGTCTTTAGTCACAACTGAATATGAAAGTGAAATTTCCCTCTCTCCTTCAACATTGCTTTGGTGGGCTGCCCCAAATCACAGTGATTTTAAACATTATTGGTTGATGCTTTCTGATGGCTAACCAACACAGTACATGCACTGACTATGACTACACTGAATGGCTGCAGCTCCTGTCAACCAGAAATGTTGGAAGATTTCTTAATGGGAAAATACTACATTATCATAGGCTACTTCAAACAATCACAGCTACACAAAGGTGTATGACTGGTTGCCTCTTCTATTATGCTACATGTGCTGCTTGCTTTCTGCCTCCATTTGCAACTCTATCTGTGCTAGTAAGTACTGATTGACACTCTGACTTTAAACTGCAATGACTTCTTTTTAAAACATAACAAGTTATTTACATTGTTATAGTCAAATACAGCAGTAAAAAATGTTTTGTTTAATGCTATTTTTCTGATGCTAACAGTTTAAATAATGCTAGAAAAATTGTTTAGAAAATGTGATGTACTTACATAGTGTAAAGCAAGCTCTTTGCTTTTTTTCTAAGATGGCTGCTATGTCCTTCTTCCCCAGTCTTCAGCACTTCTGATTGGTTGCCTGACATGGCCCGATCAATGTTACATTCCATTGGTGCCAACATCTGTTAGTCAAATAGGAAGCACTGTCTGATTGCCTTAGCCTTAAAGAGGGTGTTATATTGATGTGATTATTCGACACTTTCGTGCTCATGACACTATTATTCGATACTGTCATGCTTGCGACATTATTTTTGCGAAACTACATTTGACAGTGTCATGCACACAACACTAACTTTTGTGACACTTCATGCTCACAACACCATATTTTGAGACAATGTCACAATTTCGACACTACTTTTTAAAATTTTTTCATATATAGTATTTACTGGGAAAAACACAGTGGATGCTTTAGATTGTGCCAATACTTCACTTTTGACATGTTTAGATATTTATTCTCATATTATAAGTAACCTTATGTTCTGCAACACCTGAAAACATTATATATTGGTTTTAGTGGTGTGCAGTTATTAGAGAAATAATGTCTGTAATATTTTGTAAGAAGTGCTATTCATTCATCTTACATGACACATAGACAGTGTGTGTGACTATTTAATGTTAGGACAGAAAAATACAGTTCAACACTAAATCTTTGTTTTTCTCTATTTATTACATATGTGTCTTTTCTTATGTAAGATTGTTCCAGACTACTGTGAATTATCAGAGAAGAAATATGCCCTCTAAACAGAGACGGACTTATATGCAGAGATGAAACAGGTATCATAGAAGTTCACTGTTGCTTAAGAGTGGTCCAAAACCCACTGTTGCTAGTTCAAGACATAAAACGATTGAACATTCCACTCAAAGAGACTTCACAGGTTGCACGCTCTGCAGAAAAAGTACGTACTTGCTCAACTGCAAGGGAAAAATGCATAGCTGAGCAACAGTTGTGGAAATCTTTAAGACGGAACACAAATGTTGTAAAGGCAAGCATAAATAAACGTACAAAGCAGCGGCATAAATTCGTAGCTGCTGATGGTTATCTAAGGAAGCAAAAGTATTTCCGATCACTAGCTTCTAAAGCTAAGATTGACAGACTTATTGCTGCTGTGATGAGACGTGCACTCAAAAAACTAAAGAGTCATCTCTCTTTGATGAAATTGTATCTCAGACTACATTCATTTGTTCATAGAGCAGTATTTGTTCTTCAATGCTTGTGGTGTAAGATGTCACATGTATTTGAGCAGTTCAAAAAAGTTGTGTATGAGATTAAGACGCGGCTACAAAGGTATCCTGTCTTGAACCAACACAATTTCTGTGATGTTTTCACAGGTCGCTGGCTGCACACACAGTGCTCAGAGGAGTATTTCTGAGAGGAGTCATATTACTCACAGAAAAAAGACAGCAACTTTTGCATTGATGAGTCTAGTAAACTGTGTAATGTGCTCAGTGTGTGTGCGATGACACTGCAGTTGAGTGAGATGATGAGTGTGAGGCAATTGTTCAGTTTCGTAAGCGTTACTGTCTCTCATGGACATGTGATGCAACTTGCAACCGAAGAGAATTGTCATTTGACAAAGTTGAGCACTTTGTCAACCTGTTTGTCATTGTCGATCATAAAGACAGACATAAACTGTTTAAGAGTACAGACCTTTGTGAGGTCCGTTCACATATTGGACTTATGGTCACTCACTTGCATTTCTAGATAGTGGTGTTTGTAACAGTGTAATTCACCACATGCAGATGCTGGTAGTGCATCAATCAGTCATGCAAAAGTTTGTGTACACGGTCTACAAGGTGTGACGAGTTGTTGCACAGTACATTCATCTGAATGAGTTGCTGCAGTCTGGTGACATGCATGGTGCCATGACATTTCTGAAACAGCTGCAACATGTCAGCAGTGTGACAGATAGTGTGATTGATCAGTCATCAATTGCAGATGGAAATTCTGTCTCTGTCTTAGAAACTGATAATCTCAAGCAGTTTGGGAAATCGATTGCCAAATTTGAGTTGTCAAAGACAGAGAAATTTGACTGTATGTGTGTCTTGTGATTGCCTCTGTTATGAGAAACAAATGGTCACAGTGAACCTGGAAACCTTGTCATCGTACAATGACATGTGGTTTCAACTGTCAGCCTTTCTGATGTTAAAGTGTGACTTTAAGATAGACCCAATCATTGTGATGTGCACGCACTGTTTCTCCAAAGTGAAGGCTAATATTCTGCCATCAAGGTCATTCTTGAACAATATGGAGGCACATGTTACACCAGCTGAGATTGCCACATTGAATATGTTTGAATGTATTCTTATTCAGACTATGAAACCATTTCAAACTATTCTATGTCTGAATACAAAGACATGGAACATTCCACAAAAATAACTCATTAGATTTCTTAAGGGTTCCGTAATGTATCTTCCACAACCTCTGCAGGAAAATGTGGACACGATCTCCATTGAGAATACTTTGATGATTCTTGTCAATGGTGTTCCAACAAAGTCAAAGGTCATTTGGCAGGATGCAGTCAATGTAGAGAAGGTGAAGCTTGTGCTTGCTTATTTGAAGAGCAGCAATCCCTTTTATGCAGACATTGATATTGATTGCATGACTAGTGTGTCTGTTAAACATGTTTTGGAAACCACAAAACCAATGATTGAGAAGGTCAATGTGGAGACAAATGATAATGTGTATAAACAGTAAACAATTCACCCATTGCATGGCAGAGATCCAGTAGGGGACAATATTAATCTCTATCAAATGAAACAGGTGGAAGGTGAGCCTGTCAGCATGTGGGAGGCAATATTGGAAGCACACTGTTTCCCAGATTTATTCCCAAAAGGGTCAGGTGGATGCCTGTATGAAAGAGAAGTGCATGTATAAGGTGCTGAGTACTGTACTAGCCATGTGCTCAGTAAGAATGACAAATTCAGATGCACCATACAGTACCTGTTCCATCTCCTGTGGGAGAGTGAGCTTAGCATACTGTCTGCATCTACTGCGCATACTATTGGGCTGACAACTCCACTTGATGGAATCACAGCCACACAGTTTCTGGAGAAATTAAAGCAGAAGGATGAAAATGTGCAAGTTAATTTGTCTTCCATTCTGTCAAGTCTACGTGGCACCAAAGAATACTGGTATCACAGGCACTCTGAGGTGATGACTATGCTGCGAGAGTATGGTGCAGCCTCATGGTTTGTCACACTCAGCTGTGCTGAGTATGCCTGGGATGAGGTAACTGAACTCTTGAAGTGGGCAAATTGTGATGTAGAGGGTATTTCATTAATGACTGTTGGAGAAATGTGCTCACTTGACCCAGTGTCTGTCACTAGGCATTTTCACAAGCAAGTCCATGATCTTTTGACTTTCATTTTGTCAAAGGACAATCTGCCTCTTGGTATTGTGGAGCATTACTTATGGAGCATGGAATATCAGGCAAGAGGTGCTCCTCATATTCATATGTTACTGTGGATCAAGTATGCCCCATGCATAGGCGAACATGAAGCAGCACAAGTGCTAGCATTCATTAAGCAATGGATCACTTGCCACATTCCAGACAAGCACGACAGTCCTACAGTAGTAGCCACAGACACTACCAGCTATTTCCTGAAATTTCTGTAATATTTCCAGAAATATCTGATACTTTTTGCATTTAAACAGTAGGGGCAGCAGAGAGAAATGCTTTAGAAATTTCACGAAATATCTGAAAATAGCTGGCAATGTCTGTGGCTACCACTGTACACTGTGGAAGTTGGTGCAGATGTTTCCACATCATATTTGTGTGAAATACTTCTGCCAGGTAGTGAAGAACAAATCTGATTGGTACACAAGATGTTGTTTTGGATTTCCCAGGAGTGTCTGTCAGGATGGTTGCATGAATGAACTGTTTTCAGCTATGCGACACCATTTGAAGGTCAACCAAGAGGATATATGAGTTACCCAGAGATGAGAATGAGGTGTACATCAATGACTACAACCCCACTCTTCTTCTAATGTGGCAAGCAAACATAGATGTTCAGTTTGTGGCTGACAACTCATTGGATCTGGTTCGGTATGTCACTTCGTACATTACCAAACATGAACAGACCAGCTTGCAAGATCTTTGGGAAGATATTGACAGGTTAAGCAAGTCACTGACATCTCAGTTGTGGTCACTGGGATTGAAGACCCTATCACACAGAGAATGTGGTGCTTATGAGGCCAGCAATCGCTTGATCGGTACACATTTGTACGGCAAATCTGATGCGCTTTCTCAGTGTAAGCTATAAAGAGAAGTGAAAATGTGTACTTATTCCTTACACTGAGATTAAGGAACTGGCTCTCAACAGACCCTCTTCAAGACATTTCTTAAAGAATAACCTCATTGACACGTACTACCACTGTAGACATGAAGACATGGATCAAATGTGTTTATTTGAGGTGGCTAAGTGGTATGACTACAAGACGGATGTCTCACCTGGTTATACACGTGACATTTACAAGATTAAAGGAGTGGATGGCTGTCTCATTAAGAGACATAAGCCTTGGCTCATTGACCACTGTGAATTACATCTAGGCACATCTGAGAGCAGAGAGCATTACTACTTTGCTCTCCTATTTTTATTTAGACCCTGGAGGAATGAGTCTGAATTAAAAGGTGACTGTGATACATTCGAGGAAGAATTCAATCACAGTTACGAGACATTCAAAAGTGAATACTGAGGCACATATATACAGAGATTAGACACCGAGAAGGATCAGCTTGAGAAGGCACAGAAACAACTTGAGGAGGACACTCCTGTCAGTTCACAGGACAATCTTGATCCAGAAGGAGAAGGTATCCTTGGAGAACCTCTGCCTCTGAATGTCCCAGAAGTACTCATGTCAGAAGTGGAGAGTACTATGGAACATGGCACACACAGCAGTGTTGACCCAGCAGAATTGAGAGAGAGAGAGAGAGAGACTCAATGAGCAGCAATGTGTGGTGCATTCTTCAGTTACTGATGCTGTCTGTCATGGGATACAACATGAATTAAAGAAATGTGACTGTCTTGACCACAACTGATGTTTGTTAGTGGCTCAGCAGGTACAGGAAAGAGCTTCCTTATAGAGGCCATTATGGCTGAAATACAGAAGCTGACAGGCTCATCAATGTCTGTTGCTATTAATGCTCTTACTGGACTGGCTGCATACAACATTGGTGGAGTTACAGTACACCATCTCTTCATGTTGCCAGTAGAGCATGGCAAAGCAGGAGAGTACCATAAGCTGTCATTTGAGGTTGCATCTCAACTTCATTCTATGTTTACAAAGATGAAGTTACTCATCATTGATGAGATTAGTATTGTCTCTAATTTGATGCTTGCCTGTATACACCTACATCTACAGGAGATTTTGGGGACTGACTATGGAGATGCATTTGGTGGTAAAAGCATTGTTGTATTTGGAGACCTTTTACGGCTTGCACCAGTTAATGCAAAATATGTCTTTGCAGCTCTGACTATCATGCAGGCTAAGAATACACGAGGCTGCATTGGAGGTTATAACCTGTGGGGCGTTATTCACCTACGTCGAGCTGTGCCAGAACATGAGGCAGAGTGGTGATCTGGCTTACAAGGCATTGTTGGATCAAGCTCGTACTGGTTCTTTGTCACCAGAACATCTTTCAATGTTACATGGTTGAAGAATCAGAATGGATACTACATCTATAGAAACAGTTTGCAATGTTTTTAGTCATGTATACTCTAGGGGCACATGCATTGTGTGTCTCATGCCACGACTTAAAAAATGTGTTGAGTTCAACAGTGTTATGTTGGAGAGAGAGAGAGAATCAAGAAATGCTCATACTGCGTGCTGTTGATACAATTGATGGTGTCATTCTAAGTCAGAAGCTGGTAGTGAAGATGACTGAACGACTCTCTGAACTGAAGTCGGATGTTTCACACACAGCTGGCCTGGAAGCAGTTCTTACAGTTTGTAAGAATGCACGTGTCATGCTACGGCATAATCTTGATATTGAGCGTGGCATGGTGAATGGTGCCATGGGTCACATCATAGTCTTCATTTACAATGTTCAGAAGACATTTATTGAAACACTTGTTGTCCACTTTGACAACATGGAACAGCTGGTGCAGATTGATCGTACCTGTGTTAAGTTCCAGGTATTTAAGGATATCTATGTGAACAGAAAACAGTTCCCAATATATATTGCATATGCTGTTTCAATACACAAGTCTCAGGGCTTGAGTTTGGATTCAGCTATGGTGGACATGGGAACAGACATTTTCAAAGATGGCATGAGCTACATCGCACTTTCACGTGTCCGTAGTCTTTCTGGGTTGCACATCATAACACTTGCACCTCAGAAGATGCAAACTGACAAGGGATGCATTGTCGAGTACAACAGACTGCTTACTGTGTATCAGCCACAGATGTCTCTAATACCACTGCCTACGTATGTGGTTGTCTCACATCCGACAGTCACAGCTTCAGCTGGCAAAAAGAGAAAATGAGCTGCCACAACTGAATCAACTGTGCAGAGTACTAAGAAGGTCAGAATGGCAAATGCAGATGCAGAACCAGCTGTTGCTCAGAAGTCAGTTGGCATGTCTGTTGTCTCAGTGTGTGATAACAGTACTAGAGTAAACTGCTATGCTAATTCAGCTATGCACGCTTTTCTCTACATGCCACACTTTGTGCAGGCAATATCAGCTTCACAAGACACTCTTTTATCAAAGGCATTGAAGGAAGTTGTCAATGTGGCTTCTGATCAGTCAAACAATGTGCAGTTACTGACACCTCTACAGCAGGTGTTAGGTACATATGATAAACGCAGTACATTTGCTGCTAATATGCAGCAGGATGCCAGTGAGTTTATGATGACCATCATAAACAGCTTGGATGAAGAGGGGATTCCAATGCATCAGTACTTCACTGTGTCATATGTTACCAGATATGTATGTGCATCATGTGGTCATTCAGAGTGAGAAACTACTGAAGACATGCTTTGGGTTTATCTGTTTGTGCCTCAGACTAAAAGTGTCAGGTTCCATCAGCTGTTTACCAATGCTGAAAGTGGTCACTTGTGTGAAGGGTGTAGAGGTACATGTACTCAGTCCACATGACTCAGGACTTCATCTCAATATCTTATGCTTGTATTGCATAGAGTTGACTCTAATGGGCTCAGAGTTGACACACCTATCACAGATTTCACAGCTGGTAGAATTGCTTTTAACCAATCAGTGTCTGACACTCAGGCTGAGGTCTACCACTATGGCCAGTGTGTACATTCTGGACATTACACTTGTTTGTTGAGGTACAGAACTGGCTGGGTTGAATGCAATGAGTCATAGAGCACTTTCAAACAGAGACTACCATGGCACTTACAAAATGCATTTGTGGTGATCTTGAAGAATTACTACAATCTTCATGCATCCAAGGAATAGTCACACAACATGTGACATGTATTGCTGTCCATTTTGTTACAGGGTGAGTTCTGGTAGATGAAACTTTTTTCCATGCAAATCTGTGCTGATGATTACACTGGTAACATATCACATGGTTTACATGCATATGTTTACTCAATCTGACTTATAAGATTGTTGTGTTGATCAGTGACACATGAAAATAGTTGCAATGGTCTTCAATCGGCACCAACTGTTTTTGCAGTCGCTAGAGAAACCACACTTATATGTGTAAGGAAGACTTTAAAATGTCAAAAGAGATATTCCTATCTGGTTGTACTCTTCTGTCATTGTCTTTTCTTATGAGTACGTCATATGCAGCCGTAACAAGTACTAGTTGGCATTGTTGCCAACTGTGAGCCTCTACTAAGGCACAACACTTGGCCATGTGCATACACAAAACTGCGTAATATATGTCTTTTGTAAGAATTGTCAGCATCATGACTTCACTAGAATCTTTTATGAATAAAAGATATCCTGCTGTTTGTGGCACTTCTGTGTCAGCAGTATTCAACTCTGTTTTTTACATGATCTGCTGACCTGTACTTAACAGTACAATACTCTGAAATAAACATCACTCTGTGACATGTTGAGTATAATCAGGTGTGGCTTGTGTTTCTTTTTTTTATCCATTTTCATCTTCACTGAATACCACCATATTGTGCTGCAACAGTGAAGTACTATCCCTGCTTTCTTGCTGTACATCTGTGTTGTACATATGTATATATTATAATTAATACATTGCTTGATTACAGCTAGTACTATTAGGTTTTAAGTAATTGTATTACTTACTATTTAAGTGAATTGATTAAACAATTTTCTATATTTCACTGTTTAACATTATTGCATTAATAACTATTTCAAGGTATTGTTAATATATTAATACATATAACATAGATATTTAGTAGATCTTTTCTAGTTTGTAGTTATTTAATAAAGCCATCATTGATAGTAAAGTAGAGTGTTGTGATAGATATTTGTTTATTCTCAAAATGTGATTCTCAAAATGTGATATTTTCTGAATAGGAAATTATTTAATCTCATATTCATACCATTTTGTTAAACTTTTACTTTTTTGTACCTACAAGTCTTTAGTGATGTACATACTTCTTGTGTTCACTATTAATGTTGATTATTGCTGTTATTTTCACTGATCTATATAGTTACTGTTATAGTATGCCATTTGATTTTGGTTTATGTAATATGTTCATAAAATGTATGTATAGAATTGTACACTGTTGTACATCAGACACTTTCACTGATAAGAACTGAATTTTTATGTTCCTAATAATATTTCTTGATCGCCTCTATTGAGGGGTCGGGTTGGAATTTTCCAAATGCACCCATATATCTATATGTCTTTCCATGTATATCTATGTGTATATATATATGCATATGTGTAGACATAAATATATATTACAATTAAATGTTTTAAAATAGCTTTCACATATATCTTTTTTTAAGAGAGCATTATGTGTTTGTGCTCCTGTTATTTAAACAGTTGGCATCTGGTTTTTCACCCATCCCAGGAACATTCACACTATCAGTCACACAATGACAATAACATTATTACTGTTTGATGCATGTAAGCAGTGTGCAGAGAGTACTGCGGTAGCTGTGCTGATGTGTTGTATGCTACTATCACATCTTGCTCATGAAGTACCTGCCATACTGTTTACATGTATTTAAAACTTTGGTGCGATACTTTTTTACAATTGTTTTGTGAGACTAATTTTGTGTACCAATTGGATTTTTAATTCGGCCTCTTTTATCAACTTTTAATTTAGCAGTAAATCTTTTTTAAGCCTTATTTACCTGTGTTGTGTGTTTTATTATATATTAAGTTACAGTGGTAATATGTATATTCTTGTTCGTATATTACTGCATAGAAACAAAGAGCAAGACCTGTGTTTGTGCAGATTTCCTACTTAGCACAGTACATATGCTATTTGTACATGTGGTGCATATATTAATCTGCTATTACATTACTTTATCATTTCATTTTTATGTGAAAGGTAAAGCACATGAACTATTGCTGCATGAATAGTATAAGACAAGTACTTATTCTGATAAAGGTATCTATATATTGGTAAGTCTGTGGTGCAAAAAGGGACACTCATTCACAACAACATATAAAAAATAGTATGCCGTAATGATTTATCAAAAATACAGGAAATTAATGGCAAAAAAACTCTGTTTAATGCATCAGTTAGGGTTGTTCCACAGAGACAAAAGCAAGGAAATTTGGTGTTAGGGTTGAAAACCCTAACTCCACATTCCCCACCCCCAGCTTCACATACACACACACACACACACACACACACACACAAATATGCAAGTAAGGGGCAGGACCAAGGCAACACGACCAATCACAGACAACCAGCAGCATTTCCGTTTATGTCACCATGTGCGTTACCCTTTGTATTTACATTTGCACTTGCGTTTGTGTTATTGTTACCATTTCCATTTCTGTTACCATTTTGTTTGCATTTACTTTTGTGTCACCATATATGCTACCTTTTGCATTTGTGTTTCCACTTACGTTTACGTTACTGTTACTATTTGCTTTTACGTAACCATTTGCATTAGCGTTTCTGTTTACGTCACCATGTACATTACCCTTTGCATTTGCATTTGCACTTACGTTTGTGTTACTGTTACCATTTGCATTTCTGTTACTGTTTTTGTTTGCATCTACTTTTGCTTCACCATGTGCATTACCATTTGCATCTGTGTATGTTTGCATTTGTGTTTCCTTTGGCATCATTGTTGGTGTTACCGTAAGTGTTTGTGTTTCCAATTGCATTACCATAACCATGTGCATTACCATTTGTGTTTGTGTATGCGCTTGTGTTTGTGCTTACGTTTGCGTTAGTCTTTTCTTTGGTGTCATCATTGGCGTTACGTTACCATAACCATTTGTGTTTCCAATTGCATTACCATTACCATTTGCATGTTCATTACCATTTGTGTTTTATATTCCGTTGGCCTTAGCGTTTGCATTTTCGGTAGCGTTTCCATTGTCGAGTGCATTACTGTTTCCTTCTGCATCGCCATTGCCATTACCATTTGCATTTCTGTTTGTATTTGTGTTACCGTTTGCCTTTTCATTACCGTTTGCATTTCCATTGCCGTTAGCGTTTGCGTTATCATTTTTGTTACCATTTGCATTTCTGTTACTGTTAGTGTTACCATTTCTGTTTTCATTTACATTTGCACTTGCGTTTCTCTTACTGTTTGCGTTATTATTTCTGTTTGTGTCACCATGTGTGTTACCATTTGCACTTGCATTTGCATTACCGTTAGCATTACTATTCCCTTTTACCTCACTGTTTTCATCACCATTTGTGTTAATGTTACCGTTTGTGTTTTTGCATTTGTGTAGTGCAGTGCAAAACATTATGTTTTTGCTATTTTTCTGCCCTGCCTTCCATGACAAATAGTGCAGCCAATGTGTGGTTAATTGGTCTGAGCCTTAGTACATAGAAAGACCTTTGTTCAAGGAACATGCCAGTTTTTGTTTGGTGAAAAAACATTGTTCTGTTCCAGAGTTATTGCCATTTGAAATTGGCCTGCTTTGCAGTTACTGATTTTTCAGCTGCCAGGTCTGCCATTTTAGTTCATTTTCAGCTGTGATTTCCTCCATTTCGTGGTGGAAGACTTCTTAAAGGTGCAGAAATGTAGAAATTGAATATCTCTGGAATGGTGTGTTCTTTTTACCTGAAATTTGGAAGGTGTTGAGTGGATGTCCTGGAGATGTGATTTATGTTGTTCACATGTTTGAAAAATAACTTGCTGTGGAGATACTGTGTGATGCAATTAATATTTTGCATATAGCATTCTGCATGGTGCTACTGGCTTGAAATTTATAGTGTAGGTAACTCTAGTGGTATGGCGGTACCTTGCAGTGGTTTGGTGTTTAAAACATTAACAGGTGCAGAATTATGCCATTCTGACAAATGAAAATTTGGTTCATTATGCTTCAATAACTTCTGAACTGTTTGTCCGATTTGGCTGGCATTTGGAATGTGCAAAGATTAATAATACATCTTTGACTGTGACAATTTTCGAGTCACAGGGACTTATGGTTGCTGAATTGTGCATGTTACATTGTTTGCTTGTGGTGCTGTGCGACCGTTGAATGGATGTACACACAATTCTGGACACACATTCCATTCACTATTTATAGTGCACATTCTCAAAAAGAAGGGAAATTCATGGCAAAAACTCTGTTTAATGCATCAGTTAGGGTTGTTCCACAAAGTTAAAAACAAGGAAATTCAGTGTTAGGGTTGCCCCCCCCGCAACCCACACTCACCCCGGCCCCACCAACAGGCATCGGGGTGTGTGTAAGGGTCAGTGGTCCTAGCTCTCACCCCATTCTCCTATACTGCACCACCTCAGCTTATTTACACATGGAATGGGGTAAGAGTTAGGGCTGATGACCAACGCACACCGATGCCGGTTGGTGGGGGCAGAGGTTGGGGGTGCAAGGAGTGGCAACCCTAACACTGAATTTCCTGCTTTTGTTGCTGTGAAACAACTCTAAATGATGCATTAAACAGAGTTTTTGCTATGAATATATATATATATATATATATATACATACATATATATATATATATATATATATATAGTAGTATAGTAGTGCTACCATAGTTAGGGTTGAGGAGCCATTTACATGTTAAACCTAAAATTTTGCACCTCAATAACTTTGAAACCATTTAATGGATTGGCCTGAAATTTGTAACACTTGATCAAGAACCATACATCTTGGGATATGCCAACTTTTGTACTGTTCGGATATACGGCTGTGGAGTTATTAAGTGTGATCTGCATGCACGTTTATGCTTTTTTGGAATTCTTTGCTCATCTCTACAGGTTGCACGGTTTGTGCGACCAGTCCAAAATCTTCAGGGAACATGCAGCCGGGGTGCCCAGTGTGCCTTTTGAAGATTTCGTGAAAAAATATTGAACAGTTCAAAAGTTATTCAAAAAACAATTTCCCATTATAATTCAAAGGGAAAAGTTAACAAACAGTTCAACAGTGTCACAAATGCATTTTTTACTTTCACAAATGCCATTTTACTGTTGCAAATCTGTCATTTTGTTTTCAGTTGGTCATCAGAAAAATGCTTGGCATTTAAATTTGGGACCCTCTAGCAACCTAATTCTTTTTGTATTCACCTAGTCGGACCATGAGGATGCTAGGCATGTCTTTATTTTGGGGTAAATCACCCCAAAAATATGTTTTTCAAATTTCTGGAAAAAGTACTTTCACAAAGTACTTTCACATTTGAGACACTGTTGAATGAATTTGCAAAAGCTTTCGAAAAGTTTGACAGTACTTTTCCAGGCTGTGGGAAAATGACAGCAATTCTTTGCCACCCTGAAGCAAAAGAACGGTTCAGTCTTTTGGGCTGAAATTTGGAGGGAACACAGCCAACAACTCACAGATGTGCCTTTCAGTATTTTGGTGAAAAAATATTACAGGGTGGCAAAGTTACGGCACTCCAAAATTGATGCTTTTTCCCATAGGATAACATTACGGCGTCCGACGCATTACAGGAATCCTTTGTCGCCCTGCTGCAAAATAACAATTTTGTCTTTTGGGCTGAAATTTGGAGGGAAAAAAGCCAACATCCCACATATGTGCCTTTTACTGGTTTGGTGAAAAAGTATTACAGGGAGCCAAAGTTATGACACTCCAAACTTCTCTTTTTTTCCCATAGGATAACATTACAGTGTTCGCCGCGCCTTTCAGGGCCCGTATCTCGGAAACGGTGCGAAATATGGACTTTTCATTGGAAAAATGCTTAGCCCCCTAACTGGGGCTAAGTACAGAAATAGCCAGGAAAGTCATAAATTATATGACTTTTAATTTTTTCTTCTACATTGTACGGTTCCTGAGATATAAGCAATTTAGTATTCCAACTCCTCATTTTCTGCTCTGAGACCCATTATTATGCATACATTCTTTGTACTCACTGTCTTTCTCTATGCAGCTTTGGGGGAAAACCAGCTTGTGCACTTACATTACTGTTAGCCTTACCGCTTCTGCTTGCTGTTCTGTACACGTTTCACTTACTGCTCCCGTCTACGGCACCATGTGCGTTACCCTTTGCATTTTCATTTGCAGTTGCGTTTGTGTTATTTTAACCATTTGTGTCTACAGTACTGTTTATCTTTCTGTTTCACTTTGCATCACCATGCGCATTACCATTTGCGTTTGCGGGCGCCATGTTGCTATGTGACAAGACATCACGTGGCGGAAGCGCGGGCCCTTTGGGCCCTACACTCCCACCGTTGCATTACCTTCATGATTTCTCATTATCATTCTCAAAAAGAAGGGAAATTAGAGGCAACAAAATCCATTTAATGCATTAGTTAGGGTTGTCCCACAGTGACAAAAGTGAGGAAATTCAGTGTTAGGGTTGAAAGATCCCCCTTGGACCCGCCCGTCCACACCCCCCCACCAACATCGGGGTGCGCGTTGGGGTTGTCGGTCCTTTCACCCCTTTCTCCTATACTTCTTCTTCTTCACCCATCTGATGGGGTGAGAGTTAGGTCCAGCAACCCCAACGCACACCCTGATGCCAATGGGGGTGTGGGCGGGGGATCCAAGGGGGGCTTTCAACCCTAACACTGAATTTCCTCACTTTTGTTACTGTGGAACAACCCAACTAATGCATTAAACAGAGTTTTTGCTCTAAAATATATATATATATATATATATATATATATATATATATATATATATATATATATATATATATATATATATTATGTGAGTTACTATTGTAACTTTATTCTGTATATGTTTATTGTCAACTTGTAAGCACCACTGTGTAACACTAAGCAAAGAAGCTTGTTCACATCAATCTGTATACTGTGTTCTCATAAATCTGTTTGTTTGTCCAGATGTGGAGCCTTTGCAAAGGAGTCTTTGACTCAAAGGTTGTAATTCCGAAAATTAATAAATAAATATATATATATTTATAAAGGTAACATGCATGTTAAAACTGAATTTTTGAACCTTAATAACTGTGGAACTGTTTGACAAATTTGCATGAAATGTGGCATGCATAATTGTTAGCAGTAAGTCTCTAGAGGTGCCAAATTTTGTGTGAATCTGTTGTGTGAGTTTTGAGACACGGAGTGATGAAAAAACAAATATATATGCATTTTTTGCCATTTCTTTGTCCATCTGGATCTCAGAAATGGCTTTAGGTTGTGGTCTGAAATTTTCAGGATACATATTACATTACAGAATAAACAGCAGCAACAGTATATACACATAAATACATTAGTGTACAAAAGATAGATTGGTTTCAAGTTTTTATAGGTTACATAGAAAACAATCATGCTTAATAGTTAAGTTACACTTTGGTTACAGATTATCTTGAAATGTTCAATGAAATTTCACTGTCAGTCCCACAGATATACACAGGCATTTCAAATCAGTTCCTAAAAGTAGGCAGCTCTGTGCTGAGTGCTCAGGCCAGCAGAAGGATTTTAGGAACTCATGCTTAAGTATGGTAAGGTCACCAGAAAAAATGCTCAGTTGAAGATGTGCTAGAGTGGCAGCCTGAGAGGGTTTTGTCTTTGGAGTTTGAGGGTCAGTGGCAAGGGATAGGGGATGGAGAGGAATTGGAAGAGGGAGGTAGAGGAGAGTTGGCAGTGAAGGGGAGGGAGTAGTACAGGTGGGGGTGGATAAGGTCTGGGCAGTAATATGTGGGAGGGGTTAGGGTGGCAGAGGAGGAAGTAGAGGGAGGGGCAGTGGGCAGGAGAGGTGAGGGAGGGCAGGAGGGGGATAAATCTCAAGTATATAGCAATGGGAGGTTGCTATTCAGCCGAGATATACAAATGGCCTCATTGCACATTCTGAGCCATTCTCCACATGCACAGCAAATTACTGGAATGTATTCAGGCCATTTTCATACCCAAGGCAGGCACAATTCCAGCTTTGCATGGTTGCCCCACCACCCCACAAAGGTGAACAGGAGGTACTTCAGCCTAGCAGGCAGATGTGATGGAATGTTTCTGTGTGGGTGGGTGGACTGCATTGGCCTGGGGACAGTGCTATTACCCATAGCCATGTACAGGGTCAGACTGGGGTACAGGGGGCTCACCTGGACATTGGCCACAGGGGCCCACCTAGACAAGCAACAGGGAAGGCTACAGGGTGACATAGACTGATCAGTATACAACATGCATGTGATACACCAGCTTGGTATGCAGCATACAGTCACCTGCAGTGATCCTCACCCCTCCGTATGAGAGGAACATGATGTTAACTGCAAGGAATGGCAGCATGTAGAGGGTGACCAGGTGACTGAGTGGATAGATCCCGACTGTGTGCACCTATGGTGTACCACTGTGGGTGTGTGCCACAGGTCAGTCCCTGATCCATGCCAGGCTGCCACTCATACCACCAGGCTACCTGGGCATTGTTGGCCCAGATGTCACCCAGGATGCATGCAACCACCAGGAGGAACCCCAGGCAAGCCATGTGGGTGCAGGCCATAGCCCCAGGTACATGTGTTGCAGTGTGGCCATCTGCTCCACTGGTGTGCTAGCATGGTACCCAACAGCACTGGCATGTGGCAGCTGAATGTCTACATCCTGGGTGTGGTGTGAGGGATGGCTCTCTGGGCAGTGCCCATTGTGTGCTGGCACCTGTGGTTTTTGGTACTTCCATCCTGGCATGACTGCTGTATATGGGTGCCCCTGGAACACATCCTGGTGCACCTCCAAGTGCTGCCTCAGGATGGCCTGTCAGCCGTTCCATGGCTTCCTGTGGGTGGCTGGCCAATTTAGGCCATCCTTTTGTCTCCCTAACTTTGCACAGCACACTTCTGGGATGCACAGCAAATATACTGCACATTTTGGCTGAATATATGGATGTGCTGCATACTCATGTATCTGCCCCTTTTTTGTGCTGTATACATTATTTCTGCATGATTGTATAAACACATCTCTCCCTTTTGAATATTGAGCTTTCGCACATTTTCTGAGATGTGCTGTGCATCTACATTTAGGGCAGCACATCTCCTTTGAATATGTGGGCCTGTGTTTTTTTGTACAAAGTAAGTCAGTCTCTTTGCAAAGTATAGGGCTTTGTGATGGCAGAGCTCTGTTGTGTCCACCATCTTGTTTTGCCCTTAGTGAGCATGAAACAGTAAAGAAAACATGTATAAATGAGTGTAACAAAAAAACACCAAAACTTAGGTTAAGGGGACCCGTTTGGCTACATTCTGATGTTTTTTTTAAATGTGGCCTGAAACATGTTTTCTGAGCACCCAAAATCTCGGTGCTGAGCTTAGCATGAGGACTGTTTCTCTTCAGTTCTTTGTATGAGAACAGGGTTATTTTCATGATGTCTGCAGCCACAGCTGGAATGCTTGCTGCTGGCTACAGAGTCAGCCTTCAGCCACCCTTTTTCTCTTGTTTGTAGTGGCATCACTGTTTATGTTGCCCTGGTATCTAGTGGCACCCACCACCCTCCCATTTGCATTTTTAACTTCCAGACCCTAACCCAGCAGTGGGGGACATTGGGGAGCCCACTCCCAGTGTCCATAGTCACAGTAGAATATTATTACAAGGTTACAAAAGAGCTGGATTAGGGTCATGCTGTGGATGTCCTACACTTGGACTTCAGTAAGGCCTTCAACACATGCCTCATGGGTGGCTAGGGGGGAAACTGACTTCCATAGTGGTGGGGAAGAAACTGACAAACTGGATAGGGAACTGGCTGAGAGGGAGGCAGCAATGGGTGGTGGTTGTGGGGAACTCTCAGCACCTAGGCCAGTGATGAGTGGAGTACCTCAGGGATCTGTGCTGGATCCAGTGCTGTGTGAGCTATTCATTTCAGATATCTCACATGGAGTTGGGAGCAGGATTAGTCTGTTCACAGATGATACTAAAATGGGTGCAGTAGTTGATGAAGTGGACAGGTGGAAACAACTACAAGGGGACCTAATTAAACTGGAGAAGTGGTTGAAGAGGTGGCAGCTGGACTTCAATGCAAAAAAATGCAAGATTATGCACTTCAGGGCAAAGACCCTGAACAGGGATTATTGGTTGGATGGGGTGAGGCTGGAGTACACTGAGGAAGAGAAGGACCTGGGAGTGTTGATAATGGGGAGCATGAACAGCTCTGCACAATGCAGGAAAGCTGCAGCTAAGGCTAACAAGATGCTGGGGTGTATTGCAAGGGGATTCTTATCCAGGCATAGGGAAGTGATCCTGCCCCTCTACAGGTCATTGGTCAGGCTGCACTTGGAGCACTGTGTGGATTACTGGCACCTGTATCTGAAGAAGAACCTTAAACTGCTGGAGGGGGTGCAGCGGACGGTGACAAAAATGTTATGGGGGATGGAGATGCAAAGCCTACAAGGACAGGCTATGTGAGCCAAATATGTACACCCTGGAAGAGAAGAAGAATAGGGGGATATGATTGAAACATTCAAGTATTTGAAGGGGATAAACAAAGCCAGTGCTGATGGGTTGTTCAAGCTGAGGAAAGGTAGGGACACAAGGGGGCATGGGCTAAGATTAGAGGGTGGAAGAGGAAGATTTAGGAGAGAGATGAGAATACATTACTTCATGGAGAGGGTGGTGTCAAAGTTGAATGCCCTACCAGAGAGGGTGATATAATGTAAGATGGTAGGAAGTTTTAAAAGGGCATGGGACAGGGAACAAGGGATGGTCTGGCTGAATAGTGCTGAGAACTGGAGGAATAGTGCTGAGAATGTCCTGAAGATGGGGGAAGGGGTTGGGCAGCTGCAGTCTAGGGATGCTAGTTGCACACTTGAGCAGACTTTGATAGGCCATGAGGTCTGTTTCTGCTGGCAGTTTCATATGTTCATATGTTCCTCTCCATCTCAACAGTGTGTGACACTGAGGAGCCCACTTCCAGTGTAGACAAGACATTAAGCACCCCCAGTAGTGTGGGACACTGGGGAGCCCACTCCCATTGACCCGAGATATCTATTAGCACCCCCCCTTGAACTATGGGACACGAGGGAGCCTACTCCCAGTGTTCAGAAAATAATCCTGCTCCATAAACCTGTAGGTAAAGAAAACAGCCCCCTGCTGTCTTTGTAAGTTTTAAACCTGGAAAAAGAAAACATTTCTTCATCATCTCTGTCATGTCCCTCCCCCTTCTGCCCCCCCTTACTATAAACTTACCTCTGCAGGTCATGCATTGTTATCTTCTGTGCAAGTATTTGGGGAAACTTGAGGAGCAGAAAAGTGGTCAAAGACATTGTAGTTGGGGTTCAATGCCAAAAAGTGTACAATCATGCACTTGCAGTAGGGCATGAGAACTCCAGTGCTGAGACTGGGATGGGGGAAGTACTGTCTGCTACTAAACAGGAAAGGAACCTTGGGGTTATCATATCAGAAGATCTCAAAGTGACAGACCAGTGCAACAAGGCAGTGGGTAGGGTTAGTGAGGTGCTGGGATGCATAGGGAGGATATCTCCAGCAGGAGGAGGGAGGTGATGTTGTCACTGTATTGCTCCTTGGTGTACCCCCTCATAGAAACAAAGAAAGTGATTGCAGAAGGGGACCATAGGACCTATGTAGTCTGCCATTTTTCCTACCTCCTCCCTTAACTGCTATTCAGTAATATGGTTGCCCTTGTATCTATCCCAAGCATACAAATGGAGTATTATGTTCAGTTTTGGAGGCCAAACCTCAAGAAAGACAGACAGGGTGGAAGCAGTCCACAGTTGGGACAGCTAACATGGTGAAGAGGTTGCACATGAAGCCCTATGAGGAGAGATTTAGAGATTTCAACATGTACTCCCTGGAAAACAGGAGACAAAGAGTTGACATGGGGGGGGCAAGGCACACTGTAATATCAGGATCAGGGACACCACAATCGAGCAGACACAATAGACCTTAAGACCTTCTGCTGGCAATTTCATATGTTTGTATAATATGATCGAGACCTACAACTTCACAAAGGTATGCAAGGTGCAGGTGAAGTGTCTGTTTCAAATGAGGATGAGCACCAGGACCAGATGGCATGCAATGAAGCTGGAGGGAGGAAGTTCAAGAGAGATGTGAGGAAATATTTTTTCTTTGAAAGGGTGGTAAGTACTTGGAACAGACTGCCATCGGAAGTGGTGGAAGCTAGAACAGTGGAGAGCTGCTGGCATGCATGGGATAAACAATGGTGTATATCATTAGAAAACAGGGCAGGGAGAGGGAAGGACCAACAGACACCAGATAAGGTATGCGGAGGAAGAATAGGCAGGGAACACTTGGGCAGACTGGGTGGGCCAAGTGGTCCTTTTCTACTGACAGTTCTGTGTTTCTATGGTTACATTCCACTTGAACAATTTGCTTTTAGAAGTGTTACAGAAGGAATTCTGTGGAAATGCATGAAGAAATGGGAGACCATAATTCAGGCTAGCCAGAAGGGCACCAGGGGTAACTTCCAGATGAACTCACTTAGAAATAACTTAGCTAAGTTAAATAAAACAGTAATGTCTAAAATGAATGCTCATGTGAAAGTCAGCTTTGACTTTGGGCCCCCTTTGGAGCATTTACAAACAAATTTTCATAACAGTTTTCTAGTTTACTAAACATAAATTACTATTAAATAAATCTAAAATAAGACCTAAAATAGAATATGTTTATTCTTAAACAGCAATTTTCAGAATTGATTTACTAAACATAAATTATTATTAAATTAATTCAAAACAAAACCTAGAAAAGAATGTGTTTATTCTTAAACAGCACAACCACTAATGTCTTCCTAACACTTCCAAAAAACAAATTTTAGATGTTATTATGTTTGACATTATATTCCAAAAGCTGTAACTTTTCAAAGTGTTAGGTTTAGAAACAATTTTGTGTGTCTGTGTGTGTGCATGTGTGCATGTGTGTGCGCATGCAAGCGTGTGTGTGTGTGTGTTAATCAAAGCTGGGCATCTGATCAACATGAACAGACCATAATGATACAGTTCTCATATGTCAATGCAGTTCCCATGTGTTGAAGCATGCCTATATATGTTGCTAAAAATAACAGGATTTTAAAACTGTTTTTTAAACCAGTTCATGCTTTATGTATCGACATATGGAAGATGTAGCAACATAATTTATTGATATACCAGCTTATCTGACTTCAAGCTTTCATTAAAAAAAATAGGTTTCTAGCTCTAACGGTTCCATATCTGTCTAATTTTAATGAAATGGGGAAGGATTTTCAAATGTCATAAAATGGGCTCAATTGTAAATTTTGTCATTGTCAGTAGCTACCCTGGTAATGTATGTCTAGACCACATTCTAACTTATCAGATCTTTTTTTTTAAAAAATGTTGGACTTACCTGCAGCATTTCAAGCTGTTTCTTACTTTACATTTTTTTTTTTGCCACAAGCCCTCCTGGCAGACTACTCCTTCAGACAACCAAGGACCCCTGCCACCAGATCACCTCCCTGTCATCATCTCACTGCCCCCATGCACTGCTGTAGCCTGATTGACCTGATGTATCCCTTCCTTGGGGTCCCCCTTCCCAGGGGTGGAATGAGAGAGGAGACATGTCCAATGGGCATTCCATCTACATCAGGCATGGCAGTGGAACAAAGCAGGCACCTCTGGGCTTTGTGGTACACAAGGGACCAGCAGCCATCATCTAGTCAGCTAGGCAGTCATGTTTGTTTTTCTCCCCTACCACCCACCTTCACCAACAAGGCAGCTGCATGCATGTGGCGTTCTGACAGGATGTACAGTGGTGTGTGGTCACCCACACCACAATGAGCATCACCCCAATGGGCCACCAGGAGCTGTTCCAGAGGAAAGCAAGCTCACACCTACCCCCTGAGGAGATCATGCAACAGACCCTCTGAATTCTCCCTACTGGCCTCTGCTCCTGTCATCCCAGACTTGGGCATGAACCAGGATCTCCAGCTTGCCAGGTGATCCTTTGTCGCTGTGCACCATGGAGTCAGCCTACATCTAATTTTTGATAAAAAAATATTCTGCAACATTTCATGAACAGCCCTAAGAGGAGATACTGAGGGATCTCAACATGTAAACCATGAAAAAGAGGAGAGCAAGAGGTGACATTTTAGAAACTTACAAGCAGTGGTGTAGTCCTGCGGGGTTGCAAGGGAGCGGTGACCCTTTCTTTCATTTTGAGAGGGAGTGACGCTCCCACACTTCTTGTGATAGCAACTGTATTGGTCTGTACTGTTTTGTCTAGCAATTAAAACACAATTCTTCTGTTGCTTTTCTTCCCAGCTCTCTGGTAAGCTTGCAGTCTATCATTTATTTCTGCACCATTTGACATTTAACCCAACTTAGTAGCTGCCTTTGAAGTCTGAACCATCCATTTTGATTATTTATCCATTGAAAAGTTTTACTAGGAAAGGCCCGCTGACCAATTACAATTGCTTATCTCACGGAGCATCCTTGGGTGGAGGGGATACAGAGGAGTATGAATCCAACAATAAACATTTGTCATTTTTTTTTAACAGGCAAGATGTGAATCAAAAACCTACACAGCATGGATATTCATGGGACAGACCAAGATATAAAACTAAAACTATGAGATATCAAATACAAAAAATACAGGAATAAGTGCATACAGTTAATTTACCCAGCACAGGTGTAAAATATATGGATTACAACAACATACAAAAAAATTGTAGTGAAAAAGTTGGTTTACTAAGTGCTTATATGCAGTACATCATTAGAGAATAAACTAAAAAGAATAAGACCACAATAGGAAGGGGAAAGGAAGGGTTGTTAGGGGCAATTGCAGGTAGGAGAGAGGAAGTTAAGAAGGGAGACTGAGATGGACCAGGTGGAGGATGAGTGTCTAATTTGACTAGGCAGGCAGTTCCATAGCTTTGGGTGTCTGTGTGAGAAGGCTGTTTGGCTTATTGAGGAGGTGCATCTCGGAACGACCAAGGTGTGGGAATCGTTTGATCTGGGAAAGAGTTGGGATGGAGGCCTTGAGGCCAGGGAGGCTAATAAGTAAGGGGGAAGGGAACCAAACCAGAGTTTGGAGATGAACTTCATACAGTGTAATAGGCGTCTGTTTTCCAATGAGGGTAGAGCAAGAGAGCGATAGAGAGAACAATGGTGAGTAAGAGGAGGAGAGTCTAGGGCAAAACAACAGAAGGCATTAAAGAGGGTTCAGGAGGAGAGTAGTGCAGCAGTATAGACTATGTCATAGTAGTCAAAAATAGGTAGGATAATTTTCTGAATGCACTCCAGCCTAGTTGATAATGGTAGACAACTTTGGTTCCTGTGTAGTGCACCTAGTTTGGGTCACAATTTTTTCAGGATGAAGTCTATATGCCCAGAAAAGTTGAGATGCTGGTCTAACCAGACCTCAAGTTACCTAAATGAGGAAGTGTCCTTGAGAATTGTACCATCAAGGGTGTGGAAACAGGGCAAATTTGGTAGCTGAGAGAGCCTCTGCCTAGTGCCAATGGTCATGGAGACTGTTTTCTTGGCATTGAGGAAGAGCTGATGGGAGCTTAACCAGAGCTGGACTTTCTTGAAGTCAAGCTGAAGATTGGAAGCGACATCAGAAGGGGAGGAGCCGGAATATAAAAGGACTGTATTGTCAGTATACATATGGATTGATGTGGTGGTGCATACTGATGGGAGATCATTCAGGAAGATGTAGAAGAGCACGGAGCCCAGTACTGAGCCTTGAGGCACACTGGTGGTAAAAGTAAGAGGGGGTGATGTTGAGTCAGCAGTTTTGACTGACTGGATCCTGTCTGTTAGATAGAAGCCATACCCACTAGTGGCTGAATCAGATAAGTCAGCCATGTGCAGGTTGTCTAAGAGGACAGGGTGGGAGACTGTGTCAAATGCCTTTGCAAGGTTGACAAAAATGGCTGATGTTATTAGGCCATTATACATTGCGGTGAGAATGGAGTCTATAATCCTAATTAGGAAAGTGGTGGTGGAGTGGTCTTTCCTAAAACCAGACTGGTATGGGGTGAAGAAGTCAGAATCAGAGAGAAAGGAAGAAAACTGAGTGAGAACTAGATGTTCATGCAATTTGGCAAGTATAGGTAGGAGTGATTTGGGCCTATAGCTCCCTGGAGTGGAGGGGTCACCTCCTTTAGGTAGTGGGAGGACAACGGCATGCTTGCAGGAGCAGGGGACAGTAGAGATCAAAAAAGGGTGGTTAAGTAGAGCAGATAGAGGAAAGCAGATAGCATGAGCAGAGAAGAATAAGAGTTTAGGGTCGAGCCCATCAGGTGAGGATCCCTTAGATGGACTGAGAGCGAATACTGCCTTTAATGTTGATTTGTGTACCAGAGCAAATGAGAAGAGGTGGTGGCCATTGGAGTGTATAGAGGGTCTGCTTGGGTCCATCAGGCATGAGGTGCTGGATGGGAGTGAGACAAGGAGGGCTGAGGCGCATAAGGTAAAGTAATCATTAAATTCTATTGGTACAATGAGATGGTCAGTAATTAGAACATTGTTTATATTAAGAAGGGGGGTTGTGGTTTTGATGGTGGTGAGAAGAGGGAATGTACAACCTTTCAAAACTTAGATGGTGTGTTTATGTTGGTTTCAAAGGTGGAATGGAAATATTTGGAATGGCTAGATGAGTGGCTTTGGAGCAGGAGTTTTGGAGAACACAATAAGCATCTCAGTCAACTTGGGACTTGAAAGCCTTGGGGCCTTCCATACTTGGTCCCTGGTGCGCATACAGGCCATTAGTTCAGGTGTGATCCAGGGAAGGTGCTTTTCTCTAACTCTGGTAACATCTAAAGGAAGCATGTTTGTTTCAAATGTCAATGAAGAGCCTCTGGAAGTAATCCAATGCTTTGTTGATTGAGTGAGCAGATTGGATAGGGGACCAGTCAGAGTGTACAAAGTCATGGTGTAAATGGGAGAGGTCAAGTGAGTTATAAGTTTGGGTCAACAATACTTTATGGAGGACTTTTGGATAATGTATTTTACGGACCATGTAAATCATATGACAGTCACTTAATGAGTCTGGGGGGAGACCAGCATCGATAATCCTATGTTTATGAGTAATTAGGGCCCAGTCGATGAGTGAGTGGTTACCTGATTTGGGGTTTAGACGAGTAGGTTTGAGAATCATTTGAGAGAGACTGAGGGTGGAGATAGCAATATGAGCCTTGCTTTGGGATGGGTCTAACCAATTAAGGTTAAAATCACCTAAAATAAATAACTCACCTTTTGAGGTGAGTATAGTGATTTCCGTGAGTAGGTTGGAGATGATAGAGAATGAGAGGCCACAGTGACAGTAAATCCCTGCCACATAGATGGGGACAGAGAAGGGTAGGGAGAGACGCAGGATAAGGGCTTTGTATGCAGCTGGTAAAGATACAAATAGGACTGAGGTCGATTGTACAGAGATAGACGTGTAGAGTGCTATGCCTCTAGCATTCTAGCCTTCCAGTTCAATCTTGTCTAGAAATATTGAAGCCAGGGATTGTGTAAGCAATAATACCCTCCAGGGTGGGCTTTATTGGGAAATAATGGACTGCCCAGGGGTGTAATGAGGCCTGACGCTGCAGGCAGAGGGCCTTATAGCCCCTGGAAGGTCCGGTATTTCCCAATAAAACCCACCCTGAAGGGTATTATTGTGCTTAGAAAATGGGCTGTCACTGGCATTTGCATTTAAGATATAGAAATTGGTAAGAAAATACAAAAAAAAATAACAGACATGCTTTTCTGGGGTTTCTTTATGGAAAAATATTCTCTGCTCTGGCATTTTCCAGTAGATGACAATACAATCTTTTAGACTTGGTTCAGTGCAGATCCCCCCCCCCACACACACCCCACTTACTGCTGTTAGGTGTTACTTCTGTGGTCACGATATATCTGCACAGTGCTCTGTTTTGATGCGTTTTTTGAAGGTCGGTATTTTCTAGCGTGGTATCTGTGGTGATGGTAAGTCACTTTGTCTTACATGCTGCCTTTAAGTGAGCCAGAGCAAAAGTGACAGCAGTGTGAGATTAGCGCTGTGACAAACAGGTGGCAGTGTCTGTGCTGGCAGTTTTGTTTGTGTGTGTGAGGGGGTAAAACAAATATCTGTCTGATGATTTTACATTTGTTATGTGATGCTTATGGGGATAGTTACAGTCATCACGTCTGTCAGGTGAAAGGAACAGTCAGGGGAGCCATTTGTTCGGTAGGCACGAACTGCTCAGTGTCTGTTAAGTGAAGCAGATCAGCGGCAGTTTTGTGAATCAGATCAATATGACAGTTTTCCTTTCCTTTGCTTCATTGCTTTTTATTTCATTGTGTGGCTTTAGGAGACAGACTGAGGAGGGGGTCGGGGGGGCTGGCCAGCCACCAACTCGTTCGCTAAGCGAGACAAAAACATGGCGGGCATTTCAAATTTTCACTTGTGCTTTCAGCCAATTACAAAGCAGGCTGGGCACCACTGTACAATGGTATGCAGTGAAGTGGCACTTGGACTGGCACTCATTTTTAGCTGGGTATCTGTTGAAAAATAGATGCCCAAGTTTGAGGTGCTCTTAGCTAATCAGGAGACAGACTATATTCTTGCAATTTTCTAAAATAGAATTATCATGGATTTTGTTATTTAGCCATGTTTTGGATAGAATAAGGAGATCAGGGGCAAGGGTTTGGATGAATGATTGAAGCAAATCTAGTTTGGGTAGGAGGCTCCGTATGTTGAGGTGCATTAACATGAGACCATTTGGGAGATTGGTCTTGTTATGGATAGGTGTGTCAACAACTTGGGGGGGTAAGTATTCAGGTAAGGCCAGAAACAGGGCTAGGGTTAGGGTTTATGTCCCCTGCATAGAGGAGAACTAGGAAAATGATAACATAGTGTAACTCTTCATTTTTATACCAAGCCTTAACTGGGGTATAGGTAGTTTGAGTTAGAGAGTTGGAGATGGTGGAGAAATGAAATGTTAGTGAGCTTAATAAGGCAAAGGTAGGGGGTACAGCTGAGAGGGAAGTGCAGGGCAGGATAGAGTAGAAAGATCAATAGTGTTTGAAAGGAGAGGGGGAACTTACCCTTGGGAGCAACATGAGTGACAATAGGGTAGGGGGGCATGGTGGTTTTTTGGAAGGAGTAGAGTAGGACCTTAGTAAGTGAGGAAAAAATAGAGACTAGAGTGAGGTAAAAGGCAAAGTGATAAGGATTAAGGTCAGCCATAATGGTACCACTGTTTGAGGCAACAAGGTGTTATAGATCCAATGCAGAGAGCACCGTATAGTTGAGACTAGTACCTCAATGTACAAGTAGCAAAATGTGTGCAGACAGCTTTAATTTGTGGAGTAATGTAATAATGGGACAGGTGCCTTTAAGAGGATGTCTATGTAGGTAATGAGCAAGAAGGGAAGTGTAGCAGCTAGTAGGCAGAGTTGGGTGGGGGAGGAAGAGTATTTACTGTAATAGAGATAGGGACTGGTGTGGGTGGTTGGGACTGGGGTGGTGGGCTGGCAGGAAAAAAATTCAACTGAACAAATGCAAGCACTACACTAAGCTTCTCCACAAGAAGACACTTTTTTCCACTAAGCAGATTTCTCCACAAAGCAGATACATTTCTCCACTAAGCAGATAAGCCTACTATGAATCCCTCTGTGTACCCTGCATAAAACATATTTACTCTTTATAGTTTGGAAACATGCACATTTGCCCATATAGTCTGGAAACATGCAGATCCAGATATAAGGAGGCTAAGCAGTACAGGGTAGGTTGGCTAGTAAGCTAAAAGCTTGAAAATAACAAATGCCAGTCAGAGAACAGCCAAGGTGCTTCCTTAACCTGATATAAAAGGGCTGCACAGGGTACAATGAGTTAACTTACTTGTCCTAAATTAACTGTATCCCCACCCCCCACCCTTGCTGTCTCAGTCAAGTATGTGATGTCGCACTATATTCAGAGGACAAAACTATGAACAGAAAATCCAGAGAGGAGAAACATCACACAATATGTAAGTTGTTTTTGATGTTTTATTGATAATTGTTTATTTCTAGTTGTACTGTTTATTGGAGAATGCATTAGATATTACTCTGCATGTATATCCAGGATAACATTTAAAGTAGTGCCCAGAGACTGTCTTTTCATGAAAGTCCAGATTCACAGGCAACTAACCAAGGAAATAATACACAGGGGAACAGGAACTCTGGAGCCCATGCCTGCAATGGAAATACACAGCCAGGTCAGTTCATTGTAATGAGCATGTCATGAAAGTTATTTACAACTGGTGCTATTTCTAGAATTAATTCCCACATTCCCCACTTGCATATTGTGTGACTCTGAGCAAGTCACTTAACCTCCCCAGTGCTCTTGGGTCACCCCTGAAAACAGGCACTTGTGCCTAGTGTGCCTTACCCGATTATCAAAGAAAAAAAAGATACAGAAAAAGGTCTAATGGCAAGCACCTACTTAAAGAACTGAGAGTGTCTACCCATATGGAGCAAACAGCACTCATCTTCTATGCAACAAAACTCTGGAATGTAATTCCTTACTAAAAAAATATGGAACACCATACACTTTCTAAATCAGAACTAAAAACAGCATCTGATAAGTGTTCATGCATGTAACTTTATTTGAAGTTGCTGCAGCATGTATGCTAAAACTACAGTGTGTTTCTTGTATTTGTGAATGTGTGTTGGTCTTGGTCACAATTGAAAACAGGCTGTGTTATGTTTCTTGTATTTGCAAATGTGTCTTGGTCATAACTCCCCCTAGTATTCTCCCTGAGGGTGCTGGTGTGGTACTTTAATAAGTACAGCAGTAGTCGGACATGGAGAGAAGCCCTGGCCCTGGGGGCTGTCCTGAGTTTTTTTTGGGGGTGGGGCAGAGTCTTCTGTTCAAGTTGCAAGGTAACAAGTGTAATGCCTGCTGCAGTGATAATTGACTGTACTCAAGAGAAGTGGTATATAATCAGGTGTTTGTAGGGTGGCTGGAGTGGGATTTTTTGCTTTAGTTTTAACAATTTTTTTAAAGAAAATTAAAACCCTGTTTTTTAATAGTGATATTGGTTGTCTGTAACAAGTCAAAGAAAGCTTTAAAAGCAGCCAAATAGTGCCAAAATGACCCTCAAAATGCCCCAGAATGTGTCTAAAACCTGATAGCTCCTGGGGGCCTAAGCAGACACCAGACCCCTGGCCTGTGGGGGGTTGGGGGATGGGGGCGTGGTTTGTGGACACCCCACATTTCTAAATTTAGCACTACACCCCTGCCTACACGTACCTCACAGGGGGAACAGGAGTAGGAGTGGGGTCTCTTTCAAATGAGTAGCAGCACCAGGATTAGGGGGCATATGATGAAGTTGATGGGTGGGTGGGTAACAGAGATGTTAGGAAATACTTCTTCACGAAAAGGGTGGTAGATGCCTGGAACAGACTATCAGCAGTAGTGGTGGAGGTGAAAACAGCTGGGGGCTTCTTCACCAGAGACCAGTTAGGGTCTGCAGAAACACATTAGGTAGGGACTATCTGGGTACTCTGGGTGAGCCAAGTGGTTCTTTTCTGCTAACGTATTCTATGTCCTTATGATTCTATGATGTAAATTAAAAACCAGGTTACACTCGATCAAACAACTGTGTCCAGATACATTTATATCTGAACTTTTCAAAGTGGACATAACTAAGTTAGAATTTTGAAATCAGGACTTAACTATGTCCTAACTTTGAAAAAGTGGGCATACCTGAAGGGGGCTGGATTTTAAAAGAATTTCATCATGATTGCAACACAGTTGTGATACTTGTGACATGACTGATAGCCAATCAGAAAAGGTATAACTGTATGTCACAAGTCCCACAATTTGCCTAGCAAAAATGATACATGCATCAAAATAATGATAAATGTGTCACTTTTTAGTAATAACAGGAGCAAAGTGTAACAAATGCACCCCAATACAGGTATATGAAAACAGCACACAAACATTTGGATGCATTTGTAGTGATGCAGCTGAAGTGAAGATACTGCTGCAAGTCAGGAATCCAAACTTTTTAAAATCTAGGCCCAAGGCAATTTACTCTTGTGTCCATATTAATACACAATAGAAACCTGCACCTTGACGTAGGCTTTTAAAATCATTGCCATTATGTCTGGAAAGGTCTAACTTTGGATCCGTTGGACTAAAAATATATTTTTTAAATGAAAGTTTGCAGTCAACACATGCAGAATAATTCTGACCTACACAGTTTTTATGTGTCAGTACTATTCTATATGTATAAGTACCATTTGAAACTGTTGTTTATCTGTTATTGATAAATGTTTCACCCAAACCCATGAAACTCACAGTATCACTGTATTTTCTGTATTGACAGACTGTATAGATACTATTTTTTGTAACTCTCCAAGGCAGGAGGCATCCCAAGCAGACTCTAGAACCCTAGTTCACTGGTTAAGGGTGGGGACAAGGCAGAAGACAAGGAATAAAGGTGAGAGGTAATGGAGAAAGTAACAAGGGAAGGGGATCAGGGGGAACTTTAGAGAAGAGCACAAGCTGGAGTGGGGAAAGCAGGCAGGGAAGAAGGAAGGTATGATGAGCAATGTGCACCAATGCAAGGAGTCTGGTAAAATACAATTCTGAACATGGAGGCCATCATGGTGTAGCAGAGCCTAGTTCTGATGGCCATAATGGAGTACTGGTGTACTGATAGTCATGACTGGGACATGGCAATACTGGATTACTTTGTTCAGGACAGATAGAGAACAGAGGAGAGGTGGAGAGGTTGCCCTGTGCATGAGGGAGGAAATCAAGGTCACAGAATTATAAGTGCACCCAGAGGATAAAGAAGGGCAGGAGGAGCTGTGGGTCATCCTAGAGACATATACTGGTCTCGTTATCCATACAGAGGGGGTATACAGACATCTGGTACAGAAAGAGCAGTTGGAAAAGGCACTTGGGGAAGGCATCATGAGGATGGCAAGTAAGGGAGAGGTGCCGCTATTTAGGGACTTCAGTCTATCAGATGTGGATTACAGCCTTCCAGGTGCAGCTTCAGCAAGGAGCAGAGCCATCTTTGACTCTATACAGGGGACATTTCTCAGGCAGATAGTCAAGGACCCCACCAGGGACAGTGCTGGACCTGGTGCTTACAAACCAAGAAGGCATTGCAGAAATCATACTGGACAGCACCCTAGGTACTAGTGAGCACTGTACAGTGTTTAACTTTAAAATGCAAAAAGGGGAAAACTACACAAGGGCAAAGGTGCTGAACTTTAGGAGGGTGGAGTTTAAAGAAATGGGAGGCTGCCTCAGTAGCTGCCTCATGAGGGGTTGTCAGGGAGGGGTAGATGCACAGTGAGGAATAATAAGGAAGGGCATAATTAAGACAATCAAACCCTGTGTGAAGGGAGTGAGTAAATGCAGAAGGAAACAAGAGACTATTTGGTTCTCTAAGGAAGTGGCCAAAGTGGTGAATGAAAAAAGAGTGGCATTTAGGAGGTATAATGAAATGCAGAGGGATAAGGGAAAGAAGGTATACCAAGTAAAACATAGGGAAGCAGTAAAGGCAATGAGGGGAGCAAAGGTGTAGACAGAGGACAGGATAGCCAAGGACATAGCTAAAAGGGGTAAGACTTTCTTCAGGCACATAAATGATGGCAGGGGGAAAGAGTTCAGAAGGGTATGAAGAAAAAGGAGACATCCTGAACAAGTGCTTTTGCTCAGTCCTCACAGTGATGGAGAGACAGACCACCAATGAGCAGAAGGAATAAAGGGGGAGGGGGTAGGTGGACACAAGTGCATTTTCAAAGGAAAGAATCCTGAAGGGACTTGTAGCTCTAAAAGTGGAGAAGACTATGGGAACAGAGGGGATACACCTAAGGGTACTAAAATAACTCATGCAGGTGGTAGCTGTCCCACTGATGGTCTCATTCAACAGTTCATTGGAAATAGGCATGGTTCCAGAGGACCAGAGGAGAACAGATGCGGTCTCTCTCTATAACAGCAGCAGAAAGGAGGAGGCTAGCAACTATAGGCAACTCAGTCTCGCATCATTGGTAAAGAAATTAATAGAAACACTGTTAAAGAAAAGGTTGGTAGAGCATCTTGAACCTAGTGTGCTACAAACACAAAGGCAGCATGGATTCATGGAGGACAGGTCATGCCAGATGAATCTGATTTTGCTCTTGCAGGTGGGCTTGAATCTGGTCTTCCCTACACTCTATTTGTTGGATCTGCTGCTCAGCATCCACCACTGTCATACCTCGCACTATCTGCTCATTATTGTGGATAAAGCTATGGGAATGGACAGGATACACCCAAGGAATTCATGGAGGTGCCAGCTGTCCCACTGATGGTCTTATTCAACAGCTCACTGGAAACAGGCATGGTTCTAGAGGACTGGAGGGCAGCAGATGTGGTCTGTCTCTATAACAACAGCTGCAGAGAGAAGGCTCGCAACTATTGGCAAGTCAATCTCACATCAGTGCTAGAGAAATTAATGGAAACCCTGTTAAAGAAAAGGTTGAGAGTATCTTGAATCCAATGGGCTACAAGTCCAAAGACAACATGGTTTCATGGGGGAGAGGTCATGCCAGATGAATCTGATATTGCTCTCACAGGTGGGATTGTATCTGGTCCTCCCCACATTATATTTGCTGAATCTGCGGCTCAGCATCAGCCACTCTCATACCCAGTGCTGCCAGCTCATTATTGTAGACAAAGTTATGGAACAAGACGAGATACACCCAAGAGTTCTAAAACATAGAAACATAGAAACATAGACTTTGACGGCAGATAAGGACCGCTAGGCCCATCTAGTCTTCCCATTTCCCTACCTACAGGATAGGCCGCAGATCCTAGTTAACCAACAGCCTATATCTTCCTGCCCTCAACAAGAATTGCCTTATGTCTGTCCCAAAGAAGGGAGATGGGGGACATGATAGAAACTTTCAAGTACCTCAAGGGAATCAACAAAGTCCAAGAGGGTAGCATCTTTCAGAAAAAGAGACTTGCAAGAACAAGGGGACACAATTTAAAGATAGAAGGAGGGCGGTTCAGGGGCAATGTAAGGAAGTATTATTTCACAGAGAGGGTAGTGGATGCATGGAACAGCCTTCCTGAGGAAGTTGTGGGGTCTAACACTGTGGGAGAATTCAAGAATGCATGGGACAGACATACTGGGGGGTAGGAAGAAGTAGGCTGTTGGTTAACTAGGATCTGCTGCTTATCAAATAGGAAGGGAAATGGGCAGACTAGGTGGGCCAAGAGGTCCTTATCTGCCATCAAAGTCTATGTTTCTATGGTTCTAATGGACAGTAGAAGAACTGGCATGGTCCCTCTACATAACAGCAGCAGAAGGGAGGAGAGTAGTAACTATAGGCCTGTCAGTCTTACTTCAGTGGTAGGAAATTATTGGAGACACTGCTAAAGAGAAGACTGGTGAAGTATCTTGGATCCAGTAGGCTGTAAGATCACAGGCAGCATGGATTCGGGGGGGGGTATGCCAAATGAATTTGATAGTTTTTTGACTTGGTAAGCACGGAAATAGATCAGGGAAGGGCTGTGGATGTGGTCTATTTTGACTTTACAAAGGCCTTTGGCACTGTGCCACACAGGAGGCTGATAAAAAGACTAAGCAACCTAGGGGAGGGATCCAAAATGGTGAATTAGGTTAGAAACTAGTTAACATATAGGAAACAGAGGGTGGTGGTAAACAGCACTCACTCTAATGATGAGAGACTGACCTTCATGATGCCACAGGGTTCAGTGCTCAGACTGGTCTTTTTCAAATTCTTTATAAGTGACATTGCAGAAGAACTGGAAGGGGAGGTATGCCTTTTTGTAAATGGCAGCAACATTTGTAAGTGGCTGGACACTCAGAAGAGGGTGGGGAGAATGCATTAGACCTTGGAAAACTCAACAATTGGTCAACAGCATGGCAGCTGGGGCTCATTGCCAAAAAGTACAAAATCATGCACCTAAGGCATAGGAACACAGGAGCTGAGTATAACCTGGTGAGGTACTGACAGTCATTAAGCAGGAAAGGGACCTAGGGCTAATCATATCTGATGATGTGTGAGTGGCAGGGCAGTGTAATCAAGCAGTGGGTAGGGCCAGTGGGATCCTAGGATTCATAGTGAGAGGTATCGCCAGCAGGAGGAGAGAAGTGGAGTTGCCACTGTATTGCTTGACTGCGAGACCCCACTTGGAGTATTGTGTCCAGTTTTGGAGGCCGCACCTCAGAAAAGACCTCGGCAGGGTGGAAGCAGTCCAGAGAAGGGCAATTAGCATGCTACATGTGCTACATCAAAAGCCCTATGAAGAGACTCAGGGATCTCAACATGTGCACCCCGGAAGAGAGGAGAGGAGAGCAAGACAGGACATGATAGAAACCTACAAGTCCCTCACTGGGGTGAAAACAGTGCAGATGGGGAGTCTCTTTCAAAGGAAAAAGACCACCAGAACCAGGGGGCATATGATGCAGCTGGAAGGGGATGAGTCTAGAAGGGAAGTGAGAAAGTACTACTTTACTGAGAGGGTGGTAGACTCCAGGAACAGACTGCCTGTGGAAGTGGTGGAGCTGAAAATAGTGGGGAGCTTCAAGCATGCGTGGGATAGACATAGGAGACTATTAGTAAATAGGCAGGGAGAGGTAATGGTGGCGAGAGTGGAGACAGATAAGGCAGGGAATATCTGGGCAAACTGGGTGGGCCAGGTGGCCATATTTTGCCAACAAATTCGATGTTTCTATGTTTCTAAACAGATGCCTTAGGCTCAGGGCATGGACGAGGGTCATCTGGATGGCAAGTGGTTGCTCTACCACAGTACTAGCCAATTGGTCTGCTCCAGACAGGTTTTGTTTAATTCAGTCAATATCTGGCACAGCTCTGGGAGGGAGGAGTAAGGTGGTAAGTGACTGTGGTGGGGAAATGGGTGGCCATAGTACTAGCCCTGGCCACCTGGATAGGGCTACATTGTTTTTGGATTAAAGAGCTAGTGATCTGTAATAGGGGCCTTTAATTCCTGACATCATCCTCGCATGTACAATTGTCTATTTAAAGTTTGTTTAGTAAGTATTTAGATGTTTTTTAAAGTAATTGTCATTATTTGTGTCATTGTATTATCCTACTTATTCTCGGTATTTGCGCATCTCCATTTATAAGTAGCAGTATTCGATGAGATGTAGTGGGGCAAACCATGTCAATCAGCTGCTTCTGTCTCAAAATGTAAGCCCTGTCTGACCCACGTCAAACTGACAGTGAATTTCCTTGTGCTATAAACTAACAACACACCACTGAATGGTTCAAATTAGTTTAAATATAAAAACAAGACATCAACTTGCATCACAAGAAAAGCCAAACACTAAATTTATTGCTATGAATGTCACCAAAATGAAGAAACAGTCTATGCATGACAGAAAATCCCCATCCCACCACCTAACCTCATATTTGCATGCACAATAATTCACTTGGCAAATGTATGAATTCCAAAATAAGACAAATAATTTGCATTTCATATGCACACCTGTGTCAAAACTTAATGTAAAATATATTTACTACAGCAAAAGAAACTAAAAGAAAAAATAATTCTCAGTTTCAAGATGAGAGCGTGATAGAGCAGATGCCATGCTGACTCCACGCGGCTTCACTAAGCACTGCCTTTTGCAAAAGGTAGGGTTTTAAAACAGTTTTGAAAGAGTGCACATCTTTCTTTTTTAACTTAGTGGGGGCATAGGATGACAAACATACCAGCAGCTCTCAGACAGTACTTGTTCTTCCAGGCCATGCTAAGACCTCATTGTTGATGGTGGCTCTTTCTTTTCTCTCTAGCTGTATGGACACCTAACTCAAAACCCTTTTGGTCCCCAATGTCTGCAGCCTTTGCAGGAGAAAATGTCATCACTTCCTTGGCGGTCTGACCCGATTCTGTTTTTCTAATTCTTATTGGCATTATTTAAAACTGTAGATTGTATACGCTGATCGCAGTACCTTCTGGCCACCAGCCCCAACCACACAAGAAGTACAGTAAGAACCCAGCTAGCCCATCATTTAATCTGTTTACTGGTATTCACTGCATTTAGCTGTAGTGTCAGTTTTTACAGTCATGCTGCACTAGTGTACTGCATTTTGTTTTCTTAAATCATATTGAAACACAGAATACTTCAAATTGCATGGTGCCTCTGACATTCTCTCACACCTGACAATCTCCACAGACACATTTTCCCAGAGAAGCTATTGCTGAATCAACTCTTAATTTTATTCATGTGCAGTACCTCTGAAAAAACAACACTGTCAGATGATCACCAGTTAATAAAGAACTAGTGGACTGAACTTACAGGTTTTTCAGTCCCTGACATGAATCAGCTTGCCATTGCTGACGGGAATATAACACAACATCTATTCCTCTGGTAAACAGCAGAAGAAAGATATTTATCAAGAGATTTGTTAAACTAAAAAAAAACTAAGAGCATAATATACTGTACTGGCACAATCTCTCGTGAGCCACTGACAGGGGACCCCTGACAGAAACACTGGTGTAACAAGGATATAGTGTTGTTCATGGTCTTACATGGGCACATTTTTGGAAATAGAAGGAATGGACACACACACAATAAAAAGAACAGAAGTGTGAACTTTATTTAGAAGTGTAGCAATGCACCACATTTTATCTCACTAGTTCAGATGACAAAAATCAATTTGAGGAGCACACTGCTGGTCTCTGCTCTTTTTAAAAAATCACACTTTCCTCCCACGTCATCACTTCTGGCTCACTTAGAAGCATCTGCCTGCTGCCCACTCATCTGTGCTGAGTAGAGGTGACATCTGTGCAAGGTGGAATTTACATTTACAACAACCAGTGAATCAACATAGATTTTCACTATTAAGGTAAAAAAAAACCACAAGCAGTCATTTTACTCTGCTTTAAATGAATATGCTGCCAAAGCTCGATCCACCAACTCTTTATTTGACTGAAGGTCAACACAGAAACATAGAATTTGATGGCTGATTAGGATCACTTGACCCATGCAGTCTGACCATGTTTTCCCTTCCTATTTTGTCAATGCAGACCCTACTTGATCTCTAGCTTTCTCCCCCTTGCTTCCCACTGAAATTCCCTTTTACCCATTCCATGCATGCTTGATGCCCACCACTGTTTTCACCCCCACCACCTCCATTGGAAGACTGTTACAGGCACCCACCATTCTTTCAGTGAAGATGTACATCCCCACATCTCTTTTGAATTTACCCCCTTCCAGCTTTATTGCATGTTCCCTTGTTCCTGTACATCTTTTCCTCTGCAAAGTGTTCCCTTCCTGTACTTTATACTGTGTACCTGAACCTACGTGAGGTATTTATAAGGTCTCTATTATATCGCCCCTCACTCTTGTCTCTTCCTGGATGTACATATTGAGATTCTTTTGTCTCTTCTCATAAGGATTCTGTTGCAGACCCTGCACCATTTTATTTGCCCTCCTCTGGACTACCTACACTCTATGCCCTTCCTGAGATGTAGTCTCCAGAACTGGACACGATACTCCAGGTGAGGGTCTCACCAGCAATCTATACAGTGGTAACATTATGTTCCTCATTCTGCTGGTGATACCCCTCCTTATGCACCCCAGCACCCCAACATCCCACTGGCCCTACCCACTGCCTTACCGCACTGCCTTGCTACCTTGAGATCATCAGGTATGATTACTCCCAGGTCCTATTCCTGTTTGGTGACAGTCAATACATCTTCTCCCACATTGTACTCCGCCTGTGCATTCTGTGCCCTAAGTGCATGATTTTGCACTTTTTCACACTGAAACCCAGCTGCCATGCCCTTGACCACTGCTCAAGTTTTCTCAGGTTTCTGCACATTCTTTCCACTCCCTTTAGAGTGTCCACTCTATTGCAGATTTTGGTGTCATCCACAAAGAGGCAGACCTTCATTTCCAGCTCATTTGCAATGTCTCTCATAAAGACATTAAAGGGGACTGGTTCCAGTACTGAACTCTGTGGTACCCCGTTGGCTGCCCTCTCTTCCCCAGAGTGAACTCCATTTACCACCACCCTCTGTCACCTATCAGTTAACCAATTTGTTACCCAGTTTATCACTCCTAAGATGCTCAGTTTCCTTATGAGCCTCCTATGTGGAATGGTGTCCAAAGCCTTACTGAAATCTAAGTAGACTGAGTCCACTGCCCCACCCTGATCTATTTCCTTAGTCATCCAGTCAAACAAATCTGTTAGATTTGTCTGACATGACCTCCAGCTCCCACATGAATCTCTGTTGCTTTGGGTCTTGTAACCTGCCAGATTCATAATACTCCACAATCCTTTAATTTAGAAGTGACTCCATTAGTTTCTGCACCACTGATATCAGGCTGAATGGCCTATAGTTGTCAGCTTCCTTCCCACTACTGTTTTTGTGAAGCAGGACTATATCTGTCCTCCTCCAGTTCTCTGGAATCATTCTTGTTTCCAGTGAGTTGTTAAAGAGGACTGGCAGAGATGCAGTCAGTACCTCCCTGAGCTCTCTCAGAACCCTTGGGTGTATCCCATCTTGTCCCATTGTTTTGCCAACTTTCAGATTTGCAAGTCCCTTCAGGATTCTCTTCTCTATAAAGGGTCTTGTGGCTTCTCCCCCTCTTCAGTAGCCCTGTTCCTTTAATGTGGACCATCCCCTTCCTCTGTGAAGACTGAGAAAAAGTATTCATTCAGGATATCTGCTTTTTCCTGATCCTACTCTGCACAGTCTTCACTTACCCTTTCTAAACTCACAATCCCTCCCATAGCCTTTCTCTTTTCACTTATGTAACTAAAAAATGTCTTGACCCCTTTCATTACCCTGTGGGTTATTCTTTCCTCAGTTTGTGCCTTGGCACCTCTCATGACTTTCCCTGCCTCCCTCCCTCTGCTTCTTCTGATACACCTCCCTGTCCTCTTCCTTCTGCATCTCTTTATACCTTCTAAAAGCTACCATTTTAGCTGTTACCTTTTTTTAACCACTTCTTTCGAGAACCATAGCAGTCACTTTTTCCTCTTTGTTTTGCTCATTTCCTTTGCACAAAGGTTTGTTTCCTTCACTATGCCTTCCTTTAGCTTAGCCCACTCTTCCTCCACCCCACTCAGGTCTCCCCACCAGTCGTCTCTAAGGCAGTCTCCCCTTTTTGTTAAAATCTGCCCTCCTGAAGTCAAGAACACTCTTTCTTGTGTGGTTCACTTCCATTGTCATCCTTATGTTTAACCACACTGTACGGTGATCATCACTGGTCCCCTGGTGGCCTTCCACCGTGATGTCTTCAATACTGTCTCTGTTAGTGAGCACCAGGTCTAGTACTGCCCCATCACAAGTGGCCTATCTGACTACTTGCCTGAGAAATGCCCACTGCAGGGACTCCAGGATGTCCCTGCTTCTAGCTGAATCTGCGGCTGGGAGGCTTCAATCTACAGCTGGCAGATTAAAGTCCCCCACTAGCAGCACCTCCCATTATTTTTTTGCCATTGTGCTGAGGGCTCCTACCAGTGTCTTATCTAAATTCTTCTCCTGTGCTGGAGGTCTGTAGATCATACCAGTGCAAATGGTGGTTATGTTTCCTGTCTCCAGGGTGACCCACAGTACCTCCAACCCCTCTATTTCCCACTGCATTCCTGGTCAAAGTAATCTGAGGTGGCCCAAAAGTTCAGTTTTTCTGAATCAAAGGTAAAAGTGGAAAATGTTTAGACATTCACCATGTACAAATTCAGCACTAGCTCATTCTTAATCATCGGTACGTGTGGAGTATGCCTTAACAGTGTTGAACATTTCAAATATCTGGTGATAAGTTTAGATAAAAACCAAACTTACTGTCTCATTTGGATCTTGGAGTTAAGCGATTACATCAAAAATTGAGGTTTTGCTTTAAAAACATGTAGAAGAAAAAAAAATCAAGAAATATGTTGCAGGTGATACTTTTTATTGTACTAACAAAACTGTTATTGAGATGAGCTTCCAAGTGCTATACTCTTCATTAGGTCAGCGCTGTTGTTTTTTTCTTCTACATCATTGACTGGACCATGGGTGTAGCCAGGAATTTTAAATCTGTGAGAGTTGACAGAATGGTTGCCCCCTGGATATATTACGAAATCATGAAACTCTGTTTCCCGAGTTTCAGGATCCCATCATCAGCAGCCCAAAACACATTTGCCTGATGGGCGAAGTTTTCCCATTGTGGAGTTTTTTTCACATACCTCTGTAATTTTTATAACTAACTATGTTGCAGGCAAACTGTGCCCATTGGGCAAATGTTTTTTGGGCACATGGTGTGGGGATCCTGAAACTCAGGAAACAGAGTTTCAGGATTTTGGACTACTTCCTTGCCCCTTCCCAGTAAGCACAAGCAAAAAGATGTGCTGCCCCATCCAAACAAATTCCCACACCCCATTTCTTTCAGCAACATGTAGTAAGCAATTGATTCTAACAGATTTACAACATTTTATTTTATCTGGCACACACTACCAATGAGACAGAAGTTGGCTGGATTTTAGTTACAATGTTTAGAATATAGTGTGATAAACCTCTTTACCACATCAAAGCAGCCAGCCTTACAGAAGTCCATTCACACCAACACTCATGCTTACATACTCAGTTGGGTCACTCATACAGTCATGGTGTCTACGTTTAGCACCCACACATCTTCCAAAGATTAATCACAAACTTGCACTAAAGCATCCAATGAGAGGGAAAAAACAAACAGTTCTTCATGTACGTCAGGCTGTGTTTGTGTTTGTTGCCCTGACCTTTTGCTCATGTTGCCCTGGATTTTCCAGATTTTACTCTACTCAGCAAAGTACACTGAGCATGCTTACTGACACCCATGGGCTGGACTAACATAAGTACCACATATTTCTGTACCATAAAAACAGAAATTCTTTAATATCTGAAGCCAACATTGCCATTCTGCAGCAAGTATTACTTCACATACTAGATTACAGCAGTCACTTACTATACAAACCCCCTGCAATAATTTGTAGCAAATATCTAATTGCTATGAACAATAAATGTACCATTGTATTGCATTCATAAATAAGATTGCACCACTGCAATTTATATAGCAGTTTAAATAATTAGGGCCCCATCCATGAACAAATCCACAACTGCAGAGTGGTGCTTGTGCAGGCTGCTGGAGAGCATAGGACTTGTTCCGCACATGCGGTAACTCCCATTCATCCACAGACCCATGATGCTTGCCCCTACCACACCCATTCCCATGCCATCAGCCCTCCTAAACATGCATACTGGTTAGGGCTTTCATGTAGCTGATGATAAAGACTGTGGAGGGGTTGTGGGATAACAGATGGAACAGACACCAAACTTCAGGTTCAACACACAATCTCTGTGTGATGTTTATTAAAAATACAAGAGTTAAGCTTCTGCAATGCCATATTCCTTCTTCAGAAAATCAGTTTGCAGCAACAGACTATGAATGTCCTTTCTCTGCACTTAGCCAGCACTTACTGACACTGATCTCTGATCCCATTCACCAGTTGAACTGTAGCCATAACCCTTATGCAGGCCTCATTTGCTTACGTAGTGGGGGCCCAAAAAGAAGTTAGTTGCTTTGGCTTCTCAGAAGGAACTGGAAGGGGACAGGATCAGTTGTGTTCCAGGACAGTAGTTGTTTCTTATTGTTTTTACAGGGCTTCTTGTGGATTTTACTTGGTAGAAGGTTATTTCTTTTCGTTCTTACTTCTAAGGAGCTAGCAGGGTATTGTTTTTGGGGCTGTTAGAAGTTTGAAAACTGGTTTGGTGGCTGTAAATGGGCTCATTTGTTGGATGTTTCACTGTGTAACAGGCTGTGCTGTTGGAGGCCTATTTCTTCTGATTTAAAACCTATTTGGTGGGATTTGCTTGGAGCTGGTTAATTGAATTGAAGACCTATATCTATTAATTTAAAGCCTATTTTGATGTGTTGTTAGTGAAGCTGATTAAATTGGAGACCTGTTTCCTTTGGCAGCAAACATATTTTGGGGGCTTTGAGTTGAACTTTGATTCCTTTTTGCTGACTTCACTAGCTGCAAAGGTTAGTGCATAGTGGGGGAAGGGTGTTAATGGTCTGGCCAGATCTCACTCAGCAAATTGACTGGAGGCAGAGCTGAATCAGGTTTGTGGTGTTAGTTGCTTTGGCTTCTCAGAAGGAACTGGAAGGGGACAGGATCAGTTGTGTTCCAGGATAGTAGCTGCTTCTTGTTGTTTTTACAGGGTTTCTTGTGGATTTTACTTGGTAGAAGGTTATTTCTTTTCTTTCTTACTTCTAAGGGGCTAGCAGGGTATTGTTTTTGGGGCTGTTGGAGGTTTGAAAACTGGTTTGGTGGCTGTAAGTGGGCTCATTTGTTGGATGTTTCACTGTGTAACAGGCTGCACTAGTGGAGGCCTATTTCTTCTGATTTAAAACCTATTTGGTGGGATTTGCTTGGGGCTGGTTCTTTGGCTGCAGGGCTTGGAGGGGCAGACACAGGTCTGATACACTCTCATGAGAGTCGGGTGTAGACCCAAGACCCCATCCTCCCCACCCTCCTCCCCAGAGCTCTGCTAATTTATAGGGGAACACCTGCCCTGCAATTGGAGGAAAAGGCTGCAGGTGCAACTCATGTAGTTCTAGCCACTGGGGGTTGGATTTAAAGGCTGGGAGAGAGGAGCTTAGGGAGTTGTTCACTTCCCTTATAAGTTTACTGTGTTGTACTGCACCTAGTAAGAGGGTTACCGGTTTACTGTGGGACTGTATCTAGGATTAGTGGGTGACCTGATTAGACAGTAGGGGTGTATCTTGGACAAATGGGGAACCTGGTGGATCACCCAAGGAAACCTACTTGGAGGGGGATGGGACCACACGTCATTAGCGCCGGCATCTTTGGGAAGGTGGTGGGGTGCACAGGGTGTGGAGCAGCCATGATAATGGACTGGGCTTGGAAGTTCAGTGGTTGCCCAGTGTGCTACCAGCTGGCACAGCTTAGGGAGGAGGTTGCGGGGATTAGGAGACAGCTGGGGAAGGGGGAGGTATGGTTGGGGAAGGGGCAGGGGATCTCCCACAGGGTTGTACCAAGCACTAGGGGTGGGGGCATAGGGAAAGGAGTGCAGGAGAATACTCGGGGGTCACATAGGGACCCTGGCAGAGGGGGCCCAAAAGGAGGACACTACCAAGGAAGCAGGCAGGTAACTGGGGACCCTCACAAAGGGGGGCCAGAGGGACAACATCCTCAGGGAAGTAGGCAGATGGCCAGGGCTGGACATAAGGAAGCAAGGCAGGGAGGTGGATCGGACCTTACACTCAGTAACCGCTTCAATTCTCTTCTTCTGCTTGAGGATGAGGGGGTGATGTAGCCATGACAGGGGTGGTTAGAGATGGAAAGGGAGTGGGGGGCAGGAGGCAGGGGCCGGATAGCAGGAGGAACAGGGGGGAACCTGGAATGCAGGAAAATGGGGAGAGCAGTGAATCAGAGCAGGAGGGCAGGGGAAGAGGGAGGAAAGCACAAGGAGAAGGACCAGTTGGGAGGAAAGGCAAGGAGAAGGACCAGAAGTACAAGGAGGATACAGTAAAGGGAGCTGAGGGTTTAGGCCAGGGGAGCACAACAAGCAAGGAGGGACTAAACGGAGACAGGAAGGAAGGAAGGGAGGATGAGCCAGGCTAGTTTAGCGGATGGGGAGAAGGACCAGTCATGAGCAGTGAGGAGGAAGTTAGTGAGGTACAGAAGGATACTCGGGAGGAGGAGAGGCACAGGATCGGAGGGGAGGGGGTGGCCAGGTTAAATAAGGAGGGGGCGGCATGTGGCACACAGATAGGGGGAGGAACAAGGAGCCGGTTGGGTGGAGGGGCCAGTAGAAAGGATGAGGGACATGGAAGGGGGTTGAAATGGAGTAAAAGGAGCAGTCAGAGTGCTCCTGTTGGGGGATTCTGTGATCAGGGGTATCAAATGGGATAGGGAGGGAGAAGCCTGGCCAGTTAGAACAAAATGCTTCCCTGGACTAACGGTGCACAGGGACAAGCATGAGGTATATCAGCTGGCAAAGGATTGTGGGGGTTCCCCAGACATACTGGTCCACCTGGGTACACATGACATTGAGGGAAATAGTGAGCTAGAGATACAGGCAAGGTTCAGGGAGCTTGCCAGGGTCTGTCATGACATAGGTTGCACAGTTTCCTTCTCAGAAATCCTGCCGGTGCCAAGGGCTAGTGGGGAACACAAAAGGAAGATTAGAGAGATAAACCAGTGGCTCAGGGAGTGGTGTGAGGCCAGAGGGTATGGGTTGATGGGGGATTGGGGGGAGACCTGGGAGGATAAGGAGCTGTATGCTAGAGATAGGCTCCATCTCAATTTGGAGGGAAGGGAATCCTTAAGTTGAAAATAGAGGGGTTCATTGGTGAAAAGTGGGGTTTAAACTTGTGAAGGGGGAAGGATGGGAGAAAAGGCTGTCAGGGGGGCCGATAAAGGAGGGACTCTGTCTCCACCCCCCTGGGGAGCTGGAGGAATGCGGGAAAAGGCCGACTGGTAAAGTGCAGACCAGGGGAAAACAGAATCCCCATGGGAACATGAGCAGGGGAAATGGAAGTATAGGGAAAGGGTGGAAGGTAGTCCTGCTAAATGCCAGGAGCTTGGGCAATAAAATGCCTGAGCTCCAGGCGATGCTAACTGAGGGAGTGGTGGATGTGACAGTGGTCACTGAAACCTGGGCCACCACAGGACACAACTGGGACCTGAACCTGGAGGGTTACACTATGTTCAGGAAGGACAGGGGGAGGGAAGGGGAGGAGGGGTAGCAATGATAGTCAAAAACTGCATTGGCATGGGGGAGTAGAGGATGCAGAGGGAACCATAGAGGCAATTTGGTTCACCTTGATTACAAGGGGGGGCAGGAGAGTAAAAATAGGAGTGGTGTATAGACCCCCTGCACTGGAATAGGAGCTGGAGGAGAGTCTGGTGGCAGATGTTGGGAGACACTGCAGACTGGGCAGGGGAAGGGTGGTGGTGTTGGGGGATTTAAACATGCCAGAAACAGACTGGGAGACTATGACATCCTCGGTGGCCAAGGAACAGAGGTTGTTGGATGTCTTTCAAGACGCGTTCCTAACTCAGCAGGTGGGGGAACTGACCAGGGAGGCGCGGGTACTGGATGTGGTCCTGGCAGACAGTGACCAGATTGGGGCCTGAGGTAAGGGACCCGCTGAGGGAGTGACAATGCCACAGTCTGGTTCTGCCTGGACCTAGGAGGGGTAGAAGGCTGCACAAAGACGGAGGTAACTGACTTCAGGGGGGTGGATTTTAAGGAAATGGGAAGGATCCTTAAGGAGCATTTGGATGGGATTGGGTCAGACATGGACGCTGATAGTAGGTGGGAAATCATCAGGAGAGGGGTGCAGGATGCTTCCAGCACCTGTGCAAGAATAAGATGAAAATGTGGTAGAGCCTGAAAACCCTGCTGGTGGACCAGGGAGGTCCAGGAGGTGGTGCAGGGAAAGAAGGCAGCCTATAGGCAATTCAAGTGCTCAAGGAGTGAAAGGGATTGAGGGGAGTACGAGCTGATGGCTAGAAGGGCCACTAGGGTGGTGAGGGCGGCTAAGGCAAGGAAGGAGCAGAACCTGGCCAGGGAAATTAGGAGAGGGAACAAGCGGTTCTTTAGATACATTGGGGAAAACAAAGGGTGAAGGGGCAGATTAGCAGGATTAAAACAGGGGAGAGATGGGCACAAGACCCAGGGGAGCAGGCTGAGGTACTAAATGAGTACTTCATCTCAGTTTTCACCAAGGAAAATGGGGGTGCTGCATCATACATTGGAGGAGACAGTGATACTGAGAGGGGGGGCCCTTACCGATCAGTGGGTCTGGGGAGAGGGGGAGGCATCACTGGCAGGAGGGGGGAAGACTAAGCAGGGAGAAGAGGTAGCAGAAGTGGAAATCACAGCAGAGAGAGTGAGGGAAGCCCTCAGGTCCCTTAAGACGGAGAAAGCACCGGGGTCATATAAATTACATCCCAGAGTGCTAAAGGAACTTGAGGATGTCCTGGCAAAACCCCTGGTGGAGCTTTTCACCATCTCTCTGAGGACAGGGTGGGTGCCCCAGGACTAGAAGGTGGTGCATATAGTGACTATCCACAAGGGGGGATCAAGGGAGGTGGCAGGGAACTACAGGTCTGTCAGTCTGACATTGGTGGTGGGCAAGATGATGGAGGGCATTGTCAAGGAGATGCTGGGGGGGGACCTGGAAAAGTCAGGGTGCCTGGACGATAGACAGCATGGATTCATCCCGGGGAAATCATGTCAGACAAACCTTGTGGAGTTCTATGACTGGGTGATGAGTGCCTTGGACCTGGGTAGACCAGAGGACGTCCTCTTTCTAGACTTCAGCAAGGCATTTGACCCTGTTCCTCACGTGGTCCTGTTGGATAAGCTGGTAGAAATGGGGGTGGGGAACCAGATAATCAGATGGCTAGGCAATTGGCTCCAGGACTGGACCCAGAGGGTCTTAGTTAGCGGGATAGTCTCATCCCCAAGGAGGGTCATTAGTGGGGTCCCACAGGGATCAGTGCTTGGGCCCCTCCTGTTCAACGCCTATGTCTCTGACATAAGGACAGGTATCAGGAGTGAGATGAGTCTCTTTGCGGATGACTCAAAACTGGGGGCAGTGGTGGATGGGGAGGAGGGGAGGGTGGCCCTACAGGGGGACCTGGAGGCTCTGATAAGATAGTCTAGAAAGTGGAAGCTGGGGTTTAATGCAGGGAAATGCAAGGTACTACACCTGTGGGCCAGAAACCCGGGCCAAGTGTACACCCTGGGGGGGGAATGCTACAAGTCTCGATGGCTGAGAGGGACCTGGGGGTGGTGGTGGATGTCAAGATGAACAACTCAGAGACTTGTAGGAGGGCAGCAGCCAAGGCCAACAGGATGCTGGGAAGCATCGCTAGGGGGATCACCTCCAGAAGGAGGGAAGTGATACTCCCTCTGTATAACTGCTTGGTGAGGCTGCACCTCAAATACCGCATGCAGCTTTGGAGGCCACACTTAAAGAGGGACATTAAACTCCTGGAGAGGGTCCAGAGGAGGGCAACCAAAATGATTTGGGGCTTGGGGAACAGGACCTATGAGTAGAGGCTCAAAGAGCTAAATACGTACACATTGGAATAGAGAAGGGACCGGGGGGACATGATAGAGGTCTTCAGGTACATGAAGGGGGTAAATAGGGGAGGAACAGTCAGGGTGCTTTGAAGGAAGGAGGAGGGGGCCACTAGAGGGCATGGGTGGAAGCTGGAGGGGGGAAGATTCAGGGGAGAAAGGAGGAGGTGCTACTTCACTGAGAGGGTGGTGGAGCCTTGGAAGCGCCTGCCTAGGGGCTGGTGGAGGCAGAGACGGTGGAGGCGCTCAAGAGGGGTGGGACAGGTACAGGGAAGGATTCTGGAAGCAAAACCAATGTAGCAAGAATATCCGAACTGGGAAGGGAGAAGCCAGAGAAGGCGAGGGGGGCAGCAAGGTCAGCTCCCAGAGTGGGGGCTGACCAAACGAGCAGACGCGAAAGACCGTTAGGCCTATTCTGCTGGCATTTTAGTATGTTAGTAAAACAAGCTATAAACAAAGAACCTCGATGCAGAATCACTGAAAGAACAGTTACCCCAAAGGGCACTGGTAACTAATCAAGTTTCAAAAAAATACACCAGACATACTTCCATAATGCAATGCATCATGGGATGTATGCAAATTACCATGACATTTCTGGCTTATTAAGTTTACAACAATTTACATGTGTTTTAAATAGCACAACTAGCTTAATTTCTATAGTAGTCACCTAGTGCTTTTTACCATTATCAAAAACACCTAGTGCCATGGTATTTTCAACATTACAGGTTTCATAAACATAAAGTATATACAATAAGATATTTTATATCATAGTGCTATTACATACTAAATCCAACAACAATAAACACAATCTGTTTTATGTACACTTGGAGGTCACCAAAATAACCTCCCTGTACAAGGACCTGAGAGGGAAAAGGAAAATTAAAGAGGACACTGTAGCATAGTTAAGGGAGGAAAAGGGAGTGCCCACAAGTGGTCAACCTTATGGACTAGAAATAGTAAAAGATAGATTAGGCTAAGAAATAGAAGAACTGTTGCAACAGATTTAAGAAAAGGTCGGTTCTCAAGAGTGGCAGGAGCTCCCGGTCACATATCCCCCACCTTAAGAGGGAAGCAGTTATTGCAGACTGCTTACCAACTTCCTGCCCCAGGAAGGGATGGAGTTTCCACCATCCATCTTCAGAAGCTATGTCTCAGGGTCCCTATTAATGATAAACATTCAATCATAAACATGGTGGATATTATCATTTTTTTTACCCTGAGGCATAAACACATTTTTCAACAGAGACTAATGGCACCTTCTCATCTCCTTTTAGGGAAAGTCCGTTATATTTCTTAACCAAAAATCTGGATGGCTATAAAGTCCAGTACCATAGAAAGACTTTCTCTGGGGTGAGTAACTACCTGCTCCAACTCCATCAGACATGCCAGTTTTAAGCAGGGGCCCATTTCTAGGTTTAACCCCTCTACATAAACCCCACTATGACTCTTGATTCATCTCACATGTTACAGATACAGACACCTGAGGGCATACACTCAAGGTGTTACCCCAGCACAGGTTCCAATCCATTTTCCACCCACTTCTCCTTTGTAGGTTTTCACTCAGAAAAAAATGAAACACACGTACCACCTCAGACTCCTTGTCTGCCCTTGGGTACCTCTTTCTTTGACATCAGACCTGCCCCCTGATCAAATATACTACACTTTTGCCTACAGAAAGGAACCACTGCAGAGCCACATCTGGCCTTGCCTGCAACTAACTTGACCCCTCTGTCTTACAGAAAGTGTCTGTGGGAATATGAAAGGAGCAATAGTAGTTTCTACTCTCCTATTTCAACCTTTTAAAACCTATGATCTCAAATTCTTGGTCATCTTATCTCCAGGCAGGTCTCTACAGAAACTTACAGGACCCCAAGGAACCTCCCATGCTGAACACCCTGCAATTTTAAACTGCAGGTTCCTAAACCTTTTAACTCTGAGGTGTCTTAGTAAACATCCTTCTAATCACTGTGCTATTTTCAGCCATCTGCTACCATTTAATACTTTGTAACCTATGTGAAAGTTTCCCTTTTTCCAAGGGTGACATTTTTTTAAATGACCTCTACCCTCCTTAACTTTAACATACTGTAGCAGTTTGACAATATTAGTAATTTTAGCATGCAGTATACCCCAGTCAGTACTGTTAATTAGCTGCATCAATATAAGAAAAAGTCCCTTCAGCCTCATAGGCTTCTTCTTGCTTGCTTGGAGTCTTCAACCCCAGCACAATATCACTAGGCACAGTCTTACCTGGGGTCTCGCATTCCAGTTCCATACTTGCATCTTCGACCTCCAACAGGTAACATCCTATGAACAAAGGAATATCCTGCTCAGTCAGGGAGTCCTCCTCAAATGGAGCCCATGAAAAATCCTTGAACTCTTCATCCAAACTCTCCAGCAGGAACCTCTCAAGCACCTGGCACCAGTGTTCCACCTCTCTGCATAGTCGGTCTACATCCAGCCATTGCCCACTCGTCCAGTTGATCATCCTCATCAGGGTCTGCACCTCTTGGATGTTGTCTCTCGCATCACCAGTCTGCCTTGACCTGCATCTCTCCTGTCTTCTTCAGGCTTACCCTTCCTCCAAGCTCTCAGTTCCAGTCCAGGCAGTAACTTCTCTCCATCTGTCAGCCATGGTTCTGGTCAGAACTCCATGGACTTTCTTCTCTGGGTTCTTCTCTGGCAACTCCTTGTGCATCGGTCCACCTGGAATATCTGGGCGACATCCACCAGAAAATGTCCCTCTTCGGACAGTCCAGACACTTCCAGCAAGTTATCCCACTTTTGACACCAAGTCTGTGGAGGGGTTATGGGACAACAGATGGAACAGACACTGAACTTCAGGTTCAACACACAATCCCTGTGTGATGTTTATTCAAAATACAAGAAATAAGCATCTGCAATGCCATATTCCTTCTTCAGTACATCAGTTTGCAGCAACAGTCTATGAATGTCCTTTCTCTGCACTAAGCCACAACCTACTGACACTGATCTCTGATCCCAATCACCAGTTGAACTGTAGCCATACCCCTTATGCAGGCCTCATTTGCTTATGTAGTGGGGGCCCAAAAAGAAGAAAAACAAAACAAGCTATAAACAAAGAACCTCAGTGCAGAATCACTGAAAGAACAGTTACCCCAAAGGACATTGCTATCTAATCAAGTTTCAAAAAAATACATCATACATACTTCCATGATGCAGTGCATCATGGGATATATGCAAATCACCATGACATTTCTGGCTTGTTAAGTTTACAACAATTTACATGCATTTTAAATAGCACAACTAGCTTAATTTCTATAATAGTCACGTAGTATTTTTTACCATTATCAAAAACACCTAGTGCCATGGTATTTTCAACATTATAGGTTTCATAAACATAAGATATATCCATTAAGTTATTTTATAACATAGTGCTATTACATACTAAATCCAACAACAGTAAACACAATCTGTTTTACATACACTTAGAGGTCATCACAATAACCTCCCTATATGAGGACCTGAGAGGGAAAAGGAAAATTAAAGAGGACACTGTAGCATAATTAAGGGAGGAAAAGGGGGTGCCCACAGGTGGTCAACCTTATGGACTAGAAATAGTAAAGGATAGATTAGGCTAAGAAATAGAAGAACTGTTGCAACAGATTTAAGAAAAGGTCAGTCCTCAAGAGTGGCAGGAGCTCCTGGTCACAAAGACAAAATCCATAATGTGGAGGCCAGCAGAAGGGGCAGAGGCTACACTGCCTGGGAAGTTGCTGTAGCAGTTATTCCCCCCTCTGCCCAGCCACAAGGCATTCTACAGTGCCCCATCAGTGGTCACACCATCCACACTCAAACCTTAGAGGCCTGGGAGTCATATCTGCACAGGCTGGTGCTGAAAACAAAACTGACAGCTTTTCCTATAGAGATATGACAGTTATTGGAAGTCTGTTGCATCCTGCGACCCCCTGCTCCAGACATGGATCCACTATGAAGCCATCTGAGGCATGTGATTGGATGTCTGGCATCCTGCACAGCACCTCACCTTGATCCTCCTCTGGCCCTCTGCACAGCATTCTGTGCACAGCTTCTGGGGACCTGGGGGTTGTGAATGCTGACAAGTGTGCTGACTTCCAATAGTGCAGAGCTTAGTATTGTAGTTAATCACAATTTACATATACAGTATCTGGGGTGCCTTTGCAGATTGGGCCTTTAATCCCCAGATGATAGGCTTTAATTTAATATTCTTAACTGGTCTTATAAAGATTATTACAACAGTACTCTTTTTTTATGGCTGCAGGAGCAGAGCCCTGCAGACATTTTGCTATCACTGTATAAGAACCAAATACCTGCTCACCCCTGCTGCTAAATTGGCGATAGCCAGAGGCATTCTATTGCCAACCCTCACATATGGGTGTCCCATCCTGTCCTTGGCCACCAAATCTTCACTGCAACTATGGGATACTACCTTCAATAATGTGTGCAGGTATGCAACCAAAGCACCTCGACTGCAGCATCATTGTCTCTTATATCAGGACCTTGGTTGGCTCTCTCCTTCCTCTACCAGGCAGTACTACTTGCACAATTTATTTGATTCCATCCTAAGGACGTCCAAGCCTGCTATCCTGTCTGATCTCCTCAGGCCGGCCATTCCACAAGGAATCTTAGATCGGCTGATCAGACCTTACTATCCATCCCTTTTGTCAGACTAAAAGGGCATGGGCTCCTTCCATCATGCTGCCCCTACCTATGGAACCTACTACCTCAGGATCTAAGAGATGTCTCCACTCATGTGACTTTAAGAGCAAACTCAGGACTTTCCTCACTACTATGGACAAATGTGTTTGCTTGACCCTACCTGATCCACTGCATTTGTACTGTTTCTCATTGCTAGCACTTTGCCTGTCCAAGTGGGTGTTCTATACTGTGCCTTGTAATTAATGTTTTATTTTGTGCCTTGTAATTAATGTTGCCTTAACCTGTTTCTTTATAAGCCTAATGTTAGCTGTTGACAATTGTAAGTCGCTATTCTGCTCCATGACATTCTTATCATCACTTCACAGCCTCTCCTCACTTAACCCCACTGCTGCACTCTTCCTTCTTCTGTTATATCCTCTTCCCTTCAACTCCCACCAAACTCACCTTTACCTGTTCCTACCTTCATCCATGCTCCCTCCTTAGTCCCCACCCTCCTGGCTGTGCTTAGTCACCTCTCTCCACCTACTCGCCCTACTCCCACCATCTGACCTCCCCCTTCCCTGCCCTGCCATCTCTTGGTTCCACTGGCTCGGCTTGACTTTGACACTTTTGCCGCTATTGCCGTAACTCCTCCTCCTCTATCCCCCTCTCACCGACATCTTCACTCTCACCCTGCCGTCTATCGGTTCCACCAGACCGGCTGTATTTTCCTACCTCCTACCGCTGTTGCCATCTACTGCCGCTCCCCCCACCACCCTCTCTTCGCCTGCCGTCTTTTGGCTCTATAGGCCCGGCCGCAGGTTGGTACCTCACCCCGCTGTTGCCGTATCTGACGGCACCTCCTTTCCACTTAATCTCTCCCTCCCGTCCTTTTGCCAGTTTTTCCTTCCTTGTGTCTTTTCTACTGATGCCTATCCTCTCTTATTTTCTGCCTTCTACTATTCATTTTTGAGTATGTTCCATGATCAAGTGCTAAAGTATATTTTTGTTTACTAATGTATGTTACATTGCCATATATATTTCTCTCTGCATTTTTTGTACTCATTGTCTTAATAATCTGGCTGTACTCTTTGTGTATTGTAATTGTACCTCCCGGGTCGTGCCTGAAAACAGTCACTTGCTGACTAGCGCACTTACCCGGTTAACAAAAACTAAATAAATAAATAAGGGAGAAGAGATGGTGACCAGACTCCATCCCAGTCCTCTTCTACAGTGATGCACTCATTGTCCACAGAACAGAGCTCATTGGTGGTGTGTGGCGTTTCCCCTGCCCCTTCCCTCCACAGCTGCAACTGAAGTGGGATCCCCTCCCCTCCACGGGTGCACTACTTTAATGTTTCCCCTACTATCTCTCATGTTTGGCTGCATCTGCAGCAGGGGGTAATTGGAAGCTGTAGCTGCAAGAATAGGGGGGGAAGCTTCCACGGCAGAGAAGGAGAAATCAGTGGCCACAGCGGCACGGATCTGGGAGGGCTGCACCTGTGGTAGGGAAGGGGGTAGTTGGTGGCTGTAGCCATGGCAGTGAAGGCAGGCCACATCCATGACTAAGGGTGAGAGCTCAGGGCAGAAGCCAATAGGAGGAGCGCTTGACAAAGAGTGCCAACTTTGAATCCAAATTCCTCTCCCACCCACCCCCACAACACCTCCACATTAAATGGTCTCCAGAACCATGCCTAGCAGGGGATCTGGCCAATGAAAGAGAGGGCAGAGGGTGGAGTATTAAGGAGCAGAACTGAAATGAGCTTCAATGACAGCCAGTGTAGAAGTCATCAATAATAAGGTAATGTGTCTGTGCTTGGAACATTGCATTTCTACTAGTTGAAAAGTTCAAGACTATTAGGGAGCCGGTGTAGAAGTCATCAATAATAAGGTACTGTGTATGTGTTTGGAATATTGCATTTCTACCAGTTGAAAAGTTATGCTCTATTAGGAGCCAGTGTACTGTAGAAGTCATCAATAATAAGATACTGTGTCTGTACTAGGAATATTGCATTTCTAGTAATTGAAAAGTTCAAGTCTATTAGGTAGCCATATGGCACAATTGTGGGTAGGCTTGGTTTCATTTTTGGGGGCAAACTAATTATGAACTTAGAAAGGCTTAGTTTAGTTTTTACACGCTCTAGTTGTGAAAGGGGGATAGAACACTTAAAAGGAGGCTGCTCAGTAGGCTTTATTTTGTTTTTGGGGCAAACTAAGGTTGAACTTAGATATGCATATTTTAGTTTTTAACAAGATCTAGTTGTGAAAGAGGGATAGGACTTTTAAAAGGTGACAGGACAGTTAAATGGGGCTGCTCTAAAGCCTCAACAGCTCTAAGTGGGAAAAGGGGGAGTTAAGGGTTTAAAGAAATCTGCTCAACTATCTTAAATTTACTGCATGGGGGAAGGGAATTGGGAACTGGAGGAACATGTTTAGGAATGGCGGAGAAGGGGAGGAGGAGGCTTGAGGAGGGAGAGGAATCCTTCATCAGGTATGATGGGGGGTCACTGGTGGGTAAACAGAGAAATGGGAAGGTTGGTGGGCTGCAACACTGTGGAGTACCAATCTTTCTTAAAGTTGTATGGAGAGTAGGGGGATGCTTAGTATGCAACCAAATAAGGATGCTTAAAAAAGAGATCATGAATCTGCAAGAGCAACTGAGACAGGGCCATGGTGGGTTATGGTCCAACAGTGCAAGGTGATAGGAAGGCAGCTGAGGAGGAAGGGCAATTTAAGCACATGGGGGAGCAGAGGGAAATGGCTGGAGGAGGAGGAGGCCCTGAGCCAGGAAGACCCAGTCCTGGGGTCAGTGAGTCGGGGGAACCAAGTTAGTTGGGTAGATGAAAGTGGAAAGGAGGAGAAACAGGACTGGAGCAGAGGAGAGGAAGGGGTGATGGACTAGGAGTTGGAAGGGGGGGGACATGCTAGAATGAGGGAGGTAGAAGTAGGCCTAGGAGAATGGCCTTTGGAAAAACAGTTCACAGTTCAGGAAGGAAAGGAAGAAGAGAAAGGGAATGAGCTTGGAGGTGTAACTGAGGGTAGCCAGGATGAAAGTGGGATGGGGGAGTACAGATGTGGGAATTATAATAGGGGCAGAAGAGGGAACTAATGTGCAGAGGAAGAAGAAGTGTCAGGAGGAGGGGAAGGGAAGAAGGGGAAGAAGCGGTTGGAAAATGGGGTGGAATCTTAGTGCTGGGGGACTTAATACTAAGGGGAGTCAGGTCGGATAGCAGGGAAGAGAGGCATAGTTGCAAATGGGTGGAGGCCATGCCAGGAATGGCAGCAGAAAGGGTGGGGCCATCTGTTTTGAAGTATGCTAGAAGGGGTAGGGAGAAACCTCATTTAATTATGCATTTATGGACAAATGACCTGGCTGATAGGATGGTGGATGTAGTTCAGAGGAGGTTGGAGGAATTAGGACCAATATGTGAGGGGACAGGAAGATCAGTAACTTTCTCAGAGATACTTCCTGTCCCCAAGGTGAGCACTGCAAGAAAATGGAGAATAGAGGAATTTAATAAATGGCAAGGAACTTGGTGTTGGGCCAGGGGGTATGGGCTGGTGGGGTGGGGAGGGACCTGGGAAGACGGTAGTCTTTACTCAAAGGATAGACTACACTTAAGCAAGCAGGGCAAGAGAACGTTGAAAAAGGGGTTAAGTGACTACATAGATGAGGCTGGGTATTTAAACTAGGAGCGGGGGCATGGCAAGAGGGCAGGAGGCAAGCAGAGGCCACAGACTGGGAAGACAAATGAGTTTACCTCCCCATAACAGAGGCAAGGGATTAAGGGCAAGTACTAGAGAGGATGTTAGTAAGGGATGGAAGAAGGGGAGGGGGGAGGCAAGGGGGTGAAAGGTGGTCACCTTGAATGCTAGAAGCCAGGGGAATAAAATGGTAGAGTTTCAGACCATCATGGCAGAGGGGGAGGTGGATGTGGTGGCCGTTACTGAAACATGGGCCACCCAGTACCATGACTGAGACCTGGTAGTACCATGGTACAGGATATTCCACAGAGATAGAGTAATGGGGAAAGGAGGGGAGTGGCGCTATATGTGAGGGAAGAACTGAAGTGTGTACGGGAGGTGGGGGAGGAGGGCAGGATGGAGTCACTATGGATGCAAATCCAGGACTCATGGAACAGGAGTCTCAGGATGAGTGTGCTGTACAGACTGTCCTCCCAGACAAAATAACTGGACAGGGAACTAGCGGGACAGATCAGGAGGACATGTGGAAAGGGAACTGTGGTGATCATAGAGGACTTCAGCCTGCTGGGGGTGGATTGGAACACCCCAGCAACATACAATAGAAGGGAGCAGGTATTGCCAGACACCTTCCAGGACAACTTTCTGATGCAGATGGTCAATGAACCGACAAGGTTAGGGAACACCCTCCACCTCATGCTGGCAAATGGGGAGTTTGTGAGAGAACTGAGAGTGGAAGAACCACTGGCGGGGATTGACCACCAATCAGTATGGTTCACATTGAATTTGGATAAGGAAAGTGTAGTATCCAACACAAGGGTGTTGGACTTCAGGAGGGCCAACTTTGAGAGGATGGGGAAAGTAGCAAAAGAGTACCTGGCCACAATTCAACCTAGTATGGACACTAACCAGAGGTGGGAGCTCATAAAGCTCGAGGTAGCCGAGGTAATTAAAACCTGCAGCAGGGCTAAAAATAAGAAGGTGAGGGCAGAGAAGCCTAACTAGGTGAACAAAGGTGTCATGGAAAAGGTAAGGAAGAAAAGAGCCACATTCAGGATGTATAAAAGAACAAGGAGGGAGGAGGACAGGGAGGAGTACCTGAAGGAAGCAAAGGAGGTGACAAGGCTAGTAAGGGCAACCAAGGTGTCCGAAGAGATCAGGCTGGTACAGGGCATTTAGGAGGGGGAGAAGGAATTCTTCAGGTACATCAAAGAGAAAAGGAGCTGTAAGGACAATATTGTAAGGATTAAGAAGGACGGGGTTGGGTGGAAGCAGGGGATGGAAAGGTAGAAGCGCTAAATGACTACTTCTGCTCAGTATTTACTAACAAAAGGGGGGAGATACCCAAGGGTGGTTTGAGATCAGAAATGGAGGGAGAGAGGGTAACAGACAGGGAAATAACAGGGTACAGGGTGCTGGAGGGCCTGAGGGCACTGATGGTGGACAAGGCACCAGGGCCATATTGTATTCATCCCAGGGTTCTGACAGAAGTGGTAGAGGTCTTAGCAAGGCCTTTAGCAGACCTATTCAATGCCTCACTGGATTCTGGGTGTGTACCTCAGGACTGGAGGATGGCTTACATGGCATCTGTCCATAAGAGTGGCCCCAAGGGTGAACCAGGGGAATTATAGACTGGTGAGCCTCACATCCATCATGGGTAAGCTGATGGAGTCAATCCTTAAGGAGAGGCTGCTTGCCCGTCTGGAAGCCCATGGACTGAAGGACAATAGACAGCATGGCTTTGTCACTGGCAGATCCTGCCAGATCAACCTGGTGGATTACTATGACTGGGTAACTAGACAACTGGACAGGGCCATGCAGTGGATGTCCTGTACCTGGACTTCAGTAAGGCATTTGACTCAGTGCTGCTTGGGAGACTGGGAAGTAAGCTACAAGGTACAAGAGTGGGGTGTGAAGATGGTGGGAAGGGTAGTGAACTGGTTGAAAGGCAGGTAGCAGAGAGTGGTGGTAGAAGGGGAGCTATCATCCCCAAGGGCAGTGATGAGTGGAGTTCTGCAGGACTCGGTGTTGGGACCAGTGTTGTTTGGGATATTCATTGCAGACATTTTGGTGGGCATCAAGAGCAAATTGGGGGGGGGGATTGTTTAACCAGGAAAGGCACACTAAGCCAGAGCTTGACTCCAGGTGCCACCTGGGAGCACAAGGAAGTTAAGGGACTTGCTAAGGGTCACACAGTATGCAAGTGGAAGCTGTGGGATTCAAACCCAGGTCTGGTCTGTTGGATGTCACCAGATTTGCAGCTCAGAGCCTTAGACCACTGCACTATACTGCCTCTGTTTGCTGATGACACCAAGATGGAAGCAGTGGTGGATGACCTGGGGGGGATAGGCAAGGGTTGCAGGAGGACATGTCAAAACTGGAGATCTGGTCAGAAACCTGGCAGCAAGAGTTCAATGCCAAAAAATGCAAGGTGCTGCATTTTGGGACTAAAAATCTTAGAAGGAACTAACTACTGGGGTGAGCAGTTAGCTGTAACTGAGGAGGAGAAGGATCTGGGGGTGCTCATTACAGGAGTGATGAACAACTCAGCACAATGTAGAAATGCAGCTGCAAAGGTCAACAGGATGCTGGACTGTATTGCTAGGGGTGTATCCTCAAGGAGGGAGGTGATCCTGCCATTATATAGATTGCTGGTTAGACCACACCTGGAGTACTGTGTGCAATACTGGCAGCTGTACCTGAAGAGTGACATTAGGTTACTGGAGGGAGTGTAGCACAGGGTGACAAAGATGATCAATGGTCTGGGGGATTTACCTTATGAGAGTAGGCAGAGGAAACTGAACATGAACTCATTGGAGGAGAGGAGGGAGAGGAGAGATATGATTGAAACCTTCAAGTACATAAAAGGAATAAACATGTCTTATAAGGAGGGGCTTTTCAAACTAAGGGAGGGGAGGGACACCTGAGGCCATGATATGAGATTGGATGGAGGAGGAGACAGTTTTTTATGGAGAGGGTGGTAGCCAAGTGGAACGCATTTCCGGCAGATGTGGTATCCAGTAGAACAGTGGGCAGCTTCAAAAGGGAATGGGGCAGGGCAAGCGGGAGGGTCAAGGGAGAGGGGATAAGGGAGGGAGGGTCAACTGCAGAATTAAGTCTGGTAGCTGCACCATCAAGCAGACTTGGTAGAGCACATAGGCCTTTTTCTGCTGCTGGTTTTCATATGTTCATACTTCAACATTTTCCCTGCCGTGCATGTGCAAGGAGCTCACGGCAGAGACATTCACTGTGCCCACAATGGCCAATGTATCTCAGTGTGCATGCTACTTTACTTCTGCAGCTGCACTTACATAAACTCCAGTGGCCATCTTGGACACAGCGGACTTTTCAAGCTCAGTGTCATGAGCGCCATTTTTTCTTAACGGCTTATGCAGCCATGTTTGCTGTGACCAGAACTTGTAATTTAAAAGACATTTAGCTGTCCTTATATGCATCATAGTACAAGGCGATGTTCCTTACGCATGTATGTGAGAGGCTGCCCAACTCAAAAACAGGAGAAAGATTATTTACACACTATATCCATATGTACTAAATAATTCACTAGTGTTATATTTATCAAATTAATCTCAATATAGTTTTAAAATTACAGTAAACTTCAAACAATCTATGGATAACATCGACTTGTGAATGCTTTCTGGTTTCATTAAGCATTATCCATTCTATTTTATAATAGTTTTGTTATGTATTATGACATTGGGTTGTTTGAACCTGTTTTTTTGTTGTTTTTTTTTTTACTGTATGTTAGGTATGGCTGAAATGGCTATTTTTAACTAGTCTACCTCCTGGGGAACCGATTAAACTAAAATACCTTGTGTATTAATGGATGGGTACTGTATAACATTTTATTCTTCTGCATTTTATTTATTGACATTTCTGTAGGATAGAATTCTCATTTCACTTTTTGTCAGGCCAGGGTCGGAAGGATAGTGTGGTATACTGTACGGGTTCAAGTTTTCTTTGCTACATCCCATTCAGTGTGTTATGCACTGAGCTGAATGTAGTGGTGGCACCACCCAATGCCAGGATTAAACATTCCTCAAGTGTTCCATCCTAGGAACATGCAGACTTTCAACTGTTTAAATACAGTACAATACAACAGTAGTTCTGTGCTGTGTTCATCCCTGATGAGCTCCTCCTGGGGAGTTATGAACTCATTTCACATGTGACCTTTTACAGCTGCCAGATTGGAATGTTGTTTTGGCTGATTTGGTTACAGCATGATTTGAAGCCAAGTCTTAGAGGTGAAAGGTCAGTGATTTAATCCGCTGCACTGTCCAATTTCTTACTTAAATACTTAAACAATCCAAAAACTTAGATCACAGTCTTCTTTTCTGTGACCTTTATAAAACTGATAGTATACTTGTTTTTTGTAGTCATAAGTTGCTGGTACAGTATTAGTCACCACAGACACAAATTATGATGAGACAGGAAAACACAGCCAATATATAGGAATTGGAACCAGGAAGCCTTAAAGGAGCACTACATCCTAACATATCGTAAATGTTGTTTTCTTGTTACTAATCCGTTCCTTTATTATAGCAGTTGGGGATATAATATGTGTTTTAGTTTACTTTTACTGTTAACTTTAGTCCTCTTTAACTGTCCTGAGTGTCTCCATTTTCTCACTGCTGAAATCTCAGTTTGTTCACAAAAGCTGCATTAGCAGTGAAAGGTTGTCACTGAACCCATTTACACTATGCATTTCTTTACACCAAGTCTAAATAACCTTATATACTTTCAAGAAATACACGAAGTGAAAGTGATTTACAAGAAAAAGTTCTACTCTACCACTGCTAAGAAGTTTTTTGAAACAAACTGAATGATAAATGGGGGCTGTTTCACACCTCTCCTTTTTGTTTTGTTATACTAAATTAGCCACCTGCAACACTCAACTAATACATCAACTTTTCACTGATAATGCAGCTCTCCAGAACAACTAACTTTTCAACAATCAGAAAATGTAATCAACAATCAGAAAATAGTCACCCAGGATAGTGACAATCAATGCTAACAGGTAAACTAAAACACATGATTATATCCCCAACTGCTATAGAAATGGAGCTGATTGGTGGCAAGAAAATAGATAACATTTGCAATATGTGAGGATGTAATGCTCCTTTCAGTGTTGTCCAGAAACTCTACCAGCATAACTATCAGACTGATTGGGTAGCCCAAGCTTCCTGTGATCACAATACTTTAAATGTTTTAAAGCAGCAATGCAATAAGAAAATGTGTTTTCTAGGGCCAGCCCACCTGCACAGTGGTTGGATTTCCACTTGCGACGCTGGCAACCTGGGTTCAGGAATGGATTCGGGTCATCACAGGGCCAGCCAGGGGAAGAAGGATCGAGTGTCCCATGACTGCTCTTCTTCTCTGGGGGGAGGTTGCGGGATGCCGCTGGTGCAAGGGGGACTCCTGGTTGAGGCCAGGAGTGCCACAAGCATATGGCAACAACAAGGTAACTAGGGGGGCGGGATGGACGCTGGCATCATTGCACATTCCCGCCCCCCCCAAAAAAGGGAGAAAAGTCAAACCTGCCTTCTCTCTGCCTATATGGTGCCCTCTCCATGGCTGCAATCAGCTCCCTAGGCCAACTCCCACCCTATCCCATTGTTCGTGGCACCTTAAGGGGAGGGTGCCATGTCTCTGCCCTGGGGGGCAATCCAAGGGGTCCCAGAAGAACTGCTCATGTGGGGATACTGCAACCAAGGAGTCCATGACCGGGCAGATGGCCGGCGGAGAGAGAAGTGAAGTTGTAAAAAGAATAAATAAAAAAAAAATATTGTTTTCTTATAAAGCTAGTTTAAATGATAAATACTACAAATATTCACACACCTTTCAAATCTACTTGTCTAGGTACATTCTCTGCTGTGCACCATATTTTTTTTTCTTGACCCTAACCCATGCCAGGTCTACAATGCTATTGGTATACCGAAAGTTGTGGCTCTTTTTTTGTTCCTTGATAAAAAAGCAAATTAATTAAAACATTCATGAAATACCGAAATTTTGGTGGAACTAGACAATTTTACCACCAACTGAAACTGGAAGATGACTAGAAACATTTATACTAAAAAATGGTAGGGTTAAATTTTGTGCCCGGTTTTGTTGCAAGGCTACTTTAAATCAAACAAGTATAAACATGTTACTATAGACAGAAAAGAGTTTATGGCAAGGTATAGCTGCTTCACTGGAAATACAAACTGCAGTAAGAAACAAGCAATGCAATCCAATCGACAATTATCGGCAAAAATTAAAAGACCACTGAAAACTCAAGATAACCAGGTGTTCTGACAGCTCAATTGAAAGAACACCTGGGTAATGTTCAGCAGGTAATTATTCAATCCCCACTTGCACCACAATTTTTAGTTCTTAATATATTTCCTGTTTTCCAGTGAAATGCATAAACAGCCAGTGATACAATTACCTCAATAACTATACATTAAATTATTTTTTCTGTTATAAGTTAGCAATGTCCTTGCTTCTATGTGTTAAGACATGCATAACAAGTTTAACACAGTGATACTTCTATTAATCAGAAGGTAATATCCCTCATGTAACTATACCAGTGAGGTGCTACTTGATGATCCTTAGAATATATAGTGGGAGAATCATTACGCATTTCTGTCTGCAAAATCAGGGGAGTTTCATTGCACCAAATCAAGACTAAGACAATAAACCTGTCATGACAGTTTTTAATCTGAATGGTATCTGACTTAATTAAATGCATAATTTTAGACTTTAAAATCCCATATTTGCAGGAGAAGCTATCATCCCAGGACATACCACATGCATCATATATTGGAATAGTAGAGTTTTACAGGATATGGTATGAATTTCACCTTGGAATTCTGGGAAAAATCTAGTGCAGGATAAGTTTCAGAGCTCTTCTTAGTGGATCAGTAAGCATGGTGAGAATTGACAGAGCTGTGCAACTTATGTTTAGCTGCATCCAAGAAATAGCCTTTCCAGTTGCTGTGTGATCTGTTGGAAAAGTCAATATGTGCAAGGTGTATTTTGTCTAAGACCCATGCAGTAAGTCATTTCAGAATTAAAATTTCCTTATTTTTTTATCTATTTAATTCTAGCAAATCAGAATAGATTTTATTGATCAGCAGACATTGCCATTATAATATTTATTACACAACACATACATTATAAAATCCTATATCTATATTTGCATATAAAAACACAAGATAAAATTGCATATAAACAGTGGTCCAGCTAATTTTAAATGTAGTTATAAATCATAGGATCACACATTTATAAATTGCAAGAATAGTAAAGCACATTAAACCCATTGCACTGACTGTGTATCATCATCATATAATTTCATTTGATCTAGAGTTTTAATGAAGGAGACCACAAAGTCCAATACTGAAACTGAATAAGAATTGAGTAAATAAGTAACTTGACATTTTGGTTCCAATTATATGTCTGCAAATATCTTACCTAAATATTTTTTCCTATAGGAATTGTACAGAGCGCATAAAATTAAGATATGGGTTACATCATCTATCATCTATACCCAATTTGCATTTACAAAGATCCTCATTCTTGTCCTCTGTATAAACTTTAGTCTCTGACTGTTATGGTATTTGAATCTGTATTTTGTGGGTCTTTGGCCAGGTTTGGTAAGGTTCAAAAGATATATATATTTTTTTTATTTTTGGCTATTTGCTAATTTTATATTGAGAACATATACTAATTTCCTTCTGTATGTAAATATCCCTGAATCTTTGTTTTATCAATGATTTCTCTGTACTAAAAGGTTTCAAAAACGCATCTAAAAGGCAGTACAGTTAACCCATTTAGTCTAACCTGTTCCGCTAAGAATGTTATGCTAGGGAAATACAGTGTTCCCTCTCCGAAAAAAAAACCCTCTATAACAAACTCCCTCTTTTAGCGAACACCTTTGATGGCTTTCATTGTCATTGTTGACTAAGTAGGCATATTAGCACCTCACCATAGAGAGGGAGCACTGTACAATCCTTGGTTTGTGTAGATTAATTCTTCCTCTATGCATTTTCTAGTTAGCCTTTCTTCCCTCATTATGTAAACTTTTAACAAATAAAGGCTCTCTCATTAACTATAAATTGTGTAGGTATTCAGCCTAACTCTGCTGTAACTAAAGTTGATGGAGCATTTTGAGGTAATCTTAGTAATTTCTTATAATGGAGATTGAGTGACTTTTCTATTTTCTTTGATTTAGAGTATCCCCATTCTTCTGATCTATAGAGCAACTGACTTTTTATTTTTACATTTACTACATTAAGACATCCTTTTGTTGAACTATTCCTATATTTATGATCAAAATTAGATAAAACCAGTATACATTTCTTAACTATTTTGGAGAGCTCTTCAATGTATTTTGTGCAGGTCAAAGTGTCTGAGAAGGGAAGTGGATAAAAACTTGACAGCTTTGGTAGCTTTACCTTCTCTGTTGTCTGTAATTGATTACAGTGCAATTTGTTTCTGCACAGTGGTCATTTACAAAGCATTCAAAAGTTCAGTAGGCCAAGGCTTGTTCTGGGATAATCTTTGCTGCTTTCTGAAATCAATTTCTCTGAAGCTGTCTCTATCTTCAATATGCCAGTAAATGCCTAGGCAAAGATACTGACAGCATTTAAAAAAGAGGTATATAAAATAACTTGCAGACATCTATCAACAAATAATATACTACAGGAATTTAAAATGTGAAGTTACTGAGAATGACTGTTGAAATGTTAGAATGCAAAATTAGTAAAATGCTTACACACTATAGATACTAAACTTCAGAGTCAAAGGTATTCTCAGAAATATAGTAAGACAGTCTCTTCAATAAGGTTTTAAGTTTAAGCTATTGGTGTTTATCTTTAAGTATTTAATGACCTTTAAATTAATCCATAAGTGATTTATATCTGAAAAATCTTATCTCTAGGATCTATTCATTTTGTCTGGTGTCATCGGGATAATCATGTAATGAAAAGAGTTTTAAACAAGGGTCTACTCCTTATGACAGCTCTGGTCAGTGTTTACCTGATGGTGACTTGGCTGAGAATGCCAGAACAACAGTGCTTGCTCACCTTGTATTTCAAAAACCACATGATCTGACTGGCGTAAAAACAAAGTGCTCTTAGACGTATATAAACTGTGTATCCATGTAAATATCATAACTAAAAATATACTATTTTCAAAGAATGTGTATATATCAGCTAATATTTGTTTCATACAAAAGATGTTGGCAAGAACGCCACTGTGTGTCTACTATTCTACCCCCCTTAATCCACAAACTGGTCTGAGTTTCAAGGTAGATACAGTACAAAAATATATATTTCTTAATCATATACTATCCTGTTTTTATTACATTCTCTCTTTGTTCATCCAGTTTCCTATCTTCACAGTTTTCCCTTTGATTTTCTGTTTATCTCTGTCCTCTCTTGGTGTACCCTTGTCCTCATAGAATCATAGAATCTTGATGGCAGAAAAGAACCCCATTGGCTCATCTAGTCTGCCCTTTGCCCCCTTACTCATCCCTCCTCCCACTGCCCCCCACTACTAAGCCCTGTATGTCTGTCCCATGTCCTCTAGAATCCCTCCACCATTTTAGCCCCCACCACCTTATCTGGTAGTCTGTTCCAGGCCTCCACCACCATCTCCATAAAGAATCACCCCCTCACATTGCCTCTGTATCTTCCTTCCTGCAGTCTTAGGCTATGCCCTTTAGTTATAGCCCCCTCCTTCCTTTTAAGTAAACAACCCCCCTTTACTTTGTTGATCCCCTTCATGTACTTAAAAGTTTCAATCTTGTCCCAACTCTTCCTTCTAGTTTCCAACATGTACAGATCCAATTCCTTACACCTCTGCTTGTATGTCTTCCCTCGCATACCCTGCACCATCCCCGTTGCCATTCTTTGAGCTCTTTCTATCTTATCTAAGTCCTTTTGCAGGTGTGGTCTCCAGAACTGGACTCCATACTGTAGCTGTGGCCTCACCATGGCTTTGTAGAGGGGCATCAGTACTTCCCTCCTTCTGCTAGTAATGCCCCTGCTGATGCATGCCAACATTCCATTGGCCTTCAACACCACCCTGCTACATTGGTTACCTAGCTTAAAGTTGCTTGATACTATAATCCCCAGATCCCTCTCCTGCTCCATTACTTTAATGACCTCCCCTCCTAGGGTGTAACCTACTCATGGATTTCTACATCCCAAGTGCATCACAGCACAATTTTGGCATTGAATTTCAGTTGCCAAGTCTTTGACTATCCCTCAAGAATCTTTAGTTCCTGCCTCATATCCTCCACCCCCCGGGGTGTCCCCCCTACTGCAGATTTTCATATCTTAAGCAAATAGGCACACCCTCCCCCTTAGCCCCCCGCTATATCACTGATGTAAATATTAAAAAAGAAGAGACCCAGTACTGACCCCTGGGGCACCCCACTCATCACCCATCCACCCTGGAGTACACCCCTTTTATCACCACTCTCTGGCTGCTTCCCACCTACCATTTCTCCACCCACCTTGTTATTTTCCCACCCACCTCTATAATTTCCAGCTTACATACCAACCTTCTGTGAGGAACAGTGTCAAAGGCCTTGCTAAAGTCCAGATAGGCTGTATCTACCACCCCTCCATGGTCAACCACCTGCACTACCCAATTGAAGAATCAATCAAGTTTGTCTAGCATGACTTCCCTTTCATGAAGCTGTGCTGCCTGTTGTCCTACAATCCACTATCCTCCAGGTAGTTCACCACCCTATCCTTCATTAGTGCCTCCATGACCTTTCCCACCACTGAGGTGAGGCTGACAGGGTGATTGTTCACCGTCACCTTCCTGCTACCTCCCTTGTGCAACAGCATCACATATGTCCTCTCCCAGTCCCCCAGCACCCTTCCCAAGTCACAGAGACAAGCTGAATAGCCTCATCAGTGGGGCAACCAGCTCCTCCTTCAATTCCTGGATCACCCTTGGGTGCAAACCATCCAGCCCCATTGCCTTCTCCACCTTCAACCTGCCTAGCTCCACTGAGCCTAAGCTAGGCCTTTTCAAACACAACCTCAAGGAATTTCTCCTTGTGGGCTTGGCCTGCAACTGCACCTAGCCTCCCTCCTGACAGCCTCTGGCCTCTTCCCTCCACCCTCCTCTCTCTCTCTCTCTTGCACTCAATTAAATCACAGCTGATAGCCCTCTCTGCAGAGTTATCCTTGCATTTGAATTCATGATTAAATTGTAACTTTACTACTGAATCTCCTGTATGCATCATGACTCTGGGTTTGTATCAACCCTCGGACTATACTTTTAATATCTTGATTGAAATGTGATTTTAATATTGAAACTCCTGAAGGTATCATGACTCTGGGTTTGCATCAACCCTCAGATTGCTGTCTATGCACTCTTTCACATTTCTTGTTAGCACCTTCATTGTTCATGTACTGTAATTAATTTACTGTTTTAACTGATTGTATAAGCTAATGTGAAGCCTATGCAAATGAGTCTATGACTTAAAGGTTTGTAATTCTGATACCTTAACAAATAAAATAAATAAATACTTCCTCCCTAACTCTTTCTATGCTGAACAGGTTCTGGTCCACCATTTTGTCCACACTGCCCCTTCCCCTGAGTCAAGGTCCCCTACTCTCTTCCTCCTCCATAAATACAGCGCAAAAGTGCTTCTTAAGTTCTTCCACTTTTTTCCAGTTCCCTTCTAGTGGTATCCCTCCCTCTTCCCTCAGCCTTGCAATCCCCTGCCTTGCCTTCCTTCTTTCCCTCACATTTAAAAAATGTTTTGTCTCCCCTTTTGGCCTGCTTAGCTAGTCTCTCCTCAGTATCTGCTTTGACCCTCCTTATCTTCTTCCTTGCTAGTCTCCTCATCTCCCTATAAGCCTCCCTGTCCTCCTCCCTTTCTGTCCTCTTATATTTTTTGAAAGCCTTTCTCCTGTATCAACTGCTCCCAACATCTCCCTTGTAAACTAAAGTGGTCTCCTCTTTTTCTGTTCTTCCTTACCTTCTTTATGCACAATCAAATGTTGTGAGAGCACTAAAAGAGAGGATACAAGAGCATATTTGCTTGATTATACATCAGAAATTGGATAAACCAGTGAGTAAACACTTGTGTGAGAGGCACCAATCAGACCCTAGCTGCTTTAGGTTTATGGGACTGGAAAATGTACAAACTCCATCAAGAGGAGGAGATAAACAAAACCTCCTCATGCAGAGAGAAAGTTTTTGGATTTTTAAAACAGACACAGTAAGGCCTAATGGTCTTAATGGATGATTCTGCCAAGATTTTGAGAAGTTGTAGGACTTAGATATAAGGATTACTAAAATATATAGAATCAAAATAATACTGCATTATGTGATTTGTAGTTGCTTAGTGTTATGCTTTTTCTTCCTTTCTTCTAGATCCTTCACTTATTTCCAATGCAGAGGGCCTAACATGAACAACTCTTTCCTAAATAAAGATAAAGGAAAAAGGGTTAGAAAGAATATTGGGCTTACGTGAAATATGGAGAATTGTTCATGCACAAAGGCATGATAGTCAAAAATAAATATTTAAAACCCAACTTTTGATTTAACATGTTATTTTGAAAACCTTGTGCTTAAAAGATGATTTATTAGCGATATCTGGATAGTTAACTAATACAGAAATACTTTATTGTGTTGGTGTATCCCTTGTTTAGGAGATCCCACATGTGTAAAAGATGAAACTTTTAATATTTAATTAAAATAGCATTCCAGATATAAGCTCTTTAAATCAGAACTTTTTCCTGCCTTGTAATGTAGTAATCACATTTTTCAATAGTTTATAAAAATAGTTTTGAGTAGTGTTGTTTAAAAAGAATGTAATGTTAATAAATAATGTTTACTGTTTATAAAAACAATTTTAACCAATGGATGTAGGGACACCCCCTATTGTGATGTCATGCACTATTGAATGTATAAAACGTGTAGTCTTTTCACTTTGGTTTATGCCCCCTGGAAGGCATGTTGCCGAGGAGTTAGTGGCTCCCACTGTGGCAGAATAAAATCAACAATTTAGTTGGATAACTCTGGTCAGTGTTTTATTGGAGCACTTCTAATTTTGGTTTAGTTGAGAACATATGGTTTGGCAACCTTTTATGAAGCGAACCTACCTAAGACTGGAGCGCAGCACTCTCTTTGTGAATTTTATTGATTATGCTGCTTTGTGCTGTGAACGTCTAAGTACCTAATGGTGCTAGGTAATGTGAAACCTCACCTTTGCAATTTAACAGTGGGAGCCAAAAGTGACTACGCTAAGGTTTAAATGATTTTATTTTGAAGCTTCTGCATTAAATATCCCAAGTGTTTTACAAAGGTTCTTGACTTAAAGTTTTGTAAAGCGCTTTGTGTCTGAGAGGACCGTTTGCTAAATAATTAAATTTAATTAAATTACTGGCAGTGATGTTGAAAGATGTGCTGAAAGTAATTAATGCAAATATTGCGAGCAGTAGCTTCAGTCTAGAAAGCCTGTCTTCACTACAAAGCAGGAAGCAACGTCTGAAGGCTAATCTTGAAGGGAGAGACAATGGTGGAACAGCCCTAGCTACAGATGGCAGTACCAGAGGTAATATTAAACATTCTTTTGTTAAATTGGAATGTCTGTTATTTAAAGAAGTTAACTTGAGTTACAACATTACATCGTTGGAATTGTATATAGAGAAAAATCAAGCACTGCGGGGGCTACGAGTTACTAAAGCACCAGCATGCAGCTTTAATAATTTTAAAAGGAAGAATGAATGGTTAAAAATATCAGAAGAAGCCTCGCTAGCATATACAAAGTCAATAATCAAAGAAAATACAGAGGACTATCAAGAATTAACAGAAAGTTTAAAGAAAGCTAAAGAGGAAGTAACACTGTATAAAGACCATCAGGAATTTGCACAGCTTGACAAATTGCTGGAAAACAAGATAAAAAAAACATGAAAAGGATGTAATAGAGTGAAAACAAGATAAACTAATAAGAGACACTAAGGACTACGAGACAGGCACTCCCTATATGCAACCAAAAACAGAAGAAAGAAGGTCAAGAAGTCGAGGGAGGTCACTAAACAGAAGCTGAAATATACTGTACATATATCTAAAAATAGTAAATCACAAAGCTTTGAACCAACTGGAGGCAGAAACAAAAAAGTAACCATAGACCTGACAAATAACTTTGGCAAAGACTACTTTTTAGGAGAAAATCTAAGACCACAAAGAAAAGAAATAGACGGACCAGAAGAGGAAAATAAGGAGGTGGAGGGAGAGGGAAACAGCAACAAGAAACAAACTCTCAGGATAAGCAAGAATCCCAACTACAAACTGTGAACCTAAGTAATTATGAATTGACAAACCCCCAGATTTCTTTGCTATGGAAAGGCTTCAATTTTGTCCCAACCCCGATAGTAAATCAGTTCGCAATTTTTGTTGATATCTTTAAATTATTTCATAAAATCAGATTGAAGTATTTTTTTCAAGATAAGCAGAGCAAGAGTAATTTAGAAAACTCACCAGAAATGGGTGCAGGTGAACAACTACGTATTGAAAAGCATACGAGGAAGACCTGGACTACGCTATTCAAGCTGCTTTTCAACTCGAGGACATAGTGGAAAATGAGATAGCTGGACATGATCATGGAGACTTAAATAACAATGGTGAATCAACAAAGGACATATGTTCTAATTTTTAAAAATAAGACAGGCACTCTTTAAGTGTAATTCTGACTTTTGTCCTGTTGTTTTTAGTAGCAGCATCACTGCATTTGAAAATCTAATTGTTTACAAGGTAAGACAATTACTATGTGATGTCAAAGATAAAAAAAAGTTTCAAAAAATTTAAGTAATGCTGAATGTAAAGCACTTAAAGAACTATCTGATAATGAGAATATTATTCTCAAATGAGCTGATAAAGGAGGAAATATTGTAATTATGACAAACAATCAATATAGAAATACAGTGGAAAAATGTATTTATGATGTCAATAATTACAAGAAATTTACCAGTAACCCAACTTACCAGTATAAAAAAGAGTTATATTTATTTTTAGAAAAAGCATCACATTCTGGTTATAGAAATATTGAAGAATTTAAATATTTATATAATGAGTATCCTATAGTTCCAGCATTTTACTGCCTGCCTAAAATACACAAGGATCACCAGGAACCACCAGGGAGACCTACAGTATAGTCTCGGGGGTTGGTTCATTGACAGAACATTTATGTGATTTTATTGATTTCTTTCTTCAATTTAGTATGGTAAAACTACCATCATACCTAAAGGATTCTGGAGACACTGAAAAAAATTAAAGATTTAAAATGGGGAAATTAGTTTTACTGGATAGCAATTGATGTGGAATCCTTGTACACTTCAATAAGGCATCTGGATAGTATTAGGGCTGCAAGGTTCTTTTTAGAACAAGATATGCCCTATACAGATACACCAGTTGACTTTATTATTGAAGCACCAACATTTGTATTAAACCATGGATATTTTGAATTTAACAATGAATATTTGTTGCAGACATGTGGGACAGCTATGGGGGCATCAATGGCTCCAGCTTATGCTAACCTGTTTATGGGCCTGTGGGAATTACAACACCTGAATAATTGAGCACAGAACTCCTTTCTTAGAAATATTGTGAGATGGGGTAGATTTATAGATGATTGTCTGTGTGTATGGAAAGGGTCCAAGGAACAGGCCCATGAATTCATAAAATGGTTAAATGAGAATGACTGGAATTTAAGATTTACTTCCAATATAGAGAAAGATAGTATTAACTTTCTGGATATTACATTTATAGAACATTCTGATACATGTAGTATAAATACAAAAGGTTATAGGAAGGAAACTGCATTGAATCCCATGCTTAGATATAATAGCTCACACCCACAAAAATTGAAAAATTCCATACCTTATAGTCAACTGCTGAGAATAATGAGAAACTGTACTAATGATGGGGACTTTCAGCAACAGGCTAATGAAATGCTAGACAGATTTAGAACAAGAGAGTATAAAGAACAAGTATTGATAGAAGCATTTAATAAAGTACAGACTATGGCTCAGAAAGATTTATTGGAGTGTAAAAGAGAATCTAAAGAAAAAAAACATGAACCAAAAAATCACATTCTTAACAGAATATAATGCATTGTCAGGATGCATAGGGAATATTATTTTGAATGGCTGGGAACTCTTAAAGGATGACAATGTATTGAGGGAAATAGTCTCAGATAGCCCTAGAATTACCTATAAAAGGGCAGCAACATTACAAGACAAACTGACAAGAAGTCAGTTTTATGAAAAGAAAAAGCAAGATAGACAAGGATGGTTACCAGTGAAACCAGCAGGTGTCTACAGATGTAGTAGATGCAACACTTGTAAGTATATGCAGCAAGGAAAAAACTTAGTTCTACCAAGTGGAATGAATATTTCAATAGAAAATTTTATAACGTGCACAACAACTTTTATTGTATATATTCTATAGTGTAGATGTGGCCTATATTATATAGGCAAGACAGTGAGAGCACTAAAAGAGAGGCTACAAGAGCATATTCACTTGATTATAAATCAGAAATTGGATAAACCAGTCAGTAGACACTTTTGTGAAAGGCACCAATCAGACCCTAGCTGCCTTAGGTTTATGGGACTGGAAAATGTACAAACTCCATCAAGAGGAGGAGATAGACAAAACCTCCTCATGCAGACAGAAAGTTTTTGGATTTTTAAAACAGACACAGTAAGACCTAATGGCCTTAATGAAAGATGGGACTTGAAGCCATTCCTGAAGTATAAATAATTTCAAAGTGCTAACATAGGCCCTATGCTTTAGGTAGATTCTGCCAAGATTTTGAGAAGTCATAGGACTTAGATGTAAGGATTACTAAAATATATGGAGTTAAAATAATACTGCATTATGTGATTTGTAGTTGCTTAATGTTGTGCTTTTTCTCCCTTTCTTCTAGATCCCTCACTTATTTCCGGTGCAGAGGGCCTAACATGAACTACTCTCTCCTAAATAAGGATAAAGGAAAAAGAGTTAGAAAGAATATTGGGCTTACATGAAATATGGAGAATTGTTCATGCACAAAAGGCATGATAGTCAAAAATAAATATTTAAAACCCAACTTTTGATTTAACACGTTATTTTAAAAAAAACTTGTGCTTAAAAGATGATTTATGAGTGATATCTGGATAGTTAACTAATACAGAAATACTTTAATGTGTTGGTGTATCCCTTGTTTAGGAGATCCCACACGTGTATAAGACGAAACTTTTAATATTTAATTAAAATAGCATTCCAAACATAATCTCTTTAAATCAGACTTTTTTTCCTGCCTTGTAATGTAGTAATCACATTTTTCAATAGTTCATAAAAATAGTTTTGAGTAGTGTTGTTTAAAAAGAATGTAATGTAAATAAATAATTTCTACTGTTTATAAAAACAGTTTTAACCAATGGATGTAGGGACACCCCCTATTGTGATGTCATGCACTATTGAATGAATAAAAGGTGCAGTTTTTTCACTTAGGTTTACGCCCCCCTGGAAGGCATGTTGCCGAGGCACTAGGGGCTATTACTGTGGCAAAATAAAATCAACAGTTTAGTTGGATAACTCTGGTCAGTGTTTTATTGGAGTGCTTCTAATTTTGGTTTATTTATGCACAATCAGTCAGTTTTATTTTTCCTTTTTGGAATATACCAGGGATATTTTCACCTTCCTACTTAATGTTTAGCTTTGGATTTTCAGTCCCTGTTAAATATGATAAGAATTTATATTCAGGAAATACAGCACAGGTTAGATACGATACTATGGGACACAGGAGTAAAGAATTTACCTCAAATATGAGAGTTAATGGAGTTGTGCTCTTCTCCTCTTTTATTTAACTGATACTTAAACACATTATTGAGAAAGTTTTATGATAGTGAATTCCATCCTCCCAAAAATAGTAAATTATAGTTGTCCATATTTGACCTATTCAGATGATATGGTATTATCAGCAAGCTAACTAGGAATTAAAACGATGCTTGGAGAATGTTTTATTGAAAGAAGCAAGGCTGAATTATTATATAGTTATGTTAAAACTGAAGTTATGGGGCTTGATTCAGAAAGGTTGATGCAGGGCTTGCATCAAGCCCTGTGTCAAACTCAATGTTTGGCACAGCTGGACTGAATACATTGCTGCAACTTGCACCCAAATCAAGAATATTGTGTGCATTTGTGACACTTTTCCCACTTTATGGCAGCTTGGTCAAAATAAGTGGCACACACACCATAAAAGGTCCCAAGGTTGCTCAAAGTCAGACCAGCAAAAAGCTGGTCTAGCTTGCTGCAAGTGGTGCACAGGATTGTGAATCCCAGTTGCAGACCAGGGAATGCCACAAGCCCAATGTGCCATGTGTTCAGTGCTCCCAGGGCTTGCTGCATTGCTGACACATTACTGAATCAAGCCCATGGTGTTTAGTGGAAACAGGAAATCATGTAAGCATAGAATAAATGAACACAACATGGAAATGGTTAAATCCATTTGTTATGTAGGAATAACCTTCTCAGAAATTTTGACCTGGCAAAATACATTGAAGAACTCTCCAAAAAACTGAAGAAATTTACACTGGTTTTATTTAATTTTGTTTATAAATATGGGGCCAGTTCAACAAAAGGATGTCTTAATGTAATCAATGCAAGCCTACTGTGTCAATTGCTGTATGGATCAAAAATATGGGGATGCTCTGAATCAAAGAAAATAGAAAAGCCACTACATTTCAAATATAAAAAATGATTGGGATTACCTCAAAGTGCTCCATCAGCATTAGTCAAAGAAGAGTTAGATCAAATACCTATATAATGTATAGTTAATGAGAGGTCCATTATTTATTAGGTAAAAACTTACATAATGAGCAGGGACACCGGTTTACCGGGATTGAGAAAGGGCATATTCCATTTTGCACATTGTAAAAAACGATATTGTCACCGGTGTCTGCTAAGCCAAAATCCAGTTTTAACGGTGTTTGGTTTTGTGTACTTTATTTAACAATTTTTAACTCTGCTAACATGCATTTTAGCAATTTTGACCTCCACTATTACACATCCTTCCATCCTTGTACCAATTTAAAGTTATTTTAGGTACAAGATGTGATGGCAGCAGCAGCACTACAGCCCCCATCCCTAAGGTGTGATGGAAGCAGCAGCACTATGGCCCCCATCCCTTAGGTGTGATGGCAGCAGTACTACGGTCATCATTCCTCATGTGTGATGGCAGTATCAACACTATGGACCCCATCCCTCAGGTGGGACAGCAGCAGGCCGACATTCCCCATCCACCAGTGGTGATGGCAGAAGCACTACCACCCCCAACCCTTCGGTGTGATGGCAGTAGAAACAATGCAGTACACATCCCTCTGGGGTGATGGCAGTAGTGATAGCACTATGATCCCCTCTCAACACTCACACCCCACATGCACAAGTTACAAATGACTTGATCTTTTTGCTTGTTGGAACTCAGATGTGAATTAATCTGAACCATCACCGCTAAGGTGGACTACCTTTGTTTTTTCCTATCTATAATTTAACTGCCTGAATTGGATATCTGCCTGTGACACCACTGACCAGGGTTAGGGAACAGACTTGGGTGTTGGAGGGCCAGCTGGTGGGTGAAGGCTTGAGTGTCCAATGACCACTCTCCTTCTCCTGAGAGGGAGCGTGGGTTCATGGCTCAGCATTTGCTGGCCCACGGTGGAGGCCAGAGGCATGACAACACATCAGTCCTCACTGTGTGAGGAGTGTGACGGATGTCGGCTTGTGCCTTGACATCATGTAGCCTGTCAAGCTCCCAAGAAAACAGGAAAACACCCACTGGCCAACTGAAGGATGGCTGCTGGTCTCGCCATACACCTGAAGCCCCAGACATGTGTCCGTTCTGACCCCCTACATGCCCAGGATACACAGGAAGCTCTTTGGAGCAATTCTCCTCCACTGGTAGCCTCCCACAGGGGTAGGGGCCCACTCAATGAAGAGTTACTTTGGGTTACCTGGTAGCACAGTAGTAAGGGTCAATGGGTAGTGGTCGGGACTCAGCAGTGGTGGTAGGAGGCCTTGGCAGGCCTGAAGGAGTGGATGGCCAGGGGGTAGGAGGAGCAAAAAAAATTGCTTGAATTTGCTTCTTTGAAATAAAGTGTTTTCACCTAAAAAATCCACAAGTGATTAGTGGAGGATTTTCAAATGTATTCATGCATCTCCCAGACATGTGGATGCTTTTTTTTTCTACTTGGTGTTCATTAAAAGGGTGTCTCTCAGTTTTCCTGTCTTTGTTCAGATGTGAATTGAGCACCACTCTGCCCACCAGCATCATACAGCCCCTGGGGTATTACCTTCTGTGTGTCATTGAATGTGCTTTCAAAATCCACTGGCCAAACATAAGTACTCTTAAATACTTAACATTTGCTTTTTGTTGAAGCAGTCTATCAGAAAACATTTTGTTGTCACAGAGACAGAACCAGCAGGTGGAAGAAAAGGTACAAATGATCCAGTTCACCTAAATGGGGTGCTGACTGTGAAGTCTTTTCATAAGTAGTAAGGTAGTTTCTTCTTTGTGAACATACTTTCATTCAGACTAGTTTTCATTCAAACAACTGAGGATTTTGGATGGTCTACTGATTATAAACTTGAATAAGTTAGTTGGTAACAGTGCTTGTGCATTTAGCAATCTACAACCTAGATGCTTATATGCAAAGAATACAATAAAAACCTGACTAAAATCTAAAAACAAGCTTATAAAACATATCTGAATATTTATCTTTACCTATACAAAATCTTTGCAGCCCAAGTAAAACTCAAGTAAATTACATGGTACCCTGACTACTGTTCTATGATGTAGTAAACATATATTGGTATTTTTTTTTTATATTCTTTGTAAAGCAGGTAAGGCCCACTAGGCAGAACTGTCTGTTTTAAGGAGTGACCTAGAAGCACTTGGGAGGTTAAGTGACTTGCTTGGATGCAAGTGGAGGTTGTGGTACTCAAACCCAAGTCTGCTGGATGTGCCCAGTTCAATCACCATTTGTTACTCTAACCACTAAACATGGGTGGTTAAACTGAATGGCTGATTACACAAAACAGTCTGGGTGATTTCCTTACTGTTTCTATATGCAGCAAAGCAGAAAGAATGCAAAAGCACAGCAGCATTCATTTTAAGATGCTGAAATCTGGCCTATTTCCGCTGGCGCTGCAGTAGCACTATTGCTTGCAATGCCAGTGACCCAGGGTCAGAAGCAAACTCGTTGCTGGAGGTCTGGCCAGGAGTAGGATTGAGCACCTGGGACTGCTCTCCTCCTCTGGGAGGGTGGGCTGCAGGTCCTGCTTCTTTACCACCACCGGTGTGACCACGGGTGGTGGTGCAATGGTGCTGCAGAGTGATTAGGAGGGGAGGATGCTAGCCAGGATCTGGAGCAGTGGCATGTCTCTATGTGACCTACCTCCTTGGATCTCTAGTGCCGGTGCCCTCAGGGACAGAGACCAGAAAACCAGGAACAATCACCCCACATTGGCCACTGGCATAAGGGACCCAGGTGCCCCAGACTTCATAACCAGGCTCCATGAGGGACCCACTGGGCTGCCCGACACACAATAAGGGAGTGTGGAGGGGTGACCTACAGTCCCCTCCCTTCTCACCTGAGGAGGGGTACAACCCAGGCAGGATGGGGCAGGCCCACAGGAGCTCCTGAGCATTACCTGGGGGTGAAGCTAGGAGATACTGATGCTGTGAGAAGGGGACATAGAAAGAGAAAATAATAAAAATTTAAAAAGATACTGAAATCTTAGAGATTCTGTGCAGTGACATGCAATTTCCGTGAGGCACCGGTACAAGAATTCAAAATCCGCAAACCAAGCAGGATTCCATGATTGTTACCGGTGTTACCGGTAAAAATGGAAAACCATGGTCCCTGATAATGAGGGATGAAAGGTTACCCAGACAAAGTGCAGAGGAAGAAATAAATCTACTTAAACCAAGGGTTGTATTTTCCTAGTAAAAAATTCTTAGTGGAACAGGTTAGACTAAATGCGTTACTACACTGCCTTTCAGAAGTATTTGTAAGAGCTTTTATTGAAGTGAAATTGCTGATAAAACAAAGATTTAGAGATATTTACTTACAGAAGGTAATTAGTATATGCTCTCAATATAAAATTGGAAAATGGTTAGCCAGAAATAAAATAAAAAATATGTCTTTCAAACGTTACCTGAACCTGGAAAAAAGACCCACAAAATAAAAAAAGGAAAACATTATGCAAATACAGACAAATACCATAACAGTCAGAGATTTACTAAATTTTATACAAGGACAAGAATGAGGCTCTTTGTAGATGCAAATTGGGTATAAATGATGTAACCCATGTCTTAACGTTATTCCGTCGGTACAATTCATACAGGAAAAAATATTTAGGTGAAATATTAGCAGATGTACAATTGGAACAAAAATATCAGATTACTTATTTACTCAGATCTCATTCAGTTTCAATATTGTACTCTGTGGCATCTTTCTTTAAAAATTGTAGATCAAATTGAATTACATTATGATGGCAAACAGTGAGTATAATGAGTTTTATGTGTTGTATTATTCTTATGATTTAAAAATGTGTGATCCCATGATTTATAAATATGTTTTAAATTAGCTGGACCATTGCAAACTGGTGAGAGGAAGATTCAGGAAGGAGGTCAAGAGACACTTCTCTAAAGAGAGAGTGGTGACTATGTGAAATGAGTTCCCAGGGAAGGTTGTCAACCAGAGAATAGTTAGGGGTTTAAAAGGGGGTGAGACAGAGTCAGTGGGAAGATAAAAGTGCAATTTGAGGGGTAGAGTGCCATGTTAATGTATGTTAATAAAAACACATGGGCACACAATGAGCAGACTAGCTAGACAGTATGGCCCTCTTCTGTGGCAAATTTGTACTGTATGTTTTGTATGCTCATAATTATTTTAAGCCAGTTGTTAGCCAGTGACTCCGTGATACTGCTTATAGGGTACTATTAAGGATTATGTATTGTTCTGACAAATAATAATGATTTATCTTAAAGAGTGATTTCCATATTCTCCATGGTAATGTTCTATGAGAAGGGCAATATTGCTGAGCAAGTAATTTAATCTCGCAGTGCTTCTCATTACTGTGTGCTTAACCTTACTAAGCTTCCCTTAGCCCCACTCTCTCTCTCTTTCTCTCTCTCTCTCTCTCAGATAGCCTCCCTGTGCTCATCTAATGACTGCTGCAACTACTCATGGCTTGCAACATTCTTTGAGATACAGTGTGTATAAAGGGTACCACATAACATCAAAATTTTGGTGACTGGGGAAAGCACAATGAGCTAAAGCTCATTTCCAGCTGTGGTCTATTAGATGGGAACAATTGGAAATTATTACAGATAGGTGCAAAACTTTGCAGACAAAAATACAGTTCAAATGCACACAATATACTGTAGTGCAGGTAGCAAATAGTGCAAGACTGAGAAAAGGAGTATATACAGTACAGTGTATCATAAATAAATTACATAAGAGGTATGTACAGAAGTAGTGCATTGTATAGAGCGTAGTACATAAATTGCAGAGATATATGGACCTTAACTACTTTAGCAGTACCACGGACCAGAATGAAACTACAGTAGGGGATATGGCTTTCTCAGTTTCAGCCCCTAAACTTTGGAGCACTATTCTGTCTCAAATTAGACCTTGTCTTACTGCTCTGACCTTCTAAAAGAACTAGCATTCTCACCTGCTCCAAACAAATGTATGTACCTGTTTCTAGCTGCTGAATCTAAACTGTCTCTTGCTCATCTCATTGGCCAGTTTTGCATTTATCATTGCATTTACCTGCTACATTGAATGCATTCCTAAAATTTCTTACCTTTAAAGTTGTAAAGTATTTTCACTGTTTGGTTGACTTGTCCTTTGGTATTGGAATGTAAACCTTATTGTCTCATTGTTGTGCATTTACTCACTGTCTGTTTGATTTTGTACCTTGAAATTTGTCATGTATTGAATTTACTTGTCATTGTTACCAATTTGCTTTGTCTGTGGTTGTCATTCTCCAGATCATCCCTGAAAATAGGCAGATGTCTGTCTAGAGCAACTTACCTGGTAAATACAAACTAACTGAATAAATAATCTTGGAGTCTGAAATGTGAGGTGGGCAAAAAGTGTATCACATGCAAGAATTACAGTAAAGAAAAACCCAGCATGGGGAGAATACTGATTGATCTAAGAAGGGTAGGAACAGGAGCATGAGGGAGCAGAATAAAACTTTCAAAGAAGATTAAGGAAGTGGTATGAGAGGGGAAAGGCAGAGCTAAGGAGACAGGTTGTTACAGAGGGGGGAAGGCAGAAGGAGAAGGCATTCTACCTAACAGATGTTTTGACATGGGGGACAGCAAAGGAATGGGCAGCTGAAGAGTGAAGTGAATAGGTGAATGAGGAGGCAGGGAAGAGAAGCAAGAAAGATAAGCAAAAAGAGAAGATAATCAATAAAGGTTTTTTTTCTTGGAGTCTGACAGAAAGAAGGCATACTATGAGTGATGATGGGGTATGTGTGAAGGGAGAGAGAAGCTGAAGTAAAGAAAGTAGTGATGGTGAGGTGAGAAGAGTTGGAAACAAAGCAGAAGAAAGCATGGAATAGAAGGTCCAGTCTTGTGAGAGAAATATTTGGGGCAGCACTATAGGCCACATCCACATAGTCAAACACAGGTAAGATCATCTTAAGGAGAATTTCATGGAGAACTTGGAGAGGTATCCAATCAAAAGGTTCCAAGTTTGGGGAAGAGTTTTTTTTTTGTGGATGGCATCAATGTGGGTAGAGAGCTTCAGTCATCTATTCAGTCTTGTAGAAGTACTTAATGTGAGGCTTATCTTTAAATGAGGTAACATCCAGGTTTAAAATACACGGGGATGTAAGCCTTATTATCTTGTGACTTGTGCCAAAGGGCAAAGAAACAGTCTTTTGACATTTACCATATGCTGGCGTGACTGGAACCAATGTTGGACATTGCTGATGTCATGCTATACCGACACATCCAGAGCAGGGACCAAAGCACTGTGGTACCAGAGGCAAATAGTACAGTCAGAGAAAAGGGTCAGAATAGATGGGCCTAATGGTCTTTTAATGCAGACAAAGTTTATGCTTCTATGTTTCTATAGTGTAATCAGGTACATATGGATGTGTATGGATGTGTAAGTTAACACAGACACTCTGCAAGTCATTGAAGAAAATGGAGAACAGGGACCAAGGCAGAACCTTGTGAGACACCAGAGATAATGGGGGATAAGGTGTCACCAGCCTGAACCAACTGCAGTCAGTTAGTGAGGTAGGAATGGAAACATATGACCAGCGGGGCAGAGAATCCGGGTCCCCTTAGCTTTGTTCAAGAATAGTGAATGGCTTATGGTATTAAAAGCCTTAGCAAGGTCAATGAAAATTGCAGCAATTAAGTGCCACTCATCAATACTGGATATTTAGGTATGGAAGAAGGCTTATTTAGCTCATTGAGACCACCACCACCCAGACTCTTTCAGTGGTAATTGCTGTTGGCATCTCCTTTAAGAAAGAATCAGTTACAGAGTAATGGGAGGAAAAAGTGGAATGGGATTTCTTGAAACCTGACTGGGAAGGAGAGAGAAAGCTGGAGGAGTCAAGAAATGCAGACAGCTCAAAATAAAGGTTTTTTTTTCTTGGAGTCTGGCAAGGATAGGGAGCAGGTGAAATATTATGGTAGTTTCCAAGGAGGTGAGTAAACCTCTTTGTGGAGGGGGAATATTTCAGTCTGTTTCCATGCCAGAGAATAGCACTAAGGCTCAAAGAAAGGCTGAGGTGAGAAGTACAGTAAGAGGACTAACAATAGCAGGAGCTGATAGGTGCAGGAGTTTAGAATCCAGTCCATCAGCACTATGATCACTTGAGAAGTCAATGGAGAAGAGGGCCTGTAGAGTATTATGGTGAAAGATAGGTGAGAAGGAAAAAGGAAGCAAGGTGAGTGGGTAGAAGGAGGAAAGGAGTGTAAATGGGGAGAATCTGTGAAGTGGGGAGAAGTGAAAGGGCACAGATGGTGAAGAAACTTTTGAAGGGGACAGTAATAGGAAAGTGGTATTAAAGTGGAGGTCGGAGCATTCCTGGAAGAGGTTAGGCTTAATAGACAAAAGGATGTCTCTGATATCCCATTATAAGGACTATCAGAGTAAAATAACCTTGATAAAAGTTAACTTCCTCTCATGCGCTATTGCATTAGGGGGAGCAGAACCAACTCAACTCTTCTGCACTGTCACAGGTTAATTCATCCACCTTGTCTGCAGTCTGTAGGGATTTTTTCACAAGAAAGGTGGGATGAGTTAGCTCTTTATTCCTTGACAGAGTGACCACCATCTAAGCCGGGATCTCTACAGCTCTAGTTGGCCTGCACTGCCACAGGTTAATTCATCCACCCTGTCTGCAGTCTGTAGGGATTTTTTCACAAGAAAGGAGGGATGAGTTTAGCTCTTTATTCCTTGATAGAGTGACCACCATCTGAGCTGGGATTTCTCTAGATGGCCTGTAAGGGAAAAGCAGTGGTGGATATGAGAAGGAAGAAGCACTCCAAGGGTGCAGAGTGAGTTTCAACCAGTGTTGATGGAGTAAGTGACCTTGCTGCTGTGTCCCACCTACTATGTCTAAGACACAAAGAAAACTGCAGTGCACTCCAGCAGAAAAAGTCACAGTTTACTGATTTGCCAAAGCTGTACAATTCATTAATGCCAAGCACAGCAATACAAACCATCAAGACCACCCACCCCAGCAATTCATTCAAATAGAACTTCTTCTGGGAGCCCAATGATGAAGTTCTATTTTGAATAAAGTGCCAGACGGGTGGCTCTTATGGCTTGTATGGTTGTGTTTGTCATTAATAAATGGTACAGCTTTGGTGAATCAGTAAGCTGTTTATAAATTGTTCTGCAGGAATGCACTATAGTTTTCTTGAACATTGTTATTATATGACAGATGTAGCATTCCTGGTTGTAGTGCACCTGAGTCTCAGCTCCATTATGCATGGACTCCATTTTGTGTTTGTGATTACTGTGTTTTGGACCCTAGGGCTACACAGAGGCCCTGGGTCTGAATTTTTGCTAGTATTAATCGGTGTTCCCTTTCAAAGGGTTAATTTCCCATGACTCTTAAACAAGCCATTGTGCAGCATCTCCATAAAAAGCCATTTTTGAATCTGGATATAGTAGTGAATCACAGGCCTGTCTCAAACCTTTCATTTTTAGGGAAGGGTGTTGAGAAGGTGGTAGCATTGCAGCTGAAGGGTCTCCTCGAGAGGTATGACATCTATGAACCCTCCAGTCAGGTGCCAGACCTTGTCACAGCATGGGGATCACATTTATCAAGTAGTTTAGTGATCTGCTCTTGGTGAGGGATAGAGAAGCACTCTATTGTCATTCTCTTCAATTTCTTATTGGCATTTGACACCCGGCATCATGAGATGTTGATGGAACACCTAGTGGGATATGATGGGCTCACCAGGACAGTGCTGGGAAGATTTCAATCTTTCCTATCCAGCATATTGCAGCTGCTCATAATGGGTCATGCATTTGATGGGGGTTATCTCTGGAGTTTCACAGGGGTCAATCCTGTCCCCCTTACTTTTTGCAGTGTACATGCTGAGGTTGGTGTGAAACATCAGGCAGTTTGGCATGAATTTGCACTGCTATGCAGATGACAGTTGTACTTGTCTTTACATCAGATGGTCAAGAGGCAGTTTCAGTGCTGTACAGCATTGCCTGAAGGAAATTCTGGACTCTGTAGCCTCAACTTGACCAAGTCAGAGCTGTTTCTGGTGAACCAGGTCCTAGGGGACAGTTGTCAAGTGTGTAAGGCAGTATGTTCTTTTCAGAAGCACATTCATGTAAGTATTCATGTATGTTTATTTATTTGCCCCTCCCCAAGGTCTTCTGCACAGCCAGGAAGCTGGTTCTTCCTGGGGGACCAATTCTAATTATTTTCTGTACCTTATATGTACTGTAAGACTGTTACACTATAGATAGCAGACTCGGTGTTAGAACCTACACTCTGCCTCTCAAATTGGCCCTCTTTGTAAATGAAACAGTATAATAAAACTGTTTGTGTTGTGCTGTATGACACAGCCACATAACACCACGTGCACAGGATGTGTTTTCTTTTTCCATTTAATCAGTAATTGATATTAAGAATGGTACTAAAATGATGGTACTTATCAAGAAGATGGCAATCCCTCAGTCTCTGTTTTGGGGAGCATTTCCTGATCTGGGAAGGGGAAGGTGATTTGCAATGGACTCTGGTGTTGCAGTAAAATTAGTCCCTATATGCTGGTTTAAGTATGTATCTGTATGATGTAAGTGGCTAAACAATGCCAGGAACCAATCAGATTCCAAATCCAAATTGAGTAATTTACATATGCACCACCCCTGGGTCAGGTGATTATATGGGCAGGGTCTATAAAGCGAACCTGAAATCCCTGCAGTCAGTTGTCAGCCAGCCTTGTTGATGGAAGGACTGTGAGATAAGGCAAGGTAGCAGGGCTGGGCCTGGTCCTGTGAGGTAAGGTGGGTGACAGCCCGTACTGAGCTGAATGTTCTGATCCTAGCCATTGGATCTTGGAGCCATTACTGGCTTAATGCTCTTATCCTAGTTATTGTATCCTGGAACTCCTAGGTCATTAGGAGTTTTGCTAACCCTAACATTGTCCAGCCACTCTGCTCTACATTGCTGGATGCTGTTGAAGCTGCACTTCAAGAGAAACATTTTGGAGATTTTTGAAAATAAAGAACTGTAATCATTGAACTTCAAATCTCCTGCATCATCCATGCAACCCACCCTTCTGCAAGTGGTGTTAGCAGTGGGATTTCTCCCATGTGATATGTGGGAATATCTGCTATACTGTACCTAGTAGTTGAGGAAGATGTCCAAAGGAGCTATAGTGCCTGCAGTGCCCACAAAAGCTATGGAGTGGAAGGAAGCAAAGCTCAAGGCTGAGAGGTTGGGGGCCAATCCAGAAGTGGGAAGACATTTGGCTACATCCTTTTACCTTGACAAGCCAGAAGCAGATGAGAGACAGAGAGAGAGGAAGAGGAATAAGAGAAGGAGAAGGAGAAGAAGAAGAGGAGGAAGAAGAAGAAGATGATGTTGATGATGATGATGACAAAAAGGAGATACACACCACAAATATTGGCTGGGGAACTTGCAGCCTTCCTAAAGTGGTGGATAACCCATCAAGAAGCCATTGAGAAAAAAAGAGAAAAGCAGTAGCATCCTATGCTACAGTCCTTGACAGTAAAGCCAGAACCACTCACACAGCCTGGAGCAGCTCCACTGCCTACACTGCATCAAGAAATATGTCTAAATTGCTTAACACCTACAGATGACATTGAGGCATTCCTGACATCATTTGAAAGGGTTGACTTGGCTTGCCAGTGGCCCAGAAATCAGTGGGTAGTGCTCCTTTTTCCAGCACTCACTGGTAAAGTGTAACAAGCCTACAGCAACATAAATGTTACACAGGCCTACAGTTATAACAATGTTAAGCAAGAACTACTCCAACAATATGAAATATCCTGTGAAATTTACAGGCAGAGATTTCAAGACTTGAAATTGAATGCACAGAAATGCCCAGGGAGATGTTTACACATTTAAAGGACTTGTGCTTGAAATGGCTTCAGCCCGATGGAAAAACAAAGCAGAAAATGGTGCACATGATAGTGACTGAGCAGTTAATTGCCAGCTTACCTGCAGAGGTCCAACTTTGGGTCAGAGAACACTGGCCAGAAACTGGATTGAGAGCAGAGACCCTAGCAGATAACATTTTGGCCACCAGAAGGACATCTGCACCTTTTCAAAGAGGACTCCCTCCTATATTAAGATCCAACCAACCTACTCTACATTGGTTGAGAAAGCGAAGGTCGAACAGAAAAAAGAAGGAGTCAGTAAGCCTTGTGGGAACATTATCTGTTTTAAGTGTAGTAAACCAGGACATTTGGTCTGTAATTGCTGAGGTAAGAAAGCAGAGGTCCAGCTAGCCCTCTATGCCAAAAGACAGTATCTAGTACCAGTTGATATTAATAGAAAAACTGTCCTGGAGTTGTTAGATTCTGGGAGCCACCAAATATTAGTGAAAGCTGCACCAGTTGGAACTGTAGAAAAAACAGTGGCCTGGTATTTACATAGTGTGTGTGCATGGAGACACTGTAGCAAATCCTATCCAACAGTAGATATCACAGTGACCGTAGCTGGGGAACTTTATGTAATAGAGGCTGGAGTTATATCATCTCTCCCAGTACCAGTTATCATCCGTACTGATTTTCCCCATTTTTGTGAACTTTTGAAAGACTGTGCTATTGACAAGTTATCAACAGTTGCTGAAACTAGAAGCCAGACTAGGAAGCAAGAAAGACTTAAGGAACTGTACCCTTTTGATGATTATATCTATGGAACCCCAGAGAAGAGGAAGACTAGAAAAAGTAAAAATTAAAAGAGAAAGGAAAAGAAGGCATGGTTGGAATCCCATAGTGATCCAGTAAAATGGGATATCACACCACCAACAGATGTTGAGGATTTAAAACATGATTTGGACTTGGATATATAATGTGATATAAAATGGTGAACAAATGAATGATGCTGGGTTTAGTGCTTTGTATAAATCAGTGCGTAAGCTGCGTGGGCATACTCAGTATGTGATTCAAAATGATATTTCTATAGGGAATGTACAAACCCCAACAGCAAATAAATTGTGCACCAATTAGTAGTCCCTCAAAAATATTGGGAGCAGCTCATACGTTTATGGCATGATCTTCCTCTGGCTGGCCATTTAGGTCATGACAAGATCTTAGCCAGACATTTGAGACACTTCTTTTGGCCTGGCATCAATGACCAAGTGGCAGAATATTGCCAAGCATGCCCAACTTGCCAAAAAGTAGTTGCTATCACCAAACAGGATGTTGTGCTTTTGGTACCCATGCCAATAATAGAAACATCATTTACTAGATTACCTATGGATGTGGTGGGACCTTTAGAATGTAGTACTAAGGGCAATAGATTCAAACTGGTGGTCTGTGACTATGCCACACATTACCCTGAGGCAATATCATTCGGAACAGTGATGGCTGAGAAAGTAGCACAGGAGTTACTAAAATTATTTTGCTGGGTGGGTGTCCTTAAAGAGATTTTAACAGATTGGGGAGTGAGTTCAACTCTGGTCTGTTAACATTACTGCATGAAGCTTTGGGCAATACAGCAATTAGCACTTCTCCCTACCATCCCCAAATGGACGGTATGGTTGAGAGATACAATCAAACCCTAAAACAAATGCTTTGAAAGTTTGTTTCTCTTGAAGGAAGAGACTGGGACAAGTATCTACCTCTCCTGCTTTTTGCTTATAAGGAAATGCCCCAGGCATCAACTGGGTTTTCTCCATTTGAGATGTTATATGGATGAAATCCCAGGGGCCCACTAGATATTGTAAAGGAGACATGGGAGAAGGGAACTCCTAAAAAGAGCACCATTTTAAAACACATAGAAATGGTGCACCAGCAATTAGCAAAGTGTTTAGAACCCATGTGAATCAGGAAAAGGCCCAAATACACCAACCCCAATATTACAGATATGGAGTTCTAAGTAAGCAGTTCAACCTGGGGATAAGGTGTTATTACTGCTATTGACTACAGAAAACAAACTCCTCATTAAATGGCAAGGAACATTCTCCATTCTGAGAAGGGTAGGAACAGTGACGTAAGAGGTAGAATTACATGGGAAACCACATAATTCTAAAATATATTATGTTAACTTGCTAAAAAAATTGGTAGAGAAACAGCCCCACAAAGTAATGTTTGTGTTGCCTTCCCAAAGAGTAGATGACCTAGATAAGGCCTATGAGAGACTCACTGTACTTGATGACCTGAGTAATGCAGATGTAAACACTTCTTTGACCACTACTCAGAAAACTTAACTTGATTTGATTCTCAAGAAATATGAGAAAATGTTCACCTCTGTTCCTGGAGTAGCAATGGAAGTTGAACATGTTATTACATCTACCACAAATAAACCAATTTGGCAAAAACCATATCACTTACCTGAAAATCTAAGAAAAGAGGTAGTTAGGGAAGTACAAAGTGAGAGAAAACTAAGGATAATCGAAGAATCACATAGTGAATGGGCCTCTCCCATAGTTGTGGTAAGCAAGAAAGAAAGAAAGGAGGGATAAGAATCTGTCTAGATTTGAGATGTCTGAACCAAGTCTCATTGTTTGACACCTACCCCATGTCCCGTGTAAACATACATATGTATCATTTAGGGAATACTAAGTACATCAGTACCTTGGATATGACTAAACGGTACTGGCAAATTCCTCTAGCCCTAACATTCCATGGCAAACCTGTTTCTGCCACCCCACTGGGTGCTTACCAGTTCACAGTAATGCCCTTTAGATTACATGGTGCACCCACAACATTTCAGTGATATATGGATCTTATATTGGCACCTTATGGAGAGTTTAGTGCAGCATACCTGAATGACATTGTATACAGCACAGATTGGGAAACACACTTCTTACATTTAGATATCATCCTTGCAGCCTTGCAAAAGGTAGGCCTCACCATAAATCCCAATAAGTGTGCTCTAGGTATAAGAGGAAACAAGATACTTGGGATTTGTCTTGGGAGGTGGAAATGTTTAAAAAAAAAAGAAATTGCCAAAGTGGAGGCGGTGGCTAAAAGCCCATGCCCTCTGACTGAAAAACAAATCAGAACTTTTTTGGGCCTTGCTGGCTAATACCACTGCTTTATCCCTCACTTCTCTGCAATTACTGCACCATTAACAGACTTGACCAAAAAAGCACAGCCAAACAAGGTGTGTTGAACACCTCAGTGTGAGGATGCTTTCCTTGCCCTAAAAGCAGCCCTTTGTTCCACTCCTGTGCTGAGGGATCAGACTTTAGATAACCTTTCCAACTCTATACAGATGCTTCAGGTGTAGGTCTGGGGGCTGTTCTTAGCCTAACAACAAATGGAGAAGACCATCCTATTTTGTATGCTAGTAGAAAGCTCTTTGATCATGAGAAGCACTATTCTACAATCCAAAAAGAATGTCTAGCAGCTAAATGGCCATGGAATCCTTAAAGCCCTATCTCTAAAATGAGGAAAGACCTAGAAAAGCTGGAAAGATGGTCCAAAGTGTGGCAATTAAAATTTAATGCAAAGAAGTACAAGGTCATGCACCTGGGATGCTCAGAAACCCTGCAGAGAGTTACAGGAATGGTAGGGAGTTATTGACGGTACCAGGGAAGAAAGGAATTTAGAGATAATCATCTTGCAGGATCTAAAGGCTGCCAAACTATGTGCCAAGGTTTTGGGGAGAGCCAGTGGCATGTTGGGGTGTATAGGAAGGGGTATCATTAGCAGAAGAAAGGAGGTGGTGTTGCCACTGTACAAAACACTGGTGAGGCCTCATCTGGAGTATGGTATACAATTCTGAAGGCCACATCTTTGTAAAGACATAGACAGGGTGGAGGCAGTTCAAAGAAGAGTGACTAAGATGGTGCAGGGCTTGCACCACAACACATGAGGAGAGATTAGAAGACCTCAATATGCATAGACTGGAAGAGAGGCGGGAACAGGGAGATATGATAGAAACCTTCAGGTATCTGAAGGGCATAAACAAAGTATAAGTGGGCAACATCTTCCACTATAGGAGTTGTACAAGGACAAGGTTGCACGATATGAGATTGGAGGGGAGCAGGATAAGAGGGAATGTGAGGAAGTTTTTCACCACGGAATGGGTTGTGGATGCATTGAGTAGCCTACCCCAGGAAGCAGCAGGAGCTAGCATGGGGGGGTTCAGACATGTATGGGATAGGCATAAGGGAATCCTAGAGGTGGGAAGAAGAGGCTCAAGCCAATGACCAAGTTACGTCAGCACCTGCTAATCCAGGCAGGGAATATGGGCAGACTGGGTGAGCCTAGCGGTCCTTACCTGCCATCAATTACTATGTTATTATGTATCAGGGAGGGACTTCATCTTAATCATAGACTACAATACATTGTGCTGGCTGCAGCAGATAAAAGACAAGAATACCCATTTGACACGGTGGTATTTAGCCATGCAACCTTGTAAGTTTACTGTGTTACATCAGTGAGGTAAGCAGCATATCAACGCTGCTTACGTCACGATGTGGTGCTGAGATTGACAGAGATGAAATATCTCAACTCTCTGAAGTTTCTAGGGAAATGAATGGGTGTTAAGGACTCAGGAAAGGAACCCTAGAAAATCATGTAAACGTATGGGTTTTCTTTTGTGGAAGGAGGTATGTGCCAAGATGTTTTCAGAAGCACATTCATGTAAGTATCCATATATGTTTGTTCATTTGCCCCCCAACGAGGTCTTCTGCGCAGCCAGGAAGCTGGTTCTTCCTGGGGGACTGATTCTAATTATTTTCTGTACTTTTTGCAAGACTGTTACACTATATGACTCTATTTATTTCATGACTCTGTATTTATTTTATATTTGACTGTGCCACTTGTGTAATCCGAATTATCTTACTGTGTATGTTATGCCTGTCCTGACTTTTGTATATCTGCCTTACTTGTGTCAAGTTGTACTCTGTATGAACTCGTAATTCCTATACTCTCCTGGGTCATACCTGAAAACAGGCATATGTTTTATCTAGTGTACTTACCTGGTTAACAAAAGCTAAATAAATAAATAGCAGACTCTGTGTTAGAACCTACACTCGGCCCACTCACATTGTCCCTCTTTATAAATGAAACAGTGGAGTAAAACTGTTTGAGTTATAGGTTCATAGGTTCATGGGTTTAGGTTACAAGTCCAATCAGCTACAAGAGCCATAAATGGACTTGTCACTATTCAGTGGACATATTCCCAATTTTTTACTCCCATATATTGATCAAGTAGAAGCTTGAAGGTTGCTATGTTACCTGCACCTACCACAGCTGAGGGAAGTGAATTCTACACTTACCCTATTCTCTGGTTGAACCACTGACCTCTTTTGATAGTTCTATAATATGCACCAAGTAATTGATAAGAATGGACCCTGGTTGCCCTACCTGACATTATCTTTCTATTTAAACCCGCACATTCCCAGAGTATTGCATTCTGGAATGCATTGTGTACATAACAGTGATCCCCTCTGGTTCTATGATATGTTATTGAATATAACCCCAGATCCTGCAGCCTATCATTGTATTCTTTGTTTTGTACTATATTTACTCTCTTGGTTAATCTCCTTTGGACTTTCTCTATAAGTCTGGAACTGCCTATACTCTGAGTGACACTAGAGGGCACACCATATTCCAGAACTGGCCCAACCAAGGATTTGTACAAAGGCACCGAAATCTTTAAATTTCTGCTCTTTATATTTCTCAAGATGTTACCTATTAGTTTGTTAGCACATTTAGCAACCTCAGCATTATGCTTGTTGAATGTTAATGTATTTAATATTATAACTCCAAAATCTTTTTCATTTTCTGTACTTGTAATGTCTTTGTTATTTATTTGGTATTGTGCTTTTACATTATTGTATCCAAAGTGCATAACCTTGCACTTATTTTCATTGAACCTCAACTTATGGCACCTTACCCAGTCTTCTAACTTGAGTAGCTGATCCTGAAACTTTTTTATTGACACTGCATTGCTCAGAATTGCCCCCACCTTCATGTCATCTGCATACTTGCAGAGCCATGCCCCTTATGACAACTGCATAGTAGAGACAAAGATGTTGAAGAGTAGGGACCCCAAAATCAACCCCTGGGGCACCCCACTGGTAACCCTACCCCATTCAAACAAAACAACTCTTATTTGAACCCTCTGGTATCTATCATGGAGCCATGAACCTATTCAAGCCCTAAGGCATACATTAATTCCAAAGTCTTGCAGAGACTTAATCAAAATCTCATAAGACACCGAATCAAAGGCTTTGGCATAGCCAAGGTATACCATGTCAACTGGTAGTTCCTGATCCAGTGCCTGACTCACTAACTCAAAAACATGTACAGGTTACTAGAGCAAGATCTACCCAGTACAAACCCATGCTATGACACATCTACCACCAGTAGCAGTCTTAGGTCTCCCTCCAAAAACTATTTGATAAAAGCCTCCATGACCTTACCTATCACTGACATAATGCTAATTGTTCTATAGTTATGGACTAAGGCCTTATCTCCTGTTTTATGTATTATGGTGATATGAGCCATTCACCATATCTTCAACACTTTCCCATCCCTTATGGACATATTGAAAAGAACCGCCAGTGGTCCTGCTATCTCCTTAGCAAGATTGTTCAGAAACATGGGGTGGAAACTGTCTGGTCCCCCAGAATTGAATTTATTTAAGTTTGAAAGCTTCTCTTTAATTTGTGTTGCAATAATTTCAGTATGCCAATCAAGGTGGCCATCTTCTCCCCCACTTATACTGTTTGATCCCTCTGAGTCCTGATAGACACTCAGAAAATATTTATTAAAGGTGGAAGACATGTCCTCCTCCCTATCAAGTATCCTATCCCCTTCCTTTAGATTGACAATCTGTTTGCTGCCATTTCTTTAGATCCCCACATAACTATAAAATTGCTTATTGTTGTTGTCCTTTTTACTATTAGCCAGTCCTAGTTCTGCCCTAGTTCTAGCGGTGTGTATAACTTTCTTACATTTCTTAACCATCTGCTGATATTTATATCTCCTGTTTTTGGTTGGGTTAATCCCATATTTCTTGTATGCTCTTTCTTTCTTGTTAACCAAATTGTGTATCTTATTGTTGAACTACTTAAGGACCCTGCCCTTTTTGTCGTACTTCACTATCTCTGGTACAAACTCGTTTATACATTCCTGATGTTTACTGTATATTTTCTCCCATACTTCCTCTATACTTATGTTTGCAAGTTCCAATTTCCAATTCCAGTTTTGCAGGACCTGTTTTATTTTTGTATAATCAGCCTTTATGTAGTTTCTTATTTCAGTTTTGCCAGATATTCTGATTGACCCTTCCATCATTGAATATTCGACCATATTGTGGCCACTACTACCCAACGGTTGAATGACCTTAACTTTCCCTATTGAGCCCTCCATGTTACTCAAAATAAGATCCAATACATGATTTTCTTTTGTATTTTCTTTCACATGTTGCTCGATGCCATTGGTTAAACATATTTCCAGAAATGTGTTTACTATACTACTATTACCCTGAAAGGAATTTCAATTAAAGTTTGGAAAATTAAAATCTCCAATCAGGATACAATTGTCTGTGGGTGCCATACTATCAATTAGGTCCAAGAAGAGTTCATTTTCAACTTCCTGTAAGTTGGGGGACCAGTAATACAATCCCAGGGTAATTCATTTCTTTCCTGTGCCAAACTTAGTCCACAGTGGTTCTGTGTTGTACTGTATGACACAACCACATAAAACCATGAGCACTGGGTGTGTTTTATTGTTTCCCTTAATCAGTAATTGATGTTAATAATGGTACTAAAATAGCACTATACCACTATAGGTATTTGCAGCTTAGTTCTTTTCTCCAGACCTTACATTTCTTACTCAGCTACCATCCAATTTGACTTTCTTGCAGATTAAAACATTTATTTCAGCACCGCAAGGCAATGAGCAGGCCCACTTAATCCGAACTTTATATTCAGATTCATGAGAAACAAGTTGAAATCGACTAAGTCAATTCATACTAGGTGGACCAAGGAAGTCAACGCGCTTTGTACTTGGGAGGATTGGGAGAACAATGCTGTACTAAGTTATACCATGTCTTCTTTACCTTATTTTTATTTATTTATTTAAGAGTTTAACCAGGCAGGCATACTGAGCGGAGAAACCACTCGTTTCCAGATGCGACCCGGGGAAATCAGGGGAAGGGGCATAGGTGAAAGGCAGCAATACACATATGATCTGTACATAGTAGTTCATGAGACATTATACAATAGGTAGCTAGGTCAGACATGCAATACCTGTATATAACTTATAACATACACAGTGAGTTCCCATACATTGCACTGGGAATTTTATATCACCTACAAGTTGACAGTTTTGAGAGAGGAACAAGCTAGAGTACGAACCCAATTTAGCCAGTACTTATATTCTTATCTACCAGGTGGAGGAAGCCAATAGGACATGGAGGACTTATGATAGTGTAGGCTGGGAGCAAGAGCAGGCTGTAAGGAAATATTCGAGGAGACGGGTGTTGAGGTGACTATGATTGGAGGAGTAGCGGATATCAGCAGGCAGGTCATTCCAGAGTTTTGGCAATCGGTATTTGAATGCCGACTGACCCATAGAGGTGCGCATGAGAGGGATTTGGAAAAGCCTGGTATCCAAGTGTCGTAGTGAGTAGGCAGATGGGGGTTGAGACATTAAGGTAGTGCCCAGGTAAGGAGGAAGAGTTTGGGTCCAGAATTTAGCAGCAACTCTAGTGCAGTGGATTTGTCTGGGGGCAGAGATTGAGGGAAGGGCCAAGGAGCTGTATAGGTTGCAGTGGTGTGTTAGATTTGGGCATTCCAGTATGAAACTGCAGAAGGAGTGAAAGAGTGTGTCCAGGCTGGCCAGGTTTGATGGTGAAGTGGCACCATAGACCACATCCCCATAATCAAATATCAGGAGTATCATCTTTTGTACAAGTTCACGCCTGACCAGGGTGGACATGCAGCCTTTGTTATGATAAAGGGCCCCCAGTTTAGGATGCAGTTTCTTGTGAAGAGATTTGACATGTATTGAGAAGTCTAGGTATTGGTCAAGCCAGATGCCCAGATATCAGAATGAGGAGCAGGACTCCAAAGGAGAAAGGTCCAGGGTTAGGAATGAGGGAAGATTGGCAAGTCAGAAGAGCCGTGGTTGCAAGCCGAAAGTTAGTGATACTGTTTTTTTATCATTTAGGAATAGCTGGTGGGTTCTGAACCAGTGTTGTACAGTGTTGAAATCCTGCTGTAGTTGGTCATGCACTGCTTCTGGAGGGGCCAGTGGTGTATAGCACGGTATCATCCGTGTACATTTGAATGGCTGAGTGGGAGCAGGCTAGCGGGAGATCATTTAGGAATACTGAGAAAAGGATTGGGCCCAGGATTGATCCTTGTGGGACATCAGTTGAGATGGGGGGGTAGATATGTGGGGGACAATTTTCACCGCTTGGTGTCTGCCACACAAGTATGCCTGAAACCAGTTAGTGGCATGGTTGGAGAGGCCGGCAGTGCTTAATTTGTCTATTAGGAGTGTGTGGGAGATGGTATCAAAAGCTTTGGCCAGGTCGATGAAAATGGCCGAGGTGATGTGGCCTTTATCCATTCCTGAGAGAATATCATTTGTGATTCTTATTAGGGAGGTGATGGTAGACTGTGATTTACGGAACCCCGACTGGTATGGGGTGAAGAAAGAGGAATCATCTAGGTATTGGGAAAGCTGAGCAAGGGCAAATTGTTCTTGTACTTTGGCCAGAGTTGGGAGAAGGGAGATGGGGTGGTAATTCCCCGGCGAGGAAGGGTCACCCCCCTTTGGCAGGGAAATGATGGTTGCCAGCTTCCATGCGGTGGAGATTGTGGCCGTCGAGAAGGAGAGATTGAGCAAGTTGGCTAACGGAGTGGCTATGGCGGGGGCCGATAGCTGTAGTAGTCTGGTGTCCATGCCAGAGGGGCATTTGCCCTTGTTAGGGTTTAGGTTTCTCAGTGCTTGATAGATTTCAGCTGGGAAGACAGGATGGAAGGAGAATGAGGGGTGAGAGATGGTGTTCTGAGATTTTGGAGAGGTAGTTGTCTTGGGTGGGATGGGAGACTATGAACCAGAGGCTCGCTGTTGGTAAGAAGGTATTGAAAGCCGTGGCTACTTCATGAGGGTTGGTGACGCAGCGAGGATTGATAGAGCGGGGTTGGTGGTTGTACAGGAGTGGATAGGAGGGATTTGATGGTTTTCCAGAAGTTGGTTGAGTGGTTAAGATTTGCGCTTAGTGCCGATGCAAACTAGTTCCATTTGGCTAGTGCCAAAAAAAGCTCTCACTAAATATTGGCTTTGAACCCAGGTCCCAGACCAACAATTTCGGAATGAAATAGTTAATTTTATTTATGGCCTACAGAATTTAAAGGAGTTCACATGGACATGCCGCTCCAGAATTTTTCTGACTCCAGTTCATGTGGCAAAATATAAGGGACGCCAGGCAGTGAGGTGCTGACGCCAATGTGGAGAGGTTCAAGCAGACCAGGCCGATATATTTCAGAGTTGTCCAGCTTTGGCCCAATTTTGGCGAGCTGTATTATTGGATCTTCAACAGGTTTTTATTGATACACTTGTTCTAACGCCGCAGTTAGTCTTAGTTCACATACCTCCAGGCTCTCAAAGACTATCATGATGTCAGGTAAAGTTGCTTTTGATTCTAATACTTTGTGCCAAAAAAAGCTCTGACTAAATATTGGCTTTGAACCCAGGTCCCAGACCAACAATTTTGGTATGAAATAGTTAATTTTATTTATGGCCTGCAGAAAACGTCATATAGATACTTAAATAAGGAGGTTATCTGTCAGGATATCTGACGGCTGTGGGTTAATTTTCAGCTGGTGGCAGTTCCAGTTTTCCTTTCATGAGGTCCTGAAGAAGAACTATTTTTTTAGGTGTGGGTAGCACCATGTGGCCCATTCTAAATATTGTAGATATTATAGCCCAATCCCCCCCCCCACACTCTTTTACTTTTACTCTTATTTCCAGTCAGTAATGAGAGCTTCTGTATTGTATTATATTGTAAATATAAAAATCATAGTTTATTCAATTATGAAATGTTATGTGATTTTTTTTAGTTCAGATACTGTAAATGGATTCTTGATTGCGGTATTGTGTTTATTTCTGATTATGTTTTCTATCTGTCTCTGTATGGCATGTCTTAAAATTGACCACCTCACTTGTTCTTTGTTTAATTAATAAACTTTAATTATAAAAAAAGTATGGTACTAAAATAATGATACTTCCCAACAAGATGGTAATCCCTCACTCTCTGTTTTGGGGAGCATTTCATGATCTGGGAAGGGGGAAGGTAATTTGGAATGAACTCTGGTGTTGCAGCAAAATGAGTCCCTATGGAAACAGGCTACTGGTTTAAAGTATTTATCTGTATAATGTAAGTGGCTAAGCAATGTCAGGAACCCATCAGATTCCAAATTCAAATTGAGTTACTTACATATGCACCACTCTTGGATCAGGTGACTATATGTGCAGGGTATATAAAGGGAGCCTGAAATCCCAGCAGTCAGTTATCAGGCAGCCTTGCTGGTGGAAGGGCTGTGAGGTAAGGTAGAGTAGCAGGGCCGGGCCTGGTCCTGTGAGGTAAGGTGGGTGACAGCCCTTACTAAACTGAATGATCTTATCATAGCCATTGGATCTTGGAGCCATCACTGAGCTGAATGCTCTGAACCTAGCCATTGGATCCTGGAACTCCTAGGTCATTAGGAGTTTTGATAATCCTGACATTGTTCAGCCACTCTACTATACATTGCTGGGTGCTGTTGAAGCTGCAAGTGGATATTTTTGAAAATAAAGAGCTGTGATCACTGAACTTCTGGTCTTCTGCATCTTCCATACAACCCACCATTCCACAGTGTGACACCATTGTGTTGCCATCTTTAGAAGGCAATGTAGTGACAAATGCACATAAGGTGAAAAGTTTGAGAGTCACTGTGGACTCAGAACTGACACTAGAACATCAGGGGTCCGATATTCAAATATGTGCAAAGCATAGTGCAAATATTTCTGCTGTGCCTCATATAGTGCACTGACATTATTCAACTGAATATAGGGCTATGTCAGACCAGCAGTGCTAGGCAATGTAGCACTGCCCCAACAGGGCTCCCAAAGTACGCTGTCAGAATGGATAGTGCCAGAGCGCTATTTGCAATATTCAAAGGGACCCATGCAAATGGTCCCATTTGGTATGCAAGAAACAACGGGGTCATTTGCATGGGTAGTGAGGCAGGTTAGTGCAGTGCTACCCCCACCAATTGCCTGGTCCCAGACGTGTACATATCCCTGTTGCTAATGGTCCCTCCTCCCTCCAATCACCAACTCTGCTGTATATAGTAACATCCCCGGTGCTAGTGCTGTCCCCTCTCCCTTCGATTGCCAGTCCTGCCATATACAGTATCATCCCTGGTGGTAGTGGTGTCCCCCCTTCAGTCGCCAGCCCCACTGTAAATCATAACATCCCTGGCAGTAGTGGAGTCCCCCCTTCAACTGCCAGCCCGGCAGTACAAAGAAAATCCCAGTGGCTCCCCCCCAGCACCAGGCATACCTCCCCACACACTCACTCACGGTAGCATTATCCATGGTGCCATGGGAGCATACTTTGACTGGCACAGCCCTCCTCATACCTTCTCAGCTGGCCACTGTATGTACTGGCAGGGAGCACACCTCTTATTCAGAGGACAGGGTGTGTCAAGGTGTGGACACCACTACCACCAGTGATACAACAATTTAAGGTGGAGCTAGTGGTCGGGGAGGGACACCACTACCACCAGGGATGTTACAATATGCAACACGGATGGCAATCGGAAGGGAGGACACGTCACTATCACCAGGGAAATTATATTCTACATAATGAGCTGGTGATCAGCAGGGGGTTGGGGTGTCAGGAACCACAGGGGGCCAGTGAATTCTGTGTCCCCTTCTACAGTAACTGAGTCAGTGGACCCACAAGTACCAATGCCGTGATCAGCAACCCTCTAGTCTGCGTCAAAGACCCATTAGCACCTGTACAAACTTTTGAATATCAGGTGTCAACTGTAGTCCAGAACAGATGTTTCACTTCCATATTATCGCCCAGATTAAATCCTCACCGTGGCAAAAGGATCTGGTGAAGCTAATTCATGGTTTCATGACCTCAAGGCTTGAATACTGTAATGCTCTATATCTAGGGCTTTCTAGGGCTTTGGTGAACTGCCTGCAGCTGGTGCAGCATGTAGGAGCCAGACTGGTTTCAGGATCACCATACAAAGTTACTCTACTATGACTGTAGTAGCAGCTTCCTATTAGATTGCTTTAATAACTTACAAAGCCCTGAGAGGGTTGGGCCATGCATATCTTGAAGACCTCTTAACCTAGTATGCCCGGAGTTGCACTCTCGGCTCCACTGAGAAACTACTGTTGGCCACCCCGACATCACACCTCAAGCAATTGGGTGATAAGGCCTTCTCAGTGGTGGCTCTGACAGTCTGGAACTTTTTGCCATTTCCTCTGAGGAATTCCTCCTCAGCAGAAGCATTTAAAAGAGGCCTAAATTGTCATAGTTTTGAATTGATTTATGGCAAAATAAAATCCTGAATAACTGTTTAACTGTTTTTTCTGTACCTCTGGCTGTCATTTTATATGTTGTGGTGTATTTAATCTGTTTAATTTATTTCAGAATAGTTTGTTTTATAAAAAGTACCCTGAGCCTTTTGGATAGGGTGCTTAACAAATAAAATTTGCCTTGTCTTGCCTAATGAGGGCACTGCCAACCAAAAGGCATTGGATGGACAACGGAGATCATAGAAAGGGATAAACTGTCTTCCAGATCTTTTCTGGGGATTTAGGTTATTCTGGAGGTTGATCATAAAATAAATAACCTTATCCTATCATGTGACCTTTGTCCAGGAATTTGTAATCTCCTTGTATCGCAACAGGCTATTGGAGGAAGAGTGACACTATAAAAAATAGCAAGAGTTTTGGACCCTGCAAAGTGAATGAGATATGCTGAAGCCCTGGGAAGCTGGGATCCTCTGACATGGGACTTTCTAAGAAGGTTGTATTTATCCCAAGGTGAGAAGAATTTAGAAAGGAAAAGGAAAGAGCCTTATCTACATTGAGGCCACAGATAGAGGGGGTCAGTCAGTATTGAAGAGATCAAGGAAGAGGGAGTCAAGGTTTAGGGGTCTAAATGACCTTGACAAAATAAACAGCTGAATAAATAAATAAACACATAAATACATAATAAATACTGTCATCAAAATCATGGAGAGGTGAGCTGAGGCTGCAGTCTCACAAAACAAATTGTTTAATTCATGTTTTTATGCCACTTTATTGAAACTGACTACAGTTATTTACTTTGCTTTTTTCTTTACTTTCCGCTACACTTGAAAATGTACTGTATTTCCCAGCATGTTTATAACAATGTGTTCCTTATCTCCATCCTTTTCTTTGCCTACCTAGGCCTAGGTTATTCCTGAAATAGGTCCCTTGGACTAGTATACTTTCCTGGTCAACAAATAAATAAATTAAAAAAACGCAAATTTTGAATGGAAAGAGTGGTGGAGAATGTTGTGGATGCAATAGACCATATTGAACCTGGATGATTTTTTTAACTTTATACTGCATTTTATCATGTTTTTCTTTGCCTTACTTAATTTACTTTAATCTGTTTTTTAAATCTATTTTTTTGTTTTAAAAACAGTATGTTTGCATTATTATAAAAACTATTTTTCTTTTGGAGTAGTAAAATATAGAATGTATTGGAGAAGTCATGCATTCCAGTTCCCAGAGGAAATGAACTAAAGTATTTGGATTAAGTACTTTTGGTTTTTCATTATTTCTAGTGAAAATCTCTACCTTCTGCAGTTTGAAGATCTCTGGCAGAGTTTATTACTTTTAAGCTCTCTTGCAGCAGGAATACTGCCAATTTGTTGACGTGCGTAGATTCCATAGTAATGAAAACACAATTGCTATATTTAACCCCGATAATTATTTTAATGTTCTAAAGCTGAACAAAATGAAAAATAGGTATAAGACTGTCATTTAATACTACAGTAGTTTGACTTGGTTTGGAATGAATATTGTTATTATTACATTTTACAGTATGTAGAGAATTACTCATTTTTATTCTATTTTCTGTCTTCCTTTTTATTTGTTTGGTGCAGGTATGTTGCATTTCATGCCTGGTAATGGTTTTGAGGAATTACTAAAATTTTTAGATATGCAGCTGGCCAATTTTATTGTAAGGGAACCCTTGTGATGGACATAATGAGAAGGAATTCCCATTTACCCATGTGAGGATTTCCTATTACTTGCACAAACAGACAAATGAGCCCCAATCAGCAGTGCTCAAGAAAAAAACGTTAGTTCTTCAGGAGCATGGGAGGAGGGTTGGGATAATTCAATTAGCAAGTATACCAACACAGATACTGTATTGTTCTTCATTAGATCAACTGTTTTTTTGGAAAAGGATTAAGATCAGTAAAACTCATACACAAACACACATGTATTCAGCACTAAAGTGCATGTGGGCGCTTTGCTTACAGGGGAATTCAATACACAAAAGGTCAGTCATATTAAGGGTAAGAAAGGTGGGCCAGTGGGTACTTCAATTTGGCTTTGAGCTGGGGCCCACACATCTGGTTCAACTTTGTGAATTCAGCTGAGCCACATGGCTCACATTCTAGTAATCTGGATGTAGTAAAGTTAGGCTGGTAAAAAAGCCTTGAGGTCAGCAATGAATAAGAAGTACTGTAGACTTACCTGTGGCAGAGGTGTTGACATGTTTCTGCTGTGGATTACTGTTTGTGGTGTTGTGGCAGAGTTTTCAGAATTCACTAAGAATGCCATGGCTTAGTGTGAGCTACAGTAGTAGTTAATATTCATTGCTAACCTCACAGTGTAGTTGTAGTAGTAGTTCTTATGTATTAAGTGGCCATTCACAGAAGCTCTAGGTGCTGTACAGGATGACGCATCAACAACGTAAAATACAAATCTTAAAAGTTGATAAACAAAGAAAAGAAATAAATAAACTAATACATTAATTAATAAAATAGATATAAGATCCCAATACAGATTTTCAGGAAGAGGCAGAAAACTAGCAGAAAAACCCAGCAGGGAATACACAGTGCCAAAAACCTCTTGAAAGAGGAAGAACTTCAGGCCTCCTCATAAAGGCCTCCAATAAGAGGTCTTCCTTATAGACCTGGAAAGCTTGCTCCACAAGGATGGCCCTGTTATTGAAAATGCTCTGTCTCCTGATGATTTTGGCCTTGCCCTAGGAACAGGTAGGAGGCCTACCTTGGAGGAGCAGAGGGTCAGGAGGTCTGGTAGGGTGGAGTCTATGTGATAACAGCGAATGCCTAAAGGCAATCTCCGTTATCACAAGTCTCTAACAACCCCAGCGCACAGGGCAACAGTGCCAGGAGATATTTTTAATGCTTTCTGTGGGAATGCTGCACCCACCCACACACCTCCCCTCATGGGGGACTTCACACCCCGCACCCCCCTACTTAAGGATTCTCAACTCCGGGGGAGGGTGCAAGTCGGGGGGGTGAAAGCACTAAAAAAACAAAGGTTCGGGCAGGTCACAATAAAATCACACCAGCACCTGGACCCGAACTCGGTCCCTCAGCCACCCCAGCCAGTAGCTAACCCCTGATGCCATGACGCAGCTCGGCCATCCACAGCAGCGCCACCCCCTACAGCCTCTCCACCCCCTCCCAGCCCATGCTTGCCATGCTCGCTCCCATCCTCCTGCGTGCGTATGCATAGTGACATTCTGTCACCCAGTTCATCCACCCCCTCATCCAGTCACCCTACCATCCCATCACCATGAGGGATTGCACCGGGAAGGTGTCAGCGTTATGGACGGCGCCCTTCCTCATGTGCCTACCTCACGGGTTACCAGTAGGGTGCCAAGAGGTCACTCAGATTCCAAGGGCCCAATCTGTATAGGGCCTTTTAGGTAAGTAAAGAGACTTTGAATGTGATGTGCCACTTCACCAGTAGCCAGTGAAGTTCACGCAGTATCAGGGTTATATGACTCACCTAGGAAGATCAGTCAGTAACTGGGTTGTTGTGTTCTGCACTAGGTGCAGGCATCATAGGACATGTCCACTGACCCCAAGGTATAAAGCATTACAGCAATCAAGCCTGGAAGTCACAAATGCATGTATCAGTGAGGGCAAGTCTTTGGGCAGGATCAAGGTTTTAATCCAGGCAATGTTTCTGAGATGGTAAAAGCCTTTCTAGACCACAGTTGACACCTGAGCCTCAAGTGTCAGCCTCTCATCCAGAATTCCCCTTAGATTCTTAACTTTCCCAGAAGCCACCAATGCCAAGAAACCAAGCTAAAGGCTGGTCCCTGTATCAGTAGCCCCTGCATCCCACCTATGAGCAGTCTCGATCACTAGTACCTTTGTCTTGTCCAGGCTGATTCATAACCAGCTTGATGACATCCAGTCCTGAATCTCAGCCAGGCACAAATTAAGTACTTTATCATCAGCACAGTAATGAAAGCCCAGACCATATCATCTTATGATCCCTCCCAAGGGTAGTATGTACACCACGAACAACATGGGAGAGATGATCGACCAATGGGACACCACAGAGCAGGGGCATTGAGAGTGAGCAGAAACTCCCCATCACAACCCTCTGTGTCTAGCTTGGAGGAAGGACTCAGACTGACATATGACTGTGCCAGTGAGTCCACAGTACTCTCTGAAATGGTCCAACAACAACCCAGGGTTCATGGTGTCAGAAGCTGATGAGAGATCTAGAAGGACAAGAACTGACCACTCTCCACTGTCTCTCACTGTGAGAAGGTCATTATGTACCCTGACCAATGCTGTCTTGGTACTGTGCCTATATCTAAAACCAGACTGGTGAGGTTCAAAGATGTCAAAGTCTCTGAGGTGTTTCTCAAGCTGCAGTGCCACCATCTTCCTTATAACTTTCCAAAAAGGGGAGGTTAGAGAGTGGTCTATAACTTGCTAGACAGTCCAGGTCCAATGATGGTTTCTTCAGGAGGGGTCTCTCCTGAGCATTGTTAAATGCCCTAGGAGGGTTCCCCTCTAAAAGGGAACACTGGATCAGCTCAGTGAACACTGGATCCAGTAACCCAACACACCTGATCTACAAGTGAGTTGGACCTGGATACAGATCACAGAATGAAGGCTGCAACATCAAGATCACCCCACTAACCTCTTCCATCAAAACTGGTCTAATCTCTTTCCAGATAGGTGGAGGGCCTCTGCCCCTATCTAGCTATACACTACTGGGTTATAATAACCCAGTAGGATAGATCCCAGACAAATAGAGGACACCCTGTCAGAAAAAAAGAACAAGCAAACTTCTCTTTGCAACGAGTGGATGAATTTGCTCTTATCGGTTGCAGACAGATTGAGTGGAGCAGTCTATCCACAGACTGGAAGAGCCGAGCTGTTTGGTTTCTCCCTGCAGCAACTTCTTACAGGAAATCACTCTTTGATACCCACTGCAGTGACTCTCCAAATTAGTTTATCCCCCTCAGACTTTGACCACTTCCAACAATGCTCCAAACTCTAACCCTTGGACATCAGCTCCCTGAGCTCCCTTTTAAACCACAAGGATCTCAAGCACAAAGTCTGGGGTCTTATACATGCTAGTGGAACTGCATCAAGTGCCACAGCAATAGCCCTATTACTGGAAACTGCCACTTCCTCTGATCCAGTCACACAAGCAGCCATCACACTCCAGAGATTCACCGCCACCTGGAGTCATGCTGGGGATAACTGCTTCAAAGAGTGGTAGTGAACTATCCCCATGGGGGTGGACTACAAAGGGAATAAATTAAAACCTCACAGTACAATGGTCTGACCAATTGACCAGATCTGTCCTGAGGTTATTAGACTCAAGCTCTAACAAGAACACTAAGTCCAAGGTGTGACTGTGTTCATGGGTGACAGAGGAAGCCACCTGTGCTAGTGAAAATATCATCTGGAGGAAATCCAGACCAAATTGCAAGAATTCATCATTGATCATAGTGTTGAAGTCACCCAAAATGAACCATGTGGCTGACTCCAACACTTTCTCATTGATGAAGTCCACGAATTCCTACAGGAAGGCCCTCACATGCCCCAGAGACTGATACACAAGAAAGAACATATAACCTGCACCTGGAACCCCATGTACAGCATTCAAATTATGAGCTATTGCATGATGAAGCTCAATTCAAATCAGAAACAAATGGCCACTCCCCTCATGATCCCTTTGCAGCAGTGCACTACACAGAAACCGGCCAGAACAGCCACCTCCAGAACAAGACTGGCATCATCACCCAGCCAGGTCTCCATTATGCAAGCTAGATTGAATGAAAACAAGACATTAAATCTGCCATACGTAGAAACTTTGACATTGCCGGCATAGGAGGACCACTTGGCCCACCTAACCTGCCCTATTTTCCCTACCTACTGTGCCACCCCAGACCCTACTCGATCTCTGGTCTTTCCCACCCTTGCCTTATTTCTAAGGTCCCCTTGTGTCTTTCCCTTGCATGCTTGAATCCTGTTACCATTTTAGCACCTACCACCTCCACTGGGAGGCTGTTCCAGGCATACACTATCCTTTCTATGAAGAAGTATTTTCCCACATCTCCTCAGAGTCTCCCCCCCAAGCTTCATAGCATGACCCTTTCTTCTCAAGCATATTTTTTTTGTTCACCCATATTGGTGTGACTGTCATTTTGTCAACACCAGTATGGGCTCAGGCAATATGCCACCTGGCATTTCTGCACCTGGCATTGTGGCTCCAGAGATGGAGAGTGCCAAAGTCCCATCCCAGGAAATAGTCATGTTTTGCAGAGGGCTTCGCCACCCGTACCCCCCACAACTAAATATAACCTCCTCTGGTGTGGGCATGCCCCAGAGGGGGTAGAAAGTGTGTGGGCACAAAGGATGGCATGACTGAGGGGCGATCTAAAATCAAGATAACCCCTGTTGTCACCCTTATTGCGGCATCCTAATTGCAGTGACACAATTCAGTCACCGTTCTAATAGTATACCATCTTTTTCTATGTAAAATGCTACCTTCATGAACCTTATTAATACCTGTGAGGTATCTGAACATTTTGATCACGTTTCCCCCTTTCCCTCCTTTCCTCTGGAGAGTACATATTAAATTCCTTGAGTCTTTCCTCATTGGGATTTTGATGCAGGTCCTGCAACATTTTGGTTACCCTCTTCTGTACTGCCTCTACACTATCTATATCCTTCCAGAGATGGGATCTCCAGAACTGGATACAGTATCCAAAGTGTGTCCTCATCATCAGTCTATACAGGGGTAACACTATCTACCTCTTTCTGCTGGTAATACTCCTCCCTATGTACCTAAGCATCCTGCTAGCTTTCCCTACTGACTTATTATACTGCTTTGCCACATTAAGGTCATCAGAAATGATTACCCCGGGGTCCCTTTCCTGTTTTGTGGTTGCCAATACCTCCCCACCCAACTGGTATGTTTTCCCCAGGTTTCTGTGCCCCAAGTGCATGCTTTTTCATTTTCTTGCACTGAAACCCAGTAGCCAAACCCTTGACCAGTCTTCCAGCTTTTTCAGATTGTCCGTCATTTATTCTACTCCCCCTCAGGGTGTCCACTCTCTTGCAGATTTTTGTGTCATCCGTGAATAGGCATACCTTCCCTTCTAGCCATCCTGCAATATTGCTAATAAACACACTGAAGAGGACTGGGCCTAGTACTGACCCCCACAGAACCCCAATGGTCACCCTGCCTTCTTCAGAGTGAACACCATTTACCACCACATTCTGACTCCTGTTGCTTAGCCAACTTCTTACCCATTTTACTATTTTTGTACCTACCCCTAAGCTGCCCCACTTGCTCAACAATCCTCTGTGTGGAATGGCATTGGACACCTTATTTAAATTCAGGTAGGCCTAGAGGTGGGTGAAAGTTGCAAATTTCACTTTTGTGGAACGTCCACAAAAATTTAGAAATTTTACGAATTTGGCGAGATCGGAATCTTCCAAATGTGTTTGGCAGATTTTTGCCCTGTTCTGCAAATTCTTGACTGAACTGCAGAATAATACACATGAACTGCAGAATAACAGTTCTGAGGAATTTTTTTCTGCAGTTTAATGAATTATTCTGCAAAACATGTAATTATTCTGCAGTTCAATTATCAGTTCTGCAGATTTTGTCCTCCGCAGTTTAATAGAATAATCCACAATTTATACATTTATTCCACTGTTCTAAGTCAGAATTTGTGCAAAGGTTGCTAATTTAATTTCCGCACTTTAGCGGAAGTGAAATTTTGATTTTCGCAGAAATTCCACCAGTGGAAGTTTTTTTGCACACCTCTAGGTAGGTCACATCCACCATTCCACCCTGATCCACTTCCCTGGTCTCCCAGTCAAATAACTCGATCAGGTTTGTCTGGCAAGCTCTCCCTGCTGTGAAACCATTCTGTCTTGGATCCTGTAATCCACTGGTCACAAGCTATTCTCCAATCCTTTCCTTCAGTAGTGATTCCATTATTTTACCCACCACTGTAGTCAGGCTGACAGGTCTGTAATTTCCTACCTTCTCCCTATTACCAGTTTTGCAAAGTTGGACCACATCTGCTCTCCTCCAGTCCCGTGAAACTTCTCTTTTATCTAGTGAGAGGTTGAACAGGGCTATCAAAGGTACAGCCAGCACTTCCATGAGCTTCCTCAGTATCCTAGGATGTACCTCATCAGGCCCCATTTACTTGTCCACTTTTAGTTGTGCTAGTTTCTTTAGAACTCTTTCCTCTGTAAAAGGACTAGTGTCCACCTCCCTTCCTTTAATGCCCTTATCTCTTATTTGTGGCCTGTCACCTACTCCTTCCCCCATAAATACAGAACCAAAGCATTTGTTCAGTATGTCAGCTTTTTTTGATCCTCTTCCACAGATACACCTCCTTTTCCTTTTAGCCCTACTATTTGTGGTCTTTCTTTTTTTCTCTTATATACCTAAAGAATGTTTTATGCCCTTTTAACTGACTTGATAATATTCTCCTTCATTTGCACCTTTGTGCTCCTAATTGCTTTTCTCTGCCTCCAGTTGTTTCTCTTGATATCTCTCCCTATCCTCCTCCTTTTGTGTCATCCTGCACCTTCTAATGCTAACTTTTTTGCCCTTACTTTCTCAACTACTTCTTTAGATAACCATAGCAGCTTATTTTTTTCTCTTGCCCTTGTTAACCTGCCTGACACAGAGGTTTGTTGCCTTCTCAATACCCTCCTTTATTTTTGCCCACTGTTCCTCGACTCCACCAAGTTTCCCTATCCCTCCTAGGGACTCCCTGAGGCATTCTCCCATTTTCTTAAAATCAACCTCTCGAAGTCCAGGACCCTCATTTTTGTGTGGTTGGATACTGGCCCAGTTCTTATATTGACCCATACTGTACAATGATTACTGGCTCCCAGGTGGCTACCCACCTTGACATCAGCAACACTGTCCCCATTTATCAGTACCAGGTCCAGAATTGCCCCCCCACGAGTGGGTTCCTTAACTAGTTGTCTGAGAAGCACCCCCTGCAAGAGTCCAGGATATCCCTACTTCTAACTGTTGCACAACTGGGAGACTCCAATCTATATCCAGTAGATTAAAGTCCCCCACCAGCAATTCCTCCCCTTTGCTTGCCATCCTTTGGATGGCTTCGAATATCCTTATCCACCTCTCCCCCTGTGCTGGAGGTCTGTAGATAGGTCCTGTGTGAATAGTGACCCCCATCCATGTCTCCAGTGTGACTCACAGTACCTCTGCTCCTCCCTGCTTCCCCTGTATTTTTATAGCTTTGTTTTCTCTCACATAAAGAGCCACTCCTCCCCCATTTTGTCTATCTTGTCCCTTCTGAATAGAGTATAGCCTGATATAGCTACATCCCAGTCCTGGTATTCATTGCACTAGGATTTGGTAATTGCGACAATGTCCAGGTCTGCTTCTGCCATGGTGGCCTCTAGGTCTGTAATCTGGCAGTATAGCCTAGAGGTTAGAGTAACAAACTATGAATGAGCTTAGTACATCCAGCAGACAGACCTGAGTTTGATTTCCACAACCTCCACTTGCATACTGTATGACTCTGAGTAAGTCACTTAACCACCCCGGTATTCCCGGATCACCCCTGAAAACAGGCACCTGTGCTTAGTGGGCCTTACCCAGTGTATTTGCATATTTATTTAATGTTGCTGACCAGGTAAGTGCACTGGCAACAAGAGCCTTTTTCAGGCATGACCTGGGTGCAAAAGCACAGACATAAGAGGTAGTAGTACATCACGGTTAAGATACTCCTTACAGAAATTTTATGAATATAACTACAAATATGATCAGTAACAGATACAGGGGTTGTAACAGGATACTGTACAGAATACATGTAAAACTTGTAATGTACAATGAAGGGGGAAGGCAATGAGAAATTGCAGTAACTGGCAAGAGTAATAGGGATAGTAGTACACATAGGGGGATATGACTGCTGGGGTGATAATCAAACAAGTGCGCATGCAGTTCGGGCAGATAAGAGTGAGAGGAGGGAAGAGAGGGGTTAGCGGAAGCAGTTACAGGCATTGGATGTGAAGTAATGAACTTTCAAAAGCTTGGCAAAGGCTGACAGTGTAGTTGTTTGTTTGATGGGGGAGTTCCATATTGAGGCAGCTTGGTAACTAAGGGAGCATTGTCCCATGTTAGTACAAAACAGAGGAACTGCAATATTGTTGTTAGAGGTAGAGCGTGATGTGGTCAGATCAACAAGCAGGATTTGATTAGTTTAGTAAGCAGGGGTGCCAGGTGCAAGATTTTTTTAATGAGCATGGCAAGAGTTAGATTAGCTTTGAAGTTAGGGGGTAGCCAGTTTAAGGTACTTAGCACAAGACAGTGATGGGCTTTGAGTCCACTGCCAGAGGCAAATTTGCTAATTTTATCATATAAGGTATGCTTTTTTTGTAATACTGATTTGCTGGCAGCATCGATGACAATTGCACCATAATTAAGTGAGGGGAGAAAACTGGCTTGTGCTATTCGGATCCTAGTTCCAGGTGATAGGAATTTGCGAACTCTGCAGAGTGAGCCCAACTTCTAGTGAAGAAGGGTGATAGTATGCTGGAGATGGGTTTCGAAAGACTTTGCGGGATCAGGCTGTACTCCGAGGTACTTGAAGGAGGTGGTCTTCTCCATAGAAGTGCCATTTTCTGCTTTGATGCTGAACATAGGGGATAATTTGTTTAGTTTGTGTCTGGTCCCAAACAACATAGACTGAGTTTTTGGGAGATTTAAGAACTTTATTTCCTGAATGAACCACTCCTGAAGCCTTGCAAATCTATTGCTGAGTGTTTGGTTAATTACACTGATGTTGTCATTGTGGGTGTAAAAGACAGTGTTGTCAGCTTAAAGGAGGGTATGCACTGGTTTGCAGACCATTGACAGGTTATTTGTGTAAATGGAAAAAAAGAAGAGGGCCTAAAATAAAGCCTAGGGGGACACCATTGGTGATGGTGTTTACTCCAGATAGGTAATTTCCAGTTTTGATAGCCTGTTTCCTGTGGCCCAGGTAGTCTATAAACCAAGTGACAGCGGGGTGCCCAGAGACCAAGTTTGAGTAACATGGAAGTTAATACTTTGAGCTTGTCCAGGTCAAAAACCTTGGTCAGGTCCACAAACACAGTTCCAGTTGCAAGGCCCTTATCAATTGTGTGATAAATGACATCAGAAAACTCGATTAGGGGAGTGTCAGTACTGTGCCATTCATGGAGGCCATTTTGCTCAGGACAGATGACGTCGTACTGCTGCAGGTAGTCAATTAGTTTGCTATGTATGATTTTCTCTTGCAGAAGTGAGATTAGGTGGTAATTTTAGAGTGATGTCTTCTTGCCCTTCTTGTGGAGTGGGATGACCATTGATGTTTCCAGCGATCAGGCACTTTGCTGGATGAGAAGGACAGGTTGAGGAGTTTTGTAATGGGAAGTGCACTTGGGAGGCAGCTAGTCTGAGGAATTTGGGGATGAGTCCATCTGGGCTAGCAGATTTATTAGTTTTTAAGGGGACAAGAAGTTTGCAGACTTCATGGCATGTGACCCCTTTTATGTAGAAAAGTGGCCAGTGTGGCTCACTAGCGATGTTGCTGGGTCTGTGAGCAGAGTGGTCATAAGACTTATATTGGGACAGATCACAAAAGAAATTGTTGAAAAGGCTTGTGATTTTGGGAGTGTTAGTGTGTCTAGTGCCACTGAGGTCAATGGAGATTGGTGGGGGTTGGGAATAGGTATTTAACAGGGAATTTACTGGCTGCCAAAAGTTCTTTGGGTTGCTTAGGTTCAGTATCTGTTGGATTTTTAGGTAATGACTTTTAACCCTAAGGATTGCTTGCTTGTACTCATTCCTTAGAGACCTGTAAGAGTTCCAGTTTCAGGTGCAGTGAGATTACTTGAACTTGGCCCAGGATTCATCCCTTCTATGCATGAGAACAAAGATGTCACTCATGAGTCAGTGGGATTTCTTGGGTTTAACCCTACATGTGTGCAGGGGTGTGTGCTTATCATGTAAGGATGTGAAATTCTTAATAAAGAAGTCCAGGGTGATGCTGACATCTGGGGTTGCATCTAGGAATGACCAGTTGATGAGGGACAGGACGTATAGAATAGATGCAGTATTATGGTTGGCACAATTTATTTTTTTTAAACTTTATGTTTATTATTTCCATAAACAAACATACAGTTAAGTCACAAGCACTGAATTACAATTTATACCCCATGAGGGCGCCATACCTCTCAGTACACTCATTATACAACCATCAGTACTTTAAGATACATCATGTGGGGGAAACTTTAAACTATTAACAATTAAAATAAACACAGTATGCTACATTTAATGAGCCCAAGAGCTGCATGGAGTCTAAACTTAACTTGTATAAGGATAACTTTTTGTTCCCTTCTCTTTCACCACTATAGGGTGAAGTATCTACCATGCTTAACCTTATAAATTAAGGCACAATGTGCTTTAACATTGACCTAAAAATGTCTCCTTCAGAGCTCAATATTTATATAAAAAGAACGAGTAGATGAATTCCACATAACATTAATATCATTTGGAACATCAGCAGCATTCAATTACAGAACAGTAATAGTACTTTACTTAACTTAAGGCTCCCGAACTTTATAACATCTGTCATTATTTAAACCCTCCTTTTTTGTTTCAGTTTAGGTCTTATAAGGCACTAACCCCAAGCAGAGCATGTAAACATAACAATGTATGAAAGTCACTAGCTCCGATATGCCCAACATCAGATCATTACCCCCCTGTAAGTCTGATCACATAAAGAGTTCACCAGCCTGTACAGGGAATGTTCATGGAACCTCATCCTCCTACTCCGATGTTGAGGCCTCTTGATCTGTGACCCTGGGCTTCTGGACTGAATTCTTCTGTGCCCATTTCAGGGCGTCCTTAGGCTCCGTAAAGAGATCTTCCCTTGGTGGGCAATACGGAGCCGGGCCGGAAAAAAATAAGGCCACGCGAGACCCCAGCCTCCCTTAGAACAGCCTGCACCCCATCAAACCTTTTCCTTCTTTGTCTTGTCGCATATCCTATGTCCGGGTACATCCGAATCCATTCCCCATCCTGCAGTAGCATCCATTTGTGCTTGGCAAGGGCAAGAAAGAAATCACGGGATCCTACACCATCTGTAATTGCCACTACAGCTCGCGCGGCACCTCTGGGTTGTCCTGTCTGCCTCGTGGGGTCACCCTATATGCCTTCTGAATATGTTGTGACTGCTCTGAAGCCTCCTCACCCAACTGCTGTACCATCCAGTCCCGAATGAAAAAAAGAAGGTGGTCCCCTTCACAGCCCTCTGGGAAGCCCAAAAAATGTAGATTTGCTGCCCTTGCCTGATTCCCAAGGGTTTCTAGGCAGGATTTCAGGTGGGTATTTTCTTTAATAATCATAGTGACGGCTCCCATTGCCACATTGGCCCATTTAGAGGCCTCGTTAGATGTCATTTGGACCGATTCTATGGTTGCTTCCACTCCTGCCACTCTGTTAGTCAGGGCATTGATTTTATTAGACAAACCGGAGACAGATGAGATAATTTTATTTAGTTTCTGTCCAATCGTCTGGAGTGTTTCTTCAGATGAGGCCTCACCTTGGTCCAAGAGTAGGTCTTGTTGAGATCGCATGGCCGGCAGGCCAGCAGAGGTTTTAATTCTGGCTCCATCCCAGGGGTCTTATCTTTATGAGGATTTCGCATAGTTATCCCTGGATATTCCGCAGGGTATGTTGGTTATAAATTTGCACCTTAGTCCCAGCTAAATCTGTAGTTTCCATATTTACTTTCGATCTAGTGATAGAGCTCTATAAGGAGGCATCCATCTTGCTCGGGCTCCACAGCGCCCCCATGGTTGGCACAATATCTGAAGGTGATAATCCTGGGAGGAGAATATTTGGGGACACTATTGTGCCACTGACAATAGGTAGCCAGGTGGTCGCTAACTGAATCACTTAATACTCCTGAGGCCAGGATTCTTTCAGCCTTATGAACTAGGACCAGTCGATCAGTGTATGGTTGCCAGTTTTGTGGTTTAGTCTGGTTGGTGTTTGTAGGATTTGTTGCAGCTTGCAGTGGTTGAGTATGTCTTTATATTGGGCCTTGTTATCCAGCCAGTATAGGTTTAGGTCCCTGAGTACTAATAATTCAGTAGGGAGGAACTGAGCGAGCATGTGAAAGAGGTCATGGAGGCTGTTTAATCCTACTTTGGGTGCATTGCAGATAGAGCAGATTATTAGGATTTTTGGTCCAAAAGCGTTTTCAATGAACAGCCATTCACACTGGGTACTAGGGATAAAGGGAGGGTTGCAGATTTCTGTTGCAAGGTCAGTATGAACATAGATTAGAATGTTGCCCCCTTTTTTGGATATCAATCCTTACGGAAGATGCTAAAGTTAGGGAGGGAGATTTCTGAGTACCTAACTGAAGGGGTGAGCCAACTCTCTGAAAAGAAAGAAAGAAAGAAAGATAGATAATCGTATTGCCCAGACTTTGAGCATTTGCACAAATGGCTCTGCAGATTGTATTGCCACCTCCTTCCTTTTCCCACTTGCCCTCCTTTATTTCCTCCAGTATTCTTCTTTCTATCCCCCTTTCCTTCTACCCCCTGGATTCTTATATTAATTGGTTCTTTTGGGGATTTTCTCCTTCCAGAGTCCCACTGCTGACCTTGTAAACCTGTGTGTGTGTGTGGGGGGGGGGTTATGTCTCCCTGCCTCATTCCACCACCCCATCTAGTTTAAATGATCACCAATGTAGCATTTAAACCATTCACTGAGGACCATGGTGCCCATCCCCAATGAATCTGAATCCAAAACTGCCATAATGACTGTCTTGTTCTGCATCAATCTAGCATTGCAGAACATCACCTTCAGGGAGTGAACAGAAACTACTGAGCTAAAGGCTACCTGCCCAATTGGTCTGGTGGAAGCTCTGGGTATGGGCACCAAACACATCAGGCCTCTCTCTTGAGTCCAGTTCACACCAGGGCACCTCCTGCTTCTCAACAGACCTATAGAGCCCCCCCCATTAGCTTCTCTCACACCATGCTTCCTACCATTCCATCTCCTGATGATAACCACTTCCCTACAGTGCCAGTATGCCACTGCTGACAGGGGTGTGTCATCAAAGGGCAGAGGTCCAACAGCTTGGAAGGGGAGTAACTAAGTTGAGGGACCCTACATCCTTGGCACAAGATACTGCCACACTAACCACTCATCAAGTACTGTGACCACACAATTTCCTACCACCCACTGCTTCTGGGTTCCACAAACACACACTAACCACCTCAACAGACTAGCCACCCATGAACATGTGCTCCTTAATACAGATGCAATTAACTAATTGTACAAACAACTACACCATTACACTAACCATGCACACTCAACCCCTTCTTCCCCAACTCAATCAAATAATTCAACAATAAGTTTTTAAAGCAGTCTTAACAGGAGAGTCCATGTGCTATATATTTCATGGTGCAACAAACAGGTATTGACATTTCTAGTGTCTGGATGATATCAATGATATCCACAACCATAACAACTGGAGCCTCTGCCATCACCAGAGAAAAGTAAAGAAAAATAATAACTAGATGAAATGCTCCCAACAGTTCTCACACCATTTTCAAGAGCTAAAATGTTACAATTCTGCACTGAAGTAGATAAAAAGTTTCAACCCATGGGTTCTTTCACCATCCATGGCATTATGGTGAAGTCCTCAGTCCTCAATATGAACCTACACCATCTTTAGACCACTAAGATGGCAAGTGTTACAAAAGAAGCAGTCAGGGAGCTGCAAACATCCCTTATAGTTTCAATTCAAATGAACATCAAAACCAGCGGCCATGATGAAGTTAATAATCTGACTTCTGGCTAGCAGTCTCTCTGAGCTACCTAGCTCAGGTGCAGGTTTCACTCCATTTCAGGTGGGATGCCTGGCTGGCCAGCTCCTCATTTTCCAGCTGCTCCAAGCTTGTCCTGCTAGCCACCATACGTCTTCAGCTCAACAACTCCTCCAGAAACCACCACCTGCAGATCTCTTCATGGGAATCATTCCACACTGCACACTGCTTCAACCCATCAAAGATGCCTGGGTAACAACTCACGACCTCTGGATGACACTGCTCATCAGGGTCATGGTAACCAACATCAGCATACAGGCACCATATTGGTGTTGAAATAATTGAACAGATATAGGGGGCAAAGGTTTTTTTAAGCACCTCAAACTGTAATTACAATCTAAGCTAGCCATAAAATAAAAAACACTGTATTCCTAACATTTAACCACTCAATTCCCAGACTAGTGCTATCATTCCTAACTACTCATGTATGCTTCTTCTAGTATTTGCTTTACTTCCATGCCAGTTACAACACTGGCAGTCAAAGTGGTTTGGCCATATTCTTGAAATTGAATCAAATATTCTGTCTGATCCCATTGATTCTCAAATTGTATAATAATACTCCTCCCTAGAAAAAAAGTTATTCATCAGCAAACATGAAAAAAGAAAAGAAAATACCATAAATGTATGTCATTACATTGCCTTTCACAATATTTTCAGTTTGATTTTTTCTTTTTTTATATTAGTTTTTTTCATTTTTATTTTAATTGAACTTAGTTTGTCGACAGACACTGCCCCTTGGCAGCCTATGCTGTAGTAGTTAACTACTGACTATACAAGATCAGACTGGGAAACTGCTGTGCATGGTCAGTCATGTCACTCATTCCGGTGCAGTCCCATTAATGCTGGGTGTGGTGATGGGACTTATCTAACTAATACTGAGTTCTGTTTCCTCACAGTGGCACAACTTTTTTTTTTGCTCCTCTTCCAGACGGCCCTTGTCCCAGAGGGTGCCCCAGTCCTGTCCCCCTGATGTCCACTTGGACTGGGCCGGCTATCTTCTCCCTGGGCTTGTCCCCCCTGGCAGGGTTAGTGGGGGGTCCCCAGGCCCCCACCAAGGACCTGATTCAGTTCAGGCTGTCGAGCCCAGCTGGTCAGTGATTGGGACCTGCTAGCCCCCTCCGTCATCCAGCCACCAGTGTTTTCCATTTCCCCCCTCAGCACAGTGGAAGGGAATGCAACGATGCCTATGGCAGTGCCGTGCATGCTCATGTGCATGGCATACCAAGCATCAGCCCTGCCTTTTCCCCCTCCATGTGCAGCATCAGTGTGCCAGCCCCCAGCCTCCTTTAGGGGCCAGGCTAACACTGACTACTGATCCCCCTCCTTCCCCGGTGGAGGAGAGCTTTCCTTGGGATGCTCAATCCTCCTCCTTCCCAGCTGATCCCCAGTGACCTGCTCACACTGTGAATACTGGTCACCGGTGTGGCAGGAAGTAAGGCACAGGACACCTCAGCTCTCCACACCACTGGGACGGCCACAGTGACATACCTGATCATATTTAGCTTGTTGATGGTAACAATGTAAAAGCTGTTTTAGTGGAGTTGTGCTGCTACTGTTGGGAGAGGTGATCCTGACTGAGCAGCCAGTGCCAGTGGGAGGAGTCAGGGGAATCTTGACGCCATAAGGTGTAGGAGTGGGAATAGTAGTAGATGTCATTTGTTGGACATGTGAATTATTGAATGAATAGTTAACGATGATCCTTGGTAAGCTGAATTTGAGAAATGGCTAAGAATTCATGATTCTCAGGATCTAGCCTTGAACAATAAGGTGAAGCAATATTCTCAGTTGTACTGAAACATCTTTATGAAGTGACCGAAGTTGGATGAGATCCGAGAAAATGCAAAGCCAATTTAGCCAGAGCAGGGCCAATGATTTGCCTGTCTTTCCAGAATCTGATTGGATCACTTTTTCTGCTATTCAGTGGCTGTGTTAGAATGGTCTGCATCATATACTATTTTAACAGATCCTAGTCTTCCTCCAAAATGAGCGAGTGGCATTGGCATTCAGTATCAAAAAGCTCCCAGATATCCTTACTTGTCTCTGGATCATCACTATTCAAGTCTTCTTCCATGTGCTGTTGATGTCTGGCACTGGTACCACATGAAGTCAACAGAAGAGAAGGAGGAGGAGAAGTATGTCCGTGAGGTTTTGTATGCACATTCTTGTTGATTGTTTTAAGCTGTCTTTTGTGCTCCACCATAAAAGTGCACAACAGTTTCTGTTGGATATAGTCTATACATCCATTGGGAATTATCATGTATTTATATTTGGGATCCAGTAGGGTTGTCATGCCAAATTGCATGTCAGATTTAATGCTGTCAAACCTGTCTGCAAGTTGTGTCAGAAACATCTCTGCCTCTTCTTTAATTAGTATTGCATCTTGCTGTTGGTGCCATGATGACTCATATGAACCAGTGGTGTCATCACCTCCTCTCCCACCATCATCACTGTTATTCTTACCATTGCAACCAATGCCAATGCTGCTGCCACCACCAGTCTTGCTTTGCTGGGTTACTGCAGAAGATCATAAATAATGGCATGTGTGGTATTCAAGTAGATTCAACACAGGAATGACCATGCTAGGGGTTGCTGATTCAGCACTGAAATCTTTTGTGGTCACAGAAGCAGAACATGCTTTTGCAGAACAGACCACTGCACCTGTGAAAGGTATCCCACACAGAGTATATTTTTGCATTGCATTGTGTTTATATCCACGGCACTCCAGTCCATACATCATGGGGTCAGGTCTATCTGATAGGCAACTTGATGCACATGTGACCCAGTTTCAAGCTTCCCTGGTATACCTAGGTCCCAGGAGCCCCTCTTGTGCACCTGAACAAGCTGCAGCACACCAGGATTCCTTTGTATGATCAGACTTTCTCAGCATCTGGCACAGTACATCTTTAAGGTAAGGTTATAGCATTTATTAGCTGATCCGCAGGTTGTATGTTTTTGTCTTTTATGCTAATTTGCCCTCTTGTGGTTAAGCTGACTTAGCTAGATACTGTTCCATCCCCATGCTGGCCAGTATTTTGTCATGCTTTTTGCTATCACTGTCCCTGGGCTTCCTCAGAGTTGCACTTGCAGGTTGGATGCCTTTTTTAAATAAAGTTCTCTGTGAGCAGTTTGGCTGTACTAGGCATTCCGCCCTTCCAAGCAGAGAGGCCGCAGTGTGCTGATGCCCAGAAAAGCAATGAACTTGTCCTGTTGCTCACTATGCACTCTCCTTTCCATTTCCCCTGCTCTTAGTTGGATAGCCATGATCTAGTTTTGGGTGCCGCCTCCCGTAATGTTTCCCAGGGGGCGAGGAGGTCACTCTGGCTTTTCAGACCCTTCTGCTTAGGTCCTAGAGCAGTCGATCCACAAGTGCAGTGGGATTGCACTGAGAGAGTGGAATAGGCTCTCCTGTGGATACTGCAAATTGCCAGACTCCTACTAGTGGCCAAGCCAAGCTGTTTTGAAGGTGTTTCCCATGCCACAGTGCTTGCTCGGACCCTCACTAGCGGCTGAGCTGAGGTGCCTCCATTTGAGCTCCACTGAAGAAAAGTGGTAATGAGCTCCATGGGGGAAATATGAAACAGTAAATAGAACAGTGCACCTCCACCCTCTTCTGACTTCAGCTTGCTTACTTACCCCTCTGTTGGTGATCTCCATGAGAAGGGGAGCGCAGGGGTGGGCTCACTTGGCAGAGTGCCATACTGTTCTTCTTTCCTAAGTCCTTCCCATTGTTCTGTTTGTGCCATTTTCTGCTTACCGGTGCCGTGTATGAGCAGACTCTCCTGTGGCACCATCTTGGTCATGGCACCAGATGCTGCACATGCCCAGTGTGGCTGCGGCTATCTTGGAAGGGTCTCTGGCACCAGGGGAGATTCCAACCTTGTGGCCATCTTGTGTGTCTCTTGATACCTCCTTTTTGCAGGGAAAAATGGAAATGAGTGTCGGCACTGCAAACTGCAGCTCCAATGGGCTTCATAGGGCTATGCCTGTTAGTCTCAGAAGCTATGTATGCTCCGGCCAAGGCAACGTAGCCTGGTGTTTGGATGATCTACAGGTCATAACCCCCATAGAGCCAAATGAATACTCTCACTATGTGAACTTCTATTGGGGCTGACTCCCACCCCCCTTTCTATAAATGTCTGTAAGCCGGTATGGGGGTGTTTCCTCCTGGTCTGGCCCTGTGCCTCACCTGACCATTGGGGTTATGAGTTTTGTTGGAAAGCTTCCCTCTCAGTGATGTCCCTATCTATTTCTGTCCCCCAACAGATGGTGAAGACAAAGAAGTTCAGCACCTGTGGTGCCACACTGAGACGTCCCATCTCCTGGGACCACAGTGTCCAGCATGCCAGCATGAAGAGGAAGACTCGTTGCTGGAACAGTCTCCATCACTGGAACCAAACAACCCTAGTACTAGTGGCTCCAGTTGGAGGGGAAATCTCATTCCACTCCTCCTCCAGATGCAACAGGCCACATCAGCCATGATGGAGAGTCAACAAAACTTCATATTCAAGGTAATGGAGAAGTTGGATGCCATGACCTACCCCAGGCCAGTGACACTGACTTGACCCACCCCCAAGCAAAAGTTAAAACCCTCCCAGACTGCAGATGATGAGGAAGAGAACTCAGAGAGCCCTGCCAGTCAGCCTGATCAGCTTCCCAGAGAAAGGGCAGCACAGAGGAGGACCAAGATGATGCTTCTGAACATGATTCAGAGAGTGAGGAGATGGGACCCATGAAGCCTGAGGAACCATCTTTAACCTCCAAGCTGTGCCCCTTTGACTTAATCTTGGGCCTCATGAAGGACATCAATACCACAATGGGGTTTGACTTGCAGCTCCCAAAACTCAAATTCAACTTGGACCCCCTGACTCAGCAGAAACATGCACAAAAGAACATGTTCCCCATTTGCCCAGCCAAAGATGACATAAACAAAGAATGGGATTCTTTGGAGCCATGGTGAGTCCCAGAGAAGAGGAATATGAATTGGATGTATCCAGTCCAGGAGGACAGAGTAAATATATGGTGCACTGCCCCATTATAGACCTCAGATTGCTGACCTAAGCAAGAAAACCATCCTGCCCTGCAGCACAATTTCCTGAAAAGACCCTACAGACAAGAAAGTGGAGGACAAGTTAAAGAAACTATTTGAGATAACAGGGCTGGCAACCAGGGCTGCCACTACAGCTGTCTAAGCCACCAGGTACCAAGTCCAGTGGCTGGAAGAACTGCTGAAAAAGACAAACTCCAAGTCAAGGGAAGCAGAATTGCTGGAATGTACCCTGTACATGAGGGACATGGCAGTGGATGTCCTTAAACTGAGTGCCAGAATGTCTGCCTTAACCAATAGGGCAAAGAGGTCCTTATGGCTGATGCTGTGTGGGCAGATGGTGAATCAAATTCCTTGCTCCAGAACCTACCATTAAAGGAGAAACATGTATTTAAAGAGGGCCTTCAGGAGTATTTGAAACAGAGAGACGAAGGGAAGGATCTAGCCAAGGATAAACAGAAATTGACTAATCTGCCCTCCGCCTGAATGCATTTTCACAGCAACAGGTTTCAGAATAGCAAGATGCACAGCAACAACAACATCAGCTTTTTGGACAGAGGTTGCAGCAATAGCTACTGATCTCCATACTCATTCAACAATACTTCCACTTTCAAGGGAAAGGCCCCCAGAGACAGATTTGGAAACAAAAGCAGAGGAGGAAAAGCCAAGCAACAATGACTGCAAGGACCTAAGACCAATTCCCGAGGCAGTGTCACAGCCCTCACAGGAGCAACAATACCAACCCCCACAAGTAGGGCAGAAGTTGACTCTATTCCAGGAGCAATGGCAATAGACCACCTCAGACAAGTGGGTCTGGGAGGTCATTTCCAAGGGCTACTCAATACAATTCTCAGACAAGCTGGGAAGAGACAGACTGATCCTATCCCCAACTGCAAAGAAAAAAGCCACAGCACATCACATGCAAGAGGTTCTACATGGCTTGTTCAGAAACAGAGCCATACAAGTGGCACCAGAGGAGGAGAATAGAAAGGCAGGAGGAGGGAAGGGAGACAGAGCTCCTGTGGGTCACACTGGATAAATGGACTGGAGAATCATTGAGACTGGGGGTGGTATACAGACCTCCTATGCAGGGGGAAGAAGGGGATAGACAGCTGATGCAGGCAGTTACACGGTTGGCTCTCAAGGGGGAGCTTCTGCTAGTGGGGGACCTAAACCTCCCTGATATGGACTGGGAGAGATCCAGGCTGCAGTATCAGCTAGGAGCAAGGGGATCCTAGAGGCACTACAGGGTGTATTCATACAATAGCTAGTTAGGGAGTCCACTGGGGAGATAACCTGCTGGATGTGGTCCTCACAAATGGTGAAAGTGTGGAAGAGGTGGTGGTTGATGACGGTCTAGGTACAAGTGATCACAGGAATGTAAGGTTCAGGGTAAGGATGGGGAGGAAATCAAACTATATCACTACAAGGATTATGGACTTCAGGAGGATGGACTTTAACATAATGAGGGGGATAGTTAGGGAAGAAATGGCAGGAAAGAGGAATTTAGGGGATGTGGAGGAGTTATGGAAAACTATCAAAGGGTGGGTATTGAAAGCCACTGAAATTTGCATTAAGAAGGTGAGGAAGAACAAAAAAATGAGGAGACCACTCTGGTTTACAAGGGATGTGGCAGGGACAGTCAGCAAAAGGAAGAGGGCATTCAGAAAATATAAGATGACACAAAGGAAGGAGGACAGGGAAGCTTATAGGGAGAAGTGGAGGATAGCAGGGCAGAAGATAAGGAGGGTAAAGCTGATACTGAGTGGAAAATAGCTAGACAGGCCAAAAGGGGAGATAAAACATTTTTTAAGTAAGTGGGAGAAATAAGGATAGTACAGTTGAGGGAGGAGGGAAGAATACAACTGGAGGGGGACTTTGAGAAAGCAGAGGTGCTGAATAGGTACTTCTTCTCAGTCTTTATGGAGGAGGGGGGGTAGGGGACCCAAGCTGAGGGGGAGGGGTAGGGAAGACAAAAATGTGGATCCTAGCCTGTTCAGCACAGACAGGGTTAGAGAGGAACTAGGCAGGTTAAAGGTGGACAAAGCAATGGGGCCAGATGGCTTGCACCTGAGGGGACTCTGGGAACTGAGGGAAGAGCTGGCTTTCCCACTGACAAGACTGTTTAACTTGTCCCTAGATACAGAGTGGGTGCCAAGGGACTGGAGGAGGGCAGATGTGATGCCACTGCACAATGGGGACAGTAAGGAGGTGGTAGGAAATTATCACCCAGTCAGCCTCACCTCGGTGGTAGGTAAGGCAATGGAGACACTAATAAAGGAAAGGGTGGTGGACTACCTGGTGGATAGCAGCCTGCAGGATGATAAGAAGTATGGCTTCACAAATGGGAGGTCATGTCAGATGAACCTGATAGAGTTATTCAATTGGGTGATGCAGGTGGTTGGCCAGGGTGGGGCAGTGGACATAGCCTATTTGGATTTCAGTAAGGCCTTCGTCACCATCCCTCACAGAAGGCTAGTAAATAAGCTGGAAAGCTTAGGGGTGGGACAGAAGATAACTACCTGTAGGTGAGTGGAAAACATTTTTGGCAGGCAGAAGCCAGAGAGTGGTGATAAATGGGGTGCACTCCAGGGTGAGGGGGTGATGAGTGGGGTGCCACAGGGGACAGTACTGGGACCTCTCCTTTTTATGTTGGCTCTTGCTTGCGCACCAGCCAACATCCTGCGGTAATAGCAGATTTGGAGGCACGGTCACTGTTGGGCGAATGCAGGGCACGCATCAGTAGGTGTGTCCCTCATTCCCCAATCAGTCAGCAGCAGGTGCTGACATCATGAATCCCTAATGTGGCCACCAGATCTAAGAAGAGGTCCGCTGCAATGAGAGCAAAGCTCTCATGCAGCATGACCACAACATGCCTCCCGACGAGCACACAACATGGCGGCAGTGACTGATGCTGCCTCCTCTCACAATGCCGATGGGGGAGCCCATTCCCCATCAGCATAATGATCCCCCTTCCATTTAAAATGTATGCCGAGGGGGTGCACACCCTCGCATCATGTGCCCCAACAGTTTTCTTTTGCTGACGGAGCCCAGTCTCAGCTGGCGCTTGTCCCCATCCCGCTTTCTTTTGCTGGACGGGAGCCCACTCCCATTGGCATAATGTCTCCCCGGCGCTTTTGTTCTGTGCCGAGGAGGGTACCCAATCCCCATCGGCTTGTGTCCCCCCTTAGGTATGTGCTGATGGGGATGCCCAATCCCCTGTTGGCTACAGCATCCCCCAAAAAAAACACTTAGGTGGCATGCTGGGAGCTGACCCCAGTGTGCCAGATCCCCTGCAAAATAAAAACCATCCAGCAAAGATTTTTCTTTTTTTTTTTTGTAAACCTGCGAAAAAGAAAACAGTCCCTCATGGTCTCCCTGCCTCCTCCCACAACCTGCTCCCACCCTCTGCGCACCCTGCCTCCCCACACCCTCCCTACCCCATACTTACCTCCAGAGTCCAGCGGGACGATCTTCGGTGGACCGGGAACACTTCTGCACTCTTCAAAGCCAACTGCGAACTGAAGAAATGCCAGTAAGCTGTATAATGGCATAAATAGTTTTTTTTTCAGCTTTGGTGCATATCTCAGCCATTTTTGGGAATTTTGGCACCACATTTTCAACATGGGGTTATTGGGACGACCCTTCCTCATGAATTCAGGCACTGTCATGGCATTATTCGGTCCTGAAAGGTGATTTCGCGGTCACTGCATGGAATCCCCTTTCAAGATGGATTAACAAAACGACAGTGCCACTGTTCATGAGGGGGGCTCTCAACAAGCTTATGTTGCAAATTTGGTGGAAAAAATAAAAAAAATGGCTGTTTTACGAGCGTGCATTGCGCAAGTTCCACGCACCCTTGTAACTTCGCAAATTTGCAATATGTTCATGCCACATTTTGAACACTGGCATTTTTTCACATCTCCTTATGAACAGTACAGCTGTCATTTTTCACATTCTTTCCTAAATGTGTTTTCACACCTGTGGCTCACAATGGCGTGGTCATTGTGCGAAATCAACGTTTCGGACAAATTAACAAAATCACAGTGCCACTGTTCATGATGGGAAGTCCCAAAATGCCTATGTTAAACATGTGGTTAAATAAATCCCAAAAATAATTGGGTTACGGACGTGTGTTGCACAGTTTCTATGCATGCTCATCACTTCACCAATTTTTCCTATTTTCACTCTAGATTTTCAACGTTGCCATTTTTTTACATCTCCTCATGAACAATACAGTTGTCATTTTCCACATACTCCCTAAAATGTGTTTTCATCCCTGTGTCACCAAACAGCATAGCCGCTGTGCAAAACCACCTTTCAGCTAACAGACTGATAGTGCCGCTTTTCATGAAGTGGGCTCACAAAAAGCCCATGTTGAAAATTTGGAGTGAAAATATCAACAGACTCCTACAGTGTTACGGTGGCACCCCACCCTGTAGAGACTGACAGACATCAGGGGTGTGACTTGGGATCATCGGCTGTAATGCTTACACCATTCCACCCCCAACCCCACCCTGCAGCCAGTGACAGGCATTGTGGTGTGCCTTGCACTGTTCAGCCACAAAGTATACCCCATTCTCCTATACTGCACCCACCTCAGCATATTTCCTTATGGAATGGGGTAAGTACAACACCCAAAGACCCCAAAGCACACCACGTCACTTGTCAGTGTCTACAGGGTAGGGTGAGGTACAATGGCATGAGCGTTACAGCTGACGACCCAAAGGCACACCCCAATGCCTGCCATTCTCTACAGGGTGGGGGTGGGGTTGGCGTCACTGCAATACTTCACTGCCATTCCTATTATGCATTTCTAACTCCGGTACTACCAATGCCAATGCCAGCAAGACAACATTCGGCATTGACAAATGCTTGTTAATATCTACATCAGTGATAGAGTGGAATGGCTGGAGGGAAGGGTGTGCATTACAGATGATACAAAATTTGTATTAGGTGGATAATTTGGGGGGTAGGAGGCCATGAGGTAGGACCTGAAGATTTGGAAGGGGGTGGTCAGAAACTTGACAACTGAAATTCAATGACAAAAGTGTGCTGTGATGCATTTGGGGTGTAAAAAGCCGCGAGCAGCTTACACGGGGGGGGGGGGATCAAAAAACAGAGCAGGAGAGGGATCTGGGGATTATAATATCAACCAACCTAAAGGTAGATAGCCAATGCAGCAAAGCTGTGGGGAATGCAAATGGAATGTTGCCATGCATTGGGAGGGGCATAACTAGCAGAAGAAGGGAGGTACTGATGCCTCTTTACAAAGTCATGGTGAGGCTGCACCTGGAGTATAGGGTCCAGATCTGCAGATTGCACCTATGCAAGAACATAGATAGGATAGAGAGGGTTCAGAGGAGGGCAACCAAGATGGGGCACAGAATGCAGGGGAAGCCATACGAGCAGAAGTATAGGAAATTGGATTTGTACCCCTTGGAGACCAGAAAGGAGAGGGGGGACATGATTGAAACTTTTAAGTACATGAAGGGGATCAATAAGGTGAAGGTGGGGTGCTTATTTAAAAGGAAGGAGGGGGCTAAAACTAGAGGGCATAGCCTAAGATTAGAGGGAGGCTGATATGGAGGCAATGTGAGGGGGTGATTCTTCATGGAGATGGTGGTGGAGGCCTGGAACAAACTACCAGAGGAAGTGAAGGGGTCTGAAATGGTGAAGGGATTCAAGAGGACATGGGGCAGACATATGGAGTTGCTAAGTGGGAAAGGGCCTGTGGAAAAGTAGATGAGCTGGGGGAGGATGGGGCAGACTTGATGGGCCATTGGTGTCCTTTTCTGCCTTTGGATTTCTATGATTCTGTGAATAAGGTGACCATTGTCTATATTGTCAAACGAGGGGGGGGGGACCAGAAGCCAGGCTATGCAAAGGGAGGTGGCAAGAGTAATGAAATGGCCTCAAGCCAGTCTCACATACATCCATGCCATATACCTCACAGGGAAACTGAATGCCAAAGCAGATTTTCTAAGCAGGCAGCAGGTACACTTGGAGGAGTGGCAGCAGCACCCGGAAATATTCCAATTTCTACACAAGAGATTGGGACCAGTGTCTATAGATATGATGGCATTAAAAATCAACGTTCAGGTCAACAAATATTTTTCAAGATTCATGGAGCAACTGTCCCTCGGGTCTACGTACTGTCTCAGGAGTGGACATTTGACCATGCTTAGGTGTTCCCTCCCAATTCTATTAATCCTACAAGTTCTCGCAAAGATACGCCAAAAAGGCTTATAATACTTATCACACCATACTTGCCCAGGAGGGCCTGGTTTGCATCGGCAGTAGTGATGGCACTGGACAAGTAGCACTTCCTGTTCAGATCAGACTTCCTGACCCAGGGACCAGTAATCCATTTGGATTCACGCAAACTAAATCTCATGCCCATGCTTCTGAAAGGCAGAGACTGTTTAACGCTGGTTATCAGGAATCAGCAATTTCTACTATTCTCTAAACCAGAAAATTATTATCTACATCCACATATGGTAGGCAGTAGAACATTTTTTCAGCTTGGAGTAGGTCAAAAGGTGTACAGCCAGAAAGATCGGATGCTACTCTCATTCTTCTGTATTTACAGCAGGACCTAGAGAAAGGACTATCACCTTCATCCCTTCTGGTGCAGTTATCAACTATCAGTGTGGCATTTGGCCATGTGGGACAATCCCTGCCAGGCTGTCATCCAGATGTCCTCAGGTTCCTGAAGGCAGTGGAAACCATCCAGCCTTGAAAAAGATCACCAGTAGTGTCTTAGGACCTTCCCTTGGTGCTCGACTCCTTCACCATTTCACCATTCGAATTCCTCCAGGAGGCCCAGCTGTACTGGGCAGGACTAATGACTTGTTTTCTGGTAGCAATATGCTCCACTTGGAGGATCGGTGAACTGGGGGCCCTCTCATGCAAGGAACAATATACCATATTCACTCCAGAAGGAGTGTCTCTGACCTACCGGGTCAGTTCGCTTTATGTAGAATGGTGCCGTAAAATATGCGACAAGACAGCGTGGTAAGGAATAAGCATAGGGTGCAAAACTGCTAAATGGTCTATGCGCGGTTTGCACCCTGTCTCTGTTCCCTCACAGAGGATAAGTCCTTTGCTGGGAGGAGGGTCAGCTGAGCAGTTGCTGTGGCTCGATAGGATGAGCCACAGGCAGCAATGGAGGCGGTGCATCTGCGGACCGAGTATCGAATACCAGTCCCAGGCGCATGGAATTTTTATTTTTGTGCGATTTAAGTGTATAACCCCACCCCCCCCACTGGAGTTGATTATTTTATAGAGAAATGCCACTGGCAATATATCCTGCTGTATTGGCAGCACAGTATGTTGCTATGGCATTGTGTCGTGCAACATTATGACACCGTGACATCTCTGAGAACAGTACCATCCTTCACCCCAATGATCATAATGATCATTACTGTTTTCCACACTGAACAGACTGTTGAGCTACTGACATTTTACACAGATTCACAGGGAAGGGAAGGCAAATGCCCTGATCTGCTGAATGCAAAACACACCTTGGCCACTTACTTCACTAGGACTCAGGCAATAAGAAAGACAGACTATTTGTTATCACCCAGGGACACAAAAATGGGATGACCACATACAAATCCATAATAGCTGGGTGGCTAAAAAGATCTATTCAAGAGGCTTATAAGACAAAAAGGTTAAGTCACCCAGAAGGCATAAAAGCCCACTCAAGTAGGGCAGTGGCTACATCCTGGGTAGAGGGAACCACTGTTTCCTCTGAGGACATTTGCCAAGCAGCTACATGGACTTCTGTCCACACCTTTGCTAGACACTATAGACTTGAGACATTGGACAGGCAGCCTCATTTGGGGCAAATGTCTTTTCAACAGCTTATCCTACAGGTTCCAATACTGACCACTCTAGCCCTCCCTGAGGTAGAACTGCTACTTACGAACTTACCATGATGTAAGGACTGGAGTGTCATGCATATAAACACAACAAAATAAAGGAATAATGCCTGACAGGGTGGGAGTTATGCTGGGATAACATCCCACCTCGGGTGGTTGGGCCCGAGGCCACCGGCCGAGGGCGTCCAACACCCGAGAAGGGATGTTATCCCAGCATAACTCCCACCCTGAAGGGCATTATTCCTATTATACAATGGCTTGTTGTTTTATAATAAAAAAATAATTTTAAAGAATGTTTTTGTTAGTGTGAAAACATATTTTTGTTTCTTAAGAGAAAGAGGAGATCATCATGGTGGTGGTGGGGATCGAAATCATCCAAACAATCAGCAGGGATGTTATGCCAGGATAACATCCCTGCTGTTATAGTCAACTGACCAATCAGAAGCCAGGATTCTTTCTTGCCATTGTATAATGGTGGTTTACTCACCTGGTAAAGGTGATTGTGTTAGTTTATATCCATTGCACTCAACAGTCCTCCCTTATTGAGCACTCACTGGAGAACCTGCAGCAGAGTGGAGTCAGGGGTTTTCAGTTTTTAGAAGAATCTCTGTGTATTGACTCATGTATTTGGTCAGTCGTGCTTGGCGACTAAGGATTAGAGTTGTAGTGGTAGGGGAATAAAACATGACATCCCCAAAGATTGGGTCTTTTGAGTCTTCTGTTCCCCTGTGAAACATAGAAACATAGAAGATGATGGCAGATAAGGACCGTGTGGCCCATCTAGTGTGCCCATTTTTCCTACCTATAGGATGTGATTCTCTGGCATGATTTTCGCAGGTTGTTTGCTGTGCTTAATGAGTTTTCTTTCAGCTCTGGAAGCTAGACTGGAGAAGAGGAGCTCCTGGGACCTAGGTGTACCAGGGAAATTTGAGACTGGGTCACATGTGCATCAAGCAGCCTATCAAGCGGACCTGAACCCATGATTTAAGGACTGAAGTACCATGGATATAAATTAACATAATCAGCTTTTCCAGGTGAGTAAACCACCATTCCACAGCCCAGAATACCACTGTGGTTTGACAGAAAACTTGTCGACCACAAGTACAGCAATGGCTGTTATGCCGACAGTCAGCAGACAGCCATCACAAAAGGAGTCTTTTTCTGTGGGGGGCTTCGCCCACCACACACCCCCATAAGGAGGGCTCTGCCCCCACACCCCCTGTAGGTATCCCATGATAATAATGCTAGCATATGGGTGACTGTCAAAATGGCGACCCATATGAGGGTGCTATTATCATGAACAACCTCCCGGGATGGCTACGATTGTGACTGTAAGGGGAGGGATGGGCAGGCGGAAAGGGTTTATAATGAGGGGAAGGGGAGGGATAGGGAAGAGGGATGTTACCCTCTAGTGTGCCTGCTCTGCTGAGCCAACTATATGGTGTGGTGGGTAGGGAGGCTGGCTCCGACGGAGCAGGTCCTGGGTTCGGGGCTGTGGACCAGAACATTTTTGCTTGGTCCTGCAGTTGTGGGACTTAAATTTTTTTTTAACCCGAGCTGTGCTCCCTTCCTGACATGCACCCCCCTGGAGTTGAGAATATATAATTAGGGGGAGGGGGCACAGCACCCCTCATGCACAGTTACCGTACTGTGTGTGCCCAGTCATCTTTAAGTGCATCTCGCCTAATTGCTTTCGCTGTTATCACATGGAACCCCCCCCCCCCGTGTATTACTATAATCAACCCCAAGTCAGAGTTGATTCGGAGAGGGAGTGCAAGTCCCAGAGAAGCAGTTCTGGGGTTCCACAGGTACATTACAGTGACATGGTCAGTTTGTCACTGTAATGTACCTTCGCTGTAAATGTTTTGCTGTGATGTAAGTACACCACCCAGAATACAGGTTCTAGTTCAGGAGTCTCTCCACCATGTAAAAGGCATACTGTAGTTCAAGCTTGTGAAAACATCTTTAACTAAGCAATGCTGAGCAACACTGTACTTCTGCTGGGAACAGTGGAAGAGCTCAGCTCATTTATGGAAGTGATGGAAAGATATAGCGATTGTCTAGTACATTGTCAAGTGTTTCTTTTAACTGTGCATGTGACTCAACACCAGATTATGTGTGTGCAAAATAAGGTGTATGGATAAAATCCACATCGTTCTTCACCTTCATCATGTTACTGCCACTGTCCATTATGGAGAATCCAACCCTCAGATCATGAGGGCATATCCAGATGTCTATCGGGGGGATAGGATGAACTGCAGACTGTTTTCCTCACTGTGCTTCCCCTCCACGACTGACACATTAAGTGAGACACTCCCTCTATTAATGTGTCTCTGTGAGGCTGTCTGCTTCAATATAACTTCTGAAGGAGCTGGTGGTGATGATAGTGGGACTGGAATGGTGGTGGAGTTAGATTTAGATACAGCCCACTGCACCGTGAGACTTAGGGCCCAGTCCATGAGAGACCCACACCTGCACCAACATCCTCACCCATGAAGGAGTGAATGCATGGGTTTGTGGAGTGTAGAGGTCCTGCTCAGCACATGTGGGAACCACAAGCACCCACACCTGTTTGCAGGCCCCTCCATACTTGATTTTGGCCCATGCATGTGGCTACATGGGTGGCCAGGACAGGGATGGGCAAGAGGCAGTGGCTTGCATGGCAAAATCCACAAACAGTACTTCACATTATGGAGGGCCAGGAAAGAGGACAGCAGCTATGCAGTCCTAAGGTCTGCCATAGTGGATATCTGCCCAACTCTACGTGGCTTCATATTGAACCTTGAGGCCCAGTCAGCCCCCAGCCATTCCCCTACCCTTAGATCCTCAATGGAAGTCTGGTGATCATACTGTCATTGTCCAGTGCCATTTTCAAACTTTTCATAGTTCCAGAGGGCTGCCTTGTTCCACCAGCCTCTGCTCCATACAGAACCAGGAAAACACCAGAAAGCCTGCTGGGGAATCCATGCCTGGAAAATATGAAGCATGATAACATGTAATATTTGGGACTCACTTTTTGCAAGAGTCTTTGAAAGCTGATCTCTTCTGTGATGGAGAATGGCTAAAGATCCTGCGCCATCCTCTCATTAATGATGTGTGCCATTTGTACAGAACTTGGGTGAGTCTGTGGCAGTTTAATGTGGATATGTAATGTCTCAGGCAGGGTTCATATTTTCCCTATCTAACTAATTTGCTAGGTCAGATAACATAATTTGTTTTTAGTACTGCCTTTAATTTGAACCAGCAATTAGAACAACTGATTATAGTATGGGGACCCTGCACTTTATCTACTGTAGTCCCACTGGTACCCCTGGACGATACTTATTGACTCAGGCTCTTAGGACCTATATTATTTCTTTAGGTACAGTTAGTACTGTGTAAACTACACATCAGTGTTTTTAATTACAAAGAAGTTGGGTTGTATCATTCCAATAGCCCGATTTAGAATGAAGCAAAAATCCATTAACTACTATTTATGCTTTAGTTACTTAAAATACTAAACGTATGAGTAAACGTTGTACTGTGCATCAACTTAATATATGTAGCTAGGGACTGGGAATTCTACTATGACCACCATGGATTTTATGTATTTTTATTCACAGTTTGCACTTTATTTGTGGTTATTCATGTTGATTGATTTAAAGTTCACAAACAAAACAGCAGTGTAAACAGTACGTGTTACAAGCTGTACACAGATATCAGCATACAGTGCTGGGAAGACATAGAAATTGATACATTATGTTAAAAACAGCACTGTCTCCTAGTTGTATCGATCATTATGTGTATACAAACAGTTCTGGTTACTGCCCCGAGTAGGGGTTCAGATGAGCACTGTTCTGTCTCATAAGGAAACTGACTGATATTGCCTATATGCTGTTCTCTAACTGTAACATTCTAGCAACAGAAACTTAAGAAACAGAAAAGAACAACAACCAGAACATTTTAAACCTCAACATTCCTACCTATCTCAAATCAGTTATACTTTGTGATGTCAGAATTTTCCAAAAGCTAGCTATATGCATGTACCGGTCCACACATGCTCCGCTTCTCCAGAGTTGAACTGCAGTGTGTGGAATTGAAAGAAAGGGTCCCAGCACTCATGGTACCAGGGAAGTGTGCCACATGTGAAACTGGACATCCTCTCAAATGTAGCCAGTTGACCCAATGTAATGATCCACTCTGACAAGGATGGTATCCTTGGAGTTCTCCACTTGCAGAAAATTTGTCTTTTGGCTGCCGTGATCCATTGAGCCTGAGTGGATAACTTAGAGGGTTCCTTCCTGGTAACATCCTTATAAGAGTAGGTTTGTTATGCCTGGAAGTGCTCTACATATGCCTGTGCGGACCTTCTGTACCTGCTCCCAGTACTGATTTAGCATTTTGCATTACCATAGGATGTGTAGTAGGTGGTCTCAAGACTGACCACACCACGAGTTGCACTTTACTAACACATAATTCAGTTTGCAATTTGCACTTAAGGGTCTTTGCACCTGACTGGCCTGGTGTTGAAGAGGGCTGGGACCCGAAGCGTCCATTATCTTTCCCCATGCCGGTGACCTGGGTACAAAAACAGACTCAGGTCATGAGTGATCATTCAGAGCAGGAGTGGATCAAGCATCTGAGGTACTGCTTTTCTCTCCTGGGGTTGGCAGGCATGTCAGCCTGGCCTGCAACTCCTACCAGGTGGAAGTCTGGTGGTCGGTGCAGTGTGGATGGCAAGAATGGGATGGTGCTAGAAGGCAAAGTCAGGTGTGCACCTCCACATATACACACAGTGTTCTTACAGCAAGGGGTGGGGAGAAAACAGGAAAAATGAGGGATTTGGCTTAGTGAAGCCCTGCCCATGTTATGGCTGTCCGCCCTGCTGATTCAGTCCACTGAAACACTAGATATGTTTGATTGGGAGGATGACAGCCCTTCCCTTCTCACCCCAATAAAGGGGGAATTCATGTGGGTACTCGCCGATGATCAAAGAGATGTGAGGGATTACCGTCATGAATTAGAACAGGGCTGATAAACCACCAATGACCTACCAAGAAGGATTCAACATTTTTGTAACAAAAGTCCTTGCACCTGTCTATATATTTGCACATTACAATGAGGGGTATTTAATTATCGTGTGTTCTTTGTCAGCCATAGAAACATAGAAACATAGAATTTGACAGCAGATAAGGACCGCTTGGCCCACCCAATCTGCCCATTTCCCTACCTAATGGATAAGCTGCAGATCATAGTTAACCAGCAGCCTACTTCTTTCTACCCCCAACCCCTAGAATTGCCTTATGACTGTCCCATGCATGCTTGAATTCAACCACTGTTTTTGACTCCACAACCTCCTCCGGAAGGCCATTCCATGCATCCACAACCCTCTCTGTTAAAAATACTTCCTTACATTACCTCTGAGCCACCCCCATCTTCAAATTGTGCCCCCTAGTTCTTGCACACATCTTTTTTTGAAAGATGCTACCCTCTTGGACTTTGTTGATTCCCTTGAGGTACTTGAAAGTTTCTGTCATGTTCCCCCTCTCCCTCCTTTCCTCGAGGCTATACATATTAAACTCCTTTAGTCTATCTTCATATGTCTTCCGGTGCAGACCCTGCACCATTTTAGTTGCCCTCCTCTGGACAGCTTCCATCTTGTCTATGTCCTTGCAGAGATTGGGTCTCCATAACTGCACACAGTACTCTGGATGGGGTCTCACCAGCTGTCTGTACAGAGGGATAACAACTTCCTGTTTTCTACTGGTGATGCCTCTCCCTATGCATCCCAGTATCCCCCAAGCCCTCCTTACTGCCCTCTCACATTGCTTCCCACCTTAAGTCATCTGATATGACTACCCCCAGGTCCCTTTCCATTTTGTTGTTGTTAGTATCTCACCCCCATTGTGTGCTCTTCCCAGGGTTTTGTTTCTGAGGTGCATTACCTTGCACTTCTTAGCATTGAATCTGAGCTGCCATACATTTGAGCATTCCTCTAACCTTGCCAAGTTCCTTCTCATCCTTTCCACCCCACCTTGTGCATCAACTCTGTTGCAGATCTTTGTGTCATCTGCAAAGAGACATACTTTTCCTTCCAGTCCCTCTGCAATGTTGCTTATAAAGACATTGAAGAGGACCAGTCCTAATACTGAACCCTGAAGAACCCCACTAGTAACCCCTCCTTTCTTCAGAGTGGACTCCATTTACTATTACCCTCTGTGTCCTATTGTCCAGCCAATTCTTTACCCAGGCTATCATCTTGGGACCCACTCCCAGGCTGGCTAACTTGTATATTAATCTTTTGTGTGGGACTGAGTCAAATGCCTTGCTAAAGTCTAGGTATGCCATGTCCACAGCCCCTATCTGATCTACTACTTTGGTCACCCAGTCAAAGAAATCTATTAGATTCATCTGGCATGACCTTCCCGCAGTGAATCCATGCTGCCTTGGATCCTGTGCCCCTCGGGCCTCTAGGTACTCGGCATACCCCCTGAGGAAGCCTGGTAGTAAGCAATATTTAGGGGTTGATGACCTGTGTTTTCTTCAGCAACACAAAAATAAAACTAGTTCCAGTGAGCATGGTATGTGTACTGTTTTTATATTGGCTTGCACGTGTGCAGCCAACATATTGCGGTACTGGCAGATTTGGAGGCGCAGTCACTGTTGGGTGAATGCAGAGCATGCATCAGTAGGTGTGTCCCTCATTTCCCAATCAGCCAGCAGCAGGCACTGACATCACGCATCCCTAATGTGGCCACAAGATGTAAGAAAAGGTCTAACTTGTATATTAATCTTTTGTGTGGGACTGAGTCAAATGCAAGCAGCTTTCTTAGCCAGCCATCCAGTGCATCTGGTGAAGACACCACCCTGAGCTTCCCAGAAGCATAACAGTCTTCTCTGTTTCCTCCTTCAAGTGCACCACCACTGCTCACAGAACTGGCACTTGGTGGAACTGGCATGGTGGATCCTTTTACTTTTCCTTTCCTCTCCTTACATCCTTTGCTTCTTCCATTGTTTTCCTCATACTGTAGTTTCTGGTGCATGATGTCAGGTGGCAGATACCCTCCCACACGCAAACCACCCACTGACACACCCTTCCCCTTACCCTTATTGACTGACTTAGTGTCTCACTACAGCAGCCTACAGTACTTCACTCACTTTCCATTCACAGGCAAAAAAAAAAAAAATAAGATTGATTTCTGTGCTCTGGCCTGCGGCACAAGCAGCAGAAAGTAAAAAAAGTATTTGTCAAATTCTTCAAAACACCCTCCTGCACCTTGCTCATTCTCTTAAGTTCACTCTACCCTTCTCCTACCGGAGGAGGCAAAAAAAATAATATAATGATTAACTGCTGTGCCCTTTACACATCAGCACTCAGTAAAAACTGTTTTCAAATAAGTCCTTCAAAAGTCCTCCTGCACCTTTCCCAGTCTGCTTAATTTGCTCCTTCTGCTCATGCTGCAAGCATAGGTGCTGGAATGGGAGGGCGAAGGGACCATGACCCTACCACTTTTATAAGTGGTTCTATCACTTTTTGCATTATTACCACAGGAAAATTTACTCCTTACATCCTTGGCCCTACCACATTTCAGCCCATTCCGGCATCAATGGCTGCAGGGCCTGCAGATGCCAGTGCAGGCTGAAGCTTATGCAATGGGCACTTGCTTCTATCCTCTGCAGCATGATTTTCCTTGCCAGCCTGCCTGAAACTACTATTAGATTCTGTAAATTAGCCTACTAAAAGGATAATGCATGATTGTCTGATGACATCAGGTTTTCTGTTTAAAAGTTACTTTTTTAACATAAATAAAGCACCTTGCAGAAGCTAGGTCCTTCCCAGGTTAGAAAGAGATGGAAATGGCATTGAGTCGTGTGCAGCATGAGCAATTCTCAATCCCCAGTATCACAGATTGGCTGCTACAGGTCATGAAGCTTGCCAACAACTTTCACATTCCGTAGAAAGTGCTGTGTCATGAAATGCCAAAGGGAAGCTGAGTTCCTTTGAACCTGCTTTGCCGGTGTCCAGACTGCCTGAATTCAACATAGTCACTGAATGCAGATTCCACATCAGTTCATCCTTAGCTCCTTTTGGAAGCTGGACAGCTGCATTCCCAATATAATTACAAACTGTCAGTCAATAAAAATGGGGTTTTTAACCTTAGTGGTTATCAGTTCAGCATTGTATTAATGTTTTCATCTTTGAGCAGTATGCATGGTGTATCTTGAAGGGTCTAGTGGTTATTAGAAGGGGAAGAATTGCTTTCTTTGAGTGCAGTAATATACCCCAGGTATGGTATGTGGCTCAGCTAAGGACATACGGCTGCTTTGTACATTACTCTCTTATGCATACAAATAGGATCACTACCCCTTTCCTATGGCATGACCCTGAGCAATTTACGCTTGTTGCTTGTGCAAAACAAGGCACAGTCTTTCCAATTGAGGTTGTTTGTGGAAGCCCATTTGTGCAAATAAAAGAGATGTTTTGCTTATGTAAATTGGGCTAGAAAGTTTAAATATTGGGGGTCCAGCACAGAAGATCATAGGGCTAACTTTTTAGACATTTAAAGCTGTGGTTCAGGGGCCTGCGACACTGAATATTGCTCTGCTGCAAAATTCAGCACACCTAGTAAATGTTTAGTAATCCTAAATACAGACATTTCTGTCCCACTGTGGGGTCCACAGATGCATGTGGGACTTAAAATGCAGTTCTGGGTAACAGGCATTGCCACAAACATGGTACACATTATTGTAAACTTGAAAATGGTAATTTTGTAGGAAGAAAAATAAATAAATTATTGTAAAATACTGTATTTGGTGATCTTGTTGTCCCAGGAAGTGCAGTATGCACATGGAATAGATTAGGTTTTTTACAATCTCTTGTTAAATTCATAGCAAATATTAGACATTGGATGATCCCTCAGTCATTTGCTAATTGCTGCTGAAGGCTAACTATAGCTGCAAAAGAACCTGCACGTCTACATTCTCAAGTAGGATTTTGAAATTCCTAGCCCTGCAAAGAAGATTAGGGGCTTGATTCATAAAGGTCGGAGCAAGTTGCACCAACCACAGATTGTGCTGATTGCCTGTGTGCCAAGGATATTGCACCTGATTCACTATCAAGTAAAGCCATGGCGGCAAAGTCCCACAGCTTGCGGCAATTGCTGCCATGCACCAAACAGATGGCGCATCTGGATAGGTTGCCACAAGCTGTAGGGCGACTGTGCGCCACTCTAGGATGTCCTTGGTGGCTAGCTCCCCCTGCCCTGATTCCCTTGTTATAAATAGTAATCCCACACCTTGTTGTCTAGTGGACCCCTCCCACTGCCTCTATCCCCTTTTCATATATAGTAATCCCATCCCTGGTGGTCTAGCAGACCCCCCAGCCCTGATCAGCCCGACTAATAAAATATATTTCCCTGGTGGTCTAGTGGACCCCCCAGCCCTGATCTGCCCAACTAATAAAATATATTTCCCTGGTGGGCTAGTGGACCCTCCAGCCCTGATCTGCCTGAATAATAAAATATGTCTCCCTGGTTGTCTAGCTGACCCCATCCCCACCCCAGTAGGCAATGCCCCACCACCCCCCCACTCCCTCTGTCCCATCCCATGTATTGTATACAGTACATGCTCCTTGATAGTTCAGTTGGAGGCTGGCCATGGTGGGGATTGGAGGGCTGTGCCAGTCACCAGCTCTAAGATGGGACAGGGGGAGTGGAGTAGTGTGGCACTGCCAGCCAGGGTGGGGGGTGAGGGTCCACTAGACCACCAGGGAAATATATTTTATTATTTGGGCAGATCAGGGCTGAAGGGGTCCACTAGACCACCAGGGATGTGTGCACTATATATGAAAAGAGGATTGGGGCTGTGGGGGGGGGTCCGCTAGACCAGCAGGAATGGGGTTACTATTTATAACAAGGGGATCCAGCTGGGGGCATGCACTAAACCACCAGGGACCCGATTAGTTTAATAAAAGTGGGATCGGGGCTGGGGAGGAGGGACTGTAGTATACTGATACACATTGCTAAACCCTCCCAGATGGCAAATTTCGAAGTACCCTTAGACAAGCCCTGGTTGGTCTAATGGTATTTAGACATTTGCCCTCTGGGAGAGTTTTAAGAATCCTGAATCAGGGGATATGGCAGCTTGCGTCTGAAGCAATCCCCCTAGCACCATGCCGCAGTCCATTTTGTGCTGCAAGAATGGCACAAGCCCCCTTTGGTGCACACAGCTTGCATTTGCTGCAGGCTGCATTTGTGAATTGCGATTGGTGCATCTTTTGGTGCAAGCTGCACCTTGCGCCATTCCTTGTGGTGCAAGCCCATTGTGCCATTCAGGGGGCCTTCATAAATTGGGACCTATGCAACAGTTTTATGACATTAAATCATCTACATCCTATGAGAATCTAGTGTAAAATTGTTTTACTACTTTAATACTACAGTGTATCATCTTTTCACACACATCAAAGCAACAACATTCCTAATAACATTATGGTACACATACTAATGATTTCACCTCAGTGAAATCTAAAAAGACTATATTTCCATTTAGTGCTATTCCTCATATAAAAATACTTGTAAAATTGTAGACACAGTCTCAGGTGTATGATTGGCTAGACGTAATTGCTGAAACAAAAGTTATGCATGGAAAAGAAAGGTTGATCTTTTGGTTTTATAAAACAAATCATTTTAAACAGTCTTTGCATGTTAAAGGAATAATGCATGACAGGGTGTGTGTCGTGCTGGGATAACGCCATGCCTAGGGGGTTGGGCACGAGGCCGCAAGCCGAGTGCGTCCAATGCCCCAGGCATGGCGTTATCCCAAATGACACACACCCTGGAATGCATTATTCCTATTATACAATGGCTCGTTGTTATATATAAAATAAAAAAAATATTTTAAAGGATGTTTTTATTAGTGTGAACAAATATTTTTGTTTCTTAAGAGGAGATGCAAAAGAAGAGATGCAAGCTCCATAATGTCATCTACATTGGTTCACAGTGCTGAGACTAGACCCGTGGCATCGTGCTGGGAAAACACCATGGGTCCAGCCCCAAACTGACCAATCACAGTCCAAGATTCTTTCTTGCCATTGTATAATCAGTAATAACAGTGAAATATGCCAGGAGTTGGGTTACCTTCTGGTACCACAAATCTTAACATACCTTACTGTTTAGTTAATCATGCTCTGTTGACAATACTGCACAGCCATGCTGAGTAACTAAATAGCTCTTGTCTCCAGAATGTTGCTTTTTGCATTTGTAGACTTCCACGCTTTCTCAGCATTTATGTTTGTTTTAAAACTAATCATAAAACATACAATAGCAATATATATTTCTATTTGCATTACAGTCTCCTAGTTATGTTATATAACTTTAGAAAATGAGCAGGAAGATTTCCCAGCCTTTGATTGGCTGAGATCACCAGAAAGCGGTAAATTTATGTGCCATACACCGGGAAATAACAACTCCCATCCCAAGTGCCCCATCACAGCTGGTATCCATGAGCCACCCCAGGTGTCCAGTACCATAGCTGACTAACCAACATCTAATGTTCAAAATGAAACTGATGCCATTTTTTTCTCTATTTAGTGGTCACCCCTCTTTCCCCCCACCTAGCAGTGCCACTCCCCACACACTGTAGCTACAATAACATTTGCTTTACCCTGAAAAACAAATAAATTGCCCCTTTAGCACTCCTAGTCTCAGCAGCATTTTAAAAGCTGCAGCTCCCTCACAATGCTCTCTGACCACACTCACACTACTGATGCCACTTACAGTCTGCTGTGCAGACCTTGCTTACCTCAGTGTACCCTGGTTACACACTCAGGATGCATTGACTCCTGTTCCATTGTTCCACAGACCAGCATGGTCATTTAATGACCCTGCTTACAACACTCAAAAGATACAAAGTAACCATAATTCATCTTGCGTTTGGTGGTGGCAGTTGAAAGATGGTATAAATGTTTAAATCAGAGCTGCCAGCATGTTCCCATCCTGCTGTAGCTCACATAATCCTGCAGTTACTGAAACCTAACTGCTTTCCCAGCCCACATGATGCTCAGTACAGTTACTTAAAGCAAACTGTTTTATGGGGGGGGGGGGGTTTGTCCACCACCTGCACACTAAAAAGGTTAAATTAAGCCAAAGAAGAATACTGTTTCCTGGAGCAATACAGAAGAACAAATGACAGTATACCACAGTGCCCTCTACTGCCAGATAGAGACATGGAGGGACTATTTTACAAAAATGATGTTTTTAATCTTTTTCATTTAATTTTACTTTTTTAAACATATTTGTGCATATTTTATTTAAAATGTAACAGAAACCCCATTTTCTAAGTGCAATAATACCCTCCTGGGTGGGCATTATTGGGCTATACAACAGCCTTGGGAACTATGAGACCCTCTACATGCATCACTGAGCATCATTATGTACCTGGTGCAGTCCAGTATAGACCAGCACCACTCACCCTGTTGGGTATTATTGCTTGTGTAATGCAGTTTCTCAATATGTAATTATCATTTTGTTTAATGCCCTGCATGACTAGTGTGGTAAGGTTGCCACTGCTGGATGAGGTGAAAATCCAGATACTAAACCACACCCAAACTCTACTCTTAACCCTGCCATTTCTATGACAGATGAGTACATTACTGCTTTTCCAAAGTCCACACCAGGCACTTGGGTTAAATCCCAATACTGACACTGTAGTGCAACATGAGGGGGTGCTGCACTCATGAGGTGCTGTCTTTTGGGTGAGACTTTAAACCAAGATCTCATCTGCCTGTTATGGTAGTTCATTTGAATGTTAAAGATCCTACGGCACTTCTCGAAAAGTGTAGGGGAAATTTTTGTTAACATTCAAATCAAAACATAAGGAAAGTGAACATTAGGAATACAGTGAAACATCAGACTCCAAAAGGAAAAGACTTTAAACATCAGCAAAATAAGCATTATCCTGAAACCATTAGACAAAAAATAATATATAACCAGATATCATTCCACCCATCCAATCCCTCTCCATAGCTTGGCACATAACGAGGTCCCCCAACGGTCCACTTCCACCTGATATATGGCATCTAGTTCTGCTTCTACATTAAAAAGAATTTCATTAATAGTGACTGCATCCTGCTTTAGGACTCTCTGACATCTAACATGCCAGATAGCCCACTTTAAATAAACAAAAATAACATAAGCAGTGCTCTTATGCCAACAAGTCCACTGTGTTGACAGTTGACCATAAAGTAAGGCATCATAAGTCATCATTGCAAACCTACTGGTATTCCAAAAGGCATCCAGTTGTGACCAAAACCCCTGTATAAAGGTGCATTAAAAAAAAAGATGCCGCATAGTTTCAATCTGCTTATGGCAACCCACAAAATCACACATCCAGTCCTGTAACTGCTTGTCTTTGGTTGCAATGAATATTTAGCTTCATGCCCGTAAAGCCGGTACTGGTATCCTGCATTTTGTGGCATTCTAGTTTCATGCAGCCTAACAATGGGATGCATCAATAGAGGGCCAATCAATAGGTCCCCAAATAATGTTATCTACCACAGAAGCATATTTTTTTTCCAGAAAATTCACCACCCACATCATTTCCAACTTTCCGGCTCTAATATATTTTAAGCAAGTTTGTACATACTCAGGAAGTAGGGCTTCATCCCTATGCCATTTCCCTTTACCCCAGGCAGTAAGAAAGCCCTGTTCCCAACTACACATAGCTAATATGCCATCCATTTTTCAGCCAAGTAATAAAGGCTAAATATTGGTAAAAAATAAATTCCCAAAATAAAAACCAAGGGCTGTATCATATTCATACAAACATACGAACATATGAAGAAGCCAGCAGAAGAAGGCCATTAGGTCTATCAAGTCTGCTTATGTTGCAGGGTCCACAGCTTGAGCTAATGTCCATTCCCTCCCTCCCCACTCCTCCCATCCTCCCTACCCATGATTATTACCTTCCCCTATGCCTATCCCAGCCTCTCTTAAAGCTGCCCATCGTGTTCAATGAGATGACCTCTTCTGGCAGTGCATTCCAAGTGTCCACCACCCTCTCTGTGAAGAAGTGCTTCTTGACCTCCCTCCTAAACCTTCCACCCTCCAGCTTAAGACTGTGCCCCCTTATGATATGGTTGCCACTCAGCTTAAAGAGACTCTCCTTATCAACTTTATTTATCCCTTTCAAGTACTTGAATTTGAATTCAAACCTTCATCTTTCCAGGATTGGTAGGTATCACTTCTTTTTACCGGATTTAGGTGACTGCCCCATATTAAAGTGAAAAACAAACCCAAAACTTTAGCATGCATTGTAAATGGCAGTGGAAAAATGTGAGAAATATGTAAAAACATAGGAAGCAAGTATGTCTTCACTAAATAAACATGTTTCTTTCTTGTCATTTTCCACACCTTCCATTTCTGAACTTTTGCTTGTGCGGCATCATAAACCATATCCCAATTACTTTGCACCACCTACTGAGTACCAAACCAGACTTCCAGTATTTTTATCTTTAGTGCTGTCATGGGTATATCAAAATCAGACACTAAGGACACCCCTCCTAGTGCTAATGCCTGACTTTTTGTGGCATTGATTTTAATACCTGTAATCCCCTGATACTGCTCAAAGATCATAAGGACCTGTTTCCCTGAGGGTACGACCTTAACCAATATTGTGCAGTCATCTGCATAGGCAATGACTTTTACTATGTCTCTCCCATGAAAATTTTGCATCAGGAGAATCTGGGCATGCTCTTCTATACATCATAACAGCGCATAGAAAGCAAAAATATATAATAAGGGGCTTAGGGGGCCCCCCTGTCAGGCCCCATTCCGAATGTACAGGGGAAAGCCTATATGTCCATTCACTAAAGGCCTCACCATTACCTCTTCATATAATAATTTAATCAAAGACACAAACTCATCCAGAATACCATATGCAGCAAGACAATCCCAAGAATATTCATGTTTAACAGCATCAAATGATGTCTCTTGATCATCAGACAAGATATAGCCGTTAAGGTTTTTCAGCATACCTTGCTCTACAATTTCTCTAAGAAAAATGAGATTTTGTTTGATGTCCCTCCCAGGAATTGCACATGTCTGTGTTTTAAAAATAACATCCTCTGCTACCCTTGATAGTCGAGCTGTCAAAATTCTTGTCAGTATTTTGTAATCAGTAGTTAACAGACCCGGGGGTCTCCAGTTATGAAGGTCCATCCTGTCACCTCTCTTATATAAAAAAACATGATCCCTTCCATCATACTTTGACCCAGCCTGTGTTCCTCCCAAACTGAAAAAAAAAACCTCTGTCAAAATTGGAGCCAGCTGATCACAAAAGATTTTATAAAATTCATTTGGAAGACCATCTCCAACTGAGGATGTATTCTTGGAGAGTTGCCCTATTGCATCCTGTACCTCGGTCTCTGAAATGGGCTCCAAAAGCTTTGCAGACTGTACCTGAGAGACTTGGGGTGAAACCACAGCCCCCAATAGGCTGTTTGACTTCTGGTCACTCCCTACCTGAAATCTCTCTGCTATGTATGTTTGCACTATCTGTTTCAGAGAAGGAAGTTCATTTACAGGCACCACTTCAGCATTCAATAGAGCTGTCATGATTTTTTTTTTCTGCTGTCCTGGATTCACAATCAAAAGGGTTCACTTCTTTTCTAGTCCCCTGAGTGCTACATTTTTGGTGATATGCCATAGTCCTTTCCTTCTCTAGGAGATACTCATGTATATGTTATTTAAGCCCAGAAATTGCCTGTGAACAATCCAACCCCGTGGTCCTCATTTGTGATACCAATTTCAGAAATTTGGCCCTCATACCTAAGTAGGTCAGATATTTCCCTTTAGCTTGTTTTGCAGAAAGGGTGATGAACAATTCTTTTAGCCCAGATTTGGTATCCTCACACCAGTCCACTGGACTGTCATACAGGAATCTGATTTCATGCCTGGTCTCCAAAAAAAATAAAATATCCAGTCAGTGAGAATCTGTTTGTAGCAAAGAGGAGTTCAACTTCCAGAATCCTTTTCCCATTTTAATACTCTGCCCTCCCAGGGTAGTTTTCACTGCTACATGACCTGAGGTTTTGAAAGGAACAGCTCTCACTGAAGCATCAAGTGTTCTCTTAGATAAAAACCAAAAATCTATCCTCGTGGAGAGTTTACCCTTGTAAAAAGTGTGGGATGAAAGAAAGCCCACCAAATCATAGATGTCCACAAGGTGGGGTCTGTTTAAAATGTCATGCAGCAGGTTAGTGTCGCAGTAAGTCTTCCCAGAATTCCTACCCCAGTCCCTGTCTGATAAGACACAGTTAAAATCCTCACCCCAGAGAATCACCTTCGAAGTAATGAAGTAAGATTCAAGACGACGAAACAACGCCATTTTAGCTGCCTTCGCTTGTGTTACATAAATACTGATTAACCGATAAGCCACCCCCAGTAACCACTATGTCCATGACTAAGGTCCTACCAGGAAGGACAACAAGCACCTGTAAGATTTGAAATTCCATGTCTCAAAGCAAAATCCCCAAGCCAGAGCACTCATCCTCGCCCACAGACCAGACTGAAGGTCCCCAGTGCAAATTTAGTTTAGCCTGGTCTATGTCTGAGAGCGTGTGCAATCTAGTGTCTTGCAAAAAAATAATATTGTCTTGCTCCATAGTTAGTTTAGCAAAGGTGACTAGATGCATGTTTTTGGATTTTATACTGTTAGTGTTCAGGGTGAGTATCTTAAGTGACAACATCAAAGAAAAAAAGGAAAACAGTAAGCAGAAATAATTTTAAAAAAGCTGTATAAACCATGTCATTTCTTTTTCTTCCATTTTTTTTCATTTTCTTTCTCTACAATCAGAATTTCACCTCCTGTATCTTGCTGTGAGGATGCTACAGAGGAAACCTCTGAGCCACCTTCAGAGTCTGCTGCTTCACTACCCATCAGAATTTCATGTGAGTTCTGGATAGTAAAAAAGGGTCCACACCTTGTCCTTTTGCCATGGAAGATGGGCCATGCAGAACAGACCTTAAGCGAGTAACTCGCTGAAAGGGGGGGCCTCAGCAGGAGCAGGAGGGGGCATGTCAGTCTCCATTGTACATACAAGAATCAGAACATTGTCCTCCAAGAAGGCCTGACCCTCAGTAGTACCCAGAGCAGATCCTTTAAGAGGGCTACATCTATGGGCTCTGCCTCCTTTACCTGCTCTCCTGGGGGAAGGGGGGGCAGGCTCCACAACTGAGTTTTGCACAACACCTGGAGCTATTGGAGTCCTAGCAGTTTCAGAAGGACCTAGCTGGTGCAGTGGGTCTCGGGGTGCCTGTGTATGAGCCGGGGGTGGTACCTGTGCAGCCAGGGTTTGTGGCAGCAACTCATCCATCTTCATCCACAGTGCCTTCATATACATCCTGCTCAGCCTTAGTGGTATCATCCAGACTATTATGTGATGCCCAGGGGCATGCATGGAAAGCTTGACCTACTTCCTCACACAGGTTACATTTGACTGGGCTAGGACAGTGAATGCTAGAATGTCCCATACACCCACAATAACCACATTTCAGTTTTGTACAAACATTGCTTAAATGACCCATATCTCCACATCAGTAGCAAGCCCGTGGCTGCCCAACATAAAATAATACCCCCATCTCACCCCAGAAAAAACACTTTGGCAAATGCTTTGTCGCCCCATTTTCCAGTCTAAGATTGGCTTTATAGTTGCACCCCCCTTGTCCATAAGTGCTCTTCATCCAGAATAGGCTTAGGGGGACTATTAACTGTACAGTGCTTTTTCAGCCAACATGTAATGTCTGTCACATTTACCCCCTCATTCTGGAAAGGTATGATAATACGTTTGAAAGCTGGTTTTATCAGGAGTATCGCAATAAAGAGTTTTCAAAGCGGGGTATTCTTTAGTGCTAAGTACTGCTTCCAAAATCGATCTAATCCAGCAGGGTGTTTAAAACTAATATCGTAGCAAGTGTCTCCTGGCATGTGTATCAATGCATATATCTTGTAAGCATAGTACTTCATGTTCATTTTCAATAGGGCTCTGCCAGCAAACAATCTGTCTGGGATATCAGCCATACTTCCTCTGAACTGCAAACAGACAGCATTTCTATATGCTGCAGGCTCGGACGCCAGTTTAACTTTTTCAGGGAACAATTGTTCACATATATTAGTGTGCCAAACATTAGCTCTTCGACCACTGTCCCAGGATGAAGCCACCCTGTGCGCCTGGAGGTTTGCTTCCTCCAGTTTTTTAAGAATGTTATTTGTGCCTAGTGCTGGTCATTGAGGCAATGCACCATTGGGAGCTGCCACCTCCTGTGGCGTAGCAGGTGCAGAGGCTGTTTCAGATTCTTCTTCCAACACCCTGATGTGCTTTAAAATGATATTTGGGGATGTATCTTGGGCAGAAATGCTCACAGAATTCCCCAATGGCTGACCAGGGGAAAAGATCCAGTTTCCAGAGGCCTGGCTATTGGACTTGAGGGAGGCTGGGAGCTGAACACCACCTCCTCCTTTTCCTGCCATGTATCAGAATCTGGGATCCATCCTTTACCATTCTTAACCCACCCAGTCCCTGTTAAAGTGTCCTGAAGTCATTCAGTGGAGGAAACAATAGCGCCAACTTTTACACTAAGAGAGTGCTGGGGGGGGGGGTACAATCAAGACAGACCCCACTGAGCAGTTCTTGTCTTTCCATTTGTGTTGTCTAGCCAATAAGTTTGCTGCAGCTGCTGTTTTGTTAGGGCTGCTTTCCAAAACCCTAATAGTGAAGGTGACTGCCTGGGGTAACTGTACAGGGCCTACCAGCTCCCTTGCCCCTCCTTCATTAATGCAGTCCCTTGTTTCCCCTTGTGTGCCTGCCCCCTCTGGTAAAGACTTCCCCAGAATACCTCCAGAAGAACCCAGATCAACTCACTCCTGTGCGCTCCCCTCAGAGACTAGTCCCAACCCTGCACACAGTACCTGTGGCTCTGAGGAACTCATTGTTGATAATCCATCCATTCAGCCTGAAATTCAGGATGAAAAACAAGCCATTTCCTCCATGCTACCTATATGCCTACTCTGATGGACAGAGCAGTCCATCACAAAATCCTTCCCACGACATCTAAGCTCCTCTTCAATGCCATTCTGACCTTCAGTGGACTGCATCTGACCTGAGAAAAATACTCCCAGCAACTTTTCAGTGGGGATACTACACAGAGCATCCTCCGGTTCCACAAACTCACGAACATCCGTTTCCTTGCCCACACAGGCTGATTCGTTCGACACTTCAGGTAAAGCTCCCAAAGTAACTTCCACTTTCATAGAAAAGGCCTCTGAATTGCCTGAGACTGAGGAGGAGGAGGAGTCCCTCTCCTCAGCCCTGCAAATGTCCTGCTCCTTCATCACCTCTGGGAAGACTGGCCCGTTAGCACCAGTCACAGTGCCCCTATCACAGAGTAGGGGAATTTCCCCAGTGTCCTGGTCAAATTTCCCCCCAATTCATTAAATATATCATTAACAGCTTAATCTGGTTAAAGGTTAGTTGGCATTCATCTGTATCCCCCTCCTCCAGGTTGTGCCTGAAAATAGGCAGAATTTGTCTAGTGCACTTACCCGGTCAACTAAAGCTAAATAAAATAAATAAATGTTAGAGAAGACTTTAAAAGTGATAGGAAATCTTTTTTAAACTACTCAATACCCTCCACATCTTTTCCATATCTGTCATGTATTCTGGGTTCATACAAATTTGGGTGAAACAAAGACAGCGCAATGAAAAAGGGCACAAGAAAAAGAGCACCCATCAAAAAAGTGATCAGCAAAGAGGACGAGATTAGGAATGCCACCAGGAAGCTTACCCCCAAATTAGGGGACCACACAGAATCTCACATGGTAATGTTGTGGAGGGCTCTGCCCCCTGCACCCAGGGACATTAATATAATGAACTCTGCCGGATGGCACATAGGGGAGTGGAAGGCAGGGAGAAGCCCTCACCATGCAACACCCACAAGTCATGTTTGCCCAGTTGAGGTGTGCCCACATTACGGTTCCCTTGTTTCCGTGCCCTTGTTGCCACACCTTCTTAATGGTATCCCTGTATTCTTTTTTTTTCATTCAAATTTTATTGAGATTTTCAATACAGAGAACAAATCCATATCCTTGCTAACATAATTCAAGTAAAACAAGTACAAATATTGTGATGATTCATTCTCACCCTACCCTTCCCCCTTCCTCCACCCTCACAACCCACCCCAAGCTTCCCAGCACAACATTATATACCCAGAACCGCAACTTATGGTATAGTATCAACATGTCTTAAACTTGTAAAGAGTACAGGGTTTGCAATGGGCCCCATATCCTATTAAACTTCTTAATTTTATTGTGAAGGCTTGCAATGGTCCTCTCCATCCTGAGATTAGCGAGAAATTCCTGGAGCCATTCGACATAAGTTAAATCATCAGAATCTTTCCAATGTCTAAGAACCACTTTCTTAACAGGGTATCCCTGTATTCTGATATGCTTTGACCAGTTTTTGATAAGTTAATGGTGTAGGTTTTTGATGTCCTCAAATTTTAGTAATGGTCCCTTCTCAGCAGCTACTGCTCTTTCTTTTCTTATTTCCAAGATATTCCATGACATCAGTAACATCTTCACAATCTCATGACTTCAATCTGAGTGGTCTGGAATGATGTACCATATAAGTGTTGAGGTTGTATGACAAGAAAAAGTAGTAGCTGCTGAGAACTCAACAGAGAGCATTCAATGTAGTGACAAAGGCAATAAAATGTTAGATTATCAATGCAGTACTAAGGGTTTAAATTATATCAGAACATAGGACAGACACAAACAGAAAAACAGGAGAGCACATGGAGGTGTAAAAACTGTCTCCTATCATAGCAGTAAAAGTCCAGAAATAAAATGCTGAGTACAAAGGAATAGATTATTTTAATGCCAGTGGTTTAGACTTGATTCTCTCAAATGGAGATGGAGAGAGGATCACAGATGTAGAAGTTGGCAGCCATCTGGGAACTAGCTACCATCGAACAGTATGGTTCACAATAAATACAGCAATAGAGTCAAGCCATACAAAGACAAAAGTACTGGACTTTAGGAGGGCTGACTTTGCCAAAATGGGTGAGTGCCTAAGAAATGCACTAGCAAATGGGCAGGAAGGAGGGGTGGAAGAACAATGGGGAATAATAAAAACTGCCATCACAGAGGTAACGAGCCTTTGTGTGAAGCAAATAAACAAAACAAAACGATGAGAAACCACTATGGTTCTCAAAGGAAGTGGCAGTGAAGGTTCAAGAGAAAAAAAGCATTCAGGAAGTACAAGAATCACAGAAGGAGCAGGACAGAGAACTGTATCAGTTAAAGCAAAAGGAAGCTGGGAAGGCAGTCAGAACAGCAAAAGCCCAAACCCGAGGAAAAGATAGCCAACTCAGTTAAGAAGGGGATAAACCTTTTATAGGTACATCAGGAGCCAAGAAAGACCAAGGGAGGGAAGAGAGGCTTAATAAAGGGAGGGAGGGGTGGGCAGAGGAAGACTGTGAAAAGGCAGAGATACTAAACAAATATTTTTGCTCAGTATTTACAAATGAAGAGGGGAGGTACCTAAACAACCAGTAGAAACACTCTGGATACAGAAGTTGATATCAGCCCATTTACAGAAGAAAGGGTTCTGAAAGAACTCTTAAAACTGAAGGTGGACAAAGCAATGGGCCTGATGGATTCATCCCAGAATTTAAAGAACTAAGGGTAGAACTAGTGACACCACTGACTACCCTTTTAACAAATCATGAGAGGAGGGGGGTACCCGAGGACTGGAGGAGGGCAGATGTGATTCCCCTTCACAAAAGTGGGAGCAAGGCAGAAGCAGGAAACTACAGACCTGTTAGTTTAACCTCAGTGATAGGGAAAATGATGGAATCACTTCTGAAGGAAAGAATTGCCGAGTATCTAGAAGCCAGAGGGGCGCAGGACCCTAGGCAGCATGGATTCACAGCGGAAGGTCATGCCAGATGAATCTGATAGATTTCTTTGACTGGGTGACCAAATAGTAGATCAGGAGGGCTGTGGACATGGCCTACCCAGACTTTGAAGCAAGGCATTTGACACAGTCCCACACAAAGATTAATATATTAGCCAGCCTGGGAGTGGGTCCCAAGATGACAGCCGTGAAAGAATTGCTGGAGAATAGAACACAGAGAGTAATAGTAAATGGAGTCCACTCAGAAGAAAGGAGGGTTACTAGTGGGTACCACAGGGTTCAGTATTAGGACGGTCCTCTTCAATGTCTTTATAGCGACATTGCAGAAGGACTGAAGGAAAAGTATGTCTCGCAGATGACGCAAAGATCTGCAACAGAGTTGATGCACAGGGTGGGGTGGAAAGGATGAGAAGGACTTGGCAAGGTTAGAGGAATGGTCAAATGTATGGCAGCTTAGATTCAATGCTAAGAAGTACAAGGTAATGCACCTGGGAAACAAAACCCAGGGAAAGTACACAATGGGGGTGAGATACTAACAACAACAAAAAATGGAAAGGGACCTGGGGTAGTCATATCAGATGACCTAAATGTAGGCAAGCAATGTGAGAGGGCAGCAAGGAGGGTTGGGGGATACTGGGATGCATAGGGAGAGCATCACCAGTAGAAAACAGGAAGTTATTACCTCTGTACAGACAGCTGGTGAGACCCCATCTCGAGTACTGTGTGCAGTTCTGGAGACCCAATCTCCGCAAAGACATAGACAGGATGGAAGCTGTCCAGAGGAGGGCATCAAAATGGTGCAGGGTCTGCACCAGAAGACATATGAAGAGAGATGAAAGGAGTTAATATGTATAGCCTCGAGGAAAGGAGGGAGAGGGGACATGATAGAAATGTTCAAGTACCTCAAGGGAATCAACAAAGTCCAAGAGGGTAGCATCTTTCAAAAAAAGTGTGCAAAAACAAGAGGGCACAATTTGAAGATAGAGGGGGGGTGGCTCAGAGGTAATTTAAGAAGTATTTTTTCACAGAGAGGTTGTGGATGCATGGAGCGGTCTTCGGAGGAGGTTGTGGAGTCCAAATCAGTGGTGGAATTCAAGCATGCATGGGACAGTCATAAGGCAATTCTAGGGGGTGGGGGTAGGAAGAAGTAGGCTGCTGGTTAACTAGGATCTGCAGCTTATCCAGTAGGTAGGGAAATGGGCAGACTGGGTGGGCCAAGCGGTCCTTATCTGCCGTCAAATTCTATGTTTTTATGTTTCTATGTTTCTATATGTTAAACATCTCAGACTGACTGACTTTACAAGCAAATGTCTGTATCACATTACATTTTGTTTGTACGCTGGATATGCACAGAAGTGGGAGACCCAAGGTAGGCCATGTTACATGCAGACAAAATGGTAAATGAGTTGATATGATCAGTTTTTATGTTTGCTCGCACTCATGTGCAAGAAACATAGTGCCACCATATGAGTTTTAGTGGGTGCACCGCCCCGCTTCCAGTGCCCTGCTCCTTCTTGCAGGCATGGCCTCACTGCACCAATAAACGCTGAAGCTGTCAATGACAGCAGTTCAGATGCAGTGGCGTACAGTTCAAAGCAAAAGACTGCTACAATCAGCAGTGGTAACATGTAGGTAATTTGCATACTGCTGTCAGCTGGCAATTTACATACTGCCATCGGCAGTATGCAAAGTGCCTACACATCAGCACTGCATCTGAACAGCTGTCATAGACAGCTCCATTTTTTTCTTGGCCCCCCCCAACAAACACCCATGTAGTACACTGGGAGCCCACCCCAGCATGCTCATGCACTCCCCCTTGCACACTGTATGGCCAACGGGGGTGCACAATCCCCCATCAGCTCCACTGCCCCCCAAGCAGACTTCCAGATGCCATGCTGGGAGCCCACCTCAGCATGGCAAAAGTCTGTATGGCCGATGGGGGTGCCCAATTCCCCTATCGGCTCCATTGTACCCCCCCAAAAAAAACAGACTTCCAAGTGCCACACTGGGAGCCCACTCCAGCTTGGCAAAAGTCTGTTTTGCAGACAGGGGTGTCCAATCTCCCTTCGGCTCCACTGTCCCCCAACAAACTTCCAGCTGCCACGCTGGGAGCCTATCCCAGCATGGCAAAAGTCCTGCGTCATCTTTGTAAAAAAGAAAAAAAATACCTGTAAGAAAAAATGGTCCCTCGTTGACTGTCTTGCCCCCCCTCTCTCAACCCGTGTCCACCCTCTGCACACCCACCTCCTCACACTCCCCCGACCCCATACTTACCTCCAGAGCCCAGCATGATGGTCTTCAGTGGACCAGGAACACGTCTGCACTCTTCAAAGCCGACCGTGAACTGAAGAAATGCCGATAAGCTGTATAATGGCATAAATTTATTTTTTTCAACTTTGGTGCATATCTTGGCCATTTTTGGGAATTTTTTCACTACTCAACATGTTCTAGCCCCCTCATGAACTCAATCACTATCATTTTGTTATTCGGTCCAGAAAGGTGATTTCATGGTCGCTGCACGGAACCACCTTTCGGGACTGATTAATGAAATGACAGTGTGACAGTTCATGAGGTAGGCCCTCAAAAACCCTATGTTAAAAAGTTGGTGAAAAAATTCCCAAAAATTACTGTTTTATGAGCGTGCATTGCACAGCTCCTATGCACGCTTGTAACTTTTGGAATTTTTAATATTTTCACTCCAGATTTTCCACATTGCCATTTTACCTTACCTCCTTATGAACAGTACAGCTGTCATTTTTCATATCTCACCCAAAATGTGTTTTCGCATATGTAGTGCACATTGGCGTGGTCAGTGTGTGAAATCAATGTTCGGGACACATTAAGAAAATCACAGTGACACTGTTCATGAGCAGAGGTGTTAAAATGGCTATGTTGAGAATTTGGTGTCAAAAGTCCATAAAATTATTCTGCTATGAGCATGCATTGCACAACTTCCACGCACCCTCATAAGTTCATGAATTTCTAATATTTTCAGTCCAGATTTTCAACATTGACATTTTTCCACACCTCCTTATGAACAGCACAGCTGTCATTTTTCACACCCTGGCTGAAATTTGTTTTTGCACTTCCGGCACAGAATAGTGCGGTCGTTGTGGGAAATTAGTGTTCGGGACAGATTAAGAAAATCACAGTCACACTGTTCATGAGCGGAGGTCCCAAAATGTCGGTGTTGAAAATCTGCTGTAAAAAATCCTCAAATTAATTATATTATGGGTGTACATTGCACAGTTTCTACGCACGCTTCTGACTTCACCAGTTTTTGTATATTTTCACTCCAGATTTTCAGCAATGCCATTTTGTACACCTCCTCATGAACAGTACACTTGTCTCTTTTCACATCCTGTTCAAAATGTGTTTTCATGCCTGTGACACCAAATGGCACAGTCGTTGTGCACCTAATGAACTGATAGTGTCACTATTCATGTGGTGGGGTCACAAAAAGCCCATGTGGAAAACTCAGAGTAAAAATACCAAGAAACACCCAGGGCATTAGGGTTTTCAACCATAACGCCCTACCCTGTAGGGACTGACAGACATCAGGTGTGTGACTTGCGATTGTCGACAGTAATGCTCATGCCATTTCACCCACCCCCCACCCCACCCTGCAGCCAGTGACAGGCATCAAGGTGTGCCTTAGACCCTTTGCCCCCAGAGTGCACCCCATTCTCCTATACTGCACCCATTTCAGCATATTTCCTTATGGAATGAGGTGAATGTAAAGCCCAAACACCCCAAGGCACACCTCGACACTTGTCAGTGTCTGCAGGGTAGGGTGAGGTGAAATGTTGTGACCGTCATGGGAGACGACCCAAAGGCACATCACAATGCCTGTCCATCTCTGCAGGGTGAGGGTGGAGTTGGCGTCAGTTCAATACTTCAATGCCATTCCTATACTGCATCTGTCTAACTCCTGCACTTCCACTGCTAATGCCAGCAAGCAAACATTCAGCATTGACAAATGCTTGTTTAAAGTATGGGAGCACTCAAAATGGCACAGCCAGATGGCAAAATTGAATGACCAGATAAGGAACATAAAAACAGGATTATCCTATCTAAAACTGGAAAGGGGGGTGAAATGGCTATCAGTTCCTGACCTGGTCTGAATCTTACAAAAAGGAGACTTACTATTCACTGGTTAGGTAAACAAGTCTACAACACTTCGCAGTTTGTTTAATAACTGTCTAACTGCTGACCTATCATGCTTAGGACACTTTGCCCTCAAACTGTCAAGTCCAATTATTTCTAGTTGGACCTAACTTCAAAACAAACATGTAAGAATGGTCCAGTTGGCTAAAAAAATACCATATAGTTGATAAAATGTACACTGTTGCATAGCCCCAAAATAATTTATGATCACAGCCAAAATCATAGTTTTTTTGCACAAAAGGCTAAATTTCTGGAGCTCACCATTAACAAACTTGGCATGAATATACATTTTAACTGTAGTGATGTAATCTTTTTGGCCCCTTCCCATCACAAATAGTAAATCATGAAGCGTAGAGAGGTCTGTTTGGCCTCATGCATCACACTGCATCAAGGGGTAAGAGCACATATGGTTGATATTATTAAATTCATCTGTCAAAGAGTACAACTTAAAGTCACTTTACTCCCCTTTAAATCTCCTTTTCCAATTATGTTTATGAGAAGTACAGCGGAACTATAGTGGAAATATTTCTCCAAATATTATTTTGGATTTCCAGCTAGGGGGTGAAGATTCAATTACACAGTCAGAGCAGTTGGATTTCCCCAGGTTTTAATTGGGGCTCAGCAAAGAGTGACACTAATTTGAACCTATCCAAAATGGGGATATTATAAGGAATGTTGAATATTTCTAAACTTCTTTTCAGGCTGAGATGCAGTTCAGAGCAGACACACTTCTGTACTTCTAGCTCTTTTTTTTTTTACCTCAGTGATATATACAAAATTATGTGTTATCCATCACGTAACAGAGTGTGAGGTGATGATACAACACTAATGCAAACCCATTATGAGCACAATAAGAGATTACAGAGGTTAAAAAAATCAAATAATTCTGGGTTCCAGTCAGAACTGTGGACCAAACATTATGAGAGATTCTGACCCCTAGTTTTAACCTATTTAACATATACTGTATCTGTTCATTAGTAAGAAAATATTCCAAGAAAACCAGTGTCAATCTATAATCACTACTAAAGCTTTCAGACCTGATACTGAACCGACAATAGATCTATTCTGTGGACATACAATATAATAATCATATATACCTGGCCTTCTAGAACAACTTAGGTTTATCCCAAGGGCCAGTGGCAACATAAAAGGAGGGAACGACTGGTGGAAGGAGAGGAAAAGGGGGCATGAGGGAGGAAGGATTGAGGGGTGTAATAACTGTGGCTCAGCATTGTTCAAGAGCACTCTGTGGAGGCTGGAGACTTGCCCAGTTTGTCTAAGGCTGGGAAGGATGTAGGCTGAGCTAGCATGGCTAAAAAGGGAATTGTCCTGGACAAAAAGTAAAATTGTCACAAGAATCACAGAAGGCAACCAGGTAGGAGACAGGAGACAGGCCAACTGGGGGGCAGGAGATGGAGGGGGCAGAACACACAGAGGGTCAGGGAGGGAAGGCCCAGGTCGGGAGACAGGGGCATGATGGGCAGGAGTGCCAGCATTTGTGAGCATAGATACACAGCAGGCTCAAACAAATATTGGCCCTTAATGGAGATGATGGAGCAGGAGGAAGTCAATGGGATAGAGGCTGAGGGGAATAAGGAGCCGAGCCAGAAAAGGCAGGGAAAGTCAAAAGCAAGGGTTGATCAGGCTATGGAGGTCCAGGCTAAGAGCGGAAAGGGCAACACCAAGAAAAAAGGGAGGAATAGCATGGGGGGACAAGTTGCGACAGTCAGAAGCAAAAATGGGAGCAGGAGGAAGAATGCAGGAGGAGATATCCCAAGGGGAGAACAAGGAAGATCAGAGTACAGGCATCCAGGGGGAGGAAGAGTTACTGGAAGGGAGGACAGAGAGCAACAGGAATGGAATAGGTGAGGGTGGGAGGAGGCACAGGGGGAGTGACGAGGCCAGGGACCATCCAGCAAGGCAGGGGGATAAAGGTTAGGAGTGGAGGTAGGTGGTGATCAGGGGGCAGCAGGAGGAAATTGGGCAAAAGCCAAGTAAGGGCATGGAAGCACGCTTGAGGTTAGAGCAGGAAAAATCAGTGATAGTGTATGGGGACTCTATTATTAAAGAGACCCACTGGTTAAGAAAGGAAGTAGCTTCAAGGGGAGGCCAGTTTTTTGTGAGCCAGGGATGGAGGCAAGCAGAGCACTCCCAAAAATTAATGAGTGCATTAGGCAGAGTGGGGGGAAACCTCACCTGGTTCTGCACCTTGGTACAAATTTCCTGGCCATGGAGGAGATGGAAGAGGTGCAGAGGAGATTTATAGAACTAGCAAAAGGGTGCAAAGGGATGGTGGATTCCATAGGTTTTTCTGAGGTTCTGCCAGTACACTGCACCAGTACAGCTAGGGAATTAAGAATCAAAGACTTTAACCACTGGCTAAGACAGTAATGCAGGAGGGAGGGCTACAAATATATTGGTGATTAGGGGGACACATGGGTGGACCAGTATCTGTATGCGAGGGACAGGCTGCATATTAATGATAAGGGGGCTAGGATATTGAGGGGGAAACTGCAGGTATACATATAGGATTCTATGGAGTGCTTTAAACTAAGAGAGTGGGAGGGTGAAGCTAGGTGTAGCCCAGTGGGAATTTCAGGATGAACTGACCTAACTCACTCTGCCCCACAGCTGGGGAAAAAGAAGCCAAAAAGGGGGGAAGAGATAGGAACAGGGCTGGTGGAGGGGTTTGCTAACTAATGCCAGGAGTCTAAGTAATAAGATGGGAGAACTACAGGTGGCAGTGGTGGTGGAGGATGACCTGGACCTTATTATGGTTACAGAGAACTGGTGGACTGAAAACCACAGTTGGGAGGTGGAAATACCTGGGTATGTACTCTTCAGGCAGGACAGGACAGGACAGGGAAAAAGGGGGGGTTACCCTTTATGTAAAAGAGGGGATTAGGGTGAGGGTGTGCAGGGGGGTGGACTGGCAAAGACCCTATGGGTCACTTTAAGCAAAATGGGGGAAGGCAGTGAAGGTAGGGGTGGTCTACAGACCACCAAATCAGGGGGAGGAAGTACTGTAGATAGATGGGTAGGGAGATACAGGAGAGGGCAAGGAACGGGGAAGTCATGGTGGTGGAATATCTGAATCTACTGGACATGGACTGGGACATCCCAGTAGCATCCACAGAAAGGAGTAGGGAGATGCTAGAAGCCTTGGAGGAAGTGATAATCAACCAACTGGTAAAGAACCTATTGGGGGAGTGCCATACTTGACCTGGTTATGGCAAATGGGGACAGTGTCGAGGGGGTGGAGGTTGGGGAAAATGTGGGTGACAGTGACCATAGGAGAGTAAAATTTTGAATCAGAAAGGGTCTGGTCAAGAGCAGTTCTAACATTAGGGTGCTAAACTTTAGAAAGGCAGATTTTAGGAGGATGATGACAATGGTACAGGAGGCACTAGTGGGGAAGGAAGACTTGGAAGATGTGGAGGAGCTATGGGAAGAGATTAAAAGAGAAATATTGAAGGCAACAGAACTATGCATTAGGATTGTGAGCAAGAAAAAGAAGGAGGAAACCACTTTGGTTCATAACAGAAATAAGGAAGGCAGTTAGGGAGAAAAGGAGTGTGTTCAAGATATATAAGGCATCTCAAAGGGAGGCAGACAGGGAGATATATAAGGAAAAACTGTGGGAAGCAGGAAAGGTGATCAGACAGGCGAAAGCTGAGATGGAAGAGCATATAGCAAGGGAGGCAAATGGGGAGACAAGAAGTTTTTCAGGTAGATGAGTGACAGAAGGAAGGGGAAACACAGGATTATGAAGCTCGGGGGAGGCCACTGGTGGAGAGAGATACAGAAAAAGTCAATGTCCTGAATAATTACTTTGCATCGGTCTTCACGATGGAGGATGGGATGGGACCGAAGTTGGAAAACAGGGGAAAGATGGGTAGTGAGATGGACTCAAGTCCCTTCACAGAGGCTAGAGTATTGGAAGAATTATGAAAGCTGCAGATGGATAAGGCAATGGGACTGGATGGGATCCAACCTAGGGTACTCAAAGAATTAAAACAGAAGTTGGCAACACCACTCGTGAGGTTATTTAACCTGTAACTGCACAAGGGAAAGGTTCTTAGGGACTGGAAAAGGGCTGAGGCAGTGCTCCTACATAAAGGCGGAGGAAGAGAGGAGCCAGGAAACTACTGACCGGTTTGCCTTACTTCTGTGGTTGGTAAACTGATGGAGGCACTCATTAAGGAAAGACTGATAAAATATCTAGAAGGGGAGGGCCTCCTATATGACAGTCAACATGGATTCACAGGTGGTACATCATGCCAGACCAAACTGATTGAATTCTTTGACAGAGTGACAGAGATATGGGACTGGGGGGGAGGTGGACATGGCCTACCTGGATTTCAGGAAGGCATTTGACACCATCCACCACAGGAGGTTGATAGGCAATGTAGACAGCCTAGGAGTGGGGAGCAAGCTCACAGACTGGGTGGAACATTAGTTGGAGGGGGGGGCACAGAGGGTAGTGGTGAATGGGGTGGACTCAAAAAAAGAGAAGGTGATGAGAGGGGGTTCCCCAGGGGTCCATGCTGGGACCCATACTTTTCAGCATATGCATTCAGAACATCACAGAAGGTCTAAGGAGAATGGTGTGTCTGTTTGCTGACAACCTGAAGATATGTAGTAATAGGATTGATACTGCAGAAGGGGGTGGAGGATATTGGGGAGGATCTGGCTAGGCTAGAGGAGTGATCAGAAAGGTGGCAGCTGCAATTCAATACAAAAAAATTGCAGAATTATGCATATAGGGCTTAATAACCCAAAGGCAAAAATACCAGCTTGGGGGGAGGAACTGGAGGTAACAGAACAGGAAAGAGACCTGGGGATCACCATTTCAGACAATCTGAAAGTCCAGAGTCAGTGTGACAGAACAGCAAGAAAGGCACTCAGAATGCTGGCATGCATAGGGAGGGGATTCACAAGCAGGAGGAGGAGGAAGGTGATCCTGCCACTATACAAAACCATGGTCAGACCACACATGGACTATGGGGTCCAGTTCTGGATGCCATACCTGCAAGGGGACAAGGACAGGATGGAAAGGGTCCAGAGAAGAGCAACCAAAATAGTAAGGGGATAGCAGGGAATGTCATATGAGGAGAGTCTGAGAGAGATGGGACTGTACACACTGGAGGAGAGGAGGGAGAAGGGGCAATATGGTGGAGACATTCAAGTATCTGAAGGGCATAAACAGGGTGAGGGTAGACAGCGTCTTCAAAATGAGAAAGAACAATTCCACTAGAGGACATACATACAAACGAGAGGGGCAAAGATTCAGAGGGAACATCAGGGGGAGGTTCTTTACCGAGAGGATAGTATGACCATGGAACAGACTGCCGGAATGGGTGGTGGGGGTGGATACAGTTGACAACTTCAAAAGAGCCTGGGATATGTACATGGGTCTAACTGGCAGGGGGCAGGCTGGTAATGGATGTAGCACACTCACCTCTGAGGCTGGGAGATCAGAAGGCTATGGGTTCTATCCCCATACCAGGCACTTGGGTTAAATCCCAATACTGACACTGTAGTGCAGCATGATTGAGTGCTGCACTCCTGAAGTGCTGTCCTTCGGATGAGATGTTAAACCAAGGTCCCATCTGCCTGTTCTGGTGGTAGTTCAGGTGGATGTTAAAGATCCCATGGCACTTCTCGAAAAGAGTAGAGGAATGTTTTATTGAAAAATACATAACAAAATGCAAACAATCAAAATGAAAAAAAAATACACAATACAGAAATACTTCAGAAAAATCATTAAACTACAGATGCATTAAAGGAGACAGAATAGAAAACATGTACAGTTCCATATGAAAGACAATATACAAGGGTCTTTTTAACTAAGCGTTTTATCTATCCAAAAATAATTTATCCACTTTTATCCTTTAAGAACGGTACTGATTTCCATTTAGACATCCACACTGAGTTACTCAAAGTCTGTTTTTCATAGGTCCATTGCATATATAATTCATGTACTAAAATCTGCAGGAGTTGATCAGAAGCTTGGTACACTTGCCGCAGAAGAAATTTACATCTAGCCTGCCAAAGTATAAATCTGATGCAAGTAAATATTAGCTGGACCATTCCTTTGTCTCTAGTGCGAGCCCCTGTAAAGAGAAACCCCTGGCTATTTTCTCATAAGTAATTGTCAACCACTCCCCATTTTAGTACTAGATCATTCCAGAAATCTTTCACAAAGGGGTATTTTAAAAAAAAATGTTCCATGGTTTCTTCTTGGGCAATGCATGACTCTCTTGGACACATTATTTCTGATATACTCTTATGCTTAGCATTGCCCTTAACGTTAACTTTACCATGACTAGCCAACAAAGTTATATCCCACGTGTGCGGGGGAGTAAGTCTGTCAGTTAATAAAAGAAAAACTTTGTTATAATGACATACTGAGACTCCTTTAAATACCAGTGTTATTAAAAATGCTTGTTCTTGTATTTGACTATAGATAACCCTGCTGGACTTGTTTGCTATCTTATTTCTTATCTATTTTTCATTTTTTCAATTTGGTTGTCACTGGTTTGAAAAATTCTGGACGGTGTTTGATTCCTAATTTCAGATCTCCTTGTGCAGACCATGTCTGGAAGAAGGGATGTGTCCATGTAGCTGCAAAGATTGTCCATAAGGTTGTATTTGGGGTGTGAGGGTCTATTCAATTTCTAAAGAAAAACATGCTATAAAAATGAGACTGGGTTTATCAGATTCAACCCACCTTGTGATACAGGAAGATACAATACATTTCTTTTAATTGGATTTAACCTGCTTCCCCAAATTATTTGAAAATCTAGGCTCAGTACAGTCACTTCGTACCATATAGGAAGTGGATATATAACACTTAAGTATATAAAGATGGGGAGTAAGAAGGTCTTAACAATCTGCACTTTTTTCTTATTTGTTTGTTGCCAAGACTTCCAGGTCTGTACTTTTCATTTGGCATATTCTAATTTTGTTTCCCAGTTTAATTTATTATTGCCCCCCCCCCAAAAGTAATACCTAGAATTTTAAAGGGTTCTTTTGATACTGGAATATTTTGAAGGGAACCTAAAGGTACTGTAGAATCATTTGGGGGATATATAATACAGTACTTTCATGGGGGTTAAGTTTTGCTCCAGCTATGGCTGAATAGTGTTCAATCTTTTCCGGTGGCCTACGTCCGGATTCGGGATCATTGATAAAGAGACAAATATCATCTCCATATGCGTATGTTTTAATCTCTAGTGTGCCATCTTTCGGTGTGATACCTTTAATTTGCTCATCTTGATTTATAAACCTTAGTAAAGGGTCCAAACAAAAAATATATAAGAGCGGGCTCAGTAGCAGCCCTGCCTCACTCCACAAGCCACTGTCACATATGTGCCTAAATGTCCATTAACTAAAGGAATAGCTGTTGCTTGCCTGTAAATAGTACTTAATCACAAAAGTTTCTAGGAATCCCATATGTATGCAATACTTGTACTATGAAAGCATGAGGAACCCTGTCAAAAGATTTCTCTTGGTCTAGTGGCAGTAAATAACCTCAAATTTTATCTTCTTTTCCTCGTTCTACTAACTCCTGACTAAGGAGAAGATTGTCATATATATTTCTACCTGCTATTGTACAAGTTTGAGTTATGGAAATGAGGTATGGAGCCACTGTAGCTAGTCTATTATACAGAATTTTCATTAAAATCTTTAGGTCTGTATTTAATAGGCATAGTGGTCTCCAGTTATTTAGGTCATTAAGATCATTCATTTTGTAAATAAAAATCTGTACTGCTATACATAGGTGATAGTCTATCATTTTATGGTCTAAAATACAGTTGTAGACTTCTACTAAAATGTTTCAAAGTAAATCGCTAAATGTTTTATAAAATTCAGATGTTAAACCATCTAAACTGGGAGTAGAGATGCAGCGAATTTAAAATTCACCAACGAAGTGAACGCAAAGTGGGCACTTCGTGTTGCTATTCCGCTACGTGGAGTGGGCAATGCAAAGTTCTCACTTCACCTTGTCATTACCACTTCACGTTACGACGGAATGGCAACGTGAAGTAAGGTGAAGTCATTGTTTTTAATGGACTTCGCGTTCCTCATTAGAATTCTAAGTGATCCACTTGGTGTTTCAGATTTGGCAGCCCCCCCACACATCACATGGCTTACAGTACTGTAAGTCACATGCTCTTTAGCTAGGCAGGAAGAAAGTGAGTCATACAAACAGACACTTTTGCTTTCTCCTGTGCAGACGGAGAGAGAGTAGTGTGTTTTGGGACTGTTGATACTTTTAGATGAGAGCGAGGAGGAGATTTAAACTTTGATTTAGACCCAAAGCTTTTTTAAGAGCTACATTTTTTTTGTCTTTTCTGTACTCTTTTTTACTTAATTTGTTCTTTCTGTAAATTTTATTTTTCTTACCTTTATAAGTAGTTAGTTGTTTGTCTGTGTCTGTGTGACTGTGTGTGTTGTGTGACAGTGTGAGTAGTGATTGCTCGGACTGAGGGAGCTCAGTAGGAGAGATGGACCAGGGTGAAGGAATTTCTGGGATGGGGCAGCTTTGAGAGGGCATGGTAGTGGTAAGCATCCTACCGTGTGCATGTGTGGAGGGCATGGGTGCCCATTCCTGTTGGACCACTCAAAACTTGTGAGTGCCCCCTGAAGCAGGACCAGCACAGCCTCCTGTCCTGACTCTGAGGCAGTTGAACCACCACCATGTTCAGCACCAGGTTCTCTGGAGCAGGATGTGCCTGTTTCCTCGGGCCCAGGTGTGGATCCCATCCCTGTTCAGCACCGTGACCAGCAGGCTTTCAATACATCCAAGTAACTATTAAAAAAAATTTATGTTTTGATTCATGACATGATCGTAAATCGTGATTTGTGACTGCATTTGTGACCATGATGATGAAGAAACGTGAATGCCTATGGCTGTACTTCCCCAGGCCCCGATGGGCTGTAGCTTAAAACTCCCAGACTTAAAAACACATTTCAATGGGTACAATGGTGGGGTGGTGAAGCCTGGAAAGATACTACAAAACAGGCTTACAATACATCCTCCAAGTAACTAGAAAAACAATTAATGTTGTGATTCGTAACATGAATGATCTTGAATCGTGGTTTGTGACTGCATTTGTGACCGTGATAATGAAGAAACGTGAATGCTTACCGCCTACGACTGTACTTCCCTGATGAGCTGTAGCTTAAAACTCCCAGACTTAAAAACACGTATCAATGAGTACAATGGTGGGGTGGTGAAGCCTGGAGACATACTATAAAACAGGCTTACAATACATCCCAGTAACTAGAAAAAAAATTAATGTGATTCGTAACGTGAATGATCGTGAATCGTGATTTGTGACTGCATTTGTTATTGTGATGATGAAGAACGTGATTTGTATCATGAGTGACTCGTGATGATGGTCCTGACTTAAAAATGCATATTAATAAGTACAATGTTCATGCAGAATTAAGCACCACATCTGTCCAGTACTCTGAAGGGAAGCCAAAGAAACAACTGTGACTTAAGTTACAGAACAAGATTGAGCCCTAAAGAGATGCAAATGCACAGACAGATTAAGATTGCGCTGTGCACTGAAGAGATGCAGACACAAAGGCACAACACCTAACCAGTGCTCACCATCAGAAATTCAAATCTGGAAAAGAATACCTTTACCGGTTGGGGCGGGCCGCGTGGGGGGAGCAGTGTACTGTACTGCTGCAGTAACAGTCACTAGTACTAGTACCAGTACCAGTAAAGATACCACAAAGAAGTACAAAAATCACACAGCTGCAGTGGATAGCAGCTTCACATTGCTGTAATTATTATGTGGCACAAGAAAAGGAGTCTGATTTGATGACACACGTCACACACATACTCACACACACACTAAGTAATGCATAGCAAATTGAAAACTTCAGTAATATAACCACATATTTTAAACAAACTAAAATTATTTACTGCTGCACCACAACAATCAGCAAAAAAATGGCAAGAAATATTGAAAATGTTACTGTGTGTACAATAACACAAACAAGAAAAATATCACCAAAACAGAAAACACTGTCTTTTTCTCCAAGTTAATCTACCTACACCACAGATACACCCCTTCCCCAAAGCACACTTCCACTGTCTCTCAGTAAACAGACTGAATGTTGTATATTAACATTCAAAATCCATACACAAACAATAAACGCTCGATGATATGAGCACAGGAGTGTTTCCTATAATCGATGAACTAAAGTTTCAGCAAAAAAAATTACTCAAAAAGGCTTTTAACAGCTTTTGAAGGTTTGAATTGCAGAGAGCTCTCAGAGCAGATTGTCTCCTACAGCTTCACACACACACTACCCCAAACTGAGGCTGTACAGAACAATCTAGAGTCCATGTGACCTGAAATCCCATGAAACACTGCAAAATTCGCCTTTGGAGCATAAAACACAGGAGAAGGCAAGTACATTGTTTTCAATGTACTTTGCCTTAAGAATTGGTGGAGTAGTGGTTTGGGAAGTATGAAGTAATGCAAAGTCATTGTTTTCAATGGACTTTGCTTTACCCATTAGCAACATCAGTACTGGCCATACAGTGAACACTACGACAAGGCCCACTCATGGATCACTTCACGGAGCAAATTAGGGCCATTTAACCCACCCCTAACTGGGAGACATATAATTTTTCAATGTTTTAATAGTGTTTACAATTTTCTTGTTAACTAATGAGGTTATTTAGTGCTGTTCGAAATTCACTAGGGGCAGTAGGGAGTAATAGAGACTGTAAAAAATCTTTCATCTTACTTTCTCCAAGCTGTGGAGCTGAAAACATTTCTGTTAGATGGATACTGATTTCTTTCAATATCTCAGTTGTTGTAGTTACCATTTTTCCCTCTCTGTTTGTTACTGATGTCATTATCCTTTCAGCAGCTCTATTATTAAAATCAAATGCATCTCCAAACCCACTATTCCCTGATGAACAAATTCTATGTTCCATTAACATGGATGAAGCTCTTGAATATTGTATACATTCCATTTCTTTTTTAATATTATTAATCTGTGATGTAAGATTAATCCATTGTGAATTAATGGTAGAATAAATAGTATATAATTGGGATCTCAGAGATAAATATTTCTTATACTGAGCTGTGTGTTTAGATGTGGAGATATGTAACAAGTTTATTTTTCAGATCATTTTTTGTTTCAGCCCACCAATGGCTTAAATTGTTATACATACCAGCTACTGCCATTCTAGCCTTTAGTAAGTCTTGTATCTGGGAAACATTTGATAAATCTTTTAACAAGACAGAATTTAATTTCCAGTAGCCCTTTCCATGGCAAATGAATTCTTGTAGGCCCAATGATGCCTGTAAAATAACATCGTCTGAGGTTTCTATTGGAACTATTTTTTGCTTTGTATATCTTAACTAGACTCGAGGTAAAGAAAAAATATATTCTTGTTGAAAGGCATCCTTTGAAGAAAGTATGTCCCCTCTGCACATGAGACTTCCTGTATGAATCCTGCAGACCCACTGTTGTCAAGATCTGTTTTAAACAATTGGTGTCATAAGTCTTTGTCAGTGCTGGTTCCTCTGTTCTGTTTGGATATTACACAATTAAAACCCCCCATAGTATATGTTTCATAGTAAATAGGTAGGGCTTTACTAAGTTAAATAAATCCACTCTGCCTTTTTTCTTAGTAGGTGCATACATGTTAATCACCCTCCATGCTGTATTGGATATAATAAAGTCAATTAATAATACTCTTCCTGGGGCTGTATCAATAATTTTTGATATTTTAAAGGACTCACCTCTGAATAGAATCCTACCCCGTCACTTGTGTACATTCCAAAGGAAAAGAAGGAGGGTCCCCAACACCAAAGTTTTGGGGCTGAATGTCTTATAAAATTAGTATTCTGTCAGGTATCTTGGAAGAAACAAATATCAACTGCTAAATCTTTTATGGTGTTGAAGGTTACTAACCGTCTTCTTGAGTTCTTCAAACTGTTATTATTTAGGGAAGTTACTTGTAGAAGAACCATAGTAAGGGTGAGGGGGGCCCTTTCTTTTTTTTTAAGTTTTAATACTAGATTGAGTACTAATTCTAGTTCTGACCCCTAATCTTTTAGATCTGACTTGTCCTTAAGACTGATCCTCACTTTCTGAATCAGAGGACTGTAGGGGTTGTGATGATGACTCTGACTCTCCTCCCTGTTCAGAGTCTACAGAACTTCATGATAATATACCATACTTTTTTTGTAGTGGCATGTCCTGAATAGGGGAGTAGGCTTTGGCTATCTTGGATTTGGGCCTCTTTTGATGCATAACCCTTTTCCTGGATACCAGGATCATGGGGGGGGGGCATCTCAGCTTGTTCCACAATCTCTGTACCTGAGGTAACTTCCTGCACTATTAAGTTTGAGGGGGCCTGACCTGGGAGTGTAGTAGAAGTTTTGGGTGGGGGGTTCAGGAGAGTCTGGGCCAAATTTGATGAGGCATGTGGGTCAGCTGTATCTACATCTGGGGAGGGGGGGAGCAGAACCATCTGGGGCTTTCTTGTTGGCTGTAATATCTTTTTTCTGAGCTTCAGCAACTATAGTATCCAGGTTGGGGCAGTCTGTTCTATTATAAGAGACCCAGGGACATGCTCAATAAGCATGTCCAACCTCATCACAAAGATTGCATTTAAGATCATTTTGACATTCTGTGCTAGCATGACTGTAAGAAAGACAGAGGTTACATCTCAGACGGTCATATGCTAAACTTAAATGCTAGTATAAGCCACATTTAAAGCAAGTCTTTGGTTGACCGAAGTAAAAACAATGCCCTCTTTCTCGATCTAAAAACAAGCTATTAGGAAGATGTACTGAGCCCAAATTATTATTAAGCAATCTCACTTTATATTTCCACCCCCGTCCACAGATGTTCTTCATCAATGATGGGTTGGGGGGGGCTAGAACCTCACAACCTTGCTGTAACCAATGAGAAATATCATGTACGAGACAGTTTCATTTCTAAATAATATTGTGACTATCTTTACTGAGGGTTTAGTTAGGGGAATGGCTCTGAAGGGTAACCATATAGCAGTGTAGCTTAATCAGTCATATTTACTCCAAAACCTGTCTAAGCTTTGAGGCAGGGGGTTTTGAAACTTATGTCAAAAAGACTATCCCCTGAAACGTGAATCAATGCATAAATTTTACTAGTAAAACAAGAGATTCTTTAAACAAATGTTTCCCTACATAAAGTCTGTCAGGTTGAATTTCTAAGCCTCCCAAATATTGTAGTCTAACTGTGTTCCTCCTTTGATTAGGTAGAGGCTGTTGGAAAAAATATATTTTCTTCGAAATTCCTCCCATGTAGTTTTCACCTGTTCTCTTGGCTAGGGGGGATCCTGTTTTGGTGTCCATACGCTCTCCCCAAGTTGTCTGTTTATTGCTGGGACCTTCATCTGCAGATGAGGAGCTAGTTTGTAGAGGAACTTTTCCCAAATTAGCAGTTTCAGGCAGGGTAACATGCATGTCTTCAGCATTAAGAGCTAAGTCTAATTCAGTGACAGAATTTTGATTTGGTTTTTGTCCCTGAATATTAGCTACAGGAGGCCTGAAACCAAGGTCCGGCAAGGGTTGGACGCCTGGTATTGGGCTATGTGTTGGATCTGGCACCCTTTGACCTGATTCCACCTTTTTCCAGCTGGTGTCATGCAGAGTTTGTTCAAGGGGGTGGGGAGTTTTTTCCAGCACTGCACGGGGGATTGAAGAGTCTCAGTTCTCCCTTTTCTTAACCTAGACACTTCCCAGTAATATTAACATTTTCAGTTATTGGGTGAATATCAGAATTTGTACTTACTTCTGGTAATGGTGAAGGAGATGTGTGTTCAGTCTGATTTGAGACCAAGGCAGAGTGCATTGTAGCATTCACAGGACTATCATGTTTAGGCGCTGAGTCATTGGGCAGTGTCCTCTTTGAAGTTAGTGCGTCATTCACCTGGTTTCAATTTCAGCTTGGTGTGTGTCATTTGGACTGTTGTTGGATCTATTCCTGGTCAGAGAAGTTACCCATGGTATCGCAGATGTTGAGTTATCTGTATCTGTATCAACTTTTTCTGGTAGATGCAGCTCCTTTTGTGCTGTGCTGTCCGAGTGTTTGTTTTCCTCAGCTTGGGCTGTCCAAGGAGGATTTGTCCTGCGTGGCTCTCGGCACACGGTACCTCCACCGTTCGCACTGCCAGCCACCAGATTAACAAGTAGGCCTTTCACAACTGGGACAGACATTAATTGTTTTGGGGTTTTTCTATCTGCTGCTTGGGATGGAAGCTGCTTATCCAATAGAACAGTAGCAGTTACACTGGTGCCTTGTGCCTGCTGAGCAATGCTAAGTTTTTGTTGTGTCTTTTTTTCCATTTGAAGTATTTCAGCTCTTCATCCTGTAGCTGTTTCAGTATTAATGAAGCTTCATTTGATTCCTTAACCAAATTTCCATTTTGTACCTCTGTTTCACTATCCTGAGTAATATTCATATCAGAAATACCATCTTGCTGATCTTTCTCCTTTGTCTCCAAATCAGGTATTTGAAATTCTTGTTTAAGCATAGCTTTTTCCACTGCCTCTAAAGTTATGTGGACAGGGTAGGAGGCCTGCTCCCCTGCCACAGCTGCATCCTCTCCCTTCACAGTCTCCTGTAGAGTGGCCATCATGCAACAGCTGGGCAGAGGTTCCCCCTACTGGCAGAGTTGGGGAAATTTTTATTGACAAAGAAACTACAAACCAAAATCACGTTGACAAAAATAAATACAAAAGACTCATGTAACAGGAAAATCTGAATCAGTCACCCATGGTAAGCATTTCCATAAAGCAAACAATGATCCAGATGACAAACTTCTTAATTGAGAAAAACAAACATTTTTTAAATCCTGTTCAATACTTTGGACCACCAGTAGGTGGGACATATCTTTTGCTGCAAGGTGAAAAGACAGTGAGCAGTCCATAAATGCCATTTAATGATGGTAAACAATAAGTTTAGAGTGTCAATATTCCACTTTTCCAGGTCACTGAAACCTACCATACAATAACATCTCATAAGTAACTGAGTAAATAAAGGTTCCTTTCATCTGTTCGCTAAAATAACCAAAAACAGTGATATAGGAACAAAGAAAAACAGGTGTTGTATTGTTTCATCCTGATTTACACATAAAGGTCTGGAACACAATCTTTCATTCAGCTGTTTATGTTTATGATTTGCCTTAATATTGATCCGTTCATGACAACTAAGCCAATGTAGATCCCACATCTTCTGGGGGATGTGAGGATTCCTTAATAGTGTGTATAAAGCAGGTAAGGAAGTAGGGGGACATCTGGAAAAAATTACAAGGTCTGCACAAGTGGTATCTATCAAAAAATTCTAAATGACTTTCCTATTTTGAGTCATAATCATATGGCTAGTAATCTTCCATTGTTTTAAATGGCAAAAGGTATCGTGAAGATAAGAAGGGGTAGACGATACATGTTTAACCTGTTTCAAAGTGTTAAGGTCCCAAAGATGAAACCAGGGTTGACAGGATTGAAAAAAATAAAATTCCCATCCCACATCATAATTAACTAAAAGTGGTTTAAGATTAGTCACAAAAAATAAACTATTATAAAAAAATAATGGCTGTATCATATTAAGACCACCTTCCTTGAAAGGTAAGCAGGTAATGGAACGCTTAATGGGATTCAGATGGCTGCCCCATAAGGCCTGAAAAAATATACTCAGAAGTTTGGTTTCCAAAACACGGGGAAGGGGAAAACATAAGCCAAAAAAAAAAATTGGGAGCAAGTGACACTTTATCAAGTAAACCCTCTTTTTTTATTGAGTTTCCAGGTGTTCCAAAGAGAAACTTTGGCCTCCGCTAGGTCCAGTTTGGGAGTCCAGTTGAGAATGTCTAAAGGACCTGAGCCAAATAGAATGCCCAAAATCTTAATATGGGTGTCACGAAGTGCAATACTGGAAACTATTACAGCATTTGACTGCTGAGATCCAAGCCATCGACCGACACATTTCTCCAAGTTCAGGGATGCTCCTGAAACAAGACCAAAGGACTTACAGAGATGGAGAGATGCATCTGCCGAAGGAACATCAGCTACTATTAAACTCATGTCATCAGCGTAGGCTAAAACAGAAAGTGGTAAGGAACAAATAGGCCTAACATTGTGTGCTGTATTAATGGTGCGAAGTAAGGGATCAAAAAAAAGATATACAAAAGGGGACTGAGTGGACACGCTTGTCTAACACCTCTCTTTAAAGGTATCAAAGGACCCTTCCAGCCATTAACAAGAGGGATAGAAGTGGCTGTAGAATATAATAAGTGTAACCAGGAAAGAGTAGTCACAGGAACCTTATAATGTCAAAACCTGCCATAAAAAGTCATGACTCACTGAATCAAATGCCTGCCTTTGATCCAATGAATACAGGAGGCCTGTTAACCTATTTGAATTGCCATGTTCCACCAATTCCCGTAATAAAAGACATGATTATGTATACTTCTGCCTGGAACATTACTACATTGGGCTTCTGAAATAACAAGAGGGACCAGCTTTGCTAGACAGAGAGCAATAATTTTAGTTAAAATTTTAAAGTCCGTATTTAATAGGCTATGAGGCCTCCAATTAGCCAGTAATTTTCTGTCTCCTTTCTTATGGATATAGAAGGTACTACCCATATTAAATTCTAATGGTAAAGTATCAGCTTTTAAAAGGAAGTTATAAACTGCGGCCAATTCCATGCTCAACTCAATATTAAGCAATTTATAAAGCTCATTCGGAAGGCCATCCAAGCCTGGAGATACTCCAGATCGCAGAGTTGTGATGACCTCAACTACTTCTCGTGCCTGAATATCACAAGCAAGCATATCAGATACTGATTGTTGCACATCAGGAACAGAAATGGGACTAAGGAAGGTCAATATATCATGTAGACATATAGGGAATGGACAGAATAGGTTTTGAGTATACTCGGCCACATAATTTTGGATAAACCTAGAATCAGTAATTGTATGACCAGCTTCAGTCACAGTAGTATTAATGGTTCTCCCCATAATCTGTTTAGAAAAATGTGCAAACAGGCAGATCACATCATAGGCACCTTTTACACTAAAACGTTGATGTTGTTGCATTGAAGCATGTTTTTTGGAGTGATACTCCATTAAAGATTTTTTCAGGGTACTAATTTGTGAAGAAAAATCCTGGCCAGTGGTATATGAAAGGGTAAGGAGTTTTTGCAGCTGATGTCATGTCCTATGGTATATAAAATAATCTTCATGATGGGTTTTGCTAAAGGATTTCAGTAATTTTGTCAAATCCTTCTTCATATCTAACCACCACCACCAAGGATCACCGTAAAGAAAAAACACAGATTTTCTGTTTTGAAAAAAAGATTCAAGAAGTGTTAACAACAGAGAATTCTCCAATAAGGAAACATTAAATTTCCAAGTGCTAGGACCAAAAGTTGCAACATTCTTAGGACCAAGAAAAATGGTAAGCAAATCCTGATCTGAAAATTCAGCCACCTGTACTTCAGCAGCAGAAGTTTGTAAAAAGGAGGACACAAAAAAAAAAATCTATCCGGTAGCTAAAGAGCCTTTATGAAAGGTAGGGATATGTGTCTAAGTGAGAGAAAGACAAGCATCCTTCAGTTTTGCAGAAAATAAAAGATTTTTGAGAAAAGTGGTATCACAAAATAATTTTGTGGTTTTTGAGAATGAGGACCTGTTCTTAGTGGATAACCCACAATTGAAATCACCACCAAAAATGACGTGCATAGAGGTGTAAAGATAGGGTCGAACCACTTTCAAGAGTTCAATCCTAAGTGACTTGGTTTGTGGGGCATAAATATTGATAATCTGAAAAGGGATAGAAAGGAACCTAAAGTCTATCAATAATACTCTGCCAGGGCATAAATCTAGAATCTTAATAATAGAGACATTAGGAAGATGAAACAAAATACCCACCCCAGAACATGTCTCCTGTCCAAATGACCAATAGGAGGGACCTAAATGCCAGGATTTTTAGGCCCTAGAAATTTCAGGCAAAGAATGGAATTTAACATCTTGTAGAAGTATGAGACCGACAGTAAGGCAAGACAAAAACGAAATAACTGAATCCCTCTTAAGTTGTTTTTTTTATACTGTTAATATTAACAGTATGTATTGCAAAAGAAGTAGACGTATACATAGCAATCACCTCTGTCTACCCTTCCTCGGGGTACATTCTTTATGTTTTGTCTTGGCCTTGGCTTTCCTTTTTTGGGACCTCACATTGTCGATAGGGACTTCAATATCTGTAGTAAGTTCAGGGTGAGAGGACTGGACAGAAGAAGAGTCAGAGACTGTGTTTTCAGAAGTATGTCGCAGCAATTCATATTTATTCATCAAAGGGAGAGTCTCTACCCTCTGAGCCTTAGAGGAAGGTGAACCAAACTTTCTTGAACCCCTTGTAATTCTAGAAGGTGTAGTAAAAGGGTCAGAAGGGGAAGGTTCCATTGTTTCTAATGGTGCCGGGGGTCCCATAGAAGAGCCACCTGAAGTAGAACAGCTAGGAAGAACTGGGGAAGAAGGAGGGTGGGGAGGTAGAGAAAACGTAACAGGTTGTGGGACAGGCTCCGTCAAATCCTCCCCAGCAGTTACTACAGTGGCAGTGGAAACAACACTATGTGATTCAGCTAAAGTAGTGGGGGGGGGGGCAACTGTAGAAGTAAAAGAAGAGGAACCCTTAATGTTAGAGCATTGGACCACTGTAATAATAAGCTGTTGCTCCTCTCCATCAGCTAAAGTAGGAGAATTATGGGCAGCCCAGGAACATTGCTGAAAAGTATGTCCCAGGTCTTCACATAAAACACAGAAAGGTTCTTCAGTACACTGTGAGCCTGCATGACCAAGACCACCACAAACAGTACATTTAATTGTGTCACAAATGCTGCTGGGATAAGAGGTAGAACTGCACTTATAACAGGCTTTAGGTTGTCCAGAATAGAACAAAACTCCCCTATTCCTGCCTAACAGAAAACTATTGGGTAGGTGTTGAATACCAGTATCAGTAGTCTGGAGCATAACCCTAACCTTCCACCCTCCCATCCACAAATTTTCCGAATCAAAAATAGCTTCAGGGTCAGAGAGCACTGTACATCTTTGTTTCAGCCAATCTGTAATATCGTTCAAACTAACACCTTCATTTCTAAACAGAATAGTGACAGTCTTTTGTGCAGGTTTTGTTAAAGGAATTGCACTGAAAGGTGACCATAAAGGGGTATTTTTCAACAGATGAAATTGGGACCAAAATTTCTGTAAACCTTTCAAGGTTTTAAAACTTATATCAAATGGGACTCATTAGAAACATGTATCAATGTGTGGATATCATAAGCAGCAAATTTCATGGAGTCTTTAAGAAAAGTGCACCCAACAAAAACCCTATCAGGCATGTCAGGTTAACCCCCAAATACTGTAATCTGACAGCATTGTGTCTCTTAGCCTGTTGGGTGGGAACAGAAAAACAAAATGCATATGTTTTAGTAGATGTAGGAGCAAGAGAAGTTGGTCGTTCAGTCCATTGAGGTGGTAGACCAGGGCCCTGGGGTGGTAAACTTCATTGAAGAGGGTTGGAGTCTGAAAACGGAGCTGCAGGAGAAGTGGAAACCGATAAATTGAGAATTGGATTCTGTGTTAAGCGCAAAGCAGGCGTAAGCGTAAAGTCCAATTGGTCTTGTACAGGAGAAATAGCTGGGGCATCTGCAGAGGTGATCCTAACGGGGGAAGGACCGGAGTGCCGGGTACCGACAACTGGATCCCTCTCCCACCCTGCCGCAACAAGGGCAGAGTCAACCAGGTTTTCAGGAGAAGTTTCTGCAGCAAGAGCAGAAGAAATCATCGAACAGACCACATTGGAATGCAGAAATGTCAAAGCTGTCTTTCGGGCGTCTGACACAGCAGTCTGCAACAGTGAGTCAGAATCAGTAGGCAGCTGCAAAGCTGAGTTCTTAAGTGCTAAAAGCTCCTGTTTCTTTGTAAGATAGCGTGTTTCCTCAAGTAATAACAAAGCGTCCACATCTGTAGGTTGTAAACATTCAGTATTATGTAGAGACTCTTTAGCAGATGCTAGCTGTTGCAGTATAGGAACAGACTGGGAAGAAACAATTGTTTGCTTACTTTGATCCATCAAGGTTTCTGAGGAAGGAAATGAACTGGGAGATGCATGCAACTTAGATCCATTAGAAGAAGCCTGAGGAAGAATCGATGAGGTCTCTGGCAATCCAGAGACAGGGGAGGAGACCAACTCCCCTGCCTCCAACACCTCCATGTCCTCCACAGCATGTCCAGAGGTTGCCATCTTGGTCCCACAAGAAAATGGGTCCCCCCTGCTCACAGGAAGCAGAGTAGGGGAATTTCCCCGGTGCCCTGGCCAAATTTCCCCCTATTCACTAAAAATAGCACCAACAGCTTAATCTGGTTCAAGGTCAGTTGGCATTCATCTGTATCCCCCTCCTCCAGGTCATGCCTGAAAATAGGCAAAATTTGTCTAGTGCACTTACCAGGTCAGCAAAAACTAAATAAAATAAATAAATTCCTGGGGGTTACAGGCAGAATGGATGGGCCAAGGCGTCCTTTTCTGCTGACAGATTTCTATGATTCTATAATTCTATGATCCCATGCAACCTTTCTGGTGCTCAGAATTCCTCACAAATGGGTACTCTTTCACCCGTCCTATTTGTCAATGCATAATCGCAAATTTTGGACTGCCAAAGACCAGGCCCCCAGCCATGATAACATTGTTCAGTTTTCTTTGTGCATCGCTAGAGGTTGGTCACTATCACTGCTCACTCCCTAAAATGTCATGTAACTTAAACAACAAAATGTTACTCGATTTTCTCTTTCTCCTATCTATAACAGCACACGTTGTGTCAAAAAGCGTGTGCTAACATTAGGACCATTTAACATCTCTCTGCATGTTTTCAAAAAACACAAAACTCTCCACTGCATAGTCCAGGGGTACCAGTCATACAGGACCCTCCAGTAGCATCCTACTTAGACTCCCATAGTCAGGTTGGGACCCTCAAGTAGCATCCCTACTGGCTAGCTACCTGAAGAACTGGACTCTCATATAGCATCCACTTCATTCTTAGACAGCACTCTCAATGAGCTCCAGGTTCTCGGCTGGTGAACTGGACCCTCCTGCAGCACCCACTTCACTTTAGGCAGCACTCTTAATCATGAATCTCCACTGTCCCTGTCTTCAGAGACAGCTTGGATTTGTCTGAAATAATGTTCACTGATCCCTCTTCCACTCGGTGCCTCAGGGCATGGTGATTCTAAGCAGCATATGGACAAACAGGATGCTTTAGTTATCAAATGCCAGAACAAATGCTCTGCGAGGGAGCTTCTGTACATTTGTATGTATACAGTCAGGTGGAACTTGCCATGGCACAGCTGCTGCTATTGATACAACCAAAGTCAGGCAATCACCCTCTTACATGGAGCCTTTCTCTACCGGACCCATTGGACCCAGCATACAGATGAATAGTAAAGGTTTTGGCTACATTCAGCAAATGGGGACCTGATTCCACACACCCTGCTTGTGTACCGTAATTCATTAAGCACTGAGTAAGCCTGTAAAAATCTATGACAACCCATTATTTTTACTCACTGGTAGCTAAGTGGTGCATTTTTGCTATGCTGGGGAGGCATTCCCGGATATTGGCTGGATAGCTGGCTTGCAGCGCCCTGGGGTTGCCGATTTCCGAAGGTGGCAGGAATCCCCATGATCCACAGACACAGGGAGGGGAGTGCCATTGTTTGTTTTTTCCATGCTGTAAATGCACCTGCACCACACTGGAGATGTCTCCTCCTGGCACTTTATCACTTCTCTACACACTACAGAGCACAGCACCATTAGCAGGGATGCAAATCTTGCAGGTGCCATGTTATAAATGGTGGCACTCACAGGATTTGCCTCATTTCTCCTCGGGAACTAATGGCACAGTGCAAGAGGCAGGAGAGGAAGTCATAGGCCACAAGACACCCTGGGGGTCTTGGAATCAAACAACACCCCACTCGTAGGCCAGGGCAGGCACTTTAGGGGGGCCTGGGGTTTGGCAGCAGGCATGACCTCATGGCACCTCAATACCACCAAGCTGTAGTTGTCTTGCCATGCTGTTCCCAGGATAGCATGGGAACAGTGGCCATCTTAAGAGGGCATCAAATAGCAGCCATCTTGTGCATGTCATTCTGCCCCAACTACGCTAGCAACAGCTGGGAGCCCACGGTACATGGCTGAGGAAAACAGGTGACCAGCAAGGTCCTAAGGACCTGTTCAGCAGGATGCAGCCTGCAGAGGTAGTCTGGTGTAGTAGTTAAAGAGCACTGAGCTGCAAGCCCGGAGACCTGGAGTTTGAATCCCACAGCCTCCTCTTGCATACTGTGCACCCTGAGCAAGCACTCTTAACTCACTGCTGCTCCTAGGTCACACCTGGAAACAAGCTTCAGCTAGTGCACCTTTCAGGGTTAAAACAATTTTCCCTTTTCCTATTTGTACATGGCAGTAATAGACACACGCAAGCCCCAGTGTGATGGCATCAGAGAGAGGTATCTCAGGATTCGGTTCAGGCCCCTACTCTTCACCTTCAGAGGCAGCATGGTCGGATGCTGTGAGCAGGGTTAGGGAAATCCAGAGTTACAGGGAAACATCCCGTCACAGCACAGTGTTGTTGGATAACCTTGGGCATTCAGTTTCCCTCCCAGTACTACACTCACAGAGTTGACAAAAGAAGCGGGAACAGAGCCCACAAGAGTTACTAGCCAGGCACCCCTACCTCAGGGGAACTCTGTAACCAGTAAAGGTACGGTGACCAGGACTGACAGGGTGGCACAGTAACTCATGCAGTACAGTAGCATACTGTCATTATTTCACCTATCACTGTTACCTGTCCCCAGAACTGCTACAGATCACCCTCACTACACACCTAAAGACTTCTATTTCTCCAACCTCCTTGTTGTGCCTGCACCTAATTATGTCACTACTCTTCTACTACTAAATAGATCATGGATCCTTATGACAGCACATGTACACAAAAAAAGTCGCTCCCCCCTCGTCTACATACCCTAAACTCCTTCATGTGAAATAGACTGTGGTATCTACTGTTTCTAGTCATACTGCTCTCAGGCGATGTCCAGCTAAACCCAGGCCCTGTAAATTGTATCATCAACCCTAGTCTAAATTCCAAAGGTCTTATAATTGCCCACCATAACATACAGAACCTTGAGAAAATCTTCACTGATCTTGAATCTTGGACCTCCCTCTACAAGCCAGATATAATTTGCCTCACCAAAACCTGGCTCAAATCATCCACCCCTGACTCTCTGTGTACTATCCCATCCTACAACCTTCTGAGATTAGATAGACCCCCTCCCAAAACAGGGGAGGGCACAGCAGTTTATTTTAAAAGTCACCTCCAACTTTCTGCTATTAGTTCATCCCCCTTAAATCACTGTGAAGCGCTTCATACTCTTCTCACCCTTGGCTCCAAAAAACTACATATAGTCTGCATCTACAACCCCCCCCCCCAGGAGAGGTCATAAAGGTTTAGAGGAATTGTTGGATCAAACCGCCCTTCTCTCTGGGCGAAATGAAGTTCTTATCCTTGGGGACCTTAATATAAACTGGCTAGGTAGCTCCCAACCTGCATCCCTGTCAAGCATACAATGCCTTAATCTTCACCAGCTAATCTTAGAACCTACCAGAATTTCCTCTCACTCTAATACAGGAACTCTGCTGGATTAAATCATGGCCAACCATCCTGAGCACATTGTCTCCTCAGGTGTACTAGCTGATGCTATTACTGACCATTCCCCCACTTTTTGCATCTAGGACAAAGGGAAGCCATTACTAATAACCCCCCACTTCATTACCTTCTGTGATTATGCCAATTTCAACTCCCAAGCCTTTCTTCTAGAAGTAGCTAATACCGACTGGTTTTCTCTCCTAGACACTAATGACGCTCACTCTTCCCTTAACATCTTCCTATCCCGCTTCCTAGAATTGCAGGAGAAGCACTGTAAAATGGTAACTCACTGTGTAAAAAACAGACAAACCAGGTGGCTAAAATCTGGCCTACTCAAAAAACTACATCAAAGAGATAAAAGTTGGATCCGCTACAAGAGCTCTGGCCTTCTAGCTGACCTAAACACCTACCGAGCCCTGCGAAAATCTTGCAAAAAGGATATCAAACAGGCCAAAAGCTCCTACTGTAAAGATCTTTTAACTAACTCCTGTGGCGACTCTAAAAAATTCTGGTCCCACATTAAGTTCTTTATGGGCTCAAACTCATCACTCACCCCAAATGATATGTCACTCAGTAGCATCCATTGTAACAATCCCCGGACCATAGCAAACTTTTTCAATGAACAATTCTCCGACCTAACAAAATATATCTCCTCTTTTCCTATCAATCTGGACCCTCATGCTCTAACTAATGTCAAGCACCCAAACTTCTTCTTTAAATCCGTCTCTAGATGGGAGGTACTAAAATTACTCAAGAAAATACCCGAGCATGCAGCAATGTGCTTGGACAATCTTGAACCCAAGTTACTAAAGCTAGCTGCTCCATTCATTGCTGCCCCACTAACCAAAATATTTAATCTCTCACTATGCCAACATCATGTCCCTGATGTATGGAACATGGCAAGGATAACCCCTGTTTACAAAAAAGGGGACCCAAAGACCCACTCAAATATAGGCTTATTGTAATCCTGTCTGTCCTAAGCAAAATTCTCGAAACACTTGTAGCTACCCAAACCATAGAATTTCTACTTTAATATGACCTCCTCACCTCTGTCCAGCATGGCTTCTGTAAGGGACAGAGTACTACCACTGCTTTACTCAAACTAACCTCTGATGTCCTAGTGGCCATGGACTCGGCTCTTCTTACCGGGTCCATCTTTATCGAAATGACCAAGGCATTTGATCTTGTCGATCACTCTATTACCATCTCCACACTTAGATCTCTTGGTTTCTCTTCAAATGTCATTAACTGGTATGGTAATTATCTGTCTGACCAAACCCAGTTCGTAAAATATAACTCTACCTTCTTGGAAAAGTCTACAATTAACATTGGCGTACCCCAGGGGTCTATACTAGGTCCACTGCTCTTCTCTATTTTCCTAAACAATATCACCTCCAACTTTACACAGACAGCTACCCCGCTGTATGCGGACAACATTGTCCTGTACACCAGTGCTAAAAGTACAGATGACATCAATGAACGACTCTCCCATGACTTTTAACTCATCCAGCGATGGCTTGATTGTCACAAACTAGTCCAAAATTAATCCAAGACTCAAGCTATGCTATTCAGCTCAAACTATAAACTCAAACAAGCCCAACACAATTTTAAAGTCACCACCCTAAGTGGCAAATCCATTGAGGTGGTAAGCTCCTTTAAATGTCTGGGCATCACCCTGGATCCCTCACTAAACTTTGACACCCATATCCTACGAACCTGTAAGTCTGTAAATACTAAATTCAGTATTGCCTATCGAACCAGCTACGCTCTTACCCCCTCTGCTAGACTTGCCATAGCTCGTGGAATACTTCTGCCTTCAATTAACTATGGGGTTGCCTCCTAGACCTCTGCCTGCAAATCTAGCCTTTGGAAATGGGATGTCACCTACAATAACATCTGTCAGTATGCATCCTCCTTCCACAGACTGAAACAGCACTATACCCTCTATTCTGATCTTCGATGGCTTTCACCCCATGAATCTAGGCTTTATGCCTTTGGCTCCATAACTAATAGCATTATTAGATCTCAAACTCCACAATCCCTAATGGGTCTCTTTCAGGAACAGTCATCCCTCTATGACCTTCGCTCGGCAGTTTCTGCCCCTGTTCTTGTCCCTAGACACACAACCTCTAAAGGCGCCGGTGCTTTTGCCTATCTTACCCCGCAATACAGGAACTCCTTCCCACTAACCATTCACCAGGCTCCGTACCACGTTGCCTTCAAGAAGGCACTTAGAAACCATCTAATCCTGTCCAGCAAGTGCTCCTGTTTCAAACCACCCTAGGCCTATTTGACCCTATTCTACTCAATATCCCCCTCCCATCTCAATTTGTCCCCCACTATCTGTGCTCCTCCCTCTAATTTCAGTTCTCTCTTGTTATTTCCCTGCACATTTCCTCACCCCTCTCTTTCTTCTCTCCCTCCCTCTCCCTCTCTCTCTCTCTCTCTCTCTCTCTCCCTCCCTACTCTCTTATTACCCCCCTTTTATTCCACAGTTCGAATCAATGGCTGCTGCACTTACTCTATACCTTGTTGCCATTATTTTGCACAATGTTTACCATTATGTTTGATGTTCCTACATATTGTATCCTTGTATCTCTGATATACTGATGTATCTCTGATGTATTGTTCTCCCTTACTTTTCATTTACTGTACCCATGTTTGCTATTGTTCCACTGTCCTTTTTGTTGTACTCTCCCAGGTCATGCCAGAAAATAGTCATTTCTTGGCTAGAGCACCTACCCGGTTATCAAAAACTAAATAAAATACTGCACCCCTGATTCTGACAAACCATTATATGCTTGCCTATTGGGCTCTCTACAGTTCAGGATGGCGCTTCTCACACTTCAGGGTGGTTCCCTAATAATGTCCGTGAACATCGGACCACATCCACTGGATGCCCAGACCAATCACAACCAACCCCACCACACATAGGAAAAAATTCCACATCTGTGGACCCCTACACAGATCCAGTGTGCTTACCTACTTATGCCAACCATACAATAAGCAGAACAGGGGGAATCTAAATCTGCTACTGGAGGGTTCCACTGACCCTCTTGCCCCTCATGATGGCAACAACCCAAGCTCCATGGAATGGTTGTCCATAGCAGACCAGTGGTCAACTTGGCCGACCAGGGGCTCGTCTCTCAGTCCTTATCATGGGCCTCCCTGTACCTTAGCTTCACAGGTTGAAGCTCAACACAGCTCCCGACCCATCCTCTGCCCTTGGATTGCTGTTCCAGGAGTCCATCACTCAGTAGGTGAAGAAGCATTCCTTCTTATCTCTAGCCAGTCAGCCCCTCCCACTTCTGGGCAAGCCTAAAGGCTCTGTGTTTTTCTATGCTCATAAACCATTTAGAGGGCAAAACCTGGAGAGGACAGCTGAGTCTCTGAACTCATAGCCATGGAGATGTATCATACAATGATTCAGACAGCAGCAGGCCTGGGTTAAATACCCACAGAGCCAGGTCATCAGCTAGTATTGCACCACGAGTGGCACAAGGCAGCGGACGCGATGGGACTTAGGGCAGGTCAAGGATATGACAATTAACCCCTGCAAGGCAAGAATTGTCATCTGGGGATAACCAGGGGTCACACAGAGAACCCTAAGGTCATCGTCCAACCCCAGGCTGTACCCTGCAATTCCTGGATAGCTCTAAAAGATGAGGCTTCTCCAAGGTATGGTCAAGTAAGACCTAGCTTAGGGTGAACTTTGAAGCCCCTTACAATCCTTGTGAAAGGCTGCCTCTGTGGTAGGAATTGCTGCAACACTCTGCAGTTCATCCATATGGGCCAGGCCACCCCCACAGGCATGGAGGGACAGGGACGCGATCTCTCACCGCCTACCCTATTAGAGGAGGAGATACATGGTAGCAGCTAGGGCTAGGGGCTATACACCTGGTGACCATAATTGAATTCCATGGTCCCAATGATGCTCTGGCACTGAGTGGAAAATAGCGGCATACGTCTGCCACTTGACCAAGGCCATTGACCTGATATGGATGCACCTTCAGCATGCCTGTGGTGGTATATCTGCACCAGCAAGGGCTCATAGCAGAGATCATAACCACAGCACCAGGGGTTGGAGCCAGACATGAGCCCAACCCAGTTACCTACTCTAGCCTCCGTTACGGGGCGGAAGCCAAAGGCAATCTATTGCAGTGGTTACTCAGGATGTTTTTTGTGTCAAGGCACTCCCACAAATAGGTTACAACATGGCAGGGCTGTCAATTTAGGCTATGGACCCCTCTAGGGGTATTCAAGGAATAGCAAGGTCAGGGGTGGTACAACCACCATACAATTTAAAGAGGCGGTAGAACTGTTGCTGTGGGATCTGGACCTTCCTCAACCCCTGGTACACTGGGATGGACAGTGCCTTCTTGCTCAGGACTGCCATCTGGCTTTGGGCAGATGCCTGCCACCGAGGCAAAGGAGGGGGTTACAATATCTCAATTGGTGGAATATGTTACTTCAGGAGTGAGCATATCCACCCTGTTTTTTCAGGGGAACTGCAGGCTTCTAGCTGCAACACTCAGTTATCCCACAGCCACTCTCACTTCACCACAGTTAGGCCAAATAAATCAATACATAGCCAATGCTGTTTTTTCCAGGTCAGCTTAGCCTTTCCACCCATTGGATGGTGGAGAAATTGACTCTCAAAATCAGGGTCACGTAGATCACAGTTCTGCTGTTGTCCCCATTTGGGACCTGTAGCCCTCAGTATGCTGTGCTTGGGGCAAGGTTGCTCGATGCTTGCTGGCATCAACCACACTTCTCAAACCCTTTCAACCCTGGTCAACACTTCATACATTCCCTATGCTCTCATCCAGCATGTGGGGAGGTGGCATCACAACATCTGCTGAGCAAGAGATATCCCCAGAGAGCTGGACTGACCCTGGTGATCTAGGATGTTTTTTCATACAGCTGTTGGAAAGATGTCTGTAAGGTGTACAGCGCAAGGTCTGTCCTATTCAGTGGTGGCTCTTCCCAAAATCCTAGATTTTCTCATTAATGGAGCCTGTCTTCTTTAAGGAAAAAAAAAAACATCTGTTTAGGCTGCCCACAAGGGACATTACCCTGGTGAAGCATGGTGGGAATTGGCTGCTGTCTACCCAGGAAACTGTGGGCCATCTTCAAGGTAAAGACCCATTTCCATGAGGGCAGTCTCAGATCTCTAGGCAGTAGGCAGGCTGACTCCATACAGGTGGAGGGGGGTGCAGCGGCTGTCTGACACCCTGTACATCCTTTCTCCGCTCTTATAGACCAGACGTAGCACCCACAATCAGACTAACATTCAGGGGGCAGATATGCTTTGGGCTACTGCACGTTCCCTGTAACATAAGTTTGTATTCCCACCCGGGATTGCTTTTCTGGTACTGCTACAAAGTGCCCTTTGTCAGGAATTCTGAGCACCAGAAAAGTTGCAGGAGCTAATGGTATTTACTCATCTGGTATAGGTGATTATACCTGCAACCTTTATGGTGATCAGAGCCCTGCCCATTTCTGGACAAACTGGGAACCTGGATGGCAGAAAACATTTGTAGACCTAGGCTAGTACTGGAAGGGTGCACCAAACTACAGTATGTGCATATTCACCTGGAGCACAGCAGTCCCAGGGCTGACTCTGGTTATTTCTGCATGTACACTGGGTGTTCTTGAGCAGGTCACTTAACCTTTTGCATGGTATGCCGCCCAGTGCTTTTGTGTAAGTGCCTTCGTTACCTGCATTTCCAGTATGTTTTTTCTTTCAGGACCCTCAGGTCTACAGGGATTCCTGTATGGTTTTTGCAGGGGTTTGGAGGCAGCTACTGGGATTGTTTCTCCATGCACTTGTATGGGTTATATAGATCAACAGAGCAGAGTGGCTGCCATAGAACATAGTGTATTCTTCAGGGAAGCTCAGGAAACTCACCCCAGAGTTACGGGGCAAATGGCAAGTCAATCAGGGAGCACTGTGTCTTTTCTCTCCATGATTTGACCACAGTTATCTACTTCTTCTACTATGGAGGTTTTTTTTTTAATGTCATTGGTATTATATTCAAGTTGGTCCTGGTATATTGAAGAAAACCAGGGCAGCCAGACCTGGTAAGGGAGAGAACGTTCTTCCCTGAAAGGGTTAGATATTTTCTTCTATGTGAAATTGCATTTTGTTACATACCAAGTACACTCTGGAATATGGGTTATCCATGTCATTGATTTCCTAAGCTCTTCCTTGACGGCAGATCCTCGATATTGTATGATTGGCTGTTATCATAACATCCATTTATTTGTATGCATATTATACTATATGTAATGGTCGTTAGGCTTTGGATGCAATTGTAAATGAGAATGCACACTCAATTAGAAACATAGAAACATAGACTTTGACAGCAGATAAGGACTACTTGGCCCACCCAGTCTGCACATTTCCCTACCTACTGGATAAGTTGCAGATTCTAGTTAAGCAACAGCCTATTTCCTGCAACTCCCCACTATAGTTGCCTTATGCCTGTCCCATGCATGTTTGAATTCCTCCACTGTTTTAGACCCAACAACCTCCCCAGGAAGGCGGTTCCATGTATCCACCACTCTCTCCATGAAAAAAAATAACTCACATTACCCGTGAGCCATCCCCCCTCTATCTTTAAATTGTGCCCCCCTTGTTCTTACACATCTCTTTTTCTGAAAGATGCTACCTTCCTGGACTTTGTTGATTCCCTTGAGGTACTTGAAAGTTTCTATCATATCCCCACTGTCCCTCCTTTCATCAAGGGTATACATATTAAGCACTCTCAGTCTCTCTTCATATGGTTTCTGCTGCAGACCCTGCACCATTTTAGTTGCCCTCCTCTGGACTGCTTCCATCCTGTCTATGTCCTTGTGTAGATGAGGTCTCCAAAACTGCACACAGTACTCCAGATGGGGTCTCACCGACTGTCTGTATAGAGGGATAACCACTTCCCTTTTTCTACTTGTGATGCCCCTTCCTATACATCCCAGTATCCCCCTGGCTTTCCTTACCAACTTCTCATATTGCTTACCCACCTTTAGGTCATCTGATATGACTATCCCCAGGTCCCTTTCCATTTTTGTTGTTGTTAATACCTCCCCTGCTATTGTGTACCCTTCTCCTGGGTTTTTGTTTCCCAGGTGCATTACTTTGCACTTCTTTGCATTGAATCTAAGTTGCCATATGTTTGACCATTCCTCCAACCTTGCCAAGTCCCTTCTCATCTTTTCTACCCTCCTCTTGTGTATCAACTCTGTTACAGATCTTTGTGTCATCTGCAAAGAGGGATACCTTTCCCTGCAGACCCTCTGCAATGTCACCTATAAAGATGTTAGAGGACTGGACCCAGTACTAAGCCCTGAGGTACTCCACTAGTAACCCCCCTTTCTTTGGAATGTGTTCCATTCACTATTACCTTCTGTGTCCTGTTGTGTAGCCAGTTTGCTACCCAGGCTACCACCCTGGGACCCACTCCCAGGCTGGCTAACTTGATTATTAATCTTTTGTGTGGGACTGTGTCAAATGCCTTGCTAAAGTCTAGGTAGGCCATATCCACAGCCCCTCCCTGGTCTATTACTTTGGCCACCCAGTCAAAGAAATCAATTAGATTCATCTGACATGACCTTCCTGCTGTAAATCCATGTTGCTTTGGGTCCTCTGCCCCACTGGCCTCTAGGTACTCAACAATTCTTTCTTTCAGAAGTGATTCCATCATTTTCCCTACCACTGAGGTCAAACTTACAGGTCAGTAGTTTCCTCTTTCTGCCTTGCTCCCACTTTTGTGAAGGGGAATTACAGCTGCCCTCCTCCAGTTCTCAGGTACCACCCCATCCTGGCATGATTTGTTAAAAAGTGTGGTCAGTGGTATCACTAGGTCCTCCCTTAGTTCTTTTAGGATTCTGGGGTGAATCCCATCAGGCCCCATTGCTTTGTCCACCTTAAGTTTTAGGAGTTCTTTCAGGACTCTTTCTTCTGTGAATGGACTGGCGTCAACCCCCCTACCCAGAGTGCTTCTATTGTCTGGTTTAGGTAACTCCTCCTCATCTTCTTTTGTGAATATTGAGCAAAAGTATTCATTCAGTATCTCTGCCTTTTCACTGCCTCCCTCTGCCCACCTCCCCTTTCCTTTATTAATCTTCACTATCCCTCCCGTAACCTTTCTATGCTCCCTAATGTACCTATAAAAGGTTTTATCCCCCTTCTTAACTGAGTTGGCTATTTTTTCTCGGTTTGGGCCTTTGCTATTCTGACTGCCTTCCCCACTTCTTTCTGCTTTAATTGATACAGTTCCCTGTCGTGCTCCTTCTGTGATTCCTTATACTTTTTGAATGCAGCCTTTTTCTCCTTAACCTTCTCTGCCACCTCTTTTGAGAACCATAGTGTTTTTTTACTCTGCTTTGTTTTCCTTATTTGTTTCACACAAAGGCTTGTTGCCTCTATGATGGCAGTTTTGATTTTTCTCCATTGTTCTTCCACCCCTCCTTTTTGGCTGTTTGCTAATGCATTCTTCAGGTATTCACCCATTTTGCCAAAGTCAGCCCTTCTAAAGTCCAGTATCCTTGTTTTTGTATGGCTTATCTCCATGGTTGTGCTCATTGTGAAGCACACTGTGCAGTCGTCACTTGTTCCCAGATGTCTACTGACTTCTAAATTTGTGATCCTCTCTCCATTTGAGAGTACCAGGTCTAGTATTGCTCCCTCCCGAGTGGGTTCCAACACTAGCTGTCTAAGGCCTGCCCCCTGCAGGGCATCGAGAATGACCCTGTTGTTGGAATTGTCTTCCAATAAGTGAATTTGAATTTTATATGGCTGAGGCCTACTTTCCCACAGGGCTTTCTCTGCCATCTTCCAGCACATTAACTTTGAAAAGATACTGAGGTTTGCCAGTCATGTGTTTGTTTTCTGTTGTTGCTATTGTTTCTGTGTGTTTTTTGTCATTTTCTCTGCTAGGGAAGTTTCTAACTGGACAATGCTGTCATGGCTAGGGGCTTGTCCTCTGGCAGTCCAAAATTTATGATCGTGCATCGACCAATGGGATGGATGGAGGAGTACCTATTTGTGAGGAATTCTGAGCACTATAAAGGTTGCAGGTATAATCACCTTTACCAGGTGAGTAAATACCATTTTCTGACTATTCTTGCACCATACAGTAGAGGCTGTTGAGCCCAGTAGACTGCACAAGTTGGCTAGGTTTATTGTGGACATAAAAAGGTTGTGGACATGGACCCTCCAATGTCCTAGTAGCTGTGCATCATACTGCCATACAGGGGACCTGGATTCTGGAGCAAGCACAAGTTGCTTGGGAGGCGTGCAAGGCTGGGACAGCTGCCACATGGCAGTGAGACTCAGCTGGGAAGGGTCAACAGAAATCTCCGGCACTATAGACTCCTGCTGCTAGACTGGGGTGTTTGCTCTTGCTGTAGCGGAAGAGCTGTCTGCATGCAAAGACACCAGGATGGCTGCACACACATCTGGGGACATGGGAGGGACTTACAAAGGAGACAAACCCAAGTCTGTGTAAATAATGGTCTTGGCTTCTAAAATCTCTTAGGTCCTAGTACCTGCCGGTGCTGGATCCTAATCCACACAGTGGACTGCATTGGTAGGGGGATGGCCCTTCCCCAGGAGCCCCTACCATGGAGAAAAAGCCATGGGGTAACCTGTGGCTTACTGGGTGAGGGATCAGAGAACGCAGATCTGAATACAGTACATTCATGAACAGGGTACATCTCCTTGTGATGAACATGGCTGTGGAGAAAAACCTCTATGCAGGAGCCTCATTTAGGGGGGTAGTCTGTGTTTGAGAGTGAGACTCCTATGATGTCTTTGCAACCCCAATGACATCCGCTGCAACCCCCAAGAACCCCTTAAAAAGGTTCCCATAGCATTTATTTATATTAATTTGGTAGTTGGAGGAGTTTTGCAACCCCTACGATTCTGCTGAAATGGGACTTCTCAGCCCCTATGATTCTTGTGAAAATAAGCCACTGCCTCTTTGGGGAAAAAAGCTGTAGACAAGGGGCTGTACAGTACCATGCATAAAAAGAACTGCCAACAATCATAAGTTTAAACAAGAATATATTTTGCAGGAAACTAGGGATTTTGAATTTAAAAGACATAAAATTAATGGTGAGTTAAGGAAGATGTGAGACAGTGGTAGCAGCCTGATGGTAAAAATGGGCCATATGTCTGACTTTATCTTTAGGAACTCTAACTGGATAGCATGGTTGAAGCAATAGGAACACTCATAGATGACCACAAATATTTAAAGTTCATTATAAATCCTGAAAGATTATGTTTCTCAGCAAGTAAGAGCTTTTATACATGCTGCTTGGGAGACATTTTTGTTATACAGCGGAGTACTGTTATAATACTTATACTTCACACAATACTTCATAGAGTATGACAAAAGAAGGCAATTACCCATCAAGTCTGTCTCCCACTCCTAGTGGGACAAATCTCCACCTCTTATAAGGATATGTTCATCTATCCATGATTTAAATATTCTCAATATTTCTACCTCCACAAGTTCTCTTGGCAAGACATTCCACTGCCTTACAGCTGTTGTCTTGAAGTATTCCATCCAGCTATTTTTCTTGGCATGTTCTAATATTAGCTGCATATTACATGATCTTTTTTTCTTATATTCAAGGCCACATTCAGCCATTAAGTTATTATCTTCTAGAGTTTTTTAGAACAGAAACATATTTCCCCTTATTCTCCTCTTCTCCAAAGTAAACAGCACAAGTTCCTCAATCCCTTTCTAGTATGTCATTCCCTGGAGTTTCAGGATCAACCTAGTTGCCCTACATTGCACCCTTTCCAGTAAATTCACATCTTTTCTTAAGTAGGGGTTCCAAAAGGGCATTCTAATATTCAAATGCAGTCATATGAATGTCATATTATGGAATTAAGCACTGTTCCCTTATAGATAAAAATGCCTTCTCTATATAGCCAATGAATCTATATGCTGTTAATGCCACTCTCTTGCATTGTTTCTCTTAAGAAAGATCATCACCAATTTATGTTTCCAGATCTATTTCTATTTCTACTTTCTTTAATCCTCCCCTTCAAAACTGTAATCCCTCCATGGGTTATTTTGCTCTAGATGCAATCTCACACATGCCACTGTATTAAAATACATTTTGTTTGCCCAGTATTCAAACCCCTTTAGATCTGTAAGCAAAGTATCATATTTTTTTGCTGTGTCCACTTGCCCACCTAACTTCATATCAACCGCAATTTTCTTTATGGTACCATTTTTATGTAAATCACTAAAGACACCTTTAAAGACATCCTCTTGAACCTTTACGTGCAGCATCGTTGGTGGCAGACATGACAAGTACACTTCCACCCTTCATGAGATTAGTCAGATCTCCTTAATCCCCAGTCCAGGGAAGGACCAACATCCTGTGGTAGATACCACCTCATCTCACTTGTACCAGTGGACTGCAAGCTCTTCACTAAGCTGCTTGCCACTAGACTTAAGGAGGTTGTGACAACGATAGTCGATCCTGACCAGGTAGGGTTTGTGCCCAGTTGGCAGGGCACAGACAACACCAGACACTTAATAGACCTGATATGGAAGGTTGCACATCCCCACTCACCCACAGTCCTGCTGTCCATAGATGCTAAGAAAGCATTCAATGATGTGGAGTGGATATTCCTTTTCCACATCCTCAAGTGCTTTGGGTTTGGCCCTCAAGTTATACACTGGCTCTCAGTCCTGTACAAAGGTGCAGTAGCCAGAGAAATCATCAGTGGCACTCCATCATGTAACTTTACACTGGGTATGGGAACCAGGCAGGGTTGCCCCCGTCCCCTCTCCTATTTATTCTCACCCTCAAGCCCCTTCTACAAGTCACATGCCAGCATCCCAAAATACATGGAATTGACATGGGTAGGGAAAACAAAGTCATAGCTTTTGCTGATGATATAATGCTCACCCTCACACAGCCACAGATATTGATACCACAATTGATCACTCTACTCATGTATTATGGCAAGTTGTCTGGGTACAAACTCAGTATCAGTAAATCCATCTTTCTTGTCTCATAAAGCTCAGTTTCAGAGCACCCAGACTTCCTATGGGTATATCAGTGGTGAAATAATCCCTAATGTTCTTAGGGATACACTTCTCCTGGGACCTGATGCACATGATAGCAGCTGACAGGATCTAGTATATTCTGTACAACCTACATGTACACCTTAACCCCAAGCTAGTAATTGGCTGCACAAAGGCAGCTGCACAAAGACATGCTAAACGTCTTCTGGGGGAACTGAACTCAGGAGTCTGACCCAAAAGAAAGTTATGCAGGAGTTCACCTGGGGAGGCTTTTACCTTCCGGATTTCTCCCTCAAGCACCTGGTGCATGCTATACACTAACTAGTGACTGCGCACTAAACTCTGGGCATACCAAGCCCACCAAAATGGGTGAGGTACAAAGAAAGCATTCTGGGTGGGTCATTAGTGGATGTCATCTGCTTCTGCAATATATCTAAAGTGGCTTCCAAACACCTGGCCATCATGTACTCATTCACAGCATGGAAATGGGCAGCTAAACTCACTGAATGGTCTCTGGACACATCATGGTCCTAACTCCTATGGGACAATTACAAACTGTGTATAGGGTGTAAAAAGGTTTACTCTGTAGATTGGACCAACAAAAGGATTGCCCAACTATGTGACTTGCTGAACAGATTCACTTGTAATACTTAAATCCTTCCAACAACTTATCGTACAATATAACATCCCTATTTGCCACCATTGGAGATATCTCCTACATGTACTCTCCCCTTTGATAGGCCCTAACTTCAGATTAAATGCACACCAGTTCCTGGACATGGTACTCTACCCCACCAGTCTGCACAAGGGGACAGACAGCTACAAATACAGGCAGCTAATTAGGCAAGGCCATGACCCCCTTGATAAGACCAGGACCTCTTGGGAAAAATAACTCAGCATTGAACTTCCACCACAAGACCTGGAGAGATGCTGAAAAAATCTCAGACGAGGAGTTAAAGACACAAAAAACAGGTTCATACAGCAAAAGATTCTGCATAAGTAGCATAGGATGCTGGGCAATCTCCACAAATGGGACATACTGAGCAATGATGCATGCTGGAGGTGCAGTGAGTATACAGGTACCATCACACACCTGCTCCACAAATGGGGCATACTGAACAATGACACATGCTGGAGGTGCAGTGAGTATACAGGAACCATCATGCACCTGCTGAGGTCATGCCACAAACTACACTGGTACTAGGAGGAGATTTAGTGGATATAAAGAGTAGTGACATCCAGCCATCTAACCTTTCAACCCCAAATGATAATGCTGGGTCTGTATCCCAGGAGGGACCCACAAAATCCCCTTGAACCTGTGCAGCAAAAAAGAGATAGGTGACTGGAAGGTGCCCTAATCATAGCTATGGTGGAGGATCTTACACACAATTGTCTCTGTCTGCACCCACCACCAATAGCATCCACTCAGCACTGCAGAAATTTGCAAAAGATGAATTTATCTTTGACAGAATGTCATAATTTATGTTAAAAGGTTTCTGCAAAAATGATTTGCATAATTTTTTGCTACAACTGTTTTTTTTAATGTAGAAATTGGATGGAGTTAGACCATCTAATTTGTGATCTAACAGTTTAGATGGGTTTCTCTTAGTAAAAAAGCGACAGGTGAATCCCGAACATATTTTTTTTCTCTAGCTAGGTTTCCTCCTAGCAGTTCATCTACAAGCCTTATCTTTTACTCAACCTGCTGCTTGGACCAATAGCACTCTTCCCCAACTTAGCCTCTACTGTGTTATCTATAGCAGAAGCTCTGACACACAAAACTCTCTCTTCTCTTTCTGTATCCCCTGCCCTGCCCTCCAAGGTTCTTCTAGCAATTTAAATAGCGAAACAAGCTGAAACCATTAATGTCTTACAGTACAAACACTAGCCACTATAATGTGGTTTATACTAACACAATACACAAAAATAAAAACATAAATATGCTTTTGAGTGGTATGTAGATAGCGAGCTTGCCCTGTTGAATAAATTACATCATACGGGATGTCGACAAGCACCAGGAGGATGAAAACCATGTCTGTCCCAATGAGTTGCCCTCCTCTGTATCCTTACCAAGACTTTTTATATAGCTAAAAGGCTCATTATCTAATTTAAATTAGAAAGTGGGTTCAGAAATGCCTGCCTGTGATTGACTGACAGAGTTCTTTAATCTATACATTTTTCAGGCAATAGCGATCCATAAAAAATAAACAGCGGGTATACAGTTCACACTTTTCTGCTTGTAGCTTACCTCACCAACACTGTAATTCCTCTGCTCTGCTCTTCTCTTTCTTCTGTACTCTGATGTTTCTACTGCTATCACAATTTGCTGCTGCTTGCACCACACTATTTGGGCATTTATCACATAACACACTGATACAACCCATTTTCTGAGCAAGAATAAGAGCCTTCAAAGTGAGGGGTGTTAATTGATACCTGCCCTTCCAGAGGCTATGAAGGCCTTGTGCCTGTGGTGTAGGGTGGTTATCCCCCAACACCCCATACCCTGTTAGGGCTAATTCCTTACTTCCTTCTGGATGCTTACAGGCATCTCACTCTTTAAACTCAGGGTAACAAACACATAAATTGAAAGAAACCAAAACATAAATCCAACAATAAAAGAATACATATTGATATGAAAAAAGTAGATTCTGAACTAGTTAACTTACTGTTTCCAGCCCCTTAACAAATATCCAACCTTTTGGTTCTCCTAATTCAAATAAAGTTGCAGCCCAGCAACACCTAGACCAGATAAGAGTCCTACAGTGTTTTAAGTTTATTTAGCTGAGGATACCTACCCACTCCCTCTGTGTCATCCTTTTGGGTTTTGCAGCCCAACCACAGGGATTTCATCACCAAATCCCAATGTCTGCCTTTTCTTTTAACCCCTTCATGCCAAAGGAAAAAAGTGTAACATTTTACCCTTTACAATGCACATACACTTCTTTGCACTTTATACATGCCTCTGTACCTTCTACAATCTCTATGTAGGCATTTCCCAGCAGAAATAATCTATCAAGGGTTAAGTGGTATAGAGGGTTGGGTATCAGTGCACTAGAGGGACTCTAGGCCTTCAACCGGCAGTTCATGTTGCCCATGACAGGACTGTTCTCCTTTAAGTAAGGGAGCGACTCAGCTCCCGTACAGAATTTTGCTACTGTGTGCTATTTACTGTATTCATCCCTGATTATGAAGTGGTGATGGGGATGATAATGATTTAACTAGAGTCATTTTTTAATTTAAATTACTATGTAATATGTAACTTTGGTAAAACAGTTTATTTATACTTTAGTTATTTTCTAAAACTCTGAAGGTAAGGTGGCTTTGATCTGCCCCTGACAATGCTAGACTAATCAAGATAGGCATCTGAAGAGAATACATTTGAAACTAGTCTAGAGTCAGCTGAGGTGGCCTAGGCCATCTTTTCTTTTGATCCACAGAAAGTAACTAATGTAAAAATATTATACCAAAATTATTTTCTAGCTTACAGTGGCATGATTAAGTAAGTGATCCTATTTACTGTCACACTGAATTAAAAACAGCTGGCCATTTTTAGTAGCCAACATGAACTGCTGCTTTAAAGAACAGTTCACCCTATTGCATACATGTAACCAAATCAATACTATTACTATCTCCTATCTACTCTACTAAGAAGATCAGAGAAATAACAATAACACTGGAGATAAGACGTGTGCACCTCTAAAGATGAAGTTAGAAACTAACAGACTGAAACCAGCAGGCTAGTGTAAAACACTTTTGAATTCAGCCTGTATGATCCAATGAAACGGATGGTTTTAAGGGAGCACAACTGAAGGGATTAATTTTCCAGCATGTACAGGTGGCAGGAGTGTCTTTCCTATTGTATACAAATATATTTTTAAATATTCCAGAGTTGTCCCATCACACAAATGAGACATATTGGTCAACATTTCAAGTTTGGGTTAAAAAAAATAGTCCCAAAAATTCTCAAGGAACGTAGCTGCTAACAAAATCATCTTTGATAGTCCCTAAACGTTATACAATAGTCCAGATGGACAGTAGAATGTGTTTGCCCTAAATAGCTTGTGTTATTGTACTAGTGACATTTGTGTCTAATTCCCAATAGTGATTCTTCCTCTAGCTTCACAGTTCTCACATGCAGTATATTTTATGTGCCAGAAAGATTCTGTAACCAGGCCACAGTTTTTTGGCTTTCACTTTTTCTTACCATTTGTTTGCTCAGGAGAGCCTAAGTGAGATGCAATGTTTTGTTTGACTGTAGTCCTGCTTTTACCAGTTTACACAGCTATGTGGATTGAAGGACTGGGAGGCTAATTACTGTAAGTTGCTTAGAGTGACAAAATGCATACAGTAGCTGTGGTGAGATTTTAAACTGGGTCTTCTGAATTCTACTCCTATTCTTGACCCAGTAGACCACATTGCCTTCCAGCTGTCATTAACCACAACAGATGGGGTGATTTCTGGTTTAAAACTCTCCCATCAATTCATGCCAATTCCAGATTTCAACTGGGAAGACACCATGTGCATTACAGTAAAGAGGCTCCCTTGTTTCCCATTTAATTGCAATAGAACTAAAGCCAACTCAAATTTCTGATCAAACCTTCTGCCAGTCTGTTTTTAATCAATATGGCATTAACCTCATCCTGTTTCAAAATATGACACATAACATACTTACTGCTACAATTTATTAGATAGAACTTTAATGCCTGGGCTAAGCATTTTTGTCTACACTCCTTGCTACCTTTCAAACTCTGACCATGATGTTGGCCATCCCTGGTTCTTAAGAGTGGTTTCCTGCTTTTTGTGTTTCTTGTTACTAGTTGCCAGTGCTGTAGCTGGGGAAAGTTTGTTGCACCAGAATCTAAGCACAAATAATACAGCATGCAGGATCAGCACCCTAAAGAAGAAGAAATGTCATGAGAATTGGTTTGTGTTTAAAAAAAATAGGCAATGAAATGGATAAAAATGCTTAGCAAAAGCAATAATGTTCTATGTATAAACTAGCAATGGTGAGTGTTCATCTACTCATTTGATTAATTTTGGAACAATATGTGAGCCCAGTGGTAGCGGGCACATCCTGTGTCATCTTTCTTGCCAAGGTTTACCAGTCATACTGAAAATCAGGATGCGTAGGTATAACATTCATACCAAAGGTAGTTGAAGTAACCACCCACCCCATCTGCTTTGTCCTTCAGATAGGGCTTATTCCCATCATATAACTGGGTGTAGGATCCTCCCGTGTGATACAGGAACCAGCCTCCTCCTTCTGCCAAAAATATCTCTTCTCACTCTGGTTGTCAGAACTAGTTCTAAAAGGATTAGAACCCTTTTAAAACCTAGGGGTTCGAGTTCTGATTCAGAACTAAAACAGCCATAGGTTTTAAGTGTTAAAGATCCTACATACTAAATAAAATGATTTTTTTTATTCAGACATTAAAAAAAGTGGTGATCCCAACCTGGAAAACAAATTTATTAATGGAAATTACATCCTAAAATATTTTAGAGACAGACAATAAGATAATGTGCTGCTTACATGCAGATGTGCCAAATGCATGGAATTGTGACACTTGGCATTTGCATTTTAAAAGGCTTAAGGTGTTGCCATTTTCAGCATATCCACTGTAATAATATTTTTGCTACTGAGATGGCAGGTGTTTTATTGATGTTTTTTTACCTCCCCTCTGTATCGTTACCTGTTTTTTCTCTTCAGCCTTGTACTTAAAAGAGTTCAAGTTCTAAAGAAGATTAGAACCCTTGAACTGTTTGTGAAGTTTAGATCAGAACCAGAATCCAGAACCTCAGTGGGGTCTGACAACCCTACTTCTCACTGCAGCTGTTCTAGTTTTATTTGAGTATGCTGAATGGTCTAGGTGAATGTAGGCCTGGAAGAATTGCAATGACTCCTACTGGTGCAAAACTTCATCTAGGATAGGAGAGTTAGATAACATACAGTCCAATAAGAATCTTATTTTCGACATCTCTCTGCTAATGTTTTGACTTTATCTTTTGGCAGAGAGAAAGGTGGAGGCACACAGACCACAAAAACCTTTTATGTTTCCTCACTGGTGTTGAAGTTCAATCTAATAGCATGTAATGAGAGGGAGGCACACAGGCCATAAAGAAAGTAACCTGCAGATTTCTGATGATAATCACTATTCCCATAGGACTATTGTTTGTGTTCATAGTTTTGCGCATTTGTGAATATCTGTGTATCTTTCTGCATTGTGAAGATGTGTTTTTCTCTATGTTTTTGTGCACATACAGTATGTTTATGTTCCCATTCTGGTTGTGAAATGCATTAACACTAGCCAATTCTTGTCATTGCAGATGAAAACTGATACGTCTGTATGACACAAATGTTCTTTATGTGGGCTGAATTTGTCTCTGGAGTGAACAAACAGATCAAACTTGGTTTATGTCTTAGGTTTAATTGTATGAAGAAGATTCCAAAAAATAAGAAGAGTTGCATTTAATCCAAATCTTTGTGGGGAAAAAAATCTTTAATTAAGTTTCAGTTTGTTTTCAGCTCTTTTTTTAAATAACCATTTTAAGTTAGAGCTGGTTGTTCACTAGATACAATAAACATAATAATTTCAGTAGTTCTACATGTAACAGCTCTTTGACTCACCTTGGTTGTTTCGGGGCCCTCGAGGTCCCCAATGCAAATGCTTCTGAGGGGCCCAGCCTAGATTCAGAGGTATGTTGGAAAGGTAGCGTGGTGCCACCACCCAGAGAAATGGCTGGGAATACCCATAGACAAATAGTAGATTTCCACTCCCATGGAAAATATATAAACTGCCCCCCAAAGTGATTTCCCACACAAAATGACAACACCCCTTTTTCGGCAATAATCCACTATGACAGCAGTTAACATAAACAACAACGGTATTTTATTTTAGGGCAGGGGGAAGGGGTGATAAAACAGCAACAATAACAACAACTGGTTAACAATTCTACCCCCAGACAATCCCAACCTCCCACGTGTGGTTGCATCCGTCTTTCCCTGGCAGTTGTCAGAAAGTTCACACACTCTTTTTGATGGCTACTTCACCGCAGTGATGAAATCGACGTAAGGATCTCTCGTTGGCACTCAACATTTTTAAACAAACTTCGCTTTTATGCTTTTGCTTTCATCAGCTCTCCCCAAATACCAAGAAAACAGTCTCCATTACCTTTGGTACAAGGCAGAGACTCTTTAGGCTAGCCAAATTACCCTTGTTCCACACCCTTGATGGTTCTACTCTTGAGGACATCTCCTCTTTCAAGTATCTTGGGTTCTGGCTAGATCAGCACCTCAACTTTTCTGGGCACATAGACTCCATCCAGAAAAGTTGCATCACAAGTTAGGAGCCCTTTACAGGAACTAAGGCTGCCTGCCTCCAAAGGCCAGGTGGGAACTCATCCAAAAAATAGTACTATCCATCTTTGACTACTGCAATGTAGTCTACAGTGCCACACTGAAGACATCCTTAAGCAGATTGGACACCCTTTTCAATGCTTTCTGTCACATCGGTCTGGATGCCCCCTCCTCCACTCACCACTGTGACCTACATCGCTTCTTAGCTTTTCCTTCCCTGGAGAACTGCTGCCTTGCCCACTGCATCAAATTTGCCTCTAAATTCTGGTTCTGCTCGCTTCCCTCCTACCTATGTATCCTCCTCACTGACCCCTCATCACCCTGCCCCACTCTCTCTAGGATCTAGTGACACCTGCACTCTAACCATCCCCCAGAGTACCACTTCTATAGGCAAATCAGCCTTGTCCCATAGGCTCCCAACACTCTGGAACACAATACCTCATCAAATCATGCACTCCTCTTCCCCGTGGTCTATCTCTTCTTCCATCCTCAACTTCCTCTCCCCAACCTGCAACTGTCCCTAATCCCATTATCCCCTACCTGCTGTTTTCCACCCTGACTGCCTAGCATTTAACATGAGTTACCCTCAATCATGTGACATTGCACTTTCTGTCTGTATTTTACTATAATGCCTCCCCTTGCCTCCTGCAATTTCTTCCCTTATGTATATCCAGTATTGTCCATACTGCTGTACAATGTTGTATTGTTTACCTACTGTGCTTAATATGGTTCCTAAATGTTGCTACTATGCCTACAACAGGGTCCTAATTTGTTGTACTATTTACGTCTTGACCTGCTGTTTTATATGTTCTTTATTACCAGTGTATATGTATTAAGATTCTTGTACTCCCATGTTTTCCCTTTCGCCCAGGACACTCCATGAGATGAGGAATTTTTATATAGTTCAGTGTGCCTTTCCTGGTGAATCTTTTCTATAAAAAAAAATATATTTAGGTCTGGGCACAGCTTTGAGGGCAGTCCTACCCAAGACCTGACCCCCTAATTTTAACCTTCCTAGCTAGCTAAATAAAGACTCCCCAAAGTCACAGCTAGGGGTACTTACAGTTCAGCAACTAAAAAGGGGGTTCAGCAAACTAGCTTTTACTATACCAAAAAGGTATCATGTTGGTGGCGCAACACAGCAACAAGGAGCCACTTGAATAGTTGAAGAATGCTGGTCTTCACCTGCCTGGCCTTGCCAACTTTGCATCTGAGGCCTTTGTAGACAGTGTTTACCAGGCAGGCCTCTTAATGTCTTCCTCACTGGTCGTTGTCTTCTTTGGTCCAGAGACAGGGCAGGTATAGTCCCCTAGATTCCTCCATTGCACACTCTGAACACACAATTAACAGCTGGGTTTAAGCTCAGTATTTAGCCTCAGAACTCACTGTCTCTCAGGCTTGCATCAGAACGCAGTCACCAACAACACTTACCCAATGGGTGAGGACATTGTAGCTCAGTCTTTGCTCAAGGTTGCAGCATATTTTCTCAAAGGCTGCACACTTATAGGCTCTGCTTTCACAATGCAGCTCAATTATTTTCACTTTCTCTTCAGCACAACTTTGAACTTTTACTATCAGCTGCAAACTTCCAAAATCCACTGCTGCAGCAACTTTCTGATGTCTTTCCCTTGCAGATTGCTCTTTCAGGAACTCTGCCTGTTCATTGACTCAGGGGCCAAACAGGCCAATGATTGCTGGGTGCAGACCTCAGGCTGGATAGCCCAAACAGCAGTCTCTTCTGCACTCTTGAATCTGGAATCCCTGGCTGATCTCCCCTTTTTGTGGGCATCCAGTCCTATTTATAGTGTTTTCTAAGTCCTCTCCTCATTGGCTGCATAACTTCCCAGGCTTTTCAAGCACTCCTTGAACTTTCCAAGCAGCCCCCCCTGTGTTTTGTAATCCAGTGGAGGCTGCTATCTTTATTTTACAGTATCACCTGTCCCTCTTTTTATTTAAATTATTAGCCCTTTCTGAGGGTACACCACTATTCCTCCATACCCAGAGGCTTTCTGATGGTGATCCCTGTCTCTGCTGCCTGCCATGCAACCAGGGATATCACTATATTGTGGCAAATGCCCAAAACATAAACTGGAGCTGTGGCTTCTTTAATTGTACCCTCCCAGGCAGCTGCACAGGTACAGCAAAGTGTGAGTTGCCATCTTTGTGTACATTTCTAGGTGGTCCAGCTTCTTGGAGCCCACCAGAATGCTGAAACACTGCCCTAAGCTCCCAGAGGCAAAGAAACACAATATGGCACTCAGCCCTCATCCGTACATGGGTTTGGGACACTGGGAACATCAGCAGCTGCAGCCGCAAAAACATTGGTGGTGGCTGGGTCTATAGCCTTCCCTGAGTCACAGATGGGGACACCACCAGAGGATCATGGCCGAAATCAGACCAGCTAATCCCCATTTGTGGGGGACTTACATAAGTGTTACTGAACCAATATGAACCAATATCTCAGGAAAGAAAAGAAAATTAATTTGGGCTTGTATAAGGTCTTGTATACACAATGTATCCCAAAGACCCTTATAAGACATGACCAGTTGCAGCAATTATTAGGTGTATGCATGGAAGGTGTGAAATGGTGGAATGTTAAATAATAAACAAACAGAGGTTAAAACAGTCTCTGGCCCATCAGCATAGTAGTAGTAGTGCTACTGCTGACGATGCCAGTGATCTGAGTTCTGGAACAAGCTTGAGTCACCAGAGGCCAAACAGGGGAGGAAGATCAAGCATCCCAGAGAATGCTGTCTTCCTTGGGGAAGGGAGGGCTGCTGCTACCACCCAAGACTGCCACTTGGATGATTACAGTGCAATACTGGCTAAAAACATTGAAAAATTCTTCTCACATACTTTAAACTAACGGCGGGGGGGGGCAAGGGGGGCAAATGGCACCTCGTCCAGTAGTAAGACCAAAACAACTGACCCCAACTTTCTATTAACTAATACATGATGTCTAAATATGATTAAAAAATCAGAATTAGAACTGATATTACAAAGTGGCAATATTGACTTTGTTGCTATAACAGAAACCTGGTGGGATGAAGCATCCCTATGGTCCAGATAAATAAAAGGGTACAAACTATTCCACAAAAACAGAACAGATAAAAAGGGTAGAGGGGTTTGTCTCTACATGAAGCAAAAATATGAGGTGGCTAAGATTATAGTGGATGATAATCCAGTTATTGATACTGAGTCCATCTGAATCCAGATATACCTTCACAATAAGAAAAGTTTAATAATAGGCAACTGTTACTGGCCACCAGTGAGCATCATTGAATACTCAGCACAGCTGCTGAAAGAAATCAAACTAGCTTCTGACAAGACCCAAGTAATAATTCTAGGTGTTTTTAATTTTTCCTGGATAAACTGGGAAACCCTAACCAGTTACTCCAATCTGGAAACTAGCTTTCTTGATTCACTTTTGGAAACAGGTCTTGATCAACTAGTTAAGTCCCCAACTAGGAGAAGCAATGTACTTGATCTGGTAATCACCAGTATCAGCCATGGGATCTCAGAGGTCACGGTGAAAGAGCCTTTAGGTAGTAGTGATCACTCCATGGTAACCTTTGGTTACTCATCAGGGTGAACCCTAAGAAATAAAAAATGTGTACATCAAAAACTACCACATGACTCACTACTAGAAAATTCAAACAAAACTTGATTCTATTGAATGGGAAAATATGTTAAAAAAATTTTTTTAGATGACTATTGGACAAGTATATGTAATATCCTCAAGACTGTAGAAGAATGGCTTGTAACAAGCAAATTAATTCACAACAATACAGGCAAAGTTCCGCAACATATGACAAATAAACTGAGGAAGCAAATAAAAAAGGGAAAAGAAGCATATTCTGAACACAAGAAGAAAAAAATGATTCCTCTATGAGGAAATACAGGTCTGAATTGAAAAAAACAACAACAAAAATAACAAACAAAAATAAACAACCAATAAGGAATGAAAGATGCAATCCTGAGTTCAGAATAACCACAACAAAAGGGAATCAGAAAGCATTTTTCTCATACATAAACAATATGAAGAAAAACAATAATGACCAGGGGCCATTGGGGATCAATGGATCAGTTATAAAAGATCATACAGTAATTAACTTGTAAATGCATTTAATGACTGTCTGGGGTCTGTGTTTAACAAAAAGGATGACCTCACTACCTCATGGGTCTCTGATGATGGTGGTACAACAGGTTTCCCCTTTGATGAGGTACTTGGTGTGTTAAAAACTCTAAAAAACAATTAATCATCAGGTATTGATAGACTACATCCCGGTTTTCTAAAAAATGTTGCTAGTAGTATATGCAAACCCTTATAGCTAGTGTTCAGTTTGTCTCTATTGACAGGAACAGTACCATCTGTATGGAAACAAGCTATTGTGATGCTTATTCACAAAAAATGTACTAAGACAGCCCCTGGAAACTACCGATCAATTAGCCTGACATCAGTACCTGGTAAACTGATGGAGAAATTAATAAAGAAGAGGTTCAAAAATGAATCCGCCTCATTAAGTTTATGGGACACTACCCAGCATGGGTTCATCAAATGAAGATCTTGCACCACTAATCTCATTACAACTTTTGAGTCTGTGAGTGCGACTTTGGACATGGGTAAACCATCAGACATCATTTTCCTGGATCTCAGAAAGGTATTCGATACTGTACCTCATTGAGAATTAGTAGTTAAGCTAAAAAACATGGGCTTCAGCTCCTACTTGATTAAATGGGTTTACTCATGGTTACAAAACAGAATTCAGTGGGTGACAATAGCATGATAGTAATCCTCAGAAAAGGCTGTTACCAGTGGGGTCCTGCAGGGGTCGGTCTTGGGTCCCTTCCTTTTTAATTGCTTCATTTATGACCTTCATCATGGGTAACTAATAAAATCATTAAATTTGCAGATGACACAGAAATTTCATGTAAAGTTGATTCCAAAGCAAACTATTTGTACTTAGTCAAAGATCTGGAAGTGGTCACGTGCTGGGTGTTAGATAACAAAATGGAGCTAAATTTAGAAAAATGCTGAGTTCTTCACTTAGGCTGTAACAACCGTATGAGGCAATACTTCTTGATGCAATTCCCTTTACTGAAGTAATTAATGAAAATGACTTGGGTATTATCATTGACAACTCTCTCACAACGCATACACAGATTAGAAAAATAACAAAAACAGCAAAGAAATGAATATTATTAAAAAAAGCATTTGTAACAAGTGACCAACATAGTATCATGGGCCTATACAAGTCATATGTCAGACCTCATATTGACTATGCTTCACCATTCTGAGCACCGTATCAAAGGCAGGACATAATTTTATTACAGGGTGTCCAAAAAAGCACTACTAAACTCATCACCACACTATAACATTAACCATATGAACATCGACTAAATGATCTACATTTGATGTCATTAGAACAAAGAAGAGTGAGAGGGGATTATCTGCAGTTCTTTCATATAATAAAAAAATATCATAAAGTTGCCTCAGCTTGTGGACTCACTCCTTATGTGAGGCCTATATAACTTAGGTCTCACAATAAACAATTTGAGGTATGTAGAGTAAAAACAAAAAAAAGAGGCAATTACTTCACTAAAAGATTTCCAATACTATGGAACAGATCACCCCAGTATTTGGTGGACATTTCTGACATGAACACCTTTAAAACAGAACTAGATAATTATATGGAGTACTATATAAATTGCCACACAGTGTGGGTGACAGTCACGATGGACTTATGTCTCCTTCTGTCTCCAGTAATCAAAGTAAACCAAGCAGTGAGTTGATTAACTAGATGTGGGAGGGAGGACATTATCTGAATCCTGCATATGCATGCACATTGTGCACACGCTTGGGCTTCCAAGTGCACTGATGTCCTGAGGGCTGGGCTAAAGGTTGAAAATGGCCTGAGTACAGATGATCCTCTGGCACACTCAGGTTCTGACCCCTGCCACTATCCACCTCAGGGACACTCAGGGAACCTCTGCCTTCATGGCACTGGAGGAGACGGAGGATTGTTACTAACTCAGACACAAAAGGCAACCCTAGGAGGCATACACCAACTGCTGTTCAGTCGCTAGCCTTACTGTCTGCAGAGCTTCACTGATCTTCACCTGAGGAAAGTTCAAGTAGGAGATTTAAATTCTCCCACACTCTTGCCTGTAGGTCTGCCAACTGAAGTGCTACAAGCGGAACTCACAGCAGCATAGCCACATCGAAGTTCCATCTAATCAGTGGCTTCTACTCTTAGTGGTGGCTTGTGCTGCAGAAGCTTCCTAGGCACTCCAACATTTGAAAAGGATGGGTATTGTCCTGCAGCCAGTGGATTGGTCCCCTCTCCCTCACAGGGTTTTTATTGAAAGTAGTGGGAACTCCATGGAGCTATTCTGAGCCAAAGGGCAGAACAACTGAGCTAGTAACCAGATTCCTTCTTACCTTGCGGGAGTACAAGCTAGACCTCGTCTGTTCAACAGTTACCTGATTGTTTGCTACAACATACAGGGAATAGTTGGATACACCCATCCACCCTCCCCCTAATCCCACCCTCCCCTGAGTGCTCTTGCTTTATAGGCATGTAGTGCACCCATAACACCTGATAGGAGGTAGTAAGGTACAAAAAAAACAAAACCTTACTGTTCTGTTTTCTTTTTCATACACACTTCCTGCCAAGAAACAGGAATCAGCACTACCTCTCAGCTAAAAACAAACAAAAAAAAACAACAAAAAAAAACGGGCCTTGTCAGTTGTAAAAACTGTGGTGCACTGTACAATAGGATCTACAAATGGCAACCAGGACCCTGCCGTGCATGCTGTGCCATAGCAAATCTTGCAGCCCAACTACAGGATGCTTGGACTAATATACGACCTCCAATACAGGGAACTCTATAGCATACTCCTCAAACTCCACTACCAGTACCGGCATGCCAGCAAGGGGCCAGGACTTGAGGCAGGGCTCAGAGACTGGCAGGTGGTAAGGAAAAAGAGGCATCATAGGAGGCCCAGGAAGGAAGACAAAAACCAGGAGCATTTCCTGGCCATCCAAATCAAAAATAAGTTTGCTCTACTGCTACCAATCACAGACAAAGTAACACAAGGTAAAGAAATCACACCACCAAAAAAGGCTAACACGAAAATTAAAACCAAGAGAAACTACAATAAAAACAAAAATACCAATAATCAAAATATAACCAACAACAATACCAAAACCAAATGCAAGAACAACAAAAATACTAAAACTCAAAATAAAAATGACACAAATATAAACAAAAGCAAAAATTCTCATAATCGGGGATTCCATGATCCGAGGAGTGGAACACCACCCAACACAAAATGTTAAAAGTGACATTGTGGTAAAGTGTCCACCAGGAGCCTCTGCAAGTAAGGACACTAACCGCATAAAGACAATTGTCCTTGGATCATGGGTCCCTTTACAGAAGCCAAAGTACGGAAGGTGCTAAATAAGCTAAAAGCAGGTAAAGCCATGGGACCAGATAAGATGCACCCCAGAATTCTTAAGGAACTGGGTGAAAAATTAGCAGCCCCTCTGGCACTTCTATTCACAAAATCCTTGAAGAGCAGTGTGGTACCTGAAGACTGGAAAAAGGCAATAGTGGTTCCACTTCACAAATCAGGAAGTTGCGAAGAGGTTAGTAATTACAGATGGTGAGCCTCACGTCTACAGTAGGGAAACTAATGGAGACACTACTCAAACAGAGGATCATTGCATTCCTCAAAACTAGTGGCCAGCAAAAGCATAAACCACATGGTTTCACAGCAGGTAGGTCATGCCAGACAAATCTACTCGTGTTTTTTTTTGAGTACGCTACAAAAATAGTGGACGATGGTGAGGCAGTAGATGTGGTCTACCTAGACTTTAGCAAGGCCTTTGACCCAGTTCCACATAGAAGACTGGTAAAGAAGCTTGACCACAAAGGAGTTGGTCCAGAATTAGATGGGTACAAAACTGGTTACAAGGCAGAACCCAGAGGGCACATGTTAATGAAATGCAACCAACGGAAGGCAGTGTGACCAGCGGTGTGCCCCAGGGCTCAGTGCTGGGGCCCTTGCTCTTCAATGTTTTTATAGCAGACATTGCTGATGGACTGGAAGGAAAGGTGTGTCTGTTCACAGACAACACCAAGATATGTAACAGGGTGGACACCTCAGAAGAAGTGAGCAAGATGGAAGCTGACCTCAAGAAACTAGCAGAATGGTCTGAAGTGTGGCAGCTGAGATTTAATGCCAAAAAGTGCAAGGTCATGTACATAGGAAAGAAAAATCCAAGAAAGGAGTATTACCTAGGAGGCAAAAGATTGGCAGCCTCAAACCAGGAACGAGATCTGGGAATCATAATCTCAGATGACTTGAAGGTTAGTAAGCAGTGTGAGAATGCAACATTGAAGGCCAACAGAATGCTGGGCTGCATTGGGAGGGGAATCATGAGCAGGAGGAGAGAGGTGGTACTACCACTGTATAGATCGCTGGTCAGGCATCATCTGGAATACGGAGTCCAATTCTGGAGGCCTCACCTCAGGAAGGACATTGACTGGGTGGAAACAGTACAGAGAAAGGTGACAAAAATGATTCAGGGTCTGCAGTACGTGTCTTATGAGGAAAGACAGGGGACTGAATATGTACTCCCTGGGGCAGAGAAGAGAGAGTGGGAACATGATTGAAACATTCAAATACATAAAAGGCATTAACAAGGTAAAGGCACAGGAATTGTTTCACTTCAAGAAGGGCTCCAGGACCAGGGGACATGACATCTGGCTGCAAGGAGGGAGGTTCTCTACCAACACCAGGAAGATTTTCTTCACAGAAAGAGTGGTGGATGCCTGGAACAGCCTGCCCCAAGAGGCTGTAGGGGTCAACAATGTGGGGGGGGGATTCAAAAATGCATGGGATAGATACAAGGAAGCCTTGACTGCAAAGGACTACTAGACTGTCAAAATAGGTCTAAAACAAATGGGCAGACTAGAAGGTCCAAGCGGTCTCCTTCTGCCATCAACTTCTATGTTTCTATTTGGCTGATCCCGTCACAAGGGGGCAAGCTTGTGGGGCTGAAAGTTCCCAAGGGTAAGAGGAGGGCATGCTGTGGGATGTGACTGTGTCTGCCCAGAAGGGGAAAGCAATACAGACTGCAAAAAGTATACATCAGAAAAAAAAACAACAGAGTTTAAACTGAAAGAGACAGGCAGAGAAGAGAGAGAGAGAGAGAGAGAGAGAGAGAGAGAGAGAAAAAGCAGACTGCACAATAACTTGTTCAAGGTTACACTGTGAGGGGTGGTGGTGAGATTATTCAAGTCTATGCCTCCAGGTTCACAGGTCTGTGCTTCAGCCACCTGGATACACCGCTTTCCTATCAGTCCAGTCTATTCTGTGAGTACACAGTAATGCAGGAAAGACAGTACACAAACCAACTGTAAACACATTGATAGTCTGCTACAGACAGCAACTTCTTCGCCAAGAAAAACTACATCACCACAATGTTTAAAACTCAATGTCCATCAAACAGTAAATAGAAATATAGAACTGTCAAGTACAAATGTCATTATCATCAACATAGGAAGTTGAGCTTCAAATTATATGTCAAATCACCACTATCAGCCTGGTCCTCCTCAAGGACCAACAGTAATTTGAGGTGATAAAAGAAGCCATAAAAGAATTTCGAACCCATACTGAGAGAAAGAAAACATCTCATGCTACCACGTGGGAAGCATTAAAGGCATATGTTAGGGGTCAGTCTATAGCATTGTCAAGTACTATCAGAGGTGAGAAAACAACAAACTTGAAAAGCTAGAAAGGAAGATGTCAGAGGTAGAGAGGCTACATATGGCTAACCCCACCTCAGGTCTCCTTACTCTACTTCAGAGACATGAACAGATTTTTTTTTTCAACTTTAGGTCTTTATTAAAAAACTTTTGATGAATAATACGATAACAAAGACACAGTAAAACAGATAGTAAGGGAGCCACACCTTGCTAAGGAACAGTGTATAAAGTGAACTGTTAAGTACAGTAAGACCTTAAGGTTTTCATTTATGAAAATATACATGTATCAATCTATAATTAAATAAATAAATAAGACAGTGAAGTCAAATGAATGGTATACTCCTCAAATAATACATTATGGAACAAAATCAGGTTTCTGACTCATAATATATACCCCGCATCTGCGCCAGTGGATTTCAAAGGCTGGATATACTAACATACTAACATACTAAAATGCCAGCAGAATAGGCCTAATGGTCTTTTGTGTCTGCTCGTTTGGTCAGCCTCCACCCTGGGTGCTGACCTTGCTGCCCCCCTCGCCTCCTCTGGCTTCTCCCTTCCCAGTTCTGGATATTCTTGCTGCATTGGATTTTGCTTCCAGAACCCTTCCCCTGTACCTGTCCCAGCCCCTCTTGAACCCTCCACTGTCTCTGCCTCCACCAGTCCCTACACAGCTGCTTCATGGCTCCACCACCCTCTCAGTGAAGTAGCACCTCCTCCTTTCTCCCCTGAATCTTCCCCCCTCCAGCTTCCACCCATGTCCTCTAGTGGCCCCCTCCTCCTTCCTTCGAAGCACCCTGACTGTTCCTCCCCTATTTACCCTCTTCATGTACCTGAAGACCTCTGTCATGTCCCCCCGGTCCCTTCTCTCTTCCAATGTGTACATATTTAGCTCTTCGAGCCTCTCCTCATAGGTCCTGTCCCCCAAGCCCCAAATCATTTTGGCTGACCTCCTCTGGACCCTCTCCAGGAGGGTAATGTCCATCATTAAGTGTGGCCTCCAAAACTGCATGCAGTACTCAAGGTGCGGCCTCACCAAGCAGTTATACATAGGGAGTATCACTTACCTCCTTCTGGAGGTGATCCCCCTAGCGATGCATCCCAGCATCCTGTTGGCCTTGGCTGCTGCCCTCCTACAAGTCTCCGAGTTGTTCATCTTGACATCCACCACCAACCCCAGGTCCTTCTCAGCCATCGAGACTTGTAGCATTCCCCTCCGCCCAGAGTGTACACTTGACCTGGGTTTCTGGCCCCCAGGTGGAGTACCTTGCATTTCCCTGCATTGAACCTCAGCTTCCACTTTCTAGACCATCTTTCCAGAGCCTCCAGGTCCCCCTGTAGGGCCACCCTTCCCTCCTCCCCATCCACCACCGCCCCCAGTTTTGAGTCATCTGCAAAGAGACTCATCTCACTCCTGATTCCTGCCCTTATGTCAGAGACGTAGGCGTTGAAGAGGAGGGGCCCAAGGACTGATCCTGGTGGGACCCCACTAATGACCCACTAATGATATGAAGTATTAAGATTAGCTGTTCTCCATTTGATGCATATTGCAAATTAAATTATGCCAAGTTTCTAAAGAAGGGGTCTGAGGATTTTGCCAAAATTTAGCAATTGATTTCCTTGCAGCAACAATTAGTATATTTAACAGTTTACATGTATCTGGGGTCCAATAACTTATGGGAGTTTCTAGAAAAAGGAAAAGCAAATAATCAAGTTTCAAGTTTGTGTCCCATATCTCCTCAAGGGTTTGCTGGAGCTGTTGTAAGAAAGGAGCCAAAATAGGGTAAGACTTCATTAGATGACCAATAGCAGAAGGAGAGGTCTCACATTTTCTCCAGCAATCCGCAGTTCTGTGGGGCACAAATTCCACTGCTTGGCTGGGGTAATGAAATATCTTATTAATGTTTTCTATGTGAAATCACACCAGAGGTGCAAGGAAGTTACCTTATGAGTGGAATACAGGATCAACTGCCATTGTTGCTCAGTAAGATTGACATGAAGGTTTTTCTCCCAGGCCAGTTTGACGTGCTCAAAAGAATGATCTGGGAGAGACTATAGAGCTTGATATAAGTGAGAAATCAAATGTTTGGAAAAGTCTTCCCCCATCAGTGTGCATACTATTAATGTGACCAGAATAGGAATTCCCTAAGCAGTGGTTCAGATTGTATATGCAAATTCAGGTAGTCTTGGGCCTGTAGATAGTGAAAAAAATGTGTAGGCAGTAAGTGGTAAGGGGTCACCAAGTCCGAAAATGTCCAAATGGCTGAACTCTGTAAGAGCTGGGACCATATTGAAGGCCAAAGTGCAACCATCTTTGAAAGCTAAGGTCCGCATGTGAGGGTAAGAAATATGTGGTACCAGTGATAGTCAAAAGCCTATGCTTATATGGGTGCAGCTCCTTTTTATGTAGCGGCTGGGACCAGGCTTGAAGTGTAGTAGCTGTATAAGGTTCTATGTGATAACGGCGACTGCAGAAAGGTGATTGGTGTTACGGCGAGTGTACATCGGTGAAAATCTATTTTGCCGATATGCACTTGTGGCACAGACCAAAAGGGTGCTGAAAACATTTTTTTTTAGTTTTGTGGCTGCTTTCCACCCCCTCAGGGGCTTCACCCTGCATCCCCTACTAAAGGATTCTCAACTTCAGGGGGTGCATGTTGGGGGAAGGGGTGAAAAGAAGAAAAGAGTCACGGACCGGTGCAAAAATACCGATGCGCCCAGCATTGAAACAGGCACCCTCCCAACCCTAGCCTGCCACGAACCCACCATGCCACATGGCCAGCTCGGCAACCTACCACCCCGCTACACCTCACAAACCCTCCCTCCCCTTCCGCCCATTGCACAGTGTGCTCGCTCCCCCCATGCACTCATGTACATATAGCGACAGGATGTTGCTATAGCCATACTAGCCCCCCTGTCCAGAAGCCCTGTGAACAGGCACAGCTATTGGGTCATCCTTTTTGTTAGAGCTCAATAGCGGATGCCCTTATCACAGGATACTGCTGTATAAGGATTATCAACTTTGGTACTGGGGTGGTGGTATTGTTTACAAAGATTTTTCACAGCAGGCAAGATCTATCTCCACCAGTTCCAATGTTTTCAGTGAACTTTATAGCTATCCATTAGCCAGTACAGTGCAGTATGAAGTTGTGCTGCCTCATGATTAAGCATCAGATCAGAAGGGCTGGGCCCCCTCTCTGTTTAGGGAGTTGTAGGACAGAATGTCACACTCGTGATCTCTTGTCTTGTCAAATATATCTGGCAATACGTTTATTCCATGTATGAAAATATTCAAGGGTGGTCTTAACAGGTAAGGGTTGGACTAAATAAAATAACCTAGGCAAAGTGACTATTCAAATAATGCCTACCCATTATATTAGGGGTAGGGGTAGGTAAGACCAAGTTTCAAGGCCCTTATACAAAGCCTGCGCAAAGATGTCATAGTTCAGTGCACAGGCCTAGTAGACCTCCGCCGATAGGAAGATATCTAAATATTTAAAATGAGAAAGGGTCCATTTAAACTGAAATTATTGCTGAGTATCCTTAGAAGGAGAAGTAGATAGCCAAAACTTCTGTTTTTGTCATACTGAGATTATTCCCATCTAGTTTTCCAAATTGTAATAGGGAAGCCTACAAACAAAGCAGAGTTTTATCTGGGTTAGTTAAATAAATCAATAAATCATCATCAAATACTGCTAGTTTGTGTTCCTTATGGTCTAGGTATGCCCCTGTAATGTTTGGGCTAATGGATCCAGGTTAAGGGCACATAGGAGAGAGGACAAGAGACAACCCTATTGCATTTCCCGTTCCACAGTGAAAGTGGGAGAAAATGGCCATTAACTTTAATATACACCATTGGTTGGTCATACAATGCCCAAAGCATCCCTACATATTGGGCACTGAAGCCATAATGGTATAAAAATTCAATGAGAAATGGCCACATCACCTGGTAAAAAGTTGTCTCCCCATCTAAACTGAGAAGCAAAAATGGATTATTCAACCAGGTGGTGTGCTGTAGGATGTGGAAGGTTCATTTAGTGTTATCTTGTGTTTGACAAGACGGGACAAATTCTTTCTAGTCTCCATCAATTAGCAGTGGTAGAAAGTGCTCTAAGTGTTTAGCCATTATGAATGTACACATTTTGTAATCAATATTTAATACAGAAATTGGTCTGTAAGAACATACCTCTCAACCTGCTTGGACCAAAATCAGAGACACTCCCCCCAAAAATCAGGGACAAATGACCAAAATCAGGGATTCCATATTTTACTCAGGGTGGTGCCATACCATGGCATGACATGAATGTCACAATGTGGTATGTAGTACAGTATAACACATTTAACACACCCACTTACATAAATCAGACCTCTAGAATTGATTTCCTGTTTGGCTCTTTAATTGAAGTGTAGTTCCATTGTGTTAGGCTGGTATCCATGGCACTCCAAACATTACATCTTGGGTTTTAGCCCACCTGATAGGCTAGTGATGCACATGTGACCCATGATCACATTTCGCAGTATACCTTGGTCCCAGGATCCCCTGTTCCCCAGTTCTCTCTTTGCATCTGATAAGTCTGGAAGCACACCAGGAGTCCCTTTGTTCAAGAACTAATTACCTAAATGTAGTCCTCCTGACTTTAAGCCACAAAAAGTGTTGTCTAATTCTCTTTAATTGTTTTTAATTCCCTTGCTACTGCATTGGGCTGTTAAAGAAGATCCGTATCCTGCTTTCCAGTAATTGGATTATTCTAGATAGCTGATTTTAGCTGGTTTAACTTAATTGGCCTCTGGCTATGCCTGCTAGGCCTTAATTATTCCCAGACCACATTTTCCTTCCAGGGTCTGAGGTTTTCTTATCGGTGAAAATCAGTTTGTCTGACTGAGACCAGTTTCATTTACATTAATTAACAGTAAATAGATGGTTTGCATGGAAGAAGCAGAGAAAATATTGGTTTGTTTCTATAACACAAATTTTGAGAGGAGGCACGGTACAGTTGATTTTGTTAAAGGAAAGTTTTTTCCAGTAATGCTTATGAGTTTGTGGTATTATGCTATGCGCCTGATCGCTTATGCTTTTTGAATGTTTATAGTTCGTGCCTTCACCCCCCGGCTGTTCATTCGCCTATTGCGGATCCTCCTCCCAAGCAGGGATCTTCACGGGCGCAAAACACAAGGAGGTTCACAGCAAGAAATGAGCAACAGGGTGAGCTGCAGGACTGTAGCTTGTTCACTTCATGGCTGTCCCTCTCACAGTTGCGTGTACATTCTTCTTCAGTGGTTCCTTTAAACAAGAGACCGCATTACCATACACGATTTCTCCGCAGTGTGCTACACCCCTTCCACAGCGAGTAGCGATTGCATGCAGCACAAACAGGGGTTGTTCCCATCCAGACTGGGCCCCTACCTTAACAGCCACTCCGGTGTTATTTGGGAACCCCTTATTCCAAAAATTGGCTTTATTTATCATCCACACAGGCCTCTTATGCAGCGGCCTGGTGGAGATACAATCACCTTCCAGCACTGGTACCTGTAATGTTCGCCATTGCAGCTCCCTCCCATAGTGACCCACATTTAGGCAAACTAAATCCTCATGAAGCAGGGACATGGATGAACAGAACATTTATGTGTTTAAGGGCAAAAACTCTGTAGTAACCTGCAATACAGGTGTAATCAGGGAATTCAGGGGTGTTATTAGTTTTTATTCGGCCAACACCCAGCATCTCAAGGGATGACCACCATTTTGTACAACCCTTCAGCCACCATTTGAGAATGAGTGTGGTCTCACACATGCGTGACTACCACAGCAACCATATTTGTAGCTTCTAAAGGCAACTACATCATGCAGCCTATGCGAGACCCATTCGTGGTCATTCTCAGAATTACTATACGATCCAAAATACGGCTGCACATTGGTTTAATTATTGATAGTTCTCCTGCTCGGGGAGATTTGTTCTGGGTATCTCTCTACTACTAAGCCAGTTATCTAGATCCCGGGGTTATGCCCTAACTCTGTCCTTCTCTCATCCTTTCAGATGGTGAAGGCCAAGAAATGCACATCTTGTAGTGCCACCCTGTTGCCCCACAACACTGGCCCTCAATGTCCAGCATGCTTACATGATGAGGAAGAAGATTCCAGAGAGCACTCTCTCACAACTGACACAGACAATCTGGGACTGAACATTTCAGGGTGGATGAACCCAGGTGCTATGATCATCTAAACACAACAGGCTACAGCGGCCATGATGGAGAGCCAGCAGAATGTTATGCTCCAAGTTATGGAGAAACTAGAGTCATTGACAAAGTCTGGTCCAACCCCACAACCTGGCCCTTCACCAGCACCAGACCTCATGCCCGCTCCCCAACCAGACAATCCCGACAGCCACAATCTGTCCTCACCAGGAGACGATGAATCTGGTGGAATACCAGATGATGAGGAAGATGTAGATTCAGTGGAGGAGGACATGGACATTAACCATGCAACTCCCTCCTTAATTTCAAAATTATGATCCTTTGACCTGGTACCAGGATTAATGAAAGCAATAAAAAACACTATGTGGTTCGAACTAGACACACCTAAACCAGAGTCTAAACTCGATCCCATGATACAACAGAGCCTGAAGGTAAAGGATGCCTTTCCAAACTGTCCTGCCATTGATGATATATTTACAAAGAAGTGGGAATCAACCGAGCCGGATTCACTGTCTGAGAAAAGGAACCTTAGACAGGTTGTACCCGGTACAAGAGGAAAAACTCAAGCTCTGGTGCAATGCACCAACCATCCACCCACAGACAGTGGCTCTAAGCAAGAGAATGGTGCTACCATTCGGCACCATATCCCTCAAAGATCCCACAAACAAGAAAATTTAGGATATGCTCAAGAAATTGTTCGAGATCATAGGCATGGTGGCAAAAGCCGCCATGACAGCTGTCTACTCTGCCTGAGAACAAATTCATTGGGTAGAGGAGCTACTAGAAAAATAAGACCCAAAACAAGGGGGTCTGAGCTGCTGGAATGTACCCTGGATATAGCTAAGTATTTGGGTGACATGGCTGTAAACAGTCTTAAACTGGAAGCCAAGGCCTCTGCCCTCACAAATAGAGCAAGAACAGTATTGTGGCTCAAACAATGGGAGGCAGACACCGAATCTAAGTCACTGCTACAGAACCTTCCTTTTAAAGGAGACCATGTCTTTGGCAAATACCTCAAGGAATATCTTATACAAAAAGAGGAGGGGAAGGACCTAGTAAAGGACAAACATAGAACCACTTACCTGCCATCTGCTCAATGCAGGTTTTGAAGGAACAACAGGTTCCAACAAACCGGAAACAAAATTACAATACAAGTAATTCCTTTTGAGGAAAAGGAAAAGGACAATATCACCAAAACAGTAACAGAAGCTTTGCTCAGGGCAACTACTCCACATTCTTGGGAAAGAACTCCCATGTCAGAGGCAGAGGAAGAGGGAGTAAACTGAAGCAGTGACTACAATACCAACTTTCCAAAAGCGGCGACTCAACAGTCAGAGTACCCACCTGTGGGGCAATGACTAATTCTGCTCTACCAGAAATGGAAAATAACCTCATCCAACAGATGGGTGCTAGAGGTAGTATCCCAAGATTATGCTACAGAATTCTCAAACAGAACAGACACAAACAGACTGGTCCTGTCACACATATCAAAGAGAAGATCCATGGCCCATCAGGTACATTACATACTGAGAGACCTGATACAAAATTAGGCCATTCAAACCGTACCAGCCAACGAACTAGGTACAGGAATATACTCTATTTTCTTCCTAGTACCCCAAAAAAGTGGAGCTCTACTACCCATCTTGGACCTAAAATTTCTGAACGAGTTCATAACTCCTCAGAAATTCAAGATGGAAACATTCAGGTGAACACTAAGGAGTGTGAAGGTAGGTGACTACCTAACATCCATATATTTAAAGGATGCATACCTACATATCCCCATCAGACTAAGCCACCATCGGTTTCTGTGCTTCCACATTCTGGGCCAACACTTCTAGTAAAAGGTCTTACCCTTCAGACTCACCTCATTCCCAAGAGTGTTCACGAAGGTGTCCGTCATCCTGGCAGCACACCTCCGGGAACAAGGAGTAGACATCATACCACATCTGGATGACAGGCTGATATGCTCACACAGCAGATCACAGTCAAAGAGAAACACGGAGTTGGTACTGGAAGCACTGGCAGAACACAGTTGGGTGGTCAGCCGTGCTAAAAGCTCTCTTCAACTGTCCCAGCAGCTAGAACATCTAGGGGCAGAAATCGACACAGTCGAGGGAAGAGCGAGACCATTCCACAAGTGGATAGAGATGGTCATCACACTAGTCCAAGCCCTCAGGTCCTCCTGTCACCCAACCATGAGTCAAACAGTCCAAGTGCTGGGTTGCTTGGTATACAGCATCAATCTGGTCCCTTGAGTCAGGTGGAATATTGCCCCCATTACAGAACTGCATCTTGATGCAGGGCTTCCCATCGGAACACAATTTAATAATGAATGTACACCTGCCGGAGTCAGTCAGAAGGTCACTGCAGTGGTGGACCATGACCCAACATCTCTCGAGAGGCTCCCCCCTAGAGCAGACATACAAAGTGAAAGTGGAGATCGATGCCAGCCTCACAGGCTGGGGGGACATGCCTGTACCACTCCAAAGCTCAAGGCCAATGGACAAGTTCAGAGTCCAGATTGCCCATCAACATTCTGGAAATGATGGTGGTCTACAATGCCTTAAGAGCGTTTCAGGAGGAGTTAGTCAGTTGATCTGTGTTGATAAGATCAGACAACAAGGTGATGGTGGCTTATATAGCAAAGCAGAGCAGAACCAGAAGCAAAGCTATGATCAGGGAAGCAATGAAGGTGTTGTTTTGGGCCCAAACCAACCTCAATCACATTAACGCCGTCCACCTGGTAGCAAGCTGAATGTCAAAGCAGACTGGCTAAGCAGGCAACAAGTCCATCCAGGGGAGTGGCAATTTCACCCAGACATTTTCAAGATGATACAGAGAAGGTGATTTGGTTCTCAAAAACAGTAGCAGAAAAGGTCAGAGCCAAAAGGCTGGCCTTCAGGAAATATAAGGGAACACAGCGGGATGAAGTTAGGGAGGCATACCAAACTTCCTTAAGGGAAGGCAGTAAGGCAGGCAAAGGCCCAAACCGAGAAAACACTAGCACGGACAGTAAAAGAAGATGATAAGACTTTCTATAGATACATTAGTGAAAGGAGAAAGTCCATAGGGTGTGCTAAGATCAAAGGAGATAAGGGGCATGTGAGGAGGAGGGCCATGTAAAAGCATCTATCCTAAATAGATACTTGCTCAGTATTTACTGAAGAGAAGGTAGGGCAGAGTCCACAGCTCAGCACCATGGACATGGGGGGAAGGAGTTGAGCACTAGTCCCTTCATAAAAGAAAGGGTCCTACAAGAGCTCGATAAGCTCAGGGTGGACAAGGCAATGGAACCTGATGGCATACATCTCAGGGTACTAAAGGAGCTAAGGGTGGAACTAGCAGAGCCATTATCAGAACTGTTTAGTGAGTCTCTGAGCACAGGCGAGGTCCCAGAAGACTGGAGAAGGGCTCATGTGATCCCGCTCCACAAGAGTAGTAGCAGGGATGAGGCAAGGAACTACAGACCAGTCAGTCTTACCTCAGCAGTGGGCAAGATGATGGAGGCACTCCTTAAGGAAAGGATAATGCAACACCTGGAATCCTTAGGAGCACAGGATCTAAGACAGCATGGGTTTACAAAAGGAAGGTCCTGTAAAACTAATCTCATAGATTTCTTTGACTGGGTAACCAGAGTGGTGGACCAAGGGGGAGCAGTTGATGTCGCCTACCTTGACTTCAGCAAAGATTTCAATACTGTTCCACATAGAAGATTGATTAAAAAGCTGGGTAGGCTTGGGGTGGGTCAGAAGTTGGTCAAATGGGTGGCAAACTGGTTGGCAGTCAGAAAACAGAGAGTGGTGGTAAACGGTATACAGTCAGAAGAGGCGCAAGTCACAAGTGGGGTACCTCAGGGATCAGGCCTGTGGCCAGTCCTCTTCAATATCTTCATCAGTGACATTGCAGATGAACTGAAGGGTAAGGTTTGTCTGTTTGCAGATGGCACCAAGATCTGCAACAGAGCAGATGAACCAGATGGGGTGGGCAGAATGAGAAGAGATCTGGATAAACTAGCAAAATGGTCAGAAGAGTGGCAACTGGGGTTTAATGCAAAGAAGTGCAAGATCATGCACATAGGGAAGAGAAACCCTGAAGCCACCTATAGGCTGGGAGGGGAGTTGCTGGCAGTCACAAGGGAAGAAAGAGATTTGGCATCATCATCACCGATGACCTGAAATTATCCAAGCAGACCACTAAAGCAGTAGGTAAGGCTAGGGGGATGTTAGGGTGTATTAGTAGGGGTATCACAAGTTAAACGAGGGAGGTAAGAATCCCCCTGTACAAGACACTGTTTAGGCCCCATCTGGAGTGCTGCTTGCAGTACTGGAGGCCACACTTTCACAAAGACATTAGCCAAACTGAGGCAGTGCAGAGAAGAGCAACCAAAATGGTGCAGGGAATGCATCAGAAAACATATGAGGATAGATTAACAGAGCTCAATATGTATACCTTAGAGCAAAGGAGGGAGAGAGGTGATATGATCAAAACATTCAAACACCTTAAGGGCATTAACAAGGTGAAAGTGTCTAACATGTTTCAATATAAGAAAAATAGCAGGACAAGAGGACACAGCATGAGATTAGAGGGAGGCTGATTAAGGGGTAATGTGAGGAAGTTATTTTTCACAGAAAGGGTGGTGGATGCATGGAATGGCCTACCTCAGGAAGTGGTGGATATAAATACAGTGCAGGGCTTCAGACAGGCATGGCATAGGCATAAGGGAGCAATACAGATGAGTATGAATAGATAGGCCATTGACAGAGCAAAGGCCAATGGCACATTTATAAGGTAGAAAAAGAAATGGGCAGACTGGATGGGCCTTGCAGTCCTTATCTGCCATCAACTTCTATGTTTCTATGTAAGGTGGGGTCCCATACTGATGGACCTGATGGCCTCTAAATTGAATGCCCAAGTCCATGCGTACTTCTCTAGGTAAAGGGTGAAGCAAGCCCAAGGAGTGGACGCCCTGTCACAAGTCTGGAGTCAGGACTGCTCCTACGTCTTTCCACTGATTCCCTTTTTTCCACAAGCTCTGGTAAAGATATGACTATCCCAGAGTCTGACGATATTCATAGTACCTTACTGGCCATGGAGGGCTTGGTTTGCACTAGCAGTGGCCATAACACTGGACAGATGGACACTCCCATATTGGAGGGACATGCTTGTCCAGAGTCCAATGATCTATTCAGCATCCCATACACTGAAGCTATCTGCTTGGCTCCTGAGAGGCAGAGATTGCTAAATGCCGGGTATCATGACTTGGTCATCTTGATCATATTACAATCCAGAAAACCATTCACTACATCAAACTATGGCAGGCAGTGGGATATTTTTGCAGATTGGTGCAAAAAGACACTGGTTGATCCTATGAGGGTCAATATGTCAGTGATATTGCTATACTTGCAGCAGGGACTGGATAAAGGATTGTCCCTCTCCTCCCTCCGGGTACAACTCTCAGCCATAGGAGCGGCTGTGGGCCAAATCAGACATACTCTACCTGGGGCTCACCTAGATGCTGTCCAGTTTCTTAAGTCAGCAGAGGCCATTCACCCTCACCAATTCACAATAGTGGCCCCCTGGGACCTCCTGTTAGTATTAGAATCCCTAAAGGAACCATCTTTTGCACCCATCCATGAAGCCCAGCTATACTGGACAGGCCTAAAGACCTGCTTTCTTGTGGCTATCTGTTCAGTGTGCAGAATCAGTGAGCTGAGCCCTATCCTCTAGGGAACCATATACCATTTTCAATCAAGAAGGAGTGTCATTGAGGATGGTACCATCATTTCAACCAAAGATCACCACTAACTTTCACAGAGAGCAACTCATTGAGCTCCCTACCTTAAAGGAACAACCACAAGGTGGAGATACATTGTCTCATCACCCACTAGATATTGAGAATGTCTTGGCTCAGTACATCACCAGGACATAACCAATTTGCAAGTCTGAGAAACTTTTTATCATACCAGAAAGCCACAAGCAGGGCATGGTGAATTCCAAAACAACCATTGCCAGCTGGCTGAAGAAGAATATCCAAAAGCATATGTATCAAGGGGCCTAACCCCACCAATTGGAATAAAAGCCCATTCAACCAGAGCAGAGGCCACTTCTTGGGCAGAAAGAGCCTGTTTACCCACAGAGGACATTTGCAAAGCAGCTACATGGATCTCCATCCATACTTTTGCCAGACATTACAGACTTGAGCTGCTCTATAGACAAAGAACTATCTTTGCCACAAATATTTTGACTACAGAATGTCCTGGTACTTTTGTCTCTGATCACCCTGACCTGCCCTGAGGGAATGGTGGTACTGCTACTTTAAGTAACCCATGATGTAATGTCTGGAGTGCCATGGATACCGGCTTAACACAATGGGTGTTTACTCACCTGGTAAAGGTGATTGTGTTAGCTGGTATCCATGGCACTCCAGGGCCCCCCCTTCAGCATGATCATGGCAGATACATTTATGCTGACAAAATAGGACTACATGGTTCTTGGGTCTATAGATCCCTTAATAGTGACACTGTCCAATGATGATTGATAAGGTTACTTTTTACAGTAATACATCATATGAATATAGTGTGCCATTGGTTATGCTAGGTAACTGAGTTTTAGAATTGTTACAATAGATATTGAACATAATTGGAACTTCCTTAGTACATCGTCTATTGTCTTTCTAAATGTGGTTTAAAGTGTAGGGGAGTAAATTAATGCTTTATTACAGCTATGGAAGAATCAAACTGAGGAACAGGGACTCCTCGGACCAAGATATACTGCGAAATTTGATACTGGGTCACATGTGCATCACTAGCCTATCAGGTGGGCTAAAACCCATGATGTACTGTCTGGAGTGCCATGGATACCAGCTAACACAATCACCTTAACCGGGTGAGGAAACACCCAGTACATTGTCAGCCAGCCCTATACTAAGGCCCCATCCACACTGCACCACTCAGACCCCATAACAGATAGAAACCATTACAACCGGGGAGCGGTGCAGTGTGTCCACACTGCCACGGTGTCTGTTACGGGACCAGCACTGCTGGTCCACACTTTGGGAGCCGGGCGACCGTTACCGTGTCACCCGATCCCACAATGCAGCTCACGCTGCACTAGGGGACCAGTGCCATGCATCCACACTATGCCTGATAATGTTACTGAAGCATAACTGGTTTCATAACCATTGTTGAAACCACCTCATATGTGGTTTCAACAATGGTTACGAAAACGCCTTCTGTAATGTTAAAGGTGTAAACGCAAACCATTGCGGTAACAGTTTGGGCACTGTGTAACGTTACAGAGGGGTAGTGTGGACAGGGCCTAAGAAATAGAGAACACGTTTCATCGGGCAGCTTTGGAACTGCTCTGAGCTCTGGCTTGCCTTAAACAATAGAAGCTACACTTTGATTTTGACCCATAAATCTACATACCCAGTATAGGCAGTTTAGCCTAGATGTTAGAGTAATGAGCTGTGAATGAGTTTGGTACATCCAGCAGACCAGACCTTGGTTTGATTCTCACATCCTCCACTTGCATACTGTGTGACTCTGAGCAAGTCACTTAACCACCCAATGCTCCCAGGTCACCCCTGAAAACAGGCACTTGTGCCTAGTGTGCCTTACCCAGTTACCAAAGACTAAAATAAAAAAAAAATAAAAACAATAAAAAATGAAAAAAATAATTACAGGATATGATGTTCTGTAGTCCATAATGTTACCAAGTATTTTATAGACCAAACAGAGCTGCAGTGCAGCAAGACTGAAAGCATACATAACATTGTATTACTCACCGTACAGCAGTTCAGAATTAAACCACCATATGTTGTTGTATTATCCACCCCAATACATTGAGCATCCAGGATTTGTATTTCAGTATTGCCCAGTAGCATTCACAGAACATAACTCAGACATATTAAACACTGTATTTTATAAACTCTTTACCATTTTCTTTGCAAAACAGAACAGAAGGAAATGTTCCCACCTTCACAAATTAATCTGAAATGTGAGCATTCCATACCATACTTCTGTACACAGTCAAGTATAATGTTTTTACTTATTTATCTTGGCTTGGGACACATACTCCCTGGGAGGTATTCAGGAAGGAAGATTGCCCTTTCCTGGGATATACCACTGACCTGGGTGTGTAGCCTGCACAGGGTTAATGTGGCTCGGAGAGGCTCTGTGGCAACTTAAGTTCCTGCATGACTTCGGAGGTGACTGCCATGTTCCCCGTCCCTCCCCCTACCATGGCCAAGACAAAGGCATCCTGAAAATCACTAGCAACACCAGGGCCAAAGAAGAGATAAAGGAGAACTTTGACAGACTTAAAAATAGTACATAGTAAAATGATATTTAAATACATGGCATGATTAGATTTTTTTTGTTTGTTTGTTTCTTTTAATATATGGTGTGACTAGTTTTTTAGTTTTTACAAATTTTCAAAATGTCAAGCATTTCAGTGAGAGAGAAATAAGAAACACTAAGTGAATGCTGACAGGTGCATCAGTCAGGTCCCCAAGTTTAATTTTTTCCCCTAATTTCCCCATTTTAATTTTCTTCAAGTTACATTAGATGTCCCATCTGTGATTGCACAGTCTTTTCAAAACTGTTATAGCCCAAAGCACAAGGTAATATTCATCTTAGTTTAGTTTATGCAAGAGGCGATTGGCATTGCTTCACACCAGTACAGTATGTGACTTTTGGTGTTAAACGGACATGCAGTTACTTATAGCTCATAATTTTACAAGTGAATGCTTGTTTCTTATTTCACTAGCACTGACATTTTTCCCCCTCTGTGATTTGAAAAGTAAATGACAATGGGTTGGACTTTCTTTAAGGGAGGGTTGGGCATTAAACTTACATTTGGGCAGAGAAGTGTCTTTAATGAATCGGTGCTGAAGATAGATGTAGGGAGGCTACTTGCATTCTCTTGGCACTCGCCACCAGGGCTACAGGCTGGCTAGTCCAAGGTTCTTGTCATACAGTACACTGGTTTGTAGTAGCTAGCCATGCAAGGCCACCCCCGATCCTGTGGTTCAGCACTCAGAATTCATTGAGCTAGCTGCTCTGCCAGAAACAAAATGGCAGACTGATAACGTGAGGTTTGAAGTAAGCTGAAATTAGATCCAGCAAAATAGTAAGGGCATTTGCATGAGGCAACACTATGGAACGTGTTTGTTAATAAGTAAAAAAGTCACATGGCACATAGAGCTGACTGAGCATAGTTGGTAGGCACTGATGAAAAACCAAACTTGACTGAAAAAAAGAGAGTGACAGAATAAAGGAAAAAGACATATAGTTTCAGCCACAGCTAAATGAAAGGAGAAATGATCAACACAGACATCTAAAGCAACAGACACGTTAAAGAATAATGATAATTAGAAATACATGAGGGGGATTTTGTAAGAATAATACAGGATATAGAGCTATCAATGTATGTATACATGAAATAAGTAAACTATGAGACATAGAGGTCTACTTACAGGGTTTTCAGGTATCTCAGTATTAATGTTGTTAAACTGAATAGTCATTTAAAATCGTGTGGATATGGATATAAGCTTACTGCTATGAATTTAGGTTTAAAGTACTACGAGAAGGAGGGTTAATCAGTGTTTTTTGTGTATTGAGTAGATTTATTGTAAATATGAGGTACTAATTGTTGTATATGTGATTTATTTAAGGAAAGCATGAGGGGCTGACAAAGTGGGTTTCCCCACAAAACATTCCCTTTTTGAATTGTGCAGTTTTGAAACAATAAAGAAAAGATATTGCTACAAGCAAAAAGTTTCTGAGTGGAGTTCATCCAGCAGTTTTCATTTCTTTACTGAGAGGACTGGTCTGTACTTCATGGATGACCCAAAGGCCTTTAAAAACATATCCTTGTAAAAAGGGAGGGGCAACCTAAACCTTCTACCCGCAACAGTTTGACCATGATATTAGACAAAATCCTATTTAAACAAATTTAGTTTTGTTCACTTGGTCTTAAGAACAAAATATGAGCTGAACTTACTCAATATCCCCTACATTTATTGTAAAGGAAGCTACAGAATTGCACTGCACTCTGATGTACAACTGTAAAAACTATGTGACTTGTAATATATACTTGCAAGTATTTTTCCAAAATGTCTATATATTTGTATATTGTTGATAATTTATTTGAAACTGTTAATATGAATGGTTTGGACTCCATTGTAAATTACCTCTGGTTCAGTTTAGCTGTCCTTTTCTGGAGGTTTTGAATAAACATATCTTCACCACTAGAACTTCTCAGTGCATCCTCCATTCCAGCTAATACCTCAACTTCACCACTGCTCAAACATCAACTCATACATCTGTCACATCCCACCCTGGCAACTGCAACTTATTGTTCTTTCATGTCCTTAACTCCCAAATTGCAAAACTCAAGTGAGTACAAAACTGCAATACCCCACCTTCTGCCTAGCAAATGAAAGCATGATGCCATCAATTCCATCCTCAGTTCCTCTTCAGTAAAGAATTTAATGCAAAATCCCCTTTTTTGCTCATGACTCCAGCCATAGCCTGGCACCTTCTTACCTTTGTGAGTGACTTATCCCTGAAGAACACCTTGTGGTTTTCCAGAGGTGCCTTAATTTCTGTGCTCCATCATGAGTAGCTGTTTTCTTTTGCCACTTGAACTTTCAGTCACTCTGTTTTCTATCGTTGAAATGTTTCCTCTTAGAATAATAGGCAGCAGCAATGACCTCAAATGCACCCCTCCATAACTTTTGTACATTTTTATCATTCAGTACTCAACTTGGCCACTTTGCACCTCCTCTTCCTTCCTTCTTGACCTCCAGCTGCTTGTTTCATTATGCTATTAAATACAGGTAGGGGTCAGAGAATAGGCTCCACTTTTCAGAGGAGTACTCTCTTTTGCTCTCAGTTCACCATCACACATGGTCTCAGGCTCCAAGATCCATCCAGCACTCTGGAAGTGTCCTCGGGGTCTCCTTTCATCCCGTGGAGATGGGGACATGGGGGGAATCTCACAATTACCTGCACTGCTTTCTACAGGAAAAGAGCTAGTTAACTTGCATTATTTTTAAACTGAGTGCCCCGATACATCCAGCCTGGAAGAGTGCATCTGATTAGCTGCTGGTGCATTTGAAAGACGTCAGATGCCACTTCACATGAGAAACCAGGAAGTGAGTGTTTGTGGCTGCTGAACAGAATGCCGAGCACAATGGCATTTGGGGTACTCAGCAAATGTGGGAATACTTGCTGGCTAGTCACTACATTGGGACAGAGGGTCTGAAATTGGGAAATCCTGTAAAAAATTGTGACAGTTGAGTTGTCTGCATACGAAGCACACAAATATCTATATTTTCATGGTTTGGGGATTGCAGATATTGTGGCCTGTTTCCAGGTGGGTGGTATCTGGCTCTCACTAAGAGCTCCTGCACAGGCTGACTGGGAAAAGAAGCATAAAACACTTGCAAAAGATTTATAAAATTCTACTGTATATCTGTCCGGTCTGGGACTTTCATTGTACTTAAGGTTTTTAATTACATCTAATAATTCCTTTTATAAATGGGAGCCATCAGGGATTGTTGTTGGGATAAAGATAGGATAGAGGTTTGTAGAGGATAAAAATACTGTTGTATAGAGTAGACGGTGGGGCAGATATCTGATGTATACAATTTAGTATAATAAATCTTTAAGGCCTCTAAAATATCCATGGGGTAGCAGCCATCTGTCGAGTGTCAGGGTGTCTAATATGAGTGATTGCAGTTTGTGCCACTCATTGGCATAGCTTGTAGGTCAAAATTTCACAGCCTTCACCCCACCTTTGTAGTATTTGTGTTTAAGATATCTGAGGGCCAGTTAATTTTTTAGATTTAATATATCCTGTATCCTACCTCTAACTTGTGCTAATTCAGTCTGAACAGCCTAGTCCCCTCGCATGTGGTGTTCCTGTAGGATTTTCAATTTTTGTTGCAAGTCTTGAAGCTGTGCTTTTCTACGTAAGTGGAAATTTAACACTTTGAGGACTGTGGCTATGGAAAGAGCCATCTTGTTGAATAAGATGGGTCAGGATTTTGATGGGTACAGGGGTGCACAGTTGCTAGCCTGGCAACTTCAGCACAGGCAGTGTGAGAGGGCCATTGTCTAGATTAACACACAGAGCCAGGAATGGTGTCCAGACATCAGGATGTGGGAGATGCTTATAACATAAAATCTTATATACATCTGACTGCAATCCCACTACATAGAAGTTTCACACTTTCTTCCAAAAAGCCTGTCTTCCCCTTGCAGCCCACCCAAGTTTAGAGTCTAGAGCAACCATCTCTCTAGGCAGGAGGTTTGTGATGTGATTAGAGCCCTACAGGGTGGCAAAACACCAGGACCTGATGGGCTACCCATTGACTTTATGAAGTGATTCATGGAGCATCTATTAGATCCACTATTTGACATGATAGCAGACAGCTTCTCAAAAGGTGAACTGCTCCCCTCCACCCAAATCACTACCTTCACAGTTCTCCCTAAGCCAGGCAAGGATCCCACCAAGCACATTTAATATAGGCTGATCTCCATACTGATGGCTGACTACAAAACAGCAGCCAGAGTCACAACAACCAGACTGGAGACATACCTCCCCTCTTGCATTTCTCCAGATCAGGCATGATTTATTAAATGGAGACAGGGCAAGCATAACATTAGATGTACACTTAACATCATGCATCAGTGGGCAAAAACACCAGACAAACATAGAGCAGCAATCCTTGCCCTAGATTTTGAGGAAAGTCTTCAACCGGATAGAGTTGGGGTACATGCTGGAAACACTTAGGTGGTTCTGCATAGAAGAACAAATTTTCAATTGGATTGTCTCCCTATATAAGGACCCATCTGCTAAAAAACAGATCAATGGTGGGCTAACGGAGGCCTTCACCCTCTCCAGGAGCATGAGACAGGGCTTCCTTCTTTCTCCACTGTTATATGTATCATCACTTGAACCACTTGCAGCAATGATTAGGTAGCACCAGGGTACTGCTGACTGCAATCTCGGTGGGAGGAAACATAAGACAGTCCTTTTTGCTGATGATCTCCTGCTGTAATTACAAACATCGGCTAAAGGTCTCCCGGCCCTGCATTCTCTGCTTGCTATATGTGGTTCCCTATCGGGTCACACAATTAACTGGACCAAGAGTGAAATCCTGCCAATTGGTAAACAGCAGAGAAAGAGTGTATGGTCCACAGTGCCTTTGAACTCTAGGTGGTTGTAGCTATTAAGTACTTAGGGGTGAAAATCACAGTTCACCTTTCCCAAATATACAAACTGAATTTTCCACTTCTGATGGTGGGTATCAAGATATAATGTGAGAGATGGGAGTCATTACTATGCTTTGTTATGGCAGGGTGAATATTATCAAATGTGCACCCTGCCTAAGTGCCTTTATCTGTTTCACTCACTCTCCATCGATATTCTGCAAGGGTTCTTTGCACAGCTGAACAGCATTTTCCATAGATTTTTCTTGCATGGCTCACCTGCAAGGGTAAAAAGAATGATACTTCAACTCCCCACTCACAAGGGTGGGTGTGCCCAGCCCAACTGCAAGAACTGTCATTGAGGTGCACTGTTCAGCTATCTGCCTACAGGTCATCTGCCACAGAAACCAGCATGGGTAGTGATGAAGGAGGAGGAGGAGCTGGGGATCGAGTCAACCTGAGACAGGGTCTATTGTTAGCATCTCTGAGTTGTGTGTCACTTCCACAAATTTCAAACTCCTTCACCAGCATCCTTTCAAGGGTTTCGATTGTCACACATAAGCGATTGGCCTGGTCCTATGGCAATTTGGGACAGACCCAGTTAAGGGTGGCCCAGAAAGAAAGCCCCATCATAATGTCTCTTTGCACCAAATACTCCTTAAGTGAGAAATAAGGTCTAAAAAAACCTTAAAAAATTATTTAATGATAGCCTATTCTGGGACTTTGGCAGTGTCCAAGAGGAATTTAATCTCCCAGTTGGTAGTTTCTTTGCTCACCTAAGAGCGAGGTACACGCTATTGGGGTGGACAGAAGATGCAACCACTCTGGAGGAGGAACTTTACAGACCTCAGTCCCTTCTCCAACCCCTATCTGTGCATGATGGCATTATGTGGGGGAGTGCCCCCCCACCTTGGTTGGTCCAAAAGCTGAAGTACTTTGTTCTTTTTGTAACATCTTTGTTGGTCCAGTAAAAGGTATCAAACGATTTGCTTTTGGACCCCCACCTGCAGCATTCATGACAAGTGGGAGGAAAACCTGGGTGTCTCACTTTCCAATGAGACACGGTCCACAAGCAGGAGCACACTTGGCAAGTTCTTCTAGAAGCAATAAGCTTAGGCAGATACAGCCAAACTACCATTATTGAACCTACTGTACTTCACCCAAGTCTGCCTGCATGGCAGATGCCCAGAAAAATCTCTTAAATGCCCTAAATACCAAGTAGAGGATGGTACAATTATCCACATGGCCCTGACTTGTCCCAGGATATCCCACTTTTGGTATGCAGTCCATGGCATAATGGAGCTAGTTCTTCAAACTGAACTCCCAAAATTCCTACTGTAATTACTGCTGGGGGTGGATTATAACCACAAAAGACTGGGTGGTGCCTCTTTGCTATAACCCATATCACTCATACATACTTGTAAAACCATTGCCTAGCAGTAGCTTTCTGAGGCCCCTCCCATGGTGGAGCAGTGGGTAAATAATGTAGAAAAGTGCCTGAAAATCGAAAGGGTCCAGGTATCAGACAACAGCCAGAAAGAGGCCTCCCCAAAAATATGGGACCCTCTTGTGTCAGCAATTGAATCTGGCATCTGGCCTATGTAGTCCACCCTAGAACTGTCAACTCTCACTTGCTTGGTACACCTACCCTCTAGTAACTGATAGACCGTCTATGCTCTTTGTATGAGCCTGGGGCGGGCTGCAGGGCTGGATAATTTTTTTTATGTGGAGGTTCAGGGAACTGTCAGCGTCAACGTCAGTCAAAAATATTTTGCCTTTATAAGCTGATGTTATCCTACCATGTATAGAAATTGTGTTTTGACTTTTATATGTATAACATTATGTACTTACAGTTTAATGTATTACATTTACCTTTGCTTACTAAAACATGTTTAAAAATATCACCACTATCACTTGCTGTATGCCCATTCTTTGAGGAGAGGTTGGATGGTTTCCAACTAAACAGATATTAATATGCATATTGTGCTATGCCTTGGGTAGCAAAGTACTATAGATCTAGTACTATGCATACATTAATACTGTACCTGTAGAAATGACATACTGTATAATCAGTTTCAAACAATCAATTCCTAGCAACCAACTTGCCAACTTTTTTAAATCTACGTACTGTAAATACCTGGGAAAGGACCATAATGACATCTCAGAAACAGACTTGTGGTGTTGATCGTACTGTACAAATTAGGGGCTGGATTTTTGATGACAGGAGCAATGCCTGCATCAATCCTTGTCTCTATACTGTGTAGCACCACAGGTGGCCATGACTAAATGTAGCCACTGCACCAAATTTTCTAATATTGGATGTAGTTATGCCAGTTGGACCTGCTTTATGGAAGTTTATAGCCAAGACTGGCTGCAAGCATCTTCTAGAAGCATGCAAGAGACCCCAGCATTGGTTCATGCTAGACCATGGAACTATGGTCTTGCAGACATCTAATTGATGCAAGGGATAGAAAATCTCATATTTCTGCCACAGGTCTAATGTGACATATTGTAATTCTGGTGCACTGAGGTTTCCCACAAAAAAGGAACTTTGAAAATACAGCACAATGTCTCAGTCTATTTAAAGTACCATACCATTCTACTTTCCACATTTTGTTCAGCCTATGTTTGTTTGCTGGCTGCATTGCAATGTCCAAACATTTGATGGGGGAGAGCTTATATTTTATGAAATATAGCTCCCCTGCTGGAAGATCTGTCCTCTCCTGTCGCATTTTGGAACCTCTTCGCCTCTTCCATCCATCTCTCACTCTCCACAGTTTCGATTAAGGATTGGCTTTTTTTTTTTATTACGATATTCTTTCTCCTCCTCTGCAGAGTGGGCATGCTGGTCATCCAGCCGCCAGCACCTGCACCCCTGGACCTGGATCTGGTCTGTGATAAGCTCTCCTCCATGCTTGCTGGCCAATGAATGGGGGGGGCACCTCTCGAGGTCTGGGGGTGCAACGCATGGCCATCAGCTGCCATGACTGACCCTACCATTTTCTGCCTGATTTTGGCCCCGGAGCAGGACATGCAATGATGTCAGTGCACTAACATGCAGATGTCCACCAAGCTCCATCCCTCTGCTATGTGCTGCTGTTGTAGTGCCCCCGACTTTCATCATGTGCGGCTGCAGAGTGATGCGAACCCCTGCACCCACCCCAGAGAAAGGAGAGCAGTCATGGGATGCTCCACCCTCCCCCTTCCCTGCCGACCCTCAGCAGCCCAGGTCCGTTCCTGAACCCAGGTCACCAGCATAGCATGAGGTGTGGCATCCAGTACCTCAACCTTCGGCACCACCAGGCCGGCATAAGCATTGGCTTAAACTCTTGCCCTCCCCTCCATGTGCCTGTCAACTCCCCACCTGTGCTTTTTCCCTTCCCCCCCAGTTCATGCCCCTCCCTGGGGGTTGAGCTTAAATCTCATAATGTTCTTTGCACTGAGTGTTTCAATCCATTTGTTGATTGTATCTATGTATGTTTAGCATATCATGCTCCAGACACTGCTGCATATGGTGTGCCTTCTTACCATTTTTGCACTATTTTTGTTTGCACTTTACTTGTATTGTACTGCTGAATCCTATTGTAATTGTTCAACTGTATCCTTACCCTCACCCCTTGGTCACACCTGGAAACAAGCCTTGGCTAAGTGTGCCTTTTCCAGTTACCAAATTTTAACTAACTAAATAAATACATACAATAAATGAATGAATAAATGAAATACATGATCCTGAGATCAAAGACATAATAGCCATTGTAATTTTTAAATGTGCAACACCTAAGAAGGTTTTAGAATAAAACAAATATAAAACCTTATCAGAATGTGAAAAATATTGAAGAATAGCTATAAACAACCCAAGCATTTTGCAACTTATGAAACAGTTTTGAACAGTACATTGCTTCCCTAAGTCAAACCAAAAATGCATGAGTTGTGCATTCTTCTTCAAATAAAATCCACTGTACCTTTTAAAAAAGAGGAATTCACAATATGAAACTGTCATGTGATATAATATATCAGTGGCACTGACTGTTTGAAGCACTTTATGTTTTTGCAGGCCTCACTTTTGCCTGTGCAAGAACTGTATATTTATCAGCTGCCCATTTGAAGCGTACAAGGGTTTGATTTACTAAGCTTGAGACGTAAGCAATGTGACTTTAATGTACAGTAGTAACATTGTTATTGAGTCCTGAAACTAGGTCATTACTGTGGAGCAAGTTACAAAACTATCCAGCTCCTGACCGTAATACTAAAATATTTAATTATATTGAAGATTACCAGATAATCCCCCTACACACTTGTTCTCTTGCTAGACCAAGACCAGCATATTTATGTACGTATTTATTGAAAAGTGGTAACTGGGAAAGGCACATTGAGCCAAAGCTCATTTCCAGGTGCAATCCAGGGGGACTGGGGAAGGAAGTACAAGTAAACAATACAACAGGCCACATCAGTGTATAGTACCATGACAGCTTAGACTGCACGGCACACTAACAGGTAGCATCAACAGGAGGAAGTACAACAGGCAACAATTCTTCAATTGGTCATGACAAGGGCATGATAGGTACCATGTAATTGTACAGTTATGGAGTAAAGTGCTCAGTGCCTGAGAAAATGGTTGCAGTGTAGCAACCTCAAAAGGTTACAATACTCCTATACATTTTTAAAATACAAGAGTGTGACCTTTTGCTATTCATTCCATAATTCATACCTCAGTTCATTTACTCTTTTTGGACCTGATTGTCATTATCTGGGTTACACAGTGATTAACCAGTCCATGGAACTATTTCATACATGTTGCAGATAGGACAAGCCCACAAATAAAACTTATCTGTATTATCTGATCTGCAAAAGGGCATTATGAGTCCCATATTCAAACTGTGCACAAAATGGCATGCAAAGGGCTTTCCGCTTGCACTGTGACCTCCTGATTGGCCCACAGGCCCTACTGCAGGTGCTTCATTTCATTTGTGACTCACCACTGTTAAAGAGGACTGGTCTGCACGCTGTAGTGCTTGGCTCATCACTGATTTCTTGCTGCATCCAGAAGGTGGGTTTTTGTCCCTTCCACCACCCTGGCTCCGAACTCTGTTAAATGCTTATTGTGTGGTGAAAACCATTAAAGTGCAGCAGGGAGAGCTATTAGACTTTCATTGAAAGAGACAGACCCAAGACCTTGGTGCTCCTTCCAATTCTGATGTGTAGTGCAGGTTACTCTATTACCTGCTTACCTGCTCTGTGACTAGTTTCCCATGCTCAGCATATTTTACCCCCTGAGCTACCAGGTGGTTAGCTGTTAAACAATCTGATGCATTGTGTGTTAATTAATGCATGTCCTAAGTAATCCTTTATTTGCTGCAACGTTTTTCTCTGCGTCCCCTTCTCCTTTCTTCCAGTTAACCTCTGGTAATGAGATAATTTGGCTCACTGTGGTGCTACCTAATCTAGGCTTAGTTGAATTACTTATGCACAACCTGTGTACTCTTGATCAAGGTCTGCCAATAGATCAGTGATTGTCCTTAGCTGTTGTGCCTGCATCCACCCTGTTTATCTGCAGTATTTGCTATCTCTCGCTAGGACCTATCATTTGATAGATCTTACATACTTGACTAAGGAATTGCCTTTGAAAATAAAGCCCTTGGGTACTGTTGTAGCAATTGTGTATGCATCCACTGTGCTGCTGGTTGACAAAGTCCCCCTCCACTCCACGCCTCCCTGCCCTCCGATGGGTTACTCCCATCTTCCTCACTATGGGCTCCACTGGGTAGCGAATGATCGCTTTGACCCCCTCTTTATTTTAGCACATGGTCTTGCTAGCTATGGTAACTGTTATTACTTCTTCTTTGGTTGCAAATTCCCTGGGAGGAAGAGCCTTCTGACCTACCCAACAAAACTCCTTATGTATCCGGTAAGATTGAAACTAACCCTATGTGGTGATATTGAACCTAACTCTGGCCCTGCCCTCCCAACCATGTAGTAAGCTCCCCAACAAATGCTTGCTTGTCTTCTGTTACAGGTCTCAAACTGGTACACATGAATGTCAACAGTCTAAAGCAAAAGATGCAGGATCTCATGGCCTGGGTTATTTAAACCTGATGTGATTGCTGTGTCTGGGACGTGGATCAAGCCACAGGTGCTGCCACATAAACTACAGGGCTTTAACACATTCAGAAAGGAGAGAGTTGGAAAAAAGGGGGTGAGGTCCTTATCTACATCAGCTCTAAGTTAAACGCCTCTATGGTAGATATCCCCCAATTGAACAAATCGGTGACAGGAATTGTTTTAATTGAACTATTTCTTGATGACACTAAGCCTCTATATGTAGGTGATGTCTACTTACCCCCCTTAATAGTGACCTCCTCCCTAGAGTCCCTCACCCAAATCTTGGCTGAACATTCACCTGGGGAGATGACCATTCTGGGCAACTTCAACCAAAATTGGATTTCAACATGTAACACTGGGCTTCAGGAACTAATCCTCAATGCCCACCTTACATAAGTAATCAATCTGCCTACCAGGCACAATAACAAATCGGGTAATCACACTTTGTTAGATTGGGTGCTAGTCACAAACCCAGAAAGGATTACAGCTGCCAGAATCTTCTCAGATTCTCTATGCGATCACTCTCCCATTTTTTGCATCTGCCCAATAATCTCCTTAGTTTACCCTCCAGGGTCTTCGTGGCAAGGGACTATTTCAAATTTATCCCTGACTTGTTCTGCTCTGCCCATCTTCAGCCAGCTGGGACCTGATATTAACTCTCCCTAGCATTGATAAGGCTCTAGGTTATTTTTCCAATGTATTCATGTCTGTGGCCATCTGCATGGCCCCTGCAGGAAACTTAGTGTACAAGGTAAATGCCGCAAGTGGCTCGATGCTGACCTCAAAAAACTCATGGTGCTTAGGGACAAGGCCTGGAGACTTTACAAAGCCTCACACCTCCAGTCTGATTGGGAAAGATATAGGGATCTTAGAAATAAATGTAAGAAGGGTGCCAACCAAGGCAGCAAAAAGCCTTTACTTACGGGGTCTAGAGGACCACAACCTGCATGATCATAAGACAGTTTGGAGTCACATCAATGCATTGCTGAAAGGTGGCACCAGTGCTCAAGACAGAGCCATTCTGGTCAATAGCCAGCTGTTAGACGACCCCTCCTTAGTAGCTGAGACATTCAATGCCTTATTTATAGACCTAGACAGATATAAACCCAATACTCCCACTCCCCCACCTGCAACACATGGCACAACTACTGGTGACCCCCTCTGCCCCCAATTTTATCTTAGGTTGGTCAAAATATCAGAAGTGCTGCCCCTCCTGAGGTGTTTAAAGCCTGACTCTTCTCCTGGTTTTGACCAACTTTAGCCACGACTTCTTAGAGTAGCAGTCCCAGCAATTGCCCTGCCTGTCACTAGGCTAATTAATAGGTCCTTTTTGGAAGGGCATGTCCCTCACAAATGAAAAGTGATCATGATAGTCCCCATTCACCAAATGGGACAACATGGAAACATTGAGAATTACATAGAAACATAGAAACATAGAATTTGACAGCAGATAAGGACCGCTTGGCCCACCCAGTCTGCCCATTTCCCTACCTAATGGATAAGCTGCAGATCCTAGTTAACCAGCAGCCTACTTCTTTCTACTCCCAACATTAGATTGATGGAACATTATCAACTCTATCATTCCACAATCTCTCGTAAGAAGGCAGAGTTCCTGTCCAGAGAGATTGCAGCTGCTCAGAACCGATCAGCTCAGCTTTTTCAAACTGTTGACAGACTGTGCAACCCAGCCTGTCTCCAGGTTCGGAAAGCCTTTTCACAATTAGAGTGTGATGAGCTTACTCACTTCTTTGCAGATAAGGTGGCCGACATTAGGGCAGAACTCCAACCTGCTCCCTCTATTGGAGATGTTTTTGATTGGCATTTAGTTGCTCATTCCATTCTCTCCTGGAGTTCCTTTGACCAGCCTGAGTTCATTGATGTCATGAGGATTGTCCAGAGTATGCCCTACATGCTGTAGTTTAGACCCAGGCCCGACTTCCCTGATAAAGGATTGTCTTGAGACTATCGGCCTGGTTCTAGCATGGATAGTCTGGTGCTCCCTGGATATGGGTGAGTTTCCTAGCTCCCTGAAGGAGGCGGTGGTGACACTCCTCCTGAAGAAAACTACCTTGGACCCTGACTGCCATGCTAACTACAGGCCGATCTCTAATCTTCCCTTTGTTGGGAAGATTATTGATAAGGTGGTGGCTGCACAATTGGAGAACCATTTAATCATCCATGACATCTATGAACCCCTCCAGTCTGGTTTTCGAAAGAGGCATAGTACCGAGACAGCACTGGTTTGGGTGCTCAATGATCTCCTGATGGCTAGAGATCAGAAGAATCATTCCATTCTCATTCTTCTTGATCTGTCATCAGCTTTTGACACTGTGGACCATGGGGTACTTCTTGCACACCTGGAGTTTACCTGTGGTCTGTCAGGGGCAGTCCTCAGTTGGTTTAGATCTTTTCTCACTGACAGGATTCAGAGAGTGGGTTCTGGATTAAATTCTTCCTTCCTACTCTCACTGTCATGTGGGGTACCCCAGGACTCAATGTTGTCCCGCATGTTGTTCGAGGTGTATATGCTGCCCCTCAGAGACATTGTAAGAAGGTATGGGCTGAAGTTTCACTGCTATGCAGATGATACTCAGCTCTACCTGTCTTTTGCACCCGACCAGGATAGAGCTGTCTCAGTCATTAATAGCTGCCTCACTGAGATCCAAGACTGGATGAGTTTGAGCTGGCTAAAGTTGAACTCGGAGAAGACGGAGGTATTGGTTGTGGACCCAGGTCGCAGGGTAGAGGGGATGGGAGCTGGTTTATCCTCAGGTTTATTTCTGGGAAGTATCCAGCTCCCCACCTCTGAATGGGTGCAGAACCTGGGGGTGATTTTTGATAATGAACTGACACTGCGCTCGCAGGTGTCAGCAGTTGTCAAACTTTCCTTTTATCATCTTAGGAACATCACCAGGATTAAGCACCTTGTTCAGCCAGCTGACCTTCCTAGACTAGTTCACACTTTTATGACCTCACGCCTGGATTACTGCAACTCCATTTATCTAGGGCTTCCTGGGGTTGATATCCTCTGCTTGCAGCTAGTGCAGAACACTGTGGCCCGATTATTGATGGATACATGTCGTACCTGTCATATCTCGCCAGTATTACTCGATCTGCACTGGCTGCCGATTCAGTGGTGGATCATCTTCAAAGTTGGTCTTTTGACCTACAAAGCCTTACATGGACAGGGTCCAGACTACTTGAAAGAGCTTTTGGTTCCCTACCACCCTGGGTGATCTCTCCACTCAATGGACGAAGGGTTGCTAGAGATTCTGAGTTTTTTTTTAAAGTCATCAGGTGCTCATGTTTTTATGTTTGTTGCTCCAACCCTCTGGAATTCTCTACCCCGTCCGTTTCATCAGTGTGCAACTGTGGAGGAGTTTAAAAAGGCCCTCAAGACCTATTTATGGTCAAAGATTAATTTTAATTAACTGACTTTGAACTGGAGCTCAGATTTAGTGTTACATAAATTATTTATGGATTTGTATTTATTTATTGCTTATTATTTTAAATATTGTAAGGCGCCTTGGTTTGAGAAAGGCGCCATATAAATAAAGTTTCATTTCATTTCATGACACCAGAAAGCAAAAAATGTTTTTTCAACTTGCAGATATATTGCTTCTGTACTTCCTGGTCTGGGGAACAGAGGTAAAGAAAGAGAGAAGGATGTGGCAATGGGGGATCCCATCCTCTGTGGCGCACTTGTCTCCCACCTTAGTTCAGATAGCGGGTGCCCATTCCCAATGTTGGATAATTTTTCTTTTTTAAAAAACTGTAGGCAACACAAGCCCACCTCTGTGCTGCCTAACCCCTGATTCTGACTGTCATTGCCCAAATCAGGTGTCTAATAGATGTAATGAATTTCAAAAAACTGTGGACACTGGAAAACCAACCCTGGTGCTGCTACCATCCTCCAGTTCTGACACCAATGCCAAACCTAGTTGTTGGGCACATGTAATTTAAAAATGGAGCCCATTTGCCTGGTCTGGTAGCGCTGAGGGTTGAGGCACTGGACACCACACCTCACTCCATGCCGGCAACCTGGGTTCGGGAACAAGCCCGGGTCATCAGGGGTCAGCAGGGGAGGACTAGGATTGAGTGTCCAATGACAGCTCTCCTAGTCTGGTGGTCCCTGGGGATGCCTGGAGGTACTGCAGATGCGCAGGTGCCGAATTGATGGGGGAGCATGGCAGACATCTGCACGTCAGTGCACGAACGTTATTACACGTCTGTGCTCCCATTGGGGAAAATATAACAGGGAAAATAGCAGCACTAGTCCACGGCAGCTTGATGGCCGCAAGCTTCACCAACTGACAATGCCTGGAAAGGCGTGTGCCAGTACTGGATCCTCACCGGGTGCGGAGCCATGGGGGGAGCCTCTCTCACTGGTGTAGCTGCCTTTGCCAGCTGGGCATGATAGCTTTGGGGTTAGTGGTGGAGGAGCGGTGGCTGGATACAAGCAGGGCAGTGGATGCAGGTGAGAAACTATTATATGATTAAAAATGGAGCCCATTTCAAGTGTCAACAAAGACCCCACCCTGACACCATTCCTGAAATCATAAATTGGTAAATCAAGATGAAAAACACTAATTTCCTTTCTCCCCCCATTAGCACCAATCCCATGTCTTACCCCTACTTCCTACGCATCCCTTATACCCCCTTAGCCCAAGCCCACTAGCATCCCATTCAATCCCTCTTCCCCCCATGTAGGGGTGTTGTAAACTTAAAATAATCCACAAAGTAGCCATTTTGTACTCCACACTTTGGATTTAATGAAGAAAGACTTTGCACGTTGCAGCTTCATGAGAAATAATCTCCCTGAAGTGGCTAGTTAGCACATTTCATATTGTTTTTTCCTATGCAAAGTGCAAAGTTTTGCTTTATAGTTCCCTCAAAGTGCAAACTTTGTGAAGTGAAATACTACACAAAGCTCCTCATTTCATGGCAAAATATGCAAAGTGTGAAGCTTTTTTGCTTTGCATGAACACCTATGCCTACCATGATAAAAAACCAAAAATCAAAAGTGAGATGGCGACTGGTACAGCCCTTCTTACACCAACCTGTCTGATCACCTTCTGAATGAAAGGAAGCATGATTGTGAACAGCTGATCATGCTTTAGACAGCAGTCAGCGGTAAAAGTAATATAGACTGGAATCTGGTTTGTTTTGCAATCATGCAATTTTGGAATCCATATCTAAGGACATGGACCAACTGGAGTCTGTCAAAAGGAGGGCTACAAAAATGATCCAGGCAAATCAGGAAAAAACATATGAGGAGAGGATAGAGAGCCTCAAAATTCACATACTGGACAGACTCTTTTAGGTGTAAATTCCAGAACTGCACATAATATCCCAGGTATGGCCTCACCAGAGATCTATAAGTAATATGATTTTACCCATTTTAACAATGTAGTTAGTTACTCAGGATAATGCAGCAGAAATCCAACATCTTGTTTTCAATGGGGTCCTGTATCTATATATTTTTATTATTTTTACTTACCAAAGATAACCAAGTGGAAATGTAACATCTCATATACACTACAATGGAGTCCTGCTTTTAGTACCCATTTTGCACAATATCAAGGATAGCCCAGCACAACTTTAATGCTGTATCCTGAAGTGCCATCTCTGATCCCTGATTACTGTGAAAAAAGAAACAATATACAAGTCTATTTTACTTTTACGACTGATAGCATATATCGTGGCATGGGGACTGAGGAGCAAAAATGGAGATATTGTTTACTCAGTATGTAAACTGTAATTTTTTTTTGAATGCCTGATCAATGAAAATGCTACTGGGAGTATGCACACTGGCACAGACTTCACACAGTTATATCCTGCAAAGCCAATTATCCCACCTTTTGCACATACCTTTTGGACAAAACACTTGCAACATTTACATTCTCATTCTTTATACAACAAACAGTGCATTGTATTAGGATCCCTATGTACATATTAGACAGTACATAGCAGGTTCTTCCCTTTTAGTTATTACTGACCTTTGCAATTTAGCTGCAACTTAATTGTCTCAAACTCACTCTGATTACTAACATCTCAGAACATAGCATTTCTAGGTTTTTACAAACACCACCAATTGATGAGTTGAACACACATTTCACAGATAACATCAATACAGGAATACAAGATCACGTCATAGCATACACTTACCTCATAGAACACACAGAAGCTATTTGCATCACTTGTAAGGTATTGCAAATATCATCATTCTGTTTGCCATAAGGCTCTTCCAGCCAACCCTTTTACTTAATTCAGTTACCTTCCCTTTAACCCTTTCAGACCATTATCGAAAAGACAAAAAATCACTCAAACATTGTACTCTACAAAAGAGTATTCTTTTTCACTTTGTTTTATGCAGTACATGTCTCAGCAGCTTTTATGATGTCTATGTGAGCTTTTATTCACATAAGAACATACCAGTCCATGTAGGAACAGTACATTTTCCACTTCCTTCCTGTCAGACCCATACTCGTTGTGACGTCAGTAAATCTGCTGACTATACCAAGCAGCCTTAAAAGAGCAACAGAAAATGGTAATAATAAATGAATGCTGAAAATAGAATATAGGGTTAGAATTTACATTTTGACTTTAGGTCTTCTTCAGCAATTATCTATAAAGAGAAAGTAGTAACGATCAATCTGCTCTGGGGGTCATGCTGCATAATATACTTCACCCATCCCTGGCACTTAGTTGGAATTTAGGAGGTTGTCATCTAAGTTGAACTATGAGACTCTCCTTTTTATAAATGTTGGAAACAATGGTGTGCCATTGGGACAGCATCAGGGGTTGCACTTGTGACCTGAGCCAGGTCATGAACTCTATAGTTGCAAAAATAAAGACCAAAACCTGTGAAGAAGGCCATAGACAGCAACTGTCTTGAGAAATCGAAAGCAGCACAGCTGAACCAGATATCAGGTGTGGGTCAATAGATAACTGTTCAAACTGAGAAGCAATTTGTTGCCAAAATGTTTGTACACTGGTGCAGTCCCTCTCAAAATGTGAATGATCTCCATTCCATATCTCACATCCCCTCCAACAGTTTCCATATTCACTTCCTAAATATTTTGCATGTATAAGAGTAGTTTGAAAGTATTTCAGCTGGCACTTCCACACAAATTCCAGCAAGTTGTGAAAACATTGATTCTGCTTGCTGGGAGTGAAAAATGTGGCAACTTTTCATCAGTAAAAGTCATCCATAGTTTCCTATTCAATTTTTTTAAGATATACTGTGTTAATTCAGGGTGGCAGATCTGTAACCTGCAGTAGATACAGTATCACAAATAAGATGTTTCCATGAAGTGCCATGAAGCGCCACCATAATTATAAGTTCTATAAGTGAGATGGGGTCTGAGAGCCTTGATTAAACCTCTTCTGCATGGATAAGTATTAACTTGTAAATATCTGAAATACTCCCAGTTTGTAAGTTCATACTTGTGTTATATTTCTTGAAAGGGGAGCCCTCACTGAGTATTCAGAGTATGAAATACATAGGAAAGACCTAGCTTGGTTGACCTTGAGAATGCATGGTCTACTCTCACCAGGGGGAAGTCCAAATTATATGCCAATGCCTGACAATAAAATAGTGATTGATATACATTGGGCCTCCTAGAATATGCATTTCACTCTGAGAAAGGGACTGCAGTAAATCTAGTGAACCAACTAAGCTGTAAACTACCTGGCGGGCTGGGGACAGGAAAAAAGATAGCCATCTAAATCAAACAGGTAATTCAAAGTAAATTCAATATGCTTCCCTTGGTGTTTCATATGTCAATGTGATCTACCATATCACTGTGTGCAGGTTGGCTGGAAGGGAATAGTCTAGAAAATTAAGGAGTTTTATACTCCTCTGGTCTCTGTTCAACTGTATAGCGGCCAAGCTAGTTCTAGGTTGCTGTGGAATTACAAATTATGAAAGACGAATGCGACTGTGAAATTATATTCTGCAGTTACACCAAACCTCAGATTTATTTCCCACAAACTCCAGCATACTAATATTCTATAGATTACATAATCCACAGAATATTATTCCATGATTTACATAAAAATGTTTTTAGAATTCTGCAGAATTACATAAGAAATTTTGAAAAGCATTTTGGAAGTAGAATTGCCATTCCATACATATTCTGCTGCTGGAATTATTCACATTCCACACAACTGTATTTGGGAGGTAATGACCCTCAGCAAACCACTTGACAGTAGTGTTTCAGTCTACCCAACTGCAAAAATTCGTATATTCAGGACTTCACTTGATATTATCAAAAGTAAAACAGTTTGGTCTCTTAAATCAAGGTTAAAGCACTGGTTAATGGACAAAGATGCTTGCATATGCTACTCAATTTTATTGTGCCTTGTGTATATTGTATATCTGTATTTTGTATTTTTCATAGTTATTGCATTGTTTTGTATGCTGTATTGCTATCTCTTTTACAGTATATGTCATTGTTTTAACTTGACGCTGGTGAAAAAGGGCAGTTCTGCTCATCCAGCCCAAAAGTATAGAAAATAAAGAAATTTAAAGAAATTTAATATGAGATATTGCATTTCAACTGGACTATCATGGTTTAAATGAATTAAACAAATTTAAAAAATAACACTTCACTGCCCATGACATATAGTACATGCAACATGAACTAGTTCTATATTCTGTGGTCTTTCACCTTCTGTCACAGTATTAGGCATGTTTACATAACCAGCTCTGCACTGTTGTGAGTGGTGTAGATCAGGCTGTGTAAACACCCTGCAGAGTAAGGTAATTCACTCTGTTACAGTGCAGGATGATCCTGGATTTTGTGGGTTTGCATACTGGTTCAGTCATTTTTAGCTAGCATGTAAACACACTGCTCATTCTGCACCAATGCAGCCCTCTAATTAGACAGTTAGCAACCAAACTGTAGCATGACATTTTTAAAACAATCCAAATCCTACAGTATGCTGCACCTACTGGTTGAATCCTCAGACTAGAAAATCTCCCAGTGACTGCTAATGGAGAGAACTTGGAAGTCTTCCAGTGGATACTAGCAAGCACTACTAATATACAACCCTCTCAAATCCCACCACCACCGGCAACCATGGCCCCCAGCCTAGATAGAAATGCTCCTAAAATGTAGGAAGTCTTCTTGTAATGATCACATGGTTGGGTGTATAAACGGGACCCTGCAACACAGAGCAGTGGCTGAGCACTGCCAAGTGCAGTGCATCAGCGAATTACGTACAAATGAGTTTACTGTTTGCACCACTCACAATGGTAAAATAAACCATGAAGTGCAAATGCATGTTAAGAAACAGCCCACTTTCAGAAAAGTTGAGGGCTTCCAGGTATAATGTGGTACACAAATGTAAACAAATTCCAGCTGCAAGAAAAGCATTACACTCACTGTACTGTTTCTTCAAGATGTTGCTTTAAGAGGGCATTTTGGATTCTAAGTTTATTTAGTAGAAAGGAAGTCTTCACACAAAGGATAATGTGGTAAACAGTTTCATCAGAGCAAGCCTTAGTTCACACAATGAACCCTATTTATAGTCCTATTATTTAATCTAAACAGTCCCAAACTGGCAACTGGTGATTAGAGATGAGTGACGTTTGAAAATTTCACTTCATGTAGCACTATGTGAAACTTATTGACTTCAGTAGTATCTTGAAATATTAACTGAGACATTTTCACCAATTGCCACTTTTCCTGCTGAAGGTTATGCATAATGTTAACTTATAAAGCAAAGGGAAAGTATCACTTTGCCTGGCAAAACTTTGCAAAGTGACAAAGTGTAAAGTTGGCGCTATAAGAAGGAACTTCACAAAGCTTCATGAAGGCAAAGTTACCCCACTTCACACCAACTTTTTTGGTGAAGTTTAAATTCTCTGCATCTGGTTTTGTGACATATTCCCCCAAAATATTTTTCATCCAAGGAATTTTATGTGGTGTGTGGCACAGTTATTGTAGTAGAGGAGAGGGGAGTCACGTGATGCTCGGAGCTGGGTAGATGCTTCCCTGCTTGGCTCCCACACTCCTTCCTCACAAATCAACTAATATTCACCATTTTAATCACCAGACCAGCTTCTATTATGCATTATTTGTGGGCTGACTTCCTTAGGACATAGAGGATTGCAATTGTAGAGATTAATATATACTCTGAAATGCATAGTGCTCATTGTAAGTGTTTGGGATTCAATGACAGACACCAGACAGATAAAGTGCACAAAGAATGCAGGAACTGCGTTTATCATTTTATTTACCAAACTTAAAAATAATGAAAAAAAAAAAATCACTTGATATTTACAAAAAATAAAAATTAAGGTGTTAGACTTTCACACCAAAACAAACACTCAGGCAATTCTTCTTCCTCAGAATCCCTGCTCTTTTCTGTCTATGAATGCCACTTGTGTAAACTCCCATACTTCCTTCCTTCTCTCTCTGGTCAGAAGATACTAACCTCCCTATCTAACTCTATCCCCCTGGTGGAGAGGTTAAATAGAACATAGGGGTGACATAACAGGCATGTGACCTCTCAATTAACAAACATAGGCATTTGTTTAGGCTCTTATGCTGTCTCACCATGGCTATGTTGTCCCCCTAATGTCACTTTAGGTTTAGTTGATACCTTAGTCCAGCACAGTTAATCAGGTTGCCCTGGGAATCACATTAAACCTTTATTAGAGGAATTAGGCATCATTAGGAATTAGCCCCTCCCTTTTGCTGTGATGTCACACTCTAAGGCTACTATAACAATAGCCATTTCATGGGCTGCCAGCCCTATAGTAGGACCCTCCATAATAACCAAGGCTATTTTCAGGTAAACATTTTTTATATTCAGGAGAAAAAAACAGCAATGTTTATTTAGGAAAAAGGAATCTCTAGCCTTGGCCAGGAAAAGCAGATGAGGGGTATGCTCTCTATCTGTCTTTTCCTGCAAGGCTAGAAAACCAGCTTTGTCATCAATTGTTTATCCAAGAATAACAGTTTTTATATATCTAACATATCATTTTAGCTATTTTATACAATCCTGTGTTTTATTTTAATACCAGTGTTATGACAACAGAGTTATCTTAATGCTTTAGTCCTTTATTTCTAAAGCCTGACCTTCCTAACAGTGCACCCAGTGGCTGTAATTTCAGTTGTCCGCTTAACTTTTCATTTTGGCCTAAAGCCAAACCTGGAAATCTTTTACTTATCATCGTGGCTGAGAAACACAAAGAAAATCTTTTTAGAGCTTGTGAGGGCACTACAGGGCTATTCTTTCACCTGCCTGTAGTGTCCCACATATTCTTTTATAATTAACTTCCTTTCTATATCAATAGGATTGGCGCAAGAGCAGCACTCAGAGTCCCATAGGGAGGAGTGTGATATCGCTCCTTGGCAACAGTACACAACTGTATTTTACTGAAGAATAGATGCTCATTTTTCTACTGCAGCAAGCGGTTTCAACATTTAAAGTGCAATGGCTCAAGTTCAGGGAATACGTCCTGCTTGAATGTGCGCAGGGTCCTTCTCGAATGTGCACACACATTCGTTCATGAATGTGTGCACCATCGCCAGGATTTACATCTTGGGGCTAGCTTAGCTCAAGCAAACAGCGCAAAGTGCTTTCTGTTTTCCTAGCATTTTATTTCTTTCTTTAACACCAAAAGGTTTAATTTATCGTGAAGGCTGGACATCATAACTGGGAGTGCAATGAGCTTATGCAGCACCCAGATGAGCACAAAAAGAAAGGGAATGTTTCTTAATTGTGTTTGTACAAGTTTACACTAAATAAAGAATAAGGTATAGGGATAGTATAGCTGAGAAAGAGGGAGATGTCAGGTTGGCCACCCTGACATGAAGGTTAAAGGATAGTCAGAAAAGATAAAAATGACAGAAAAGGGTGAGGGAAACAGAAAAAAAAACTATTCTGCTGTAATGGTTGACTTCCTGTCACATTCCTCCCTACACAAGAAGGCAACACTCCAGCATTGCCTTTATCCATAACCCTCAAAAGGGTTGGAACTTCTGCCCACCCTCTCCAGAAGTTCCACTCAGGGATCCTATTAAAGTAGAACAGTAATTCATCAGAGGTGACAAAAACATTCCATCACTGTTCCTATTACATCGTTTCACTGAGGTTTGTGCCAGGCTGGCACATCAATCAACAATTTTAAACACCATACATAACTTTAGTTTGGTCTTCTGTGTTTGAGGGAACCTTATCAGTACCATAACGAGATAAAAAAAAAATCAGCATTTTTGTGGAGTGCCCCAACTCGATGTTTAACACTAAAATTATAGGGCTGGAGAGATAAATACCACCTCATTATTTGCATGTTTTTATCCTTCATTTGATTTAAAAAACACAAAGGGTTGTGGTCCGTCACCACTGTAAATGCATCACCCCACAAGTAATATTTGAGGGCCTCAATAGCCCATTTCATGGTTAGGCACTCCTTCTGTACTGTGGAATATCTACGTTCTCTCTCATGGAGCTTCCTACTCAGGAAAAGAATAGGATATTCACCCTTCTGGTCATACTGGGTCAGAACCACCCCAATACCCATGTCAGAGGCATTGGTTTGCACCTCAAATGGCTTGGCAAAATCTGGGCTCCTAAGAACAGGAGCTAAACATAAGATAGCCTTGATTTTCCTAAAAGCAGTCTCACATTCAGGAGTCCATTTTATCTTATTAGGATGGTTGTTTTTCATTAGGTCTGTCAGTGGTGTGGCAATAGTAGCAAAATCTGGAATGAAATGCCTATAGTAGCTAGCAAGATCTAGGAAAGATCTTACATGCCATTTGGTGATGGGCACAGGACTATTGGCAACAGCTTCCACTTTATTTATTTTAGGTTTTACTTATCACTTTCCTATGAGAAACCCTAAATACCAGGTCTCAGTTTTTGCAATAGCACATTTTGATGGATTTATGGTAAGACCTGCATCCTTAATGCTTTGAACAACTGCACTGAGTTGAACTGAATGTGTGTCCCACTCTGGCTGTAAATCACTACATTGTCCAGATATGCTGCACTGTACTGTTTATGGGGTCTCAAGACATGGTCCATGTACCATTGAAAGGTAGCTGGAGCCCTGTGCAGACCAAAAGGCATTGTAGTAAACTGATATAGCCATATGGGGTACAGAGAATGCTGTCAATTCTTGGGCCTGGGGTGTCAATGGTATTTGCCAGTACCCTTTTGTTAGATCAAGGGTACTGCTGTACTGGGCAGAGCCTATCTGTTCTAACAGATCATCAGTTCTTGGCATGGGGTAACCATCAAATTCAGAAAGAGCATTTATTCATTTGAAATCTAAACACAGCCTAACTCCACCTTCCTTCTTGTTGACTACTACCGTTTACCCCCCCTCGCAGTGACATTTTGCCAGCGAGGTCCCCCACAGTGACTACAGCACCTAGCCGTGGTGGAAGACTCGCTGGAACCTGGCGCTGTCTGTCAGGAGTCCTGCACCCACCCATTCAGCTCCAACTGGAGTTGAGAATCCCTAAGTGGGGGGGTGGGGGGGCAGAGCCCCCCATGTGGGGGGTTCAGGGCTGAAGCCCCCTGAAGAAAACAAAGACAGCAATAGCAAGCCAGCAGCCAACTGCAGAATGTGGTTGACCTGCCAGTGTCGCTGATGGGGCATTTGACAGAAATTCTGTCGGACTCCCGTCGTGGATCTGACTACTACCAGGGGTGAAGACCAGGGACTGCGAGATGATACAATTACTTTTGCCTGTTCCATCTTTTTTACCTCTTTTATCACCTCCTGTCTGACCTTTTCAGGGAGTCTATAAGGTTTTAGGTTTATGGGTTTGGACTGGTTCATCTTTATTTCATGCACCACCCCTTTTGTTCTGTCAGGCGCTTTTGTGAATGTATCCTGAAAATAGGCCAAGAGGTGATCAATCTCTTTCCTTTGAGGAGGAGCTAACTCTGGGTTGATCTGTATAGTGCTATCATTTTTAGGTGATTCCAGCTGCTCATATGCCATCTCTAGTTCTGTTCCTTCCCGTTCGAGTTGTTTGAAAAATACTGGGGTATGGGCCTTTTCCACCCATCTTCTTATCAAGTTGGCATGATAAATGCACTTAACAGGCCTGTTCCCCTGGCATTTCTATTTCATAATTTACCAAGCCAGTCTGATGTATAATTTCATACGGCCCTTGCCACCTCATTAACAACTTGTTCTCTGTGGATGGTAGCAATAAAACCACTTTCTCCATCAGTTCAGACTGTTTAAGTTTTAACCCAATATTGTAAAATTCTTTTTGATTTTGTTTTTGCTCCACATTCATATGTGCCATTGTTACATATTTCACTGAACGTTCCCTTAAAGAAGACGTGTAATCTACAATGTTAGAAAATCCAACACTTTTCCCGGCTTCCCAATGCTCTTTGATAACATCTAGCAGTCCCTTTGGGTTGCGACCGTATAACAGTGTGAATGGGGAGAACCCAGTGGTGGCTTGGTACACTTCCCTGTAAGCAAATAGGAGGTAGGGGAGGAATTTATTCCAGTCTCAGCCCTCTTCATGGACATATTTCTGGAGCATCTTTTTGAGTGTTTTGTTAAAATGCTCCACTAATCCATCTGTTTGAGGATGATAAGGTGAGGTCCTTAATGCTGATATGCCTAAAAGTTGGTACAAATCTTGTAACATGATTAAGGTGAAGTTACTACATCGGTAGTTAAAATAACCTTTGGTATTCACATCTTACTGAACACTTTAGCCAATTCCTCCACTGCACGGGTAGCGGTCACTGTTCTCATAGGAATGGTTTCCAGATAACGGGAGGCGTAATCGCACACAACCAGTATATATTGATTACCCTTAGAGCTTTTAAGCAGTGGTCCCACCACATCCATTTCCACTCTATCAAAAGGGGTTGCAACATAAGGGGTGGGTTGAAGAGGGACTTGATCTGTTTTCCCCCCTTGGTCTACTAACTGGCATTTGGCACATGCCCGACAATAAGCAGCAACATCCTGGTGTACCTCTGGTCAGCAAAACCTGGACAACATGCATTGTACTGTCCTATCCCTCCCTCATGACCTGCCATAAGGATGTCATGTGCAAGGTGCATCACCTGTTCCCTATATTTCTTTGGTACCATTAACTGTTCTATCTCCTCATTAGTAGCAGAATCAACAGTCACCCAATACAAGATGTTATTTTCCAATACAAAATGAGAGTGCTTAGACTTTTCTTCTTTGTTCACCTGTGGAAATAAAGGGGTTAAAGAGTCATCTGCCAACTGTTCTTGTTGAATATAATTTTTGGCAGCCCTGGAATCAATTCTGGTATGCCCTCTGGATGTTGCTCCTTCCAGGCCATTTTCTCTCTCTTTCTTGTCTTTCAAGACTTCCTTGTTTTACCCTTTTTGTCAAAGTAGTCTTCCTCAAAAGGGAAAAGAGAGTCTAGCTGTGCGTTGGCCTGTGATCTGGTAGCCACATTCACCGATTCATTAAAGGTTTGATGATTTTTCATGAGAGCATCAAATTGGGGAAAGTCCTGTCCAATAATAACAGGTACTGGCAACCGAGGTATTAGGCCAACTAGAACTTTGTTGCTGTCATTATTGACAGTAAGTTCTATATGTGCTGTATGGTACTGATGTATGTCCCCATGTACACATTTAACTGTTGTATCTGTCTGGGCTATATCACAATCAGGAGCCAAGTCTGCTCTTACCAACGTTTGCTTACTTCCTGAATCCAAAAGTCCCAATGTCTGCTGGGGCCCTATTCTCACTGATTCCACATACCCAAAATTGGATAAAGCCAAATGAGTTGGCTCATTTTGTTTATTTGGACAATTCCTAACGATGTGTCCTTTATCAAGGCATCCATGGCAGATAATGTCCACATAAGAAAGTCTACCCCCTCTTTCTCATCTATTATATTGAGACTGTCTCTGATTCTGGTTAGTATAATAAGGCCTTACCAATACTGTACATGGACCAGGACTGCTTTGCTGTCCTCTGTTTTTGGAACTCCGAGAAGCTAAGAAATCCTCTGCCAGCTTGATGGTCTCTTTGGCTGTTTCAGGCTTATGGTCCTTAACCCACAGCTGAAAGTCGAGTGGTAAAACTTGAATAAACTGCTCGATGATGATTAGTTCCATTACCTGATCAACAGTCTTGATAGTAGATTGAAGACACTTTCCACAATAGTCCTTTAAACGAGTGTAGGTTTCTCTGGGGGTATGATAACTAGCCATTTTCTGGGAGCAAAATTATTGATGGTATGTCTCGGTGCTGATGTTGTATCTGTGGAGCACTGCTTTCACTTTATCATAATTAGTGGCATCAGCAACACTCAATTGGCTATATACAAGTTGGGCCCTCCCAGATAAGTAGGGTACCAATCAAATTACCCACTGATCCCAGGGCCAGTTTTAAGTCTGGGCTACCCTTTTGAAACATGTAAGGTACGCCTCAGTGTCATCGCTCTCAGTGAGCTTTGTTAACTTTATGTCCCTTGGCCCAGCTCTCTCTGCCAGTCCTTGTGTCATCTCCTGGATGGCCTTCAGTATGTCAGTCCATTTTTCATCCTGGTGCCTTCTCTCTTCTGCTTGTATCTGTTGATCTTCATCCCTCTGTCTTCGGTCTTCTTCTCGCTGGTGTTCCATCTCGAGTTGGCGCAGACAAAGTCACTTCAGGAGTTCACTGGGATCGTCAGGTGTAGGAGGCATTTGTCTCTCCTGTGGCTTCTGTGCAGCTGCTTTAAGTCCTTCACCTTTGGAGTTCTTCATCTTGGGTCTAGTTACAGGTCCCAAACCAAGCAGCAATTTTTTTCCAGTCCTCTCAGTGACTGAGCATGTCACATGTTGTGCACTAATGTCTGTCTGGTCCCTCTTCTACATCTGTCGGGGTGCTTATGTGGCAACACCCCCTGGTAGTGCCTCCTGGGCAGCCTCGATGTACCAGGTTAAATCCCATTTGTGACACCAGTGTAAGTGTTTGGGATTCAATGACAGATAGACCGATAAAGTGCATACAAAAATGCAGGACGTGAATTTATCATTTTATTTATCAAAATTAAAAATAAAAAAAATAAATCACTTGATATTTACAGAAAAGAAAAATTAAGGTGTTAGACTTTCACACCAAAACAAACACTCAGGCAATTCTTCTTCCTCAGAATCCTTGCTCTTTTCTGTATATGAATGCCACTCAGGTGTAAACTTCAACACGTCCTTCCTTCTCTCAGGTCAGAAGATACTGACCTCCCTGTCTAACTCTAGCCCCCTGGTGAAGAGATTAAATTGAACATAAGGATGACATAACAGGCATATGACCTCTCAATTAACAAACATAGGCATGTGTTTAGGCTCCTATGCTGTCTCACCATGGCTATGTCATCCCCCCAAAGTCACTTTACGTTTAGTTGATACCTTAGTATAGCACAGTTTATCAGGGTAGCCCTGAGAATCACACAAAACCTTAATTAGAAGATACAGACCCCCATCTCAGTGGGAGGGAATGGACAAGGAAATGATAGGAGGCATCCTTAGAATGGCAGAAAAACAGGAGATATTGTTGATGGGGGACCTGAATATGCCAGATGTTAACTGGAGCACCTTTGCTGCAGGCACATCCAAGAGCAGGGTCATTCTTGATGCCCTACAAGGGGCATGCCTCAGACAGCTAGCATTGGAACCCACTCGGGAGGGAGCAGTCTTAGATCTGGTACTCTCAAATGGGGATGGAGAAAGAATCTCAGATTTAGAAGTGAATAGCCATCTGGGAACAAGCCACCACCAAACAGTGTGGTTCACAATAAACACAGCCATACAATCAAGTCATATAAAAGCAAGAGTATTGGACTTTAGGAGGGCTGACTTTGGGAAAATGAGAGAGTGCCTCAGAAAAGCACTAGCAAACAGGCAAGAAGGAGAGGTGGAGAAAAAATTGGGAGTAATCAAAACAGCCATCACAGAGACAACAAGCCTTTGTGTAAAGCAAATCAACAAAACACAACGAAGGAAAAAAATGCAATGGTTCTCAAAAGAGGTGGCAGGAAAGGTTAAGGAGAAATGGATAGCATTCAGGAACTATAAGGAAACACAGAAGGAGCAGGACAGAGAACTTTATCAGTTAAAGCAGAAAGAGGCAGGGAAGGCAGTCAGAATAGCAAAGGCCCAAACTGAGGAAAGGACAGCCAACTCTGTTAAGAGGGGGGATAAGAACTTTTATAGGTACATTAAGGAGCAAAGAAAGACCAAAGGAGGGATACTGAGGCTTAAAAAAGGGGAGGGAATGTGGGCAGAGGGTGACAGTGAAAAAGCAGGGATACTGAATGAATATTTCTGCTCAGTATTAACAAAGGAAGAGGAGGGGGAGGTACCTAAATCAAACAAGAGAAACACTCTGAAGACTGGGGTCAGTACCAGTCCATTTACAGAAGAAAGGGTTCTGAAAGAACTAATAAAATTGAAGATGGACAAAGCAATGGGGCCTGATGGGATTCACCCCAGAATTCTAAAAGAACTATGGGTAGAACTAGTGACACCGCTGACTACTGTCTTTAACAAATCATGGGAGGATGGGGTGGTACCTGAGGACTGGAGAAGGGTGGATGTGATTCCTCTTCACAAAGATGGGAGCGGGACAGAGGCAGGAAACTACAGAGCAGTTAGTTTGACCTCAGTGGTAGGGAAAATGATGGAATCACTTCTGAAGGAAAGAATTGTTGAGTACCTAGAGGCTAGTGGGGCACAGGACCCAAGGCAGCATGGATTCACAATGGGAAGGTCATGTCAGATGAATCTAATACATTTCTTTGACTGGGTGACCAAAGTAGTAGACCAGGGAGGGGCTGTGGACATGGCCTACCGAGATTTTAGCAAAGCATTTGATACAGTCCCACACAAAAGATTAATACACAAGTTAGCCAGCCTTGGAGTGGGTCCCAAGGTGGTAGCCTAGATAAAAAATTGGCTAGACAACAGGATGCAAAGGGTAGTAGTAAACAGAGTCCACAGTGAAGAAAGGAGGGTTACTAGAGGGGTACCGCAGGGTTCAGTACTGGAACCAGTCCTTTTTAATGTCTTTATAAGTGATATTGCAGAGGAACTAGAAGGAAAGTATGTCTCTTTGCAGACAACACAAAGATCTGCAACAGGGTTGATACACAAGATGGAGTGGAAAGGATGAAAAGAGACTTGGCAAGGTTGGAGGAATGGTCAAATGTATGGCAGCTCAGATTCAGTGCAAAGAAGTGCAAGGTAATGCACTTGGGAAACAAAAACCCAGGGGAAGAGTACACAATGGGGGGTGAGATACTGACAACAGTAAAATTGGAAAGGGACCTGGGGGTAATTATATCAGATGACCTAAAGGTGGGCAGCAATGTGAGAAGGCAATTGGGAAGGCTGTGGGGATACTGGGATGCATAGGGAGAGGCATCAATAGTAGAAAACAGGAAATTGTTACCCCTCTGTACAGACAGTTGGTGAGACCCCATCTGGAGTACTGTGTGCAATTCTGGATACCCCATCTCCACAAAGACATAGGCAGAGTGGAGGCTGTCCAGAGGAGGGCAACCAAAATGGTGCAGGGTCTGCACCAGAAGACATATGAAGAAAGACTAAAGGAGCGTAATATGTATACCCTTGAGGAAAGAAGGGAGAGAGGGGACATGATAGAAACTTTCAAGTACCTCAAGGGAATCAACAAAGTCCAAGAGGGTAGCATCTTTCAGAAAAAGAGATGTGCAAGAACAAGGGGGCACAATTTGAAGATAGAGGGGGGATGGCTCAGAGGTAATGTGAGGAAGTATTTTTTCATGGAGAGGGTTGTGGATGCATGGAACAGCCTCCATGAGGAGGTCATGGAATCAAGAACACTGGGGGAATTCAAGAATGCATGGGACAGACATAAGGCAGTCCTAGTGGGGGGTAGGAGGAAGTAAGCTGTTGGTTAACTAGGATCTGCAGCTTATCTGTTAGGTAGGAAAATGAGCAGACTAGGTGGACCAAGAGGTCCTTATCTGCCATCAAATTCTATGTTTCTGTGTTAAGCATCATTAGGAATTAGCCCCTTCCTTTTGCAGTGACATCACACTCTAAGGCTACTATAACAGCAGCCATTTCATGTGCTGTCAGTCCTATAGTAGGACCTTCCATTATAACCAGGGCTTTTTTAGGGTAAACATTTTTATATTCAGAAGACAAAAACAGCAATGCTTATTTAGGATAAAGGAATCTCTAGCTTTGGCAGGAAAAAAGCAGATCAGGGGCATGCTCCCTATCTATCTTTTCCTTCAAGGCTAGAAAACCAGCGTGCCATTAATTGTTTATCCAAGAACTACAGTTTTTATATATCTAACATATCTTTTTAGTTATTTTATACAATCCTGTGTTTTATTTTAATACCAGTATCATGACAACAGGGTTGTTTTAATGCTTTATTCCTTTATTTCTAAAGCCTGACCTTTCTAACAGTGCACCCGGCCGGTGTAATATCAGCCATCGGCTTAACTTTTTATTTTGGCCTGAAGCCAAACCTGAAACCTTTACTTATCATCGTGGCTGAGAAACACAAAAAAAATCTTTTTAGAGCTTATGAGGGCACTACAGGGCTATTCTTTCACCTGCCTGTAGTGTCTCACATACTCTTTTATAATTAACTTCCTTTCTGTATCCATAGGATGGACACAAGAGCAGCACTCAGAGTACCATAGGGAGGAGTGTTATACTGCTCCTTGGCAACAGTACACAACTGTATTTTATTGAAGAATAGCCACTCCTTTTTCTACTGCAGCAAGCGGTTTCAACATTTAGAGCGCAACGGCCCAAGTTCAGAAATACGTCCCTGCACAACGCAGTCAGGGTCCTTCACAACGTGCAGCATCGCAAGGATTTACATCTCAGGCTAGCTTAGCTCGGGACACAGCACAAAGCACTCTCTGTTTTCCTAGCATTTTTTTTCTCTCTTTAACACCATATGGTTTAATTTATCATGAAGGCTGGCCATGATAACTAGGAGTGCAACGAGCTTATGCAACACCCAAACAAGCACAAAAAGAAGGAATGTTTCTTAATTGTGTTTATACAATTTTACATTAAATAAAGAATAAAGTATAAGGATAGTGTAGCTGAGAAAGAGGGAGATGTCAGTTTGGCCACCCTGACATGAAGATTAAAGGACAGTCAGAAAAAATAAAGACGACAGAAAAGGGTGAGGGAAACAAACATAAAAATTCTGCTATAACGGTTGACATCCTGTCACACTTCTTCAAAGCATACCCCCCCCAGTACCAGGAATAAAGTCTCTAAGAAAGCTAAGGCCCAGCAGAGGGGGTCCAGGTGTATGGAAACTTCTAGTACAAATGCTACTCTACTAATGGAGGACAAGTTCTTGCAGGAATTTACCCCACATAAAATGTCAGTTCAAGAACTTACCTCAAGCTAAAATCCTTTTGAATAGAAATTAATGACCTGGGTTGTAGAGTCGGTGATACCAAAGTGCAGCTGCACTCTATTGAAAATTGGAAAGATAAAGAAATATCAGAAGTGGCTGCCCCGAAACAGAAAGTGTCCAAGATGGAGAGCAAGCTGGATGATTTTTGGGTCGGAGCCACAGGAACAACATCATAGTGTTTGGACTTCCCAAACAGTCTGAAGGCTCTGACCCTATCCTATTTGCACAGAAGTTCTGCTCTAAAATAGTGGGCCCATCACCTAATGGGCCATCCTATGTTATTGAATGGGCTTATCGTTCACTATGTGCCATGCCACTAGCTGGTGCCCAGTCTCGCCCATTTATCTTTAAATTCTTAAATTTTTCAGATAAACAGTATTTTTTGGCCAAAGTAAGAGAAACAAAAGAAATCACTAGGAAAAGTGTTCCCTTGTGAGTGGTACAAGATCTGCAAAGCTCTGTTCAACAGAAATGTGCTGCATACCATCTGCTTGTCACCAAGACACTTGCTGCTGGTATCCATTTTTGTATGTTATATCCCGTAAGTGGACACTTCCCCTGCATGAACTGTTGTGTGCCACATGTGTATTCCGCATTACTGTGAACTGACTGCAGTTTTTATTTGAGAACTGGTTGTTGCTTATGCATGAAATGTCTGCTGCTGTTATCTGGGACATTGTTTGAAAGTTCCTTGTTAACTGTCTGGAGTATTTGATTTTGCCACAAAAGACATCTCTTGCTACTAACTGAACTAACAGCTTGCCACTTTTTAATTGGGAGGGTGCAGCATTTTAAACTGAGTGCTGCTTTTGTGTTGAGTCCCCCATGCACTCTATGTCCCATTGCCATGGTATCCTTAGCCGCTTAACTTTGAGCCAAGCCCCCTTCCCGATTGGTGGTGGCAGCCCAGTCAGGTGGGTTGTGGGCTTTAAATCTTGCTTTGATCAGATGTAGTGGCATCTGTAGTGGTGGCTTGTCGGCGGTGAAGTGTGGATAAGTGCAACTGGAGTCGGTGAAGTGTGGCAGACTCCCCAATTCCATGCTGCTGCTCCTGTCTGTAAATTGATTAGGGTTCTGGTCATCTATTGAGGATGATACCTGGGGCTGAATACATCCATATAGTCCTGCACCAGCCATAGGGAGAACTGGTGGCATGAGTGGACACTTCCCTGAATGAACTGTTGTGTACCACATGTGTATGCTGCATTACTGTGAACTGACTGCCATTTTTATTTGTGAACTGGCCGCTGCTTATGCATGAATTGTCTGCTGCTTTAATCAGGGACATTGTTAGAAATTTCCTTGCTAACCCTCCAGGGTATTTGATTTTGTTGCAGAAGACATCTGTTGCTGCTAATTGAACTAACAACTTACTACTTTTTAATTGTGAGGGTGCAGCATTTTAAACTGAGTGCTGCTTTTGTGTTGAGTCCCCCATGGTTCCATGTCATAACAACGGTCGCAAAATAGCGATCACTCTTATGGCGAGTGTATATCACCGAAAAGCAAATTGGTGATATACACATGCCAGCTAAAAGACATTCAGCAAGTAAACAAAGTATTTATGTGGGGGGGTGCTATGCTCCCTTGCCCCCCCGATTAAGGATTACCAACTCCGGGGCATGTCAGGAGGGGGCAACACTCCAAAATAAATACAAAAACACAGCAGCAGCAAAATTTCTCCCTCCAGTCCCCAGCCCCAAACCCTGTACCTGCTGCACCGCAGCTAGCTACCCTCATCACCACACCACATGGCTAACTCGGCTAAAGCAGGCACATTACCCCAGAAAAACCCTCTTCCCTATGCCTCCCCTTCCCCTCCCTATCCCTCACCTTCAGGTCACCCTCCCCTACAGTCACATTCACTTAAGTTCGCTACCTTTACAGGGTAGCCCAACAGAGTAGCACTGTAAATGAATCACTGTTTTGACAGTCACTCATTTACAGTTGCTGTCATCACTGGATACCAACCCCATGCTTTCTATGTCCTGTTGCCATGGTACCCTTAGCCGCTTAACTTTGAGCCATGCCCCCCTACCCCAGATTGGTGGTGTCAGGCTAGTCAGGTGGGTTGTGGGCTTTAAATCTTGCTTTGCTCAGATGTGGTGGGGGTGACACTCCAAAATAAATAAAAAGAAACAAGGCAGTAGCAAGCAGCAGCAGATATTCTCCCTTGGTCCCCAGCCCTGAACCCAGTACCTGCTCACTGCAACTAACCACCCTCACCACCACACCACATGCCCCCTAGTCTAGTTGGGTGGGTTTTAGGCTTTAAATCTTGCTTTGCTCAGATGTCGCGGCATCTGTAGCGGTGGCTCATTGGTGGCGATGTGCTGATAAGTTCAACTGGAGTCGGTGGTGGATGACAAACTCCCCGATTCCATTGCTGCCGCTCCTGTCTGTAAATTGATTGGGGTTCTTGTCATCTATGGAGGATGGTGCCTGGGCCTGAATATATCCATACAGTCCTGCATCAGCCATAGGGAGAACTGGTGGCATGAGTAGACACTTCCTTGAATGAACTGTTGTGTGCCACATGCGTATGCCGCATTACTGTGAACTGACTGCCGTTTTTATTTGTGAACTGGCTGCTTCTTATGCATGAACTGGCTGTTGCTTTAATCTGGGACACTATGCTAAAATTCCTTGTTAACCCTCCAAAGTATTTGATTTTGCTGCAAAAGACATCTGTTGCTGATAATTGAACTAACAGTTTGCCGCTTCTTAATTGAGAGGGTGCAGCATTTTAAAATGAGTGCTGCCCACCATTTCCTCAACATCCAACAGAAGCACCTCGACTGCAGAGGTAGTTGGTCCAGAAGGCTGGCAGGACGTTAGAAGGGGCAAATTGGGTGCCCCATCACTCAGTGCTCTCCAACGTATCTCCTCCACAAACCATACAAAAACTAAAAACAGGTATCTGCCTCTATCTCCAAAATCAAAGAAAGGGGCAGAGGACACTGCAGAGCTGGACACTGCAGCACAGGAGCTAGCAAAACAAAACTCACCCAAAACAGGGACCAAAACAAAAAAAGCAAAAAGGAAATCCCAAACACTTCTGATCATAGGAGACTCCATGATTTGGGGAATTGATACCTACCTCCAGCCGGGGGTAATGGTCAGATGTCTCCCAGGTACATCAGCATGGTGAGACACTGGCTGCATTGCTAAAATCATGCAGGAAGCAGGAGAAAACATCAACGTCCTGGTACACGTAGGGACTAACGATCTCTCCAGCCAGTCAGTTGTGGAGACTTCCCATACGATGCACAGGGGAAATGTTGGACCTCATCCAACAACTAGCACACCAAAATCTGGCCAATGGAAAATCACATACACAAATGCTCACAGTCTGGGAAACAAGATCCCAGACCTGCAGGCAACAATGACAGAGGCTAAACTGGACATAGTAGCCATTAGCGAGACATGGTTCACCAGTAACCACACTTGGGATACTTCAGTACCCAGCTATGTACAGTTCAAAAGAGACCGAGGTGCAAAAAGGGGGGTGGAGTCGCCCTTTATGTCAATGAAAATATCAAAGCTACAGAAATTCAGAATACACGTAAGAAGCCAGAAGAACTGTGGGTCACCCTGGAAACAGGAAATGGGACAGCCATACTGTACGAACTGGGGTTGTCTACTGGCCTCCAGACCAGGGGGAAGACATAGACACATTACTGGTGGAAGAAATATAAAACATGACAGCTAAAGGGGAGATTCTGATAATGGGAGACTTCAACATGCCAGATACAGATTGGTCAATACCAGCAGGAACATCTGCCAGAACTATACATATAGATGATTCCCTGCAGGGGGTGGGCCTCAAACAAGTGGTACAACAAACCACAAGAGATAGGGCTATCCTAGATCTAATACTGATTAACAGGGAAAGGATCACAGATCTCCAGGTAGAAGGTCACCTGGGAGCCAGTGACCATTACACGGTATGGTTCAATTTGGCCACTAGAACTAAATCATCCCATTCTAAGGCAAGAATATGGGACTTCAGAGGAGCTGACTTTGATAAAATGGCCAACAGAGTTAAGATAGCCCTGGCAAGAAGAAATACAGGTGTGGGGGTACAGGCAAAGTGTGCAAGCATTAAGGATGCAATACTTGAAGCAACATCCACCTGTGTTAGAGAGAAAAGCAAAAGAAGAAGGAAACCACTTTGTTTTTTAAAAACAGTAGCAGAAAAGGTCAGAGCCAAAAGGCTGGCCTTCAGGAAATATAAGGGAATGCAGTGTGACAAAGATAGGGAGGCATACCAAACCTCCCTAAGGGAAACAGGGAAGGCAGTAAGGCAGGCAAAGGTGCAAACCGAGGAAACACTAGCACGAATAGTAAAAGAAGGTGACAAGACTTTCTATAGATACATTAGTGAAAGGAGAAAGTCCAGAGGGGGTATTACTAAGATCAGAGGGGATAATGGGGAGCGTGAGGAGGACCAAGGGAAAGCATCTATCCTAAATAGATATTACTGCTCAGTATTTACTGAGGAGAAGGTAGAACTGGGCACACAGCTCAGCACCATGGACACAGGGGGGAGGGAGGTATGCACTAGTCCCTTCACAAAAGAAAGGATCCTACAAGAGCTCGCTAAGCTCAGGGTGGACAATGCAATGAGACCTGATGGCATACATCCCAGGGTGCTAAAGGAGCTAAGGGGTGGAACTAGCAGAGCCATTATCAGAACTGTTTAGTGAGTCTCTGAGCACAGGAGAGGTCCCAGAAGACTGGAGAAGGGCTCATGTGATCCCACTCCACAAGACTGGTAGCAGGAAGGAGGGGGGGAAAGGGGAAATTGTTTAACCAGGAAAGGCACACTAAGCCAGAGCTTGTTTCCAGGTGTGACCTGGGAGCACAAGAAAGTTAAGTGACTTGCTCAGGGTCACACAGTATGCAAGTGGAAGCTGTGGGATTCAAACCCAGGTCTGGTCTGCTGGATGTCACCAGATTTGCAGCTCAGAGCCTTAGACCACTGCACTATACTGCCTCCTGAGGTAGGGAACTACAGACCAGTCAGTCTTTCCTCAGTACTGGGCAAGATTATGGATGTACTCGTTCAGGAAAGGATAGTGCAACACCTGGAATCCTTAGGAGCACAGGATCCAAGACAGCATGGGTTTACAACAGGAAGGTCCTGTCAAACTAATCTCATAGATTTCTTTGACTGGGTAACCAGAGTGGTGGACCAAGGGGGAGCAGTTGATGTCACCTACCTTGACTTCAGCCAAGCTTTCGATACTGATCCACAAAGAAGATTGATTAGTAAGCTGGGTAGGCTTGGGATGCGTCAGAAGTTGGTCAAATGGGTGGCAAACTGGTTGGCGGGCAGAAAACAGAGAGTGGTGGTAAATGGTATACAGTCAGAAGAGATGCAAGTCACAAGTGGAGTACCTCAGGGATGAGTCCTGGGGCCAGTCCTCTTTAATATCTTCAACAGTGACATTGCAGATGGACTGAAGGGTAAGGTTTGCCTGTTTGCAGATGTCACCAAGATCTGCAACAGAGTAGATGATCCAGATGGGATGGGCAGAATGAGAAGAGATCTGGATAAACTGGCAAAATGGTTGGAAGGGTGGCAAATGGGGTTTAACACAAAGAAGTGCAAGATCATGCACATAGGGAAGAGAAACCCTGAAGCCACTTATAGACTGGGAGGGGAGTTGCTGACAATCACAAGGGAAGAAAGAGACTTGGGCAGCATCATCACAGATAACCTGAAATCATCCAAGCAGACCACTAAAGCAGTAGGTAAGGCTAGAGGGATGTTGGGGTGTATTAGTAGGGGTATCGCAAGTTGTAAGAGGGAGGTAATAATCCCTCTTTGTAAGACACTGGTTAGGACCCATCTAGAGTACTGCATACAGTACTGGAGGCTACACCTTCACAAGGACATTAACCAAATTGAGGCAGTGCAGAGAAGGGCAACCAAAATAGTGCAGGGAATGCATCAGAAAACATATGAGGACAGATTAACAGAGCTCAATATGTATACCCTAGAGCAAAGGAGGGAGAGAGGTGATATGATCGAAACATTCAAACATCTTAAGGGCATTAACAAGATGAAAGAGTCTAACATGTTTCAGTGTAAGAAAAATAGCAGGACAAGAGGACACAGCATGAGATTAGAGGGAGGCCAATTAAGGGGGAATTTGAGGAAGTTCTTTTTCACAGAAAGGGTGGTGGATGCATGGAACAGTCTACCTCAGGAAGTGGTGGATATGAATACAGTGCAGGGCTTCAAACAAGCATGGGATAGACATAAGGGAGCACTAAATATGAGTATGAATAAATAGGCCATTGACAGAATACAGGCCCATGGCACATTCATAAGGTAGAAAAAATGGGCAGACTGGATGGGCCTTGTGGTCCTTATCTGCCATCAACTTCTATGTTTCTATATATAATTTAATATGTGTCTGGCTACCCCCAGGGTAGCTATAATTGGCTGCTACCAAAAAGGGAGAAAATAAATTTTTTTTTAAATGAACTGTTGCTGCATAGGGGGGATTTACTGTACATATGGAGAGAAATATTTAAATTAAAAATAGATGCTTTACCCTGGCTAAACCAGTATTTTGGGACTCGAAGTGTCAGCCTGTCAGCTGCTGCAGGTGAAGCCTTATTAGGTTCAGTAGTGACAGGAAAAGCAGCAGAGTCACACCCTTCATCCGTGCAGTAACTGCAAGTACACTATCTGGGCTACAGAGCTGTGGGGCATTGGGGCAAATAATTGTTTCTTTCTGGCTGCACCAGGACATTATTCAGGACTGAGTCTGATCTGCTATGAGGGATAGTGGGTTAAGCAGCCATTGCCAGCAGCCAAAGTCAATTTGAAAGCTAGGAATAGAAAGCCAGGACTTGTGGGATATTCACTATACTTCATAAGTAAACACTCAAGTGCTCATGGGGACTTACAGGGACATCATTTTAGGTGTCAATTCACCCAACCAACTGTGCCTCGAGTATTCTGATTGACAGGTCCTCCAGCCATTTGGAGATCTGTCACCAAATCTTTTCTGCCAATCAGGAGTCAAGAAAGAGCCCTATAAGAGACAGTGTTTGCCAGCATTTCTTGAGTTCTGCCAGAGTGAGAAGAGGAGAGCAGGCTCCAACCTGCTCCAAGCCCCCACAGGGGAAGGGGCTCAGGCCCCTGCCATGCTTCCAGGCCTGGGCCACTTAGCTAAGCCACTCCAGTCATCAGGGGGCATTTGTTATTTTCTAGTTAAAGTTTAAAAGTTAAAGTAAATTAAGTTTTCTGCAACTGCTAGTCTGGAGGTTGCCAGAAATGTCCTCCAAGTGCTAGCCCTCTCTCCCACGTCATGGAAAGATGTGGAAAGAAGACCATATAACCATGCCTCAGTTGTAAGAGAACTGAAGAAGAACATCAGGATGCTTTCAGATTGTGGATGCGACCCATGGAGGACCTGACTGAGTACCCTAGTACCCCCCGGTGCAAGGGAGAAGCCTTAAAAGTAATCTTGGGGGCCTCAACCCCTGCTGCCAGATATCTTCTGCTGTGTGATGAGATCTTAGAGCTATCAGTCTGGGATGCTAAGCCCCTTCAGAGACTGCCTTGTTCAAAAATAGTATGGATACACCTTGCCTGCTGCCCCAATGGCTAATTTGCAGGTGCATCAGAATGTTGAATATTGAATCATATAAATGTGTTACTTGTCGTTGCCCTATGGGTTAGTTTTCTGCTTTCATGGAGCTGACAGCCAAGCCATGTTTGCCACTTCATGGGGTGGGAGGCCCTAGAGATTATCAGATCCTGAATTATTCTGAAGATAGCTGTTTCTGTCTTGGCTGGATTTGTCTGATAATAGTTGCCAAAACTGTATGATATCTAGACATGCTGGATGAGACTTTGCCTATAGATGCTTTACTTGATATTTAAGTGTACTGGATGTGACTTCATGATAATGAATATGGATGCTTGATAAATGTTTCACCTTCTGTTTATACTGTATGAATGCCTTTTTGGTATTTAAATGTACTGAATGTGACCTAATTCAAAGGAATAGTGGATGCTTGATGAAAATATCGCCTGCTAGTTACTCTGGATGGGACTTTGAATTATTGTGCTGAATGTTCAGGATGTAAAATCCAAGATCTAGCCATGTAGCTTGTCCTGGAATATTCAGTTTCAGTGATATGCACTGGGCAATCCCTGTCTTCTGGTGACCAGCAGGGCCAATTCCTGCTATTTCTGCTAAATGCAGGGCAATCCCTGCCTGTGTGTTATCTAAGATCTACAAGCATTGTAGTAACCTATGCTTCCAAGTTTGCCCCTCCCTTTGAATCAAAAGCCAGGCAACTCGACCAACTGCAACATCCCCCAGGCCTGCAACATCTAGGACTTTGGTATCTGGGTATCCAGTATGGTATGGTATGAGATTGCGGGGTTTCTACTGTATACGGAACTGGTACCAATGTGGGTAAAAATGTAAGTATTTACTGTATGTAACATCTGATTTGCCAGCAGCTAGACAGTCAGGGGTCTGGGTTTCATTTGTTGAACTGGGAAATGTGATTGTCTTATTTCCATTAGTAATGTAGCCACCCAGCTGGAGGGTTCACCAGCAAAACCAATCAAACCTGTACATATGTAAATAGTAATCAGATAACCTCTACTCCACTTCCCCATTCCTAATTACTTTGCACCCCAAATAAATTGATTGTTACTATTTTTTGAATTTCTGAGTGTAAGCATGTTATTAGAGAGAGTCATTAAATGCAAAGTGTTTGAAATGTGGGGAAATGTTTAGTGGGGCGTGTCTGGGGAAGGTAACTGGTTATTGTAGGTGGTATAGCATCTCAGGGGGTTATACCTAGTAACAGCTAGCCCATGTAAAGCACACTAAGTGGAGGCACTGCGTAAAGGTTTAAAATGGTTTACAGTTAAAAGAACCCAAACCCCTCAGCCTATTTTGTAAGTAGTAGGCAAGGGTGTAACACTGGGGATAGTGCCACCTAGGGGTTGCACAGTATGTGCATGTTTTTGATACAATGAGCTAAAAGAGTGCCGCTTTCTGTGGTTTTATGGACAGTTTAGAGCTCAGACTGCCACCACTCCATTTTTTCCTGTTGATGCAGTTTTATTTGTGCCCCAGGTCCTTGAGTTCTGGCCTGCATGTGTAGTGACCTCTGATGGGGGAGGGATGCATGACATATGGCTCTGGAGTCACCCATTAGGTCATGGAGGCCAGTGTCCCTCTGGTGATGGTGCCCATCTTTTATAAATGCAGTGGTTCCACCCAGTGGTGATCACTGAGTGTAAGTAGACCAACTGTAAATGATTAGGACTGCTTAGAAAAGAGGCGTGCTGACACTACTGAGCTGCGCACATTATGCTATTTCAGTGTTGTAGTTTTGGAAGTAAACAAATGGCTTCAGCCATTTTCTCAAAACACTCTGTATGTCTCTTCTGTTCAGGAAAAGGGGTAGTGGGCCTCAACATACAGCAGACAGCAGGCAAAGGGGTGGAGGCTCCCCACTTGAAACCTGTGAGGATTTGTCTGGGGTCCTTTCCCCTGTTGCTGGTCAGAGTATGGTGAGGAACTAAGTGGGGATAGAAAGGGGAGGGGAGGATAATGCAACAGATCCACACAAGGGGCTGGGGAACTGATTGGAAGGGAAGGAGCTTGGCAGCTATAAACGCTGCTGGAATATGAGCCCAACCTCTTTGCTTCTCTCCTTCTCCAAGATTCCCACCCATCAACTCAGGAGTAGAGATGTTGCAAAATTAAATTTGGCAGTGAAATTCCCATGAAATCAACAGTTTCACCTTGTGAAATACTGTATTTCATGAAATTCACCCATTCTGTGAAATATTTTGCAGGGTGCAAAATGCAGAATATGTCTGTGAAATGCAAAATTTTGCTGGAAAAGTGGTGAGATTTTGCCCGTGAAAGGTGAATTTCGTGGGCAAAATTTCACCTCCTGTGGGTAAAATTTTGCATTCCATGGGCGAAATTCTGCATTTAATTTCTGTGAAATATGTCACGAAACAGAAGAATTTCGCGAAATATTTTGCATAATGAAATTCACCAATTTTGCAAATCTCTATCCAGGAGGCAGGGATTAGAAGTCTTAGGGTAGGAAGGGTACCAGTTATCCCACTATGGGGGAATCACCTTAAGGGTAAGGAGGAATTTTCCTGTTTTTTCCTGTGAGGTTTTCCAGGTTTTTTGCCTCCTCTATCAGGACAGTACTAGAGAGGTAGAGTAGGATGTTGCAGTCATGTAAGTGTGGCAGCACAGTAGTCTTGCAGGAAGAGTACAAATTGGGTAATGGGGGAACCTGAGTCTGACAGAGATGGGTTCCTCTAAAGGCTGGCAGGAGGTGAGACCCTTGCCGAGGGACAGCCCAATGGTCCAGATGAGGGATAGCATTCTTGGGTTTTTCCCTGCATGTGTAGTGCCCTCTGATGAGGCAGGGACAGATGAGATATGGCTCTGGAGCCACCCCTTAGGCTGTGCAGACCAGTGTCCCTCCAGTGGTGGTACCCACCTGTTAAAAAGGTTGATGGTCTGCCCAGTGGTATCTACTGGGGGTAAGTGGATGGACCGGGGAAGCTTAGGACTGCTTAAAAATGAGATTTACTGACACTACCAAGCTGCACATGTTATAATATGTAAGTGCTGTAGTTTTACAAACAAACACATTGGTATGGCCATTTTCTCCAAAACACTATTTTTCTTCTGTTCAGAAAAAGGAATAAGGGGCATAATCATGCAAGCTGGTTTGTTTTATGTCTACAGACATCTTGAATCTATAATATTAAAGATATTTCATATAAAAAGTGTCTCTACCCAGGAAAGGTCAAAATCACTGTATCCTGTGTTTGGAATATTCTGGTTCTAGTTAAGGAACTCATACTATATGTTTATGTAGTAAGAACAAGAAATTGCACAACTGCATCAAAATGAAAGTACCATCAGATTTTTGTTTTTACCTTATAAAGGTTTCAAACATCACTGAAGGAAAATGGAATAAAATATGGTTTATATAGAACATTTTATATAGGAAATAGCTCAGCCTGCTTTACAAAGTAATGCACTAGATAAGTGTATGAGGACAAATGCAGTAATCATTACGGGTATAACGACAAACACTCACCCACAGACTATTACATAAGAATATATTTTATTGAGTTAACCAGGACATTCAGGGATATCACCAACAACTGTAAAGAACAGCATGGAATCTCTAATGTTCCCAAGGATAAAAAACAGAAATGGGAATAAGGGACCATGTTCTAACTTTTTACTTGAAGGAGGCAAGCACCTGAGCATAGCCCCCCTTCCCACTGCATTGTAGTTTCAACATATGATATGAGATTAAATCTAAAGATTAGGACTTGAACCCATGATTTTGTGACTCACAAGAGATAGTGCTCATCATAAAGTGAAGTAGAGGTGTGCTAAGTTCAGAAACATCACTAAATGAACAAGCATTTGTCAATGCCGAACGTTTGCTTACAGGTATTTGCAGTGGTGTTTGGCACTCATGGTACTTTATGTTCAGCATTTTTCATTGCAGTACCAGATAAAATAATGACCTGCAGTTCATATTATTCAACCCATAAAAAGCTGTACAAAAATTGGCACAGCTTAACATTTTCACTTTGATCATTTCATACACCCCCATGCTCCCTTTTTAGTTTGAGACACTAAGTTAAGTGACAGCGAGTCTGAGGTATAGGGTACCATGGGTTGTGTTTGTTTTCAAAATATCTTTTATTCCCAGTCTCACAACTTTATATTGTGATTGGTTGGCATCCATGGCACTCCAGACATTACCTCATGGGTTACAGCCCACCTGATAGGCTAGTGATACACATGACCCAGATCAGATTTCCAGTATATCCAGGTCCCAGAAACCCCTGCTCTCCAGTTTTGAATAGTGCATCTGAATAGGCAAGAAGCACACCAGGAATCCCTGTCTGCTCTAGCAAGGTAGGAACTAGTCTTTCTGTTGTTTTTAAATTATCCTGCCTGCTCTGTTTGGCTTGAAACAAAATTTCTTAAATGCCTTATATGCTTCTTTTTATTGTGTGGCTGGAGACTGATCCCTGTTCTGACTTTGCTCCCTTCTTGGAGGATTAACAGGGCTGACGGTGGCCTTATGGCGGCCACATGGCTTCAGCATGGTTTTCCCTTCGAGTCTGCGCTCAGGGCAAAATAGTCTGCTGGCCCTGGTACTAACCCCTCACTCCCCCCTGGCTCCTCGCCTCGCCCCACGCCTTTGTGGCGGCGCTGTATATCGTTGGCACTTGCTAGCGCTTGCTGGCCCTCCGACCGGCCCAGCCCGTGGCCTGAATTCAGGGGAGTCGCAGAGGCATACCCCGCGGGGCCGCAGAGGCCTCCCACTTCCACCTCAGCCGTGCTGTCTCCCTTGCAGGCAGCCTCCACTCCTGCGCCGACTAAGGGTCTCTGCCGCGGGCTAGGCAGGGAATGCAGTTCACGCTCCGGCGCTCAGTAGGCCTCGTTTGGGGCCTTGTCTCCATGCCGCCTCGGCGTGCGCCTCTGGCGCCGGACCGCCCGTTCACCTCCCAACCTCCCGCCAGCTGGTTCTCCCCCCCTCCCGCTTGCGAGCCCTTCGGGGAGGGGGAGCTGCCTCCCGCAGTCACCGTTCGGCGAAAGTCTCGCAGAGGCGGGTGGCTCCGTGTCGAGAACGAGCCCATGTAGCTGAGAGCAACGCCTCTCTCGCGGGGGGGGGAGAAGGGGGAGAGCCGCTCGCCTACCAAGGCATCGCGTCCTGATCTCCCCAGAGGAAGAGGACAGCAGCACTGTGTGGTGCTCTTCTGAGCTGCTCCTGTAGTGGACTGAAGTCACGACAAGCCGGGGTGATAGAATGGGGGACCAGGGTTCTGTTCCCGGTCTCCAGACTGTTTAACCTCGTGGGGCCTTGGGCTCTTTTCATGGGCGCGTTTTTTCCCCTGGATGTTTGCAGCTAAGGATCCCCCTCTCCCCCCCCCCACAAAATCATGGCTATAGAGCAAGAAACCAGCCACAGAACGTGGGGGGGATCAGGCCTGGTCTCGCCTAAAGGAAGAAAAAAAAAATGCCACTCGGGTCCCTCCCACAGCAACCCCAGTAGGTGGCTCCTTCTGGTCTCTCACCATGGCTGCCTCAGCCCCCTCCCATAGCGGGCCTCTGGCACCATTTCTCTGCCTGTTGTTGTAGGGGTCCTCCCATAGCACCCCTCCGCCCAGGCGCTCCCCCAGTCCTCCCTCTTCGTCCCACCCCCCCCGGTGGGGCAGGGTTCATCAAGGACTCAGACGGGGATGCATATAAAAAAAAAAAAAAAGAAGAATGAGGAGAGAGAGAGAGGGGGTCAAGGTGTGGTCGTCTTTTAAGTGTACCTCTCTCTATTTTCAGATGATAAAGGCCAAGAAGTGTTCCGCGTGCAGCGCCAATCTCCTCCCCCAAACCCTAGGGCCCCTATTCGCCACCTGCCTCCTGGACGATGACCTCTCTTCACTGGAGAGGACACCACCTCTGGACCCCAACAATCCCGGACCCAGCAACTCGACGTGGATGGACCCGGGTTCCCTCTTGATCCAGAACCAACAAGCGGCGGTGGTCGTGATGGAGAGCCAGCAGAACTTCATGCTTAAGATCATGGAGAAACTGGAAGCCCTTACCCAGAACAGGGCAAGGCCTCCCAGCTCGGAATCTGGCAAGACAAGGGGCCTACCAGAGGAACCGCCCATCCCTGAGGACACCCGCCCGGTCGCCCCACAGGACGGCACATGCGAGGACGGGGAGAGAGATGACGCAGGAGGAGAAGAGGAGGAAGATGGCGAGGAATCGGACACAGAGGAGATGGAACTACAGGCAGCGCCCTCCCTGACCTCTAAACTATGTTCATTCGACACTATCCCGGGCCTCATGAGGATGATCAAGGCCACCATGGGGTTAGGCACCGAGGAACCTGAAGAAAGTAAACCTGAGTCGAAGCTCGATCCAATGATCCAGCTTAGACCCACAACCACAGAGACTTTCCCAGTATGTCCAGCTATTGAGGACATCTTTAGCACGGAATGGCAGTCCCCCGAACCAGGCAGGATGCCGAACCGGAGAAATCTGGACAGAATGTACCCTGTACAGGGTGAGAAATCGGACTCCTCTGTATATACTGGCTGTATCCGTACTGTATGTTTTACTCTCTCTTGTACTAACTAACCTTATTTCAGCTATGGAAGATTCAAACTGGAGAGCAGGGGTTTCTGGGACCTGGATATACTGGAAATCTGATCTGGGTCATGTGCATCACTAGCCTATCAGGTGGGCTGTAACCCGTGAGGTAATGTCTGGAGTGCCATGGATGCCAACCAACACAATCACCTTTACCAGGTGAGTAAACACCCATTTTTGCCTCTGTTAGCTGTGTGAGTAAACTCTGGGGCAGCAAAAGAGGATCACAATCTCTCTCTCTCTCTGTCTCTCTCTCTCTCTCTCTCTGTCTCTCTCTCTTTCTCTCTCTCTCTCTCTCTCTCTCTCTCTCTCCTTTTCTCTCTCAGCTCAGCCACAGATTTACAGCAAGTAACAGCAGACCCTCCACAAACAGCTTCCAGAAAAAGTTCAAAGTAATGAGAGATGCAAGTGAGGGGCACCATCTCTCTTCATCCCTATCCCCTCTCCCTTACTCTCTCTCCCTCCTTCCCTCCCTTTCTCTACCCCCCAGCCCTACCCCCACATCTGCCTCTCATTCAGTCTCTCTATCTCTCTCTCTCTCTCCCTCTCTCATACCTCTCAACCCCCGCCTCACAAATCAGGGACATAGTTTAAAAAAGTCAGTGACAAAGAAGTAATATGAGGGACACACTTTAACAATTGGTTCTATCCTCAGAAGCAGGCAGCATAAGAGTACTGGTGTAAAATACTTTATCTGCAGAACAGCAAGTCTGCAACTTTGTTTGACAATATTGTGAGCATACAGTATACCCACTGTTCAGTCACAGAAACAGAAATTTCAGGAGGGACAGGAACATTTAGAGGCAAAATCAGAGACTTCCCTGAAAATCAGGGGAATCTGAGAGGTATGGTCCCTCATTCCCTCCTCTCTCTCTCCCCCACTGACTGTCTCTCTCTCTCTTCCTCTCTCTCTCTCTCTCTCTCTCCCCCTCCCTATTCTCTCTCTCTTTTTTCCTCCCTTTGCCTCTCTCTCTCTCCCTCTGCCTCTCTCTCTGTCTTTCTCCCCCTCTGTCTCTCTTTCTTAACCATCTCTATGCATTTCTGGCCTTTGAACTTTAGTTACTGTGTCAAATTGGTTAGTGATGACGTAACCATTTAAGAAATGAGTAATGGCTCCGTGGGGCAAAGTATTCTCCATAAAAAGTCTCCCTGGTCCATTTTAGAATGTATATAAATGGTATTTATTGCCCAGTATACTTTTCAACTGCAGTCTAGTGGCTGTTTTAACTCCCACCCCATACAATGTAACACAGCAACTATTGGGTTTGACCAAGTTTGTTTCTTTTACTATATACTACCGTTACCTCACATTTTGTATTAAGAGAATTGTCATTTAGAAGGTGAAGCATACCTCATTAGCCATTAGCCTTCATTGTCTTTCACCACAACTGGAACATGCCTTCCGACAAAATTGATTATTGGGGGAAGAACTATGTATATAACAAAATGACTACCCTTCCCACTTAAGCTAAAAGTTTAAAATCTTTAGAGTTATCAAACTGTCAACGCCAAAGGCCCGAGCCACTGACCTGTGGTAAGGGGGGCAGAATGCCAGCCGACTAGATGAGCTTGCAGCTCAGGATTCGGAGGTCCATCTCCGTGTCGAGGTCTAGTCCATCCAGCATGCTAGGGATCGGGTAAAGGCACTCTTTCGGGATCAAGGAGTGGTCAATGGTGAAGTTCACTTCCGAGTACAGGTGGTCCCTGATAAGGATCCCCTAGGAAGGAAGGGCCAGTCAAATTAGGAGCAGCAGCAGCGGGATGTGGGCCGGAAGCCATCTTTTCTCGCTATCTTCCCCAGCAGCTGTTGGCAGGGTCAGGCTGACATGGACAAATGAGAAAGAAGCCGGCGAGTGATGCAAGGAGTGGAGACAGAATGTTCAGTCCTTGATACTCCCAGTGTATCACTCAGCACTGGCAGGGAAGAAAGTAGAGTCCCTCCAGTGTGTGTAGACATAAATAGTACACTTATGAAATAATCACACAAGAGAATTGCCTCTCGGTATGAGACGTACTGGTTGGTTCTTTCTGCCTCGTTTCTCCTGATTTCTACCAGCTTCTCTATCACTTACCACTCTAGAATAAAGCTAATTAGCTGAAATCAAATTCCAGTCAGCTAACGGAAGCATTTTACTGGATCATACTTTTATACATTTTTTGGTGCAGCAAACTGTGGAGACAGAGTGACAAGAACCAAAACTCTGGCCATGCACATTAGTGTCAACTGTAATGTGCACGGCCAGAGTTACGACTACAGAAAGAAATGAAGCACTCCCATTGGAGTGGTTCATTTCTTTCAAGTCGAGGACATGCCATGTCAGCAGAGCTGAAAATGAGTCATGACCAGAGAGGCTGGTCATTAGTGTGCACTGCCAAAACCATTGCAGAGTCAGCTGTAATCGGCTTGGCAGTGACACACCTCATTTCCCCTATTGTCCCAAGACGTTCCTTGTGCAGGAGCACAAGTGAACGCAAAAACTTCACCCAGCAAAGACTATGTGTCATAGTACTTTGTCTGTGGAAATGGGTTCTGCTTCTACCCATTGTAGAGCTCTGAAGACTGATGCTTAGGGAGGTTAAATGTCTTGTTCAGGGATTTGGGTTTGGTAGTTAGAAAATGAAGTCATTTAAACAACATGACAATGCATTGCAGTCATTTGAAGTAGTTATTACTTGTTGGATGAAGTTAAAGGGACACTGTCAGCTCTTTTTGCAGCATATTGTTTTTCCTTGAAAACCCACATTTTATAATTGCTCACCTTCTTGAAACTCATTGAAGTTATTAATTGTTTGATCTGCATCATTTCTTAGCAGAATCAAAATGCATGGGAATATGCCCAACTCTGTTTTGCTTCATATCCTTGATTTACTCTTGTTGCATACACTTTGAACAGTTGTCTCAGTTGGTTAGAGCAATCTGAACAGTATGCCGGGTGGCCTGGGTTCAAGTCCCAGCTGAGGCACTTACTTCTTTCTCACCTCTGTTTTGTATGTGTTCCATAAATATGCACACCACACTCCTGTGTGATTGTTGCAAGTAAATATTTGTGTTACCATTGGGTTGTGCATTTGAGAAAGAGTAATGTGCTCTGGGACAGCCCAGGTTCCAGTTCTCTCAGTGGCGCAGCTGGTTAGCGCAATCAGAATGATATTCCGGGCAGCTCCAGTTTAAGTTCCAGCTGAGGCACTTACTTCTTTCTCACCTGTTTGTATGTGTTCCATAAATATGCACACTGCACTCCTGTGTGATTGTTACACTTCAAACATTAGGAACACCTCAAACAGTGCAACCACTCATGATGAAATAATCTCATCTTCTCCCACAGCACTATGAGTGATTACATTCTGTTAGGAGATTCCCAAGACCAGGAAAGATGCATGGGAGTTGATCATAGAATGTAAATAAACACATTTATGTGTGGTAACATCAGTGTGATGGATAGTCTGTTTTTTTTTACTTGAAAAAGAAAAAAAGAATCAGAATTCATCTACCAGCTGTGGCAGCAATGTCTACAGAATATGAGCAATAACATGTGTTTTTTTCCTTCTAGGGACAATTTGAGACCTAAGGGGATTGATAGTGTCCCTTTAAGGGTTTAAGGTAAAGCCATGGACATTAAATGCTACAGATCTTTACTGTATGCCAGTGGTAAAGTGCTGGAGCTAAGCCTTAGGTCCTTCTTGCTGTTCTAAGCAATCACTATTTTGCAGGTACAATTAAACATTCTGGCAAGGATATTCAAAGTTGCTCAACTGAATTGTGCCGGAGCAATTGCGGACTTGTGCCAAGGAGCCACTTTCAACGGGAGCCATTGCGCAGCACAAAATCCATTGTGCCAATGCACAATTATAATGAATGCAGGTGCAAGTGTGGGGGCGTTCCCATGAATATCCAGCACAGTAGTATATTCAACCATGAATCCATGGCACAAATGTGGAGCAAATCGAAGTTGCTCCTATAAATACAGGGCACAAACACACAGACAGCACTTGCACTAGGTGAGAGAGAGAGAGAGAGAGAGAAAGAAAGAAAGAAAGAAAGAGACAGACCAAGGCAGACAGAGAGGGAAGGGACAGAGGTGGCATTGGAGAGGGAGGGAGGGGCAGAGAGAGAGAGAGAGAGAGAGAGACGCACACTGCTAGGCAGTGTACCAGGGCGGCACACAGCCAGCAGCAGCCAACCACTCAGGAGGATATTGGACAGCAAGGGCCATGGACAGTGTGCCCTTCATGATGGAGGCTGTAATGAGGGGTGTGAGGGGGCAGGAGGAACAGAGATGTGGCCGAGGAAGGGCCCATCAGCGGTATGCCCAACACTGGTGGTACCGTGCCCGCATCACCTTCGAGAATTACAGTAACACAGAGATTGTGGGCCAGTACCACCTGAATGGGGTCATTCTGAGGCAGCTCTGTGAGCTGTGCAGTGAGGAGATGCAGGCACCCACCAGATGGAACCACGCCATGTCCATGGAGATGAAGGTGACAGCCGTCATGTGCCTGCTCACCACAGGCACCTTCCAGAGACTAACAGAGGACACCACAGGCATAACCCCAATTGACCATATCCCACCTCCTCACACAGTTCCTCAACACTCTGCTGCCACATGCTTCAGAATTCATCCATTTCCCCAGCACACAGGCAGAGCATACAGCAACCATGCAGGGCTACCACAGGGTTGCATGTATGCATGGCATGATGGGGACCATTGACTGCACCCACGTGGGCATCCGCATGCCATCTGGCCCTGAGGGTGTGGTGCACATAAACAGGAAGGGGAGCCCGAGTGTCAACTGCCAGGTGGTAAGTGATGCCATGGGGCACATTACCAATGTCTGTGCCACACACCCTGGGAGTGCACATGATGCTTTCATCTGGCACAGCTCTGCACTGTGCCAACAGGTTTGAACATAGGGACATCCCCATGGGCCACCTAGTGGGTGAGTATGGCATGGGCAAGGGGCAGAGCAGACATTGGGATGGGGGAGGGCAGGGTGTGCATGTTGGTGTGGGTGCCAGGGACAGGCAAGGGGTGCAGCACAGAACAGCAGAGGGCTAACCATGTAATTATCCACACAGGAGACTGCACTTATCCACTGAGGCCCTGGCTGCTCACCCCCTACCGGTGCCCATCGTCCCCAGCAGAGAAACACTACAAAGAGGCACATGCCAGCATGCCACATTATCGAGAGTGTCTTTGGCAAGCTGAAAGCATGGTTCCATTGCCTAGACAGGTCAGGCAGTGCCCTACAGTACAGCCCCTCGAAAGTCAATGGCCTGTTCCTGGCCTGCTGCATACTGCACAACATGGCCATTGACCATGGGATAGCTGTCAAGGCTGGTGAGGGCAACAGTAGTGAGGACGATGGAGGCAATGGGCTGGAGGGTGGTGGACAGCCACCCCCTGGGTGGAGGGATCCCTGGCTGCAACAGCAGGTGTGATAACACTGGGACACCACTGCACAGGAGCACTACAGTGCACACAGGTAGGTGGTGCGATACACATGCATGGGCCACACAAACAAGTGCAGCACACATTCGTCAATCAATCATCATCAATCATTCTTTATTTGTATAAAGCGCCTTTCTTAAACCAAGGCACCTGTACAATATTACATAAAACAATAAATAGTTAAAACAACATTAAAATAATCATTCAGAGGCATGCATGACAATGGGCATGCACACACAGAGGTGTGATTCAGGGGTAGGGAAGTCAGTGGCACACAACCACACACAGCAACACACACACACACACACACCCAGGTGTTGGTATGTGGTGTGGATGAGATGCATTGCACTGCTGCACAGGCACAGCCGGTGTTAGACTGCTCTCATCATGCCCACGCCACATGGTCCAGCAGCTGAGCAAGCATGCAGCACAGTCAGCATGTGGTGCGACACACAGGCACCGCACCAGTGGTAGGCACAAACACACCGCCCATGTACACACAGGAAGCAGCTGCAGACTGCAGATGGGGCGGCCTGCACATCAGGTCCACTGCACGGACCCATGGCCATCACGGATATGGGGGCGAGCATGCCTGGGCTGATTGGCAGTCACAGGCTACGCCTAAGCCATGGGGGTCAGCAACAGTCCCCCAGGAGTTGAACCATGGGACTGGGACCATGTCCATGCGGGGGTGTGAAGGCACCCAAACAGGCCAGCCCTGAGCATGCCTGGGATGCCTACATCAGAGCCTGGCATCGACTGTGTTGTGGTCACCCGATACCAGGATCATGGGGTAGACAGCGCACTGTGGGGGGGTCACCTGTGCATGGCCACACCCCATGGCAGCCAGCAGTGCAAAGCTATCTGTGATCACAGTGGCAATGTGATCCAAAGATGCAATTTTGGCCTCCTGCATGTGCTACATCCCCACCAGGATCTGTGAAGTTCCCCTCTCCTGCTGCTCAGCTAACTGGCACACCTCTACATGCAGTGCATGCACCCCACCCCAGTGGCAAGCAGCACCTGTTGCTGTATGGACACCCGCAGCAGACAGTTGTGCTCAGCCAGCGGGTCAGCATCCTGGGGATCCTGGGTGGGACGCCAATCCACATGCAGTGACTGCCCATGCTGCACAGCCCCCCTGTCTGGTGGATGCTGCAAAGTGGGGTCTGCAGGGGGAATGGGCACAGCAGGTGAACCAGTGGTGGACCTGGTGTCCGGCCGCCCAGTGGCACTCACAGTCTGCTGCTGTCTCCCATCCAGCCGCTGTATGCCACCCAGTGCCTGTGTGGCCGCACCACCACCACTGTAGGGCACAGCCGAGACAGTGCACACCGCTGCACCTGCAGTGGTGGCAAGCAGCTGTTCCGCCTGTGTCAGTGGCCAGCAGTGGCATCTCGCCCATAATGTTGCCAATGCTGTCCAGGATAATCATGATGTCATCATTAATGTCGGACCCCACCCTGATCTGTATCTCTGTGCAGAGGACACCAAGTCTGGCATCCTGCAGGAACACATCCAGGGCCTTGTGTGACCCCAGGTCCAGGACATCTGCCTGCACTGTAGTGGTGAGCTGCAGCCTGTTGGGCCCCTGGATGCCAGTGGAGGTGGTCAGCTGGTCCTCTGGCGCTGTTCTAGTGTCCACGGCTGCTGCCACTTCTGGTGCCCCATCATCCGCACGGAGGTGTGCTCTTGCTGCAAGAGGAAGAAAGGCATGTCAGTGCTGCAATGCCCACATGTGCCCCCCCTGCACTGCCACTGCATGTGTTCTGCAGCATGGCATGCATGTGGGTGTGCACACATGCACATGACATGCATGCCAGCTGCATGCACGCCAGCATGCCCATGTATGCACCATCCATGCCACCAGCTGTGTGACTGACATACTTACGATGCAGTGATGGGCTGCCACCCATCTGGAAACTACCTCCAGACACACCCTCCACTGTGCTGTGGTGCATGGTGGCTGCCACCAACTATTCCTACACCATGAATGGTGGCACATCCACAGGTCTCCCTCCAGTGGCATTCTGGGATGCATGGATGGCTGCCACCTTCTCTTTAATGCACCACTTGTCCATGCCCACCTTCTTTCAGCACTCCTGTGCTGACTGCTGGTGGCTGCCATGCTGGTTGACGTATGCCACCACCTCCTCCCAGACCCCAGCCTTGGCCTGTGGTGTACCCGTGGCACCAATCAGCCAGGTAAGCATCGAACAGGCCTCTGTCTCTGCTTTAGTGAAATTGGGCGTGAGTGTCCAAGCAGGCCCATGCTCCTCACCCTCCTCACATTCTGACATCTCACTTCCTGTGGACATGGGCAGCACAGTGTGTCAGTGGCAACATCTCCCTGGCCCATACCACCCTGCTGTGCTGTCTGCTCCCAGTGAGCTGCAGCGACATGTGCAACTTACCTCAAAAGGATGCAATATCAGTCCATGGCCTGTGCTGTTCCATGGCACTTATGAAGTGCAACACATGCAAATGAGGTTTGGCGCAATAGTAATGATATGCTAATGCACCCAGTGCACCACACATTGGCTGATGAGCTCATTTGCATATGGTTTCTGAATATCGTGATTTTGCTCTATGTGTAATAAGATTGCTCCAGAGCAAGTTGAGGTGCAATGTGCACGCATGCATAGTGCGCAGGCCTGCAGTGCGCATGCGCTTACAGGTATCATGGTGTCAATCGCGAACGATGAGCTGACAGCATGATGCAGTGGCATTGCACATAATGTGCCAGGCCTGCTATCACGCACATGTGCATTGCACAATGGTGGATGACCCCTGACACCTGGGGAGACATCTGACCCCTGGGTCACTCCCTTGATCTGGTGACCCTGCTTGGCCATGCCCATGCCATGCATCTCCGGCACTGCGTGATGGGTGGGCACTGCGCATGTTCCCTTGCAATGTGCATCTGCACATGTTGTGGACACGTGCGCCTCCTGCTGCCATTTTGGTCCCCAAGATCGAAGTCGGTGAAATGGTACAGGGATGTGTCCGTCATGCACAGAACTGGTCACAGTTTGAGCTTGTCAACCTGGTGGCCCGTGTCCAGCCCCACCCCCCAACTATTTGTCCAGGTGCCCCTGCAGCAGGCAAGAGTCACAGCTTGGCAGGGGATTGCTGCCAGGCTGCAGCAGAGGACCAGAGTGGCCAGAATGGGTGAGCAATGCCGCTACCGGTATGGGGACCTGATGCAGCGGGACCCAGAGCACCTGAGGAGGCTTCAGGCATGCATCAGACGAGGGGCTGTACCACAGCCAGGTAAGTCGGCCCATATTGCATGTGTGCCCTGGTGCCATACTGTGGTGTTGGCTAGGCCACCTGGCATGCCCTGCAGAGGGGTACACTGTCATTGTGTGCATCATGGAGTGACATTGCCAGCCGCTGCCTGCATTGTGATACAGCCATGTGGGACGTGTCGGGCAGGGGCTCACCCTGTGCACAGGGATGCAGGTGGTGGGCGGCTGATGTGTACCTGTCTTCTTTCCATTCCCAGGCCCTGTGGATCGATGTCAGGCATGGGCAGCAGCAGCAGCACACCAGGCCATGGCGGGCCATGGAGGAGAAGGAGGAGTGGGACCGGCACCGGCGGGGCCGCAGAGGGCAGGTAGGCACTGTCATGGTCCTTTACACCTTACATGGGGGGTGGCAGGGGAGTGGGTGTGGGCATGGCAGCCTGTGCCATGTGCTGTGGCAGCTGTGTGTGTTGCACTGTGCATGGTGCATGCCACTGTGGTGTAGCCATTGGACATGTGAGTCAGCTGTTGGTGGGGTGGGTGTGCGCCTGGCTGCCACTGTTGTTGCTGTGGTGCTGCTGGTCCATAGTGCCATGTGACTGTCTTTGTGCAGTCGGGTGGCCATTGTGTGGTGGGGACCACCCTTGTGCAATGTCATGGTGAGCAGAGTTGCTGGCAGGCATTGGCCCACCTCCTGCGGGTGGCCGGTACGGGTCCTCCAGGGGTGTGTGTTCCCACTGCCCATTGCTCACTGTGGGTGGGCATGGTTCCATGGGACATTGCACTGATCACCTGTCCTGTCCCATGTTGTAGGTGTCCAGTGGAGACCTCGGAGGCCTGTGTACTACAGACTGCTCCAGCAGTTGATTCTTATCACCTCAACCACCATGGAGGCTGTGCTGCATGTTTGGTGCCTGCTGCTGGCAGAGCGGTGGTGGCGTGTAAGTCAAGGGGCAGCAGGGCATGGCTGCCATTAGTTTGGCCCCAGCCTTCCCCTGTTTTCCCTACTGTACCTCCTCCTACAGTCCCCCTTCCCACTGTACAGTCCCTGTTCCCTCTCCTCTTCTCTCACTTTCCTACCCCCTTGTTATTGTAAATAGTTTTCTTCCTGAATATATATTTTGTGACTTACCTGCCTGTGTCAGAATCTGCTTTGCAGGTGGTGTGGGGAGCCATGCTGCAGTGGCCCAGTGTCTGTCCATGTGGTGTGCATGTGTCAGGGTGAGTGTTGTGCTTCCGTGGTTCACTGCTGTGAGCTGTGGTGTGTCCCACTATGGTGGTGTCCTTCCCCCTTGGTACATGGCTGTGCCTTTGGGTGCACATGTGGCCACTGTCAGGGGTGTGTAGCAGGTGTGTGCATGGTGGTGGCACACGGCCATGGTCATTGGTCGGGCACTGGCCGCACACTGTGTTGGGGCCCCTGCTTGGAGTTGTGCAGCCTGCCCCATGTGGTCTGCCATGCTACCTGCCTCTTGGCATGTTCATTGCCTACTATGTGGGCTTCCTGTGTGGCATGTGTGTGTGTGCTTGGCTGTGTGGGCCTGGGTGTGGCCTGCTTTGGTCTGGGTAGGGGAGCATGGCCAGTAGCCTGTGGGGGGGGCTCCCTTGGTGGTCCTCTGTTAGCTATTGGCACCTCCTGTTGCCTGCTATCTGTGCCACTGTTGTGTTCTGGGGAGAAGGGTGTCTGGGTGCCTGTGTGTGCCCTGCTGGTGGAGGCCTCCTGTGGCCTGTCACTGTGCTTTCCTGGCTCTGTCCCTGGGTCTGTTCTCTGTGCCCTGCCCCCCCATTGCTCTGCTGCTCTGCTCCCACAGTTACACTGGAGCACCTCTTTCTGCACCATGGTGCAACTGGGTTTGCACCATGGCACAACTCTGGTTGCGCCATCTCGCAACTGTGTCATATTCAGCCAGGTTGCACTGGTGCAGTTTGGCTGGTGCAACCTTTGAATATGGCTCCTGTTGTGCCATGGCACATTGGATTTGTGCTGCGCCAGACTTGCGCTAGCCTTTGTCACATGTATGAATATCTGGGCCTCTGTTTATTTAGTTGTGTTTTAATTTTATTTAGGAATTACAAAACATCACCAGGATGGGCTCATGTGTGTGCTGCACCAACGTGTGGCATGGGAGAAGTCAGTTACATTAAAAAAAAAACAACTTTATGATAAATGTGCATTATGAGTCCAAAAAGTCTGTTTTCTTCATTGATTCCTCATTTAACAATTCTAAAGGTTGTTGAAGTTGGCCAATTAAAGTTTAGAACTGGAATTACAAAAATAGATATCTCAAATGCAGAAATTAAAAACATGCTTTTTATCTAGTAGAAAAATTTTATATTTCAGTTGCATGCTCTTCATTAAATCATGTTTGACTATATCAGTATAAATTCCTAGTACAGAGTATATCTACTGTAAGCATAAAGCTACTCACCACATACCTCTTACACATATTTACCATTTCCGTGTCTGACCTGTAATGGACACATCTATAAAAGCAAATATTATCACAAATTCTTGTAAGACCAGCTGTGTTTAGAGCCCGTACTCCAAATAAGGTATTGGTTTAACTGTAAATTGCAGCCAATCAGACATGAAGCTCTTTTAATAACGTAATTTGAGTAAAATTATGTCCGTATTAAATTTGTAAACCCACTGTAACATATGCTATGGTATTTCAGCAGGGTTTAAGGTTCTGTTTGTTTACTTATCTTGACAGATGTTTAAACAGTTCTGTTAACCACCAGTTAAATATTACAAACAAGTGTGAAGTTTACAAATTCTTGTTAAACCAATCTTCTGAAGGTCATAACCTTGGCAGGAGCTAAGCCACACAGAAGTGCCATGCTACTGACTGGTGCTGAGCAAATGCAACAGCATGCTTCTTACTTTCCCCAGGGACCACATGCTACATGCAATCAGTGAGAGTCAAACACACCTATTTCACTTGTTTTTATAGTGTAATTTCAAATACTTTTATTTATTTTTTTGTTAGTTTTATCCCATCACACCAATCCACAGTCCAGATTAATGCCTTGAACTTTATTATTGCAAGGAAAGAAAAAATCTGAAATACACAAATTTCTTTCTTTCTGTTACTTTAACCTACATGCATGCATTCTATAGCCTCAAACCCAGTTCAAGGCATCATGGGTATGCTAATTCTTATGTGAGGAAGGCTTCCAAAGCTTAACCAATATAAAAGTTGCCAGAAAGCAGGCTTTTACATTTGATATATAACTATGTTGAACATAGTATGTGATGAATGTATTTATGATTGTAACTGGTTTGTTCTTTTGTGCTGTGTCTATTTATTAGTACTTCATTTATGTGTTTTATTGCATAGGCATTCCAAGCCCTGGAGGGGTGCTTTTGATAAGTTTAATAACTATCTAAATAACTAATTAGCTAACTAACTAACTGTGTTAATGTAAGCAATAATACCCGACAGGGTAGGCATTATTGGGAAATACCAGCCAATCAGGGGCATAATGAGGCCCAACGCCACAGGCGGAGGGCCTTATAGCCCCTGGAAGGTCCGGTATTTCCCAATAATGCCCACCTTGGAGGGTATTATTGCACTTAGAAAATGGCTTCAGTGTATTTCAAGAAATTCTCTGACCAAAAAATCCTTGTTTTTAAGTGTTAAGTGTTTTTTTTTCAATAAATACTGTCAGAGGAAAAATAGTCCCTTTCTGGGAGGGGGTGTGGGGAAAAGAACAAAACTGTTTTCAACTATTTAAAGTTTTCATTTTACAACAAAACTGTTTAAAACATTTTAAACTGTTTAATAAGAAGAAATTTCTGCTCTTTTTAGATGCTTTTCTTTTTGTTCTCAATGAAATTAACAGGACCTGAGAATGTGCAGTTCATTAGGTTGAAGGAGCTCTGTATTGTGGTTGTGCCACTAGATGGCGGTGGTTCATTCGGTTGCTCTTTGCTGCTGCTCTCTTGGTTGTTTCTGTTGGTGGTTGCAGTTTTTCCATAGAGGAGGTCACTCCAGTTTTTCCTGTCTTCTTGCTTCAGCCTCCAATAAGATTTCAGGCTTGCTTCACATCTGTGACCCGTTATTGTCATAATTTCGTGAGACTGTAGGCCAGCATTGGATAAGATTTGGATAGCACAGCTACGAATGTCGTGGTTTGTATACACATGGCTCAGGTTAGCTGCTTTGCTTAATTTTTTCATCATGTCCCTCGTGGTAGTTTTTACCAAGCAATTCTTGCGTGTAGCATGTTGCTTGGCTGTTTAGAACCTCTTGTGGAACTCATCTTAGGTGCAGGTACAGTGCTTTGGGATTGTCTGGGAGCTTGCTTATGATTTTTACTGGTCACTATTAAAAAATAATTGTCCAGCTTTGCTGCCACATCAGCCAATCAAATGTCTCTATTTGATCAAGCCATTTTCTAAATGTTACTAAGGAGTGTATCTTATTGAATGTTGTTTGGGTGAGAGGATCATGACATCAAGGTCAGGGGTTCTGTCAGCCCAAAACTGCATGAGAGAATATTCTTAGTCAATGATAGACACTCCTTAGTACACATTTAAATATTATAAATAACTCATGTTGGCTACCATGATTTATGATGTGTTTTCATATGTTTTTTCTAATTCCAAAAATGAGTGTAATGCTCCTCCCCCACCAGTTAAGTGGAATGCTCTCCTTTAACATTCCCTCACTAGAAGACCCCTGAATACCGGATAAGAGCCCCTGCAGTTCTGAGCACTAATTTGCTGAGATGGCATACGTGATTTACAATACCAGTTAGACTGAAAGCAACAAACTACAGACATGTGCTTTGTTTGGTTGAGACTCCTGCATGTAGTGCTGTCACTGCCTAAACTTAGTACCAGGGCTGCCCCCAAACTAAGTCAAGCATTTAGTAAAGCCTGAGTATAGAATATGGGACTGGCAGTTTGCAAGGAGAAAGTTGTTTTGAATCTGTAAAGGGTGAACAAAGAACATGAATATCAAAATTGTTTGGTTTCTGTGTGGCTCTCCAAACCACATGCATACACTCTAAAGCCTCTCGCACAGTGCAAGGCACCATGGGTATTCAAATCCTTATATGTGGACTTATATGTCGACACAACTCCAAACCTCCTCTTCCTTTAAATACACCCATAAGAGATGTAAATGGAACTTCTGCCCAGATGCTTTTCTCTATTTATTTATTTATTTGCTTTTGGTGACCGGGTGGTTGCACTAGGCATAGAGATGCCTATTTTCAGGCATGACCCAGGAAAATACAAGTCAAATACATTAACAAACAACAACAGCCATGTGATGCAGCACATTGAATATGAGGATACTAAGATACTCAGAAAGATGCAAATAATTTGCTAGACTGTAAAAAATACGGGGTTGAAAAACAAAGTACATAATATCAGCTAGTATAAGAGATATGAAAGATGAAACAAGTGCAGTACAAGAACAAGATTTAGTACTAGTAGGTATTATAGACCGAAAACAGAAGTGCCATAACAAAACAAAATAAACATAGACAATAAAGTAGAGGGGGAAGGGGACAGAGGAAAGGGGAGATGGGTAAGAGTGTAAATATAGGAAGGGTGGATCCAGAGTAAGGTGAAGGACAGGTAAGAGATGAGCTTAAGGTGTATATAAACAGGTACAAGGGCTTAATGCAAGTAGATATTCATGGTGAAGCTTCTTAAAAGCAATGTTTGTTGGGGCAAAATAAATTTCTTGAGGGATAGAATTCCAATACTTAGGAGCAGCATAGGAGAAACCTTTGTGCACCCATGGAGGTCTTATGCCTAGGGATGTGCAGAGGGGTTTGATCTCTTGAGCAAAGTCCATAGGAGGGGGTTTGCAAGTGAAGTAAAGAGGCAAGGGATTGAGGAAGGCCAGATCTTGTTATACTGTCAATTAGAGCACCGTAGGAGAGGAGAAGGTGAGCAGAAGGACTAGGCCATTTTAGATCAGCATAGAGCTGACAGTGATGTTTGTACAGAGGAGAGGCAGAAGCATAATGCCAAATATTATTATAGGTGGTATCCCATGAATGAAGGGAGGTCTTAGTTGCACCTAGGAAGGTAACTGAGCCATATGCCAAAGATGGGAGCAGAAAACCTTGTGCAACAGCGATTCTGGCCGATGGAGTGAGGGCATATCTAGTACGGTTAGTTCCACCAATTTTTGCATTAACAGATTTACAAATAGCACTGATGTGGAGATCGAACTCCAGAGATTCATCAAGGAGAATGCCTAGATATTTGAAGGAAGTAGTGTTGACTAAGAGGGAATTATCAGCACAGGTGATTTTGAAGAAGTCTCGATTTTCTTTTAGTTTAGCAGGGGAGCCAAATAGCATGGAATGAGTTTTACTCATAGTAAGAAAAACGTGATTCACCGACAGCCAGGATTGTATGTTTAGGAAGTCAGAGGCAAGGGAGTGGTTTATTTCTGATACATTTCTGGCGCTATAATAGAGGACCAGGTCATCCGCATAGATCAAAGACGAACAGGTAAGTGCCTGAGATGGAAGGTCATTAATAAAAATAGTGAAAAGTAGGGGGTCAAGTATTGAGTCCTGAGGAATGCCTACCTGTATAGATGACAGATCAGACATGGCTGAGTTGAAAACGACAGCATGCTGCCGATTCGACAGATAGCTATAGAACCAGTTAACCGATTCTACTGAGAATCCAAGGGAGATGAGTTTTGTAAGGAGAAAGGTATGATTAACCAAGTCAAATGCCTTGGTTAGATCAATGAAAATGGCACCTGTCAGGAGACCAGAATCCATGGCAGAATAAATGTCATTGGTAAGTTTTAGGAGGGCTGTGGAAGTACTATGGCCTTTACAGAAGCCATGCTGTGAACCAGTGAGGAGATTGTGTTGCTTTAGATACTCAATGATTTGGGTTGCCACTAATTTTTCTAAGATTTTACTAAGCACAGAAAGGATAGCAATGGGCTGATAATTAGCCATATCTTTCGCATCACCTCTTTTTAGGATGGGGGTTATTTTGGCTATCTTCCATATGTTGTGGATTACACCATGGGATAGTGACAAGTTAAAGATTTTAGTCAAAGAAAAGGCTATGAGAGGGGCTGCAGCTTTCAGGAGCCTAGGTTCCAAACTGTCAGCACCAGAGCTAGTGGTGTCTGAGATAAAGAGTAGCATCTTTAGGACTTCAATTCTTGTAACGGTCCGAAACCTGAAAAGTGGATGAGAGAGTGTAGGTTCGGTAACCACAGGAGTAGAGGAAGTGTGAATAGTGGGAAAGGAGGCAGAGTAGCATGTTAGATCCAAGAAATGACAGTTGAAAGAGTTAGCAATAGTCATTGGATTGTTACAGTGTACTCCGTTTAGTAGCACGTCATTTGAGGAGCTTGGCTTATTTGTTCCAAGAAGAGCTTTGATGACTGACCAGAATTTTTTCCAGTCGCCTCCAGCTTTTATTAGTAGATCTTTACAGAAGGTGCTTTTGGCATATCAAGTATTCCTTTTGCAAGAGTTTCTCAGGGCCCTATAGTGATTATAATCATGCTGTTGCCCAGAGGCCTTGAAAAGCCACCAACTTTTGTCCCTAGCCCGGAGTTGGGTAAGAAGGTCTTTAGTGAGCCACTTAGTTTGTGTGCCACAAATGCGGCATGTGACATGAGGAACATGAAGGTCCTGAAGACACTCAAACTTTTTGAGGAAGTAGTCAAGGGCAGTTTGAACATCTGAGGAGGTAAAGAAGGGTGACCATTCAACCATAGTTAGGTCCTGCAGAAACTGAGCCTGATGAAAATTAGCCAAATTTCAGAAGGTGATTAATTTTGGGGAAGGAGATGGTTGTCTAGCAGCATGCCAGATGCAAACAATTGGGGAGTGGTCACTTATCAAATCAGCAAGGGTACCAGCAGAGACGACACTGTCAAGACAGTTCATAAGGACCCAATCAATTAGAGTGCTAGATTGGGGGGGGTGACCCTAGTTGGGTCAGCGATCAATTGATGAAGGTTGTGGCCTTGCACTAAGGTGTGGAGGAACTGACAGGACTTACTGGACCAGTTAAGGTTTAAGTCACCTAGGATGATGACTTCATTACGCCCAACGGCTGTGTCCACCAAGGAAAGGAGTTCGACCAGACCAGAGACACCACCCATGGGAGGGTTATAGCCACACACTATGTGTAGCCTTTTAGAACCAAGTTGAAGAGTAGCATGAATAAATTCACAGTGTGAGAGGGTGGGAGAGACGTTACGATGTAGAGAGAGGTGAGGTTTTTAAAAGATTGCAGCACCTCCATCACGTTTAGAAGAGGACCTATCTTGCTTCATAATTTTGTAGTTAGGAAGAAGGCTTAGGTGATCAGGGGTAGAGGGCTGCAGCCAGGTCTCAGACAAGCAGAGAATGTCAGGATCATATAGAGCAGTCCACGCCTCAAGTTCTGTTAGATTATGGGGAAGAATCCTTATGTTCATGTGAACAATACGCAGACCCTTAGCATCAATAAAGTTTTTTTTTATTATCATTCCAAGAGGTGTTTGTGTGGGAGATGTTAGTTCCTGGCTGTGGGTTTGGTTCAATATCCCCAGATAAAATAAGTACCAGGATGAGCAAGTACCACAACTTCCGATGGATAAAAGTGGTAGGTAGGGTGGAAATGCAAAGAAAGAGGTTTTGTAATAAGTAGGCAGCATGGTAAGCAATCCTATTAGGGTCAAAGAACGGAGAAGTGGCTAGTGGCATATGGGATATAATAAGTATGTTAGAGAAAGTGTAATCTTTGGGGTAAAAGTGGGGACTATTTGTAGAAGATGGACAACTAACCTCCAGGATCCACACAATGGGAGCAAGAACAGAAGCTACCAGAAATAAAGCATGGAGGAAAGATATCCAATAGTTAGGATGAGGGGTAGACATTTTAAGAGGAGTAAGCAATAAGGAGGTGGTGGTGATAAGAGAAAAGGAGTAGCAAAAGATTAAGGTGCAGAAAATGCACAGAAACAAACTAGTTATTTGGCTGGGAAGTAGAAGATCACACAGGATTTATAAGAATTCAAATGCCCTGTAGTGGCAGTGGAATATAATGTGCAAATGAGAAAGTAGGAAGATAGTTAAAATAACATCCACTCCCACTGGGTGTGGCAATGGGCCACCACAATTATATAACTAATGCCAGCCAAGGGTGGGAGTGGTGGGGAGCGGGTAGAGAGCAGCCACAAAGCGGCTATGGGGCAACTGAAGAGTCAGCTGCCCATTTGCAGACCATGTGCAGTCCTGACCCTATGGAGAAGCCTTGCAGTGAGGTGAGACCAGAAGTCAGCAATTCAGCAGTGATACTTTGTCCAACCAAGAGCAGTATAACGAAGTCCAGCTAAGGGGTCTAGTAGTAAGACTTGAGCAAAACTGTGCTTAGGGCAGCCTGTGGAAGTACACAGCAAGCCAGATTGCCTAGTGCTGCTAGGGAATATTTGAAACTGGCACCAGGTTTGTAGAAGCATTTGCTAGTATATCGAGAATCTTACCATTGAAATGGGAACTAGCAGCACTAACCCTCATTTGGGCAGGTTCTTAACTTTTTTTAAAGTGCTCTGTATCAACAGCTTGTGACGGGAGAAAGCTCCTTTTCTAATTTCAGGGCTAAATTGTTCCAGGCATTTCAGTTCAAAAAAGGCACCAAGATTTAAATCTGGGGACAAAGGGCTTCAGCCTCGTATGCTAGCAAAAGTTCCACGAGGCAAGGAGGTTGGCAAATTACCTGGGATCCTCAGGCGAGCATCACAGCATGCTCCAAGGCAGGGAAGCCCTCCTTGAGCAGGGGCTGGGATCCTCAGGGCGAGCATTGCAGTGTGCTCCAAGGCAGGGGAAGGCCTCCTTGAGTGGGGGATGGGATCCTCAGGGCAAGCATCGCAGTGTGCTCCAGGGCAGGGAAGCCCTCCTTGAGCAGGGGCTGGGATCCTCAGGGCGAGCATTGCAGTGTGCTCCAGGGCAGGGAAGCCCTCCTTGAGCAGGGGCTGGGATCCTCAGGGCAAGCATCGCAGCATGCCCCAGGGCAGGGAAGCCATCCTTGAGCAGGGGCTGGGATCCTCAGGTCGAGCATCACAGCGTGCTCCAGGGCAGGGAAGCCTTCCTTGAGCAGGGGCTAGGAGGACCTCCAGTATGCTAACTGGCAGAAACTTTACCTGTGGAAGAGGCACACGAGGTACTTCATAAAATACTCACCAAAACCCTAGACCTCCATGCTCCAGTTACCAAAAGCAGAACCAAAAGAAAATCATGTCCCTGGTTCATGGATAACCTAAAGGCTGCCTTATGGCATAGGGATGCTCTTTGGAAAAGAGCCAGTAAGTCTAAATTGGCCACAGACTGGTCTGCTTTCCAAACTACAAGGAATTTCTGCATGAAAACTATCAGAGCTGTGAAGTCTAGTTATTTCTGCTCTGAACTTAACGCATCCACTAACTCTGCTACTAAGTTTTGGAAAACTTTAAGGGATGTAGAAGGCCATAACAGTGCTGGCACACTTCCCCACAAAATTTCGACTGGTGGTACCCACACTACAGATAAAAATTAGATCCTTGACCTCCTTAACAATCACTTTGCCACAGCAGGAATGGCTTTTGATACCTCCCCAGCAAATGCCATTAGGGTACAGTTCCTTAGTCAGTTTGCCATGATCCAGAATCTATTGACCCTTGCCACTCTTTCTCCTTCTGTCCATCCGGTCACCGTCAAACAGGTTGAGGATCTCCTTCTTCAACTTGATACTAAGAAAAGTTGGGGCGCGGATATAATTGATCCTTTCTCCCTAAAGTTGGCCTACTATATTTTGGCTCACCCTATTACCCACCTTTTCAATTTGTCTCTCAATCAGAGCTCCCTCCCCAAGGTCTGGAAAATTTCCCATGTCATCCCTCTATTCAAATGAGGGGACCTCTGTGACCTAAATAATAACAGCCCAATCTCCTTGCTCCCAGCCTTGTCAAAACTATTGGAGAAGGTAGTAAATGAACAGCTCAGATCTCATCTGTAAAGTTTTAATCTACTAAACCCAATTCAGTCCAGTTTCCATCCCATTCATAGTACCTCCACTACCCTTGCTAAGGTTATAAATGACTGGCAGTCTGCACTTGATAGCAAACAATACATATGCACCTTGTTTCCTGACCTTAGCAAGGCTTTCAACACGGTGGACCACGATTTGCTGCTGGTGTCCCTGAAGAAAGTTGGGGTGGACAACTTGGCCCTAAGTTGGTTCGCAAACTATCTTATGGACAGAGAGCAGCAGATCAAGGCTGAAGGAGATCTATCACCAAAAAAAATGCTCCTTAGAGGTGTCCCCCAAGGATTCATGCTTGGTCCACTTCTTTTTGCCATTTATATTAATCAAATGGACACTAGCCTAAAGTCATCTAGTATCCATCTCTTCGCTGATGATACAGTGCTATACATTGACAGACCAACTCCGTATCAAGCCATTTTGGACCTCCAGAATGATTCTGACATCCTCCAAAAAATCTACTCAACTTGAAACTCCTGCTCAATGCCAAAAAAATTAAGGCCATGATTTTCTATCCACTGGCCCCTCATCTCAAAAAAAAAACAAAAAACCCAGATACGGTTCCTCACATAAGCACCCTTTTGGGAGAAGCCCTGGAGTTGGTGGAACAATTCAAATACCTGGGGGTCTGGATTGACTACAAATTGTCCTTCATTGATCACATTGAAGAACTCACTAAGAAACTGCATAAAAGGCTTGGTATTTTCTTCAGGATCAAGCACTCACTAACCCAGGAGGCAAGAAAACTCCTAGTCCAAGCTACATTCTTGCTTCTCCTAGACTATGCAGACTTCCTATGTGGCCATAGTACTAGCACAGCTCTCTCCAAGCTTGATACCCTATACCACAGAGCCCTTAGGTTAATTTTGGATGGACCTTATGACACGCACCACTGTATCCTCTATTCTTCCATAGGCTGGAGCTCCCTTAGCTTCAGGAGGCAAAAGAGTGTTATTCTATGGACATATTAGGCAATCAGCCATAAATTACCTCAGTACCTCACAAGCTGCCTAACTCCCTGCATCCCTAGTGCCTATTCTCTCAGAAGTCTTACCATCTTATCTCTGGCTATCCCTACAGTTAAAACGCGCTTTGGAAGAGTCTCAATAAGCTTCACTCTTCCTACGCTCTGGAATAAGATCCAGAAAAGCTTAATGCTCGCTTCCCCTGTCACGTTCTCCCTCTTCAAATCCTTGTTGCTGAGGACCATCTCTGAGTTCTGTCCTTGCTTCAAGTTAAGGTCTTAACATCATGATTTGTTACTGCTTTAAATTCTGGACTTAAACCTCAACCATTGTCTGAGGCGTCATTTAAGTCCTCCTTCTGTCATTGTCTAAATCAAGGTCCCAACATTACGATCTGTCTTTGCTTCAAATATTGGACTTGACCCCAACCATTGCCTGTGACATCTGTTGTGTTTCTCCCTTAGAACAGTCCTTCCTCCCTAGGCCATCATGTCCAACCATCTCCTATCTCATCTGACCTTCCCTCCCCACTGCCTATACCCCTTCCCCTTCCCACCCCACTTGCCAGGCCATGCCTACAGTATTTGCTAAAGGACTCTTACATCTCAGTCTTCTTCGCACTTTGATGCTAGAGGAACTGCCACTCCTGCTCACTATGACTCCTCCCATGATGTTTACTGTATAAACCTTAACTCAATACTTTACATCCATATATCTGTATCTATGCAATTGTATTTAAATGGCACTACCTCCTGTTGAACCTATTGCTATGATCTGGTGGAAGTATCTTGTTACATGTGAAGGTTATATGTTATTATATTATTACTACTATGTAATTGTTATGTACATTAATTCAAACTGTTATGTCTTAACCCTGTTGGCAATTGTTTTGCCCCAGGTCCATCTTGTAAATGAGCTTGTCTCAATGATGTTCCATCTGGCAAAATAAAGATTTTGATTGATTGATTGATTGATATGTGGAAGGCTAAGAAGGCATTACCAAAACAAACACTTTCTAAACACAGGCCATTTATTTTCAGTCAATCAATCAATCAATCGAAGTCTTTATTTATCCAGGCAGTCATCGTTGAGCAATGCTCATTTGCAGGATGGACCTGGTTAGAACATGTGCACAAGGCCGAACATACCACACAGTGATAATACATTCACAATATGGGCAGAGCCACATGATAATATTACATATGAGTAAAAGGCACACCGAGTACTATAAGTATAGATAATACAATGCATGGGTTCGTATGGACGTAAGATAGTACAGGCAGGGTACCAGGTACAATACACATATACATGCTGAATGGTGACTACAGCAACAGGCTAGGAAGGTAATAGATAACAAGGAGGGGGAAGGAGGAAAGTTCAAGGGAGTATTAAGGGGAACGGTGGAATGCTGGGTGCAAGGGGTGGAGGTGGAAGCAGCTAAAGGGGTATCTCAAACCAGAGGGTTGGGGGAGCTGCAACCAAAGAAGGGAGACTGGGAGAGGGGTTTTATTTTTTAGTTACCAGGACAGCTTAAAGAGGAAATACCAAGTTTTTATGAGTAACCTGGGGGACTGAAACATAGAAACATAGAAGGTGATGGCAGATAAGAACCGAAAGGCCCATCCAGTCTTCCCATTTCTTTTTCCACCTTATGAATGTGCCATCGGCCTTTGCTTTGTCAATGGCCTATCTATTCATACTCATCTGTACTGCTCCCTTATGCCTATCCCATGCCTGTTTGAAGCCCTGCACTGTGTACATATCCACCACTTCCTTAGGTAGACCGATCCATGCATCCACCACCCTTTCTGTGAAAAATAACTTCCTCACATTACCCCTTAATCAGCCTTCCTTTAATCTGATGCTGTGTCCCTTTGTCCTGCTATTTTTCTTATATTGAAACATGTAAGACTCATTCACCTTGTTAATGCCCTTAAGATGTTTGAATGTTTCGATCATATCAGAACATTACAGTGTCAGTGGCTCAGTAGGTAGCACTCTCGCTTCAGAGGCCGGGAGATCAGAGGGCTGTGGGTTCAGTTCCCACAGCTGACACTTGAGTTAATATCCCAGTACTGACACTGTAGTGCAGCATGAGAGGGGTGATGCACTTCTGAGGTGCCGTCTTTCAGATGAGACGTTAAACTGAGGTCCCATCTGCCTAGATTGGTGGTAGTTCAGGTGGATGTTAAAGATCCCATGGCACTTATCGAAAAGAGTAGGGGAATTTCCCCGGTGTCCTGGCCAAATTTCCCTCATTCACTAAAAATACCACCAACAGCTTAATCTGGTTCAAGATCAGTTGGCATTCATCTGTATCCCCCTCCCCCGGGTCATGCTCATAAATAAATATCACCTCTCTCTCCCTCCTTTGCTCTAGGGTATACATATTGAGCTTTGTTAATCTGTCCTCATATGTTTTCTGATGCAGTCTCTGCACCATTTTGGTTGCCCTTCTCTGGACTGCCTCAAATTGGTTAATGTCCTTGTGAAGGTGTGGCCTCCAGTACTGCACACAGTACTCCAGATGGGGCCTAACCAGTGTCTTGTAAAGAGGGATTATTACCTCCCTCTTACGACTTGTGATACCCCTACTAATACACCCCAACATCTCCCTAGACTTACCTACTGCTTTAGTGATCTGCTTGGATGATTTAAGGTCATCTGTGATGATGATGCCCAAGTGTCTTTCTTCCCTTGTGACTGCCAGCAACTCGCCTCCCAGCCTATAGGTGGCTTCAGGGTTTCTGTTCCCTATGTGCATGATCTTGCACTTCTTTGCATTACACCCCATTTGCCACTCTTCTGACCATTTTGCCAGTTTATCCAGATCTCTTTTCATTCTGCCCACCCCATCTGGATCATCTACTCTGTTGCAGATCTTGGTGTCATCTGCAAAAAGACAAACCTTACCCTCCAGTCCATCTGCAATGTCACTGATGAAGATATTGAAGAGGACTGTCCCCAAGACTGATCCCTGAGGTACCCCACTTGTGACTTGCATCTCTTCTGACTGTATACCATTTACCACCACTCTGTTTTCTGCCTGTCAACCAGTTTGCCACCCAGTTGACCAACTTCTGACCCACCCCGAGCCTACCCAGCTCATTAATCAATCTTCTATGTGAAACAGTATCGAATGCATTGCTGAAGTCAAGGTAGGCGACATCAACTGCTCCCCTTTGGTCCACCACTCTGGTTACCTAGTCAAAGAAATCTAATGAGATTAGTTTGACAGGACCTTCCTGTTGTAAACCCATGCTGTCTTGGATCCTGTGCTCCTATGGATTCCAGTTGTTGCACTATCCTGTCCTTATGGAGTGCCTCCATAATCTTGCCCACTACTGAGGTAAGACTGACTGGTCTGTAGTTCCCTGCCTCCTTCCTGCTACCACTTTTGTGGAGCGGGATCACATGAGCCCTTCTCCAGTCTTCTGAGACCTCTCCTGTGCTCAGAGACTGACTAAACAGTTCTGATAATGGCTCTGCTAGTTCTTCCCTTAGCTCCTTTAGTACCCTGGGATGTATGTCATCAGCTCCCATTGCCTTGTTCACCCGGAGCTTATCGAGCTCTTGTAGGACCCTTTCTTTGATAAAGGGACTTGTGCATACCTCCCTCCCTCCCCCTGTGTCCATGGTGCTAAGCTGTGGGCCCTGCTCTACCTTCTCTTCAGTAAATACTGAGCAGAAGTATCTATTTAGGATAGATGCTTTTACATGGTCCTCCTCCTCCCATGCCTCCTTGTTCCCTTTGATCTTAGCAATACCCCCTCTGGACTTTCTCCTTTCACTAATGTGTCTATAGAAAGTCTTGTCACCTTATTTTACTGTTTGTGCTAGAGTTTCCTCAGTTTGGGCCTTTGCCTGCCTTACTGCCTTCCCTGCTTCCCCTAGGGAAGTTTAGTATGCCTCCCTATCTTCATCCCACTGCATTCCCTTATATTTCGTGAAGGGCAGCCTTTTGGCTCTGACCTTTTCTGTTACTGTTTTTGAGAACCAAAGTGGTTTCCTTCTTCTTTTGCACTTCCTTTTCTCTCTAACACAATGGGATGTTGCTTCAAGGATTGCATCCTTAATGCTTGTCCACTTTGCCAGTACCCCTCACATGTATTTCTTCTTGCCAGAGCTAGCTTAACTCTGTTGGCCATTTTATCAAAGTCAGCTCCTCTGAAGTCCCATATTTTCCCTTGGAATGGGATTATTTAGTTCTAGTGGCCAAATTGAACCATACCATGTGATGGTCACTGGCCCCCAGGTGACCTTCTACCTGGAGATCTGCCATCCTTTCTTTGTTAGTCAGTACTAGATCTAGGATAGCCCTGTCTCCTGTGGGTTGTTGCGCCAGTTGTTTGAGGCCCTCCCCCTGCAGGGAATCCACTATGTGTCTAGTTCTGGCAGATGTTCCTGCTGGTATTGACCAATTTGTATCTGGCATTTTGAAGTTTCCCATTATCAAAACCTCCCCTTTAGCTCTCACATTTTGTATATCTTCTAACAGTAATGTGTCTATGTCCTCCACCTGGTCTGGAGGTCTGTAGACAATCCCAGTTCATATGGCTGTCCCATTTCCTATTTCCATGGTGACCCACAATTCTTCTGGCTCCTTATGTGTATTCTGAATTTCTGTAGCTTTGATACTTTCATTGACATAAAGGGCCAATCCATCCCCTCTTTTTGTACCTCTGTCTCTTCTGAACAGTACATAGTCGGGTACTGAAGTCTCCCAATTGTGGTTACTGGTAAACCATGTCTCGCTAATGGCTACTATGTCCAGTCAATACTTTAAAGTTAATAGTTATGGAAACAAGAATCTCCAACATTGCCTCAAACACTGTATGTTTACAAAGATTGGAATCATATAGCAACACTAGAAACAGCTTTAGAAAGGGTCTACTTAGACTGAGGTTTTGTGTGTGTGTGTGTGTGTGTGGGTGTGTGTGTGTGTGGGTGGCGGGGGAGAACGGTGACATATGAAAGCAAAGAAGAGTCTAGCAGTCACAGGGTCTTTGTAGATGGTCCAGCATGGCTCTTTTTATGGATCTGCTGCTGTCCTGCTCCTAGGAAGCCACCTAATGGGTGGCTTGTGGGTGTGTTTCATCAACATCAGTACAATTGTCTTCAGGCTCCATGGCTCTGGTCAGTGCTCCACATTCCCTTCGCTGACCTCTGCATTTAAAAGACTGTACCTGGAGACATGGACTGAGCCATCAAGACCTGTGGCTCTCCCTTCCCCTTGACACATGTCTTGCCTACATTTCAAGCTGGCCCACCCAATGCTGCTATCCTTCTCCTGGGAAACCACCATTCAGGTGGTTTGTGGCCTGTGATCTCTCCCTCTCCCTATTTCTGCAGTTACTCACAAGCAGCCCTTCTGCAGTGCAGCCCTTCTACATGAATGACCAAGTGCAAAAGACATTGAGGAGTCTGCCTGGAGTCTGCTGTGATTCAGCCATTTGGCTGGCCGTACTGCACCTGAATCCAGCCTCTTTCTGACCTAGCTGCTACTCTACTTTGCTCAGTAAGTACCTATTTTAAGTAACTGTGAATCTCCTGCCTAGTGTAGAACTGCATTGTTAATCCCTCATGCTACTTGTATGTACCTGTTTTTATAACCTGACATGCTCCCTGGACAGGTAGTTTTATGTTTTTTTACCCTCAGTGCTATCTGTCTATTGTCATTTTATTTTCATTGTTGTCCACTGCTCAATCTCCCTAGCCGGAACTATGAGTACCAATGTTCATACTCCACAAGGGATGTTGTAAGTTTTGAATTTGGACGTAAAGCCCTTTGATAGGGTAATGGTCAAAGAATGAAACAAAAGAACCTGGTTAAATGCTGCCATGCTGGTTGTGAGAGAGCCAAGATATTAAAGGACAGTCACTACTTTAATCCATCCATTTTTGTTGGGAAGTGAGAGTTCCTAGCTGTATTGGGACTAACTTGCATTGGAAATGAGAGCCCCACTGCAATTCTACTGACAATTGGAAAGTATTTGGACTAAAGTGCACTGCAGACATTTGAGAATTTTGTAACAATTTAGTGGACTGCCTGTTATAAATTGTTATGTGGGTTTGGATGGGTTGGGGAGGTTCTTGGTGTGATTATATTAGTGTGACTGGTTGTGTGAGTGATTGGGTGTATGTGTGGTTGGGGAACTTTTGTTAGGCATTAAGTTTATTTTAATATTTTGTTGGGGATTTATTTTAGTAATTTTTGGGTACAGTGGGATTAGTGCAATAAATAGTCAGAATGTGTTTGGGTTATAGGCCTAGAAGTTGCAGCTACTCACCAGCCTACCTGTGTGACCTTCACCCTTTTGAGCTTCCCCTGCTACCTACAGAAACATATAGGAGGTGAAGGTCACTGGGGATTGCACTTCGGGGGGGAGGATTATGTGAGTGACTGCTGGGGAGTCACAAATATGGGTGGTGAGGCCCAGGAGGTGCTCTGGGGTGAAATGGGAATTGGAGAGGGGTCCATCTTGTCCGATTCCCATACTCAAGGGCTCCACAGTTAATTGTGGGCAGGAGGCTGTTCCAGCAGCCTTTCCTCATCCTACTCAGGCTGTGTTGTTCAATGCCAGGTCGATGAGGAACAAGACTGCAATAATAGTGGAGTTGGTTTCCTCTGTAGAACTGGCTTGCATCACAGAGACCTGGCTGGATGAAAATGTTGCTCCCATTTTAGAGGTAGCGGTGCTGTCCGGGTACTCTGTGATACACAGCCTGAGGAAGGACTGCAGAGGTGGGGGAATGGCCATATGTTTTAAATCCAGCTTGGGCCTCATGGTGCTACTGGTGGATTCTATTTTTGAAAATAGAGGGGGTGCTGTTCAAAGGCAATGCGAGGAAGTATTTTTTTCACAGTGAGGTTGGTGGACACATGGAACGGCCTTCTTGAGGAGGTCATGGGATCAAAAACAGTGGGGGAGTTCAAGAATGCATGGGACAGACATAAGACAATTCTGGTGGGGGTTGGAAGCAGTAGGCTGTTGGTTAACTAGGATCTGCAGCTTATTCAATAGGTAGGGAACTGGGCAGACTAGGTGCGTCAAGCGGTCCTTATCTGCTGTCAAAGTCTATGTTTCTATGCTTCTACCAGGTCATTTTAAAGTGTTGCCATGCGAGGGGGTCCTGGTGCAGGCTACAGGATCCTTCTTATTTACAGCCCGCTGGGCGGGGAGAGGGAATTCCTGCAGGAGGTCGGAGACTTCATCACCAGCCTGGTGTTGGAGTCCTCCAGATGGCTAATTCTGTGGGATTTCAGTGATTGGGTCGATGATGGACTTTTGTCATTTGGTTGCAATCTCCTGGAGAGCATGGAAGCTCTGGGCCTACCACAAGTTATCAACTCAGCGACCCACTCACATGGTCACACACTGGACCTGGTGTCACTCTGGGTCTTGGGGCCAATGACCTCAAGATTGATCCAGTCATTTGGTCGGATCATAGCACTATGGGGTTCTCATTTGGGGCCCTCTGTAAGGGTCCATCCTCTGTGGAGATGGTCTAGTTCTGCCCTTTATGGGGATTGTCCCCATCAGGCCTCCAGGCAGTGTTGGACCTATAGGGTGTGGAGTCTGCATATGCGATCAGGCTGGAGGAAGCAGTGGCAGCCTATAATAGGGCAATCACTGTGGCCTTCGATTCAATTTCACCCATCCATGTCCAAGCCTTATCTACTTGTCCTGGTTAGATGGGGAGCTCAGGGAGTTAAAGATTAAGGGCTGGAGGTTGGAGGAGCGCTAGTGGAGATCAGGGCTGATGGAGGACAAATTGGCCTTGAAGTCACATTATGATAACTATCAAGGGGCAATCTTCCCAAAAAAGGCAGGTGTTTTGTCAAGGGAGATTGCTGAGGCAAGGAACAGACCAGCTCAGCTCTTCGACGCGGTGGATAGGCTATTATGCCCAGCCTACCTTAGTTTGGGAGGAGCAGGTTCTAGCACAAGGTGTGAAGAGTTTGCTCTGTTCTTTGCTGACAAAGTGATCTCTTTCAAAGCCGAGCTGTCTTCCAGTGTCACTCATAGGGGTTGCAGTGTTTATCTGGGGAAGTGTCGCGGTACTCCTCTTGTTTGGGCTGAGTTACCCAGCTTCACCTGTCCTGTGCACCTGGTAACCAGATGGCAGACTCGGTGTTTTAACACCTGCCTGAATGAAATCCAGAACTAGATGGCCCACAACTGGTTATGACTCAACCCTGACAAGACAGAGGTACTGGTGGTGGAGGCAGGTCATTGCTGGGTTGAGGATGACTTGGACATTCCTCTGGTCTAGTACTGGGGGTGTTCTCGTGGCCCCTTCCATTCATTTTTGTTTTATTTATTTATTGAGTCTTGGATTACAACACCTTTGAGGAATACAACTAATTTACAAAGTTTCCACGTCAGTAGTACAAAAAAACAGAACAAGGTAAACAATAGATAAGTAAATAGCAAACATCAAGAATATACTTTAAAAAAGACGAATACATCGAAAGCAATCAAAATAGCACCGAATGTTACTCAATGTAACAGTAGAATGGGCTAGAGGAGAGGGAAGACTGGGAGGCCTTTTCAAAATCTAGGAGAGAAAGTATTGGGGTGTAACGTGGGGGGTGGGAGAAACAAGAGGAGGAAGGAGAAGAGTTGCACAGGGAGGTGGAATGGGATGGAGTGGAGTTGCAAAGGAGGTGATGGGGATAGAGAGATGAGGAGAGGGGGAGGTGGAAGGAGGGGAATGGGGAGAGTGCAGAGAGAAGGGGGGAGTGCTGACAAAGTGAGGTGGAGGAAGACAAATTAATAGTTGAAGCTTGGATCTCCCTTTACAAGCCAGGCATACTGTGACTGTCTGAAACATGGCTAAAATCCTCTATATCTGATTCTCATTGTTCGGTGCCATCCTATACCTCCTATGGAAGGACAGATCATCCTCTAAAAGGGGGGGGTGGCGTAGCTATCTATTTCAAAAACCACCTTCATCTCACTGCCCTGAACACTGATCCTCTAACACACTGTGAGTCGCTACATTCACTCCTCACTCTTGGGAATAAAAAACTTCATATCAAATGTGCCTATAACCCACCAAACAGTGGCCTCACTGGCCTGGGTGAGCTACTAAACCAAACATCCCTACTCTCCAGTAAGAATGAAAGGATCTTTCTAGGTGACTTCAACCTAAACTGGCTAGGGAAATACCAGATCACCTTGCTCACCAAGATCCAGAGCCATAACCTCCATCAACTTATTACTGAACCCACTAGGTGTTCCTCTCACTCTAACTCAAGCACCCTTATTGACCGGATGTTAGCAAACTGCCCCGAGCACATCCAGTCTGCCGGCACACTTGCAGATGACATCTCGGACCACTCCCCTATTTTCAGCTTCTGGGAATCAGCCTCCCCCCTTCCAGAAAAACTGCGCCTCATCACTTTTCGCAACTATGCCAACCTGGAGCAGCACAATTTTCTCCAAGATGTAGCCAACATTGATTGTCTGACCTCTACAATGCTCAAGATGTCCAGTCTGCACTGGCCATTTTCATCACTAAATTCTCAACACTGCCGGATCATCACTCCCCTCTAATAACCCGCCGTGTCAAGGGAAAACACACTAGATGGCTCAAAAAGGATCTACTAACCAAAATAAAAGAGAGAGACAGGAGCTGAAGCTGTTACAAGTCCTCTGGACTCCCAGAGGACAATAACGCCTATATGATGTTAAGGAATGCCTGCAAAAAGGCTATAAGATCTGCGAAGAGCTCTTACTGCAAAAACCTTCTAACCAATGCCTCGGATGACCCCAAAACGTTCTGGTCCCACATCAAAACTTTCCTGGGATCTACTGAGTCATCTACCCCTAATGATATGATCCTTAATGGAACTCACTGCAACAATCCTCAGACCATTGCAAACTTCCTTAATAATCAGTTCTCAGACCTAACTAAATTCATATACTCTTTCCCCATCACACAACAAGTGTCCCCAGCTTTTTCTAACAAAGTACCTGGAGTTCCTCTCTTTCACTTTAGAGCCATTAGCCCGAAGGAGGTAACACAACTTCTTAAGTTGATCTCTGCTAGTACTGCCACAGGCTCAGACTGTATCAAGCCCAGACTACTAAAAATAGCTACCCCTCTCATTGCCACACCTCTGGACAAATTTTTACCCTTTCCTTGTGTCAAAGTAGTGTCCCTGACATTTGGAAGATAGCAAGAGTCACCCCTGTCTTTAACAAGCATTTGTCAATGCCGAATGTTTGCTTGCTGGTATTAGCATTGGAAATGCAGGAGTTAGACAGATGCAGAATAGGAATGGCAGTGAAGTATTGAACTTCACATGAACCCCACCTCCATCCTGTAGAGACAGACAGGATTTGGGGTAAGTGTTTGGGTCATTGCCCATGACGGTCAAGCCATGTCACCTCACCCTATTTTGCAGACATTGACACGTGTTGAGGTGAGTCTTAGGGTGTATAGCTTTACAGTCACCCCATTCCATAAGGACATATGGTGAAATGGGAGCAGCATAGGAGAGTGGGGTGAAGTCTTGGGCCGAAGAGTCCAAGGTACACCTCGATGCCTGTCAGTGGCTGGGGGTGGGGGTGGGATGGGATGAGTAGTACAGTCAGCAATCCAAAGGCACACCCCGATGCCCGTCTGTTTGTACAGGGTAGGACATTATGGTTAGAAACCCTAGTGCCTCAGGCGCTTGTTGGTATTTACAGTACAAATTTTCAACATGGCCTTTTTGTGACCCCACCTCAGGAAAGCATTTGGGACCTCTTCTCATGAAGAGTGGCAGTGTGATTTTGTCAATGTGTCCTGAAAACTGACTTCCAACAGTGACAGTGCCATTCTGCGCCACATGTACGAAAACACAGATCGGGCAGGATATAAAGAATGACAGCTGTACCATCCATAGGGAGGTATGAAGAGATGGCAATGTTGAAAATCTGTAGTGGGAATATTAAAAATGCTTGCACTTCTGAGCATACGTGGAAACTGCATAATGTATGCAAGTAACACAGTCACTTTATAGAGTTTTGTCACCAGATTTTCAACATAGGCATTTTATGACCTGTGCTCATGAACTGTGTCACTGTGATTTTCTTAATGTGTCCCAAACACTGATTTCCCACAGCAACCATGGTATTCTGCGCCAGAACTGCAAAAACACATTTCGACCAGGATGTGAAAAATGACAGCTGTACTGTTCATAAGGAGGTGCGGAACAGTGGCAATGCTGAAAATCTGGAGTTAAAATATTACAAATGTGCAAAGTTATGAGCGTGCCTGGAAACTTCACAATGCACGCTTGTAACACAGTCATTTTATGGACTTTCATCACCAAATTTTCAACATAGGCATTTTAGGACCTCTGCTAATGAACAGTGTCACTGTGATTTTTGTTATGTGTCCCAAAAAATGATTTCCCCACAGCAACCACGCTATTGTGCACCGGAAGTTCGAGAACACATTTTGGCCAGGATGTGAAAAATGACAGCTGTACTATTCATAAGGAGGTGTGGAAAAATGGCAATGTTGAAAATATGGGGCTGGATATTCAAATTGCACCCAAAAAGTGCCGAATAGTAGGAGCAAGCACAAGTCCATTGCGCCCATGCACAATAGACGCGATATTCAAAAGAGGAGCAAGCCAAATTGCGCTAACAGCCAACGTCTGAATATCACACAACTTGCACCATAGCGCAACTAGGAAGGGGAAGTTGAGCAGATACGATGCGCTATAGCGCAACAAGGGCTGCCCAGCTGAGCAACAGGCGCTCGCAAGCACAAGCAGGAGTCCCCAGCAGCAGAGCAATGGAACTGCACAACCAGGGAGGTAGGTATGGGCCCACCACCCATGCCACAGATGGGCACAGGAACACACTGCAGAACTGACAATGCACCCCCACACCCCAAGCACAGCACAACTGGTGGAGGGATGGACTATCCACTGGCCCATGGGGACAAGCAAACAAAGCACAGCTGGGCCATGGTGCCCCATCACACTCACCGGCAAGCTGAGACTGCCACACAAGGAGGGCGGACCACCCCATGGCACAGCAGCCATCCCTGTGCACAGCACACCCTGCACCGTGACCCCAAGACACCCCCCATGAGCAGTGACCACCACTGCAGGAATCCCCATGCATACCACCCCCCCCACTGTCACACTACAACCTCGTGTACCACAGAACCATGCAAGCCAGACTCACCATGAGCACCCAGCAGTGGGTGGCAGCACACGGCAATGCAACAACGGCAGACACAGTGCCAACACACACAATCCCCCTGAGGCATAGCTGAGAGACTGAACATGTGTCACCACAAGAGGTTCCCCACACGGGAAAGGGCATGCCCCTGACACCACCGCCATTGATACAGCACCCTGCACAGTAGACAAGTGTCACAGCGCGACCCACCATGAGCCACAGCAGCCAGCACAGACACCCACAGTGGTGCGTGGAAGCATGCAGCACACCAGATGCAACACAATGCAGGGGCAAACACACACCCATACCCTCAAGGACACTAACACAGGGATGTAGTAGTGTGGCAACCAAGCCCCCAGTGTGGGCCCATGTAAACTGTGCACACACAGCCTGCAGTCCACCATGGCACAGGGGTGACACCCACCCTGTGCATGAACTGTGGCCCTGTACGCCACCAGCATATGCCTGGATCACAAGTCACAGACAGTGGTGCACAGCCCCTGCAACACACACAAGCCACAGCATGGAGGTGGGACAGCAACTGCGGAGGCCACAGTGTCACCCAAGGCAAACATGCACCACACCAGTGATAGGAGGCAACCTAGCATTGTGACAGTCACAGTGGATGACCTGCAGGGACAGCCACCACTGACAAGGCAGCAGACCTCACAGGCCACAGACATGCAAGGGTGTCAGCTGCACAGGCCAAGGACAGGTTGACAGGGGCACAATGGACACATAGCAGGCACCATGGGCCACTGCACACAGTAATGAGATGCACAGAGAACAAGTCACACCACAGATACCGACTGATAGCCACTCCCACACCAGAGACACTTCCCCACGAACACACACACACATACCCATGACTGAACCACCCCAGATGCCATGCACACCACTGCAACTGAGCACCTATAGCCAGCTGCAAATCAGAGACCACCACAGTATTCATATCAAAATACCTGTATTAGAAAACATATAACAACAACAACAACTATGTACAAATATTTACAAACATGGGGTGGAGGGACAGGAACAAGGTGGGGGTGGGCAAGGGTCAGGGGTGAACAAATGGGAGAGGGAAGATGGGGTGTGAGGGTTGGTAAAAGGGGTGAGGTTGTCCGTGGTCACTGGCATCCAGCCTGGTCCTCCACTGCCTAGGGCCATTCCCTGGGTGGCCTCCTTCTCCTCACCCCATGCCGATGGAGATCCCTCAGGATGGCAAGGGACTCTTGCACTATGCGCACCAGATCCTGGATGGACTGCTCAATCTGCAGGAGTATCCGCACACCTAGGACAAGAGATCAGAGTCAATGGGTGTGACTGTCCATCCCCCTGCAGCTCACCCATTATGCATGGCATACAGCCATGTGCCACGCTCCTGTGATGGTGTGCACCTACCCACAGTGACCGTGTCCACAAGACATGCCCAACCAGGCAGCAACAGCCATGTGTACCACTGCACACACCCACCGCCCATGTCCAGCACAGTACAACCAAGGCCGTACAGTAAAGTGGCTATGTGGTGGGCAGGCAGTGCCACAGCCATGTGCCCAGTGCAAGCATGGACCACCATTGATGCACTCCCAGACATGCAGTGCCACTGGACAGTGCTGACTGTCACATGTCACGTGCATGGCAGTGGTGTCCATGGATGGTGGCCATGCCCTGCTTCCCACCCTGTCACACAGCATGCAGTAGCAATCATGGTGTCATGGCACTTACCCTCATCGGGTTGTTGCTGACATTGGGGTTGGTCCCCGACATGCCCCCATGCAGCATCCACCACCCTCTGCTGCTGCTGTGTAACCCTCCTCCGCTCTGCCACACCTGTGGGAGACAAAAGGAGAGAAACACATCAGTACAAACCCAAAGCATATTCCTCCTGCCCCAATGTGTGTGCCCACCCAGCCAGACCCATCCATCCCATACCCTGTAAACACTGCCACAGCCAACCCTAGACCATCCCTCCCCTATGTGCTGGACACATAAGACAGTGTTACCCATATGGACCATACAAGTGCGTAGACGTATCACCCACCTGGACGAGGCACCACGCACCTCCTGGCATGCGACCGCAGACATGCCAGTAGCTCCGGCTCCCTCCATCTCAGGTCCCCATACCGGTGCCTGCACTGCTTGGCCATCCTCCTGTGGCCGGTGGCCACCTCCAGGTCAGTGGCCACCTCTCGCCAGACCTGGGTCCTGGCCCTGTCCAGTGGCACCTCAGCAAACAGTGGGCCATAGTGTGGCTCCACAATGACCACAAGGTTGGCCAGCTCAAGGGCACTCCACTGAGGGGCTCTCCTGCGTGCCATCTCAAGTACTATAGTAGGCAATATGGTACTCCGCAGCACAGCAACCCCACGTGGAAGTGCTGCGCAGTACATAGCCGCCATTCCCTATCGTGCTGTCGGTACAGTGCTGACATTCCCTATCATGCTGTCACCGAACAGCACGATACAGCTGCAGCCATACCAGACGTACAGCGCCAAGGGGGCAAAGGTCGGGCACAGGGTCATGGGTCTCTGGCGCAAGGCCACGCACAGTGCCATCAGACGTCTATGCATCTAGTGTGATTGGTTGCCTGTGTGCCATCACCACAGTGAACTATTGCACAGTTGAGCCACAGCACCATGTAGTGACCCTCGCCGTAGCACCACTGGCACAATGGTGGCCATGCCCTGAATTGCCTACCATGCACAGCACATCATCAGCATGGCAGATGCCTGCGTAAGCTACCTGGACATGTGCAGTGCGGTGTACTATGCAGCCACAGAACTGCGCCATTGGCTCAGCACGTTCAACACAATTGCACAAAGCGCAAGAGTGGGACATTCAGCCGTCATATGCAAATCATCTGATCAGCCATTCAATGGTGCAGCAGCGTGATTTGCATCTCATTAAAGTTGCTCCACACCTAATTTGCATGGATTGCGCTATTAAAATGCAACACTGTCCTGCAGTGGCCATATTCGGTAACTGCAGTTTATAGGTGAGTTGCTTGCTGTGTGGTGTTCTGGACTGTGGTCTCAGGGACTTGCTTCGTACTGCACAGTCACAGGTAACCACTGTCACCCATACAGGCTGAAAAATGACCGGGCGTGGACTGGGTGAGGAGGATGATGGTGGGTGGAAGAGGAGGCCCAATTTTACTAAGGCCGAGACGGAGGCACTCTTTGAGGCCTACCTGGATCAGGAGCCACTGCTCAGTGGACGGCGGGGCACCCCTCAGGCCCATGCTGCTGCATGGGAGGGGGTGGCATGTGCCATCAACCTGCACGGCAGCCACCAGCACTCTGTGCAGGAGTGTAAGAAGAAGATGGGTACCGACAGGAGGAGGGTGAAGGAGAAGGTGGCTGCCATCAGGGCGGCATGTGCTGCAACAGGAGGGGGCCAGCCGGAGGTGGTGCAGCTGACTCCGGCAGAGGACAGGCTCGCTGCAAGCATGCAGAGCAGTGCCATTGAGGGCATTCCAGGAGGTGGCTTCCAGACAGGTGGTAGCCCATCACTGCATGGTACGTCATGGTCTGTCGGGGGGGAAGGTAGATCACATGCACTAACGTGTCCTTACTTTCTTTTACAGATCCTGCGTGTCTGCAGGGGTCAGTGGTGGATGGCCTGTCCACTGCGGACATCCTTCTGGAGTTGGAGGAGGGTCCATCCACCTCCGCAGGTAGCCAGCATGCATTGCAACAGTGGGTCCGCCTGGCTGTCAACACTGATGTCGTTGAGACAGGTGTGGGGGAGGCCCTTCCTGTGTCTCAGTGGTCTGGCATCCAAGCATGCCAGCACGCTGTGGCTGTGGCTGTGGCACTGACCTGCACCATTGATGATGCAACGACCATTATGAGCAGTGACATGTGTGTGTCATGGAATGGACACACAGCAGGCCAGCTCACGCCCATGGACCTGGCTGGTTCCGACGTGTGTGCCAGCATGTCAGCAGAGTCCCAGGCTGCACCTGTCAGCACCGGTGGGGCAGCACTGGTGGCTGTTCAGGTCAGTGGCACTGTTGCAGCCACAGCAGTGGAACAACTGATCCCTTGGGCACAGCAGGTGGAGGGGCAGCAGCAGCAGTCACCCACTGGGACTGGGGGTACAGGGTTCAGCGGTGGCATCTGTGCACCACCTGTGGACTTGCCCATACCTGGTCCTGGTGAGCAGCGCCCACTCTCAAGGGGTGCTGAACATCAGGCCCTTCCATACCCTGAGGGACAGGTTGCCGAGGTGGCAGACGACCTCTTTGATGAGCACACCCGCCTGCTGCAGGCATCAGTACAGCAGCAGATGCAGCTTGCAACATCCATGGAGGCACTGTGTGTGGCTCTGGAGTGGGTCGAGGAGTGACACAGCAGGGACACCGATAGGATCCTGTCACAGATTGACCATTTGCGGGAGGATGTGACCTCTGTCATTGACAGGCAAACACAGGCGTTGGTCGCTGTCATGGCCACAATGGGCACACAGTCAGGTGCCCATGTGTCGCTCACACCGCGCAGTTCGCTATACACTCCCCATTCCCGGTGTCGTGCGACACCCACCCTGTCGATGCCGGGTTCAGCTGTGGGCATCCCGAGCACTCCTGGTGCAGGTTTGTTCGGTGTGCTGCAGACACCTGTGCAGGCATGGTCGCATTCACGCAGTGGAACCCCTGGTGGACCAGCGGTGCCAACCAATGAGGCCCGTGCTCAGCCTGCCAGTGCTGCTGGGTCTCAGTGGGGCTGCCCACACATCCGAGGTGGACGTGGCACTGTGCCGCAAGACTGACCTGTCTCCCAGTACGGTCCCTGTCTAGTGCTGCCCTGTGTGCATTGTGTGTTTTGGTGGGCAGTGCACCAGTCAGTGCCCAGCCCTACATGCAGACACATGATCCACCTGCACACCCTCATGACTGCTGTCCACAGGTGCCTGTGCATGATGATGCCTGCATTGCGCTGTACACCAAAGTGCGATGGTGCCCAGGATCTGACACATGCACATAGACAGTCAGCGGACGTGGTGGCCTGTAGACATGTGTGTTGCTAGTGTCTGTGTTCCGGCTCTGTTTTGCACCTGACCCCTGTGCACTGTGTGCCTATTGTGTGTGCATGTGTGTGTGTCCGTCCATGTGGCGTGTTACTGTTCACACCTCCCTGGTTGTATGTGTGTGCTTCTGTGCCCTGCCACTTCCCTTGCCATCATGCACCCCTGGTGTGTTTCCATGTGTATACGTGGGTTGTGCCCTAGCCACTGGTGGTTGCACATGGCCCCATGACTTACCTTTGTTGGCTTAAGTGCTCCTCTGTGACGGTGTCCCGGTGCAGCTGGGCCAGCCGGATCAGTCGGGGGTCCCGTCGTCCAAGGGGGGGCTGCCCATCCCCATCATCACCTGCGTCACCGTCATCCCCATTGCTGTCCCCCTCTTCAACCTGTACAGCTATCCCACAGTCTTTGGCCATGTTGTGCAGGATACAACAGGCCAGGAATATCCCACAGGCCTTTGAGGGGTTATACTGTAGGGCACCGCCAGAGGTGTCCAGGCAACGGAAACGTGCCTTCAGCATCCCAAACACCCACTCAATGATGTTGCTTGTGGTGGCATGTGCCTCATTGAAGCATTGCTGCGATGGGGTCGTGGGCCGCTGGTAGGGTGTGAGCAGCCAGGGACGGAGTGGGTATCCACTGTCACCTGTGTGGAGATAGTGGAGGTTAGTGTCTTGTTCAGTTCTGTGATCTTTATTTACACAATAAATTCATTTTATATGAAACTTTCTGGTGCTGCTTCATTTGTGTTGTTTCAGACTGCCCCAAACCCTGTGTGCCACACCCATGGCACCTGTGGCTTACCCCCCCCCTGCCCACAATTTGTCAGTTCTACGTGCATACTCACCCACTGGATGACCTGTGGGGATGTCCCCACTGTCGAATTGTTGGCACAGTGCCGACTGGTACCATATGAAGGAATCATGTGCTCCCCCAGAGTGCATGGCACAGACATTGATGATGCGCCCACTGGCATCACACACCACCTGGCAGTTGACACTGGCATATCCCTTCCGATTCATGTAGGTGGCCCCATCGGGGCCAGGTGGTGTGCGAATGGCCACATGGGTGCAGTCTATCGCCTAACATGCCAGGCCCATGCTACCCTGTGGAACCCCTGTATGTTTGCTGTGCGCTTGGCCGGTGCTGGGGAAATGGATGTACTCAGCAGCATGTGGCAGCAGTGCGCTGAGGATTGGTGAGGATGCATGACATGGCCGACTGTGTTATGCCTGTGGTGTCCCCTGTTGGTTTCTGGAAGGTACCCATGGCGAGCAAGCACATGCAGGCTGTTACCTTTGTCTCCACTGACAGAGCATGACTCCGTCGTGTGGGTGCCTGCATCACATCACTGCACAGCTCACAGAGCCGCCTCAGTATTGCCCTGTTCAGGTGGTACCAGCCCACAATCTCGACATCTGAGTACAGCTCAAAGCTGGTGCGGGCTCGGTACTGCCTGTTGGGGGCATACCGCCGACGGGCCCTTCCACGACCACGTCCCCCTGCAGCATGCCTTCTCACCCCCTCATTACAGCTTCCATGTGGAAGGTGGCACTGTCCATGTCCCTGGCTTGTTTCCCCCAGCTGTTGTTGCTTTGTTCCCCCTGCTGTCCTGACTGCTACCTCCACTGCACCGGGTACACCTACTGGCCTCTGCTCTCTGTGGCCCCACACACCTTCCCTTGCCCCTATTCTGTTGTCGTGTTTCCCTGGCCTGCCCTCTTTCTCCCTCTTGCTCTGTCTCTCTACCTGCCTCATGCGGCTTCCCTGTAGCGTTTTTGTGCCTCTTTCTTGCTCCTTTTTATTTTGGCTCATTTCCGCTATGGCGCAACTTCCGCCTGCTCCACTGTTGCACATTGCGCAAGTCTTTGAACATCGCACTGCGCACTTTATGCATGGTTCCACCCCCTTCGGTTGCACATGCCTTCATTATCATTTCGCTGTTGCTCAGCATGTTTTCAGTGGCGCAACTGCCTCCTGCTGAATATCGCAGAATGGTGCATTTTCTGACTTGCACTGGTGCAACCCTGTTGTGCATTGAGCAACCCTTTTGAATATCTGGTGCATGGAGTAAAAATATTGCAAATGTGCAAAGTAACGAGCATGCATGGAAACTGCACAATGCACGCTCATAACACATTCATTTTATGGACTTTTGTCATCAAATTTTCAACATAGGCATTTTAGGACCTCTGCTAATGCACAGCATCAGTGTGATTTTCCTAATGTGTCCCGAACATGGATTTCCCACAGGTGAGTGCTGTTCTGTGCCGGAAGTGCAAAAACACATTTGACCGGGATGTGAAAAATGACAGCTATACTGTTCAGAAGGAGGTGTAGACAAATGGCAGTGCTGACAATCTGGAGTGAAAATATTGCAAATGTGCGAAGTTATGAGCATGCGTGGAAACTGTGCAACGCACGCTTGTAACACAGTCATTTTATGGACTTTTCTCACCAAATTTTCAACATAGGTATTTTAGGACGTCTGCTAATGAACAGTGTCACTGTGATTTTCGTAATGTGTCCCGAACATGGATTTCCCACAGCGATCGCTCTATTCTGCGCCAGAACCGCGAAAACACATTTCGGCCAGGATATGAAAAATGACAGCTATACTGTTTATAAGGAGATGCATAAAAATACCAATGTTGAAAATCTGGAGTGAAAATATTACAAGTTCGCGAAGTTACAAGCGTGCATAGCAACTGCGCAACGCACGCTCATATAACAGTCATTTTTTTGATTTTGTCCACTAAATTTGCAACATAGACTTTTTGAGGGCCCACCTCATGAACACTGTCACTGTCATTTCATTTATCAATCTCAAAAGGTGATTCCGTGCAGTGACCGCAAAATCACCTTTCCGGGCCTATTTACGCCATGACAATGAAAGAATTCATGAGCAGGGGTCCCAAAAACCCCATGTTGATAATTTGGTGCCAAAATTTAAAAAAAAATGCCCAAGATATGCATCAAAATTGAAAAAACCCTATTCATTCCATTATTCAGCTTACCGGCATTTCCTCAGTTCGCAGTCGGCTTTCAAGAGTGCAGACGTGTTCCTGGTCCACCGAAGATCATCGCACCAGACTCTGGAGGTAAGTATGGGGTGAAAGGGGTGTGGGGAGGCAAGTTGCGCAGTGGGTTGGTGCGGTTTGAGGGAAGGGGCAGATAGACTACCGAGGGACCGATTTCCTTCTTTACAGGAAAAGAAAAACACATTGCTGGACAGTTTTTGTTTTACAGGGACATTTAACTGGACATTTGGCACACTGGGGAGGGCTCCCAGTGTGCCAACCTACTGTTTTGTTGGGGGGTGTGACTGTAGCTGAAGGGGGATTGGGCACCCCCATCGGCATATAGGGATGCACAGCTTTAGGGGATTGGGCACCCCCTACTGCACAAACATAGGTTTTGTGTGTTTGTGTGTGTGTGTGGGGGGGGAATTAGGCATGGGGAGTGGGCTCCTCCGTCGGCACATCCAAACACTCAGACGGACTGAAGCTGGTGGGGATTGGGGCCCCTGTCGGCAAACAAAGACTGTTTGGAGGGGGGTCACATGCTGCCGAGGGGGATTGGGCACCTCCTCGGCGTGAGGCCTTCATAATATTGTTTGAGAACGTGTTGGCAAGCTGCCCGCCATGTGTTAGGCTAGCTAACGTTCCGCCTTGCAATGACGGATCGCTCCCTCATTGCAGCACAATGACTGATGCTGCAATGACGAGGTGACCCCTGATTGCTGTGGCAAAAATGTTTGTATTTGGCGCACTTTTGGAGACCAGTGTCATCGGCACACTGTGCCTCCATTGGTCCACCACTGCCAAGCCCCCAAATGCAGTGCCTCCCTTGGCTGTAAAAGTGCCATGCCTCCACAACCTGCTTCTCTCCTAAGCTGTCACATAATGTTTCTTGCGCATGTGCACAAGCAAACATAAAAATGGGGACCCCAGTGACCCCTCGAAATATAGGCCAATAGCTATCCTACTGGTGCTAAACAAAATCTTGGAAAAACTAATCACCACTCAAACTATAGAATTTCTTACCAAGCATGACCTTCTAACAACTGCCCAGTACGGCTTCCGAAAAGGTCAGAGCACCTCTACTGCCCTGCTTAAATTTCATCGCTGATAATCTCACTGCTATGGACATGGGTCTCCTAACAGGGGCTGTTTTCATTGACATGATGAAGGCTTTTTACCTGGTGAACCACTCCCTTCTCCTCGTCACCCTGCAATCTATGGGATTTGCATCAAACGTAGTTTGCTGGTTCAACAGCTACCTATCAGATAGGGCCTAAGTTGTTAAATTCAACTCATCTTATTCGGATAAGGCTACAGTGAATGTTGGAGTACCCCAAGGCTCTATTCTAAGACCACTTTTCTTCTTTATATTCTTTATGACATTACCTCCAAACTCTCTGCTGCCTCCTCCTCCTTACTCTATGTGGATGACATTGTCCTCTAAACCAGTGTGAAAAATGTATCGGACATCAATCTATGGCTTTCTGCTGATTTCTAGTGCATTCAAACCTGGTTCTCAGATCATAACCTTGTTCTTAATGAGACCAAAACCCAGTCCATGCTATTTGGTACCCCCCTTGAAACTCAAATCACACCCAAACAATTTTAGGGTCTCATGCCTAGATGGCTTATGCATTGGCTTAGTTACCTCTCTTAAGTACCTGGGAGTCACTCTGTATCAATCCTTAAACTTCGAACATCACATTCCAAACACATGTAAGTCTGTGAACTCCAAACTAGGTGTAGCTTACCGCACTAGCTATGCTTTAACCCTCTCAGCAAGACAAGCTATTGCCCAAGGCATACTCCTACCAACCCTAACCTATGGGGTATCTTCTTATGCTACCATACCTAAAGCAAATCTTCATAGGTGGGAATTGCCTATAATAATATATGTTGGTATGCTACCCCGTCCCACAGGCAGAAACACTACTGCCTCCTCTACTCTGATCTAAATTAGCTATCTCCAAATGCCACCAGGATCTACTCCTTTGGCTCTACTATAGACAGTATTATGAGGTCTCAAACCCCTAAATCATTGGCAGAACTGCTCACTGCACAAACCTCAAACTATGGACTGCACTCAACTGGCAAATCCCTCTTGTGTGTACCAAAATACACGACCATCAAAGGTTCCAGTGCTTTTGCCCACCATGCTCCTCTTTTGTGGAACTCTCTCCCCCTAGATGTCCGTCAGACTCCCACTCATGACATCTTTAAAAAAGCACTCCATCACTACCTCATCTCATCTGACCAATGCTCCTGCTTTAAATCTCCTTAGCTCCCTGCCCTCTTCCCTGGCCACAGCCCAATATTCTCCCTCTGCTAAACTCCATCTCAGTGTCTCTTCTCTTCTGCCTCTCTCCAGGTGTACCCCCTACTCACCAGTCCTGCATCTCCTATACTAACCCTGCTCCTAACCTAGTCTATCCCAGCTTGCCTACCCTCTGCATTTCATTCCCCCTTGCACTTATTTGTTTCTGTTCTCATTTTCATGTATCAGTACAAACTTGTCTACCCACCCCTGTGTAGTTTATCTCACCTGTCCCCATCCACACCCACTTCATGTCTTGGCTGATATATCTCTGAAGCTTGCCCTATCACAAACTTAAATAACCTCTTTTCTCCTATCCCCTGCATCAAACCTCCTTTGCACTTATCAATTATGTCTCTCATATCTTCCTTTGTCTGTTTATAAAATTGTCTTCCTCCAGGATCATATCTGCAGCATGTCTATTTTCTTCTGTTTGTGTTATACCCATGTATCTCTTATTTTGTACTTTGTAACTATACTGTTTTGCTCTACTGCCAAATTGTATCATCTACATGCTATAACTTTAATACTTGCTCTGTACCCTACTCTCAAAACCTTGTATACTATTTGTGCTGCATAACCCGCTGTGTAACACCATTGTTTATACCTTGCTGAAGCTACCTTTTGTTGTATCTCTGTACTGTTTTACCCTGTAACCTCCTGAGTCATGCCTGAAAATAGTCATCTCTATGACTAGCCCACCTACCCGGTTAACAAAAACTAAATAAAAAAAAAATAGTTGAGGGAAAAGAGGTGGTGTTTAGCCAGGGGAAGGGGGCAGCCTAGTAGGTCTTGTTGAAAACCCAAGAGAGAGAGTAATATGGGTGGGAGAGAAGGTAAGAGATAGAAACGTAGGGGGAAGGAGAGGAAGAGTGTTGCAAAAGAGGTGGCATGAGATAAGGGAATGGGTGGGGGTTGGAAGCAGGAAGGTGAGGAGGAGCAGGAGAAGAGCTCAAAGTTGCACTAGCAGGGAAGAAGCAGGGGTGAGGGGTGGAGGGGAAAAGACTTGAGGGTATGATTGAAATGAAGTGCCAAGAGTTAAAAGTGCCGGAAGGTGTAAGTACAAAGATAACATAAGCAGAAGGCTGCTAAGGGTGGCAGTCACATATACTGTTTGCTAATTGATGCTGCCAGAGTTTGTGCTTGAAAGGGCCAAGTTTTGACTTAGCAGAGATGTCCCTGCCCAGGGATTTGAGCAAGAATGGGGCTGTATAAGCGAAAAATGCTGACCTAAGGTGGTGCAGCATCTGGGAACAGTAAAGACCTGAGTTGCCGAGCTGCAAGTACGTTGGGTACTGTGACAAGGGCTAAGGATCTGTTGGGCCCCAAGGGGGGGGCAATCCAAGGTGTGTCTTATTGACGGGTAAGCAGGTTTGATATTGGATCCAGCTGAATAATTGAAGCCACCCAGTCTGAGCATATAGGTCACTTGTTTATGTGAGGCGAGCAGCCCCAGTAAGGAGTCTCCATGCTTTGTTAAGAGCAACAGTGATCCTGTGAAGGGATGTAGCAGAGGCAGAGCCATAAACAACCAACCCATAATCGATGATGGTAATGACAGAGCTGAAAATTGCTTTTCTTAGTGCCTCGGGACTGAGGCTATGCTTGTGCCTGTGGAGTAGGCCAATCCTTATGTTGACAGCTCAAGCTACGTTATCAATATGTTGAGAGTAGGTGAGTGAGCTATCAACAATGACCCCTAGATATTTGAAGGATGGGATCTGTTCAAGCAGGGTGCCTATGCAGTTTGTGATGAACAAGGGTTCGGACTTGTATTTCTTATGGACATTGTTGAAAAGCATCACTTTGGTCTTTTTATAGTTTAGCACCAGTTTTTTGAGTGCTTAACTACTTTTCCACTTTGGAGAAACTGTGTTGAAGGTTATCCAGGAGGATCTTCCGGTCAGGGATACTTATGTAGATCACGGCATTATCCGTATAGAGCAGAATATGTTCATGACAGGCTCGTGGGAGGTTATTCCAGAAGATACTGAAGAGAAGAGGCTCCAGTATAGATCCCTGAGGCACTCCAGAATGGATCACCTTTTTTTCAGAGAGGACATTAGTTATCTTGACCTGCTGCGAACAGTCTTTTAAGTAGCTTTTGAACCAGCCAACAGCATCATTCAAAACCCCTGTGAGCAATAATTGCCTGAGTAGCAGTGAGTGGTTCACAGTATCAAAGACCTTCGTCAGGTCAATAAGGGCAGCCCCTACCAGATGGCCTTGGTCAAGTGCATTATGTTTGAAACCAGTGAATTCTAACAGGTTAAGGATCTGGGTGTGATCCTCGATGACAGCCTGACACTTGATGCACAGGTGTCGACAGTTGTCAAAAGTGTTTTTTTGCCATCTGTGGAACATTGCTCAGATCAGCACCCTAATAAGAGCTGAAGACCTGACCACCCTGGTGCATGCCTTTATCATGTCCAGGCTGGACTACTGAAATGCCCTGTACTTGGGACTGTCTGGAAGCAATCTGCTGCTTTCAGCTGGTACAGAATGTGGCAGCAAGACTACTGACTGGTGCTTTGAGATCAGATCACATTATGCCTGTCCTCTGTGAACTGCACTGGCTGCCAATAAGGTGGAGGATTGCTGTCAAGGTTGGATTACTGACCTACAAAGCCCTGCATGTGATGGGGGAACTGGACTACCTGCAAGACTTTCTGGTTCCCCATTGCCCACCTTGGGCTCTCTGTTCCTCTAAGGGTTGCCTCCCTATGGTTCCCAGGGTTATGTTGCAGCATTCTGGGGACCATGCATTCTCAGTTGCCACACCAACCCTGTAGAATTCTTTACCACGACAACTAATAGTCCATGAGCTATCACTATCCACCCATAGGGAATTTCAAGATATTGCTTTCTTAGAAACTTACATTGTAAAAGTTTAAAATTTAGTTGTTTGCCATCTGGCAATGATAGCTTTTTGTTTGCTACAGGCTAACATATGTGACCATTGCATACCAGAAAAGAAAATACAACAAAGATGGGGTAGAGATGGGTTAGGTACTAAATCCCATCTTAGAAAATACCACTGTGTAACTTACTGACTAAAAGATCCTGAACCGCTATTTTCCCAACTCATATGTAATCCTGAAGTACAAAATACTGCAAGGTTTAAGAAATCGGCACATGTAGTTCCAAAGTATGTAAAATTAAAATGTCATCATGTGTGAAGGCTACCTGGTGCACCAATGAGCTGTTCAAACAGTGCAGATGCAAGCCTGCAATCCGGGCTACATAGGTCTCCTGGCTACCAAACCATGCTTTCAGCAACACATCAACAATGTCTGTCCCAGAAGGAGAGTATCCAGTTTGCCGACTTGTCCCATCTCAGAAGGGATGGAATAAGCTGTGCATTGGAGGGTACTTGCTTGTGAGTGAAACAATTTGTGGCGAGAGGCATTACTGGTGCTGTCAGAGCCGCAAGTTACTAAACTGCCATGGTTGTGCGATTACTGTCCTTCGTGGAGGTCTGCATCTGCTGGTGAATGATAAAGAACACAACCATTCACTAGATGCAGCAGATGCACTAAAGGCAGAAGCAATGTCAGCTCTGAAACTGAGAACTGTCGAAACGCACGATAATCCTTCCCAACTAGTGCAAGATGCACTTTCCTCAGTCCCCCCCCGAACTTAGCCAAAGCATGCCGCAGAAACAGGCTTTGCTTCACGTGATAAAACATGCAAGAATAGCACATAGACCAGTTGAGCCACGATCACTTCAAGAGGTTAATGTGCCCGAGGAGTTGAGGGAAGTGAATGGTCAGCAATGGTTGCTACAAGACACCACCGTCGGCGATGAATGCTTCTTGTTGTTCACCACAGGTGCTAACATTGAGCAGTTGTCGAGGGCAAAATACTGGATAATGGATGGGACTTTTAGGACTGTTCCTTCAATTTTCAGGCAGCTATACTCAATTCATGCACCTGTGGGGCCAGAGGAAACATGTAGGATTGTACCTTTGGTATTTGTGGTAATGTCTGATAAGTCCTAATGCAGTAATCAGCGATTAATCCAAGACCTTGCAGACAAGGCAGACCTAATACTAGCCCCTAGGTACATCATCACTGACTTTGAGCATGCTGGCATTAATGCTTGCAAAATAGTTTCTTTCCACTATAAATAATGGATGTCTTTTCCACCCTGGGACAGATTGTGTGGAGGAGGATACAGGTATGTGAGTTAGCACAGCAGTATGGAAATGACCTGGAATTTAGCCTTCTATTGCAACACCTGGTTGCTCTAGCTTTTCTCCCATCAGTAGAAATTACAGTAGCTTGACAAGAAGTGAAAATGATAATGCCTCAAAATGCTGCCCCCTCTTATATCTTGGTTTGAGGAACATTACGTGTTGGGGAAAGTTAGAAGAGAAATGAGAAATCGAGCACCAATCAGAAACCCTCCCATGTTCCCACCAGACTTTTGGTCAGTGCAAGATCAGGTCAAAATGGGATTTCCAAGGACACAAAACTAAGCTGAGGCTTGGCATCGACGACTAGGGGCATTGATAGGGTTTGCTCATGTCGGCACATACCGATTTATAGAACAGCTTCAAAAAGAGGCAATTGTCACAGAGACAATTTGTGAGAAAATACTGCATGGTCTGCCTAGGCCTCCAACAAAAAAAAGGTACTGCAAAAAGGGAAGAAAAGTTACAGAATGTGATGACAGTTAATTTTAATGGAATACATTCACTGAACTGAAAACTGAATTTTCAATGCTGCTGTTGCAGTGAGAGTCAACTACTGCTGCTGCTGCAATGATTGGTGAGTTACCATCATTATCAATGTACTGATGTGGGATTTACATTTTCAGTCTTCTGATTTTCTGTCTTTTTTTTTCTGTATTGTGTTATTTCTGTATTTTTTCAGGATTTCATCATGCGGGATTATTTGGGGCAGGATTTAGGACGGATCCCGATAGAGATAGTTTTTGTTGATTTAAGTCTATATATGTAAGTCAAATAATGACAAAATGGGTATCAAGAAAAAGGTTACATACTCGTCTATTACTTTATTATAATTAGAAAAGGTTCAGCTCAATGGTAATATCAGTAATGTCATATTGACGTATACATGAGTACTTTGCAATGTCACTGAAACTATGGAAATTGGTGGTATCAGAATATAGAGTTATAACAATACTTGTATAAGTGTATGATTAAACTTGACACACTGTAACATTAATATCTTTGCCATTATAATTTAGTTGTCATCCTCATCCCCACTGTTTTCATCCTCAGGAATATAGATCTCGTCTTCCAGGCTGGCAGAAAGAAAGTCACTGACATCTTTCTCAACTGACTGATTCAGGGTCTCCCGAGACAAAATGTCTACCAGTTTCTGTGGTATAATGTCACCATCATGCCAGTCATACTCCAGGATTCCTGTTTCATCAAGTTTCCACCCATGTGTTTCAGGACCTGGGATGTTAAGGTGTGACACATGAGCATTTTTCCAGACAAGGGGTTGGTAATTCACTCTCAGTACATGCATTCTCAATGTTGACCTACATGAAGGCAGTAGACTCAGATCAATGCCATCATAATTTAACAATGGTTGGCTGCTTCCTGTGTGAAATTCCTGCCTTGCAATGACATAGCAAAGTTTGTTGATATCAGTATATGACGGCTGCCCATACAAGCAGCAGACAAATCTTTCAAGGTCAGTATGGCTGGCATTCAATACATGTTCTGTGCCACCAAGTGCTTGGAAAGTTGCCATATACTCCTTTTGTTTTTGTAGGATGTTATAGGGTTTGATTTTCCATTCCTAACAAATACACATGTGCTGCCATACCCTGAAAATGCATGCAGTGCAATCAGTGCACTACACATCTTAGCACCGTGAATCTGGATTAGAGTTAGTGCTATACAGTATAAATGAAGTTTCTGTCTGTCTGTCTGTCTGTCTGTCTGGCTGGCTATCTATCTATCTATCTATCTATCTATCTATCTATCTATCTATCTATCTATCTATCCATACATCTATCTCTATTTCTATTTGCAACTAAGGTCACCATTGAAAATGAGCTGTGCTCTATGGTTCTAACCTTAATAAATCAAATCAAAATCAAATCAATCAAAGTCTGTCTGTCTGTCTAGTTTACTGCCTCTAATCCAGTTAGCCACTGTTATGCTGACTCCTAGAAAAATCCTATCTGGGTGCAATCACGTTTCACATTTTGTTTCTTATTACATTTTAATTCAAAAGTAAAAACACCATACTTGTGCTAAGTCTATCTGTCAGTGCTCTCCCACCTACTTGCACTTGCTTAGCTATTCAGTAACCTGTGGAGAACATCTTTGTTGCAATTCTCACCTGCTTGTTGCATTCCTATTTTGTAGTTACAGCTCAGGTGCCAGATTTTCAGATCCTCCAGGATTTTGTACAGGCGTGGGAAAGAAGGGCATCTTCTCTTGTGGGGCACATTTTTTTTCCTGAATGTGCCGTATTTTCAAAGAAGGAGCCATTTCATGGCCAGCTGCATTTTTACAGCATCTTGTGGCCATATTTGGTGTAGCTATGCCAAAATGTCATGGCTTGTTGGATTAGGTGTAACATCCTCCAAAGTTGAGCTTGCCGCCCATGTGCTGCATGGGCTGAAAAAATTACTGTCTGCCAGAGCACAGATTTGTTCCATAGCAGTTGTTTGTGGCAAAGGACTTAGTCCCTCAATCCTTTGAAAATCAGGCCCCAGGTCTGTTACCAGGTGTTAGCAACTGCTGCCCATCTCTTGTCTAGCACAACTAACAATTATCTGCCTAGCTGTTATTTGCTTGCTACTGTGCACTGTTTAACTCCTGTGGTTACTGCTTGCCATTTTGTTCTTACCTCCCTCCTCCTGGCCGCAATGTTCCTAGCACTCCTCTGCCTGTTCCATTTCCTCTTCCCCCTCCCTCCCCATCCAGCTCTCCTACCCTCTCTTCACCCCCTCCTCCACCCATCTCCTCTCTCCCTATCATTCCCCCATCCACTCTGGTCTCCTACCATCCACATTCCTCAAACCTGGAGTTTCTCCACCATGCCTTCCTTTCCCTTCACAACCCTCTTCTCCATGCTCTCCAATCCACTCCAAGGGTAGGAAGCTCCACTTCATCCTTGTCCTCATTCTTCTACTCCTCCTCCTCCTGTCTGGCAACATGGAGCCTAACCCTGGTCCCCCTCCCCATTCCTCTCTCTCTCTCTCTCTCTCTCTCCCTTCCTCCACTACTGCCACGGGTCTCAGTGTTGTCCATCTCAATGCTAGCAACTTTCTAGCTAAACTCGACCTCCTCTCCATCTGGGTTCAGTTACACTCTCCTGATGTCCTCTGTATCTCTGAGTCCTGTTTGTCCTGTAGGACTCCTAATTCTAGTCTGTTCCTTTCTGACTACCATGTTTTCAGGTACAACAGGGAAGAAAGTGAAGAATGGGTTGCCATCTATGCCCACAAGAGCATCTCATGTACTATTGCCATCAGGTAAGCTATACCTTCCTCCCACTAATTTCTCCTAGTCAGGCTCTCATTATCCTTCTCTGTATCTACTGTACATTAATTGGGGTTACCTATGCCTCTCCCATGATCTCACATTCATCCCTGGTTGACTCTTTCCTCCAACACCTCTCATTCCTCCTCAGGTGAACTCATTCTCCTCTTGGATTTCAAAGTAAATTGACTTCACTGTCCTCCAAATCTACCATTCACAGGACTGAGTCTCTTACTTTGTCCCAAGTAATTTCAGCATCCACCCAGCTCAACCCCACTCTACCAATTATACCCTTTTGGACCGAGTTCTAATCTCCCACCAGCACTGCACTGTTTCAGCAGATATATTGCCCGATTCATTTAGAGACCACAGTATGATGATCTGTTTCAGAAAGATCTAGTGGCCTCCCTATTTGCCAAAATACAACTAGTCCTGGTCTCTCCAGTTACTAAACATTAATGCTTCACTGAGTGACTTCACTGCAACAGACTCGTCAGTCATCCTCTCTGCCTCTGATATTGATGTGGCCCTCACACAATTCCACTCCAAATTCTGCTCCATCTGAGAAAAGTATGCCCCAGTCAGGAAATCCAGAGTAAAAACCAGCACTTCTAGGTTACCACCAAAATCGTTGATCTGTACAAGTCCTGAGACCTAACATGGGCCTGCCCAAATTATCCCACTCTTCTCCAGGCCACCTCTCTTACAGGGCTCTGACAACAACTGTACAAAGGCTGCCTGGGCAGTGAAATTGCACTATTTCAAAGCCAACCTCCAGATAAACCTTAACTCCCCAGCTAATTGCTGGAAGATTATCCACTCCCTTTTTGACTCTACCCCAGTCCGTTCCTCCAGTCTTTGTGGCTAATGGTTCACCTGTGTCTGTCCCTGCCTCTGTTGCTGCTCACTCACAAGTTCTTCACAACCTGCATCCTCTCTCCTTCTCCCCCTCCAGGATCCTCTCCTTCCCCCTCCTCCTCCTCCTCCTAACCACCAGGTTTCCACTTCCCTCATCACCATCTTCCTCCTTCCCCTCCCCACTAAGATTCCACTTCCCCCTGTCACCGTCCGGGAAACCCAGCTTACCCTTTTGTGCCTCAATCCATCAAAGTCCAGCCCTGATGGTCTGGACCAACCACAGACTCCTCCACTTCTCAGCTCCTGCCATTGCAGCTCCTCTCGCATGTTCAGCTCTTCCTTCTCCCTCAGTACTCTTCCTCAGTTCTGGGAGTTTGCCAACTTTATTCCACTTCATAAAGGCCCCATTGGCATCTTCCATCCCATCCCATCCCATCTCCCACTTCTCCTCCTTCTATAAGCTGTAAGAGAAACTGGTTAACATAGAAACATAAAAATTGTTGATCGCAAGGCCCATCCAGTCTGCTTGTAAGCCCTACAGTTGTACGCGGCCTCTGACCCTACTTGGTCATTGGCTTTTCACCTCTCCTACCCATCTCTAAGGTTCCTTTATGTTTGTCCCAGGCATATTTAAATCCCTTCACTGTCGTCATTCCCACCACCTCCTCTGGCAGACTATTCCATGTATCCATCATCCTCTCCATGAAGAAAAATGTCCTCACATTTCCTGTCAACTTGCCCCTTCAAATTTCATATCATGTCCCCTTGTCCTTGTACTCTTCCTATAATGGAAGATGTCACTCACCCTGCACCTTGTTAATGCCCTTAAGATATTTGTAATGTTTCTATCATGTCCACCCAATCCCTCCTCTCCTCCAGCAAATACACATTGAGGTCCTTTAATCTCTCCTCATATGTTTTCTGGTGCAAGCCCTGTGCCATCTTTGGCGTTCTTCTCTGGACTGCCTCCACCTTGTCAATGTCCTTATGAAGATGCGACCTCCAGAACTGCACAGAGTACTCCAGGTGAAGCCTTGCCAGTGTTTTGCACAATGGCATCACCATCTCCCAACTTCTGCTTGTGATGCCTCTGCCTATGCACCCCAACATGCCCTTGGCCTTTCCCTTCACTTTTGTACTGTGCTTGGACATCTATATATTGTCTGAAATGATAAACCCCAGGTCTCTTTCTTCAGTGTTGATAGTCAACAACTCTCCCCCCATCCTGCAGCTTTCTCCAGGGTTCCACCTTCCCAGGTGCATTACAGTATTTTGCACTTCTTTGAACTGAACCTCAGATGCCACATCTCCAACCATTTTTCAAGCTTCCCGAGGTCCTTCCTCATTGTCTAAACCCTGTTTGGTGTATTCACCCTGTTGTAGATCTTGGTGTCATCTGCAAACAGGCAGACCTTTCCTCCAGCCCTTCCACAATATCACTAATGAAGACATTAAATAATATTGGCCCCAGAACTGATCCCTGAGGTAGGCAAGGCAATTTTTATTGGAAAGGATGACCAATCCCGGAGGCTCTGGGCACCGTGCAAAGTAAATAAACCTGTAAAAAAAAAAAATAACAAATCATAATAAACAACAATAAATGTCAGGAAATAAAATTATACAATAAAAGTAAGATTTCCTAAAAGATTTAAAAATATAGGCGGTTGGGAACTGATATCGAAAACCATTGTGGAATGGTCTCACTTAAACAGTTAAGTTGGGGAAGGCTTGGGTGAACAGGAGGGCCTTAAGGCAGGCCTTGAATACCTCCAAAGATGGGACCTCCTTGACCCCAAAGGGTAGTGAATTTCACAGGACAGGGCCGGCGACACTAAAAGCCCTGTTGCCGCCTGTTTTTAACCTTGTCCTGGGAATCACCAGGAGGCCCCTACCAGAGGAGCGGAGGGGACAGGCCAAGACAGCAGGTGTAAGAAGGTCCATCAGATAACCAAGACCCTGGATGTGTAGGGCCTTGTAGGTGCGAAGACCCACCTTAAAGAGGATCCTCCACCTGACCGGCAGCCAGTGCAGCTCACACAGTACCAGTGTAATATAACAATATTTAGAATGCCCTGTAAGTAACCTGGTGGCTGCGTTCTGTACCAGCTGCAGTCTGTAGAGAGATCCTCCCATGACCCCGAGGTAGAGCACGTTACAGTAGTCAAGCCTTGATGTCACCAAAGCATGTATCAAGGTGAGGAGGTCCAGAGGCGACACAAGGGGCTCTACCCTGGTGACATTCCTGAAATGGAAAAAACTGGAGTGCACAGTGGAAGATACTTGTGTGCCATTATCAAACCCCTGTGCAGGATGACACCACGATTCTGCACCTCAGAGGAGGTCTTCAGTGGGACAGATCTCAGAGCAAGTCTGGTCTCTGCACCAGAGGCTATCCCATCCTGCACTCTGTTCAACTCCACCACCACTACCCCCATCTTATCAGGGTTCAGTTGCAACCAGCTGGAGGCCATCCAGTCAATGATCTTGGCAAGGCAGCTGCTTAGCACGTTTACTGAGTTGGATGTTCCTGGGGCAAAAGACAAGTATAGCTGGGTATCATCATCATAGCAATGAAAACCCAAACCATACTTCCTAATGATCCCCCCCCAGAGGCAGCATGTACACTGTGAACAACACTGGGGACAGGACCAAACCCTGGGGAGCTCCACACAACTGGAGACTAGAGGTGGAGGAGAAATTCCCCATCACAACCCTTTGCCTCCTGTTGGTTAAAAATGACTCAAATCAGCGGATGACAGTACCAGTGAGTCGGCAGAATTCCCCAGGGTGGTCCAGCAACACACAATGGTCCACAGTGTCAAATTCTGAAGACAGATCTAGGAGAAAAAGAACAGTCCTTTCCCCTCAATCTCTAGCCCTGACAATATCATTTTGCACCCAAACAAGTGCAGTTTCTGTGCTATGCCTCACCCAAAAACTCCGACTGGAGGGGCTAATATAACTCATGGGTCATGAGGTGCTCCTCCAGCTGAAGTGCCACTACCTTCTCTATGACCTTTGACAAAAATGGGAGGTAGGGGATGGGATGGTAATTTGCCCCGACCTCCGGGTCCAAAAATCATTTCTTTAGAAACAGTCTCACCAATGCCTCCTTCAAGGTGTCAGGGAAGACCCCCTCTGACAAGGAACACTGGATAATCAGGCCAAACACCGGGCTGATAGCATTGACGCATCTCATCAAGAAACACATAATCACCTGGTCCAGTTCACAAAAGGTGTACTTCAGACTTGTTGCTACCTCAATGACCTTATTTACCTCCACTGGTCTAAACTCTCCCCAACTAGATGGAGTGCTCTCAGGACACTTCAGGCAACCACTGTCAGCTCTGGACTGGCTGACTGAAGGATTCCCTGCTGCATAGCGGACACCCTGTCCAAGAAGAACCGAGCAAATGCTTTGCATTCAGCATTGGAAAAGGCCTTCTTTGGCTGTAGACAGGCCGGACGAAGTAGCCTGTCCACAGTCCAAAAAAGTGCAGCTGGTCAGTTCTTCCCAGCAGCAATCTCCCTGGACAGGAGTTTTGCCTTCTTATGATTGATTGCCACCTGGTATGCCCTATAATGTGCATGCAGGGCCAGTTTGTCCTCCCTCCAGCCCGGTCTTCCTCCAGCAGTGCTCCAACCTCCAAACCTTCTTCTTCAACTCCCTGAGCTCCCCATCAAACCAAGGGCATCTCAGGTAGGAAGATCTGGGTCATACACGAACAGGTGCGAGGGAGTTAATAGCTTCCGACAGCACCCTATTATAGGTGCCAACTATGTCGCTAATACCTCCGATGCATGCGTTACCCACACTAGATAGATCGGCTTCCGCCACAAAACCCTTCAGGGTCAACCCCTGGAAAGCGCGGGGCATGGCCAGCAGCTGAATGACATGGACGCTTGAGCCCTGAGCTCTCTACAAAAAAATCCTTGAAATATCCAGACCCACTCACAGTACGACATGAATAATAACAATATTTCTGCAGTACAAATATTTGTCCATCTAGTGATCTGCTGACTAGTCCTCTAACTGCAAGGTATTTCAGCTGCTTCAACTTTTTGCTCCAGCTCTGCCACATGGCCTTGTAAACTCACTCGCTCCCCGAGATGAAATCTGCTTCTGCCACAACGGGACCGGAAGGGAGTCTCATGGAGATCCAACAAATGTTTGCTGAAATCTTGCACCGCATGGACAGTCTAGACTTGGCCACTAAAAAGAATACCTCAGATATCGTGGCTCTCTCACAAAGAGCCTGTGTCATGGAGCACAGGTTCACTGAAGCGGAGGATGGTTGGCACAAAGCAGGAGCCAGGCTTCAAGAGCAGGACAGTCTTATTAATATGCTCTGGTCCAGGGTGGAGGACCTTGAAAACTGAAGCTGCCGGAATAACCTCAGGTTTGTGGGGTTCCCAGAAAGCTGTGAAGGGACCAATGCCATTGCATTTCTTCAGAGGGAGTTACCTTTCATATTGGATTGGCACTGCAGGGCCCCTCCTGAAATCGAATGGGCACATAGAACTCTGGCTCCATGACCTGCGCCGTGGCCCACCCATGCACAATCCTTGCCAGGTTTCTCCAGTTTCAGGATAGAGAAACCATCACCAGACTGGCTTGAGAAAAAAAAAAACTCTCCTGGCAAGGCTACCGCATACAAATATTTGCAGACTACTCGCATGAGGTGACTGTGAGATGCAGGGCCTTCACTACAGCATGCAGAGCCTGTGCTGAACTTGGGCTCGAGTATTCACTCAAGTACCCTGCCTCCCTCAGAATAATTTTCAATGGCTCCCTTCGACTGCTTGATAATCCCACGGCAGCTGAGAACTTTATTGCTGCACAAGCTCCAAAATTAACTGGGGGAAATTGAGGGACTATGCCAGCCCAGGGGTCATATCCACAAGGCCTACACCGATGGAAACAGGACAACAGGGGAGTGGTCCAGCAACTCCTAAACCCACTACCCTACACTCTTCAAATCGAACTCCCCACTCGGAAATCCCCTGGAAGCAAATGGAAAAACAGGCACAAATCGAGGACAGAAGGGGCACACATTGATAAAACTCCCTGGCTCAGCTCCAGAAGCCACAGTGAGAACCCTGATTCAATTGCCTCACTTAGCTCCCTGAAACCTGACATGAGCAACAATCAGTTCTGTGCCCTGATGGACTTACCAACAGATGACCCACCACAAGACTTGCCCAAACCTCCAAGGAGCTTGCCTAAGAAAACCTGCAAGCCCCAGACGGCCAGAAGCCTTTCCTGGGCTGAAGTAGCAGGCAAAACTCCTCCAGAGGCCCCTGTGAACATCGATACTCCACCTGCCATGATCTCATCAGAGAAGACATCATCAGCATTTATTCCTGCCACGACCTCTGTTGGCTGACTCTAAACTTGTTTCCCTATTTTTTATTTTCAAGCGAGCCTGTTTTCCGGTGATTCTAGCCAGTCCCCTAACAGTTAGGTTCAGTAGGCTTCCCCCCCTGAACTCCCCCCCCAACCGAGTGGCAGTAAGTATGAAAGGGCTTATTATACCATTGCAGCCCTAGTCTGTATAATACCTTGAGTCAGGCTGCATTGGGGTCTGTTATGCTGTCCACTTGGCATTTACTGTACTAATTTTCCCTCTTATTCTCCAGCCTCTGCCCCAGTTATCAGGCTCATAGCAGAGAATTCCTGTGCTTTCTCCCATGGGGGAAGGGGTTAATTTCAATGGTGGACTGGCTCACCAGAACTCCTCAGCCCCAGTCTCTCCCCTGTGTTTCAAGAAGGGGTGAAGGACTGTGGGGCACTGCCTGGCCACTGCTTTAAGTACCTAATTGGGCAGTAACATAATGGGCTGTACTTGTTGAAGGGTTCTTACCCTCTGGGAAGTGTGGAGGGTGCAGAGAGACTTTAGAACTTAGGTTGATCCTCTCACCCTGATGCACCCCAGCAGCTACTCACCTCCCAGTGACCTCCGCTGGTATCTGGGCTGGGTATCAGCCGATACTTGCGGCGGATGCTGGTCAATAGTTAAATTTCTTACAAGGGTAGGGTGGGGTGGGGGGATGGGATATGTTAACAACTGTGCTACTGTTCTTCACGGTTACTGTTAGTTACTTCTGTTTGTGGTACTCATGTTGCATGGTGGTAAGTTTAGTCCACCTAGTTATGTTTCTAATTATGGCAATCCGATGAAAGGAGTTAGGCCCCATTACTGGTGCGAGGGGGACAGAGGTTGACTAGGCCTGCCTACCTGTTATAGCCCCAATTACTAGGAATCTCTCTTCTTTACAACTTCGGCCATGGTACAACCCAGGTGGGATGGAAACTAAGCTTCTGTCTTGGAACGTTAGGGGGCTCAACTCCCCAGTTAAAAGAAAGAAGGTGCTGCTTCATTTAAAAAAGCTGGGCCCTCTCATAGCATTCCTACAAGAAACTAAGCTTTCCCTGGGGAGGCAAGGAAGCTCAAACAAGGGTGGGTAAGTGAAGAGATGCACAGTGTAGGCACCTCTCACAAACGGGGAGTCTCTATACTTATCCATAGGATCATGGCGTGGAAATTGACCAGACATACACAGGATAAGGAAGGCAGATGGGTCATGGCTGAGATGGCAACTCCAGAGGGCCCTCTGATCCTAGTCAATATTTATGCTCCAAACCAAGATTGCCCTCAATATTTCTATGTTATCAACAAGGCCCTTTCTGATTTTGACACCCAAAACACTCTTATATTAATGGGTGGGGATTTCAACTTAACATTACATCACACAATGGACAGAAGCAATAAGACCCCTGAACCTCACAGGCAAGCTAAGCTAGCTGTTCAGCGACTAATGAGCAAACAGGCTCTGCTGGATGCCTGGAGAGTTCAACACCCAGGGAACCATGACTATACTTGCTTCTCTCAAGCCCACAGGTCCTCTAGCAGAATAGACCTCTGGCTTATCTCCTCTGGGATATATGATACGGTCGTCCACTCCCATGTACACCATATAATTATTTCTGATCATGCACCATTAGAACTTCTGATCAGGTAGGGGCAAGTTTCTCCTCCATCCTCTTCTTGACGACTCAACGCCCTTTTGTTGGAGGATGCTAAATTGTGAAAGTGGTTAGGCCCTGAAGTGGCAGAATATTGGAATAACAATGACAATGGGGAAATCTCAGACTCGACCCTATGGGAGACCTTCAAGGCAACCATCCGTGGATGAATAATTGCCTTCGCTTCTGCCAGGAGACATTGCTACAAGGCTGACCAGAGGGCTTTACAGAAGCAATTATATGTACTGGAGTCCCAATACAAGACGTTTAACTCTCAAGCCCCATCCCAGATCCTGCTGGCTCAGCTGATCAGAACAAGAATCTCTCTTAATGCCCACCTAACTAGTCAAGCCAAGCTAAACCTTAGAAGACTTCGACACACGTATTTGGGTGGGGGGGAAGGCCAGCAAACTCCTAGCCTATCGTTTGAAATACCAACAAGCTTCCCGGATGATACACACCTTAGCAGATAAGAATGGGGTTAAATGCTGTTCACAAAAATGGATCAATGAGATCATGACAAGGTTTTATGACCAACTATATGCTTCCCCCAACCCCCCGACCCGCTTAAAATTCAGGGCTTTATGACCTCATTACCTATCCCCAGACTTCCTGAGAGTGATTCCCAATTGTTAGAATCCCTGATAACAGAGGAGGAGGTAAATGCTGCTATTAAGTCCATGTACCTCCGTAAGGCCCTGGGTAGAGAAGGGTTGCCCATAGACCTTTGCAGAATCCCAGGAGTTAACCTGGCTCCATACTTGGTTCGGGCATTCCGTCATTTTCTCTCGGTCAGCTGTCTGCCCCCTTCTCTGAGAGAAGCCACCATTAAGGTTCCCCCTAAGAAAGGGAAGGACTTACTCTCCCCGGGTAGTTATTACCCCATTTCACTCATTAATGCTAATGCCAAACTTCTGGCAAAAGTTCTGGCAAGTAGGCTTGAACACTGCCTCCCCGGCCTTATCCATCCCTCACAAGCTGGTGTTGTTAAAGGCCGACTATGGTCGGATCACCATAGAACTTTGGTCTCGCTAATGCATCTTACTAAAATATCCAAGAAACCCTCTGTAGCCTTGGCCATTGATTTTGGAAAGGCATTCGATTTGGTCAAGTGGCCATTTCTATTCCACACCCTCTCCACCATGGGAATAGGACCGAGCTTTATCTCCTGGATAAAACTACTATACACCTCCCCCATGGCCTCAGTCCTGACAAATGGTGCCCTCTCTGTGCCTTTTCACCTGCATATGGGCATGAGACAAGGTTGCTCCCTTTCCCCTCTCCTATTTGTCCTAGCTATTGAACCCCTGGCCATAGCTCTCCGGGAATCACACCTGATTCCTGGAATACGGGGATTCTATATTTAAAATATTCTTCTATGCAGATGATCTCCTCATCACAATGGAATATACTTCTCAGGTGATTAAGGATATCTTCAAAATTCTGGCTGAGTTTTCTCAGGTATCAGGACTTAAGCTAAATCAGTCTAAAACTGAGATTCTCACACTGAATTCAATGTCCTCAGGTGAGGTCTTCACCACTTTAGGGCTAAAATGGTCCTCCAATGGTATTAAATACTTGGGCATCATTCTTCACCCAAATCTGGAAAAAATGATTTCCATCAATTTTAGCAACTTATTAGACTCCCTTAGACAGGACGTGGAGAGATGGAAAGCCCTGAGGCTCTCATTAGCGAGTAAAATTGACTCTATCAAGATGATGGCTGCCCCGAAGATGTTATATTTGTTGGCTCACTTACCCGTGCCTATCCCCCAGAAATGGTTCCACAAAATGGAGGCTCTCATGGGCAATTTCTTGTGGGAGGGGTCCCTTCCTAGACTTAGCAAATTAAAGCTACGGCAACATTGGAGCGGGGGAGGGGGGAACTCCCCTGGCTACAAGGGTACCATGTGGCCTATGTCTCAGCTCAGACAACTAGATGGTTCTCAAGGATAGATCAGGCCTCTCCAACCTGGCCCCTGTTGGAGGCATCACTAGTGCATGCTTCCTCCCCTGCGGTGGTTTTATATGATAAGAAGAACTCCCCTTCTGGTCTTTCTCCCTCTATACTGGTTTCAATTCAGTAGTGGAAGAAAACCCTTGTCCTTTTAGGGAAGGATCCGGCACCATGGGAATTCACCCCCTTGGAACAACTATGCTCTATTAATAGGGAACCACATGCTCCATTGGAAGCTGTGGAAAATTCAAGGTGTCTCCTTGATACATGACTTGTTACTCCTAGGTACTTGCTCACTAGACTGCTTTTAGTCCCTTAAAACTCACTTTCAGCTTCCGTCGATCCACTTTTGGAGATATCTCCAAATTAGAGATGCTATCACCCATTTACCCAGTGCCCCACATGGCAAGGAGCTCTCTCAAGCTCCCCACCCTATTAGTACATGGGGGAAGCTCTCCATCCATAGAGCAAGTGTGATATATACAGAGCTCAGGGACGCTTCTGCAGATCCTACCTGGTCCACTACAGCTCTATGGGAGACAGACCTGCAGATCACTATCTCTGAATGCCAATGGTCTCATGGGTGGGCAAGAATTCACACTGCCTGTAGGGATGGACGGACATGCCTCATAATGAACAAGACCCTACATAGGTTGTACCGCAACCCTGCTAAACTTAAATGCATGGGTCTCATGTCTGCCGACAATTGCTGGAGATGTGGGAACCAAGGGGCAAACTTGTTTCATGTTCTCTGGACCTGTCCCCTTCTTCAACAACTCTGGCTATCAATCCAGGATATGTGCCAGCAAATATTTCTTATGGTTACCTCTGATCCTTCTCTTCTTCTATTGGGGTGTGGGCATCCATCCACACCAAAACAATGTCCTGGGGCCAAATGGATTACTGCAATAGGGGCTATCACCAAAAGACTCATCCTTATGAGAAGGAGATCCCCGTAGATCCTGAACTTCCAGGAATTCCTTTTTGCAGTAGCCCAAGGGGTTATTTTCGAAAGACTCTCCAGCTTCGCTGGGGGCTCAATCTTCCAATTTGAGAAATGCTGGCTGCCCTACCTTGAATCAAAGTACTGTCATGATACCTGCCCGAGGGCAGCTTTACATGACAACCCCCCACCCCTCCTGGGACCGGGTACCTTATCGTCCTCATAACTGAACTCCAGTTCTCTCCTTTGATATGGTCTTTTTTATGTGTCTGACTCCTCTTCATTTAGATTGGATTGCCTTTTTTTCTTTCTTGTATATAGTTGATATTAGTACATGCATAAACTTTAGGATGCACTACACTACTAATCTGGGTTTATTTACTTTAGGTCCCTAGACTAGCTAAACGGACCCAGTTGGGCTATATCTTGATCCTCTTTTTTTTTTTTTTGCTCTGAACTGTTAATGACTTGATACTCTGCTTTAGAAAGGCTTTTACCTGCCAAGTCTTACTGCATCATGACTTACTGTTTTTGCAGTACCCTGAATTAGGGCCTTACCAAATGGTGCGGTATGGTTCCAGATCCTGTATGTACCACTGTATGCATCTGTGTGCATCTTCTCTAAAATTAATAAAAATAATTTAACAGCAATCCCTGCAAAGGGCAGTAGCTCATCATCTCTGTAGGGGGAGGGCATCTGGTGGGTGCCCTGAACATGAACTGCACCGTGCAGTGATCAGATCATGCCACCTCATCACTCTTGAGATTACTTATCTCAAATCCCAGTGAGAACACCAGGTCAAAAGTGTGCCTGCTCTGGTGGGTCACAGAGGAAACTACCTGCAACAATCCCTGTGTTGACATGATCTGGAGGAGGTTATAATCAAGCCAAGATGATTCATCGTCAGCCCAAAAATTGAAATCCCGCATGACAATGCATCTGGGTGCTTCCAATGTTTCACCAACAATGAATCCGGCAACCTCCTGCAGGAAATCTCCCGCCACCCCGGGGGGATGGTAAATCAGGAGAATCCTGCAGCCTGCGCCGGGAACCCCACGGATGGCCACACATTTAAAGGAACCCAGGGTTCTCACTGAGTGCGCAATGAAGCCCAAGTTGGATCTAAAACAGATGGCTACCCCAACACCCCCTACATTCCTCTCTGGGGCAGTGCACAACAGTATACCCAGAGGGGATGGTAGCCTCCAAAACCATGCCAGTATCGCCCCCAATCCAGGTCTCTGTGATGCATGCCAGATCAACCTGGGAAATAAAATCTGCAATAATGGCAGTCTTGTTCCTGATCAATCTGGCATTGCACAGCACTGCCCACAGGGGACTGGTGGACAAAGCAGCCCCTCTGGTTACCTGGCCACTTGGTCTGGTGGACTCCCTGGGGACAGGCACTAAACACATCTGGCCTCTCTCTTGTGCCCATCACAATCCAGGGCACCTTCTGCATCTGATGATATCTATCCTGCCACCCTCCACCGTGCATGGGGCACCCCTGCCAAAAATCACCACGGCTCCTCCAAATCCCCTCTGGTCACTCCCCTCTCACAAGATTGGATCCCATTTACCTCCACCCTCTGCCACCTGTTCATTAGCCAGTTACTAACTCAGTTTACCACCTTTTGCCCCAGATCCAGACTACCCATCTTGTTAACCAGCCTTTTATGTGGGATGATGTCAAAGGCCTTGTTGAAATTGAGGTAGGCGATGTCCACCGCCTCCCCCCGATTTACTTCCTTTGAAACCCAGTCAAAAAAATCTATCAGATTCATCTGACATGACCTACCTGCTGTGAATCCATGCTGTCTCAGATCCTGGGCATCAATGGATTCTAAGTATGCCACTATTCTTTCTTTAAGCAGTACCTCCATGATCTTACCTACTACAGGTTCATTCTAGACTCCTGGACTTCCTTTCATCCTATAACTGCCTTCTAGCCTTTCAGTCTGGTTTCTGGAAGCAACATTCTACCATCTCCTTCCTGCTGCATGTCACTGATTCTGTCTTCTCTAAGATGGATCAGTGGCACATTTCAGTTGCAAAATTCATCAATCTGGCCAAAGCTTTTGATTCAGTGTCCCATCCACTTCTGGAAAAGATGAGCTTTGCTAGCCTGTCAGCTCCAGCTGCTGCTTGGTTCATTCTCACCTAACAGGCTAACAACAACTGGTAGAGGTTGGTGGCACCCTGTCACCTCCACTTCCTCTCCAGGCTGGGATCCCACAGGGTTCTATCCCGGGTCCCATCCTTTTATCCATGTTCCTGAATGACCTCCCCTCAGCCATGTGCCAACTTGCATATCCACATGTATGGTGGTGATGACTCAGTCATCTTCACCTCTGGTCCCACAACAGTAGCTGTGAAAGACCTACTCCAGTGGGAATTTAATGGTATTCTGCACCAGTTCCAAACCAACCAACTCAGAGTCAGCACTAAAAACAGTGTCCATGACTGTGGTACCATTCAGAAACTGGCCAGAATCACTGCCCCTTCCCTTACCCCACCTCCACTTTCACCACTTTGGATGGCATGCCTCTTGAAGCTGTTCAATCCTTCAGATACCTTGGAATGTGGCTAGACAGTAAGCTTGGCATCTCAGCCCACATTGATGCCATTCATGGAAAACTCCCTCCCAAGTTCAGTGCCCTACACCACAACAAAGACTGCTTATCTCTGCATGTTTGCAGGGAGCTTGTTACCAAAATCGTACTCCCTGTTTTTGACTATGTGGATGCAGTCTATGGCATCATTCTTTCCATTTCCCTTACCAAAATGGACACCCGCTGCAAATCCATCTGCCACTTTGCTGCAAAATCCCCCCCACACACGAACACACACACCATTGTTCACTGTATTCATCCCTGTCCATTCTCCCCTTGCCCTCAAGTCACCAGGATCACTGTACCTCCTTCATAATCAATTACTGATCTGGCTCCTTTCCCTCTTACATCTATTCTCTCCTTTCCCAACTCCCCCTGCTTCTTGTTCCCTCCATTCAAGGGGCCATTATACTTTTGACACTCCTCACCCATGCTCCTCTTCTGTCCAATCTGCCTTCTCCTGTTAATTTCCCTCACTTTGAAGCCAGCTCTCCTCCTCCCTCCACATCTCACCATCTTCTGGCTTCCTGAGGCAGCAGTTGAAACTCCAACCCCTCTCCATCTGTTTCTTTTACCCTTCCTCCTGACACTACCCGGCCAAGCCTCACCATTCTGGTAAGCAGCCACCTGGGTTCTCATGCCTGCCTTGGTTTCACTACCCCACTACCACAGTTTTCTCTCTCCATTACAAGATCTGGGAAAAACTCACTCTACAAGTCACTGGTCAGTTGTCTTTATTGCTTTTGTTGTGTACTGCTGCCACTTCTGAATATGCACTTGTTGTTCTTATTGAGCTGTAGAATGCTTTATTCTCTGCATGCACAATTTTGGTATTTATTCAAATTTTGTAAAAACCTTTTACTAAATGTTTACACTGTTTTGCATTCATGTATTGTGCTGCAGTTCTTCTGCTGTTCCACTCCCCCAGGTTTCATTTGAAAACTAGCCTTGGGTCAGTCTGCCTCTCCCAGTTACCAGTTTTCAAATAAATAAACAAACAGATCTTAAATTTTTGGCTTCTTTTATCATATCAAGTAGCAAATTCTAAATTGTTGGGGATGATATGGCAAAGGCCTATTCAACAAAAGATTTTTATGCCTTGGTATGTGCATGAGATCTCTCGCCTGGGAGTCCAGTTGATATTTCTGATGTGTTGTGACTGGAGATCTGCTTAGATACACTGGAAGGTGGTCATGGATGTTTCTGAATGCTATACAGTAGTCATCCATTTGAGCTCCCTTCTTTTTTGGGTAAAGAAGTCCTAGGCTGCTGTGCATTAAACAGGGGTGTATTCTCCTGTCACATGCTATTGTAAGCAATGGAAATTTTGTGAAATGCTGTGGATATTTTGTGGATATTTAGAATGTCTGTAGACTCTATTCTTGTATTCCAGTGATATAACATGGAGGGAGTATGGAGAAGGGGACAAGCAGTAGAGAGACAGGCAAGAGAGGATAAGCAAACCTAGATCATGGATGATGCTTTTAATTAGTACCTTGAGTCTTGGGAACACAATTGAGGACCTCCAGGCAGTGGTGGCAAAAGCCCAACCAGATATTGCAGCAGAAACAGGACTAATAACAATTCTCAGACTTGGTGTAATTTATTACATTTGCATATGCTGGATTATTGGAAATTTTGAGTCTGACTCAGAGTCTGTTCTGATGCTAATTAAACCATTGGAATAAGGATTGGACTCAGAATCTGAATTTCTGATTCCGTGTCTAGCTCCTTACTTAAACCTCCCTCCACCCAGATACACACTGAAAAAGGCCAAATTGTGTTAAAAAACAAACACCTACCCCTCCCTCCCATATCTTAACTGACTGCTGTTGCACTGGGGATAAGAGGTATAGGACCTGCTTCTGGCTTTTCTGGGTCAACTCGACTGCTCCATCCAGAGTCCAGGCCGGGTATATCCAACATCTTCAGTTTAAGCTGGTCCCTTCCAAAAATTCCCCTTCTGCTTACTTAACAACCCTAAGTTGCTCAATTTGACCCCACTCCCCACCCCACCCCCAGCCCAATCCTCCAAGTAGCCACAAGCCACTGTAACCCAATCCCTGATGGTCCGCCTTTATCACATTTCCTCTCCCAAGTCCCAAATATGGCCACAAAGAAATGTTGCTTTCTACTGTTTCTTTTATTGTTGGTCGTAAAAGTACAGCATACTGTAATCCTAGCCCAGTTTGTACTGAATCTGCTGAGTGTGTTTGCATGCTCAAATGAAACATGCTGTTTCCTTTCTCTATGCTAATATCTGAGGCATTCTACCTAAGTTTGATGAATTCCAGGCCTGGACTGAAAGCTTCCATTTTGGCATATTTATTGTATCAGAATCTTGGCTAACGAGTAAAATACTGTACCAGATAGTGCTATTGGGCTAGAAGGAGATAATTTATTTTGATGTGACAGGATATCTAAACATGAGGAAGGGCTTTAGTTTATATCAGATCCACTGTTTCAGTTGCAACTGACAAACTTATGTGCAGTTATATTCCATTGATTTCTGCTCCCTTATTATTTATTTTTTCCCTTATTACTTATTTTGGAGGGATTAAGCAATTGTATCTAGCAACCTTTTGTTTTCCTCCTGGCCACTCTGCTGATTGCCTCTTTTTAATTTTGGAATACAGAGCCTCTAAATCTACTTCAAAAGAAATATGTGGAACCTTTGTAAGCGGGCACTGCTCTAAGGTGTTACTTTGAACATTCCAATCAACAAATAACATAATAATATTAATGGATTCACATTTGAGCTGGTGTGACAAATCTAACATTGAATTCAGGACAATGTGGCTGGCCCAGTGGTGCACAGGGCTGAGGTATTTAGCACCTTACCTCTCCCTTGCTGGCAGCCTAAGTTCAGGAATGAGCTCAGGCTACAGGGAGTTGGCCAGTGGGAAGAGGACTGAACATCCCAACAGACAGTCTCCTCCTCCTCTGTGGAGGGAGGGCAGTCAACTCTGTTGCTATATTGCCACCTGGCACGTAACAGTGCAGCTAGAGCAGCTAGTGGGTGGGGGGGACTTTGCCAGGTGCTGCATGACACATGCTCAGATAGGTGCATGTTTGGCACATCCTCAATGCTGATATCCTAAGAGAATTGAGGAGAAAGCAGAAAATCTCCAAGTATAGGATGGTGCCACTCAATCTGCAGGACCCACACCTGTCTACCTAGGCAGGTCTGTCCCACAACAATCCCATTTGCCCTGGAAGTAAGGGGGCAATGTGACCCCTGCCAGAGGGAAAAAGCTCTGGAGGAACATGGGGGTGAGACCCACAAAAGTACTAGAGAATTCCAGAGTGATGTGTCTGGGAATGGGAACAGGCAGAAGAGGGCCACTAGGACCATAAAGGGATAAATTAAAAAAAAAAAATTCATGACCATTTAATTGTCATGAACTTGCATCAAGTAACAAATTTATCTACAAAGCACAATTCCAAAACTGGATCAGAATCCCAGATACTGTATATTAGATTCTGATCACTCGGGCTGAAATAATTTTACAGGTGGATGAACTTTTCTAACAGTTAGAGTGATCATTGTCCAGTCTTCTGTACCTGGAGTGCACATAAAATGAAGGATCCCCCAATTTACATCACTTCATGCACTCTCACAAATTTGAATATTGAACATTTCCAGGAAGCTGTTGCCTATATAGATCAGACTTCTTGACACATTATCCCAAATGTTGATTTGATGCCTACTTTTACAGTTTACACTGGGGACTGGGGGCCCACCTGGGAGGATTAGAGCCTATACAGAGGTGATGGCCTTCATCCATCTGGGAGAGGAACCACAGTTCTCAGTGGACGATTTAAATGTTACTTCAATGAGCATTTAAAATAGCCAAGATGAGGTGCAGAAGAAAAAGGGGATGCAGCAACTCTTCCTCCCCCCCTTCCACAAGCTGAGATAATGAGTAGGGAGTCCCACTATGGTGCAAGTTAATAAAGGATGAAGGGGGTTAGCACAGGTGGGAAGAGGGAAAAGAAGCAGTCAGAAGAGAAAAGTGAGGAAGGGAGAACAAAAGGAAAAGGAAGATGTGACGATCAAAGAGCTAACAAAATCTGGAAGGCCATGTTTGCTAATGCTGGAAGCCTGGAAAATAAGATCACAGACCTAGAGGCCATCATGGCAGAGGATGACCTGGATATTGTGACCATTACTGAGTCATTGTGCACTGACAACCATGACTGGGTCCTGGTCATACCAGGTTACACAATGTTCAGAAAGGACAGGATAAGGAGAAAAAGAGTGGGTGTGGTGCTTTATGTGAAGGTAGGCATACAAGCAACTGAAATACAGGGAATTTATGGGGGGTGCAGAGGTGTTGTAGATCACCTTCAAGTTGGGATATGGAGTCACTGACCAGACAGGTGTGATCTATAGGCCTCCAGTACGGGTCTACTACAGAATCCCGATGCCCACAATCCTGACAGCAAGATTCCTGACAACAGTAGGCAACTCAGGTGAAATTTCCACTAAGTGTTCACGGGAGGCAAAGCTCCCCGTACCCCCATCATATATATAAACAATCCCCCAAACCACACAAATCACCACACATCAGGATTTTGCCATTGTCAAGAATATGACTGTTGGGATTTCAGTGTCGGGATTGTGAGTATTGGGACTGTGGGCATTGGGATTCTGCACAGATACCCTCCAACACAGGGGGAAGACTTAGATAAGGAAATGTTAGAAGCAATTAGCAAAATGACTGAAAAGGGAGAAGCATTGCTGGTAGAGGACTTCAATTTGCTGGATGTAGATTGAAACTTCTCAGCTGTGGCTTCAGCCAGATGCAGGAACATCCTGGAGTTCCTCAGCCAACTAGTAAGCGAACCCATATGCAAAGGTTAGAGCAGCCAACAGGGAAGATTAAGTAGTTCTGTTATTGCCAGGAATACATGTATTCGATAAAAGGGGCATGGCAGAGGAAGGGAGGCAGCACACGAATGAAAGTGTGGTTAGACAGAGGAGACAAGAGGGCAAAAGCAGGAAGAGCAGGTGGGCAGGTACAGAAACATGGAAGGTCATGTATACAAATGTCCGTAGGCTGGGAAATAAAGTCCCAGATCTGGTGGCCTTGATGGCTTAGGCTGATCTAGACATAGTAGCAATAACCAAGACATAGTACACTGGAAACCATGACTGGGAAGTAGCTGTACCAGGTTATACTTTATTCAGGAGGGATAGAGAGGGTAAAAATGGGGGGAGCTTTTTGTGTCAGGAAGGGTATAAAAGCAACTGCAGTACAGGGAAGGCAAGGGGAGGCCGAGGCACTGTGGGTCACCCTTGAGAAGAGCAATGGAACACCAATTGGCACAGGCATGATCTACAGGCCTCCAGCACAGAGGGCAGAGGTGGGTAGGGTGCTAGTGGAAGACATCCACAGGATGACAGAAAAAGGGTAGGTACTGTTTCTAGGTGATTTTAATTTACTGGATATGGATTGGACCATCCTGATGGCTGCCTAAGCCAGGAGCCAAGACATCCTGGAATTATTGCATGGGGTAGGCCTCAGTCAGTTAGTGCTAGAACCCACCAGAGACAGTGAGATTTTGGACCTAGTTCTGATAAACAGGGACAGAATCATGGAAGTCTGGGTGGAAGGGCATCTAGGGTTCAGCGACCACCACACAGTGTGGTTTAATACGAGTAGTGTCACAGTCAAGCCACACAAGGGTGAAGGTCCTGAATTTTAGGATGTGGACTTTGCTAGGATTGGGATATGTATCAAAAGAGCACTGATGAGGAAGGAAGTCAGGGGTGGGGTTGAGGAACAGTGGGCAAAACTAAAAAGAGCCATAGTGGAGGTGACAAACCAGTTCATTGACCAGAGAAACAAGGGCAAGAGAAGGAAAAAAAACACTATGGTACTCAAAGGATGTGGCAGAGAAAGTAAAGGCCAAAACATTGGCTTTCAAAAAATACAAGAGGACGCAAAAGGAAGAGGACAGGGAGGTGTATTTAATTAGACAGAGGTGAAATAGGGAAAGCAGTTAAGAGGGAATAGTTGCAAACAGAGGAAAGAATAGCACAGATGGTAAAGAAAGAGGAAAATACATTCTATAGGTACATTGGTGAAAGAAGGAAGATCGGGTGGGATTGTAAGGCTCAAAGGAGAAGGAGAAGAATATATGGAAGTGGACCTAGAAACACCTCAATACTGAACAAGTATTTTTGTTCAGTGTTCACAGAAGGGGAGGGAGAGGGACCACAGCTAGGTATCAGACACCAAGGTGGAAGGGAGGTGAACACTAGTCCATTTACAGAAGAGAGAGTCCTAAATGAACTCACAAAACTGAGGGTGGACAAAGCAATGGGACCAGGTGGCATACATCCTAGGATATTGAAGGTCATCTCACATTTTGCAGCCTTGTTTTCATCCAAGGCTCTAACAGTTCTTGATTTACTGATTAGATTCTTAAGATCTTTAAAGATATACTTATGAAGCCTGTTTCCACTGAATCTGTTTATGAATAACAACTGATTTAACCCTAAGGGAAGAATATCTTTTTTGGGAGAGAGATTCTGCAATAACTTTTTTTTTTGTCCCTTGGGACATTTTTTTCACATTGAAAATTAGGGAATATAAGCTACACTACACCATTTAGGGAGTGTAGTCACCCAGACCCGAACCCTTCTGAGTTTTATTTATATTCTAAATTTACTAGCATTTTCTAAAGTAGTTTGCTGACTCTCATTCCCATTTATTTATTGTATATGAATGTTTCAGTTGAATGAGAGTCTTATGGATCCTTTATCTTGATGTATTACATTTTTCTTTCATATAAAGATCTATAAAGATCTACGAACGCATTATATTTAATCTATACTGAATTTTCTAATTTATATTGACACTACCTTCTCTCACTTCCACCCTCCTGTTCCCCAACTGCCCACCTCCCACCACCTACTACCTCCCCTTGAGAAAGCCTTGCCTTGGCTGCTAAAACTGCATTTCTACAGCCTGGGAGTGCCCCGTCTGAACTGTAGCATGATTGTTAAACACAGTACCGCACTTAATTAGTGCTGCATTAATATGTTTATCCGCAAGTGTGGTCCTGTTTCTCCTCACTTGTACCCTGCTTAATGTTGTAACTGCACACTAATACTACTTGTTAGTTGATGTCTTTCTGTTCTGCAATGTTTCATCACCTGTAAATGTCTTGTATTCCTTGTTGACTTTGAACCTTTGTAAATGAGCCCCCGGCTCAAAGGTATTAATCCGAATTTGAAATAAATAAAATAAAAATAAATACATATATTTTCGTTTGCTCTATTTAAAATTAAGTAAGAACGCTTTACGCTACTTTAATGTCTTTTAAATTTTTAACAACTCTAATGTCAAATAAATAAATAAACTTGAAACTTGAAAAAAGTGCACAGATGGAACAAGTAATGTCATTATACAGGTAGAGAAGGGCATGGTAAAGGATATTTTAAAAAGAAGGGAATACATGAAGAGACTGGTTAAAGTAACTCTACATTTGGATTGGATAGGGTTATCTTTCTATGGTCATAATGAAGATGAGCAAAGTGTTAATAAAAGAACATTCAGGGAGACTTTAGAGTGATTAAAGTTTGACAGCATGCTTCAAGTCAATGATTCCATCCCTTCAAATGTAACATGTATCTCACCAGAGTCTCAGAATGGTATAATTTAACAATAAGGCATGACAAGGTGTGTGTTATCCTGTAATAACATCACTCCTGGTGTGGGTTGAAGCACGAGGTGAAGTAGAGTGCTTCCACCACCCCAGGAGTGATGTTATTACACAATAACACACACCTTGGAGTGCCTTATTGCAATTATACAATGGCTTGATGTTATACAAAATAAAAAAAATTAAAAATGTTTTTAGTAGATTTTTTATGTTTCTGAAGCAAGAATAGCAATCAAATGATCCAATAAATCAATACAGTGATGTTATTGTGTAATAACATCACTCTCTTAGGCACCCGCTGACCAATCAGAATACAGGAAATATTCTTGCCATTGTATGATTCAGTCCACCACATCCTGTATTACAGAAGACATTGTGCAAGAAGCAAAACATGCTAAATTTGTATCAATTTTATCTGATGACAGTAGAGACATTTCATGTCAGGAACAAATGTGCAGATCGTGTGAGATATGTGCATAAAAGAAAACCTGTTGAATGTTTTCTGTTTCATTAAAGTATCTGAACTGGATGCAAGGGGTGTATGTTGCACCACTATTGAGACCTTGAAAGAATTCAATATTTTTGAGTCAGAAGTTACATTTGTTGCCAAACATATAATGGTGCAAGTGCAATGAGTGACCATCTTAATGAGGTTCAGGATCTCTTCAGAAAGGACCTTCCTCATGTTATGTTCATTGTTACACACATAAGTAAAATCTCACTCTTGTTGATTCATGCCTATGCATTCCTGAAGTAAAAGACCTTTTGAACTTCATGCAATGTGTGCATACATTCATTTCCAAGGGTCCCATATTCAAAAGTCCCAGGCTGCATTGTGCAAGTGCCTATGCAGCACAACTGCGAAGCACCGGCACAAAATAATCAAATATTCAGAAGATGTGCCATAAGATGCAATTGCTCTGAAAATCCTGAACATGCACAATCGTGCAGTGGGAGATGCACGGTGTGGCAGATGCCCTGAGACCTGTGCTGGGCATAGGGAAATGCACGATAGGTGGACACATGTGCGGCATGCAAAATTGCAGTATTCAACTGGGATATGCAAATGGCCTCATTGCACATTCCAAGCCCATTCCCCACCTGTGCAGATCATTACTGGAATGTATTCAGGCCATTTGCATACCCAAGGCATGCCCAGTTCGAGCTTTGCAGGGCTGCCCCACCACTCCACAAGGGTGAACACGTGGTACTGCAACCTAGCAGGCAGGTGTGATGGAATGCTTGTGGGTGGGTGGGCTACACTGACCTGTGTACAGTGCTATTACCCATGGCCATGTACAGGGTTGGACTGGGGTACAGGGGGCCCACCTGATCAAGCAACAGGGGCAATAACAGGATGATGCACTCTAATCGGTATACCACAGGAATGTGATACACTAATGATGTTTGCAGCTTACAGTCACCTGCAGTGCCCCACATGCCCCCATATGATAGGAACATGGAGATAAATGCAAGGAATGCCAGTGTTCAGAAGGTGACCTGGTACCCGAGTGTGTGGGTCCAACCTGGACCACTCCAGATAACCCAGATGACTAGTCTGACACTGGCCATGTATGTGCACATGGTGGCTGCATGCCCAACACCAGAGGGGTCTGGTTTCCATGAGGCATGCACATGTCACCCCCAGGCCACAGGTTGTCCCATCCCTGTCCTGTGCTGCCCACTGTTGTGCTATGTCCACCATAGGAACACCACACAGACCCACCGCAGTGCCCCAGTGGCCGTGTCACACCGCATGGCAGGCATCAGTGACATGTCTGTGACTCCCTGTTGTGTGGGCCTGTCATGGGCATGCTGTGTGTACCTATGCTGTACCACTGTGGGTGCGTGCCACAGGTCAGTCCCTTGCCAATGCCATGCTTCCACTAGTACCACCTGGCTACCTGGGCACCATTGCCCAAGACATCAGCATGTGCACATGCCACCCCCAGGTGGCACCCTGTGGGCCACATGGGTGCAGGCCATGGCCCTTGGTACGTGTGCTGCATTATGGCTGTCTGCTCCACTGATGTGCTAGTGGGGCACCCAACAGCACTGTCATGTGGTTGCTGGGTGTCTATTTCCTGGGTGCAGTGTGGGGGAGGATCTCTGGGCACTGTTGGTAGTGTCCTGGCACCTGTGGCTTTGGATACATCAGTCCTGGCATGATTGCTGTGTGTGGATGTCTAGGGCACATCCTGGTGCACCTCCAAGGACTGTCTCAGGATAGCCTCCCTGCAGATCTGTGGCCTGCCTAATTTAGGCCATCCTTTTGTCTGCCTAACTTTGCACAGCACACTTCTGAGATGTGCAGCAGATGCCCAGCACATTATGGATGAATATATGGATGCATGGCATATTCATGTACATGCCTCCTTTTTTTGTGTCGCATACATTATTTCTGCACAATCATGCATTCAGATATGCACGATGCATGTCTCCCTTTTGAATAGCATGCTTCCACACAGTTTCTGAGATGCGCCATGCATCTCCATTTTGAGCCATGCATCTCCTTTGAATGTGTGGGCGCATATCTGTATTACACAGTAACAGACTGAAATAGACACAGCACAACACAACATAACATACAAAGGCACAGCTTTGAGCAACACTAGGTGGAGATGTCAGAGGAGTGCTGAGAACACTGAAGCATACTTCTGAGCCCATAGTCTCTTATCTCTCTCATTGTGACCATGGTAATGCACCCAAATCTCTGGGCCTTTATAACTTCATGGTGTCATTCAACACTGTCTTTTATCTTTTCCTTTTTGATCTCATTCTCAGATCCACAGAAGTACTATGCAGTCTACTACAGACTAAAGATCTACATCTAGCCAGTGCTGGCATTGTGTTAGAAGTACAGAAATGCACCAAGATACTATTTGCACCCTACCTTGGAAGGACTGAGTATGGAAAGGGAAATTACCATTCCCTTTTTATTATATATTAGTTTGCATGCCTTTTAATCAATTAAATATTTTTGGCTCCCTGCTCCTGATTTAATTACATAAAGAGTACTGGAAATACATTGCCAGGTGGGGGGCACAGTGAGGGTTAACCCTTGTTGATCTGCCAGTCACTAGATCACGTCACTGCTGACATCACCATGCCTGAGGGTCCACTCTGATGGTGAGTTTTAAAAACAGTAAAGACAGTTTGTTCAGGTTGCTCCTTTTTAGATGGAAAGGAAAGGGGACAGGAATATTGGAAAAGTAATAAAGGTAAGCACCCATTTTGAAAATATTAAGAATTTAAAAGATATTTGAAAGAAGTTGAAATGGAGCTATCAGAGCAAGAGTGTGCACTCAGCGGAAGGATATGAATTACCAACTAGAACGTCATTTGCAAGCCATTAAAGGGAAAATGTGCTCTCACATTTCAAATGTGTAATTCCAAAATGTAGACAGTACATTTAATGTGTACATGCAAGCTGGAGGTGAAGTTTGTTTCTCTTTACATAATAGAGATGAAAAACAGGACAGGTCTAAGGGAGTGTAATATGTGCTCACATAAAATGACAAGAATTTTTTGTTAAAGAGTTGGGTGCTTGAAAATCAATATATGTATCTATATAAAAGATGTAGGACACATAATAAAACTCCTACAGAAGGAACATTTTCTGCTATTAGAGATTACTATTTTCAAGTTAAATGCAATGGGGCCTACTCAAAAATGCCTATGTGCTGTGTATGTGAGGTGCGTAGGCATGCCCGTGACCAAATGCCACACAGCGGGGTCCAGAGACCACCATGCAGGAATCATGACAGGTGCACTAGCACCTTGTGCACCAGATCCCCTGGCCACCTATGCAGGTTTGCACCATGGGCTGTCCAGGGGCATGCCAGGTGGCATGTCCACACTTCATTCCATTCATGAAGGCACAGAGTATAAGTGGAGTGCTGGGCTGGGGTGTGCAAGTTGCATGATTGAGGAACCAACTGTAACTGTTACGTGCCCCTCCCCAATGGACACCTGCAGGTGGCATTGTCACAGGGTCCCACTCCACAATGCTGCCCCAGTCCACCGAGCTGCCAGGAAGGGCTGGGTCAGCCATTTGTGTTGTTGCCCATCAGACCCCAATTCCCAGGGTCTGTGCTTTCCCAGGATCCCCTGCCCTGCACATGCGCAGCAGGGGATCCACTATGGGACCCAGGCCAGGCATTCTGCTGGATGCCCACTTATGCCCCTTGGTGTACCCCTCCACACAGCTGTGATCTACCCCTAAACAGCTGCACACTGGGAATGCAGGGCCACAGACAGGTTCCCTGTGGGTGGTCACAGTTGTGAATATCATGCATCCTGTACCTGTCTGGAGCCACATAGCTACATGAGTGTTGTATGCGCATTTTGCACGTGTAACCAACGCTTTCGAGAATAGGGCCCAGTATGAATAAGGGAGCAAGATAGCACATGTTGTGAATATTTTATGATTCAGATTCAGCATAAAAACTAATGATATGTAGTGGCTGAATAACCAGCTTTAAGTATCTGTAAGCTATAGTTACACTGCATAATAAGTTTGAACCGTAGGTTTTAAGGGTATAAAAGCACATTGATTATTGCACGTATTTCTTTCCCTTTGCCTACCAAATTAACTGTGAAACTGAGAAACTGCATGATAAAAATACAGGTATTTATTTGAATACTGTATAGAACTTAAAAGGAAGTTTGTTTATGGTGTATATGTACTAAACAGATATTTTTTTTAGCAATAGCAATTAATTTCAAGAAGAACAAAAGTTGAAGTGTGAACAAACTTCACTGAGGTATGCTTTAGCTCTGAAGCATTAATATTTTGAGCACATAAGGGTGCAAAATAATCTATTACTTCATTTAATTTTAATTTTAATATTTATACTGGCTGTTGTTTAATTTATATACAGAAATGTATTTGACCCTGCGGAAGGGGTATATGGACACCCACAAAACTTTGATGGATTGAGGGATGTTTCTTTCTGAAGTATGTATGAATAAATTGTTTGACTCAAAATATTTTCATGGGTAAGTGGTCTTATGTTCCTATACTCTGTGATATAATATGAGAAGTCTATTTTTATAATTAAAGAGCAGATCTGTAACGCATTGGCATAACTTAAATTGGTGTATTATAATAATAATTTCATATCACTAATAAGTCTAAACTGTATGAAAGAACATGTTCACGAGCCAGCCCGGTGGCGCTGAGCATTGAGGCACTGGACGCCACATCTTGCACTATGCCGGTGACCTGAGTTAGGGAACGTGCCCAGGGCGCTGGGGGTCGGCTGGGGAGGAGAAGAATGAAGTGCCCAACAGCTGTTCTTCTTCTCTGTGGGGGTTCGCTGCAAGCTCCAGTTGCTATATTGCCATCTAGGGAAGCCTGGTGGATAGGTGTAGTAATGGAGCAGCAGCATGGGCATTGGGCAGACGTCAGCAAGGGGCAGAGCCTTCCAGCTCATTGGCCCCAATTGCACACCGACGTCTAGGGAGAACAAGGGAAAAAACCCTCAGTTTCTCCCAAGCGATGACACCTCCCTGCTCATCGTGGGCTTGCAATGGCAGACCCCGCTGTACAGGATCTGCATCTCAGCATGTTGGCTTTGGGGAGGTGAGTATGGGGGAGTGCCTCCTCACCCCACCCAGGGGGTTATCCAGGTGCCTTGGTTACCGTGTGGATCCGTAGTACTCTAGGGGAAGACTGCGGCGAGACCAGGGAGAGCAGTTCAGAGGATGTCTGAGAGAGGGGGGAGAGACGAGGTAGTCAGGAGCATAAATACTAGGGTTAAAAAAAAAAGAACATGTTCACCATTTCTCATCAGAAAGGTTCATTAGAATGTCATGACATGATTATTCTTCTGTTTACCCAATAAAAACAATAAGAGACATAAATATTTCATATGTCCAGCATTACAGACTTGTAATGTGAGGGTGCAAAATGAATTGGTCTAAATTACATATCAATGTTAGCATTACTATTTTGAAGAATTTGTTCAAACTTAATCTATATTATAACCCTGCATGCATGTTGTAAAACTATTTCCAGAATACAGTTGTAACTAACCAACTTGTAGTTTAAGTTACCCATTTTACATGACAGGACTGTGAAAGAGAGATGTACGAAGTCTGCAAAATTCACTCTGCCAATTAACTCATGAATTCTGTCCAAAGGGTTGAAATTCCACACTTCGTGACACAAAAATCCATGGTGTCAAGTGCTCCTGCTGATCGCCAGCCCCAATGTAAAAAAAAATTATTATTATTTAAATCCCTGGTTTCTAGTGGTTCCCCTCCCCCCAACCGATCGACGTCCCCGATGTAAAAAAATAGATGTTATTATTAAAATCCCTGGTGTCTAGACACCGAGGATTTGGAGGAGTCATCATTTGTAACATCTCCTTGATTTGTTTTGTTTTTTTTATGTAATTTGCACAGAAAAAAAACAAAGGCAAGGTGAAGTTACAAATGGTGAATTCTCCCTAAATGGGGCAACTTTGCAAACTGATCTGCAGAGGTGAATTTGATGAGTTCGCCCAAAATTCACCAGCGAAGAAAAACTTTGCTGTATCTCTTCTGTCATATACTAAAAGCTCAGAGATGATTTTTATTTCGTACCACTCTGTGACCCATCAGCAATGTGTTAAGGATACTACCAGAGGGGATGCAATTCTGGTTTTCATATTGAGCAGTCAGTATAATATTATAGACAGTTTTAAAGTAATATAACCACTTACAGATAGTGACCATGGGCTGGTACTATTCAATTTAAAACATATCTACATAAAGGAACTGGGGGTGACTAAGTAACACAATTTCAACAGGCCTAACATTGGTGAAATATGATTCAGACTACAAAGGTGAAAATGGTAAGTGGGGTATACGGGGCTATAGTGAGTGAGAAACAGATAATTCTTTAAAACAAGACAAATGAATCATCACATTAACATATGCACACAGTTAATACATTTAACAATAAGGGGTGCAGAATTCCAAGCTGGTTAAACAATAAAAAAGGCACCAGAATTTTAAGAAAGTGGTACACTGTCAGTAGAAAAAGACCTTACTAAATAAGGACTATATAAGATACACAAGGGCCCGGAAAAATATGTAAACAGATATTATGAAAATCAAAAAGGACAGTGGAACTGAGCATAGCTGGCAAAGAGGAGAATAATTACAAGATTTTTTTTAAATTCATATGGCATAATAACCAAGGAGACAAGAACATTGGACCACTTAAAGTGCAGGGTAATATAATTGAAAATGTGAAAGAAATGCCTGAAGCATTCAATGGTTACTTCATGTCACTGTTTAATAAAGGACATTACATGGATGAGCTTAAGGTCTAAATCAGGTGGGGGGGAAGGGCAATGAAGAATTAGATTTCACCATTGACGATCTGGAAATTAAGTTAAGTAGGTTAAAAAATTAAAGCCTCCAGGTCTGATGGGTTATACTCCAGTATCTTAAATGAGGTCACCAATGAGATATCCCGCATATTATACAACTTATTCAAACATTGCACAATTGCAGGTAAAGTTCCATATGACTTGAAAGAGGCAATTTATTTATTTATTGAAAAGTTTCACCAGGAAGGCACACTGAACAACAAGTTGCTCGTCTCCCAGTGCATCCTGGGGGAAGGGTAGGTGGATAATATAACAAGAAAAGCTGGTAGACAATATATCGAGAATAATGGATAGGCAAGTGTGTGTTATGAACATTTATTTCACACCCGAGGTGTGTGATGACCCATAAACCTCGAGAGCAAAGCTCAAGAGGTTTATTTAGTCATCACACACCAAGGGTATGAAAAAAATATTGATAGGCACACACTTGCCTATATATTATTTTTTATAATTACTGATGCTTACCCGATGTTTTTCTTATGGGAAAAGAAAATCCTGTTATTTGTTCAGAATTTGTTTTATTTGAAAGTCGTGTAACACAATAGGCATTGTTAAATTGATTTAATATAGTTTTTTAGATGTTGAAAACTATGAGGAACAGTATGTTTTTTCTTTAAATGCCAAACTTTGAATTGTTTAAATATCAGGAGTCTGTGACAATTCTGGTGGAGTACACTGTGGAAGTCCGCTGGTGATCATAGTTAAACAGTTGAGAGCAAGTTACTTAACATTTAAGAAAGTGGTTTGGTAAGGTAGCAATTTTAAACTTTGAGGAACTTGTTTCAAATATTGCTGTTTGCAGTGTGCTGAGCAGGAAGCGTTGTTGTGGCTACGAAGATCTTCCAGTTGCCATGGGGACCCATAATAGAGAAGAAAAAACTGCAAGGGACTGTGTTTAAATTGGTGCTATTGCACAGTGTTTTTGAGTTCTGCAAAAGAAAGAAGATTGAGGGATTCTGAAGTGTTTTTTGTGGGTTACTTGTGCTGGGGGTACAGTTGTGTGGAAGGTGGCAGTACTAAGCAGAAGCGCTTTGCAGGTGAAAATGTCTGACTTAACGTGCGAGCTGTCTCAAGTGCAGAGTACCGCTCGAGAAATCTAACAGTGACTGCAACATTGTGAAACACCATAATAACTTGATTTCAAGTTATTACAGTGTTTGTACTGTATCTGAATTCAGGTTATTAAAGGGTCACCAGTAATTATGCATAAATACAGTATATGCAATGAAGGACAGCAACAGAGAAGCAGAAATACAACAATACATTTTGGACACATACTAGTATAAGCATCAGCAACAGTACAGCAATGTAGCTTATGGCAAATACATATGGCTCAATTAAAAGGTAATTTACAAATGGATATCTACACTGGGCAGGGAAACCCAGGTTCTAGAATAAGGTAATTTGAGCACAGATAAGGGGGGAAGTGCATGAAATGCTAGTTGAGAAATATAGTCCAGTACAGTCATGATAAGCTAGGAGCAAGTGCAGTTAATGGAGTAAAGATTGTGGAGGGCAGTGGAGATGGAGTGAGGAGAAGAAGAGTGCCTTATATGAGGAGTAGTGAGTTCCAGAGTTTAGGGAAAAAGTGAGAGAAAGCAGTCTGCCCAGCTGAGGTGGATCTCCAGGGAATAGATAGGGTTTGGGTAACCACAGATCTAAGAGAGTGAGCATGGGGTGGAAGTATGGATAGTAAAGAAGAGAGGTAGGAGGGGAGAGTATTGAACCAGAGTTTGGAGGTGAATTTGGTGATGTAGGAGAGGCAATGGTTGTCAAGCAAGGGGAATTGGAGGGTGTGGTAGAGGCTACAGTGGTAAGTGGAGGAAAAAGAGTCCAGAGCACAATGACAAAATGAGTTGAAGAGGGTGTTGAATCTGATTAAGGAGGACTGTGGGATGGCACTGTAGACTACATCGCAGTAGTTGAAAATGGGAAGTATCATTTTCTGGACCAATTCCTGCCTTGCCGGAAGAGTTAGGCAGTTTTGGTTCCTGAATAAGGTGCTGAGCTTGGGGCATAGTTTTTTCAGGATGCCATCAACATGGCCAGAAAAGGTGCGCTGTTCATCTAGCCAAACTCCAAGGTATCTAAAGGTGGAAGTGTCCTCCAGTGCTGTCCCGTCAAGGGTGTTGAAGAAGGGCATGGACTCAAGCCTAACTAGTCTCTGCCTAGTGCCATAGGTCATAGATACTGTCTTTTTGGCATTTAGAAAAAGTTGATGTGAGCTAAGCCAGTAGTGGAGCTTGTCAAAGTCCAGTTGAAGTCTGATTTCTACAGCAGATTGAGAGTGGCCAGATGTGAATAGGACACTATAGTCAGCATACATGTGGATGAAAGCTGAGGTACAAACATTTGGGAGGTCACTGAGAAAAATGGAGAAAAGGATAGGGCTGAGTACCAAGCTCTGAGGAACTCCAGTGTTGATCAGGAGGGGGGACAGCAAGCCAGCAATCCTTACTGATTGAGTCCTGCCCATAGGGTAAGCTCTGAACCAGTTGGTGGCAGAAGCTGAGAAACCAGCAGAAGAGAGGGAATCAAGGAGGGAGTGGGAGACAGTGTCGAAAGCTTTTGCTAGGTCGACAAAGATGGTAGATGTAATTAGACCATAGATCCATCCCTGATAGGATGGTGTCTGTTAGCCTAATGACAGAGGTGGTAGTCCAGTGGTGTTTCCTAAAACCAGATTGGAAAGTTGTGAAAAAGCTGGTGTCAGAAAGGAAGGAAAAGAGTTGAGAAAGGACCAGATGTTCCTGCAGTTTGGCCAGTATAGGTAAGAGGGATATTGGGTGGCAATTGCCAGGGCAGGAGCGGTCACCACCCTTGGTCAGAGGTAAGACAACTGAATGCTTCCAGCTCAAAGGGACTGTGGCAGTGGAAAATGAAAGGTTTAAGATATAAGCCAGAGGGGAGGCAATGGTTGGGGCAGAAAGGTAGAGGAGTTTGGGATCCATACCATCTGGAGAGCTACCTTTAGTAGGGTTTAGGGCAGCAGTGCAGCCAGGATGTCGGCAGTAGAGACCTTAGAAAATGAGAAGCCCTGTTGAAAAGGAGGTTTGTTTTGAGGGACTTGGATTTGGGGGCAGGATGGCAGGTGCAATGGGAGAGAGAGGCTAGGAGGGCTGAGGCACAGGAAGTGAAGTAAGAGTTAAATTTATTGGTGACTTCAAGGTGGACGAATATTAAAGAACTGCTTGTTTTCAGGAGTGGAGTAGGTGCTTTCGAAGGGGGGAGAACAAAGAGTGAACCACCTTCCAGAATTCGGAAGGGTTGTTTATATTGATTTGCAATGTACTCCTGAAGTACTCTGCTTTAGCCAACCTAGTGGCTTTAGTACTTTGGTTGCATAGTCTGCGATAAAGCTGGTAGTCACTAGGTCTACTTGATGCTTTATGTTTTTGCCAACCAAGGTCCTGAGCCTGCTGGCATGCTATTAGCTCTGGGGTGATCCAGGGGAGGTGGTTACCATGGACTCTGGATTTCCTTAATGAAGCAAACAGGTTCCAAGTGTCAATGAATTTGCCTTTAAAAAAGGCCAGAGCATCCTCAACTGAGTTTGCCCTGGTGATGGGGGGTCCAGTCTGATTGAGCGAGGCAGTGGATAGGGGGATTAAGGTTGAGGGATTTGAATGAGCATGCATGTAGAATTGTTTGGGGTAATTTAGGCCTATGTATCTTCCAAACCAGGAAAATCATGTGGCGGTTGCTCAGATCATCTGGAAGTAGGCCTGACTTTATTACTCTATGTGGGTGTGTGTTGAGAGCCAATCTATCAGTGAGTGATTTTGAGATTTGTGGTTCAGGTAAGTTGGTTCAAGTATTAGTTGTCAGAGATTGTGTGCATTCACGTCATTTCATGCTTTTGAGAGAGGGAGCCAGTCAGTTTTGGTTGAAGTCTCCCAGAATGTATAGCTCACCTGCTGGTGACTGGTTGACAATACACAATAGGTCAGCAGTGATAGTCTACAATAGGCCCCAGCAACATAGATAGGAGCAGAGAATGGTAGGTACAATCTGATGAAAAGCACCTCATAGGAGGCAGGGAGGGATGTGGATAGGACAATGTCAGATTTAATTGAGGAGGAGATATGCATTGTGACTCCACCACCCATCTTTGCATGGTCTTGGTGGTAGATGGAGTAGCCAGGGATAGCTATTTTATTGTCAGAAATGTTCTTGTTTAACCAGGATTCGGTGAAAATAAAGCAGTGAAGGGAGAGATCTGCAGCATATGGCTGTAATTGATCAGTTTTTGGTAGTAGGCTATGAATATCGGCATGGATTACTTTGAGGTCACAGGAAAGGTTGAAAGGGCTGGGGTGGGAGGGGCAAGCAGGTGTGGCATTATATACACCAGGGATTTAAAGGAAATCAGACCTGGATTCAGGTTGATGTCTCCCAAGGATAAGAGCAACAAAGTTATGATAATGTAGTGTAATTTGTTGTTCTTATTCCCAGGCAAGCATAAGGTGTAGATGTGAACTTGGGTGGGTGGTGATTGCAGATTTAGCTAAGATAGCAATGGGTAGTAATGAAGGACAGGGATCAGGGAAGCTACAGGCAGAAGTGGGAAGCTAAACCAAACTTGTTGGTGATAGGACTTAGTGGTACCATGCAGGAAATGGGAGGTGGGTATGGGGTTTGGGAGTACTACTGGTGGAGCGGGGGAGATGGGGGTTGAAGCAGTGGGAGAAGGGTGTAGAAGGGGACCTAGAATAGGGAGGAAAAGGAAGAGAATGCTATGAAGTAAAAGGCAAAGTAGTGACTTGCATTGCAGCAGTTGATGAGTAGAAAGTAGAATGAATGAAGACAGTAGCAGTATTGTTACAGAAGCGATTAGGCAGTCAGGACTTAGATGACCTCTGGTGGCCTAGTATAGCGAAATAAGAAGCAATGATGTTAATAAAAGATGTAGTATAGATAAATGAGTAGCAACAATGTTAACAGAGGGATTAGGTAGACAGGACATAGGCAACCTCTGGTGGCTTAAGTATATAACGGGCAAATGGAAAAGTCGACACTTGGATAAATTCATATCCTGTAACTTGAGCCCAGCCACGTGATCACCTGTAATTATAAAGGTCCAAGTCCAGGTAAGGCTGGCAGGGGTGGGAGCCAGCGCATAGTGCTGGCGGGAACCAGCAGTACAGATTTTAACTGTATATAAAAAAGTGGTAAAGATTTAAAAAATAAAAACAGCACTCTTTAATGGAGCAATTTGCAATTTGAGAGGAGGGAAGATGAGTGTTAAACAGAGAAGCTTGTTGGAATGGGGCTAGTAGGAACAGGAATAAAATTAGTACTATGGAGACAAGCAGTCAGGAAGAGAGAGACAAGGAAATTTAAGGGGCAAGTCAGTTAGCAGAGAAAGAGAATTCAGGAAGAAATAATCTGGCTGGTAGTTTAAATTCAGATTAGAAGAGTGTAGTCAATACAAATCAAAGGCACTCTAAGCAGATTAGATCTATACAATGACTTAACAATAAAGGCAGATGAGAATTATCAGGCTCATTAGGAAATTGAACTGTGTAAAAATCTAAAATCACTGCATTCGTTCATCAAGCATGGCAAGAAGATTTTAAAGCAGTGGTACAGATTTTAACTTTATATAAAGAAGCGGTAAAGATTTAAAAAATATCTCAGCAATCTTTAGTGGAGCAATTTGCAATTTAAGGGGAGAAGCACCAACAGCCAGAATGCAGGACACAGCGCACCCAATCTGAAGCTGGAGTGCTTGTCAGTGGCAACAATAACAGCCAAAAATCAGTAGCAGGAGCTCGTACCTGAATCAGGTCCTGTGGCACAGAAAGCAGATAGCAAGCAGCTGCTTCAAAAGCCATGCCACAGCCTCAGGGGAAGTGCCCTGTTCATGGGCAAGAATCTGAATTAGATCCTGTGGTACAGAAGGTGGGCAGCAAGCGACTGCTTCAAAAGCCACAACACAGCCTCAGGGGAAGTGCCCTGTTCAGGGGCAATAATCTGTAGAATGGTCTTTGACATTCACAAAAAGGCAGCAGGGAAGAAATAAGTAACACCAGATCAGTAAGCCTGATTACTATGGTGGGGAACATTCTGGAAACTTACATCACATAAAATATTGACAATAGCCATCATAATTTAAGTAGCTTGGATCCTACTCAGCAGGGTTTCATGAACAATAGATCATGCCTAAGGTCCTTTGGACTGGTTAGCAGAGACTTAGAGATGGGATGTGTGGTGGACATAATCTATATGGACCTGAGTAAGGCCTTTGAAAAGGTACCACATAAGGAATTGGTGACAAGATTAATGCAGATGGGTTTACAAAGCAATATAATTAAATGTATAAAAAAAATTGGCTGACAGGAAGGACAAAGTCTGTGAAATTAATTGGTTTGCATCATGAACTACATACGAACATACGAAATTTGCCAGCAGATAAAGGCCTAGAGGTCTATCATGTCTGCTCAAATGTGCAGCTAGCACCCCTTATCCTGCAGCTGCCCCTCTTTTCCACCCTTCCCTTCATTAACCCTCCCCCTTGTCCTGTCCCATCCTCGTTTGAAGCAGTCCACTGTTCTACTGCATACCACTTCAGCAGGTAATGCATTCCACCCAGCCACCACCCTCTCTGTAAAAAAGTGTCTCCTCACCTCCCTCCTGAACCTTCTTCGCTCCAGTCTCATATCATGGCCCCTGGTGGCCCTCCCCTTCCTTACTTTGAACAGCCCCTCTGTACCCGTCTCGTTTATTCCTTTCATGTATTTAAAGGTTTCAGTCATGTCACCCCTGTCTCTCCTCTCCTCCAGTGAGTACCTGTTCAACTCTTTCAACCTCCTCTCATATGATAAGTCCCCCAGCCCCTTGATCATCTTTGTTGCTCTGCGCTGCACCCCCTCCAGTAACTTAATGTCCCTCTTCAGATACGAACGCCAGTACTGCATGCAGCACTCCAGGTGTGGTCTAACTAATGACCTATACAGTGGCAGAATCACCTCCTCCCTCCTCGAGGATATACCCCTTGCAATACAACCCAGCATTTTGTTGGTCTTTGCAGCTGCCTTCCTACATTGTGCCGAGTTGTTCATTGACCCTGTAATGAGCACACCCAGATCCTTCCCCTCCTCTGTCTGGGCTAGCTGCACTCCCCCTAGCTGGTCCTAGCTAACGTGTCCAGTGGGATGTCACAGAGATGGTGCTGGGACCAATCCTATTTAATGTTTTGTTAGTAACATGCTTACTAAAAACAATGTATGTGTTACAAAATTTGTTGACGATACAAAGATCAGTCAGGTGGTGGAAACAATGGAACAGGGTAACAATCTTCAGGCTGACCTTAATAAATTGTCCAATTGGGCAAAATAATCTAAAATGAATTATAATGCATCTAAACACAATGAAATGCACTTAGATACCAACAGCTCCAAGCATAAATATTATATGGATACCATAGAACTAAAGGAAATGGTATCTGAGAGAGATCAGGGGGTTAGGGTGACCAACACACTCAAAAACCTGGAACAATTTGATTGAAATCAGAAAACAGTGTAATAGAATTGTGGGTTGCATCAGAAGAACTATCATAAGGAGGGATAAATGGTCTGTATTGCCACTGTACAGGGCATTTGTTAGAGCCCATGCAGAGTACTATGTGCAGTACTGTGCACCAAACCTAAAAATGGATATTAAAAATGAAGGTGTACAGAGAAGATGTACTAGGATGATAAAGGGTTTAGAGAAGAGTTCCTATGAGGACAGGCTGAACAGCCTTATCATGTTCTCTCAGGAGTATAAAAGACTGAGAGGGCATGATATTTATCTTTAAAGCATCTAGAACAAATAAAAATATTCAAAATTGTATACATTTGATGGTAAAAGAGTCAGTTCCATGCACAAGAAGTTGCAATCTCCAGCTGAATGGAAATATAGCAAGAATCAATTTAATGCAAAATGTTTTCACCCAAAGGGTGCTATCCATGTCGACTAGCTTGCCAGCTTCACTTGCTAAAGACAGGTTTCTATCATCATTTAAATACAGATTGGATAAGTGCTTAGCTGAGAGAAGGATAAAGGGGTATAACCACTGACTGTGGCAAATGGACTCAGCTCAATTTATGGCCTCTTTCCATTTGTATATTCCAAAGTTCCTATGTTCATAATTTCCTGCTACCCACAGGTCCATCATATGCATAAAAAATGGTGGGCAGCTGTGTCAACACAGCCAGAAAGCACAGTCCCATGGTGCATAACACCTGTTTTTGTCTGTGTCTGTTTCACCCATCCCTGGGAGTACTGTAGCCAACGGCTCCATATGCACACACACATGCAAAACATCCCATCACTGCTGGAACCAGATGAAAACACCTCCCTCCAAAAAGCTGCAGTTGCACCACCACCACCAGTGGTCACATTGGTGGCAGTATAGTGGTGGAGCACACTGCCTTTCCTTCTCTGGGATGCTCAATTTGGGAAATGCTCTTGGGGGGTTCCGGAGGGGCAGGGGGCATGATCAGCGGGGGATGGATGAGGGGGTGCTTGCGTTCAAATGGTTAAGTCCAGAAGATGCCCTGGGGTGAAATGGAGTGCTGAACATGGACCTTCCTGTTTGGTCCCCATACCCAAGGGCACCACTTTTGTAAATGGTGGGCAGGTGGTCGGGCTTCCCAGGAGTCCTATACAACTCAGGCGGTGTTGTGCAATGCCAGGTCCATTGTGAACAAAACTGCCATTGTAGCGGACTTGATAGGCACAGCGGACCTGACTTGCATCACCAAAACTTGGATGGATAGTAATGCTGCCCCAGTACTTGAGGCAGCAGTTCCGGCTGGGTATTCAGTGATACACTGCCCGAGATTGGATCGCAGGGGTGGGGGGGTTGCGGTCTGTTTCAAGACTGAATTGGACCTCGCTAGTGTTCCAGTGGAGGAGACCAGATCCTTTGAATGTGTTGTATTGGCAGGTGGGTGCTATAGAATAGCGTTCATCTATCATCCACCCGGTGACGAGAAACTATTTCTAAAGGAAGTAGCGGACTTCGTCGTCGACCTGGTATTTGAATCACCCAGGTTGATGGTGCTGGGTGATTTTAATGCCTGGATTGACGACGAACTCTTGCAATTTGGTCAGCACTTCCTCCAATTGATGTGTTCATTGGGCCTCTCACAGGTGGTTACCTCTGCCACTCATAAACATGGCCATTCACTGGATCTGGTCTTCCTGCTGGGGTTGGAGGCCTCTGATGTGGGGGTGGAACCAGTCGGATGGTCTGACCACCACACTGTGAGGTTCAATTTTTGCACCCCCCTGCATAGATCTAGTCCAGTGGAGATGGTCAAGCACCGCCCTTTACGGGATGTTACTCCCGATGGTCTAACTGCGGTTCTTGACCTATCAGAATTTCCTGGGTTGAGCTTAAATCCCGAAGTGATGGTGCAAGCCTATAATAAGGCTGTCACCTCTGCTTTGGATTTAATTGCTCCCACCCATGTGCGGCCTCTCTCCCTTCACCTCGATCCCCTTGGTTTGATCAGGATCTGAGGGAGTTGCGGCGATTAGGTCACAGGTTGGAGAGATGCTGGCGGAAATCCAGCTTAGATGCCGACCATCTTAGACTCCTAGAGCATTATAAACTCTATCAGTCAGCAATCACTCATAAGAAGGCAGTGTTCCTGTCTGGAGAAATTGCCGCTGCTTAGAATTGAAGAGCCCAGCTCTTTCGAACCGTAGACAGGCTATGCAACCCAGCCTGTCTGAAGGTTCGTCGAGCCTTTTCACAGATGCAGTGTGTGGAGCTTGCTCGATTCTTTGCAGATAAGGTGGCCGACATCAGGGCCAAGATTTGTGCCGCTCCCTCCATGGGAGTTGTGGTGGTCCAGCCCACGGTCACAAGCACACCGTTCACCTGGAGTTCCTTCAAAAGGCCAGAAATCAAGGATGTTATGCGGATTGTCCAGGGTATGCGTATCACAAGCTGTAGTTTAGACCCGGGTCCCACTGGCCAGATCATGGGCTGTGGGGAGGTTATCTTCCCAGTTCTAGCTAGGATAGACTGGTGCTCCCTAGACTCTGGTGAATATCCCCACTCCCTGAAGGAAGCGGTGGTGACACCAGTGTTGAAAAAGGCATCTTTGGACCCCGACTCCCTAGCAAACTACAAACCCATCTCAAACCTCCCCTTTGTTGGGAAGGTAATTGAGAAAGTGGTGGCAGCCCAGTTGGACAACCATTTAGCCATCCATAACATCTACGATCCTCTTCAATCAGGTTTTTGAAAGAGGCACAGCACTGAGACTGCGCTGGTTCGGGTCCTCAATGATCTCCTGATGGTGAGAGACCAGAAAAAACGGTCCATTTTGGTCCTTCTGGATTTGTCAGCAGCATTTGACACCATAGACCATGGGGTGTTGCTTGAGTGCCTGAGATGCATCTGTGGATTGTCGGGTTTGGTGCACAGATGGTTTACCTCCTTCCTCACAGGTAGAACTCAGAGGGTGGTATTGGGGATATTTTCCTCCGATCCTACCCCTCTGACCTGTGGGGTGCCTCAGGGCTCTGTGCTGTCCCCCATGTTGTTTGCGGTGTACATGCTTCCCCTCGGAGACATTGTAAGACGATATTGGCTGGAGTTTCATTGTTATGCCGATGATACCCAGCTCTATCTGTCTTTTGTGCCTGACCAGAATAGAGCACTCTCAGTGTTTAACAACTGTCTCAGCGAGATCCAGGATTGGATGAGGTCCAGCTGGTTGAAGTTGAATTCTGGGAAGACGGAGGTGATGGTTGTGGATCATGGCCACCGGATTGAGGGATTGGGGGCACTTCAAACCTCTGGTTTATTCCTGGGGGATGTGGAGCTCCTGACCTCTGAACGGGTGCGAGACCTGGGGGTGATCCTTGACGATCAGCTGACATTGCGTGCGCAAGTGTCGGCGGTTGTTAAGGTATCCTTTCACCATCTTAGGAACATCGCCAGGATCAAGCACCTTGTTCCATCCGGCGACCTACCCACACTGATCCACGCCTTTGTGACCTCGCGTCTGGACTACTGCAACTCCCTCTACTTTGGGCTTCCCGGGGTTGATATCCGCCGCTTGCAGCTAGTGCAGAACTCAGCAGCCCAGTTGTTAATGGGGACTTCACGTTCCTCTCATATTACACCAGTGCTCCGAGATCTGCACTGGCTGCCAGTTCAGTGGCGGATCACCTTTAAAGTCGGATTACTGACATATAAAGCCCTACATGGTTTGGGCCCTGATTACCTGCAAGATCTTCTGGTGCCTTACCTACCGATGCGACCACTCCGCTCAGCCAATGAGGGGTTGCTAGAGATCCCGAGGGTAGCTTTAAAATCTTCCGGCGCCCGAGCTTTTATGTTCATGGCACCGACCCTCTGGAATTCTCTACCACATTGGATTAGAGAGTGCATGATGGTGGTGGAGGGTTTTAAAAAGGGCCTAAAATTCTTTTTATGGAGTAAGGCATTTGGAGATAATTTGGATGCCGATTAATGCTCTGTATTTAATTTGGTTTTTAATCTGTTTTATTATGTTTTTATCTTGTATTTTATTGTAATGTGCCTTGATTCTAAGAAAGGCGCAGAGAAATAAAGCTAATTATTATTATTAATCCTCCATTCTGGTCCTGCCCCAGTGCCCTGGGTTTATTGCTGAACCGGTGTTGCCAGTGTTTCAGGCAGCCCCACTGCCACTGCACTGATGGGTCAGCTAATAGTATTTTTGAATCACTCTCTGTTTCTCACCATTCACACATGCTATCATACAAGTCACATTAAACTGTCTCACCAACTAGTTGCTTTAGTATTTTTCAATTAACTGAATAATTGTTGCTGGATCCAGCACAAAGTCTTACAAAAACTTTTACCTAAGCATTACAATTCAGTCTTGAATTGCGCTGTAACAGACAAGCAAATGCATTCCAACTGAGTTGCAAAACATTTTATAACAGTTGCTGTTAAGCTGGTTAAGAGTTGACAAAAAATACACTGAGTTGCCAATTCATTTCCAGCATTAAAAATTGCAAAACCAACTCATTGGCATGGCAGTTTAATGCAAATTGTACTCTAGTTCCAAAATTACACTTTGCTCAAAAATATCTAGAAAAGGCAATTATGCAAAACAAAAGTATCCTTTCAATTAGCAGAGGTGGTCCCTCCTGGTAAGTATAGGGGTACAGTGGTAGATGTAAATAAAATAGTGTGATGAAGCTTGCCCTGCAGAAACAAACGTGAACCAATGGTACTAACATAATTGTAATTAAACAGAGGCATTCCAAATGGACTACTCAGGGTTTTAACTTAAAGTTCAGCTGGAGTGAAAAACCTTATTCCAAAACAATTGTTTATTAAACAGCATATACAAACTTCATATCACCACTAGGTAATGATATGTGAGTTGAAATGTTTTGACACTTGTGGTTCAGCTTACAAACTGTGCTCTTTGGCATTTCCTGTTGATTGTTTTAAATTATGACATGCTACTTAATAAACAATTGTTTTAGAAGAAAGTTTTGATCTCCAACAGAGGATTCTAGGAGTACTCCTCTGTTTCCATTTTGGAAGCCTGCTCTGCACTAACCTGTGTGACTAGTCAATTGAGAAACTAAAGGATCCATTTTTAGTATCATCAGTCCTTCGCTTTTCATCTGCACTAAACTGACTGCTAAAATGTGGTAAAGGATCTATGGTAATGTAACTTCCCATACATTAACTATTTTAATACACTACTTATCTATATGATGCTATAGTATTAATTTTTAAACCTTCCACTATGCACACCTATGCATTCAGACTATCTAAAGGAACTAACAGACTATTTCATGGATGTCTACACTTGTTCATGCATGTCTTTTTCACTTTCTCTTTTGAAAATTATTTCCATTCACAAAATATGGGATCAATTAATAATAGATTATTCCTTCATTTTTGATATATCACAGGCAGACACTAATTGCAGCCATTTGCTTTGTGACTCAGTGAATAAAAGCATCCCAACAAACTTCACTGCCAGTAAGTGCCATGAGTCATGATAAGGAACATGAAGTGGTCTTATGCAGAAAGAATAAAAGCAGCAGTTATAGGTTGCAAGTAAAAGCCAGAGTTTAAAGGGTCCTATTCTTATATGAATTTCTTCCATCAAGTGTCTTGACCAAAATCTTAGGTTATTTAACAATACCAAGAGAGCTGATCATTATGAGGTCCTCAAGAAAATTGTAAGAAATAAAGAATGACTTAATAGTATACTGTACATCCAAAAATAAGGAGAATGTTGAGAACATGATTTTCATATCCAAATGCCACTCTGCTCTGCACTGGCACTTGGTTCAATAAATGGTTGATTTCAGCAAGATCTGTTTTATACTTAAAATGCAATTTTGTACATCACTTTTAACTGAAAATGTCAAAAACTAATGGAAAAGTAAGAAAAGAGTTATTGCTCAGGAAGGATTGTAAAGACCATAGCATACAGTAAGGAAAAGTAAATTAGAGCTGAAGTTGACCAAGGGTAGAATAAAGAATGGGCCATTCATAAAGGAGCTGCATAACTACACTTACTGCACCAGACCTGTAGCTTGCTTTGCACGGAGCTCTACAGGCCCTACAAGAAGAACATATCTGCCAGACATTGCCCTGGACCTGTAGCTTGCTTTGTGCAAGGCCCTGTGGGCACTATGGGAGCAATATTCAGAATGCGCCAGGCAGGGGCGCAAGCCTGGGCACAGCGCAACTGGGATGTGCAAGGGCATGGTCTGGCCAACATACAATGGTGCTGCCGCCATGGCTCAGCACCGCTGAATATAGCACTGTAGTCACCCACATTGCGCATGGTGCAGTGTCACTGCGCCAGCACAAGTGGCAAGAGAGGAGCAGGGGGATGCGCCAGCACAAATGCGGTAATGCTAGGTGCAAGACCCGCGATATTCAGCACTGGGTATGCAAATGGGGCCATTTGCATGTCATTATGGCCTCATTTGCATGCAGGTGCACCGCTCCCCGGTGACTTATGCATGGCACCCTGCCAGGCTGCAGCTGTCGGGGACTGATGCCCCCCCTGCCCCTTGGCAGCAATGTGCCCATACGCCCGATCATGGGCTTAGTAAATGATATAATCCCTGGTGGTCCAGTGGACCTGCCCCCAGCCCAATCATGGGCATTGTAAAAATAAAAGAATCCCTGGTGGTCCAGTGGACCAAACCCCAGCCCGATTTCGGGCTTAAATAAATATACATATTCCCTGGTGATCCAGTGGACTGAACTCCAGCCCGATCATGGGCTTCAGATAACGTAACCTCCCTGGTGGTCCAGCGGTATCCCCTCCCACCCACCACTCAGACCCACCACCTCGCTGCCCCAGTCAGCAGCAAGTGGCAGCACCCACACCCACACGCCCAGCCGCCCGCCGACTGACAGCGTGCAGATGCGGCTGTACACCCATTGGTCCACTGCATGGGTCAATGGGTGTGCAGACTCATACTGTGACACAGTCCCAAAATGTGAATGATCCATTCACATTTCTGGACTGTGTGATGCAGTTGGTCTGCATGCCATGTACGCGACGCAGCGAACAATGGGCGTACAACATGCTATGCACCTCGGTCGACGGCTGTTCAAGGCTTATGGGTGGGATGCTACCACCACCTACTGACGGGGGGCGGTGGCAGGTCTGAGCAGTGGAGAAGTACTGGACCACCAGGAAATGAACCCATCTGAACCCATGATCAGGCTGAACCCGATCCCACTTCAGGGCTCTATGCTAATAAGACACAATGGGGATGTGCATTAGACAGTTCTAATGCACGGCTGAGATGTGGTGAGGCCGCGAGGGCCACAGGCCAAGATGTGTCCAGTCCCTAGTTGTGCATTAGAACTGTCTAATGCACATCCCCGAGTAGCTTATTGCACTTATAAAATGGGTCTGTGTATTCTAAATGAGGGTTCTAGTTTTAGCTGTGCATTAAACACATCTAATGCATGGCTAGCAACCAATCAGATTGCTTGAAATCCTTTGCCCATTTTATAAGTATATTTATTTAAGCCTGCGATCAGGCTGGGTTCAGCCCACTAGACCACCTGGGAATATGTATAATTATTTAAGCTCACAATCGGGCTGGGGTCTGGTCCACTGGACCACCAGGGAATATGTATATTTATTTAAGCCCATGATCAGGCTGGGGTTCAGTCCATTGGGCCCCAGGGATTCTTTCATTTTTACATTGCCCGTAATCGGGCTGAGGGGCAGGTCCACTGAACCACCAGGGATTCTTTTATTTTTACAATGCCCACGATCAGGCTGGGGGGAAGGTCCACTGGACCACCAGGGTTTATGCAGCTACATTTAAGCCCATGATCGGGTGTGGGAGGGCATGGCACCCGGCCTGTGACTTGGGAGGTGGGGTAGCCATCCACAGCTGGTGGCTGCCGTGTTGTGCCCAGCAATATGGCAGCTTGCCTGTGGGTGTCCCCCGACATGTTCCTTTTTTTCGGGCAGATCTGTGCGCTCTCCCCCATGCGGCATAAGGCAGGTTTGTGCCTGCATATGCATCGCACATCCTGGGCTGAATATCAGGATGTGCCGCATATGCATGGGCATGCCCCCCCACACTTGGGCTGCATACATTACTGGTGCACCCCAGCACATCAGGATTTGCACAGTGCAGCATCCCCCTTTGAATATCGTGCTGGGGCACATCAGTGGGTTGCTTATGGTGCAACACTGTTGCGCCATGCACAACCCCTTTGAATATCCTGCCCTATGTGTACAAGCACAGCCATCCAGAAGGAATGACACTTGCCAATTTGGTGTTCATGAGGAGAGATACTAAGCACCCTGTCTCTCAAATTTGCTGGAAAAAATATAAAAAAATAAAAAGAACTTCCAAGTGTTAGAAAGAAAATCTTGATCAAAATCTAATTCAGATAAGAACTCTGTTCTTGCCCATGTACAGTGTGCATTTCATAGGATTTACTGTAGGTTTTGGAAGGGCTGAATGTTTTCTAACAATCGTAACTGTTTTTTTTTTGTTACCAAATTTGAGGGCTGGGATCATTGCCATCAACACTCACCCTTGCTCACAAATATCCAAATATGATTTCATTTCTTTCAAATTTTCTCTAAATCAGTTTTAGGACACTCCATTTTTCTATTATATAAACAGGACTTACAAATGTTTGTTGTTGGTTTTTTGTTTGTTTGTTTCCTATTTGCAGGAAAAGAGTTGCAGCATGGGACTTTGAGCAATTTTGGTATTGGACAATGAGGAATCATGATTAGGAAAATTGAGGGCTCTCTATATGGGGACTGAGTTTGGGTACTGGTGGGGAGGAGGTGGCATGGGTGCTAGAGGGTAGGGGGTTTATTACATGGGACTGGTGGTGAAGAATAAGGTGGGGAGAGTATCTTGGCCAGTGGGTGAGGAAAAGGTTTTCCCAGTAGGTGTACACTGTAGGGATACTAGCAGTAGGGATGGGCACCTTCCAATGGATGTTTCATTATTCAGGTGGAAGAGGAATACCAGTGGCGGAGTTGGACACTCACTACTGGTTGTTTCATTGTTTGGGCAGGTGAACAAGAAGCGGGGGTATCAGCAGCAAGGCTGGACACCCTCCCATTTTTGTTTATAGCTGTTCAGGCAAGAAGGTGGATACTAGCAGAGGGGTTGGGGTCCACACCCACAGTGAAATCTGATGTTTCTTGTGCCAGTGGTACAGATGGACTGTCAACCATTGGCAATCTAAAGAAAGCAAGTAGAATTTTTTACTTGCAAACTGCATGATAAAATACCCTTTGACTTTAGTGATCCTTTATGTGGGCCTAGGGTTATGGGAGATCAAAAGAAAATATGGAATCCTGTACAGGTGAGGGGTAGGTTCAGCTAGAGACAGATGAGCCCTAGCAGTCTATTATTCAGGTCTCACAGATGTAAGCGACGCCTCACAAGAGCGTGGACTATGAGGGGAATGGCATCCATGTTGAATCTGAAGGTCACCAGAGGATTCCACTTCTGGTATCTCCAGTGTGATGGTAAGGCAGTTGGGTCTCTCATCATGAGAATTATACTTTAATCATCTGGGTAACTGTGGGAAGGTTACTTGACACACAATAAATTATGGCACTTGAGAATGACAACGCAGAGATGAAGTGAACACAGTAACTTTACCTTCTTCATTATAAAGTAAGCTCCCCAACAATTGGGAAACAGTAAAACAAAGCCTTGGCACTTGGACCACAAAGTCTTCATCAGGGGGTGTATTACAACCAACCACTTCTCCCCCTGTTAAGGTGCTTTAATTAAAGTAGCAGTGCAAATTCTTGAGAACAGCTACTAATGCATCATATGAAAAAGCACAAATGGTGAATCCAGAAATGTAACACTTAGTGGTGACTAACCTTATGAGAAACATGGTAAGCTTTTGGGTGGCAAAGCTGCAGTATGTCATCCTGTTTTATGGTATTTGCTTGATTGTATTCATTCATTAGTTCAAACTTCAGTTTTATTTCTCTACCTTATGTTTACTCCACAATAACTGAAGTATTTCTTCTTATATAAACATTGTGAAGTAAAAAAATACTTGTGTTATGATTAGATACAGTTATCATGAGCTCCAATTAATAGTGAGCGCCACTAAATAAACTTACACAGATACAGGTGTAATATATAGTTCCAAATACTGCCATTATCAAGGAAATAATAAAAACAACATGTTGTAGCTATGTACTGTACAAAAGTCAGAGACACACTTGCAACATCATTTTATTTTTAACATCAAAATACAAGAAAAATATGCTGCCACAAGGGACCCAATGAGTATTATGTAATAAATCCCTTTATATAAACGTACCCACTTCCATGCTAATATCTATACTATGTCAATTTTATAAACACATTTTTAATTTAATATATCAGAATTAGTCCTAAGGGCTGAGAAAATTCTCTCATATTGAACTTTGATCAGCTATGAAACCCAGTATTTCAAAAACCATTATACAGTAGGGCAAAGGACTGGGAATTCATTCATTATGTGTAATATACACTCTATTGTTCATTGGACAATTATAAAAATGACACATAATCCGCTTCTTCATTTAGTCCCCATGGATGTAATGTTTCAAACTCACCATCTATTTGGTCTCACTCTGCAAAAGTTTATTTAATCTGTTGCCCCTCCCTCCTCAGAGGAGTAATACACTCCAGCACTGAATTTCAGACATATGAAACTGCTTGAAATGTACGGCCAAAGCACTTTTCTTGATTTTATTTAATATATCATATTCCTGTTCCTGTAGTCTCTTTTTTAGCTTATGAATGGTCTTCTCAACATAATGGAGGCCACAATGGCACCATATGATGTACAATATGTACCAAATTGTGCAATACCCACATTAAAGTCACATACTGCATCTCCGCACTGTTTTTTCCTGTTACAAATGTTCTGCCTTCATTGGAATCCAATTCCTTTTCTGTTGTTTACTTTTAATGTAATGTAGTGACTTGATGTTAAAATACCTTTCAAAATTTTAGATCAACTGAATATAACTGTGGGTTTGCTTGGCAGAACATTGTGAGCATCACTGTCTGATTGCACAATTGGCCACAGCTTGTGTACCAAATTCCCTACTCTCATTGCTAAACGGTTACATTCTGTAATATAGGATAAAGTGTATGAGAGGGGTTAGCAGATACTGAAAGGTGTGTATACAATGCAAACAGCTCACCTCATCCGCCCAGATTAAAAAATAACATCTTTAGGCTTAGGGTGCAGGATAATTTAAGTTTATTTATTACTTTGTAAACTTAAGACAGGAATATTACAGCCCAACATTTCATGCTTAATGGAATGTGTTCATCAGCAGCAGACCTGATTCTCAAAGCTCCCAGCATGGCATAAGGGGCTTGCACCACAAAGAAGTATGCAAAGTGCTGCATGCACCAAAAAAAGCACTGGATTTACAAAGACAGCCTGCATTGACCACAGGCTGCATGCACAAAAGGGTGCTTGTGCCATTGGTGCACCACAAAATGGGTGTGGCATGGCACTCAGGGGCATGCTGCATATGCAGTCTGCCATATCCCCCAAATTGGGATTCTCAAACTCCCCGACCCCCAGTGAGTGAAATTCAAAGTACCCTTACAGCAGCCAGGGCTGGTCTAAGGGTACTCAGAATATCACCCTCTGGGAGGGTTTGACCACTTGTGCCACCATCAGAGCCCTCCCTTACCATGTTCTGCAACCCCCTCCCAGCCTCAATGTGCCCATATCTTAAATGGCAATCAATTCCTTCCCTGGTGGTCTAGTGATCCCCCCAACCCCGATATGGCCGTATATTAAAATGTTAAAAAATATAATTACCCGATGATCTAGCGCCTCCCCCTGCCCCAATTTGCCCATACATTAAAATGTTACTACAATCATTCCCTGGTGATGTAGCAGTAATCCCCCAGCCCTAATCTGCCCATAAATTAAAATGTAACTAAAATCATTCCCTGGTGATCTAGCAGTTCCCCCCCAGCCCCAATATCCCGTATAGTATATTGTAGATACAATCATTTCCTGGTGATCTAGTGGACCCCACCCTGGCAGGTAGTGCACACCACCCCACTCCCCCAGCCCAAACTCCTAGCTGATAACAGGCACAGTTGTCCTCTCTCCATCATGGCTGGCTGCTGACTGAGTTGTCACTGAGTGTTATTGACTGACAGCTCACTCTAACCCTCCAGATGCCCCATCTGCTTGGTGCACAACCATGGTTGCTGCATGCTGAGGGACTTTGCTGCTGGGACCCTGACCAGTAGAGAATCAAGCACAGGGTTCCTCATGCACCGGGCATTTATTTATTTTATTTATTTCATTTTGTTAACTGGGTAGGCCCAGTGGGCTCAAGAGGTTACTTTTTCAGGGGTTACTCAGGCTTCCTTTTGCCACAGCTTGCGTCAATCTAAAGGCCCTTTGAGAATCAAGCCCCAAGTATAAACAGAAAGGGCTCGATTCTCAGAGAGCGCTATAAGTGGACCAAGTGTGTCAAAGCTGCTGCTGGTGCACCAGAGACCTGTGCCTGATTCTCTACTGGGCAGGGTTCCAGCTGCAAAGTCCCTCAGCTTGTGGCAACTGTAGCCATGCACCAAACAGACAGTGCATCCAGAGGATTTACTGCAAGCTGTGAGGTGGATGTGCACCACTCTAACATGTCCCTGGTGGCTAGTAGCACTCCCCCAGCCCTGATCTGCCCATAAAGTAAAATGCTGCAAAAACTCACTCGCAGGTAATCTAGCACCCCCCCCCCAGCCCTGATCTGCCCATAAATTAAAATGTTACTAAAATCATTCTCTAGTGGTCTAGCAATCCCACCTGCCCTGATATGCCAATATATTAAATATTAAAGTTTTCAGCCCACTTGTCGCCCGTCCTTCTGCCTGAAGCTGGATGTCGGCACCAACAGTCCTGGGTCCTGACCGTTTTTACCCTGAACCCACTCAATCTGTGTTCTTGCTTCTTGCTTGGCTGCTGCCATGGCTGCTGTCATGCCATGCTGATCAAGGGCTTTGAAGGCTACCCACACTGCCATCACTTTTGCTGCTAGGCATAGCTTGCTGACACGGGGGGGTGGGGGCCCACACTGTTTTTATCTCGAGGCAAGCATAGTAGTGTAGGTAGGTAGCCACATCAAAAAACAAGCTTGTAGCTCACCCCCTGCCCCTTCAATCACCAACAGAGACTGAGATTTACTAAGAGTAGGCCAACAAAAATATGCTGTCGCAACACTGCTATCGAGAGCGCAGTGCCCACCTTCTCCTCTGAGCTGTAGCTTGTAGCCAGTCTACTCTGTGGAGGGAAAGACAGTGTCGTGCTTGAGCGACTCACACACTCTTGCTTGCTTGGAGCTCCTCCATGTCACTTGTGACAGTGCCGCTGCTAACAGGTGGAGAGAATGGATAATGCAACACAGACACAGTCAAGTAAGGAGCACACCCATGGCCAATGGGGGCACTTATTGTGCAAAATATTGCATCCAAATTTAATGCCATTATTGCCATTATTGCCACACCATAAGTACAACCAAGGAACAAGTGCAGGGGGAAGCAACTGACCCCATCTACCCTACCTAAAGATGCCCCTGCATTATGGTAGGAATTCATTCTCAGGTGCTAATATTTGTAATAATAATAATTAACTTTATTTATAAAGCGCTCTTCACTAAGTATCAGAGCGCTGCACAGTAAACAGCAATTAAAACCTTAAGATATTAAAATACAATATAATAGCAAAACGTTTCAGTAATAAGCAATTATAAACAGCCCCCAAATGCAAGCTGAAATATAATAGGTCTTTAAGGCAGTTTTAAAGCTCTCCACTGTCAGGCACCCCCATATCCGGTGAGGCAGAGAATTCCACAGGGTAGGGGTCGCAAATGAAAATGCCCTCAATCCAGATGTTTTTAACCATACCCTAAGAACCTCCAGCAATCCCTTTTTGGTCAAGCGAAGTGGTCGGGGGGGGGCAGTAAGAATGCAAAAGATCTTGCAGGTAGCTCGGTCCCTGTCCATGTAGGGCTTTCTATGTCAACAAACCGACCTTGAAGGTGGTCTGCCACTGAACTAGCAGCCAGTGCAGTTCGCACAGCACAGGTGTAATGTGGCTGGATTGAGATGACCCAGACAGTAGCCTGGCCACAGCATTCTGCACCAGCTGCAGGCAGCGGATATCAACCCCCAGAAGCCCTAGGTAAAGGGAGTTACAGTAGTCAAGGCATGAAGTCACAAAGGCATGGATCAGAGTAGGTAAGTAGCCAGATGGAACTAGGTGCTTAATCCGGGTTTTATTCCTCAGATGAAAGAAAGAGGACTTAGCCACAGCCGACACCTGAGAATGAAGTGTCAGACCATCATCAAGAATTACCCCCAGATTTTGCACCTGTTCATAGGTCAGTAACTGGGACCCCCGGCAAGCCACAGTCCTGAGGGGCACCCCATCCCCGACCCCTATATCTGGTGACCAGGATCCTCCACCAGCACCTTGGTCTTGTCTGAACTGAGCTTTAACAAGTAAATACAATGGCTTCCGCTGTGTTCTGAGGTATCTCCATGTTTCAGGATGTGTCCCTCATTATGAGGGTTATTGTCATTCATTGTCCCTCATTTTGAGTATCCATGTACCTCATTTCAGTGACAAAAAGTGAGCTATGGTGCATGCTTCCAGGGCCCTACTCAGCAAAAAGAGTCCCGAGCATGACCATAGGGTATATGCTCCATACAGAATGACAAAGTGAAAGTAAGTGAGCCGTAACAGTCATGTAGAAACACATAAAGAGCACTAAATATGAATAAGGGATTTGTATAACCCAAAACAAAAAGGTCAGGCTTCACACCACAGAGGCCCCTCTTTGCACATCTGGAATGCGGGGGGGGGGTGACTGTTGGCTGACCAAGAGAACAAAGATTAATAGGGTCGGGTCATATCTTAGCATTTACTGCTGTAAGCAAACAGTACTTTACAAATTAATGGCAATTTAATGACAAAAATCAAAAGCCATTAAACAATTTGCAAAAGGATTTAATGGTGAGAATTGAGTTCACCTAATTGTAATGGGAAATCAATGGAAATTGTATTTTAATGGCTCTATTTGCTAGCAGTAGCATGAGAAATAGAAACTGATGTGTTTTTTAGATGAGATTTGCACCAGCTTAGCTGCTGCATGCATGTCAAGCATGTAACACGTGAACCTGGGGCCCGATTATAGAATGGATACACATGGTGCAAAACAACTGGCGTAAGTAGCACTTTGTGCCATGAGTTCTGACATTCGGTATTCCAAAAGGCAGCCTGTGACATGTCACAGGCTGCCTGCGCCAAAGTGGCGCTATGCCCCCATGTATGCCATAAACCCCCTGCGACATGGCGCAAGGGGGTTTACGGTAGCAGCTGCACCCTATTCCGGGAGGGTGGCCACTGGGACAGCACAGTTGCTATTCCAAGGGACAACCCAGAGGACATTGGTCTAAGTACAGTTAGACCAGCTATTAGCTGGTCTAACTGTACTCTGCATCCACTGGGGGTGTACCACTGTGCCATGTGCACCCAACGGCCACCCCCCCATGAACCCACATATGCCTCACCCATCCTCCATTGAGGACCCCACATATCTTCCCCTTGTGGGCTGCTGGCTCCCCCAAGTCCCAATTCCCAAGAATTGCCCCACAGGCCTGAACATGTCTTCCCCCTGTACCGGAGTAGTGCCCCTCAGGGCTGATCATGTGCCTACCCCCAGTCCCCAAGCCCCGATCCTCAATTGACAGCTCACTGGTAATTGTAATTTTGTGCATCCTGGTAGCTCTGGTAGTCTAGTGGCTCCTACCACCCCCACCTGGTAGTGCCAGTCCACTCCCACCCCCCACACCCATTCCCAGTCAGCGACTGGCATATCCCACCTCTAACCTCCATGGCCAGCTGCCGACTGAGCTCCCTTTGAGTGCATAGTACTGTATACAGTAGGTGCTCAATGAATGAGCTGTCATTCATTGAGTGTGTACTGTATACATTACTACAGCCAGAGGGAGCTCAGCCAGTGGCTGGCCGTGAGGTGGAGGTGGGATGTGGCAGTCGCTGACTGAAACAGTGGGGGTGGACTGGCACTGGCCGGGTGTGGAATGGGGACCACTAGACTACCAGGGCTACCACGATGTGTAAAATTACAATTCCCAGCATGCTGGCAAGTGAGGATCACGGCCTGGGGACCTGGGATGACATGATCAGCACTGTGTGGCACTACTCAGGTATGGGAGAAGATGTGATCTGCCCTGTGGAGCAATTCTCAGGGATCAGGGCCTGGGAGGGTGGTTCTGATAGCCTTGCGGGGCATCATGGTGGCATATGTGGGGATCAGAGATTGGGGGAGGGGCTTACGCCCTGTCAATGGGCATTTACCACAGCTTGTGGCATGCCCTCCCTTTGGCGCAATGTTTGGGGTGCCTCAAGTTGCAGACATAGCTGCCGGGGACCCTGGCTGTTCTGGAATTGGGCGCAGGGTCCATAGCACACTGGCATTTTGCAAACTTCGCAATCGCCGGCGTCTTGCACCTTGCCTGCTGGAATCTGGCCCCTGATGTGATTTTTAGATCTGGTTCACTTATGTTCATTTTGTGTATGCTAACCACATGCAAACATTGCACAATTGAGCATGTGGCATGCATTGTGCATGCAGGCAGCACACTTGTATTTCTGTAAGGGTAGGATGCTTGCTAACTTGTTTCTTTAGTTTTTTACTTGTCTTGCCAATGTAGAATGCCTTATAGTGACACACTGCCATGTACACCACAGATTGTGTGTTACTATTAATGAATTGTCCAGTTTTGAATATTCTGTTAGTGTGCAGATCTTTGAAGGTATTGCCAAGTAACATGTTGCAGCAAAATTTGCAGTTACCACACTAATGTATACCTGGGGCACTGTGCCCCTACTTGTTCATTCTCCAGGTGCAAGGAATCTATGTGCAATCTTGTCTGAAAAGTTTTCTTCCCTCCTACATGTCATCCTTGGTTTTAATGTGTTACATTCCCTGGGATGGTATTCTGTGGTCAATACCTGGCATTATTATTAATGATCTTTCAATCAGGTTTTCAAAAGGTCTGTACTTATTTATTTTACTTATTTTTGAAAGTCGGATTTGCAGCCTTTGACTCAGGGACTCATTTACAAAGGCACCTCGTCACAGGGAGGGTAGACATGGTTACAGTGTGAGATACAACAGTGGTAACGTACAGGTGCAATACAGATAACAAAAAGAACACAATATAACAGGGGTTTATGGGATAAAGTTACATGCAGTAAATAGCAACTGTATAAAGTATAACAATAGTAGAAGTATCAACCCTGGTCATACCTTTTTTGGCAAGTAAGCAGGTTTGCTAGTGCAAGCACTCCTCCAAGGTGAGCAGGTTGGTGGTGGAATAGAGCACACAAGTATGGGTGCAGAGGGATGCACTGGTCAGGAGCCTGCAGGCCTTGTTTATTGAGGTCTGGATTCTGGGGAGAGTGGTATTGTCAGCTGCAGCATAGATAGGTAGGCCGTAGTCCATTAGGGACAGGACAGAGTTGATGGCCAGTTGGAGAGCGGTTTGGGGGAGGCAATCTCTGTGGCAATAGAGAAGGCCATTCTGAGAGTTTATGGCTGAGGACAGGGTATTGATGTGGGTGTGGCAGGTAAGAGCCGAGTCAAAGGTGCTGCCCAGGTACTTGTAGGATGACACCTGCTTGAGAGGGTGAGCATTACTGGGGAGAATGCTGAGGGGGGCATTTTTGGCCTTATTCTGGTGATGCAAAAAAAGCATAGATTTGTTTTCTTTAAGGTTAATGACCAGCCGGTGGTCATGGAACCACTTTTTGGATTGGTTGAATGTGTGCTGCAGGGATTCCTGTAGAGATGCAGGGTCAGGGTGGGAGGCAAGGAGAACCACATCATCGGCATAGAGTACCATATTGCCCGAGCAGGAGCTCGGGAGGGTATTGAGAAATAGGCTGAACAGAACAGGGCCCAGGATGGAACTCTGGGGGACCCTGAGCGAATGGGCAGGGTATTGGACAGAATGCCGTTTACCTTCACGCGCTGTGATCTGGCAGAGAGATACCTGGTGAACCAAGCCAGTGGGCCAGGGAAGAAGCCAAGTTGGTGGAGGGAGTCAAGTAGGAGGGGGGTGACAGACAGTGTCAAAGGCCTTGGAGAGGTCAATGAACACTGCACCCACAACGTGACCAGAGTCAAAAGCAGAGTGAAGGTGCTGGGAGAACTCCAGGAGAGTTGTAGTGGTGCTGTGTCCAGGGCAGAATCCATGTTGTTCTGGACACAGCAGGTCATATTTGGCCAGATTCTCGGAGAGCTGAATGGTCACTATTTTTTCTAGTGCTTTGGAGAGAGGGGGGAGAATGGTGATGGGCCTGAAATTGTTAGGGAAGGTTCTATCTCCACTCTTATGGATAGGGGTGATTTCTGCAATTTTCCAGGCACTAGGAAATTGACCAAGACATAGTGACCAGTTTAAAAGGTTGGTGAGAGGGGCTAGTACAGTATCTAGGACTAATCGGAGAATCCTGGAGTCCAGGGGATCACAGTTGGGGTTGTTGCTAGCAAAGGCTTTTTGCAGATGAGGCCTGGCTTCAAGGGGTGATATGGCATGCAGGTAGAAATTGGGGGCAATCTGAGGTGGGGGGGTGGAGGCAGGGATAGGGTTGAAGAAGTAGTTGGGGAGGACAGAGCTTAGATCTGAGAAAGCCATATTGAGGCACTCAGCTATGAGGGGAGAATCAGTAGTGATGGTACCGTCTATGGAGAGTAGTGATGGTGGGGGCGCGGGAGTGGGTCTTTCCATTGAGCTCTTTCATATTGTCCCAGAAGGCATGGGATGAACCCCAAGTGGATTCAAGGGTGGCTTGATAATATTTGGCCTTAGCCTGCCTTATAGCCCAGGTGCACTTGTTACGTGCTGCATTATAGGCTTGTCTGTTAGCAAGTTTGCCTGTCTTGACAGCAATATGCTAGCAATTATCTCTTTGTTTCAGTGTTTGGATGAGGGATGGGGAGATCCATGGGGCTTTGTGTTTCTTGGTACGGATTCTGGTCAGGGGGGTGAAAAGGTTGCAGGCCTTGCTGAAGGCACTAGAGAAATAGGCTTGGGCAGAGTTAATATCTGTTGCAAGTAGGACTAGGGACCAGTCAAGCTGGGCTAGGTGCATTTTTAGCTTTCTGAGACCCTGGGGCAAAAGTGCCAGTGTAAGTTGACCTGGGACACTGGTTTTGGTGTGGGGGATGACCAGTGGCAGAGGACAGCAGAGTGGTCACTAAGAGAGTCTCCACAATGAAACTCATATGTTTGATTAACTCTCTATTGCCTGCAGTACTCTCTCTGCTATTATTTCTAGGTATCAAGAGGGTAGTTCAATCATAGCAGACACTTCTTGGACTGTTTTCTCTATGCAGTGATCATTATACCCTTTCTCTCTGAACCGATCTCTGAGTACATGCACCCCCTTTGCTTATGCCTCCTCAGAGCTACAGTTTTGTTTCAATCTGATCATTTGTGTTTGGAAAATAGTCTACTGTATGCCTAGGATGGCTACTACCAAAATGTAAAAGTGAGTTTCTATCTGTTGACCTTCTGAGCAAATCAGTTCTTCCTTTTTCAGTCATCAGATCTAGGAAAACTGAACATTGGCTCCGATTCTAGAAGGGTGGCGCAAGTCGCCGCCTAACGCAACTTGCACCACCTGCAACTGTGACAATGACTCTGCGCCCTATTATAAAAGGGGCAGGGTCATCACAGCTAAGTCCTGCGACTTGCGTCATGCAGCCAGGTACCTCAAACTGCAGGCGCACCTGGTGTGCATGTCCCAAGCCGCAACAGTAGGGTGTAGCGGTCAACCCCCATACATAACTCCCCCAAATCCCTGGCAGACTAGTGCCCCCCATCATCAGATAAAGAATGAAATCCCTGAGTCCCTTTTATACCCCGATTGGTATAAAATTAATAAAACTCCACAGCCTGGTAGTCTAGTGGTTCCCCATCATTGTGAGAAGAGGGACTTTCGAGTCCCTTTTATAATTTCAATCAGTATAACATTGAAAACTTTACAGTTTCAAAATTAGTGGTTTCTCACTTATTTTGCTGTGTGAAAATATTCCAATTTAAAGAGCCTTCCCCAAGCCAGCGATTATATAGCTCATTTTCATTTTCACGGGGTTAGTTGCTGATTGAGTGCAGTATGAGTATTTTACTGGAAAGCCAAGTGCTCGTGAAAATAATTTCTGAATGCAGTTTTACAGTAAATCAAGCCATCCTGCACTCATTGGCGGCCAATGTGGAGGGTTGGAGGTGGGCCGTGCCAGTCGCTGGCTGGGGATGGTTGGGGGTGCTAGTGGAAATGGCACAGCAGGGTGGGGGTGGGGGCCACTAGACTACCAGGCTGTGGAGTTTTTATTCATTTTATACCGAGCGGGGTAAAAAAGGGACTCAGGGGTTTCATTCTTTAGACAATGATCGGGGGAGGGCACTAGACTACCATGGAATGGTTATTGCCACATTTGCAGCCAGTGACTTGGGGGTCGGGGCACGAGTGGTGGGATAGCAGTGCCACCCTGTGGGGCTTGTGCCACTGGGTCTTTGGGGGGATGGGAGTATTGGCATGGGGGGTGGACATGGTAGCATGTCAACAGGCAAGTCTACAGAACCCCCGGTCAGCCGTGGGTACACCAGCTCACATGCTGGTGTGACACATTGCCGGTTCTCCTCCGGGGTTCTTGTAGAATCCCGATGTTGAGGGCTTTGTTGCTGCCCTTCTGGAATGGGGCACAACTGCTGCTGTAAACCCCCTAGTGTCATGTCGCAGGGGGTTTATGGCACAACTGGGAGCGTAACTGTTGTTTGACCCAAGTGTCCTGTGACATGTCGCAGGTCACTTTGTAGAAATGCACATATCGCAACTGCTGGCATAAGTTGCTACATGCACCATTCTACATGGCACAACTGCTGTTACACCAGGTGTAACCCTTCTAGAATCTGGCCCATTTTGTCTAATCCAGCTGAGGCTAAACTGAAAGTTTGGATTTGTTCTCTTGAGGTGCATAACAAAATCCATATGTTGCACAAGTGTGCTACACTACACTACAAACAAATCATCAGTGTAGTGCTTGAACATTCCAAACACTCAAAATATGAATTCTGCTCCATATCATGTGTCTGTCATGTGATCTAACACTCCATATTCCCATAAGCACACTATCACCACTCACTACTAGTGGCCACTATACCTTCTCTCCCTGGCTCTCCCAGCCTTTGCGGCTCTCACACGGTGTTTCACTCTGACTGCCTCTTCCTAATTGGTACTCCTCTCCTTACTGTCCTATTTCCTACCTTTGACCCCGCTCCTTGTCATAGAAACATACAAACAAAGAAAGTGATGGCAGAAGGGGACACAAGGTCCATCTAGTCTGCCCAAGAACCTACCTGGTGCTCTTCCCCTCCCCTCCTTTGCCTTTTCATATGTTACCTTTATGTCTATCCCTTGCGTTCTTGAACTTGCGTCATGTTCACCTCTGCCCTTCCCTCTCTATCCGGTATCTTTTCTGCTTTTCTAAGAACTTGCTCCCAACCTCCTTATGCTTTGCACCAGTTTTCAGTCCATCCCGCCCTTCCCCTCACCATGCCAACCCACACTACAGACCTCCAGTCCCATTTCTCTGCCATGTATTCTGAGCTCCTAGCATCCAGGTTGATAAACTTTGAAGCTGTCTCCCAACAGCTATCCCTCCTTTCACCCCTTCCACTGCCATAGGCACTCATACATGTTACAAGTTTTCTAAGACTCAGCTTATTCTCCTCCTTTTTCTACTATCAGGAGATGTGGAACCCAATCCTGGTCCCCCTGTGTTACCACCTTCTCCCTCTAACACTAAGGGTTTGCAGATTTTTCATATTAACATCAGAAGTCCTCATCCTCAATCTTGGCACCCTTAGAGTCTGCGTCCTCCAACACTCCCCTGACTTTTTTTAGAGCTGGAGATCTGTAGAGGCAGGCAGCAGGAGCTGAAAGGGAAGTACTTTCTCTGTGGTGTTGTTTGTTTTCTTTTAGTATTGTGGTAGTATTTACTGAGAGGGCAATGTGTGCTGTGCAATTTCAACTGTGCAACTGCAAAACAAATGATTTTTTCTTGGGTTGGGAGGAGGGGGCATCTGTCTGAGAGAGGGAGAGAATGGGACTACAAAGGAGGAGGATGAGTGGTCATGTGACTCGGACCAGCCAATAGTGGGACTAGGATCCACTTGTATTACAAGGGGGCCCAAGTGACCCCGAAGTGTGAGCGATCTCAAAACTTGACTGCCACTGTGCAGGAGTGTAGCCTCTTGAGTAGCATTTGCAGGGTATCAGCAGAGAGGACAGCAAGCAGCAGGACATGCTGGGCAGGGGAAAGTAGGACACAGGGGAGAGGAGTCAAGGGAGTGCTGCCCAGATATAGCTAAGAAATATACCATATGGCAGGAAGCCCAAGGAGGAAGGGGGTCCCAGGGATTGGGCCCGTAAGCAGGCATGGGGAGGGAGGGTGTTTGTGGGCAGTCACGAGGGATGGGTATTAAGTTGTAATGGATGTGGGGCAGCCATATTCTTGGGGATTGCATGGAAGGCGGGGGGTGTATGGTGTGTAGGAAGTTGATGCAACTTAGGGAAGAGCTTGGATAGCTTAGAAGGGAGCTGGGTAGATGGGGGAGCAGGCGAGGGGAGAACACCAAGGAAAAGGGGACCTGAGCAGGCCATCACCAGAGTTTGCAGCAGGCAAAAGAGAGGATAGATGAGGTGGAGGAATAAGAGGGGCAGTCAATCAGGAGCAGCTGGGGGCAGACACCAGTGACTGGAGGGTGGTGAGGCACCAGGGGAAGATAAAATCAGAGGCAGGGCAGGGGAATAAATCACAGAGAGGGGTGTCTGGAGTAGCATAGAAAAAGGAGAATGGCAATAGGAACAGATTCTCTGTTTTAGCTAGCCTGGGGGAGCAGGAAGGGGCGGGAGGGAAACTGCAGAGAATGGAAGGGTGGAGGGCACTATGACGGGTAAGTGATAAAACAGTGAGGCAGAAGGCAAAAGAGGTAGCCCAGGCAGCAGGAGATGTAATTCCGGGTAGAAGAAAGGTGGCGAAGCAGCAGGTACAAGGGGGGTACAGGGAGGGGCAGGTAGAGATCAGACAGGGGGTGCGGCAGGCAGTCCTGGAAAGGATAACATCAGGGAGAGCGGGGAAACAGGGAAGAGGAAGAGAACTGGTCAGTGGGAACAAAGGGAGTCAGTGGCAAGGGGGGGAAGGCAGTCACAGAAAGGATGGAGGAAGAACAGGAGTGGAAGGGTACAAGGGTGGAATCAGATAGTCTGGGCACAAGTGATACAGGGGAAAGGAAAGGGCAAAGAAAAGGGACAGGCATGGCTCAGGGAAGGCACAGGGGTACTGAGGCAGTGGGGAATGAGGGGGAGAGCAAGATGGGGGACAGAGAATTATCAGGCAGCAGAAGGGTGAAAAGGATAAAGGTGGGCAGGTCATTATTCTGGGAGACATGATACTTAAAGGTATAAGATGGGGGGCACCAAGAAAAGCACCATTTGGGTGGAGTGCATGCCAACAGGTAAAGTGGGCAGCATATTAGCAGATGTGTGAGGAAGGTAGGGGGGAAAAAAACACATATTATGGTATACCTTGGCACAAATTACCTGGAGGGGAGAAAGACAGAACAGGTGCAGGACATTTTCAGGGAACTGGGGAAACTATGCAGTATGGTGGGAAGGTCAGTAGTTTTTTCAGAAACCTACCGGTGCCAAGAGCAGGTACAGCTAGGAAGCAGAGAATCACTGAATTCAATAGATGGCTAAAGGAATGGGGTGGGTCCATGGGATATGGATTAGTTGGGAGGGTTGGGGCAACAAGTGGGAGAACACAGACCTGTATGCAGAGGATAAGTTGCACCTTAGTAAGGCAGGCTCACAGGTACTGAAGCATAAGTTTGGGGAGTTTATCAAAGAAAATTATAATTTAAACTAGGTAAGGGGGCAAAGGGGTGGGAATTCACCATGAGAGAGGGTTCTTTGGACCTCTCCCCACAGCAAGGCAGGAGCAAAATTAAAATAGGAGGGGAATTGGAGGGGAGGGAAAAGGCACAGAGCGTAGTAGATCAAAATGGAGTGTGGTATCACTGAATGCTAGGAGCCTGGGGAACAAGATGGCAGAGTTGCAGGCATTGCTAGCGGAATAGGAGGTGGACATAGCTGCCATCACCAAGACATGAGCAACCCAATACCATGACTGAGACCTAGCCATCCCAGGTTTCAAGCTATACTGGAGGAATAGGGGAAAAGGGAAAAGGGGTGGGGTGGGGTGGCCATCTATGTTAGGGAAGGGATAAGGTGTAATAGGGAGGAGGGAGAGGGAGAGGAAGGCATGGTGGGGGCCATATGGGTACAACTATACAACCCGAGGGGTAGCAAGGTTAGATTGGGGGTAGTTTATAGGCCTCCAACACAGAATGAGGAAACTGATAGGGAGCTGGGGAGCAGCTAAAGAGGCTTAGTGGCAAAGGGAGCACTGCGTTGGTGGGGGACTTTAATCTACCGGAGTGGATTGAAGCATCCTGGCTACCTCATGTGCCATGGAGCAGATCCTCCTGGAAGCCTTCCTGACACAGTGGGTAGCAGAATCAACTAGCGAAGGGAACATCCTGGACCTGGTGCTGGAGGATGGGGAGTAAGTCAGGGATGCTGGAGTAGAGGAATCCCTGGCGAGAAGCGACCACCGTACAGTTTGGTTCTCAATCAATCTAGGTAAGGAGGTAGCCACTATAAGGACTAAGGTCCTGGATTTCAAAAAGGCAGTCTTTGGCAGGATGGGTAATATACTGGAAAGTCACATAGCTAGCATCTGCCCGAACATGGACACTGAACAAAAATGGGCAATCATCAAGAGGGGCTTGGCTGTGGCCTCTAGCACATGTGTCAAGAGCCAGAGCAAGAAATCCAGGACCAAGAAGCCAAGCTGGATGAACAAGGAGATAGGGGAGAGGGTGAGGGAAAAGAAAGCTGCATTTAGAACATACAAAAGAGCCAACAGGGAAGAGGACATTGAGGAATATGTGAGAAAATCCAGGGAAGTGAGTAGAATAGTAAGGGCAGCCAAGTTGTCCAGAGAACTGAGGCTGGCCCAGAGGATCAAAGAAGTTGAAAAGGATTTCTTCAGGTATATAAGGGAGAAGAGAAGGAGTAAGTATCAGAGTGTAAGGATCAAGAATAGCAGTGGGTGGGTAGAAAAGAGGGCGAGCAGGCAGAAGTACTCAATGAGTACTTCTGTTCAGTATTCACAAAGGAGAGGGATGGGCCCGTACCTAAGGGGAAGGGTAGGTGGGGGGGAGGGGGAGGAGATCATGGATGGGGAAATCACAGAGGGAAGGGTGTTGGAGGGCCTTAAGTCCCTGAGGGTTGATAAGGCACCTAGGCCAGATGGAATTTATCCTAGAGTACTGACAGTGTTGGCAGTAGTCCTCACAGGGCCATTGATGGACCTGTTCAACACCTCTCTGTAAACGGGATGCATACCCAGGGACTGAAGTGTGTTGCATATGGTGCCCCTCCATAAGAGTGGGCCCAAGGACGAACCAGGGAACTATAGACCAGTCAGACTAACCTCAATTGTGGGAAAGCTAATGGAGACTATCCTCAAGGAAAGGCTGGTAAATTTTCTGGAGGATAATGATCTCCAGGATGGCAGACAGCACAGGTTTGTCTCTGGCAGATCCTGCTAGATAAACCTGGTAGACATTTTTGATTGAGTGATGCTAGCACTGGAAAGGGTCATGGGGTCAACGTCCTATACCTGCACTTAACAAGGCCTTTGATTCAGTGCCACATGGTAGGCTGACCAGCAAACTGAGCAAGCTGGGAGCGGGGAGGTAACTGGGTAGATGGGTCAGGAGCTGGTTGCAGGATAGACAGCAGAAGGTAGTAGTGGGGGGTGAGGTATCTGAGCCCAGGGTGGTAACAAGTGGGGTCCCACAGGGCTCAGTGCTGGGACCAGTGCTATTTAATATTTTCATTGATGACATTGCAGAAGGGATAAAGAGTAAGATCAGTCTCTTTGCCGATGATACCAAGATCTGTGCAGAGGTTGATGGAGGGGAAGGTGGTACAGCACTTCAGGAAGACTTGGCAAAACTGCCGGAATGGTCTAACACATAGCAACTTGGGCTTAATGCCCTTTGCCGATGATACCAAGATCTGTGCAGAGGTTGATGGAGGGGAAGGTGGTACAGTACTTCAGGAAAATTTGGCAAAACTGCCGGAATGGTCTAACACATAGCAACTTGGGCTTAATGCTGAGAAGTGCAAAGTCATGCACTTGGGAGCCAGGAACCCCTGAAATAGTTACTGGTTGGGGGGGTGCAGTTATCCAAGTCAACTGAGGAGAAGGATCTATGTGTACTATTGACAAGGGAAATTAATCACTCAGCCCAGTGCAGGAAGGCAGTAGCAAAGGCCAACAGAATGCAGGGATGCATCACAAGGGGAATTATCTGTAGGACAGGAGAAGTTATTCTGCCCTGTAAAGGTCCCTGGTGAGGCCACACTTGGAGTACTGTGTGCAGTACTGGCACCCCTACTTGAAAAAGAATATCAAGCTATTGGAGGGGGTACAGTACCTGACAATGAAAATGATCCTGGGATTGGGAGATAAACCTTATGAGGAAAGACTGAGATAGCTCAATATGTATTCCCCGGAGGATAGAAGGGAGAGATGGGGATATGACAGAGACCTTCAAGTACCTGAAGGGTATGAACAGAGTAAGCACCAGAAGTATTTTCAAGTTAAGAGGTGGAAGGGAAACCAGGGGGCACAGTCCAAAGCTGGAAGGAAGCAGATTCAGGAGGAAAATGAGGAGGCACTATTTCACAGAAAGGGAGGTGGAAGGGTGGAATGCGCTCCCAGAGGACGTGATATCACTGCGGACAGTGGACTGCTTCAAAAGGGGGTGGGGCAGGTTCAGAGGGAGGGTTTAAACTTTGTGTGGTGGCAGGGGTGGATTGAAGAATACATGGGCAAAATCAATAGGGGGAGGCAAGGGGGGGCAGTTGCAGACTGAAAGATTGAAGTTCTGCACACTCGAGCAGACTAGATAGACCGATAGGCCTGCATCTCCTGGTAATTTCATATGTTTGTATTTTGCATCACAGAGACATGGCTATCTGCCAGATTCCCTGCTCCACACTGACCATTCCAAATTACTCCCTGCTGAGGCAAGATCAGGGTAAAAGTGGTGGTGGTGGTGTGGCCATCTACTACCACACCCCTTTAAACTGCACTGTCTCTAAATTCTAAAACATCCACTGCCACTCATGAGCTATCGGTTGCTCGACCCTCCTTCACCTCCTCCCTGCCCATCTTTATAGGTATCCTCTATACTGCCCCCCCCAGCAGCTAGTACCCTGGTAGCATGTACAGTACCCACCACTTATAATGGGTGCATCTGTGCAAGCAAATTCTGCCTGTTATATGGGGTGGGCATGCTAACCATTTTCTGTTTTATGTTTTTTAAATCAAGAGTCCCTGATTACTAATACACTAGGTTTAGGTAGTATGAAATAAGTTATAAACATTAATTTCATATTACAGTATTAAAGTAAGATATGGAGCAATACAGGGTTTTAAATAACTCTAAAAATTGATTAGCGTTTTGCTCATTAAAGTTCTAAAACATTGTGAAAATGCATATCACGTTCCTCACTGTGTTTAACAAACATGACACTTCTAGAAAACCTATATAAATGCTTTCTGTACAGTTAGTATTGTCCCAAGAAAAAAAATGCTAATCAATTATTTAAAACCCTGCAATAGCGCAAACCTCAGTCCCAAGTCCCAAGCATGATGTGTACTGTAATGCAGCTTAAATTAACATATATAACAGATAATGGAGAATGTTTAACTGACCCAGTCAAAATAGCCAATACTTTTAATACTTATTTCTGTTCAGTATATAATAAACAAAATCATCAAAATAGTAAAATCAATAATGATATAGGGATGGGGAAGCATGAATTTCATAAGGAAGATATCATCAAACAAATCGATGGCTTAAAACCTCACAGCACACCAGGATTAGATAACATTATGCCCTCCGTGTTAAAATTAATGAAAAATAATATCTGGAAACCCTTGAAAATTCTGTATAAGTCATTAAACTCAGGTACAGTTCCGACTGATTGTAGAAAACCTAAGGTCAAGGCAATAAGATGAGTGTCTGTAACTATAGACCAATCAGTCTAACTTCAGTTCCATGTAAGATCCTTGAATCTTTAATAAAAGATAAAATCATAGAACACCTAAAAAGCATTCCAATGTTTGATATAAATCAGCATGGTTTCTAATCTGGTTGCTCATGTACAACCAACCTAATGTGTTTTATGAACACATCAACAAAAATTTGGATAAAGGCATACCAATGGATGTCATCTTCTTTAATTTTAGCAGAGCATTTGGTTTAGTTCCTCCCTGGGCAATAATTGAAAAGCTTAACAAATATGAAATAGATACATCTATAACAAGATGAATCAACACTCAGTTGAATGGCAGATCACAAAAGGTAACTACAGTATTAGAGGTCCTCTGTCATTTGAAGGTGACATAACCAGTGGAGTGCCCCAGGGATCCGTATTGGGACCTATTATATTTCAGACTTTCATAGCTGATTTAGAAGTAAATATCAGCAATTACATTATCAAATAAGCTGATGACACAAAGTTAGGTGGGCCTTGTCTAACTGAAGATCAAATAAATTCACTCCAAAGGGACATTGATGCTATTGCTTCTTGGACCACCAGATGGGGAATGAAATCTTAAATCGAATAAATGTTGTAGTCTACACATGTGGAGACATAACCCATTACATACATACAGACTAAATGAATGCACCATTTCTCAAAAAACATCTGTGAAAGATCTTGGGATTATAATTGATAATAATATGGATTTAAAAACTCAATGTGCTACTGTAATAGTTAAAGCAAACAGTGCTTTGATGGCTATAAAAAGAAACATTAAAAGTAGGTCCTCAGAAGTTTTAATGCCTTTGTACTGATCCTACATTAGGGCACATCTAGATTATGAGAGTCAGTTTTGGAAGCCACATACTAGGAGTGAGATAAATAAATTAGAGAAAGTGCAACAAAGATTCATATGAACAGCAAAAAATCAGAAAGAATTGCCATATAACTTGAGGTTAACTAACCTTGGGCTATAGAGTTTGGAACTAAGACAAAGGAGTGACATGCTCCTCTTCTATGATATAATGAATGATACATTTTACATTTTTATATTTGTTTATTTAGTTTTTTGTTGACTGGGTTAGTGCACTAGACAAATTCTTGCCTATTTTCAGGCATGACCTGGGGGGGGGGGGGATACAGATGAAAGCCAGCTGACCTTGAACTAGATTAAGCTGTTGTTAGTATTTTTAGTGAATGACAGAATTAAACATTGAATATAAAACTGATGACATAACCACTAGGGGCCATCCATTGCAAGTGAGACTTCATCATTATAAAACCAGAAAAAGGAAATACTTTTTTACTCAACAAGCAGCAAATTTATGGAATAGATTGCCTGAGTACAGGGGCCCGATTCTAAAATGAGTTACGCATGTTGCAAGGCAACTTGCGCCAAACCCTACGGCACAAATCGTACCTTGTGACATGCATCATGCCCAATGCAATTCCAAGAGGTGGTGTGCGACATGGCACAGGTCGCCTGCACCAAATATGGATTACACCACCCACTACACCCACAACCTCCTGCAACATGGTGCAAGGGGGATTCTGGCAATGATTATGCTGGTATTCCAAGGGGGCAGCTGGCAGGATGGCAAATCGTGATTCCAAGAGGGACCCGGTAGACCATGGTATAAGTACAGTTAGACCAGCTACTAGCTGGTCTAATAATACCTACATCCACCAGGAATGCACCACCAAGCCTGACGTCCCTTCAGCTGACCCCCCAGTCCCCCATGGGTACCCACCACACCCCCATGGCAGGGCTGCCCACTGTGGGCTGCTGGCACCCCCTCACCACCAACCCCATACAGTGGCCCCATGGGGCAGTTCCCATCCCCCTGCGGGCCAGGTGCCCCAGGGTGGTCCTCTGGCCCCCCCAGCCTCTCCCTAGCCCTGTGGGGCAGTGCCATGGTGTTGGAATGTGGGGCTCTGGGGGGAGACCATGCCTTGTGCCGCTTGCGCACTGCAGATTGTGGCATCTGTGTCAGGTGTGCCTTTCCCGTGGCGCAGCCCTGCAGCTGCCGCAAGTCACAGGGTGTAAGTGCTGGGGACCCTGCCTGTTCTGGAATAGGGTGCAGGGTCCCGGGCTTAGCGACACATGTCGCAACTCACATACACCAACGAGTTGTGACATTCATCTTAGAATCGGGCCCCATTGTAACAAGTATAAACAGAAATACCTTCAAAAATAATTTAGATGAATACATATCTACAGGAGGCAAATTAGATTACTATATTTTGTCATGAAGGAGCAGCTTTGGGCTTCGGCCTTTTTAGCTCCTCACATTCTAAGTGATTCTAAATAATTAAAATGCAAGCTGCGATTCAGTATCTGTGCTGCACAGACTTGTACTGTGCCTTAAAACTGCTGCCCACTGCTGGGACCCCCTCTTTCCCCCATCGCTGAAGCTGACAATAGCTGGGACTGAGAAAGTGACCCAACATGACACTGTAGCCAATAGACACACAAGACTGCTAGTTGCCAGACATTTAATCTATTTTAAAAACACACACGAGTGCTGAAGTGTGAATTGGCACAATTAACACTTGAGTGGTCTCTCTGTGGCTGAATGGGGACTGGGTGAACTGTGCTAATTAGCTACTAATCTTCTGGCTAATCTGCCCTAAATAGAAGGCTGGCATAGAATGCTATAACCAGCATTTTTCACATTATAGACTATGGAATGAGAAAGTGGAAAAGGTAATTTGCCCATAAAAAATGACTGCCTGTTTAATCCACGGGCACTATAAGTGGTAGGCACTGTATTGCCTCCATTTCTTCTAACAACTTTTAACAAAGACTGGTTCTTCCCCTCAAATAAAGCCATACTCGACCAAGTTGAATCTCTACAATTCTCCCAACTACTACACGAACCCACAAGATACAACCCCAACTCTACTAAATCGATTAGATTTTATCATCCTGCCGTCACAGAATCTCTGACTCAGGTGTTCTGTCAAAAGCCTTAAGGAACCACTGTGCATCTTTCTGTGTCAGAATGGTTCACTTTCTGCTTATCAGCCCTAAATACATCCATTACTGCCCCTCAAGTATCTAGACCAGGTAGCTCTCCTACTACATTTTGATGATGCTGACTGGACCCCTGTCCTTACAGAAACAAATGTTGATTCTGTACTTGAGCATTTCGTTAATATTTTTAACACCATCTAGGACTCCAACACCCTTTAAAAACAAAGAGTCAAGTGCCGACACCTTCCCTGGGTGACCCCTAACCTCCGTCAACTCTGCAAGACATGTGATCATGTCTGGCAACATTTTAAGTCCACACTCGCTCCCTGCTGACCATCAGAATTTTAAAGCTCTCAGAAATGCCTACACCAGAGAGGTCAGGCTAACTAAGTCACATTATTTCAGGCTAAAACTACAAAATGGTCATACATACCCAACCCACTTCTGGAAAACAGTAAACTCACTCTTAAAACCACCCTCCACCCCAGCTTCTCCCACCCTAAAGGTTGAAGGCTCCCTCGTCTTCGACACCCTGCAGGTATGTGAAATCCTAAACAAATTCTTCACTTCATGTGCCCCTTAGTCCTCTGCAACCTCCCACAGCACCTATCGTAACTCCTTTTTGGGACTACAAAACTTTGTTTTTCCACCTACTACACAGGAAGAAGTCCCCTCTGCCCTAATCTCACAAAACCCGGTAAACTCAGCCCTGATGGCCTTCATCCCTGCCTGTTCCTTTTTGCTACTCCAACCAAAGTCCTCCCCCTTAACTATATTCTAAATCTATCCTTCCAGCCTGATACTGTCCCCCGAGCATGGAAAACTGCCCATGTAATCCCTCTTCACAATAGTGGTAGTCCTCCTGAACCTGGAAACTACCACTCAATCTCCTTACTACCCTCACTGGTGAAGCTTCAGGAATCGATCACTCACACAAGGCTCCAGAAATTTTTTGACTCCTGAACAGCACTAACCCCATATCGATCCAGATTTCAAAAACATCACTCGACAGTCTCCTCCCCACTTAGAGTAACTAATTCAATTCTCGTATCTATGGATCACAGCCATGTCACAGGAGCTATTTTTATTGATTTAGCCAAAGCTTTTGACTCTGTGTCCCATCATCTAATACTTCAGAAGCTCAGTGCCCTCAGCCTAGCATATTCTATGCTAGCATGGTTTCAATCCTATCTTCTAAACAGGGCACAATGTGTCCACATTAGCAATTCTTCCTCTCCTCTCCACCCCATCTTGTCTGGGGTACTTCAGGGTTCAATTCTGAGGCTCCTACTTTTCTCTGTCGTCATTAATGAACTCCCATCAGTCTACATTTCTTGTAACATTCATCTGTATGCTAACGATGCTATTCTGTTTGCATCCAGCACCTCTCCCACTGCTGTCCAAGTCCCTCTATAGTCCAATATGAACACCATGCTTGCTTGGTTTCATGAAAACCTCCTCAGGGTAAGTGTTAGAAAGATGGTCTCAATGACATTTGTGATCCCACAAAAATTAGCCTCCATCCATACCCCTCTCATCTTTCATACACTTGAGGGCATTCCCCTGGATTCAGTTACCACTTTTTAATACTTAGGGTTTTGGCTAGATCAGCAGCTATCCTTCTCCTCTCACATTGACTACCTATGTGCTAAACTGCGCCCCAAATTAGGCTTCCCATACAGGCATAAGGACTCCCTTTCCCTTCCTGTATGCAAGCAATTACTAATCAAACTCATCCTGCCCCTCTGATTATGCTGACATTGTTTTCAGTGCTGCCTCTGCAACCACCTTATCTAGGTTGAACATTGTGTACAACTCATTTCGCCATTTTGCACTAACTCTCCCCCTCACACCCAACATTACTGTCTCTACTCCTCTCTGTCCCTCTCTTCCCTTACCCATAGGCACAATTTACACTGTCTCACATTCCTATCCAAATACTGGCTAGGAAACCTCCTGACGTACTGTACATCATTAACTTCCTCTTCCCTGCTTCTCCCTCCCCATATAATTTAAGGTCCAGGGACCTGCATACCTTCAAACTGCCTTGTCCCTGCTTAACCGTGGTTTCCCAACCATTCTCCTAACACCTCCCTAACCTATGGAACCTGCAGTCCACCACCCTACACAACTCTCCCTCCCTAAAAACTTTCAAGCAACAGCTCCAAATGTTAGACCCTAGCACATGCTCATGCCCAATCTCCTCACCCAATAGCAACTCCTACTGATAACTCCTCTCCTGTGCCCTGTTGGCTCCAACCTACTGTGCCTACTACACTAGTAAGAAACAGTCATGCTTTCCGGGCTGACATCTGCTGATATAGCTTAGCTAACTGTTCCTGTTAAGTAGTACTTTGTTCTGAATCACTGCAGCCTATTACGTCTGTTTCCTTATTTATTGTGTTTGGTTACAATGTACACTGCATTATCTTTGTTCATTTTGTGTAAAATATTGTCTACCAAGTGTTATTCACAATTGTACTGTAAGTCTCCTCCTTTTCCCTTTCCCCGGGTCACACCTGGAAATGTGCCCCATCTCAGTGTGCCTTTCCCGGTTACTAAACCTTTAAATACATAAATATCCAACACAAATCCACATTCTCACATCCCTAGATAAATGTTCATGCAGTGGAGAGGAGGGGGCAAAAGATGCTCCCATCATGGTGCCTTTTATTTGCCGATAAAATTCAACTAGTGTGAATGTGTTGCTAATTAAAACTGTTTTAGTGAGCCTAAGTAGGAACTCAGTGAATGGAGGGGTATATTCACTTAATGTATAGAGTGCTTCACTCAGCACATCTACCCCCCCCATGGGGTATATTAGTATATAATGCTTGCACATCCAGAGTGGCCAAGATAGTATCCTCCTCCATATGCAAGTTTCCGATTATACCCAAAATGTCACTTGAGTCTCTGACATAGGTGGGAGTAGAACAGGCTACCATCTTGATGTGCTGATCAACTAAATGAGCCAATGGCTCGGTCAGAGAGCTGATGCTGATCACTATCAGCCTGCCAGGTGGATCCCGATATTTCATATGTACACTGGGCAAACTATACAGGGTAGCTCTAACCCGGCATTCAACCGAAAAAAACTTGAATGTCTCTTTACTGATCACTCTGAACATTAAATCATCATATAGAAGAACACCTATTTCTTTTTTGAAATGTTCTATTGGATCATAAGATAATGGTTCATAAAAAGACTCATTTGCCAGCTGGTTTAACACCTAATTTTCATACTTATTTTAATCCATAAGCACTGTTGCACCCTCTTTATCAGCCTTCTTAAGCACCAAGTCGATATTCCTTTGTAGCTTTTCAGTTGCTTACTTCTCTTTCTTTGTACAGTTATAATAATGGGGATGGGACACATTTTAAACAGTTTATCCAGGTCCCACTCTCAGGCATTTTTGAAAACTGATACGATGGGGTTAGGCCGTGGTCTAAATGTTGATGTTACTTGTAGTCTTGATGCCATTTTGTAAATATCTTGAGTTATTGTTTAAAGGTATTTCTGCTGTTACTATCATTGAAGTTTCCTGGTTGGCAATTCCACTTGTAGAACTTTCTGAAAAACCCATATTGTCTTTGTAAGAGAAGGATTAAACATTCATTTTCTGACTGAACCATTTCAGGTCCACAATAGTCGAAAATAGTTTTAAACCTCCATTGGGTACAAAAGTGTTACCCTTTTCCAAGACGCTCCTTTCTGCCTCTGTCAGGTTGTGTTGAAACATTGATCACTACTGAATGGTTTATCTCTGTCATCTCCCCTGGTGATTGCAGCTGCTGCTCCTCCCTTCCCAGTGATTCTCCAACCAATTCTGATTTTGGCAGATATCTCAGGAGCCACATCTGCCTGTTTGGACAGGCCCTGCCCTGTGGACACCTTCTGGTTTGGTATCTCTGCATTGGTCAATGCGGGGCTGTGGCAGAGTGGTTGCTGTGGCAGCTGTTGTTGTTGGGGTTGTTGAGCCTGGAAGCTAAGTCAGTGGTAGGCTCCCTTGGTTGTCCCTTAAAAAAGGAGGAGGAGCTGGGTTGTTATTCACAGAACTTGGGTCTTCAGAGTCTTTCCTGGTTATGTAGGTATCCTGTTGATTTGAACTCTGCTGTCTCAAAATAGACCTCAGTGTTCTGCCAGACTGGTTGCTTCAGTTGAATTTGATCCTCTTGATAGTTCAGTCTATCAAATTCAAATTTGCACTGGTTGTATACTTAATTCTAATGTTGTACTGGGCAATAATGTCCTTAACCTGTTGTCTCTCATTTGGGTACTTCACTGATGATTTAAATAATTGAACTCATCACTGATGACGTAAACCATTTAACTTGCGCTTCTTTTCTGAAAATGAGACATTTAACCTCTGCCTCAGTCTCTGCTGTGACATGTAGGATAAGTCTGATAAGTTCACCTGACTTCAAGCAGCTGTAACAATGATTCAAGCAGATATAACTGCCATCTAGTCAAGATAGAGGATTATGTATGTGCAGTCATACATAGCAAGGATATTCTTGTATTGAGAGGTTTCCTTGGTAACAGATGACCTCGAGAGCGCAGCTCGAGAGGTACTCTGTTACCAAGGGAACCTCAAGATACAAGAATTTCCTTGTTTGTGTATGACTGCTCATACATAATCTTTTATAGTGTATGGGCAGTCACAGCATAGAAAATCACACAAAACCAGCTGGTGAAAACAACAGAAAATAGAAATTTTAACATTTTCTTTTTTGTTAACTGACACAGTGTGCTGCAGATGTTTCTGCAAGTTCAAGTTTAAAAAAAAACCCAGCAACTTCCACCTTAACTGGATTGAGGAAAGCAACTATTTGGCAGCATTCCAAGTTGTTGTGCTGCAGTAGTGACATAGCTAGTACAGCATAACAGCTGTGATGACATAGCTACTGCAGCATAACAACTCCATTCTAGTTATGGATTTTTATCCATAACAACATTCTACCATACACTACAACATTCTACCATACACTATAAATGGTTTTATTCAGTTCAATTTGCTTGTTGTTTTACCATTCGCAATCTGTATGGCACACAGTTTACACACAGGTATTCCTCAAGTGTAACGAGTTCCCAGTACAGTCTCTTGGCATGCAATACACCCCTCCAAATTATATGACAGCCTCCTTGATGTTATCAGTATCTGAGGAGTTTTTAATACCCTGCTGAGCTTATGTACCTGTGCCCCCCCCCTTGGATAGGGTGCTGGGTGTTCTGTGACTGGAGGGTGGTAGGACCCTGATTCCCAAGGGAGTCCCCTAAGTAGTGGCAAGAGGGCTTCCTTTTTTGGGGAGACCCTAATTCCTCAGGGGGAATAGCTCTCTCAGGCCGGGGTCATCTGACAAAGCTCTAATAGTGGGTTAATTATTCGGTTGGATCTGCTCCTTTCATGGATTGCTGGAAGAACTGCTCCTCGGAAATTGATGGATTGCTCCTTTGCTGCCTGTTAATTTTTTTTTTTTATATTCTCTCTTTATGCCCCCTTTTCGCCGCAGAGCTTCCTTACCTTCAGGAGACTCCCATGGCCTTGTGCATCCCTGCTCATCTGTCTGCTCGCTGGTGCAGTTCATCCCCTCATGGAGCCTTGGGTATACCCCCAGACGGGTATGGGATGGGGCTCCTTTCCTCCCCGATGTGTCTGTATATCATCAGGGATGCTGTCACCAGTGCTGGCAGGGGTGTTGGGATTGGGGCCTGGAACTCCATCTACAGGGAGTACTGCTGGGTACTTCCTGCTTTCTGGTCTTCCCTCAGGGCATTGGCATGCTTGGAAAACCATGGGGCAATGCACATCAGGACATGCGGTCACTCTGGCTCCTCGCCGACATCCCCCCTCCCTTCTACTTGCTGTCCTGCTGCACCTCCATCTGTGGTCACGCAGATGGAGGTAGAGTGGTGGAACAAGCAACCCACCCACCCTGGAGGAGGAGAACAGCCTCTGGGCTCTCAATACTCCCCCCCCCTTGCTGACCCTCTAGCCACCTGAGTCCGTTTGCCCTACTGCTGCAGTGGTGGGACTGCTGCTGCCTGTTAATTTGAGGGGAGGTAGTGAGAGAACCTCCATACAAGTGGTGCTGTACAAACTTTTTTTAGTTTGAAAATCTACCAGAGTGGGAGACTGGTGTTTTTCATTGGACATTTACAGTATGATTTATGCTTGTTAGGGTGAGAGCCCCAACAAAGCAGATTAACAGTTTTATTAAAGACTGAACTTGTTTTACATATATATTTTTTATCTTTAGCCTGATCTAAGAGAGATTTTTTGTATTCATTTTTTGAGGGTTTATTTTTATTTAGGGTGGGATTATTGGGGTTTTATTTATTGTGGGTGGGTGATAGTTTATTTTGGGAATTGTGGGCTGGAGCTTTGGCTCTTATCAGCATGTGTTTGTAGGTTGCTCTCCCTGTTAAACACTACTCCCCTTCTGAGCACTGGGACCTCCACCCTTTTAGCTGTTCTCCATTATCTGCAGTGGTCTATGGCTGCTGCAGGGCACTGGGGATAGTGGGTAGAAGGTGGAGTGGCAGGGGCCCTGAACCGGGGTGGGGGGGAGAGTGGAGTGGCCAGATTGATGTAGTGAGGACCAGGATATGCCCTGCCATGAAATGGAATCCTGAACAAGGTTTGCCTTGTCTGGTGCCCATACCCAAGGGCTCCATGCTAAGTGGGCCAGTTGCTCGATCGTCCCCTGTATCTCATCCGACTTGCACGGTGTCGTGCAATGCCAGATTTATTAAAAACAAGATGGCTATTATATCCAATCTTGTTGGGTCAGCAGATCTGGCTTGCATCACTGGGACCTGGCTGGATGAGAATGCTGGCTCTAATTTGGCAGCAGCAATTACAGGTGGTTTCTAGGTGATACACCATGCGAGATTGGATCACAGGGGTAGGGAGGTTACAATCTGTTTTAAATCAGAATTAAATCTTATAGATGTGCCAGTTGAGAGAGTCATCTCCTTTGAGTGTGCCATGGTCACAGGTGTTGGGTGCAGGATCATTTTCATTTACTGTCCACCTGGAGCTAAGAAGTTGTTCCTGCAGGAAGTCATGGACTTCGTTGTCGACATGGTATTGGAGTCCCCCAGACTGATGGTTCTGGGTGACTTCAATGCCTGGGTCAATGACAAACTCTTGCCATTTGGACAGGACTTCCTCCGACTTATGTCTTCATTGGTCTTCACACAGGTGGTTGCCTCTGTGATTCACAGTAAAGGTCACTCATTGGATCTGATTTTCCTCCTGGGGATGCAGACCTCCGGCTTGGTGGTGGAACCGGTTGGATGGTCCGATCACCATACTATAAGGTTCTATCTCCTTGCTCACCCCATAGACCTGCCCCTGTGGAGATGGTCTGATACTGCACTTTGTGGGGAGTGACCCCAGGAGGTCTCTTGGCAGAACTGGACCTATCAGGATTACCAGGTATAAGTGAGGGTCCTGAGAACCTTCTACAGGCTTATAATTGGGCTGTGGTGGGGGCTTTGGATGCCTAGGCTCCTGTCTGCATTTGCCCCCTCACTCTTTGCCCTCGGTCCCCTTGGTTTGATGGGGCCTTGAGGGAGCTGTGGCGGGAGGGGCGAAAGTTAGAACGTAGCTGGCGGAGATCCGTCTGGTATGCTGACAAACTTAGACTGATGGAACGTTATAGAGACTATCAGGCAGCAATCTCCCATAAGAAGGCAGAATTCCTGTCCAGGGAGATTGCTGCAGCTGAGAATTGACCAGCTCAGCTCTTTCAAACTGTGGACAGACTGTGCAATCCAGCCTGTCTGCAAGTTCGGAGAGCGTTTTCTCACAAAAAGTGTGAGGAGTTTGCTCACTTCTTTGCTGATAAGGTTGCCGACATCAGGTCTGAGATCCACTTAGCTCACTCTGTGGGGGGGATGGTGGTTGGTGGGATGTCACTACACCTCGGTTTTGTTGCATGGAGTTTGAACAGCTGGAGATTGTGGATGTCATGTGGATTCTCAGGGGTATGCATCCAACTTCTGTAGTTTGGACCCGGGCCCTACTCACCTTTCATTAGGCTTTATTGATGTAATTGGCCTTGTCCTTGTGGAGATAGTCTGGGTGAGTTTCCTTGCCCCCTAAGGGAAATGGTAACTCCCCTTCTCAGGAAATCTTCGCTAGACCCAGACTGCTCCGCTAACTACAGACCGGTCTCTAATCTTCCCTTTGTGGGGAAGGTTATTGAGAAAGTCATTGCGCTACAGTTGGAGAACCATCTTACCATCCATGACATTTAAGATCCTCTCCAGTCTGGTTTTCATAAAAGGCATAGCACTGAGACCACTCTGGTTCGGCTAATCAATGATCTCCTGATTGCGAGAGATCAGAAATGGCATACCATCTTGGTATTTCTAGATCTCTCCTCAGCCTTTGACACCGTGGACCTTGGGGTGCTGCTGGAATGCCTGTGTGTCATCTGTGGCCTGTCTGGTATGGTCCTCAGATGATTCCATTCTTTCCTCACTGGCAGATCACAGAGAGTGGTCTCAGGGATTTATTCTTCTGAGGCATTCTCTCTGCCTTGTGGGGTGCCGCAGAGTTACATGCTGTCCCCCATGTTGTTTGCAGTGTATATGCTGCAGTTAGGAGACATTGTGAGGCAGCATGGGCTGGATTTCACTGTTATGCAGATGATACACAGCTCTACCTGTCCATTGTGCCCAACCAGGATAGTGCGCTCTCAGTGTTTAACAATTGACTTGCAGAAATTCAGGACTGGATGAATACCAGCTGGCTAAAACTGAATTCCAACAAGACTGAGGTGTTGGTAGTGGATCCTCATTGCTGGATAGAGAGGTCGGTGATGGGATGTCCCTCAGGGCTTTGGCTTGGGGTACCCAGTTGCTGGCCTCTGAATGGGTGTGAAATCTGGGGGTAATACTTGATGACGGTCTGACACTTCGTTCTCAGGTTTTGGCCTTGGTTAAGTCCTCTTTTTACCATTTGAGGAATATCACCCAGATCAAACACCTAGTTCCATCTGGTGACCTTCCAACTTTGAGCCATGCCTTTGTGACCTCATGCCTGGACTACTGTAACTCCCTTTACCTAGGGCTTCTGGGGGTTGATATCCTCTGGTTGCAGCTGGTGCAGAATGCTGCTGCCAGGCTGCTGTCTGGATCATCTCGATCCAGTCATATTATGCCTGTGCTGCACGAACTGCACTGGCTGCCAGTTCAGTGGTGGATCACCTTCAAGGTCGGTTTGCTGACTTATAAAGCCCTACATGGACAGGGACTCAGCTACCTGCAAGATCTCTCGTATCCATACTGCCCCCTCCAACCACTCTGCTCGATTGATGAGGGATTGCTGGAGATTCCCAGGATACGATTAAAAACTTCTGGATCATGGACATTTTCATTTGTAGCCCCAACCCTGTGGAATTCTCTGCCTCATTGGATATGAGAGTGCCTGACAGTGGAGAGTTCTAAGACTGCTTTAAAAACGTACTTATTCAAACTCACTTTTGGAGGTGTTCTTTAACTTATGTCTGACTACTGGAGTTGTGTTTTATATATTGATGGAAGTATTTTTAGAATTTTATCATTTTAATTGTTTTATCGATGTGCAGCAGTCTGGTACTTTGTGAAGAGAGCTTAATAAATAAAGGTTATTATTATTATTATTTTCTGTAGTTCGTAGTAGTTGATTTTATTCTCCCTCCTGTTAGATCAAAGAGTCTACAGATTCATTGCTGATGTAGACTTTTGGGGTTCCATCAATTTCATTGCCATCAGTCAGCCCAGTGGATATACTCACACCTTGTTACTCCTTAACTGTGCATGCCCATAAACTTTTCAAGTATCTACAGAGAAGGCTGCTCAGCTGAAGACTCGTGGGAGCTGACATGAACTCTCAGATCACACACAATCCAAACATCTTGGCTCATCCACCCAGATGACAAAAACCCTTTAAGCCTAGGGTGCAGGATAACTTTTAAGTTTGTTTATTACTTTTCACACTGAAATGTGTGTACTATCTTTCATTTTGCAGTATTGAGTACTGTAGGTTAATCAATCACAGGTAAATATAATAGTAGGGACAGGTAAATGGAGGGTTCACAAGAGGCAAGTAAAGTGATGTAGGTCATTAGGGTACCCTGATAAATGGGTCTTTTTAAGGGAGTTACCTCAAGCCTCTAGGGCAACAAGTGGATCAGGAATATAGGAGAACAATACGCTGGGATGTGGGATGAAGAGGGAATGCAGGTAGGAAGGGGGAGGGTCCTGCTAAAGTGCAACACCTATGGAGAAAAGAACTACATGGAGACAGAGATGCTGTTCAGTGTGCAGTAGGATTGCAACACTTGCTGCAGAACTTGCCATGGTAAAGACAGATCTTTGCCTTCTCTGGAGCAAGTATGAGCAAAGGGTGGTGCAGGAAGCCACTACTCTTCTTCCCCAAAGGAAACAGTCTACAGTTGGGGTAACCTGTAGTTGGTGGGGGGAGAGGAGAGGATGGAGAAGGATCCACTCAGCAGTGGGTGGGGCTCCTGGTGTGGAGACAGTAAAACCTTTCACTCCCCTGTGCAACCCAGTAAGTCTGTCACCTCCAAAATGGAGACCAGAATCTGTTGCTTGCCTCCCAGGATGCCAGTTCTGTCCCCACAGACACCTGAGATGAGTTCAGAGTTCCAAGGGAAGGAGAAGGTTAGAAAATATTAGTAATTGGGGACTCCATTATAGGGGATGGAGGAGATAGTGTCAGGGCCAGATTAAGGCAGCTGGGGGTCCTAGGCTCAAGAGAAATCTGGGGCACCCATCTCACCATGACTATGCCCCTTTGCTACAAAGGGACTCTGTCACAGCATGTAAGGGACCTTGGGAATCCATTTACATACATGCTGTATCCCATGTTAGGATACAGTTAGCATGTAAAGAGCTACAGGAAACAGAATACAAATAAAAAGTCTACCTTTCTGTTCTCATTTCTCAAAATCATATTAGCGATAGTGCACACCATTCTCTCCTCCCCTTTTTCCCTAAGGGTAATGTGCCATTTGATTTTGGTCTGATAATCAAGGTGTTGGGATAATAAGACGCAATGGCCTAGCTAACATTTTGTACAAACGTTTGCTGGGTAATCAAGGGATCACTGTATGTGCAAGACTACTTTCAGCATACATGATTGCAACCTTTTTTATGTTACTTAACTTACTGCATGTACAATCTTACTTCCTGATACAGCTCTACCCACAAAACTACATAGGTGATGGGTTGCAGTGCTATTGGTAGACTTATAATGTTCAGGGTTAGTGGTGGCCTTCAAATACTATTTGTTTACTTTTTAGGCAGTTGTACATAACAGGGGTTGTATTGTATGTATATAGCTCCATAACATTTACTACTGCATGCAAATTAAACAAATATGATCTAAAGGCCACTGCTTCCCCTGATGGCAATAAGCCTATATATAGCACTGTAGCCTCTTGGCTACTTTGTGTCACTAAAATGTGGTTTTGTAGGTGGTATTAAAGATCAGGCTTATCCATACTGTTTGCGAATTGCAATATAGTATTGCTAAAGGACTTAGAAAATTCAGACCCCTTTTTCTTTTTTATTCATAACTTTGATAATTTCTGCAACAGTCATCATCCCAATCCAAACTCAACCAGAAACCTCCCTACTAATTTTCCCTGACAGGAGAATAGCATTTAACAATGATAATCCACTTTCAGTCAAGGAGTGCAAAAATGAATACTTTTGGCAGTGTAGCCTAGTGGCTACAGCCCCATGCAAAAAACCTGGGAAACCTGTAGACTTACGCAGTGGGCATATCACCATATAGCTGTGCACTTCCTGCATGAGTCAGACGGCCAGCAGCCATGAAGGTGTGTGGAGGCCTGTGCCTCTGGCCGTCCAGGCACTGACAGATGGGTATGGTGTTGGGGGGGTGTCAGGGCCATGGGAGGTTGGCGTGGGGCACTGGCCACCAATGCTTCCACCGGGATTGGGGGTTGGGTACGGTGGACAGGGGAAACACTGTGGTGGGAGGACTTGTGCTGCACTGAGGTCAGGGCTAACATGTGGCAGGGGAGGGGGCTATGCATATGCATATGCCTACTGTGGTTGGGGCTGACATGTATTGGAGCGGGGGGTGGATTGCCCAAGAGAATCCTCACAAGGTGGTTACTAGAGTTACAATATGTACTAATCAGAGTGTATGACACTCATACATTACTTATTTATTTATTTCTACCAGATCAATACAAATTTTTAATGGCAGCAGTGTGCAAATACTGAACAAGGTGGTAAGCAATTAAACATAGAACAAGCCACAAAAATGCAGTTTGCCATTTGCAGGTTGTTGTGACATAAATGTATATATGGTGCCAGTAGTTTTCTGTATTTATGCCATGCTGAACATTGTCAGGTTCATATGGCATGAATCACACAAGCATTTGTTTGGTGGCAGTGCACAATACACAAAAATGAGGAAACAGAAGCTGGCCCAGTGGTGCTGAGGGTTGAAGTGCTGGATGCCACACCTCACGCTATGCCAGTGACCCGGGTTCGGGAATGACCTTGGGTCACCGGGGTGCCAGCATGGGGGGGAGCAGGATCAAGCATTGGCTCTCCTCTCCTGGGAAAAGAGGTTTGGTGCTGGCGCAGGCTGTCAATGGCATCACTGGAAGGGAGGGGTGTCCTGAATGGCATGAGCTCTCATGCCTCCACATGCATGTGCTATGTCAGGGATGTGTGGGAGTAGGGGTTGGAAGAAAACCCACAAAAACCCAGAAATTACATATAAAAAAACAAAAATAAGCAAACAAGTCAAACACTTCATGTGGTGAGTTTGCAACTTTAAGCTAGAATGGGAGGAGGGATATACTGTATGGGGGACCAGGCAGCCTTGTGTTGGGGTGGGGGGGATGTCTCACAGAAACTGCGATGGAGCAGCCATGTGTGCGTGGCTTGGTGCATACAGTGGTTACAGCAGGGTCCACCCTGGCATAACCGGTGCCCTCCTCTTCCCCCCCCAGTGCACAGCACTACATGCCTTGGCGAATGGCACTTTGAGCAGGCACACCACAGGCACATCCCCACCAGCCCCTGGCATGTTGCTGTCCATGCGGATGGGGATGTGGTGCATTACTGACATGCGTGCCATTTGTGAATGCCATAGGGGGTCTGCGGGACCCTGCTGAGTGGCATTCACTCATATCTATGCCCACACGCCTGGTTTCCACAGCACATAGGCATGGTGCATACAGCCCAATGTGCTCAGAACATTTCTAATGTTGTTTGGAAGGATACTTATGTCTGGTTAGACATAGATGCAGAGGCATTATATACTTCCATCAAGCACCATTAGGGGATTAGAGCTTGAAAACATTTCTTGGACAAACACCCAAGTGAGGGACAAATACCATTTGATTTCATAATAGATGCTTTGGAGTTTATTTTTGTGTTTGAAGGTAGAGTCTTTCTTACAGATCTGTGGTACTGCCATGGGGTGGCCATAGCCCCTTCCTATGCAAACTTATTCTTAGGCATGTAGGAAGAGTTATGTATACTGAATCATGAAACCTTATGATAAAATCAAATGTTGGCTTCATTTTATTGATTATGTTGATTGTACATGGGAAGGTGACATGTCAGAAATCAAGGGGGTTATGGACTGGTTGCATGTCAATGATTTAAATTTGAAATTTGCATACACAGATGACAAGGAGTCTCTGAATTTTTGGTCATTGCTCTTACAAGTAAGAAATGCAATTAGGGAAAGACAGAAACCAAGTGTTATAGAAAACAGCAAGCAACCAGTTCTGTACTTTGAGTTGATAGTGGGCATCCCACAGCCCTCAAAAATTCCATCCCTTACAATCAGCTTTTAAGACTAAGAAGGAACTGTAGCTCCATAGAGACATTCAGTGAGCAGGCTTTAGAACTGGAAATGGATTTCTAGCCAGGTGCTATGATATGGAACTTCTTGCCATATCAAAAAAAGAAAAAAAAAAGGAAAGTAGCAAAGGAAATAATCATGGACCTGTCACCTTTGTTACAGAGTTATAAATTGATCTGGCAAGATAAGTAGTATAATATATTAGAACTGGCCAATCTTGTTAGTGGATGCTGAAGTTGTCACTACAGTTGGTGAGAAACCAAGAGTGACCTTCAGTAGTGCTACTAGTCTGTGGGATAGACTAGTTTACAGCAGATCAGACCCAATACCTAAATAAAGAACACACCTCAGCTGGTTACCACAAAGATCCAATGAGTTTCACAAATGTCACAGGTGTAATGTTTGTAAACATGCACAACATACATCCACATGGCATTAATAAGCACACTGACATTTGTAAGTTTATTACTTGTGACACCACATAGTAGTGTATGTAATGTGGTGTACTTGTAAGCTGGTGCACAATATGTAGAAATACCATTAGGTAGTTAAAACACACAGAGGTGCATGTTAGATTGATCATAAATGGAAAAGAAGGCACCCCATTCACGTTCAGAAAATACATATCTAATCCTTGTGCCCTAAAGTTCATGGGTTTGGAGCAGGTGGCACCACTCAAAAAAAAATGAAGAGACAGGTTGAATCTCCTTCTTAGGAAGGAAAGTAGCTGGATATTCAAGCTACAAAGTGTCAGACCAGATGGTCTCAATTATCAATGGGACCTGAAACCTTTTCTTTAAATTTTGAAATTTAGGAAATGTTTATGTTATTTGATGGATTTATGATTTGTGTCATAGTTATTTTTATGTATATAATTACCACACTATGGTATTTATCTCCCTTTTACCTTTCCGCTCTGTCTTTCTCTTCTCTTGATGCCTGGTTATGGACTTCATATTGATTCTCTTTGCAAATAAAATGTGATTATACACTTCTAGTAATAAACGTGATCTTGTGACCTGACCCAAATACTTCTGCCTTTCATTAACCAAACTGTTAGTGATCAGCATAGTGCAGCCAACACAACTTCCAGTAATCTGCAAGTATGATCTTATTTCAAAACAAGATATGGCATTATTTCATAACATGATATGTATAAATGATATGTGCTTCAAAAAATTTGTTTTAATTATGTGCTTACAAAATGTGCTTCATAGATAAATCATTCTTACTGTGGTCTGTTTTGTTTGGCACTCAGTGATCTGAACTACTTTCCTTTTACTAACATTTATTATTTTTGTTAAAAAATGCATACACTAGAGGTGTTCCTGGAGATTGTTTTACGTTTTAATTGCACTGTTGTTAGTATGTATGATATCATTGTTTTTTTGTACTTAACTAATGATGCCCCTTCCCAGTCATACCCCTTGATTAGTTGAAATGCTGGGGCATACTGATAGCAGCTCAGGCTGTTTGTGTCAGTATTTATTCCACAATTTTATTCAATTACTCCAGGTGCAGCCTCACAAGTGATCTACAGAGAGATAGTAAAACATACTTTCTTCTACTATCAAAACCCCTGCCAACATACCCCAACATCCTTGTTGCCTTTCTGCAGGCCTTGTAACATTGGCTAGTCTGTTTAAGGGAGTCATTTATGACAACTTCTAGGGCCCTTTCTTCAGCTGTAGCACCCATCTTAACCACTCCCACCCAATACTCCATCCTATAGATGTCACATAGCAAAACTTCACTGATGAAGTTGTTGCAAAGTGATACACTTTTCATTACACAAAACTTCATGAAGTTTCCCAAGCCACCTCCACTTCACTCAGCCATGCTTTTTTTAAAGGAGAAAAGAAAAAGCTCTCCTCACAGCCGCCATCAGCCCAACCATTAAAATGAAACCCCGCCAGCCCAGTCACATGGATGGTTGAGGTACTGGTGCCTTACCTCTAGCCATGCCAGACACTCAGGTTCAGGAGTGGACCCGGGTTGTCAGGGATTGGCTGGGATGGGAAAGGATTGAACATCTTAGAGACTGCTGTCCTCTCCGAGGGTAGGAATTGATGTTGGCCCAGCCCACAACAACCACTAGGTTGTGGCCTGATGGTAGTGCAGCTCATGCGGCATGTAGGCAGAGTGCTGCAGGAGCATCATGATGTGTGACTTTACTTGCGTGCACTGATGGCCTGCAACCTGGGTAAGACAGAAAAGGTGTTAAAAGGGTCTGGGACTTCATAAAGCACTTCCTGCCCATCCTCATATCAGCGCTGTCACCCTGGAAATGCTGTTATTCCACTCTGGATTATCTGCACAGGAAGAGGATAGCTTTCCTTCCTCTGGCCACATCATGAGCAGAAATTCACAGGAGAACCTCCGACTATCAGGTGAGTCCCTGGAGAAATGGTTGCCAGGTCATGGGGATTGGGACAGGGCTGACTAGCTGCCACACAACATGTGGCATACTAGAAAAACCTAAATAAAAAATGAAACCCATATCCCACCATACTCACAGCACCAAATCCTGTCCTGCTCCCCTTGCTCTAATGAAATTCCATAGTAACTAGCTATAGTAGTAAGTTATCATTCTTCACCCTCATGACAACCAAATCCTGCTCAGTAAACCACCATCCCACCACCCCCAAGGCATCTAATCCCTCCTTCACCCCCATGCCATACTTAGCACAGGACACAAAATATGGTGTGGAGGACAGAAACAAATGCATGCCCTCCTCCTTCCACCTCAGCTGGCCACCATCTGAATGAATGAAAAACAGTATGCTCATTATAATCAGCTGATCACAGCAAACCTAAGCAACCTGCTGACAACTGTAGCTTAAAGAATATTGATGAAAATAGACCCTGTCCACATCCTCTGTAAACTTCTCTGGTTATCTCCATAAAGAAGGTGATTAGGTTGGTTTTGTACTGTCTGTCCCTCACAAAGCCATGCTGAGAGGAGGTGAGTACCTTGGCACCAATCAAGTAATCCATTCTTTTATTCTTGATAATGGATTCCAGGACCTTGCACAGCACTGATGTAATGCTGACCTGCCTGGTGCCAACACTGTCCTTTCTTGAAAATAGAGACCACATCAGCCAGTATTTTGTTCTTTAACACTACACCTGTTGCAGACATGTGTATGAAAGATGACTGCAAGAGGTCATGCTAGTTGCTTCTTACTGTTTGCTCCACTATGATCCTGGGGTGTATTTCATCTGCCCCTTGGGATTTACTTGTCTTGATCTTCAACAAGTAGTCAGCTACCTGAGAGAGTGTGATGTCTATGCTGCATCATTGTTACCTGTGATGCCATGGGCCCTCCCAATAATCACATCCTGAGGGTTCTTTGGTGAATACCAAAGTAAGGCATTTATTCAGCACTTCAGCCACAACCTTGGCTTTATCACAGGTTCCTTTGCCTCTTCTCCTGGTTTTGTGGCCTAGTCCATTCTAACTTCCTTCTTCCAGTAATGCTCTGGAAGAAGTCTTTGTTTTTATGCATAGCTGCTACTGCTATTCTGACTTCAAGCTCCTCTTTTCTTTTCTTTGATTCTAATACTGCTGTCATTTAACACTGCCCAGTATTCCTATCTTGTGTGGAATCAACCCTTCTCTTTCCAGAACAGCAGTTATAGACTTTCTTTTTGTTCAGAATAATTTGCCTTAAGTCTCTGTTGAGATGGGTATGTCTTGGGTGTTATTTCCTTACTGCTTATAGTTATGCAGACCTCTGTGGCTGCATCAAGTGACTTCTTTAACAAACCCTGCATGTGTTATGCATTACCAGCATCATGCAGCTGTTCCAGACCTTTGGCAACTATGTCTGTCTTCTTGGCAAAGTCTGCCTTTCTGAATGTCCATGTCCTGCTGGCTGAGTTCTGGTCATGATCATGGCCTTTGAAGATAACCCAATCTCAATTGCTAAGAACAAGGTCAATGGTGCCTTAAAATCTAGCTTCTTGTTGGACATGCTGTTCTATTCAGCAGTCATTGAAAGTGAAGAGCAACTCTATATCAGCCATGCTATTTGCCTTGTCAAGATGCCAGGCTATGCTGTAGAGTCTGAAGTCCTCCACAATCACTATTGCAAATAATGTGACTACTGTGATAATTTTCTCAACCACCTGGACATCCTTTCTACTGATCCCTTCAGGGGCCCATAGAACACAGTCTAGGTAATGTCCTCTTTTTCCTCTAACTGACCTAAATGGACTGTCACTGTATTTACCACTAATGTCCTCCTTGACCAGCACAGAATCACTCTTCCCGCAGTTCCTTACTAATGGGAAATAAAACTCAACTAAAGGAAGAACATTGATATTTTTGAGAGGGTACAAAGACAAGTGACTGAATAGGTTCTTGGAAATAAAAAAGAGCTAGAATGAAAGACTGTATGAACTGCAAGTAGAAGTGAAGGATCACGTGGAACCTGATTCAAATTAATTTATGAAGACAGCAGTCAGAGGGAGAGCTTTAATATATTACTTAGAGAGAGAAAGAGATAACTGTGATCCACAATGCACACATCAAGCAAGTAATTCCAAGGGGAAAAGAAAAGCACTTACTGTATTTTTGCAGAGTGATGAGTGCCTGGAATAATTTTCACAGTCAGTAACGTTGGTGGAGTCCAAGAATTACTATGAAGTCAAATTGGAGAGATACGTAAAGGAAGTACATTATCCAGTAATCAACTATTGATTAGTGTGAGCCAGTTACATCGGGCTGCAATTGTTTTTTTTTTTATATCTTCCATGCTTGAGTTCCTATTTAAGATAATAGGATAGGAAGTTACAGTTTCAGCAACAGATATGGTTAGATATATAATATATCTAAGGACATTCTCTCTGGTGGTCCAATAGTGGTACTGTGGTCAGACAGGCAGGGAATTTCCCTAGAGATATTACAGAAATTACTGGCAGGCAGGGAATTTCTCTAGAGATATTAAAGAAATTTCCAGAAATATCTGGCCATGTCAATTGCTGCAACTGTAGTACAAAATTTGACGAGACAGATTGCAGTGGTAAGAATCGAACATTTTTTTCAGGGTTGGTAATGGCCTGAAGTCCTAAGTGCTGCCTAGTAGGTTCAAGGAAGGCTTATTTATTGATGAAAAATCAAAACTCATGTAACCCCTAGGTGGCGCTACCCCAAGGGCTACTACCCCTGCCTGCTGGGCAACCAGTAGGTTGAGGGGCCTGAGTTCTGAAATGGGTGCCTCCACCCAGACGTCAGGGTTATTAGTGCTCGCACTAGTTTGGGCACAGCCCTCTGGGACACTGTAACCCCCTCTCGGTTCCTGCAAGTGGCCCACATGGAATACAACAACGACCTTCACAATACCCCTGATATGCTTTACCAGTGTCCAAACCCTTGGCACTTAGCACCAGGATTGGTTTCTCCAGCTCGACCCTGGTGACCCCCTGTAAAACAAGGTAAAACAGAGCAAATGGCACTAACACAATACTTCAGGCATAAATAGGGCCCACAGACAGTTTAAAAGGCTGAAAAAAAGTATATCTGATTTATTCAGGAGGGTTTGAACAAGGATAGGGGCAATCAAGTTAATTAGCTTACTTTCCCTAACAATCACACAGTTATGCAAGTAGTTAGAGTTCCTAACACAGTCACACTTCTGGGTATCCAGGTGAATGGGGGGGTGGGCTAGCCAGGACTGTTGCCTGGGGTAGGCTGGTGTTGCAGCTGGTAGGGGTCCTGTGATGAAAAAAAACAAACCTTGCACAACACAATACTTGTAATGCGGAGCCGGAGGGCTCAGTTCGTGATGAAAAAGATAACAAGAAAATCAGGTAATACACTTTTGATTTAGCTATCTACTGCAGGGAGCTACCTTGGATATTACTCATGGTATCCAAGACTGGACACAGGATGGACAAAATTGAGACAGTAGATGAACTCTCTGGGATGTCAGGAGAAGCAGGGCCCACACAATCTGCCAAAGCATCATTTTGCTTCAGGCATGGGGAAGGGGGAATGCTACCCAGGCAGGTCTCTCATTGATGGCTCTTCTCTGTGCAGCAGGGTGATCTGGCATGGCCCTTATGGCAAGGCCCAGCCGTGTGGAGCTAACAGCCGATTTAGTCTGTTTAACGCTGGATACAGCTTCCAGCAGTCAGCACACAGTTCACACAAAAGGGGACTTAAACCGCCACCCCCATTCAATACACAGCACATTTATATGCAGAGAAATATTACTGTACCAGGCACACTTCTCCCCAGTCATTTTTGCAAAGTCACTGCTCAAACTGGGAGCTCAAGAGTAGCTGGAGTTCCTGACAGGCCAATCGCGTTCAGCAAAAATCTTCGGTCTTCTACAGGTTAGGCCTGGTCTCAATTCAGAAACTTGCTCAAAAGCACACAGTTGGATTTAGTCAGAAACAATTCTCTCTCTCTCTTCTCCTCTCAGGGTAACAGCAGACTTACAGGCCTCCACTCAGACCTCTCCACAATTCTCCCGCTCAAACTACCCAATTTACTGCTCGGCTATCATGAGCTGCTTCTCTCTCTCTACTTCCAACTCAAATCTGGCTTGCCAGCAGACAGCTCGTGGTATTTCCCCCATATCCAAATGATTCAGTTGGCCGACACAACTGGCAATCACACAAGAACTCCCATTTCAGTAGCAAAAGGTGCCAACAGTCCAGAATTACAAATCCCACGGGTTTGGGTCCATACAGTCCCTATGAGCAGGCTCCATTTTAGAGGCTCCTATCACTGATTGGTCCAATTTGGCAGTTCAGGACCAAACTGGTGGAGCCAAGCAGAACAGTCCTTGCTGTAAAGAAGGCAGGTTAGAACAAACTACATTATCATTATTGCGCTAAGCGATTTCCAGCAAATAGTTACATCTTTCAGCAGTACTCCCTCTGCACAACTAGTGATGGCAGAAACGGAGCAATTAACAGGCAGCCCGGATGGGACCTGAGCATGGAAACACTCAGTCCTCCCATTCAGATTAATTATATCTGCAATCGGGAAGCACTTAAAGAGACAGTACAGGGAGGCTTTAAAGGCATTCACTGGTAATACATTTAATGGCTACGGCGACGAACACCAGCCAAGCAGCGAGCACTTTAACAAGCTCATAGAAAACTTTTCGGGAACCCCCATAGATAGGGGGGTTACACCCATATTCCTGCTCTTCTAGCAATGTAGTATGTATGATCCAATGCAGAAAATGTGAAGAAGACTGTTATATTGGTGATACTGGAAAGGAACTCAAAAAAAGAATGAATCACCACAGATTCAGTTATCCACAAGAAAGAAAATACACCAGTAGGGGAACATTTCTCAAGACCAGACCATTCCGTCAGTGATTTTACTATCAGAGTATTAAAAGGCAACTTCAAAAACAGTCAGGAATGGCAAACATTTGAACTAAAAATGATAAAATGTTTTGACACTAAAGAAAAAGGACCTAATAAAGATATTGTTTTTTTAGCACATTACCAGTGATTATGCTTAAAACAGTGCTTCAGAGCTCCTTCTTGAAACATCACATCAGCACCCTCTGGCTCTTTTAACAGGTCACTTGTAAAGACAGTGGTATTTTTTTTCCTGTCTTGATTTTTTACAAATGTTAATTGATGGTCCAGACATTTATATAGCTGGACTTTGAGTTTACAAGTTGAGCTCTTCAATAGGCACACTCCAATGACAATTAGAGTCTTCTTGTTTGTAAAAAATGTGAATTGACTGTAATGCTTTGATGTGTAAACTGCTAGTCTATGTCTTGAATCCACATCCAACCTCTATAACGGTCATGCTATTCAGCTGTTTTCACTTTGACCTGAAGAAGAGAGCTTTATCTCTCGAAAGCTAGTCTCAGAAATAATTTTGTTAGTCCAATAAAAGGTATCACCTGCAACATAGTAATTGTTTTTTTTCTCAACATTGTTGACTGGACTAACATGACTACCACATTTTTTTTCAAACATGGAATATACTACATTTAGCCGTAAAAAGTGGAAACTGAGCAATCTGACCAGGAAGGAAACCAAACTGAACAGTGACATATTCTTCCTCTCAACCTGCAAGAAAAGGAATATTATTCCAAGAAGACTCTTTATCAAGAACCCACTAGCCACAACACACTACTTATGGTGTGCACAATGACTCTGCAAGTGTACCAGTGAGAGACTGTGAAATGAACTTATACACCAACTGTACAGGTAAAAGATAATGATAAAATCACAAACTGGCCTAATACTGCAAAACCTATGACAGCAAAACAGAAAAAGAACTGAAGAATTAGAAGAGGAAATCTAGTGCCTCTATATCAGAGAACAACAAGCTGCAACTAAAAGGAAACAAAGGAAACTACAGATTCTGCTACAGAAAGAGCATAATGGTTTCATGTGTCTCAAAGACAGTAACATAGAAACTGAGGACCTCACCTTACTGTGGACTGATCCCAGAACAACACAGAATAGAGAGAAGCCCAGTTCACTGTGCACACAACAGTCAGCCTCAGAGGGAACCTTAGACCTTCAGCATCCTGGAATTAAAACTATACAACAAACAGAGGACCCTACTATGCCACACACCAGTAGCCAAATGGAAGTAAATGTACACCCCAGATGCTAGCCAGACTTATAGAATACATCCTCACACACAATTATTTCAGCTTCAATACTGATATTTACCTTCACAATATGGGGATGGCTATGGGCCTGAGGATGGCATCACAGTATGCCAGCCTCTTCATGGCACATCTAGAAGAAAACTTCCTTAGTACACAACATCATAAGCCATTAAAGCATTATTGATATATAATAACTGGCTTCCCCTTTTTCCCCATAGGGAAACCGTGGTGTAATTTGCCGTTATAAAGGAGCATTTATAACAGCAAACACGCACACGGTTTCCCTTGCTGTGCGCATGCCCACGGAGCAGCGCGACTCTTCCTAACCGCTCACTGCTTCCATGTTCCCAAAAACAGCACCACAAGAAGAACCCGGCGATAAGAACTATTGGGCTCATAACAGGCTTAAGGCTTATTCTGAAACATGTGGAAGACACTCAGGCAGAGGTAAGCCATTTTTAAAAGACAGGGATGGATTCCCATTTTGGCACCACACTAACACTAAGCCGAACCTGCGGTTGTCACACAAGGTCTTTATTTTATATAATTGCTGAGGCGAAAAGGGAAACCCAATAATTATATAAAATAAAATATGGGTTAGTGTGTAAACTTCGAAGTTTACACACACCCTCGGGGTTAGATGATGACATAAACCCCTCAAGCTTTGCTCTCGGGGTTTATGAGCATCTAACCCTTCGGGTGTGTGTAAACTTCACGTTACACACACTAACCCATACTTTATCCTCTATATTAATGATATCTTTATGATATGGACAGCAGGAGAGGAAAACTTCAAACAAGCTTTTGACAGCATCAATAAATTCCATCCTTCCATAAAATTCTAAATAAATTACTCAAAGTGTGTACATTTCCTGGATACCACAGTCACACTAAAAAATGGAACACTGCAAACATCTATATGCACAAAATGTACAAACAAATGCAATTACCTTCACAGCTTGAGCTACCATCCCTCACACACCAAAACATTCATTATACACAGCCAGGCCACTGCATTTGCTCAAAACAAGAGGACAGGGACAGCCATCTTAGTGCACCAAAAGAATCCTTCAGGCAGAAGGGATATAAAACCAGCACCATTGATAGGAATATCCATTCTGCACTCCATAGGCCTAGGGAAGAACTATTAAGGTCTAAGCCACACAAAACATCTGAATGCGCACTTCTGGTTGTAACCTACAATCCAGAACTGGAAAAACGACAGAAAATAATTAAAGATCTACAGCCACTACTGTCTGAAGATGAGACTCTCAAAAATATATTTCCCACTCCACCAGTGCTTGCCTTCCACCAGCCACCAAACCTTAAGCAGAAACTGGTGTGAAGCAAACTTCTCACAGAGCTCCAGCTAGGCGACAAAAGTAGAAAACCATGCAAAGCAGCTCACTGCAAACTATATACACCTATCTCTCCTGAGACATGTCATTCGTAATAGAAAATCATTTAAAATCCAAAACTCATATTCCTGTTCTTCTAGCAATGTAGTATATATGATACAATGTAGAAAATGTAAAGAAGGCTGCTATATTGGTGGAACTGGAAAGGAACTCAAAACAAGAATGAATCACCACAGATTCGCAATTACCCACAAAAATGAAAATACACCAGTATGGGACATTTTTCAAGATCAGACTACTCCATCAGTGATTTTACTGTCAGAGTGTTAAAAGGTAACTTTAAAAACAGTTAGGAATGGCAAATATTTGACCTAAAAATTATAACATTTTTGACACTAAAGAAAAAGGACTTAATAAAGATGCTGTTTTTTTTAGCACAGCACCAGTAATTATGATAAAAACAGTGCTTCAGAGTTCCTCCTTGAAACATCACATCAGCACCCTCTGGCTCTTTTAACAGGTACCTTCTAAAAGCAATGCTATTTTCAACCGATACACACCAATGACAATTACAGTCTTCCTATTTGTAAGGAATGTGAATTGACTGTAATGCTTTGATGTGTAAAGGGAAAGGGAAAGGGGAAATTGTTTAACCACGAAAGGCACACTAAGCCAAAGCTTGTTTCCAGGTGTGACCTGGGAGCACAAGGAAGTTAAGTGACTTGCTCAGGGTCACACAGTATGCAAGTGGAGGTTGTGGGATTCAAACCCAGGTCTCCAAGTTTGCAGCTCAGAGCCTTAAACCACTATGCTATACTGCCTCCGAAACTGCTAGTCTATGTCTTGAATCCACATCCAATGTCTATAACAGTCATGCTATTCAACTGTTTTCACTTTGACCTGAAGATAGTTTTGTCTCTCGAAAGCTAGTCTCAGAAATAATTTTGTTAGTCCAATAAAAGATGTTTTGTTTTCTCTACATTGTTGACTGGACTAACACAGCTACCACATTTCTCTTTTTTTTTGATGAACTGGGCCATTGCTTAGAATAGACTTCCTGAACAGAAGCAGAACCTCAGCTCTGGATATGTTTTGGTACAGAAAATGGCATTTTAGACAAATATATATGATTGCTACACAGAATAAAAGCAGGGAGATGGAGCTACTGTCACATGATGCAGAGATACAGTAACATAAACTTGATCACCAATGGCACTGCAACAGCAGCTCTGATTTAACTTGGAAAATACAGTTGTATTTGTTGTATCACACTATGTTATCCAGGCTATCCTTGGCAGCCACCTCACCTGGAGACTGTGCTAAAACCAACACTACCCACCCTTTGATTCCTCTTTCTGGCTACCTCCATATACTAAACCTCCCCATCCCTACTTTCTCTGGCCATAAAGGGCCCTTAGCTCAAAAATCTCACCTTCGCAGACAATTATGCTAGAACCATGTACACAGGTTCCTCCTCCTTCTCATGTTTGGGAATATCCTCCCTAACCCTGGGCCCCTCCCACCCCCCTGTGACACCTCCCTCCCCTTCCCTACCAGTGGGCTATGCATTGCCACCCTAAACATCTGCAGTCTGTGAAAAAAATGGGATGCCTTCCAGCGCTGGGTTCTACAATACCGGCCTGACGTCATTGCCGTGGGTAAAACCTGCCTCTTCCCCCGGACTCCAGACTCACCGATAACCCTCTCTAGTATAACATATATCGAGGTGACTGGCAAAGTAAGCATGGGGGTGGTTGTGCCATTTACATGAAGGACACAATACATGGCCAGATTCTTCCCATCCCTCAGCTGGTACCTGGACCCCAGGCCCTCACTCTTAAACTTTCATTAGGGCACTCACTGACCCCCCCTCCTCATCACTGCAGTATACATTCCCCCCAGGGAACAGAAGGTGGCCTTCCACTCAGTACTATCCTTCCTGGCCACCCTCCCATTTCAAACAGAAAAAATCATGCTTGGTGATTTCAATATCAGTTGGTTAAGCAAGGCTGCCACCCTGCTCATCGATGCATCACCCAAGACCTAACACAAGTAGTCACATCCCCCACCCAACTGAACCAACATACAGGATCTTTCTCATTGCTAGACCTCATCTTCACCAATCACCCCCACAAAATCACTAGTTTCTCAGTTCTCCTGAACACCCTTAGTGACCACTCCCCAGTGCTCTGCTCCTGGACAGGCAAAGCACCCAAATCTCTGCCCAAATTAATCTTACGATGCAAAATTGGCACTAGCAAACTTTCCCATCTTAAATTGAACCTCAGCAACTTGGACTGGTCCTTCATCATGAATACCCATGACCCTGATAGAGCCCTCAACCTCTTCATCCTCTCCTACAACATCATATGTGACAAATTTGCCCCTGTCTCTAAAAGGATGGTCAAAGGCAATCCAGCGCCTTGGATCACTGACCACCTCCTTGCCATGTTTCGGTCCAGAGATTCATTATGTCACCTCTCTAATCAGTCAAACCTTCCATCTGATAGACAAAACTGCAGAGAGACCAGAAACAAATGCACTTGGGCCCTGCACAAGGCCAAAGCTGAGAATTTTAAATCCTCCTTAACATCTACCTGAGGTTCTGGGTGCAATTTTTGGAACAATAGTAAGGATATCTGCGGCAAAGTCCATAATCCTGTCCTGAATCAAATAATGGTCGATGGGTCTCTGACCTCGGATCCTTTTAGTATAGTCACGGCCCTTCAACGACACCTTCACAAACCTCAGTCACATCCTACCTCCTAATTTCTTTGACCCACTCTCAGCCAGCTCCCCTATTTCCCCCCCTGAATCTCCCCTTTCACCTATGTCACATTCCACCCAAGTCGATGGAGCCATATCTCAAAAAAGCTCTGATCCACTCCAGCTACAGCAGTGACACCTTAGACTTGAAACTTCTGTGGCTTACCCTGCATGAGGTACATATCCCTATCACCCATAGTATAAACTGCTCCCTATGTCTAGGTAAATTCCCCCCTCTAGGTGGAAATCTGCATCCATCACCTCTATTTTCAAAAGTGGGGACTGTACCTTCACCAATAACTACCGCCCCATCTCCAATCTCCATCCCCTGTCCAAGGCTCTTGAGTGGATTGTCGCAGATCAGCTTACGGACCACCTCAACAAATATAACCTTCTCTGTAAGCAGCAGCATGGCTTTCAGAAAGGGACAGTACTACTACTGTCTTACTGGAGTTTACTGCCCACATCCACTCTGCTTTGGACAGAAGTCATATCACTGGTGCCATCTTCATAGACCTCACTAAGACATTTGACACAGTCAACCAGTCTCTCTTGCTGACCTCATTCTCCAACTTTGGTTTCTCTCAGGATGTCCTTGGCTGGTTCTTTGATTACCTCTTGAACTATTTCCAGCAGGTAAAAATCAGTAATGCCCTCTCCAGTAGAATGCCCATCCTCTCCGGTATGCCACAGAGGTCCATCCTAGGTCCTCTACTTTTCAGCTTCTTCCTTAAGTCCCTCCCCAAGTCCTGCCCTGGCAACCTAATTCTATATGCAGATGACACTGTCCTATATTCCACCAATGCAGACCCCTTTGAACTTCACCATTCCCTGCAATCCTCCTTTAGTGGTGCTGATAACTGGTTCTCCACTCAACGCCTTATTCTCAACTATAAGAAGACCAAAGTCATGCTATTCTCCCACCCCATGAACTCCCAGAAAGAGCAGTGCCCTCATATACTAACTGCCAATCTGACTCCTTTAGAGCAAGTGGACTCCTTGAAGTACCTAGGCATAACTCTGACCCAGCCCTTAATTTCCATTAACATATCCATCTCCTGTCCACCACCCTCAATGTTAGGCTTGGGTTGTTGTATCGTTTCAAGCACTGCCTCACCCCAGATGCCCTTAGGTTCGCTGTCTCTGCCTCGGTCCTCTCACTACTTGACTATGGCCTACTCATCTTTAGTGCTGCAAACACCTCGTCCCTTTAGAGACTCTGTGTCTCCCTAAATAAAGCTTGCCACCTCATACTGGGATGTGACTGTCTCACCCATACTTGGTCTCTCTATAATGCTACCAACTGGCTAAATCTTGACAACAGAATCCAGTTCCATACTTGCCTCTTGGCCAAAAAGATTGCCCTCAGCATCTCCTCCCCCTGGGTTCTCCTCCTTAGTCCACCCAGCTCTGATGATTAAGCATACACATAACTCTGGCAAGCCACTCCTGTTGGTTCCCCTCTGCCGAACCTTGCTGTTTCACAGGTCCTTCAGCTACAGGGCCCCTTCTTGGATGAACTGCCTACCCTTTTCTCTAGTGAATGAAAATAGAATTGGCCCCTTCAAAACATACCTCAGGGCCCACCTGAGGTCCTCTAATACCTGTGACTGCCAATGATTCCTTGCCTGTATACCCCTACATCTGCCACCCGATTTCTTGCCCTGCCTCCCCCCATCCTCTCTCCCCTGACTATGGCCTCCGACCTGCTTACCCTGTTGATCTTGCTTGAGTTGACGACTCTGTTATTCGTCTAACTATAAATGCATTACTAATGACCTGTATAATTTACTACTAGTAACCATCTGTTAGCCTTCACTGTTTTGTAAATATGCTGGACTATGTACCTTGTTGAATTACTAATGTATGTTATGTTTTCTGCGATGTGAAACCTTTGTACAGGAGTCTTTGACTCAAAGGTATATCCAAATATTAAATAAACAGTAGGTGATCTAATGAGAAAAGATGGACAGAGGAGTAAAAATGCCCATGTACAAAGTCTTGGGGGGATGCTGTAGTAAACTCCTAATGGCAGACAACAGCAGACTGTCTTGCTGGAAGAAGTTATCTCACTGTTAAGACACAAAGAAATAGTGGTTGGTGAAGAAAGTGAGAAACTAGAAAGGGAGTAGGAAGCCTAATAAAATATTACAGTGAATTTGAGGTAAACAAGCCCTGATTATTTAATTCTCAAATACCACAAATAACAGGGTACTTGGATATGAGTTTTGGATGTTTTCCCTATTCATGTGCATTTGGGAGAAAATATTTGTCAGTCCTAAAACCACTTAAAAATCCTATCCCTCCACAGGTAGCCAGGGCTAGTCCCTCAGCCAACCCTTCCCAACCCAGTCACCTTTCATACCCACCAACTTCCTGTCATCTCAGAGCATTTTTTGGCAGCTCTTGGCATCATGCCAGGAGCAAACACCACCTTGTAAAGCCACCCGATTCCCAAGTGATATTAATTCAAAGTTATTCTCCCTCCAGACCTACAATTCATAATTTAGGGGGTGAATAGAAATAAATCCTTTCTAGCCCTGTCTTCCCCCTCCCTAACTCATAGCTACAGTGGCCCTGAATGGCAAAACACACACCAAAAAAGTGAAATGCAATCTAATAAGTAGAGCAACAACCACAAGAATGAAATGCAAAAAAAAAAAAGCAACTATACCAAATGTGAAGTGTCAAGCAACAAAAAAATAAAGTAATAAAACCAAAAGAAATCTAAAGAATTTAAGAGTGAACGCAAACAAAAGGCACAGCACAACTAAAAAAGTGAATGCAACCAAAAAACCACAACACAGCTAAAAAGTGAATGCAAACAAAAAAAAAACAATACAGCAAAAAAGTGAATGCAAACAAAAAACTATAACACAGCGAAAAAGTGAATGTAAACAAAAAAAAACAACACAACAGAAAGGCACAACACAACTAAAAAGTGAGTGCAAACAAAAAAGAGCAACACAACAAAAAAATCACAACACAACAAAAAAGTGAATGCAAACAAACAACTACAACCCATCAAAAACCACAACACAATAAAAAACCACAATACAATGAAAAAATGATAGGGATAGTGTGCTAGAAAAAGTAGCTATTTACTGTACCCACAATGCCTCACTATGTAAATTAGTATACAGGCTATTAAATTTCTATACTCACTACAGAACTAGGAGACTACGGGCCAGATATTCAGTGTGGGAATAGCGCAGGAATAGTGCGGAGTGACCATATTTAAAGGACTTGTTAGCGCGCACAAACCGCCCTAGCATGGGGCAAACCGATAATGTATGCAAGGGGCAAAGAGAGGGGTGGCCTGCATACATGTGCAATGGGATATTCAAAGCTATAGTGCCCGCTAGGACACATCGCACAACATGTAGCACAGTGCTAGCTACTGCCTATAAAAGGTTGGTCTTAACACAGGGCAAATCAGCTAGGGGGAGAGACCACAACAGGAAGTGGGAATGAGTGCTGTACCACTAGCAGTGATGCTGCCATTCATGGTCGCTGTAGTGGAGGAGGAGGAGGAGAGGGAGCAAGCCCAACATGGGCCGTAACGCAGACCGAGGAGACAGTATGCTGCAAACAGGTGGTACCGGCCCAGGGTCTCCTTTGAGACCCTGCCAGATGAGCACATCACTGGCCAGTCCAGGATGGACAGAGGAATGTTGAGGCAGCTATGTGAACTCCTGCATGAGCAGCTGCACCCCAACACCAGATGCAGCCATGCCATGACAGAAGAGGAGAAGGTGACAGCAGCGATGTGCTTCCCAGCCACAGGGACATTCCAACGACCAATGGGGGACTCCATTGGGTATTGCAGTCTGCAATCTCACGCCTCCTGATCCAGTTCCTAGAGACTTTCCTGCCACATGCTAGGGAGTTCATAGTATTCCCCAGCACAGCAGCAGAGCACAGAGAAACAATGCAGCAATTCCATTGAGTTGCGCACCTACCAGCAGTACTGGGTGCCATTGACTGCACCCATGTACCCATCCACGCACCACCTGGTGATGGCACTGACATATACATAAACAGGAAGGGGTACCACTCCATCAACTGCCAGGTTGTGTGCGATACGACTGGGCGTATCAGCAATGTCTATGCGCAGTACCCTGGCAGTGCCCGCAATTCTTTCATCTGGCACTAGTTCCAGCTGTGCCAGGCATTTGAGGACGGCAGGATAGCTAGTGGGCACCTAGTTGGTGAGTAGCAGCTCACAAGGCATACACACCACAGCATGGACGGGGACAGGCATGGGAGGCCAGGAAGGGGCATGGGAGGGCAACACAGGGATGCATGACAGCAACAGGCAAACAGCAGTACAATACTAACAGGTCCATATCTCCCGACAGGGGAAGCGCCAATCCCCTGCGACCCTGGCTGCTGACACCAGCACCCTGGCCAGCAACAGTAGCTGAAGAGTAGTACAATGAGGCACATGCCAGCACCAGGAACATCATAGAGAGGGTGTTTGGCATACTGAAGATGCGCTTCCGATGCCTAGACACATCAGGCAGTGCCCTACAGTATAGGCCTCAGAAGGTATGCCATATCTTCCTAGCCTGTTGCATGTTGCACAATATGGTGGTGAACTGTGGGATACAGGCACCTGAACATGAGGAACAGGCTGACAGTGACCCAGAGCAAGCAGTCAGAGGGATAGTGGAGCAACTCGAGAGGAGGGATCCTCGCATGACCCGCAGGGCCATAAAACACAGGGCCAACATCATCAGGACACTGTCACAGTCCAAAGGGTGAGTACAGACTGCATGGCAACATGAAACAGTACAATGGTGTATGTCTTAATATGAACAAACAACCACAACAGGGACAACACTAATCAGAGCTGGTGCACAAAAAACTGGATCAAAACACATGTGAGTGTGTGCGGAGCGATGTGAGGGGTGTGCAGGTCACACAGAAAGTGGACACACAGCCATGGCATGGTGGAAAGGTCAATGCCCGATGTGTGGAGACAGTGTGAGGAGGGCCTCCATGGCTGTGCCAGTGAGGTGGTGCATGTGAAGGAGTGTGGGTGTGTGCATGTCTGTGTGTGTGCATGTGTGTACAAGGGTGTGGGTGTGCCAATGTGCACACAGGGGTGGTGACTGTGCACAGGTGCAGGATGGCCATTTTGATCACTGGCGACTACCATCATGCACACGCCGCACACCACAGGAGTGGGCCACAGATCCAGGGATGCTCTGTGCTGAGGACACATTGGAGGAGGACCATGGTGAGGCAGGCAGGCAGGTTGGACTGCCTGTGCCCCTGTCAACTGGTGGAACCTGACAGGGCAGATGGACATCCACAGAAGTGCTGGGTGCCTGTAGATGTGCCTGATGCATTTGTGCTGGAGCCAGTGGCAGCCCTGCGGCCATGGGTGCCGCGCCTGTGGGCTCCTGTGCCATGGTCACCCTGCCCCCCCACACATCCTGGTGACTACCATGTACCCTGCACAGCATAGTGGTGAGGTTGACCACTGCAGCCATGAGATCATCAAAGCCATGGACCAGTGCAGCAACCACATGGCCCACCCTGTCCTTGGCATGCTGTTCTGCATGGGTAAAGCCCAGGGACAAGGACTCATGCAGCAGCGAAAACTCATGCCTGAGCTCCCTCTGCAGGCCATGCAGGTCCGTCCTAGCCTCCTGCTGTGACGTCAGGGCAGCCTGTAGAAGTGGGCAGGCCCCCGTGGCATCCTGCTGCAGGGGTGCAGCCCCCCAATGATGGCTGACACTGGGGCCTGCATCACAACCAGGTTGGGACGCTGGTGCACAGGTGGCATGCTCTGCCACTGTAGACCACTGGTGATGTGCTGTTGTACTGGAGGAACCTGCCCCACAACCTGTGGGGGACACTGCATGTCCTGCAGTGCACACACATCCCCCACATGGCCAACCACCGGCTGCAAGGGAGCACCCATGCCAGCATGGCCGACCACTCCTCTGGTGCTTGTGCTGCACCCTGCGCCTAGTCCCACTCCTGTACCCCCCCTACAGGCCTGTCCACGGGCATGAGGTAGGATCCCTCTGACACATATGTGACAATGTAACTTGTTACAGTCAGGAGGATCACCTTCCCACCACTCAGATCCTCAACCTGGGCATCCTCAATGATGGCACCATAGTCAATTCCCCCTCCTCCAGCAGGGCCCCCCTCCCCTGTCAGCTGTATCATTCCTCCATGTGAGTACCACACATGGGGCAGCCCTGGGTGTACCCGTCCACCACCCAGGCCAGATGTCGATGACTGGTTGCCCTCCACCTCCTCCTCCTCCTCCTGTCCTGAGGCAGCCATACCGGCATGTTCCTGGTGCACCGCTGGCCCTGCACATGCTGCTGCAGATGAAAACAGGACAGGGTCAGTCACCCATACATGCAATGTGTGCCCCACTACCACCGCCACCCAAACATGCACACCCTAGGACACATGCCACCCGCTGTAGACATGCACACCCCACACACCACCCCCATGGCAATATCATGTGGCCACATGCACCCAACCTCCCCATAGTGTGCATGCATAACCATTCCTTGTGCATAGTGTGCACAACACTGCAGCTCCACAGTGCACCCCAGGCTCAGCCCCAACACTAACACCCTGTGCCGCCACATCATACAGGGTACACACATGCAGTTACAGACCTGCCCTGGGTGGTGAGAGAGGAGTCTCACACCCACCTCCTGGTACACCAGTGGCAGCCACTGGGAGCAGTGTGGATGCCAACCCGGCCATGAGTGGGTCCTCTCCTGCTGCTGTGCTGGTTGCGGGCCACCACTGGTTCTCATCCTTTCACGAAACTGCTGTGCCTCCTCCTCTTTCACCCTACACAGCAGTTTGCTCCATCGCTTGCACACTGCCTATGTTGTCCTGCCATGACCGCCAACTGCATTCATCCTGGCAGTGACCTCCTCCCATGCCTGGTGCACCACCGCATCTGTGGCCTTGCGTTGCATCAGAATCTGCTCCTTCTCCTTGAAGCCATGTACCATTGTTCTCAGTTTCTCCTGTGAGAAGCGATGGGCACGTATCCACCCTGGCTGTGCAGCACCACCTATGGGAGAAATGAAAAGGGACATGTGTCAACAGCTGTTGCATGCCTGGGCTGTGTCACACATGCACAACTGCACATGCATGCCACCACCTAGTGAGGCATGGATCTGGCACTGGCTGGCATGTTCTGCAGCAACCCCTGTGTGCACTGTGCCACTGCACAGCTGTCAGTGTCCGGACAGCACATACTGGACCCATAAGGGCACTGCCATTGCCCATGGCTGACATGTGCACCCCAGGATGGGTCCACCCCAATGGCTGCCACCTCACACTGTACCGTGCACCCCTAGGGGACATGTGCACTGCACACAGGGTGAGGACATGGGGACTGGCATGCATTGGCAGGCTACCAGGCACAAGCCTCATGAAGCCCTTGACAACACACTGTTGGGACCCTGTGACCCCTGTTCCGTAGCTGTGTACCACCGATGGAGCGTCTGTGAACTTCCACGTCCCACATCCAGTGTGGCAACAGAGATGCCATTGACACCATGGCAGTCAGCCACAGTTGTGCTGCACAGCACACCCGCATTCTGTGGTGGGGCCCCCCGCACCTGCCTGGTACCCACAGTACTACAGGCACTCCCACCCAGTGCAGGCTGACACAGGGGCACCATCACGATACTAGGTCAGGTGTGCTGGACTGCAGTCCTTCTGGCTTTGTGCACCATTGTGCAGCATCGTGCATGCCAGCGGTCCCGCAGTTGGGGGACCTATCCCCAGCTGGTACAGCTATGGACAGCTGGTACGAAGTGCGTATGCTCCAACCCTGAGTTGCGCCAGTGCCATTTCAACATCTCTCCAGCAGCTATACAGGCCTTCCACCCGCTGCTCTCCCTCCTGTTGCATTTCTCCTTCAGTGTTGTTCTCTGTACTGCAGTGTCTGCTGTATGCTGCATTCCCACAACACAACACCAGTGGAGCATTGATTGCCCTTTTATAGCCCAGCCAGGCAATCCAGCCTGTTATGCATGCAAATCATCGGATAATGATATGCTAATCACAGTGTTTGCACATTGCATGCACAAGTGCCCTCATTTGCATATTCCTGTAGAATATGGGCTGGATTAGGGCCGGGCTAACAGCTTAGCACCGTGCAAATGGTAGCTCTGGGCAATGGGGTGGCCAGTACCATGCTGTTCTGTTAGCGCAGTGCTACGTGGCATAGTGCGATGACCTGTGAGGCCCTGGGTCTGCACTAGTGGGCAGGCATAGCGCAGTGTAGCACAGCGCTAGCACACACAGCGTGGTACAATGCGCATGCATGCTGTTGTGGCCAGGGGTCATGCGGAGGTCACCCATGGTTGCTGGATCTGCTTCCGGGTAGCACAACACTACATCACGTGTTAGCACGGTGCTACGGCACTTTGAGTGAGAGAGCAGACTTAGGTGCATCTTCTTTGGTGTGGTACTGGTGCCAGTCAGAGACACACACAGTAGTGATGTCAGGAGATAGGCAGCAGTGGGTGTTGGTGCACTGGGACAGGCTTTGGGAGGAGGTTGAAACAGCCAACCTGGTAGAGCTGGTCCAGAAAAGGCACCAGATGCTCTTTGTGGAGGTCAGGGAGGGTGACTTCCCATGCATGCAGGTGTGGGCCATGGTGGCAAGGAAGCTGTATGCCCACACTAGCATCACCAGTGATAATGAGAAGTGCAGGCACCGTTACACAGACCTGTGATGGTGGCAGCATCAGCAACTGGATTGCTACAAGCACATGGTGTACAACAGCACTGTGCCTGTGCCAGGTAAATGGCGATGCACATTGATACCCGCTCCTATGTGTGTTTCGGGCAGCACCAGTGCCGTGCATATGTGTGTGTGTGTGTGTCTGTGTGTCAGTGTGTCTGTGTGTGGGTGCATGCATGTGTGTGCCACTCTGCTTGGTGCTTGCGTACATGTGGCAGGAGCGGGGCCTCACATGATGGCACCCTAGGGGGACATCCTGGTACAGGGTGTGTGGTGGTGCACACATTGGGGGTACGGTGCATGCTGTGACCATAGGTGTGTCACGGGTGTGGGTGGTTGCTTGGGACATGGTTGGTGGTGGGTCATGGTGCAGCACCGTGGTACTAGGGACCTGTTCCTGGGAGCCTGCCGACCATCACACATGGGTGTGCGGACCAACCCACGACTGCTGTGACTGGCACTGTTGCACTACTATGCCATTTTGACAACATGTCATCTGTGCCTGGTGAATTCTCCATAGGCCAAGCTGCACTCTGTGTGGGTGTCCTCCATGTTCAACCACTGACCCTGGGCGTCCCTGTGTGTGCAGTGCTGTTGGGGTTGCATGTGCATCTTGCTGTCCTGCATGTGTTGTATGCAGTGTCATGCTCTAATGCCAATGTTTCACCTGTCCTCTGTAGAGCACATTGAGCAGCCCATGGCCAGTGGAGGGGAATGGAACATGACCCAGAAGCAGTGGAGAGGCAGCCCAAGGATGTCGTCCATGCCACAACTGGTGCAGGAGAGCAGCCCTGAGTGCAGTGGCATGTTGCGTGAGTACCTGTCTTATTGCTCTGTGCTCTTTGCTGTTTCACTGTGCTGTGTGTCTCATTATGTGTCCTGCCACTGACTGGTCTGGTGGCATGGCTGTGATGGGCAGTGGGCCAGTGGCATTGTGGCACTGTGCTGTGCTGCACACCTGTATTGCACACCACAGCCAGGTGCTGGCAGTCTGGCCCTGCGGGGGCAGTGGGGCACTGTTGGATTGCATTGCTATGAGGGTGCCAGATGGTGGTGGGGGCTCTGGCAGCAGGTCATCGGTGGGGCTCACATGCTGTTGGTTGCCATGCTCACACCTCTGGTGCAGTGTGGTCCATCCCTCCAGCCACCCCCACAGAGCATCTGCATGTGCACAGTTGGTATTACCTTGCTGTCCTGGGGCTTCACTGGACAGGCCTGCATAGAGCCACCCTCCTGCCTGTTGTGGCTGCAGGACACCATAACCCATGCCTTCCAGGCATACCTCTCATCCCTTTATCCACCAACCATGGAACATTGCCTGTCATACTGTGGTATATATTGGCTATGTGTGGTACACATAGTGGAATTCTTACCTGGGTGTCTCATGCCACTGTTACTGTGTTGCATTTATGTTCCGAGGGTCTGTTATCACTATACTACTACATTATGTGCATCATTTACTATGGAGTGTTGCATTACATTGTTGACCTTGGCTGTGGAATATGTCCTCACAGGGTGGAACAGGGGGCTTTTGCCCCATGGCTTGGGGAACCTTCCTTGTACTGTGTTACAGTTGTGAGGTATGCTTTCAGTGGCCTTGCTTGGTGGCATGTGTCGGCCCTTCACTGTCAGCATCTGTGCCCTGGCTGTCTGTTATCCCCTGGCCTGAGTTGGTCATTGGCAGGCCACTGTCATGGTTTAGTGCTGCTCCAGCATGCCTTTAGTTGTTGTTGTTGCTGTGTTCTGCATTATGGTACATTGCCATCTGTCAGTGGCAGCATATCCTGACGTGTGGGTGCTCTTGTGCATGTTATGGTGTGGCCCTTGCACCCAGCTCTCCGGGGGTCCAGCTGTGTGTCTGCCATGTCTCACTGTGTGCTGTGCCAGGGTGGGCGGTGTCACCTGTACCCTGGTGCTGTCATGATTGTTGTCATCATGTATGTTTGGGGTTTGGGTTGGTGCCTGTGTCACCCAGGACTGCTTTGTGGGCACCATCCAGGTTGGCCTACTGGTGCAGCACTCACCTCCATTCGGGATTGTCCATCGGGACATGCTGTCCATCCCTGTATGGCCACCTTTGGCTGCTGTCTGTCTCCTGGCTTGTGTCCCATCCTCATGGTCTCCCCTTCCTCTTGTAGGTCCACTCCGGGCATCACTGTGGGTGACCAGGCCAGAGGAGTCAGAAGGGATGGAGGACCTGCTTGCGCCACATCGTCCACCAATAGAGGACTCTAATAGAACAGCAAGCCATCTTGATAATGGAGATGAGGAGGGTGGCAGCTGTTTTGGAGGCTTGGCTCCCAGATCCAGCGGGCAGCTAGCCATGCCCTTCATCTCATCTTGTATTGGCTTCACACACCCCCCCTACTGGAAATCATATTATTTCCTGGACTGTATTCCTGTGTCCCTGTGTGCATCCTCCTCCCCTTTGTACCCTTCTCCTGTGCCTTATTGTACATCCTGTAATTATTTGTACATATGTTTGCCATTTAAATCTTTGCTTTGCCTATTGTATGTTCCTATTGTTGTTCCCGTAGAGGGCTTATTGTTGCTTGGGTTGTGTGTTGGGGGGGGGCTTGGCATGTCGCTTAGTGGGATTTGTTCTGTTGTCTTTCTTTATTGTTGGGTGGGTCATCCAGTGGTGGTTGGCGCATTGGTTGTTTTGAGTTTGGTTTAGTCTTTAGTTTAGTATGGGTTTGCATCACTGTTCTGTTCCCGTTACCTTTCCTTTTGATTATTTGATATTACATTGCATTTACTATGTTATACTGTGTCCTGTGTCATTCTTGGGTGCTGGGGTTTCATTTGGTTTGTACTGTTCCTTGGGTTGTCCACATGGGTCCGGGTTGTTGCTTGCCATTCTCGTGCATGTGTGACATCCTCCGTGTTTTATTGCATGTGTCCCAGGGTCGGGCTGTCTCACCTCAACACTGTGTTCCATTGTGTGTTTGCACTGCCTGCCTTGGTGCTATATTCAGTGCTGTCTTATGTGCTATATTCAGTGCTGTCTTATTCCAGGGCTGTTTTTGTCCTGCACTCCTGGCCCTGTTTGCCCGGCTTCCTTTGCTTGCTATATTCAGCTGGTTTTGCACCGCGTTATTCCTTTTGAATATAGCTGACATTTTGCTCTGTTATGTTATGTTTGCATGCCAGATAGTGCTACCTGAGCCATGGGGCATGGTTTTGAATATCTGGCCCAAGATCTCTTAGTAAAGAAATCTTGTCAGTTATATGCCTCATTCTGAAAAAAAAAGTCTGAGAGCTTATATTGTTGTAACCACTATAATAATAGAAGACTGCACCCCTCAGTAAGAAAAATGGAAGAAAGTGTCATGTTATACCCACAATGCCTTGATATATACATTTACATATTAGGAGCTATACTGTAGTTACCACTACAAAAATAGGAGAATGCATCTCTGAGTAAGGAAAATGTAAGTCAACTTTATAATCTACCAAGAATTCCTTATTGCTATATGTGAATCAGCATATTAGCTGTTACACAGCTATAACCATACCCAGATAAAGAGTTAGCTGATTGAACAAAAAAGGGACTACTTCATATCCAAATGCAGTTACAATAATAAATTAAAATGTTTTGCACATAGTATTATAATTGCTTTCTTTTTTTAATATTACAGATTGAACAGTTTTTCTACAAATGTTATAAGTGCGATAAGACACTGCAGAGCTATATAATTACACTGTAATAATTGTACTTTGCTCTTGGGTGTTTAAAGGCACTCAATGCAAGTGCCTTGTGCCTAACAACACCCTGGAGTTGTGCAATTATTACAGCATATTTACACATCCTGGAAGATCTTATTGCATACATAACATACATCAGGGTGTGCGGTCACATTCTGATGCATACACACACAACCTTGGGTGTGTCGTTAGGTTCAAAGCAAAGCAGAGTACTTTCCTCCATCCAAGACATGTATATATCAGATGCAACTGCACACCCTGAAATGTGTTACTGTACTTATAAAATGGGCACAAAATTAATATATGTGTGGGAAACACATGAACAAGATGCCAGTGTGTGGCTATTATGGAGTAATGCACGATCTTGTGATGGGCTTGCACCACTGGTGGTTAAGGATTTTTCTTACTCATTTTATTAATAATTTTGTGTGGGAATGTGTAATGGCCATTGGCAGTTGCATCTGATATATGCACTTCTCAGATGGAGGAAAGTACTCTGTTTTGCTTTGTACTTCACAACGCACCCAAGGCATGTGTGTATCAGAGAGAGACTGCACACCCTGTTGTATATTATGTATGCAATAAGACACTCCAAGGTGTGTAAGTGCAGTATGCTGTAATAATTGCATGGCTTAAGGGTGTTGTTAGGCATGAGGCACCTGCACCAAGTGCCTTTAAGCACCTGAGAGCAAAGTACAGTTATTAAGTATAGAATAATGGATGGGTAGGGGGTTATAATAAGAACTTTACACCCCCCGAGGTGTGGTATGCCACATAATCCCCGAGAGAGCAGCTCAAGGGATTTATAAATGCATCCCACACCAAGGGTGTGTAAAATTCAAGTTTTACACACCTACCCAGTCTTTATTTTATATAATTACTGGGCAGTGTTTTTTTTTCACCACAGCAATTATATAAAATATAGATACATTTCTCTTCAGCTGCAGTCCAGTCAGGATGAAGCGCAGTCCACAATCGGAAGTGGCTGGAAACTTTCCTCCCTTTTTTTAAAATTTAACTTACCGCTGCATGCAAGTTGCTATGAAGTGTGCAGCGGTAAGTCATGGTGGCTGCCATTGAAGAAGGTAAGATTGGAGGCTGGTGTATGGGTGGAGCATGGGAAACCCGAGGCATTTTTATTATAATGGCAAATTATAACTGTGTTTTATTAAGGGAAAAAATGCTCACCAGTAATAATAGTGTAATTATACATCCCTGCAGTGTCATCACACTTACAACAAGGCTGTAGCATTAAAAAAAAGAAAGCAATTATAATACTGCTTACAAAACATTGTAATTTATTATTGTAACTGCACTTGGACATGAAGTAGTTCCTTTTTGTTAAATCAGCTACTCCTATTCTGGTTAGGTTACAGCAGTGTAACAGCTAATATGCTGATTTGTGTACAGACTGAACATCCCCGGACTAAATGTTGCGGTCTTTTAATTGCAGTCATATGATGGATTGGACAAAAGATTGCCAGATCAAATGTCGACTGGACAAAATATCACCAGACTATTGGTCGACTAAAAGAAAGACCGCCAGACTAATGGTCGATTAGACTAAAAGTAATGGAGATCTTGTAGATTGTAGGGATAGGGATACATGCTCGAGTTGCTGTTAGGGTAAAATGCGTGTACTGCTGGGATTAATTCTTTATTTCTTCACTCGAGTTACTCGAGTTGCTGTTAGGGTAAAATGCAGTTAAAAGCAGGGATAGGGATACTCACTCGAGTTGCTGTTTAATACTTTTTCACTTGAGCTTGCTTGTAGCTCTGTAGCTGTTAAAAGCAGGGATAGGGTAAAATGCTGGTAATAATGCTTGTAGCTCTGTAGCTGTTAAAAGCAGGGATAGGGTAAAATGCTTATGAAGAAACTGCTGGGATTTATACTTTATTTCTTTGCTTGAGTTGGATTACAGCAGAAAACTCAGAAGTGAAAAGTAAGTAGTTACAAAGTTATTGGTCACACAACAATAGTGTATTAGGTAGCAGAATGTTGTTGCCGAGACAGTGTTTCATGAGTTTCAGAAATGTAGCCTGTAAAGCTAGTGGCAACTGTTGCAAACTGAAAGTCCACCAGTAGGAAAGAGCTTCTCAAACATTAAAGGGAATTTAGCAGTGGTATTGTATTGTTTTGTTGCTGAGACAGTGTTTCATGATGCAAGGTCAGTTGTGGATGAAGTTGCATAAATGTCACCAATAAAGCTTGTATCAATGGCAACCTTATGACCGCAACCTATTAATACGATGTTCAAAACAATTTCACTGAATTACCCATAACATGTTGTCCGCGGCTAAATGTATTGCAACAAAATGTCTATATGCCTGCTGACTTACATACAGCAACAAGGAATTCTGGATAGATTATAAAGTTTACATTAATTTTCCTTACTCAGAGGTGCAGTTTCCTATTTTTGTAGTGGTGACTACAGTATAGCACCTAATATGTAAATATACATAGCAAGGCATTGTGGGTATGATATGTAGCTCTCTTCCATTTGCCTTACTGAGAGGTGCAGTCTTCTATTGTTTTAGTGGTTACAACAATATAAACTCTCAGATGTTTATTTTCAAAATGAGGCATTGGGCTCAATTTTCAAAGCCGCCTGCATCGGATGCAATTTGCAGCAGAAAAGGGGTCTGCATTCAATGCAGTTGCAACACACGCAAAAGTTCCTATGCCAGAACATTTATCACAAGTGACAAACTTTCTGGAATAGCCACAACATGCGCCAAGAAGAGGGACACAGTCAAAGGCTGTGGCGCAGAGCCATAACACAGCTCCAGACAACTGGGCAGGAGGTAGCTGAGGTGCCCTAAGGAGCACCAGGCCCAGAACCCAGGCACCAAAGCATCAGGCCCTGCAAGGAGGTGGCACTGGGCATGGAGCTGCCATAGGGCAGTGATCCTGTCCATTCCAAGTACCCAGTGCCACCACAAGTCATACCAGGCTACAGTCAACCCTGCCAAGCCCTCCTATAGGCATAATTCAGTTTTGGTATATTGGCCCCCCTTGCTCCCTGATCTCCCCCAAGTATGTGTTACAAAATGCCCCAGTCCTATCGCACCAACCCCAGATCTCCAATCTGCCTAGTAAAACTGCATAATAGTACCTGGTGGTCTAGTGGAGCCCCCACCCTTTCCACCCCATCTGGCATTGCCCAACCTCCCCATTCTCCCTCCTGACACCAGCACGCATCTGCAACTGGCACATTACTCTGCACACCACCATGGCCAGCTGCAGAAAGTGTTCTCAAGTACTGTGTACTATATACAGTATACAGTACACAGTGCTTGTGAACACATTCTGTGGCTGGCTGTGGTGGTGTGTGGAGGGATGTGACAGTCTTAGAAGTGTGCTGATGTCAGTGAGAGGGGGTGGGGAGATTTAGCAATGCCAGGTGGGGTGGGGAAGATGGGGGCACCACTAGACCACTAGGGACTATTAAACAGTTTTACTGGGCAGATCAGAGATCAGGAGTTAGTACAATAGGACTAGGGCATTTTTTAACACATACTTGGGGGAGCTCGGGGAGCATAGAGGGCACTATACCACCAGAGATTATTTGACACTGGGGCTATTGCAGGGGGTACTAGGCTACCAGGCATGCATGAACATTATGGGCAGCTGCCGCCCATGATTGGAATACTATTTTCACACACCTATGCACACCTCAGTGGCACCCAGCCAGGTGCCAAATCACTGCTGGTAATGGCCAGCTTTGCCCCAACACCCCATTTACCACCTCCAGTGTCCCTAATGCACACCTCCTGCCCCTGTACTACATTACCACAGTGGCGCAACCTAGTTAAACCTCCTCCTACCTGATCTAACTGGTGCTCCTTACTGCGTCCATGGTGGGGCTTTGAAAATCACAACAAAAGGGATATTGCAATCCCACCATGTCAGATGCCCAATGCCACCTGGCACACTGGTTTGTTGGACACAACCCTGGTGCAAGGGGGCTTTGCCACAGCTGTCTGTGGATCACATGCAGGCTGAGTTAGAAAATCTCATTTGACAAAATTCCACTTGTGTCACACACTTTTGATACAATTCTTATGCGTCTTGTACACTCAACTGAAAATCGAGCCCATTGTATATACAGTATATAGCTGACAAGATTTCTTTACTGAGAGATGTAGTCACCTAATTCTGTAGAGAGTACAGAAATACAATAGCCTGTATACTAATTTACATAGTGAGGCATTGTAGGTACAGTAAATAGGTGCTTTTTCTATCTCACTATCCCTATCACTGTTTCATTGTGTTATTTTTTTGTTGTTGTTGTGATTTTTTGTTGTGTTGTGGTTTTTTTGTTTGCATTCACTTTTTCATTGTGTTGTAGTTACTTTTTCATTGTGTTCTGCTTTTTTGTTTGCATTCAGATTTTTGTTATGTTGTGGGTGGGTTTTTGTTTGCATTCACTTTTTTGTTGTGTTGTTTTTTTTTTGTTGTTTTGTAGTTTTTTGTTTGCATTCACCTTTTTGTTATGTTGTGTTTTTTGTTGTGCTGTGGTTACTATGCTTGATGTGTTTTTTGTTTGCATTCAATTCTTTGTTGTGTTGTGGGTTTTTTGAAATCACTTTTTTGTTGTGCTGTGGTTTTCTGTTTGCATTCACTTTTTCATTGTGTTGCATCTTTTTGGTTGCATTCACTTTTTAGTTGTATTGTGTGTTTTGTTTGCATTCACTTTTTAGTTGTGCTGTGCTTTTTGTTTGCATTCACTCTTACATTCTTTACATTTCTTTTTGTTTTGTTACTTTATTTTTTGTGGCATGACACTTCGCATTTGGTTTCATAGCTTTATTTTTTGTTTGCATTTTATTCTTATGGTTGTTGCCCTACTTATAGATTGCATTTCATTTTTTTGGTATGTGTTTTGCACATTGGGGCTGCACCATCTTGCATACACTTATCGCTGATAGAGCATGAGGTGTGACTGACTGGGAGAGAGTGATGTGCATCACTGATGATGTTATGCTGATGATCCATTAGTCTGCCTAGTGATGTCAGTGATGCACACTGCTATGCCTCACCACAGGCATGCACACCTCATGCACTATTAGTCATATGATTGATTTATACAGGATGGTATGGGTTAGGAAGGAGGGACAACTGGGCAAGAATAGTTTTATTACTACTGGCCTCACCAAATAGTGAACTATGGGTCACGAGGATGCCACCATTCAAATAATGCCACTTTTAGGATTGAGGGGGAACTGGACAGGGAGGGACGTGCCTTGACAAGACACAGTTAGCTCCTACTGGCACAGTGCCATGAGTTGACATATTTTTAATTCACTCTGGGTGGACAAGGGAAGGGGTGGTGGGCAGGTGATGTCTGGGATTTGGGAGGTATTGAAGATGTTGCTGTTCCTGTCTAACTGATCTACCTGTTCCTATCTATGGATACTTTTTTGTTTGTTTATTTTTCCTTCATTTTGGTCCAGTATTGAGTACTGAGTAATGCAGAGCTAAGTATCTCCTGTGCCAAGTATGAATGCTCACTGAGTATTCAGAAACAGGTAAAGTACTTGCACAACCCAATGGCTGATGTGCCAGAAAAATACTTATTTGACATACTGTTCTAGTTGTGGACCATTAATTTTTGTGCAAATATGGGGACTGGTGATTTGGCACCCCTTCAGGTCAATTTCTAAATTTAATTTAACTCCCTCAGTGCTCTACTTCCAGGACACATAATTAAATCAGATTGTAGTAGATATAGTGTGCTCTATTTCCACACTGAATAGGTTAGATCATATTTGTTTATTTAATAAACTATTACACCAAGAAATAGAACATTAATGTAATAAATTGAGATGCTTAGATACACTGACAACACTTCTGCACATTCACAGATATTGTGATTTTAGCAGCAGTGGGTAACATGGACATTTGGGGCTCTACAATGGGTTATGTCCAAATTTTATTTATATAGCAGGACTCTGGCATATCAGGGTCTATGTTATGTATGCATTATAGTGATGGGCATGACTGATGTTTTCTGAAGTGTTACCATGTCAAATGGCCAGCAGGTGCATCATCAGAGGCAACATTTCCATTCAAGGCTTGCAAAGTAGAGAGGAAGAACTTGTTTTAGAGCACCAGAAAGACTCAGATCTGAGCAGAATGTTCAGCAGAAAAACATTGAGAAAGAACTTAGAGCCTATAGAAGAAGCAAAGTGTGGTGTAGCCATAATTTTGTTACCTATCTTGTTATTATTTAGGCATGGGGTCAAAGCACCAACCTAAATAACAGCGCAGTTGAATATTGCGCACACATAACAGCAACATTAAAAACAAGGTGGTAAATTATAGCACTTGGAAAAACAGCACTACCACCAAATTCAACATAACATAAACAAATTGGCTTTTTGAGGGGAGGCTTTTCCCCTTCACCCACCCAGAGCCCCCAACTTAAAATAATTATCTCCAGGGAGGGCAACTCGGGGATGGGGAGAAACATCGGGGGTACTGCTCAGGAAGGTACAGGTGAAAAAATGAGCCAAACACAAACAGTAAAAAAATTAATACAAGTATTCCAGGACCGGGAATTGAATCCCAGTTTGCTGACGCTTTTCCACCCTCTACTGCTTGTGGCTCAACCTGCTGAGCCATGGCACCTTCTCAGCAGTGTGCCCCCCCCCCAGCGCAGCCTTTATCCCCTGCTTCCCTGTGTCCCTGTGTTTCCTGCTTCCTTTTACTATATTCACAATGTGGTTATTACTACAGGAATAGCATTAACCTGTACCTGCTCTATAGTATCCCTGTAGCTCTCTTTCAATACACTATTTTTAAGGCGCAGTTATTGCTTTGCTGTTCTAGCCATGCCATATCGACCAGGTACCTATTATTTATTAGAGATGCTCTTTTGCTGTACTGCACAAGTGCTTCAGTATAATGAAACACTTAGCCTTTTTGAGAATATGTTTAAACACTGGAGCATACCTAGATGAGACTGTAGAGTTTTCATCAATAAACTCATTATATTTCTCCTAGTTGAGTGGGTCTGAATCATTTTTTTAGCATATGTCCGGGTCCATGAGAACATGCTCCTTTCTGTAGTTGATCTTTATGTTTTGCCATACTGTAGGAAAAGGGAATTTCCTTGCAGCATCTCATGCTCCATCCATAAGACTGGAACAAACAGATATCATGGAAATTGTGCAATAGCAGCTAAAATCTTAGTTATTACCCTTAATGGGACACTCCCAACCCCTATTAGGCTTCTATTTATCCCTGGGTTAAAACACATTTCATGACTGTTAAACTTCTCTAGAAACTGCTGATGTAGGTGGTTGCTTTACATCTATTTCATACTTCTTAGTAAAAGTGAAAACTGTCAACTGTATTGGGGTTACAAACTTGCAACACAAAGGTTTTCTGTTTACAATCCTTTTTCTAGTCCCACTCTATCCTTCATTTATTTATTTTATTTATTGAAAGCTTCAGAGATTACCTTTGAGCACATGTGCTCATTTATAAAGGTTCCCATCAAATTCTTAGTCACAAAAAACATTAGGGAAAGGGAACATTGTTTAACCAGGAATAGTACACTAAGCCAAAGCTTGTGTCCAGATGTGATCTGGGATCACAAGGAAGTTAAGTGACTTACTGAGGATCACACAGAGTGCACCTAGGTGGCTGTGGGATTCAAACCTAGATCTCCAGATTTGGAGCTCAGAGCCTTAACCCACTGTGCTATACTGCCTCCTACAAATATAATAAGCATTTCCAGTGTGGACATGAAGTCAAGTCAGGCTTCAGAGCTTTGATAAAAGCAATACAAATCATTGTATAAAAAGTCACAGGTTATGTACAGTACAGTGAGAAACCAAATGTATTTAATGTTTACAAGTGCATTGGACTGCAAAGGCAGATTGCAAAGATCTCTTAAACTGACTAATCTTCAGGTGATTCAGTAGTTTATCATGAGTACATTTAACTAGTTAATGGCCCTGATAGCAAATAACTGGTTTCCCAGCTGATTACACCAGAAAAGAGGTTTAAGGACATTCCTGGCCACGTTCATGGTGCTGTATTGGTTGGAGACACTGCAAAAGTAATTTGTTATGGAAGGGGGTGTTAGGCCCAAGAGCACCTTTTTGACTAGCAAACAGGTCTGGAGTTTATTCTGCTGGGTAAAGGCAGCCAGTTAGTGAGTGCATAAAGGGTACTACTATGAGTACAGTTATCTGTACCAAGTACAACATGGCATGCCTTATTAAAGATCTGCTTTGTTCTGTTTAGCACCATGTAACAGGTAGTAGCATAGACAGGGAGCACATAAGCTATGAGTGACAGAATGGAACTGGCCACAATAAGGTATCTGGCATCCCCAGGGAGATTGTTCCTATTATGATACAAGGCACCAAGTCTTCTGCTAACTATGGACACCAGATTGTCAATATGGAGTGTGAAAGATAAGGGTCCAGCTTTTCAAAGGACTCTTAGATCAAAGCATGGTGTGTCAAACAACCACCATGCCTCAAAACCAGGTCTGACAAATATGTACTGTGTGCCATATTTTGCAAGAAAAGCATTGTCTGTGGCAAAATCCTGCAAAATGATTCAAGAGGTCTGCTGCATCAAAAATATGTTGCATATAGACAGAATGATGCAAACTGAGTGAAAAATGAATGGGGCAAGAATAATTCAAGCTAACTAAACAAGACAATGCAAGGGGCGAGAATGACTCAAGCTGAGTCAAAAAAGACCAGTGATGCATGAGGTGAGAATTTGACTCAAGCTGTGTCAAAAAGATGATGCCTAGGGTGAGAAAATGACTCAAGCCGAGTCAAAAAATACTGCTAATAAAATAGCTAAGACAAAGGTATGTTAAGCCCACAAAACACTCAAAACTAGTCCTGCAGCAGAATATTGGCTCTATAACCAACCTGCTGCATAATCTACCTTCATTTTTATATGCTTCAGTGTCAGTTAGTCCAACTCTGGCTGGTCTAACAGCAACATGCATCTTTGAAGTAGTGTCAACAGCTTCCACCTTTGAAAATCAAAAGAAGGGAATGGTGCATCATTTTTTTGACACAAGCCTGACACAAGCCACTTTGGTGCAGGTAGTTCTGCTTTTGATGCAAACAGTGTTAGAAAATCAGAATTGTTGCAAGTTTTGATGCAGCTTTTTCCTTGTGTCATTCTTTTCTGGCCAAGCACCCTGCGTCATTCTTTGACTTTTGAAAATTAAGGCCAGGCAGTTCTGTTTTTGAAGTAAACGGTGTTAGAAAATCAGAACTGACACAAGTTTGGATGCAGCTTGTTCCTTGCATCATTCTTTTCTTGTGCAAGCAACTTGTGTCATTCTCTGACCTTTGAAAATTGATCCCAAGGTGTCATCCAGATTTACTCCAAGGTGTTTGGAGGTCTACACCTGTTCAAGGGTTTGACCTTGGCCATTTAGAATAACAAAGACTAAAACTTTCCTCTTCTGTGGGAAGCTAGAGAAGAGCATGGTCTTTGTTTTTTTGTAACTGAGGACCAGTTTGTTGTTGCAGAACCAACTTTCAAGTGACCTAAAGTTCCTCTGGAGAGCACCAGTAAGGCCATCAAGGTCAGGGATTTTGAAATAGATGACAGCAACATCGGCATAGAGAAGTATTTTGGCTGTCTGACAAGCATCGAGCAGTTGAATTATAAAGATGCCAAAAATGAGTTGGGCCAAGATGGAGCCCTGGGAAACACTAATAGATACTCCCTTAATGCCAGACGAGGATTTGTCAATTTTTCACCCATTGGGAATGATTGATGAGATAGCTATGGAACTAGTCAGCTGTGTTCTGTGACAAACTCAGGCCAAGGAGTTTGTTAAGTAGGAACTTATAGTTGACCAGGATGAAGGCTTTACTAATGTCAATATATAGGGGATACACAATGGCCTTACTCAAAATATGCAATTTATCTTCTTGAGTGAGGGGAAGGACCATAACTTATGAGTGGCAGAGCCACGAGTGAGATATGACAGTCCTGCTTCCTCACAAATGGAGATAAGTTGTATATTTTGAGTAAGGCCAATACGTATTCGATTTATACAACATCAGCTATACCATTTAAATCAGATGTTTGTGTAGAGTTACCTGTTGCTCTTTGAATTCAGCAGCTAACCTTAGAGCAGGACAAGGCTATTGTGATGTCATCAACATTGTGAAAGCTGCTCTCTGATTGGTCCTTAGGTTAAGGATAGTCATTGTGACATATCTAACCTCCAAATAAATCTTTATCTGGAAGTAAGACAGTGAGATAAACAAATTTATCTGGAAAAAGTTATCACTACTGGTGTTGTATAAACATAGCTCCAACTAGGTCACAGTTGTCAAGAGCCTCATGAACATAGCTGATATATTACAACAGCACCAAGTTGGTGCTGTGGATCTTCTGGAAGCCATACTGCTGTACACACTGGATAGTGCATTGTTCGAGGAATGGAACAAGTTTGTCAGAGACTATTCTCTTGTGGGCCTTGGACAGAGGAAAGAGAATAGAAACAGGTCTGCAATTGACAAAGCTAATGCAGTCTCGGCTTTTGAAAACAGGTGTAACCAGTGTGGATTTCCACTGCTCTGGGAACTGTGAATAGCACAGGAAAAAGTTAAAAATTCTAAAGATGGGGTGGAAAAGTTTCTCCACTACCAGGGCAAGACGGTTCATATCAACCAAGCCACTCCCACGCCTTGTTTTGCCAATACCCTATTGATGTATTTCAAGATGTCTTTGACTGGAACAGTCTTAAAGTAGAATGCAAGGTACCTTGGTTCAGAGCCTACCCTATGGTAGGCTTCAAGACCTGGGGGTCTGACCAGGCTCAGTGATGATGAGGGAACTTAAGTCATTAAAAGCTGGGCTAAAGTAATTGGCAATGTCAGTGGGATAAAGGACCTCTCCACCTTCTAACATAAGCACTTGATGAGTGGCTTTGACTCCATTGCCAAGGAGCTCTGAGATGTTGTTCCAGAGTCTTTTGCCATTGCCTCAGTTCTAGTTCTGCTGATCCTTATAGAAGTCAGATTTGTCCTTTCTAATCATACTGGTGCACTTATTGTGGGAGTCCTTATACATTTGCAGATGGACAGGTAACCCTCTTTCCCTGGCCAGTGCCTATAGACTGTCCTTCTATCTCATGCAGGCAAGAAGTTTGGAAGTAATACATTTGGATGGTGTTCCATATGCCTTGCATTTTTAAAGGGTACAAATTTATCACAGGCAAGTGTGGACTCAGACACAAAGAATTGTAGGGCCGGGTCAGTATCGGGAGTGCTATCTAAAAAGCTCTAAACAATTTGGGCCAAGTTAGAGTTGAATTCAGGCACCTTTTTTTGTTCAGGACATGGCTGACTATGATCTGGAGGGGTGGCCTTGTCTGTTTAGCTGACCACAGAGATTACACTGTTGAGTGGTCACTTAGGGTATCTGGCAGAACTTTGACTACTTTAACCCTGTTAGGGTATATAAGTAGTACCCAGTCATGTAGTGTCATGGTGGTTGTTTTGTAATTGGTCCTACTGTGGTCAGTGACCAGTTTCATGATACAGTTCTCCCTCACTATAATGAATGGAATGGGAGCCGTAACACAAGTTTGTTATATTTCCCTATTCGTTACATCAAGTGATACTGAATACAAAGTACTGTAACAAAGTCCTTATACACAAAGTATGCTACACTAAGAAAAGTCTGCTTTGTATAGCACCTCAGTACAGATCTCCTGGGTTCCCTGACAGCTTTTTTGTTTCAATCTTGTTTTGTTAATTCATTTTTCAATAATTTATACATCATCATTTGTGAATGTTAACAGGTAGCTGCCACTGGCATTCAGGAAATAAAGAGATTGAGAGAGCCAGTATTTGTCAAAAACATCAAACTAGGCATTAGATAGGACTCCCTTAACAGAGTTTTATCATTTCTGTATTTTTTAGTTAACTTTTTTAGTCTTGATTAGTTTTGTGATTTAGATTTATGTAGTTACTTAATCACAGTACTGTACTGGGTCTCACTTGTATTGTTGACCTAGTTCTGGGTTTTTGCTTTTAGTGACCGTGTCCTCTCACCACACTAATACTGTAGAAGAAATCGAAGAATAGGGTTTCAAAACTGACACTAACACTGCACCCAGTCTTCAGGTAAAGGAGGGTGCAACCAAGGGGAGTGATGTATGAGCCTCAGTCAAGTCAGAAGAGTACACAGTACACTGTACAGGCAAGTGGTAATGCGACGTTGTTTACAGGGAGTACTGGTAGCTGATTTCTGTCCAGAGCCATGAGCTCCATTTGTAATATCAAAGGTTTCATTATGCTGAGGTTCAGTATAGCAAGTGAGCACTGTGTTTGAGAATTCCTTCACAAAGTCTAACCACTGATGATACAATGAGTGAATACCACTGAAATGAGAATGGTGGAACAGCTTGGGGGGGCATTCCTAAAGTTCCAGAAGTATGCAAAAAGAAGAGAACAAGTATGATAAACAAAATGTTTTTTGTTACATTATTGCATCAATAGTATGGCTTTCAGTTTTACTAAGAAAGAAAATGAGATAACAATCAGCTACATCATCAAATTCCACAGAAGCTGAGCAACCATACAGAAAATAATGTATAGGTAACTGGGCGTTATGAGTTTTTTTTACACACCTGAGGTGTGTGATGACCCAAAAAACCTCAAGAAACATAGAAACATAGAATTTGATTGCAGATAAGGACCACTTGACCCACCAGTCTGCCCATTTTCCCCACCTACTGTAATACCATAGACCCTACTTGATCGCTGGCTTAGCCCTCACTTCCTTAATGACTGATGTTCCCTTATGCCTATCCTATGCATTCTTGAATCCTGCCACAGCTTTCACCCCGCCACCTCTGCTGGAAGGCTATTCCAGGCATCCACCACTATCTCTGTGAAAAAGTACTTCTTTGTGTTTCCCCTGGGTCTACCACCTTCCAGCTTCATAGCATGGCCAACTGTTCTTGAGCATCTTTTTTTCTGAAAAATGCTTCACTCTTGTACCTTATTTATACCAGTGAGGATGGGTATTTGAAATTCTCTATTATATCTCCCCTTTCCCTTCTTTCCTCCAGGGTGTACATATTGAGGTCTTTTAGTATATCCTCACTTGGTCTCTGGTGCATACCCTGCATCATTTTTGTTGCCCTCCTCTGGACTGCCTCTTCTCTATGTCCTTCCAGAGATGTACTGTAATCTCCAGAACTGGACACAGTTTTCCAGGTGAGGTCTCACCAATGATTTATACAGTGGTATCACCACCTCTCTCTTTCTGCTGGTGTTATGCCTCCCTATGCACCTTAGCATCCCACTGGCTTTCCCCACAGCCTTGTCACACTGTTCGGCCACCTTTAAGTCATTAGATATGAATATGATTACCCCTTCGGTCTCTTTCTTGTTGGGTGGATGTCAGTACCACTCCCCCCCATCTTGTACTCTGCCCATAGGTTTATGTGCCCTTAGTGCATGATTCTGCACTTCTTCACATTGAAACTTAGTTGCTACATTCTTGACCACTCCTCACGCTTTCCTAGATCCCAATTTATTTTTCCACCACCTCCCACAGAGTGTCTACCCTATTGCAGACTATGTAATACTCTTCCAAGTTTGATCCATTCTGCCTTTTCCATTGAAAGTTTTAAATATAAATTGGAGACCTAGCAATTTAGACAGGCTTTATGTGGTGACTGACTGATGATTGTCTAACTATTACTGTGATTACAGCTGATCTGAGATGTATACTAATGTTTGTAGTCCGCACTCTGCACAGTGGCAGATCCCAAACAAATGAAGTACAAACACACGTAGATTGGTAGCAACTGTGGCAAAAAAATATTCAAACCTACTGTACTTTGCAGGTGTTTTATTTTGAGACACACAATCCTACCACTTTTTATTTACATGCAGGTAATTTCAGCAGCAATATATTGCAAAATCTGTATCCCAAAACATTTTTAATCCTTAGTTGACTGATGCAGCCTTCACCTTGTCTTTTACATGGAGAGTCAGGCGTATGCATTCACTCATGCGCACACATGAGCTGATGTTTCAGAATTACTTCTTACTCATAGCTACCTGATGCTCCAGTTTGGATGCCTTATACACTCCAATGGGAGTTACATGACTGGTGACATCAGTAGTTCAGGCTGATCAGTTACTGCTTTTGGCCAAAGTGTTATTTTCATTTTTCTTTGCTTGCTGTTTCACAAATATCATACACAGCTATTTGAATCTCAAAATCAAAATCAGACCCACTCATAAAAACATCAAAACACTTTTATAAAATTCTTAACCTCAGGATGGGGGGGAGGGAAGTTAGGACAGTGGAACATTCCCTTTCTTAGCTTCTAACACCTTTTTATGTTGCTTGCGCGTGCATGCACAAGAAACATGTTGTGGCTGCTTGCTGCAGAAGCAGGTTGTGGAGGTGTGGCACTGTTGTGGCCGGTGCCCCCACTGCCTTTTGAGGCTTGGCCTGCTTTCCACAATGGGATGGCATGCTGATGCTGACACTAGTTTGGCCAGCATGCCACCACCTTGAAATGTTTTAGCCGCTGCAATCAGGGGCCACTTCATCATTGCAGCATCAGCCATTCCGCTGCAATGAGGGAGTGACCCATCATTGCAGGGTGGTACCTTGCATGCTCCCAACCCAGTTTATCGATGGGGATGCCAGTCCCCATCAGCATAATGTCCCCACACCCAAGTTTCTGCTGTATGTTGAGGGGGTTCCCAATCCCTCTCGGCATCATGCACCCCCTCACTTTCTTTGCAGACGGGGCACCCAATCCCTGGCAGCTTCAGTCCCCCCTTCCCAGTTGAATTTGCCAATGGGGAGCCCACTTCCCATCGGCATAATGTCTCCTCCCCCAAGTTGTTGTCAGCCGAGGGGGGTGCCCAATCCCCCTCAGCTCCCCCCAACTGGTATGTGCTGATGGGGGTGCCCAATACCCATTGGCTACAGTCCCCCCAAACACTTAGGTGGCATGCTGGGAGCCCACCCCAGTGTGCCAAAGTCCCTGAAAAAAGAAACAGTCCCGCAATGTTTTTTTCCCCCCCAACACCTGTAAAATAAGAAAACGGTCCCTTGTAGAGTTCAACGGCACCTCCTCCAACCTGCACCCACCCTCTGTGCACCACACCTCCCCACACCCCCACCTCACCCCATACTTACCTCCAGAGCCCAGCGTGACAATCTTCGGTGGACCAGGAACACGTCTGCACTCTTCAAAGCCGACCGTGAACTGAAGAAATGCCGGTAACCTGTATAATGGCATAAATAGGGTTTTTTCAACTTTGGTGCATATCTCGGTCATTTTCGGGAATTTTAGCACCAAATTTTCAACATGGGGTTCTTAGGACCCCTCTTCATAAATTCAGTCACTGTCATTGCATTATTCGGTCCAGAAAGGTGATTTTGCTGTCACTGCATGGAATCACCTTTTGGGACTGATTAACGAAATGGCAGTGCCACTGTTCATGAGTTGGGCTCTCAAAAGGCCTATGTTGCAAATTTGGTGAAAAAAAATCCCAAAACTGACTGTTTTATGAGTGTGCATTGCGCAGTTTCCACGCATGCTCATAACTTAGCACATTTGTAATATTTTCATGCCAGATTTTCAACACTGGCATTTTTTCACACCTCCTTATGAACAGTACAGCTGTCATTTTTCATATCCTGGCCAAAATGTGTTTTTGCACTTCCAGCACAGAATAGCGCGGTCTCTGTAGGAAATCAGTATTTGGGACAGGTTAAGAAAATGACAGTGACATTGTTCATGAGCAGAGGTCCTAAAATGCCTATGTTGAAAATTTGGTCACGAAAGTCCATAAAATGACTGTGTTACAAGTGTGCATTGTGCAGTTTCTACGCACCCTTGTAACTTTGCAAATTTGTAATATTTTCAAGTCATATTTTCAACACTGGTATTTTTTAACACCTCCTTATGAATAGTACAGCTGTCATTTTTTGCATCCTGGCCAAAATATGTTTTTGTGCTTCTGGCACAGAATAGCATGGTCACTGTGGGAAATCAGTGTTTGGGACAGATTAAGATCAAGCGAGTGAGGGTGGGGAGTGAACGATCTCAGCTGAGCTCTGTCAGGACTGCTGCAGATTTCTTCGTGGGCAGAATAAATCACCAATGCAGGCAGGAGCCCGGTACAAAAGAGCAGCCTACAGCACCGGGAGAAACAAAACGAGTGAGTGAGAGAAGGGGAGTGAGCGAGCTCAATAGAGCTCTGTCAGGACTGCTGCAGATTTCTTCGTGGGCAGAAAAAGGCACCAACGGAGGCAGGATTCCAGTACAAAAGGGCAGCCTGCAGCTCCAGGAGAAACAGACCTAACGAGTGAGGGAGAGGGAGTGAGTGAGCTCAACGGAGCTCTGTCAGGACTGCTGCGAATTTCTTTGTGGGCAAGAAAAAGGAGTCAACCCAGGCAGGAGCCCAGTACAAAAGGGCAGCCTGCAGTGCCGGGAGAAACAAAATGAGCAAAGGGGGAAGGGGAGTGAGCAAGCTCAACGGAACTCTGTTGGGACTGCTGTGGATTTCTTTGTGGGCAGAAAAAGGTGCCAACACAGGCAGAAGCCCAGTACAAAAGGGCAGTCTGAAGCACTGGGAGAAACAGAATGAACTAGTGAAAGAGGGGGACATGAGCGAGCTCAACAGAGCTCTGTTAGAACTGCTGCAGATTTCTTTGTGGGCAGCAAAAGGCACCAATGCAGGCAGGAGCCCAGTACAAAAGGGCAGCCTGCAGCTCTGAGAGAAATAGAAGGAGTGAGTGAGAGAGGGGAAGTGAGTGAGCTCAACGAAGCTCTGTCGGGACAGCTGTGACTTCTTTGTGAGCAGAAAAAGGTGCCAACACAGGCAGGAGCCCAGTACAAAAGGGCAGCCTGCAGCGCCAGGAGAAACAGAACAAGCGAGTGAGAGAGAGGGAGTGAGCAAGCTCAATGGAGCTGTGTCAGGACTGCTGCAGCTTTCTTTGTGGGCAGAAAAAGGTGCCAACACAAGCAGGAGACAAGTACAAATGGACAGCCTGCAGTGTCGGGAGAAATAGAATGAGCGAGTGAGAGAGGGGGAGTGCCCACCCACCCATGGTCCTCTGTGGTCCTACATTACAGCAGGGTCTCTGGAGTGGAGACAAAGCAATGATTGGGTACTTTTAGGATTGCTGTAATAATACAGATTTATTTGTTCTGTTTATTTCTCTAACTGAGCTAAGTACTGAGCTATACTGTTATGATAGCTGTAATAATACATATTTATTTGTTCTGTTTATTTCTCTAGCTGAGTTGAGTAATACTTGGACTGCAATAACATTTCTAACTGGGTGAAGTGAAACTATATGAGAGCTGAGAAGAAAAAGTATGGTAGCTGAGGGGTGAAAAACAGACAAGAAGGCTTTAGGATTGCTACAGTAATACAGTACCTAATGGATGAGATCTGAGACTGAATTAACCCGGTCGGCAAGAGGACAGTAGGGGGACTGTGGTGGGGGGGGGCAGCAATTTGAGTAAATAGGGACCTAACAGTTGTAGTAGGGTACAGAACCTGGGAGTAGGAGCCCATAAGATAAGATGGGGCCAAAATGGAGTAGGTACCACATGTCAATAGGGTAGCCGTCTTTGGAAGGATGGTGGGCTGTACAGGGTGTGGGTCCGCCATGATCCTGGACTGGGCTTGGAGAATTGGGGGAGTGTATGGTCTGTAAATGACTGGCTAGTTTGAGGGAGGAACTGTGTGGAGGTTAGGGAGGAGTCTAAGTGGCTGGGCAGATGAGTATGGTAGGCATCCTAGGGGGGTAGGGGATGGCAAAGGGGGACACAGGAAGAACAACTATGGAGTGAAACTGACCCCAGTATCAGAGGCACTAACAGAAAAGACAGGAGAAGGGAGAGGTTGCCCGAGGTGAGGGGAGGCCTCCTGATGGGGGAGGAAGAGATCAAAAGGAGTACTGGGGAGAAAGCAGATGGCTGCGGGTAGGGAGGGACCAGGGGTGGCATGGAGGGGAACAAGTAGGAGGGGGGAACTAATGGGGAAGAGATGTAGGAGGGGTATGGACTAGGAATAGGTGCAGCTTGTGGGGTAAGGGGCAGGGAAGAATGAATACTGGGGTGGTGGAAGGGGCATTAGAAGGGAAAGGAGGTAAGGGATGGGGGTACTCGTCCTGAGGGATTCTATACTGAAATGGATGAGATGGGGCAGAAAGGGGGAAAGGCACAGCCATATTTGGGTTGAAGCTGTCCCCAGATTGACTACAGGAGGGGTAGGGCAGGCACTGCTCAAGCATGCAGCGAGGGGGAGGAAGAAACTTCATTTATGACTTGGCGGGGGACACTGTGGAAGAAGTGAGGGGGAGGTTCGAGTAGTTGGGCAGGCAGTGTGAGGCAGTGGGGAAGTTGGTGGCAGTCTTGGAGGTACTTCTGGTACCTTGTGCAAGCATGGGGAGGAAGGGTAGGCTTGAGGAGTCTGAGTGGCTGAGGGATTGGTGCCACACCAAACATTATGGGTTAGTGGCTAACTGGGATAGGGTCTGGGGAGAATAGTGACTTGTGCGCGGGGGACAGGGTACAGTGGAGCAGGAAGGGGAGGGGAGTATTAAAGGCACCATTATTGCTGGCCCACTGGCTCTGAGGGTTGAGGCGCTGGATGCCACACCTAGCGCCACGCTGGCGACCTGAGTTTGGACACGAGCACTGGCCTCCAGGGGTCGGCAGGGGAGGGATAGGATTGAGCATTCGGAGGACTCCTCTCCTATCCCAGGGCAGGATCCAGGGACTCACAGCTCTGTAGTGGCCCCTGGAGATGACCGGGGGCACTACTAGAGCGGTGTAGTAAAGGGAGTGGAGTGTGGCGGATGTTGGCATGCTGTGCCTAAGCGTCATTGCTCGCCCACACTCTGCAAGGGGGAGAAAAGTGGAAAATGGGCTACAGTTGGGCAGCATGACCTTCTGACCCCTGCTGACAGTTCTTAGGCATGGTACTTCACTTCCAAGTACCTAAACAGCACATATAAGCAAGCAACATTCAGCATTGACAAATGCTTGTTAATGATATCTGTGAATCAAACCCATGGAGGTCTCCAATGACTGATTAATATGGCAATACCTGAAAAAATAATAAAAATTAAAAATTTCAGAAAAATACATAGGCTGCAAGGAAACAAAAATACTTAATTTTGAAATGTCAAATCATAAACAAAAGTAAAGACAGAATTTTTAGAGTCCAGTTCATGAAGCAACTGTTTATAGGACGCAATATAACTGGATTGCACCTTCTCTCCTCTCAACCATGCAACAGCAGCAGCAGAGGCAGCAGCAGCCCTAACTGATCAGCAAGAGGGCAACATCTGTAGCAGGAGGAGATGGGTCTTGACATTTTGCAGCAGGCCCTGGACCAGCAGCAGCAGGAGCCAGAAACTAATGAGGAACAGCATTCTCCTGTTCTTCCTGAGACAGAGCAGCAAGAATCCCCTGTATCCCCCATCATGGTTCCAGCACTGGTGCCCTCTCCCTCCCATGCAGAAGAGTCCTGCTCATCATCCTTGGGCTCCTCTGTTCCTCCAGCAGCAGCAGCAGCTCACCTACACCTCTAGTACCTCAGATTTTCTCTGGTGTGATATTTTTTTAATACTGAACCTAGTGACCACAGCATGGACAGTTGTTAATTTATGCAAGGCCTGGGTCAGCTGGGGCCAGCAGGGTACCCACTTGGGTACTGGGTGTAAAGAAACATATTTAAGCAATAAGGCATGACAGGGTGTGTGTTATCGTGTAATAACGTCACTCCTGGGTGGGTTGAAGCACGAGGTGAAGCCGAGTCCTTCCACCACCCCAGAAGTGACGATATTACACCATAACACACACCCTGGAGTGCCTTATTGCTATTATACAATGACTCGTTTGTTAATAAAAAAAGAAAAAGAATAGAAAAACATATTTAATGTGTTTTATGTTTGATTTTTGTGTGTGGAGGTATACTATTACAAAAAAAAGTGCAGAATACTTTCCACCACTAGGTGGAGGTGCAGTTTGAATGATGTTGGCTGCCCAGTTTGTGTTCTGTGTCTTGTGTGTTACTGTGATCTTTATCAATCCCCCCCCCCCACACCACTACTGGTAGCCCGTCTGTATTTCATGTTTAGTTTAGTTTTTTTGCGATGAAAAAATTATCTTTGTTTGTGTGGTTGGCGAGTCGCTTGTCGAGTGTAAAGCGCGGTTGTAAACTGTGCACGTGCTGAAAAGACAACTGTGACAAACAGGACGGAAAAGCTGATTGCTTTCATGGCTTCCTTTTGTTTCCCGTGGTGAGTACAGAGGATTAGGGCAAGAACAGAGGATGTATGTCAGTGGGCTTTAAAGTGTATGGTGGCAAGTACTTTGGCTTGTACAGAGGTTATATGTGGGTCGTTTGTAAAGCGACAAACTTCAGTCTGAGCTGTACTGCCTTGATCACTGTGGCAAGTGTTGCGGAAGCCGTTTTCGGTTACAACTTTTCTTTTAATTAATACTAAATACCATACTTGAGAATTGTGTAGGGGGCACATAGGAAAATGCTGTGTTGTGCCTTTGCCTTCTATGTGTGGAATGTACTTGCGGATTTTGAAGTACTGGAAACCACCATCTGTCAGCAGGGCAACGTGAAGCTGTATCGGCTTGGGGATAGACCAGCACGGATGGGTATTCAAACTGTAGTGCGGTCATCTTTCTGCCTGTCCTAGATACAGTGATATTATTGTTTAATAACATCACTGTGTCTAGGGCTTAACAGCCAATCAGCATCCTTGATTTTTTCTTGCCATTGTATAATAAAAAACAAATCACTAGGCAGAGTAGCAGAAGTGACAGAGGGAAGAGGACAGCAGTGGTGGTATAGGTGGTGGTCTGTCTGTGTTGGCAGAAGTCCAACAAACAGGGTGTCTGGGAAGTTCACATCCCATAGTGAGATGGGGCACAAACAGGGTGCAAACCATTTCAAAAAGGTTGCCCCTTAGTGTTGCTTCAAGCTGCTGAACTACCACCAGCAACAGCACTCACTCCTCCAGCAGCAACAACATCAGCAAAGGAGCTTGCCAGCCTTATGCAAGATATGGGGGACCTCCATCGCTGGATCATGGAGACAGAGCAGAATATTAAAATTATCGTCTCCAATCAGGAGAAGCTGCTCAAGGGGATGGCAGAGCTCTGCCATGGCAGTATGGGTGCTGGTGTCAGTGACAGTCAATGAGTTTAGCACTTGGCACTTGCTTAGAAATATTAAAGCAGGTTAAATCCCTGTTATTGTTTAACTTTTAACTATTTCCTATCTCTGTCTAGTCTTTCCTTCTAACTGTCCTACTCATGTTCCAGAGAAGAAAACAAAAAGACATACAACATTTAAAAGTACAAAAAAAAAATATATCTTTACTAACTGTATTGGTTCATTTATTGTTCCATTTCTTTATATCTGTACTCTTGCTGCTGTCTTACACAAACAGACATAAAAATAACAACCTTATGGATTGGAATATATTATCTCTATCACTGACCCACAGAGCAGAAGTAATCAGCATGATAGTCCTACCCCATACGTTGTATCTTTTTTCTAATATACTGATAATTATATCAGACAGAATGTGTAGACACTGGCGACGCCTGATCTGCAGGTTTATCTGGGCGGGTCAACATCCCCAAATTCATTTCACAGTCTTAACTATGTCTCAGCCCACATGAGGATTAACCCTTCCAAATCTATGCGCAGCACAGATACGGCTACTCCTTCACAGGCACCTTGCCAGCCTAACCTCCAGATGGGCTGCAATAAAACAAGACAAACTCTCATTTGGAACACTACTTCCCCTGGTATGCCATGTTGCCTGGAACAAAACAGCATTACAAAACTTACATTACATAACTTATGTCCATGGTATATAGATATGATCCTGATGTGGCAGCAGACTGGGAAAGAATTCCACCTGTCAGCCTTTTTACCCCTTTTATGTCCTATTTCAGATTAGAAAACTTTTCACTGAGACGCATAGGCAATGACTATAAAATCTGGGAATGCCACTCTTTACAATACATATATATAAACTGTAATCTTCTTTGAGGATATCTCTTTCATCAGGCCACACCTATGGAACTATAGCCACCAGGTACTTGGACCACACAGAAACTTTTTGCAAGTAGTCCACTAGGGGCCACCAATGATGACTTCCTACATCACCATCCTCTGTATATAAACATAACACTTTGCCTTCTATGTGTGGAATGTACTTGTGGATTTTGAAGTCCCTTCTCTCTCCTCAGTTCTTTTCCCACCATCAACCATACAGTAGTAACCACAGACACTGCCAGCTATTTCCAGAAATTTCTGTGATATTTCCAGAAATATCTGATGCTTTTTGCATTTAAATAGTAGGGGCAGCAGAGAGAAACTCTTCAGAAATTTCACGAAATATCTGGAAATAGCTGGCAATGTCTTTGGCTACCACTGTACTTGCCGAACCCTCCATGGAGATCCCGCTGCTACAGTCAACTGATCTTACTAAGATTTTTTGTTTTCTTACCCTAGTAGTTATCGCTTTTATTTTAAAGTGATTGCTGCTGTCATATATGTCATCTATAGACTCCGCTAAACTCTTTTGATGCTCTGAGTGCAGTGGAAAGAATTATTCAGGCGACCACCATGACGTCTGTGTGTGCTATCTTGGAGAAGCCCACAATGTTAAGGCCTGTGAGATCTGCCTGATGTTTAATGCAGCTATCCAATAATGCTGACAACACACCCTGCAGACCTTCCTGCTGAAAAAGCAGGTAGCAAGAAGGGAGAGAGAGCTCCGGGGAAGAGCTCCACCATGTCACCAAATCATTCCTCAGGCTTGCAATCTTCCAGGGCCCAAGAGAAATCATCTGGAAAGCATAAACACTGGAAGAGGGAAAGAAGCAAGGATTACCCCCCCCAGGTGCACTCTCAGTCACTGCTCCACTTGGCAACGAAAGTTGCAGCTCCATTGATTGCTTCTACAGCAATGCCTCTTGCCACTCAGAACTCTGAGCCCATAAGGTTGTCTCAGGCAGTGAGTTCCACCAGGCCTACCATGGCTGGCAAAGGCCCATCAACATCAAGGTCAACAACACCCCAGTTGACATCACAAGGCACCCCTGCAGTACAGGCGACCATTGACATGCAAACAGTGCTCTCCTTCTAAGAGATGCTACAGTGCCTCATACCTCCTCCTCCTACTGCAGGTGTAATGATGACGGAGCCTCTCAGACCAGCCCCAGTGCTGATGCCTGCTAGGTCGACATGCCTGATGCACTCCAGGGTCGTCAACATTTTCTCTTCCTTCCCTAAACCAGTAGTACATTGAACATATGATCATTGATGGGAAATTAGCGTAGTTAATAAGTATAATATTGTATTAATTACATCAGGAGAATGGGTCTGTCTTATAATAAGACATATAAAACATTTAATATATAGTACTTTATCAGTATTTATGTATGTGTTATTTGTGTCAAAATGTTAAATATGTATGAGGATACCCTGGAAATGATATTGACTTTTATAGTTTTTTACTATATAAATGATGTATTATGTCCTTTGTATATTGTATGATTAATGTAAGAGTAACTGGAACCGGCATTTTTGGACCTCACTGTAAATGAGCTTTGGCTCAATGGAGTCATTCATATTCATTTTTTTATGAATAAAAATTTTTACCTACCTTACTTACGGCCTTCAGGGCCATCGATGAGGTTCAGGAATGTAACCCTGACCTCCTTTTACAAGAGGAAGAAGAAGAGGAGGAGGAAGATACAGAGAGACCATCCAAGAGATTTGGTTCCACTATTTCCACCAGGAGTGATGACTTCACTATATAAACCAAGAGGCCCCTCCTGAAGACCCCTCTCTTTCACCTATATGATGCAACAACTCCAGGCTGCAATGGGATTGGATGCTAAAGAGCAAGACATCACAAAAAGGAATTTGGTGGAGTTCAGAGAGTTACCAGATTCTCCACTCCTTATCATTCCTCTTCTACTGGCTGCACTACAGGATGCCACCCTGGCTGTCTGGCACAAACCAAACATGATCAGTGCCATGCTCAGAAAGGCAGACAAGTTATACCGGGCCCCCTCAGGAAAGGTCTTCTTTGTAGGCCAACGTGAGACTGACTCAGTTGTGATAAAGGCAGCCCATGACAGGTCTAAGGTGCCTCAGATCTCTTCCCCCAGTTAAGGAGTAGTGCTGGATGGATTGTTCCATAGGAGATCAGGACCGCCAGATTGATCCCACAATCCATGGACCTGGAAAAATACGAACTTCAAGGCAGATGTCTGGTTCCTGGTCCTTGGACATGTCATTTTGTTTATTGTTGTCATGGGGTTACTGTCGGAATTCTTGCTCCATGTACAGGGGGCCAGTGGCATCCAATCAGGCAACAGATGGTCACGTGATGCACTTATGGTATATAACTGTGCTGAGTGTGCAATGCGGCCCAGACAAGAGGTGGATGGTCAGAGGATCACCTCACTCACTCACTGCAGCAGAGAGCTTCCAAAAGAAGTTGCCAAAAAGAAAAAGAAACACAAATATAAAAAAATACACATTTGGGAGGAAAGAGAAACTAGGAGAGAGAAAGGAGACTTACTGGGGTAAAGGGGGGAGAAACTGATCATTGGGTGGGTGATGGATAAGGACTGGAGAAAGGAGGAATCCAGAGGAACTGGGGAGATAGTGGTGGCCTTAGTGGCTCCTGGGGGGAGGCAAAAGGCAGACAGTGTAGCAGTGTGACTGTGTACATGAGTAAGGGCAGGCTGGCAAAATCTTTGACTTGTGCCATTCCAGATCCAGAGGAGAGAGAGAAAGACTATGGGGGCACAAGGGAAATTTTACAGTTACAGAAAATCCCAAATGAATATTTTTTTTTCTTGGTTTTAGTGTGGCTGTGTGTAAAGGGTAAGGTAAGCAAGCTGGCAAAATAAATCTATGACTTGTGCCATCCCAAGGGAAAAGACAGAGACTGCAGGGGGACCCACAAGAAATTCAACAGTCCCAGAAATCCCAAATAACATTTTTGTTCCTGGCTTCAGTGTGTCTGTGTGTACAGGGCTAGGGCAGCAAGCTAACAAATTAAATCTTTGACTTGTGCCATCCAGAGGGGAGAGAGAGAGAGAGAGACTGCAGTGGGGCCCACAAGAAATTTAACAGTCCCAGAAATCCTAAATACATTTTTTATTCCTGGCCTCAGAGTGGCTGTGTGTACAGACAAGGGCAGCAGGCTGGCAGAAATCATCTTTGATTTGTGCCATCTAATCACGAATCATGATCACTTGTAAATGTTCATTCAAGATTTCATATATTAAAAAAAATATACGGTTCAGACAAACAGCATACCAACTAATGCACCTGTGTTGCTGGATGTTGGTGGCCCAGGGGATAATCTGACTTTGTGACTCATAGCAGGCTGTTTACACTACAACACAAGTAAACTACAACTACTGTACATGTGTCATCATCATCATCATGATCACTCATTCCCATTATTCCTCCATATTATCATTACTTTTATAGTATATTGCGTTACTTTACATATAAGCATTAACCAATCCCCAGTGTGGGACTGTGTGGCTATGCACCAGATGTGTTTGCATCTCCAATTCAAATTCTGAGGCACGCTTAACAGTTGCTGAATTTGGTCACTTAACAGTAACTAACTGTACTGTAGGAGTCAGTCAGGTAATCTTGGAAGGAAGTGGTGGTGAACTGCTGTGCTTCTGGTGTGCTGTGTACAGTCACAACAGTAAATTTGTCCCTGCCCCATGGGTGGGAGCCATCAAAAGGACATCACGTTAGTTAGAGGGATCTTTTGTTACAGGTTAGGATACTAAGAAAAAAATGGATCAAAATGTTGATGAGGCATATTCTATTTCTCAGGTAGGCAGTGGCACTGCAAAAGACAACAATCAGCCTGAAAAGGGAAAACAAAATCAAACCCCAAAAAGTGATTTTTTTCATGTCTAAGGTTTCATCTTCCAAGTGAATGCTTGAATACAAAAAAGGTGAATGTCTCGTATCATCATCAGTCCCAAGTAATAAAAAATAAAAGTTATGTAGCTAAAAAAACTAAAGGCTTGGTGGGTACCACTTGCAGAGGCACCCAACAGTATGGAACAATTGCATACTACGCTATTGCCAGTTCCTCACCCTCATCCAATTATTCTGAGGTTGAACCCGATGAGGGTAATAATAAAGCTGAAGAGAATGATCAAGCAGCCCAAGGTTTACTGGAGGGGATGGAAATTACAGATGAGGAAGAAACAGTTAGAAATGTTTTGGTTGTGGAGGAGGACAGTGGGAATAAACCACAAGAAGAACAGATCCAAGAAAAATCTGAGGGGAAGGGAGAACCCTGAAAAGGTGATCGAGGTGCTGTGCCTTCCTGGGAAAAATACAAAACATATATCATCTTTTGTTTGGTCATACTTCTCCATTAGTGCTTCCAATGAGTTGGTAGAAACACGCGTTATTTGTAAACTGCCAATCAGCAGGGGTGAAAAAGAGCATTGGGAACTTCAGCACTGAAAAGGCACCTAGACAGATGTCATAACATTACTGAGAACTCCAGTTGTGAGCCTCGAAGAGAAAGTGACAGTGATAGTTCACTATACTCAGGGGTAACTCCCATAGATGAAAGCAGTGGCAGCCTATGCAGCACTACTGAAACACCTCCACCACTACTTCCTCCCATTCAAAGGACTCCTCTTACTATTACTGAAAGTGACCATGTGTTCAAAAGCCCTCCTTCTTCAAGGAGACAGCTTACCATCTCAGAAACATATGAGCGTAAAGCCAAATATGCCTCGACTCACCCTGTTGCTGTTACAATAACCCCCCCAAAAAATTCAGAAATGATAGCTGTTGATTTGCTACAATACAACGTGGTTGAACATATAGGATTCATGCTGCTGCTTGAGTACCTCGAACCTCGATATAGTATACCATCGCAGAAATACTTCTCAACAACAGGGATAAGGAGGGGAAGATGACCGCCAGGCTGGGTGTGCTGTAAGACTGCTCCTGCAGTTAGTTTATGATTGTGATTTTTTTCCTTTGCTTTTGCTTTCCCCATTTTCATTTTTTGTTTATTGCCCAATTGTTTGACTGTGTCTGCTGGTGGCTTTCTTGTTTTTGCCATTAATTCGCAGAGCGACACCGGGTCATTAATAACAAGCTCATAGTGTGTACTGGGGCCATTCATTTTGGGCCCGCTGTCATCCTGCTTATACAAAGATTTCTGCTATCCTGTTTGTGTCTTCATTGGGATTTACTTGGATTTATCTGGATCTGCTGTCTTTCGGTCCTATTTTGTGTTCCGGGCTGGTGTGGGGAAGGAAACCTTGAGGAGACAAGAGGAGCCGAGAGGAGCCAAGGACAGGTGGTGAACTGTGGAAATTATTTGCCGGGACAGGTGCAGTGCAGGAGAAGATCTGTGTGGTTTCTGTTTTTGCCTTGGATTGGACTTTTTTGGTTTTGTAACAGGCATCTTCAGTAGGCATAGGAGCTGGTTTGTCTGCTTGAGCGGATGGTCCTGCCCCTGCGGGGAGACTAGTGGTTGGTGTTCAGGGCTGCTTGGGGAGCTGGGCCATGGTTTTGTTGGGTAGCCAGCGAAATGGGCCATCAGTCTCCTTAGGTTCTCTGGGCGGCCAACTGGTGGGTTGGTGCTGGTGGTGAACCAAGGAGTGGCTGCGGATATTTTCCAGCTGCGGTCCTTTGAATGGGATTTTTTGGGCCTCCGCCTTTTGCTATGTGGACCGTGAGTGAGGACGCTTGTTCCGAAGATTTCCTGCCCTGCATATGGTCAGACCTTACATTTTTATTATTTTGCCTGATTTGTTGTTACCTGGCAGGCAGTGAGAGTGCCTGTGTCCTTTACTGGCTCCCCAGGTTGTGAGAGGGCCTGGGGGCTGAAAACATCTATAACTTTAGTATTATCTCTTGGCTCAGGACAGACAGTGAGAGTGCCTGTGTCCTGTTAATTTCCAAAGGCAGTGAGAGGGCCTGGGGAGCTGAAGATATTTACTGAAGATACTGGCTATTTATGTTCGATTTGCTTTCCTGCACTTGGATTCAAATTTACAATACTAGAGATTTATCATCCATTTATGAATGAACTCTTTTCTAGCAAATCTACCCAGTCCAAGACTTTGAGTTGTTTCAATTTTTTTTTATTTTAATTTGTTTTGGAATTTTATGCTAGGGTAGGGTAATCTGTTTGTTTTGTGTTTTATTATTGTTTGGTGTGTGGTGTATGACTGTTAGTTGAGTGATTGGGTGTGTGGTGTGGTGTTGTAGTGTGAATATACTGTGGGTGTTTTGAGTGTGTAAGGATGGGTCTTGGAGTTGCTCGGACAGTCAGGCATTATTCCCCCTTCCACTTCAAGGATCTTCGCCCTTTTTGTTGTCCTCCACTGTCCCCGGAGGTGTATAGATAGTGTAGGGCCCTGGGGATTGTGAGGAGGAAGAGGAGGGCAATGGTGGGGACTGGAGGGGGAATGAAAAGGAGCAAACAAATTGGGATAGTGGGGACAAGAAGATGCCCTGGGGCTAAATGGGTTCAGGAGAGGGGTCCTCCCTGCCTGATTCCCATACCCAAGGGTTCTGCCTGTCGTAGGCAGGTGGCTTGGTCTTCATCTGCAACTTATCCTACTCGGACGGTGTTATATAATGCCAGGTCCATTAAAAACAAGACTGCTATAATAGCTGATTTTGTAGGATCATCGGACCTGGCATGCACCACCGAGACCTGGCTGGACGATAATGCTGGCCCTATTTTGGCTTCAGCTGTACCAGTCGGGTACTCAGCGATACACCATCCGAGGTTGGATCATAGGGGCCGGGGAGTGGCAATCTGTTTTAGAAAGGAACTGAACCTGATGGAGGTACCAGTGGGAATTATCAACTCCTTTTGAATGTATCTTGGGTGAGGGTGTGGGGTATAGGATTCTTCTCATTTACCATCCACCAGGAAATGGGAATGTTTTCCTACAGGAAGTTGCAGACTTCACTGTCGACATGACATTAGGATCGTCAAGATGGCTGATCCTGGGGGATTTCAATGCCTAGGTCAACAATGAATTCTTGCAGTTTGGTCAGGACTTCCTCCAGCTGATGAATTTGCTGGGCTTCACAAAGGTTATTTCCTCCTCGACCCATATAGATGGTCATTCACTGGACTTGGTATTCCTCCAGGGGATGGAAATATCCGATTTGGTGGTGGAGCCAGTCAGATGGTCTGACCATCATACCATTGGGTCAGTTTCTTGCCCCCTCCGGTAGGTAGGCCCCTTTGGAAATGGTCCGGTACCACCTTTTAAGGGGTGTTACCCCAGAGGGCCTGCTGACGGTGCTGGATCTATCAAGTCTGCTTAATGAATGCATGGATCCAGGGAATCTGGTTCTTGCCTATAATGAGGCAGTAGTTGGAGCCCTGGATTCCATTGCTCCTGTTCATGTTCATCCCCTCACCCTTCGCCCCAAGTCTCCTTGGTTTGATGAGACATTGAGGGAGTTGAGGAGAGTGGGAAGAAGGCTTGAGAAACGTTGGTGGAAGTTGGGTCTGGAGTGTGACAGGCTTAGTTTGATGGACCATTATGGGGACTATCAATCAGCAATTACCTGTAAGAAGGCAGAATTCCTGTCCAGGGAAATTGCTGCTGTGCAGAATCGACCAGGCCAGCTCTTTTAGACCATGGACAGACTGTGCAATCCAGTCTGTCTTCAGCCCGGGTGAGCGTTTTCACAGGAGCGGTGTGAGGAGTTTGCTCTATTCTTCACGGATAAGGTTGCCACAATGAGATCCGACCTCCTCCTAACTGTTTCAAACAGGAGTTGTGATGGTCAGCTGGAGATGTCAGACACCCAGTTTGTGTGGTTTAACTTTGACTGGCCCACAATCAGTGACACAGTGATGATCGTCCAGTCGTTGCGACCGACCAACTGTAGTTTGGACCCGGGCCCCACTCGCCTTTTAGTAGGATGTGTGGATAAAATTGGCCCAGTCCTTGCCAAGATAGTCTGGTTGTCATTGGAGAGGCGGATCTTTCTTGATCCCCTGAAGGAAGCTGTGATTCAGCCCCTTCTTAAAAAGGCCTCCTTGGACCTGGACTGTCTGGCTAACTACAGGCCTGTCTCTAACCTGCCTTTTATAGGAAAGGTTATTGAGAAGGTGGTCATGTTACAGCTGGATGACCATTTGACCAGCCACAATGTCTATGACTCTCTCCAGTCTGGATTTAGGAAGAGACATAGTACAGAGACACCCCTTGTTCGTGTTCTAAATGACCTCCTAATAGCGAGAGATCTAAAGACCCGTTCCATCTTGGTCCTTCTTGATCTCTCTGCAGCATTTGATACCATGGACAATGGAGTGCTTTTGGAGTGCCTGCAGTTTATCTGTGGACTATAGGGCCTGGTTCTCAGTTGGTTTCAATCATTCCTTGAGGGTAGAACTCAGAGAGTGGTGTTGGGGATTTTTTCCTCGGCATCACTCCCCCTATCCTCTGGGGTACCGCAGGGCTCCATTTTGGCACCCATGTTGTTTGCAGTGTATATGCTGCCATTAGGAATGATTATTAGGTGGTACAGCTTGAGTTTTCACTGCTACACAGATGATACTCAGCTGTACATGTCCTTTGTGCCTGACCAGGGTGATGCTGTCTCGGTCTTTAACGACTGTCTCACCGACATTCAGGACTGGATGACTGTGAGCTGGCTGCGGTTAAACCCTGAAAAAACTGAGATGTTGGTTGTGGACCCAGGTCATCGAGGGGTGGGTTTGCTGAAAGGGTCACCCTCAGGTCTTTGACTTGGGGGGACCCAGTTAGCTACCTCAGACCGGGTGCGGAACCTGGGCGTTATATTTGATGATTGCCTGACCCTTAAAAATCAGGTGTCGGCTGTTGTCAAAACCTCTTTTTACCATCTGAGGAATATAGCCCAGGTGAAGCATCTGGTTCCCACCAACGACCTTCCAACGTTGGTCCACGCCTTCGTTACCTCTTGCCAGGACTACTGCAATGCCCTGTACCTTGGGCTACCAGGGGTGGATATCCGCCACTTGCAGTTAGTGCAGAATGCGACAGCCAGGCTTTTGACTGGTACATCTAGGACCAGTAATATAACGCATGTCCTCCGTGGACTGCACTGGCTGCCAGTACAGTGGTGGATTACCTTCAAAGTCGGTTTGCTGACCTATGAGGCCCTACATGATCAGGGACCTGGCTACCTGAAAGATCTTTTTCATCCCTACTGTCCCTCTTGTCCACTCTGATCCACTGATGAGGGATTGCTAGAGATTCCCAGGGTTTGTTTAAAGACTTCTGGAGCCAGATCTTTTAGTTTTGTGGCCCCAGCCCTGTGGAATTCTCAACCTCATCAGGTGCGAGATTGCCTGACTGTTCAAAGCTTTAAGTTAGCATTGAAAATGCATTTATTTAGCCTGGCATATCCGGATTTTTAAAACACATTTAATTAACCGATTTTAGGAAGTTGTTTTAACTTTATGTTTTTGATTTATTTATTGTTAAAGTGTCTTGGCTTTGGAAAGGCACTTTTTAAAAATAAAGTTTTGATTGATTGATAAAAAATTAAGATGCGTCTTGTGCAATGCTGTTGGGAGGGTGGTGCATCACACAAGAGATATCTGAACAAGCTGTCAGCCTGAACCCTTCATGTCTGTCATGGAACATTGGGCATGTTTCAATAATTCACATGGGGCTGGGGACAGTGAAGCATCGCAGTTTGCTGTTCTAAGAATGTTTTATTTTCCATCTAAACATACCTCATAAAACATCAGTGAAGAGCTCCAAAAACCAATACAGCAATGGCTCACTTCACAGTGACTGTAAGTTGGCTTTATAGTTGCAGATAATGGATCCAGCATAAGGAAAGCCTCGGGGGGGCATTGTTCACATCCGCTGCTTTGCGCACTGCTTAAATTTAATAGTTCATGGTTTTCTCGATTATGACAGGGAGATAAAGGCTCTCTTTAGCACTGCTAAAAGAATATGCACTCATTTCAGTCACTCAAGCAAAGTCCATCACTTGTTTGAAAAAATACAGCAGGAGCACAGTTTACCTTTGCATAGACTGATCCAAGACATTTCTACTCGATGCAATTCAACCTTTTATATGGTTCCCATGCTGTGTCCTCTTGCCCTGCTATTTTCCTTATATTGAAACATGTTAGACTTTTTCACCTTGTTAATGCCCTTAAGGTGTTTGAATGTTTCGATCATATCACCTCTCTCCCTCCTTTGTTCGATGATGACAGGGAAATAAAGGCTCTTGTTAGCACTGCTAAAAGAATATGCACTCATTTCAGTCACTCAGGCTGAGGTGATATGATCGAAACATTCAAACACCTCAAGGGCATTAACAAGGTGAAAGAGTCTAACATGTCTCAATGTAAGAAAAATAGCAGGGCAAGAGGACACAGAATGAGATTAGAAGGGGGCCAATTAAGGGGTAATGTAAGGACGTTCTTTTTCACAGAAAGGGTGGTGGATTCATGGAACGGCCTACCTCAGAAAGTGGTGGATATGAATACAGTGCAGGGCTTCAAACAGGCATGGGATAGGCATAAGGGAGCAATATAGATGAGTAAGAAAAGATAGGCCATTGACAGAGCAAAGGCCGATGGCACATTCATAAGGTAGAAAAAGAAATGGGCAGACTGGATGGGCCTCACGGTCCTTAACTGCCGTCAACTTCTATATTTCTATGTTTCTATGTTCCGAAGGTGGCTGGAACAAAAGAAAGCTGTCAGGAAATACACCTTGGGAAATAACATTGGTGATGCAAATGTCTATATTACTCCACCACAGTGGGCCATGCTGGAGTTTCTAATTTTCTTGCTCCAGCCATTTGAGGAACTCTCTAGGGAGGTTAATGCAAACACAACAACTCTCTTCCAGGTGATACCTCTAATAAAAATGTTTAAATTCAGATTGAATCTGATTAGGGAAAAGTTAGAAAAGCAAGACAGTTCCATGATCACACTGGCTGCCAGTGGTGCTGCTGACACATGCAAGTTGCTCCCCAGAATACAACAATATCCAACAAGTCATATGATCACAAAAGTTGAAGATGACAAACTATGTAAAATGCTTCATTCTGAGTACTACATTAAGGCAACAATCTTGGACTCACGATACAAATTAAAGCAACTATTGAGTAATGATGACACTTGTTTCAAGATAAACAAACAAGAAATAATTGATGAGGTGCGTGCTGTCATGGAACAGAGCACAACAGAAGCACCACATTCAGAATCTTCTTCATGACACAGCACAGTATTAGATGGCTCATCCTCTACTGTTGTGGCATTTTCTCCCTCTTCCTCCTCGGCCACTGCAGCCAAATCATCTTCTTCACCACCAGTCAAACATAGCACTGTCCCACAGTCACTTGGTTCAGCTTCATGTCTCTGAAGTCACTTAGAAAATGTAATTGTAACATCTTCTTCATCTGCCTCTTGTAACACAGCCACAGCACAGACCATGCTGAAATGTTCCTGGCAGAGCCCAATGTCAGCTGGAATGCTGATCCTTTGCGATACTGGAAATCCAAACAAAATATGTGGTATGCTTTAGTAAACATTGCAATGAAGTACATGAATTTCCCTCTGACCAGCATCTGTTCAGGACTATTGTTTAGTTCAGCTGGTAACATCATTACAGACACACGATCCTGTTTGACACCAGAAAATGCCGAGTGACTCACATTTCTCAAAGTTAACATTCCTCACTTTAATTTCAGGTATGATACCTGAATACAAGATACACTGACTGCTCTGAGCAGGCCCTATCCACAAAACACTTTCAAGACTTTGTTCCTGTGGTGAAAATCTTTTATGAATAGGGTCTACTACAGTACATGAGATAGCATTAGCTGAAACAAGTCAGGTCAGGACGGACTAGGCCAAGCCACTATTACTTGAATGATTACATGAGCAGTGCAGAAGAGAAAAAAAATAATAGTATCAATGGGTTCAGAGTCCAAATACAGCAAGCAACTGCATTTCATGTCACAAACATACTTGGTGGTACCTGATACCACTATCTGTTTTGGAAGGTAGGGTACTACTCTCTACTACTACTATTGCTATCACTTTTTGTCCTCATGAGTCACAGCTACTACTTATCACTTTTTGTCCTTACTACTACTACTTGTCATGTTTTTGTCCTCAGCAACTGATCCTGACTGTACTGTTTTAATTTTCATACAGTGCATGGCTTAACAGATGCCTGAAACCCAAACACTGAATACTGTTTGTATATTTCTCACATCCCCCATATTTGGCTGTGATTACTTTACAGAAAAAAATACTACTAAATTGAAAATTCATATTATTTCTTAATTGTTTGAGTGTGCATGGTATGCTAGCCTGATTACATCTCACTGGGCTGAGATTATTACTATATTTTATTTTTGATATTTAAATTACTTGGCAGTGGCTGGCAGCAATTATGGAACTAGGAAGGATGTCATTGTGTTGTGTTCTGTGTCATGAGGTCTTCAGATGGCAGTGGCAAACTTTTTTATGACTGCACATAGAAACATAGAAATTGTCAGCAGATAGGGACCATTAAGCCCATCCAATCTGCCTCTAGGCCCTATACGTGTATGCATCTACTCACACTAAGTGGTCAATGGCTTTTCATCACTCCCTTCCCACACAAGGTTCCCCAGTGCTTGTCCCAGGGATGTTTAAACCTCTCCACTGTGACTGTCCCACCACCTCTTGTGGCAGACTATTCCAAGAGTTCACTGCACTTGACCAATGCGATATGTGACTGGTTGCCTGCCTGGGTGGTGGTGATCACTATGTCTTTCATTTTTCTTCTTTTAGGTTTCAATGTGTTGATCAGATTCAGTAGAAGTAGTCATAGTACTAGAAAACATTACCACCTCTTGGACCAGGTAGTGTACCATATACCACAGTACACCAGGGTATGTGAAGCGGTTGCATCATTCACATGGGAAGGGTGGGTGAGCTCTTTTAGTGCTGCTCATTTGATCATTTGTATATATTTCTTTGGCCTGTTCAGCTCCGACTGGAACATCCATCCAAATAATACCCACACAGCACCATTAATAAAAAAAGAAAATCTTAGCTGCCTGGCAGTGCCTGAAGTGCTTGGTGGTGCTATGATATAGGTATTTGCATCTGTCTGTCTGTCTCTCTCCATTTCTCTCTGTCTCTTCCAGCACACTCATGTCACAGACCGAACACGATATGCCACCATTACAGGCCAGCCATGAAGGGGCTAGTAGTGAGTGATTGCTTTTTTATTTAGTAGTTTTACATGAATTTTTATACAAATAATCCATTAAATTATTTCCTTTGGGCCTCTGTGTCAAATGTGACTGACTTTGGTCACTTTTATGTATTTTTTTGTATTTTTTCGGATATTTGTCAATAAATCAGACCTAATCAGAACCAATCAGAACAAATCAGAACTTCACCGTGTTCTGGTTCTTATTTAATAAAGGTCAGAACTTCACAGAGTTCTCTCAGTCCTAATTAGGAGTCGAGGAAACTGAATCTCCTGGGAAAGAGAACTTTTGCTTCTGCAACATTCGGCCTAAAAAAGAGCTAATTGTCAAGCCCATATGGTTGAATACCAGAATACCCTCAGGAAAAAGGCTATGGCAGCAGCCTAGTTCCACCAAGAGGGTATCCAGAAGCAGAAGATGCTCAAGGCCCTCTAGACTGAGGCTGACATAGCTAAGCACCTGTTATGGTCTACCTATGACATTTTTTTGCCCCAGCCAGAGCAGTTGTGGCTGCCATTGGGGGGGGCAAGCCTGGGCATGGGGAGGACATGGACGGGGCATGGGCAGACTTCCAAATGGAAGATAAGGGGCCAGTCTCAAAAAAAAAGAGAAGGCATTCTTGGTTGAGGGTGACAGGATTTGCTAGTGATGTCCAACAATCAATCATGAATGCCCTTTTTCAGGGATACAAGTTGTTTGAAGCAGATGTGCAGGGCATCCTCTCTGACCTACAAGCTTCGGGTAAGACTCTTAGTTCAGTCTACTCCATCTACCACACACAATCAAGAAGTAGGCAGAGGGAACCCTTTCATTGGACTACTAACAGACCTAGGTCAGGGGCTAGACAACAGGGCAAAAGCAGAGCAGGGTCAGCTTTGCTGGCCTCAGCCTCCACCACAGGTGCCCACTTAAAAGTCCCTAGAGGTGGAGGTGTGACTACAGCCACAGGATTTGCTTCAGCATGTCTCCTTTTCAGACACCCCACCCTCCAGTTCTAAATTTGGAAGTGGTGGTAGGGGGTTACCTTTCCCTCTGCCTGGAACAGTAGAGGGAGGTTACAACAGATGCTTGAGTCAAAAAAGGTAAAAAAAAGAAATGGGCAGACTGGATGGGCCTGTGGTCCTTATCTGCATCAACTTCTATATTTCTATGTTTCTGCATCTAATAGAACATGGCCACACTCTAGAATTTCTGGAGTTGCCTCCAGACCTTCCACCTATTCCCTCAACTTATCCTCCAAATCACATACCAGTGCTACTAGATGAAGCATGTTCACTCCTGCAGAAGAGGGTAATAGAACCAGTTCCATGCGATCAAAGGAACAAGGGGTTCTGTTCTAATTGTTATGTTGGCTTGTGCTTGCACGCCAGCCAACATATTGCAGTAGTAGTAGGTTTGGAGGAGTGGTCACGGTGGGTAAATGCAGGGCACGCATTAGTAGGTGCATCCTTCATTCCCCAATAAGCTAGCTGCAGGTGCTGATAGCAGGTATACCTAATGTGGCGTCCAGATCTAAGAAAAGATCCACTGCAATGAGAGCCAAGCTCATCATGCAGTGGATGTGCCCTTTCTGGTGAAGCATTCCAAAAAACATGGTGGGAGTGACTGCCGCCGCCTGTCATAATGCCGTTGGCATAATGTCCCCCCTTCCATTGCAACTGTGTGCCAAGGGGGTGCCCAATCCTCATCGGTGTCATGCACCCCCAAAAGTCTTTCTTGCCAATGGGGGCCCCAATCCCCTTTTGCTTTATTCCCCGTTCCCAGTTCAATCTGCCAACAGGGGAGCCCACTCCCCGTCGGCATAATGCCCCCCATTTGTTGTGTGCTATGGGGGGGTGCCCAATCCACCTCAGCTCTCCTGCCCCCACTGGTATTTGCTGACGGGGGTGCCCAATCCACTGTCGGCTACAGCCCCCACACAAAAAACAACTCAGGTGGCACACTGGGAGGCCACCCCAACGTGTCAAATGTCCCTAAAATAAAAAAAACTGTCTGGTGATGTTTTTTTTTCTTTTACCCCTGTAAAACAGAAAATGGTCCCTCGTCGAGTCTAGCCAGCCTACCCACAGCCCCCTCACCCCATACTTACCTCCGGAGCCCAATGCGATGAGCTTTGGTGGATCAGGAACATGTCTGCATTCTTCAAAGCCATCCGCGAACTGAAGAAATGCTGGTAAGCTGTATAATGGCATAAATAGGGTTTTTTCAACTTTTGTGTATATCTTGCCCATTTTTGAGAATTTGGCACCAAATTTTCAACATGGGGTTATTGGGACCCCCTCATGAATTCAGTCATTGTCATGGTGTTATTCAGTCCCAAAAGGTGATTTCGTTGTCAGTGAGCGGAATCACCTTTCAGGACCAATTAACAAAACGACAGTGCCACTGTTCATGAGGTGGGCTCTCAAAAAGCCCATGTTGCAAATTTGGTGGGAAAAATTGAAAAAATGTCTGTTTTACGAGAGTGCATTGCGCAGTTTCCATGCAGGCTCATGACTTCATGAATTTGTAATATTTTCACTCCAGATTTTCAAAATTGGCATCTTCCCACACCTCCTTATGAACAGTACAGCTGTCATTTTACATATCCTGGCCAAAATGTGTTTTTGCACGTCTGGTGCAGAATAGCGCGGTCGGTGTGCGAAATCAGTTTTCAGGACAGTTTTAGGAAATGATGGTGACACCGTTCATGAGCAGAGATCCTAAAATGCCTATGTTGAAAATCTGGTGATGGGAGCTCCATTAAATTATTGTGTTACAAGTGTGCATTAGCGCCGGTTTCCAGCACCCTTAGCAACCCATAACTTTGCGTATTTTCATGCCAGATTTTCAATACTGGCATTTTTTCACACCTCCTTATGAACAGTACAGCTGTCATTTTTCACATCCTGCCCAAAATGTGTTTTCACACCTGTGGCACACAATGGCGTGGTCGCTGTGGGAAATCAACTTTTGGGATGAATTAATAAAATCGCAGTGCCACTGTTCATGAGGAGAGATCCCAAAATGCCTGTGTTGAAAATGTGTCTCTGCAGGGTGGGGGTGAGTTTGTGTCACTTCAATACTTCACTGCCATTCCTATTATGCATCTCTAACTCCTGCACTACCAGTGCCAATGCCAGCGAGACAACATTCAGCATTGACAAATGCTTGTTGTTTTAGTCCCCAAATCCACAGGGGACTTGAGGCCCATTCTGGATTTGAGAAATTTGAAGTTGTATATTCAGAGCAAGAAGTTCAGGATGGTCACTCTGCAAGGTCTGCTGCCCCTCTTGCAAAAAGGGGCTGGATATGCTACCTGGACATGCAGGATGCTTCATGATTTGATCCCCCCACAGGAAGTACCTCAGGTTCCTGTTTCAGAGGGAGCATTACCAGTTCAGGAAATTGCCCTTTGGCTTATTATCTGCATCACGGGTATTTATTTACTAAATGCTTGGCAGTTGTTGCAGCAACTTTCAGGAGTGAGGGACTCTGTGTCTTCCCCTATCTAGACAACCAGATACTCAATGTTCAGTCCAATGAGCACCTTTCTCACACCTCAGTGCATATCAGACAGCTGTTTGATTCCCTAGGGATCACGGTCAATCTGCCCAAGTCAGTTTTGACCCCTTGTCAGCATCTGCAGTAGATAGAGGCAATGCTGGACACTGCTCAAGGTTTAGCCTTTATGATCCAGGACAGGGCAGAGTACCTAATGTCACAGGCCCAGCTGATTTACAATAGGTATGTCATAGCCAGGACATTCTTAAGACTACTGGGTCTGGTGGCAGCAGTTATTGTTATGGTACCCCTGGCCAGGCTGCACATGAGGATCCCTCACCTGACATTAAGAGTCCAGTGGGATCAGTGCACTGACAATCTAGAACAGCAGGTTCTAGTAACTTCTTCTGTCCAAAAGTGTCTTCTGTGGTGGATGGAAATCAGCAATTTGTTGAAAGAGGTTCCTTTTCTAATCCCTCCCCTCATCAGAGTCTCACCACAGATGCTTCGGGGATGGACTGGGGGACAAATCTTGGACCTCATCAGACACAAGGAACATGGATCATAGTGGAGACTTCTCTCCATATAAATGTCCTAGAGATGAGGGCCATTATGAATGGTCTGCAAACCTTCCAGAACCATCTGTCCCTGGGGCATCTGCTGGTGAAGATGGACAACATCAGTGTAGTACACTACATAAACAAGCAAGGGGGGACTCATTCTTACCCCCTGTGCAGGGAATGATAAGGGTTTGGTACGGGGCTCTAGAACACAGTCTAGAACTATTAGCAGTCCCTGTTCCAGGTGTCTAAATCATCCTGCTAGACAGGCTAAGCAGGTCACAGTTCAGAATGCATGAGTGTGAGCTGCTGACCTCAGTAGTAGAAAACATATATGACAGGTGGTGTCATCCAGACTTGGACATTTTTGCAGCACCACTCAATGCAAAACTGTTGCTTTTCTGCTCGTTTGTTCCAGGGCCTGGAATTTTCTGGCAACATGCATTGTCTCACTCATTGGAAATGGAGATTCTTTATACCTTCCCTTCCTTTCCTCTCATTCAGACAGTGCTAATCAAGCTACAAATGGAGGGAGCTACTCTGATTCTTGTGGCTCCTTTTTGGTCTTATCAGATTTGGCTCCCCTTGCTGCAGCAGTTAGCAGTGTAACCCCCTGTACCCCTGCCCCTGTGCGAGGGCTTGCTATCACTGGAACAAGGAACCCTGGTCCATCTGGACCTCAAGTCACTCCAACTTCATGCCAGGCTACTGAAGACATAGTCATTGCTAGATCTGGAGTGACTCAAAAGGTGGCTGCCAGGAAACCTTCCACCATGGCCACTTACTCCATAAAGTGGAAGCAGTTTGCTTTGTGGGTCATTCTTATCACTTGGATCCCATCACTTGCCTGGTGAATCAGATTCTAAAGAATTTATTGTCCTTGTCAGATACAGGAATACAATACTCTTCTATCAAAGTGCACTTGGCTGCTATCTCAGCTTTCCTTGTGCCTATTGATGGCTGTATGGTGGCACAGCCAGTGGTGAACCATACGTTATTGAGAGGCATCTTGCACTTGAAGCCTTCCATCCACAATCCACACCCAGCTTGGGACCTGAGTTTTGTGCTAGAGAAATTCACTTTGGCTCATTTTTGAGCCGGCTGTGACTTGTGGCTTATGCTTCCTTTCTTAGAAAGCATTACTTTTAGATGCTATCACTTCTGCTTGAAGGATTTCAGATCTACAGGCTCTTATGTGTGAGCCTCCTTATTTGATTTTCCATAATGACAGGATGTCTTTACAGACCAGTCCTAACTTTCTTCCCAGGGTGGTGTTAGAGTTTACTTTGAATCAAACTATCCACCTACCAGTTTATATTCTGGAGAATGCCAATCCAGGGGAAGGCTTGCTCCATACCTTAGATGTACATAAAATACTCAGATATTATGTTCACTGCATGAAGAACTGCAGGAAGTCATCTCAGCTCTTAATTTCCTTTGCCCCTAGAAAGAAGGCATACCGGTTTCTAAACAGTACCTGTCCAGATGGCTGGCCAACTGTATTACTTTTTGTTATAGGAAGTACGGAAAGGATTTTCCTAGGGATGTTCATGGCCATTCAACCAGAGGCAGGGCTACTTCTGTTGCTTGTTTCAGGAATGTGTCAGCTGCAGAAATATGTGCAACTGCAACTTGGAGTACTGTCCACACTTTCACTAAACACTACATTCAGGACATTGCCTCTCAAGGAAGAGAAGGTTCTGGCCTGCCTGTGCTTCAAGGCCTCCTTTCTTAGGCCGGTAGCCTCCAGCTACCCAGACTGTTTCTCTTTGAGTACCGTTTGGGACTCATTCCATAGATGTGGATTCATGAAAGATATATCCTCGAAGAAGATAGAACAGTTACGTATTTACTGTAACAGTACAACTTTAAGAACCTTTTTCATCAGGCCATCCCATCCCACCCTCCATGCCCCTTAGACTCAGAGCCTCTTTGCTCCTGTTTCTTTCTCCATGATGGACAACCCGCTGTTTATGGTCTTGCCTGGTAGCTGGAAACTTCAGCTCTCTCCTGGTTCCCTTGCCGGAGGTCCTTTCAATATGATCTCTGGTGGGGAACTAAGGAGGTTAATATACAGAGGATGTCAATGTAAGATGTCATTGTGGGTGGTCCCTAGTGGACTGCTTGCAAAAAGTTTCCATGTGGTTCTACTGTTTGGTGGCTATAGTTCCATAGGTGTGGCCTGATGAAAGAAATTCTTTTGAAGATCTACTGTTACAGTAAGTATGTAACTGTTCTTTCTAACTCCTCCCTTCTCCTCCCTTGTGACCTTTTAAGGAATTCAACATCGGTTTGAGCTTTGACAAACTGACTTTTACTGTTAGTTAAAAGTTCACTATTATGTTTCAGAATTTCCCATTGCTGCACAAAACAGTATGGCCCTTCCACCTTTAATCAACCTTTATCTAGATTTTTTTAGACAACCAGTCATGCAACATCTAATATCCTGCATACACCAGACTCAACAGACCTCACAAACCTTTCAGACACTAGACATAGCAGAAAAATGGGCAATGGATTAAGATATTCAAATCACGCCTGAAGCCCAGAGCAGGACCGGTCAGACTTCTTTTCATATAACAGTGAGTCACATCTCACATGAGTATTCCTGGAAATATTTTAATCAGATATTTTTGCATACCAACCATAACAGCGCATTTTAATCCAAGAAATGTAACCTTTTTTTGGCAAATGTGATGTGAACAAAGGACGTCACATGCACATATATTTTGGGATTGCCTTTTACTACATCTTTATTTCCAAGAGCTGGAGAGAGAACAAAGTGAATTATTTCAATGCCCAGTGACTTTGACACCAGAATTATATTAACTCTTACAATATCCCCCTGGACTATGGAACTCCCAAACTCAACATTTAATGGGAATATTAATACTAGCTAGTAAGAAAGCAATAATGAGGTTGTCATTGATTAACCCTATGTGTACATAGCCACCTAGAGAGCAACCACACTACAAATATGTAGAACAGAATGAGTTACTTACTCCTTAAATGACCGCCTAGAAGTTTTCAACTCAAGATGGATGGGATGGATGTGTTATATTACATCCAAAGACCCGACTTTATCCCTTTTGAAAGGGAACACCTAGAGACAAAGGTGAAACTTAGCATCAAACCCCTTATATTGTGCAATGTTTGCATGCAGTTCGCATACACAAAGTGATCCTAAGTGAACCAGGTCTAAAAAGCAAATCAGGTTTGCATGTTGCAAGCTTGACACGTGCACAACAGGTAAGTTGGTGTGAACATCTTCTAAAAATTACATCAGGTTCACCTGTTGTACGCTTGACATGAGTGCAGCAGTTAAGCTGGTGTGAACATCATTTAAACATCACATCAGGTTCACATGCTGCATGCTTGCCATGTGTGCAGCAGCTAAGCTGGTGCAAATCTCATCTAAAACACACATTAGTTTCTATTTCTTATACTACTGCTAGCAACTAGAGTCATTAAAATACATTTTTATTGATTTCCCATTCAGATTAGGTAAACTCATTATTTCTGATCCTTTTGCAATTTGTTTAATGGCTTTTGGATTTTTGTCATTAAATTACTATTAATTTGTAAAGCATTGTTTGCTTACTGCATTAAATACATAGGATATAGCCAGTCAACATCCCCCATTCCAGATGTACGAAGTGGGGCCTCCGTGTTGTGAAGCCTATCCTTTTTGTTTTGGACGATGTAAATCCCTTATGCATATTTAGTGCTACAAATGTGTTTCTCCATGACTGTTTTATCTAACTTACTTTCCCTTTGTCATTCTGTATTGAGCATATACACTATGTCCATGCTCAGCACTCTTGGTGCTGAGTAGGGTCTTGGAAGCATGCACCATACTTCACATTTCATCACTGAAATGAGGAACATGGACACTCAAAATGATGGACAATGAGGGACACTAACCCACATGATGATCAGGACACATCATGAAACATGGAGATACAGTACCTCAGAACACAGTGGGGACCATTATATTACATAGAAACATAGAAACATAGAAGTTGACGGCAGATAAGGACCGCAAGGCCCATCCAGTCTGCCCATTTCTTTTTCTACCTTATAAATGTGCCATCGGCCTTTGCTCTGTCAGTGACCTATCTATTCATAGTCATTTGTATTGCTCCCTTATGCCTATCCCATGCCTGTTTGAAGCCCTGCACTGTATTCATAGCCACCACTTCTTGTGGTAAGCTATTCCATGCATCTACCACCCTTTCTGTGAAAAAGAATTTCCTCACATTCCCCTTAATCGGCCTCCCTCTAATCTCATGCTGTGTCCTCTTGTCCTGCAATTTTCTTATATTTAAACATGTTAGACTCTTTCACCTTGTTTATGCCCTTAAGGTGTTTAAATGTCTCGATCATATCACCTCTCTCCTCCTTTGCTCAAGGGTATACATATTGAGCTCCGTTAATCTGTCCTCATATGTCTTCTGATGCAGTCCCTGCACCATTTTGGTTGCCCTTCTCTGGACTGCCTCAATTTGGTTAATGTCCTTGTGAAGGTGTGGCCTCCAATACTGCACGCAGTACTCAGATGGGGCCTAACCAGTGTCTTGTACAGAGGATTATTACCTCCCTCTTACGACTTGTGATACCCCTACTAATACACCCTAACACCCCCTAGCCTTACCTACTGCTTTAGAGGTCTGCTTGGATGATTTTAGGTCATCAGTGATGATGATGCCCAAGTCTCTTTCTTCCTTTGTGACTGCTAGCAACTCCCCTCCCAGCCTATAAGTGGCTTCAGGGTTTCTCTTCCCTATGTGCATGATTTTGCACTTCTTTGCATTAAATCCCAGTTGCCACTCTTCTGACCATTTTGCTAGTTTATCCAGATCTCTTCTCATTCTGCCCACCCCATCTGGATCATCTACTCTGTTGCAGATCTTGGTGTCATCTGCAAACAGACAAGCCTTACCCTCTAGTCCATCTGCGAGGTCACTAATGAAGATGTTGAATAGGACTGGCCCCAGGACTGATCCCTGAGGTACCCACTTGTGACTTGCATCTCTTCTGACTGTATACCATTTACCACCACTCTGTTTTCTGCCAGTCAACCAGTTTGCCACCCAGTTGACCAACTTCTGACCCACCCGAGCCTACCTAGCTTATTTATCAATCTTCTATGTGGAACAGTGTCAAAAGCTTTGCTGAAGTCAGGTAGGCGACATCAACTGCTCCCCTTGGTCCACCACTCTGGTTACCCAGTCAAAGAAATCTATGAGATTAGTTTGACAGGACCTTCCTTTGTAAACCCATGCTGTCTTGGATCCTGTGCCCCTATGGATTCCAGGTGTTGCACTATCCTTTCCTTAAGGTGCCTCCATAATCTTGCCCACTACTGAGGTAAGACTGACTGGTCTGTAGTTCCCGCCTCCTCCTGCTACCACTCTTGTGGGCGGGATCACATGAGCCTTCTCCAGTCTCTGGGACCTCTAATATTAGCACCTGAGAATGAATTTCACCATTAAGCAGGGTGCACTTAGATAGGCAGAGGGGCAGTTGCCCTCCATATTTGTGCATAGTTGTTCTTATGGTGTGACAATAATGGCTTTAAATTTGGATTTAATCTTTTTCACACTAAATGCCAACCTTGCCTGTGTGTGCTCATGCTGCAGGTACTCTCCAGATCGACTGCCTGTACTGTGTTGTCCACTCTCTCCACCTATTAGCAGCAGCACAATCACATGTGATGTGGATGAGCTCCAGCCAAGAAAGAGTGCATGAGCCTTGCAAGTACCACACTGTCTTTCCCACCACAGACTAGACAGACTGCACACAACAGCTTGGAGGAGTCAGTGAGCACTGAACTCTCAATAGCAGTGTTGTGGCAGCATATTTTTGTTGTTCTACACTTAGTGAGTCTCAATCTCCCCTGGAGGCCGAAGGGGCAGAGGATGAGCTAGAAGCAAACTCATGCCTAGGCTCCCTACTTACTCTACTAGGCTCACCTTGTGAAAGAAAACAGCACAGACAAGCATGGCAGCAAGCTAGGCTTAGCAGCAGTGGTGACAGCAGTGTGGGTGACCTTCATAGGCCTTGATCAGTGCAGTGCAGCAGCAGCCACAGCAGCAACCAAGCAAGAAGCAAGCAACCCAGATTGGGTGGATTTGGTTGGTGAGGTGATTTTGTTACAGACCACACTGGAGACCTGTGATGGTCGGTTCCATCATCCTGCTTCTGGCAGAAGGAGAGAGGGGGAGTGGACTGAAAACTGGCTGGTGGCACACTATGCCAGGCTGCAGGTTCTGGCTATATGGCTGGGTAAGTAAAAGTAAATAATGTTTTTTACAGGGGGATTTAGGAAGGAGGAAGGACTGAAATATTGATGTGTTTTTCTCGTGTCTTCACCTTTGGGCTGCTTCGTAACCCATAGGGGATGGGTATTGAATGAAATGGAGTTGGGGTGAAAAATTTGGTCAACGTTCTTTAGGGGGACAGAATTTCAGCCAGGACAAAAATTGATTGGTAACTAGGTGGGTTTAAGCCCAAATCTGATGCACTACTCCAGAACATATAGAGATGAATCTTATACATTTGAATTTTTCCTCATTTACATATCACTATTCAGTCAAAACAAATAAGCTGTACCTTTTAGAGATGTTACAGACATTCTAGAGCTGTCCCTTGCATTCATGGACAGTTGAGTGGTATGGTATGCACAGACTATTGGAGCCCCATTATAGTCAGGCTTATGCTCCCCCCCCCCGGTGAAGCTGACCTCCATATCCCCATGCTCAGGCACATTATGACAAATGGCAAAGGAGACTGCAGAGGTGTGCACCGCTGAAATGAATGGGGGTGTTTTTTATTACTATTTTGTACATTATTGATAGAGAGTTTTTTTTAAGTCTTTGGTAACTGGGTAAGGCCCACTAGGCACATGTGCCTATTTTCAGGGGTGACCTGGAGCACTGGGTGGTTAAGTGACTTGCTCAGAGTCACACAGTATGCAAGTGGAGGTTGTTTTTTTTTATTTATTTAGTTGTTTAACCAGGTATAGCACACTAAGCTGAAAGCTTTTTTACAGTAGCGACCTGGGAGCACAAGGGGGTTAAGTGACTTGCTCAGGGTCACACAGTATGCAAGTGGAAGCTGTGGGATTCAAACCCAGGCCTGGTCTGCTGGATGTCACCAGATTTGCAGCTCAGAGCCTTAGACCACTGCGCTATACTGCCTAGGTTGTGAGACTCAAATTCAGGTCTGGTCTGCTGGATGTACCAAGCTTGTTCACACCTCATTCCTCTAACCTCTAGGCTATACTGCCTGCCCAGAGTTGGAGATAATGAAGGCCACTGCTCATCTAACAATGACCATGTTAGTAGAATAGTGCCCTTCATTATTCTCCAACTCACCATCATAATGTATAAAATAGTAATAGAAAATAACTCCATTCATTTCAAGGGAGTACACCCCAGCACTCTGACCTATGGACATCATGTCTTAAAGACCCTTGCCTCTGGCTCCCTAGTACTCAAATAAGAGACTTTATACTTATATCTATACTCGGTGGGTTGTCTGTAGCATGTCTGTACCCACTACAGTGTGTGTGCATGGAGGGGGGACTGGCCAGGTGGTGTGTGTGTGTGTGTGTGTGGAGGTATTACTACTTTTGTGTTTGCACCTTAAAGTCTGTTTGCATGGAAGCATTCAAAATTATGGAGAGAAAATAGCAGGAGTACAGGCCAGACAGAAGTAATAAAGTAGTTTTGTAGATAAGTTTGTGTATTGGGGGTGGGAAAAACCACATGTATTTCCATTGGTATGTGTGCTACAGTTCAACAGTGAAAATGAGATGCGGGAGAGAAGAAAACTGAAAAGCATAACAGTGGCAACAAGCATGCTGCATGTGTACAGATGTATTAAGATACAGTATGTATTGAAGTACAAGCAAGCCATATGTGTGCAGACAGTATGGCTTAGTTGTTAAAGGCACTGAACTGCAAGCCAGGAGACCTGGAGGCATGAAGACCTGAGTTTGAATCTCATGAACCCCAACTTGTGTATGGTGTGATCCTGAGCAAGTCACTTAAAATGTGTGTGTGCAGTTATCAGTGACCACTTGATTTTTGCACGCATGCCACATGCATGCAGTCTTTCCCAATTTAACATAAAAATCATGGTTTCTCAGCAGTAGCACTACCGTTTGTGATGCCAGTGACTCCAGTTCAGTAGCGAGCCTGGGCTACTGGAGGGTTGGCCGGGGGAGAGGGATTGAGCGCCCGACAGGCCACTGTCCCTCTCTGGGGAGGGGTGGGCTGCATTCCCCACTGTTATACTGCCACTACCTGGGTGACCACTGGTGGTGACAATTTGGTGGGGGAATCCAACAGCAGGGGAAGGGCTGGCATTGGCTGGGGACCTGAGCAGAGACATATCTCAGTGTGCCCCATTCTCATTGGTCCTCCCTAGACTGCTGTTGCCAGATGGGGGCAGGAATGAACAAGGAAAATACCCCACAAGTTATGCATGTATATGGGCCTTGATGTCGGGTGACTGAGGAGAAGCCAGGGGAAGCAGCACAAAGCCCATACCCTCACTGAAGGTAGAAGGGGAAGGGGCACTTCTCCACCCTAACCAGAGGGTAAACTGGAGGGCTTAAGTGATGGAGAGTGGGGTACTCATCTGGGCATGTGACCCCAATCCTCCCATCACCAGGGCATAGTGGGAACCCAAAGAAAGGGGCAGCTGTGGTGCTAAGAGGAGCATAAAAGCATAGGTAAAAAAAATCATGGTTTCCACACTTGTTTGTTGCACACATGCCATATGCATGCAATCGGTTTCAGTTTAACATTTAAATCATAACTGCAGCATGCATATCACTTAAGTAGTTTTATGTGTGCAGCATGAGAACAATTCATATAATTATTTCTGTAAGGGAAGTTACAAATTCCAACACAACCCTTAATAACTGGTGTCTAGTGCCCCCCTTGCCCACTGAACGCTGGCCACAATGTTTTTTTTATAACTGAATGAAATCCCTGGTGTCTAGTGGTCCTCCCATTCCTGCCAATCACTGTCCCCAATGTAAAATTATAAATACATTTATATACTAATACACCAGGCACAGGCAGGGAAGTTTGTGTGCGAAGTGTGGAATTTCTCCTGCACATCACACACAAACTCCCACACTTTGCGTTCGATCCAGTGCTCCATGAATTGGTAAATTTCATGAATTGCACTCCATGAATTGAGCACAATTTGCAAAATATTTTGCAGAGTGAATTTTTCAGACTTGGCATATCACTAACCAGAGGGCAGGGAGCTCATAATAAGATAACAGTGCAAATTTGAGAGAAAAACTGAATAAGCAGAAGAAACAAACTATATGTGATTGTTGATTGTTGGAATATACTCCTTGAGCCATGATACTTTTTGTAATGGAATGTATATGCCTGTACCATGTACTTTCAATAAAAATATATTCACAAAAAAAAAACTATTTATATTTACCACCTATGTTTTCTAGATACCTTTCATCTCTATTTCTTTTTTTTTTTGAATTAATATACTTTGTTGAATGTTTGTCAAACTACATACAGTACAGAACAGGACAAAATAAAATAAAGCAGGTAATATCGTATAATAGACAGTATATAAACAAACATCATACAGACAATACACAAAAAAGAAAAAAATAAAGTAACAAAGATAACCACCTCTCACCTCTTCACCAGCCACCCTCACAACTTCAGATTGGCTATCACAGTGGGAAAGAGGGACATGCAAAAAAAGCAAGTCAACACATGTATACATGACAGAGCAGTATGAGAGGATATGTTAAGGTCTGTATTGGGCCTTGTCAGGATCAGAGGCAGGCAAAGTGACCACAATCTGTTACGCAGAGCAATTCATGTATTAAGCAGAATCCACAGTGTAATCTGCAATGTAAAGCGGAGTACTTTGCCTTCTAATTATGATCACAAAATCCATTGGAGGCACTGACCGCGTTACACCGCCTTTCTCTGGTCACTTCTACACCAATTTTATCACGAAGTACATTGATTTTAATGCCCGCGTACTATGATGAGTGAGCTCTAAGGTGAATTTTGCAGTGATTCATGGGATTGCAGGTCACATGGGCTGTATATTGTTCTGGACAGTCTCATTTCTGCGTAGTGTGTGTAGTGGTAGCTGGAGACAGTTTGCTCTCCAAGCTCTGAGTTTCAAACCCTCTAAAAACCATTCAAATAGCCTTTCTGAGCCATTTTGTTTGCTCAAAATTTAGTACATCGATTGTAGGAAACCCTCCTATGCTCATGTCATCGAGTATTTATTGTTTTTGTGTGGATTTTGAATGTTAATTTAGAACATTCAGGGTCAGATATTCAAAACTTTGTGCTGAGCGCAAACCTTTTGAGCAGATTTAGCACAGGATTAGCACGGGTTTGCTATATTCAAAAGACCAAATAGCACGCGCAAACTGCATTAGCGCCAGATAAAATCATAATGTATGCAAGGGGCAAACTGAGGGTGTGTGTACATGAATACAGGTGCAATGCTATATTCAGCAACTAGTGCCATGCACAGTGGTTTTGCATGACTTAACACGACACTTAGCGCGGTGCACATTACTGCCCAGGAAAAGGTAGTCTTAACCTTGGGCAATCAGCTTTGCAGGATATTTTGGCTTTGCATGGCTTTTGTGACACATAGACAAAGCCATACATAGATGAAACATGCTGCTCACTGATGGCATCACAATGATGCCATCATCTGCCTCCAGTCCTAGCCATGCCAGGCAGTAAGTGGTGACCCTGCTGCCAGTGGACAGCATGGCAGGGTGGCCATACAGCACACACCTGTGGACCACTCTTCTGTGGACACCAACAGATGCCAGCACACACATGCTGCACTGTGGGCATGGAGGATATTGAGGGAGAGTGTAGGGGTGGCCAGGTTGTGCCACAGACTAGGTGTGGCCACAAGGCTGGGACACATCACACAGTGCACATGGGCTAGTACTGGGAATACCCCAACACCAGTGTGCCTTTCTGATAAAACATGCCCCCCCGGTCACATACCACACAGCTGTACAACTGCCACAGCACACAAAGCCGGACATTTACATGTCACTGTGAGCATCCCATGCCAGAGGTGCAGCAGCTGTAGGTCACACAACAGCGTAACAGTAATGTCCACTGTCAGTAAACACCTGCATGTTGGACCTGTCACTGTGTATAGTGCAGTCATCAGTACTGCCCTACACACCACAGGCAGTGTTGTGTCCACACACTACTGGCCCCCTTGCTACTGTAGTGTCTGCTGTGCACTGTAGCATGACCTTCAGTGTGACAGTTGCATGCAGCACCACCACCATCTGTGCCTATGCTGTGTTGTCCCCTGGTACAAAATTCTATGCTATGCTGTACTGTTTACATGTAGCCTACAGCTATCATTATGCACTGCCAGACTGACCTACAGGTGGAGCTGCGGTCGGACCTGGCCAGCCCCTGTACTTCCAGACTGACCTACAGATGGAGCTGTGGGACCCTGCAGTAATGCTGGGAAAACACATGCGAATCAGGGCATAATGAGAAGCTAATCTGGATGTTTGCCTAGGTACTACCTAAGTAGGCTCATTTGCATGTCACTTTTGAATATGGCAAAGTTTAGTGCCAGGCAAATGTTTTTGCATTGGGCTAACGTTTTAGCTCCATGTTAAACCTGTGCAAATGTGTTAGTGCTGCGCAAACAGTTCAGGGAATATTATACAGTTTTGAACACTGTACTTTCACATGCGCTGCTGCCTTCAGCTGTACTGGGTCCACACTTTTGCTGGCACACACATTGGCCACATAGTTCACCTCTATCTACCTTCATGTCACTGTGCACTGTGTTGCTGTTGTGGTTCGCACTTCCTGGTTGTTATATTCAGAGCTGTCTTATTCCAGGGCTAAGTTTGCCCTACACTTCCAGCCCAGTTTGCCTGGCCTCATTCCCATGCTATATTCAGAAGCTGTTTGCCCCCAGCTATTCCTTTTCAATATAGCTTGCTTTGTGCTCCCAGCTAAGTTTGCCCACCAGAGCAGTGTTAATTTAACCCTGGGGCAAAGTTCTGAATATCTGGCCCTGAGTCTGTGTACTGACAGACACTGTAGAAGTGTGCTTGGGGGAGGGGCGTATCTGTGATGGAGATAGATTAACTGGAGAAAGGCAGTCTTTCTGTTTTGGTTATATTTTTCTTGTATAACTGTGTTCATGTACACACAGTAATATTTTCAGTAATTTTTACATTTTTTTGCTGATTGTTGTGGTGCAGTGCATAATTTCAGTTTGTTAAAAAGATTTAGTTATATTACTGAAGTGTTCAATTTACTGCGCATTACCTGTAGTGTGTGTGTGAGTGTGTGTACGATGCATGCCATCAAGTCAGACACATTTTATTGTGCCACACTGTAATTGCAGCACTGTGAACCTGTTATCTGTCTGCTTAATTTTGTACTGCTTTGTAGTATCTTGGTAGTGGACTGTTACTGCAGTGCACTGGCCCCCTTCCCAAATGGTAAAAGGTATTCTTTTCCAACTTTGGATTTGTGAGCGCTGGTTAAGGTGTTGTTGTGCCTTTGTGTCTGCATCTCTTGAGTGTGCAGTGCAACCCTAATCTGTCTGTGAGTTTGCATCTGTTTAGTGCCCAATCTCCTTCTGCAAGCCACAGTTGTTGTTTTTTGGCTTCCCATCCACCCCAAACTGAAAGTTCATAAATCTAAATTTGTTTAGAATTTTTTTGGTGATCCCAAAAAATGCATGCAAAGAGACGTGTGAGCAAAGCTGTTTCTGGCCATGGCACTGCTGCCAGTGGCAAGATTGGCAATGGGCATGGTTGTATGCAGACGTGCAGAGCTGTTGTCAGTAGAGTTATTTCTCTGTCAATGTTTTGTACAGCTCCATCTGTTGCTTCACTGATAGTTAGAGGAGATAATGTTGTCCCTGCTGGTGGTGTTAGTGCAGTTGCTGCTGGCATGAGTATTGCTGCCCCAAGTTCCACTTCTGATCAGTTAACCATTTTAGAAAATATAGTTGAGTCTAAAGCTGTGACTGACAGTGTAGATGATGTCATACTCCCCAGCATCCCCATGGTAGTTGAACATGATTCTGATCCTGAAGACGATGACTCACAGTTTCACATTTCCAGCATTGTTGAGGTCATGCCTTTGCCATCCAATGATTCAAAGTGTGGCACAAAAATATCGGGTGATGATAATGATGCTGTGGTTGGAACATGTTCTCCACAGGACAGCATCCAAGCTAAAACTGTGGATGTGGATAATGAATATGATGATGATGTCAGTGACCCCAGTTGGGAACCGGAGAAAAAGAAAATCAAGGTGGCTGTGTCTGGGTCTGTTGCTGTTAAATCCCCCCCCTCAAAAAAAGTTGTGATGTAGTGGTTCCTGTTGATGATGATGATGACGATGATGATGACCCAGTAATAAACTGTTGCTTGGAAGGAAACAGTAATTATCCCTATTCATAAAGGGGGTAGTTATAGTGAGATGGATAATTGTAAGCCAGTCTCTTTGCTGTCACTCTTGGGCAAGTTACTGGAGAAAATTGTTAACCAGCAGCTTGCAGATTATTTACTTCTGGGTGGTCTTTGGTCTCCTGAGCAGCATGGATTTCGAAGGTAACATGGTACAGGTACTGCCTTGGCCAGGTTCACGGACCACATCAGTGGAGCAATGGATAGGGGTGAGCTCACTGGTGCTGTGTTCGTGGACCTGTCTAAGGCATTAGATCTCATTGATCAATCCTTGCTGCTCGGGAGGTTCAAACACTTGGGTGTAACAGAATTTCCAATGGATTGGTTTAGAAGTTATTTAACAGATAGATTGTTATGTGTGAAATATAGGGGAGTGTTAACAAGTAGTAAAAAATGGAGCTGGGTGTTCCCCAGGGATCTATCCTGGGGCCCCTCTTATTTTCACTGTTTGTGGATGAATTACCGGCACTTTTTCATAACACAAATATACTGATGTATGCAGATGATATTATTTTGTATAGTAGTTCTGCTTCTGTTGAAAATTTAAATCAAGATTTGGGTGATGATTTTTATAAACTGAGCCTCTGGTTGAAAAATCAACACTTACAGTTAAATAGTAAGAAAACTAAGAGTATGCCGTTTTGTTTCTAAGCCTAAATTGGTAAATAAACCATCTTTATCTATATTTGATCTGAATGGTGAGTTACTGGAAGAAGTAATTCAGTTTAGCTAGTTGGGTATAGTATTAGATTCAAATTTGACTTTCTCAGTACATATTAAACAATCCTGTAAAAAGGTTAATCAGAAATCAGGTGCACTCTTTAGATCCCAAAATTGCCTGATGTTGCAGGATCGTACAGCTATTGCTAGAAGTGTACAACTACCAACTAGGAATTATAATTCATTTCTTTTTTCTAATATCACAAAAGCAGATCTATCATTATTAACTACTACATTTCATAGGATATGTAGGTTTGTACTTAAAAGTACCATATCAGACTCATCACTGTTTATTGTATCAGTTAATTGATTGGCTTCCTCCAAAGTTTAACATTGAGTATAATTTAAATTGTCTTACGGATAATGTTATGAGACAAAAGATCAAATCCCCTTTATATTTGTTTTATCAATTTAAGGAGATAGAAAGATCTTTGAGATCAACTACAACTGTTAAGTTAGTGATTCCAGAAAGGAAAACTAAAATGGGAGAGAGTTCCTTTTCATTTATGGCAGCAAAATATTGGAATGGCCTGCCTCCAACCTTTTCTGAAGACATTAGTCATGCGTTTTTTAAATCTAGGTTAAAACAATACTATAGGGCCTGGATATTCAAACTGCGCTCAAAACTGGTGCAACAGTAGGAGCAAGCGCAAACCAGTTGCGCAAATGCGCAACAGGTGCGATATTCAAACATGGAGCAGAGCAAATAGCGCAAGCAACCAACGTCTGAATATCACACATACTGCGCCATCGCGCAACCAGGAAGGAGAAGCTGAGCCAAAATGTTGCGCTATGGCGCAACCATGGAAGCTCAGCTGAGCATTCCAGACAAGCATAGCGCAAGCACAGTCCTCCCCAGAGCAATGGAATTGCATTCAGGGAGGCAGGCTGGGGCCCACCGCCAGCCATGCCACACATGGCACAGGAACACACTGCAGAACTCACACCACACCGCACACCCCAAGCACAGCATCACTGGGGTGGGACGATGATCCACTGCCCATGGGGACAAGCCAACAAAGCATAGCAGAGCCCTGACACCCCAGCACAACCACTGGCAGGCAGAGAGTGCCACACACAGGGGTTGACAACCACAGTGCACATCAGCCCCCGTATGCACAGCACACCCTGCACCATGACCCCAAGACACCACCCGTGCAGTGACTGGCACTGCAGGAAACACCATGCATCCCCGGCACACGCCAACCCCCGTGCTGCAGAGAAGCACAGGCTAGACTCCACCCCAGCACCCGTGCACGGTGGTGGCAGATGGCAAGACCAACAGAAAGTCAATTCCATGCTGGAGATACCTCCCCGCGCACACACACACACACACACACACACACACACGCGGACCATACCACCCCAGATGGCATGCACACCACTGCAACTGAGCACCCATAGCCAGCTGCAAATCAGAGACCAACACAGTATTCATATCAAAATATAAAGGTATATTTAAAGTTTCAAATACTAAATAACCAAAACCATAAACAACAACTATTTACAAGGGGGGATGGGTACAAGGTAGGGGTGTTCAAGGGGTAGGGATGAACAACTGGGAGAGGGAAGGCAGGGTGGTAGGGATGGGAGAAGTGAAAGGGGATGTGCCCCTAAGGCCCAGCTGGCTGGTCATCCTCTGCCTGGTGCTGCACTGTCCGGTGACGCTCCCTCCGCAGGCCATGGCACCTGATTGACTGAAGGATGGCCTGGTTCTCAATGGCCACCTGTGTCAGGCCCCGAATGTCATGCCGAATCCCCCGGAGAACCTCGAGGCCTAGGAAAATGGGAACACAGTCAATGGCTGTGACTGACCACAACCCTGAACACCACCCAACCTGCAAGCCATATAGCCCAATGTCCCGCACCTGTGATGGCATGCACCCACCACAGTGAACATGCACATGGCCATCACAAACAGGCGGCACCAGCTATGCGCACCACCGCCCACACACACTGCCCACGTCAATCACAGTACAAACTAGGCTGGCAAGTGATGTGGCAACGTGGTGCGATGCCAGTTACACAGCTATGTGCCCAGTGCATGCCTGGACCACCAGTGATGCATACACAGACGTGCCGTGATACTTCACTGTGATGCAGGTCACCTGTGTCATGCCGACATACATGGATACATAGACAGTGTCGGCAGATAAGGGCCTATGGGACACCCAGTCTGTCCATTTGACCTTGTAAGTTCACTCTGTTGTCCTACAAGTCCGTTCCCCCTTACCCCTGACCTCCAGAATTCCTTTATGGCCAACCCATGCATTCATAAATCCCGTGACCAAGTCAGCCCCCACCACTTCCTCTGGCAGGGTGTTCCACTTGTCCACCACCCATTCTGTGAAGAAATACTTTCCATGTTTCCTCTGATAGTCCCCCTCCAACTTCATCCCATGCCCTCTAGTCCTGGAACATCCTTTACGCTTAAAATATTGTTTTCCTGCACTCTGTCCCCCTGTAAGATACTTGTATGTCCTCATCATATCCCACACCCTCCTCCTCCAGGAGTACATGTTCAATTCCGTCAACCTGTCTGCATAGGACTTGTGATGCAATCCATGCATCATCCATGTCGCCTCCTCTGAACCCTCTCCACCCAGTCCATGTCCATACGTAGGTATGGTCTCCGGAACTGTACACTGTACTCCAGTGTGGGGACTCACTAGTGTTTTGTATAGTGGAATTATGACCTCCCCATTGGTTGTGTCCCGCATGGCTGGTGGTCTTGCCCCCCCAGCATGCAATAGCATCCATGAAGTAATGATACTCACTCCTCCAGCAGCTGGGTCTGATGCTGCTGCTGCGCTGCTGCTGTTGCTGGGGCACAACACCCCCGGCACCGGGCCCTGGCATGGCCCACGCCACCCTGGCCCTGTGTCCTCACAATCTGGCCTGTGGGAGACATATGTTGAGACAAACATCAGTGTGACTCAAAAGCAGAGTGCCCCTGCCCCAGTGAGAGTGCCTGCCCACACAGCCATAACCATCCATCGCACAGCTGCACACACTGACACACCTATGCACAGCCACCCAAGCACACACACACCCTACAGAGAATATAGGTGCATAGATGGTACACTCACCTGGCCTAGGCACCACGCCCCGCCTGGCACATGAACGCAGCCGCGCAAGAGTTCCGCTCCCTCCGGAGGTCACTGTACCGGTGCCGCACTGCTCAGCAGACCGGCCCGCCAGTGACCTCCACCAGATCAGTGGCCACTTGCTGCCACACGTGGGTCCCTAGGCATGGTGAGGGGCCTCACCATACAGTGCCTCACAGTGGGGCTCCACCAGGGCCACCAGGTTGGCCACTTCAAGCTGGCTCAGGACACCGCCTCCTCCCTAGCCATGGCACCAACTTTACAGCAGGCAATATGGCGCCCCGCTGCGCCGTAACCCCACGTGGAGTTGTTGCAATAGACCACCACAGGCTCCAATCGCACTGTTCGAACAGCGCCGTCACTTTACATGGCGCTGTCACCGAGACAGCGCAATAGGGACGTACACATGGCATGCCAACAGCGCCAGGGGTCAGAGGGCATACACAAGGTCACGGCAATGACGCAAGGCTACGCACAGTGCCATGGGATGTATAGGCATCCTGCGTGACTGCCAAGCTGAGCACCAGTGCCACAGTGGACTATCGCGCAGTAGTGCCACAGCGCCATATAGTGCCCAGTGCTGTAGCGCCACTGGCACAATGGTGGCCATGGCCTGAATCGCCTATCGCGCTCATCAGGTCTGCAGCGCGATAGACGCATGCGTAAGCTGTCTGGTCATGTGCAATGCGGTGTGGCGCGCAGCCACAAACCTGCGCCATTGGCTCAACCGGACCTTCCGTATTGCGCAAAGCGCAAATACGCGATATTCAGCCGACATATGCAAATCATCTGATCAGCCATTCAAAGGCGCAGTGGCGCGATTAGCATGTCATTAAAGTTGAGCCACACCTCATTTGCATGTGTTGCGCTATAAAAATGCGACTGTGGGTTGTGCTGGCCAGATTTGGTTACTGCAGGTGAGAGGTGAGTTACATGCTGTGATGCTCAGGACAATGCTCATGGGCAGGGGTGCCAGAGGATGATAAAGGCTGGGGGGCTGAGCATGAAAGGGCATTAGAAAGGGACAAAGGCACCCTTTCTATCAGTATCTGCCATGCGGAGAGGAAGCGGGGGCTTCTGCACCCCCGGGCCGGCAGCTATGCTCATGGGGAAATGCTGTCGACTGCACAGTGACAGGTGTCCACTTCCACCCATACAGATCACCATGACTGACCAGAGCCAAGCTGAGGGTGTGGACGGCGGGCGTAGGAGGAGGCCGAACTTCACCACGGCAGAGACAGAGGCCCTCTTCCAGGCCTACCTGGAGGATGAGCCACTATTGAGTGGGCGGAGGGCACCTCAGGGCGTGCAGCTGCATGGGAGGGTAGCTCGGGCCGTCAACCTGCGGAAGCCACCAGCGCTCCGTGCAGGAATGCAGGAAGAAGATGGGGACTGACCGCAGGAGGCTGAAGGAGAAGGTGGCAGCCTTCAGGGTGGCATCGCTGGCACTGGTGGGGCCCACCAGTGGTGTTGCAGCTGACCTCTACAGAGGAGACACTGGTCGCGCCATGCAGCCGAGTGCCATTGCGGGCGCATTCCAGAGGATTCCAGACAGGTGGAAGCCCATCACTGCACGGTATGACATGGTGATGTTGTTGGGGGCTGTTGTTCACATGCACTCACATGTACTCTCTTTCTGTTACAGATCCTGTTCGTCTGCAGGAGACGGTGGTGGTGGTGGGTCCAGACAGTGAGGCAGACCTGCTGGACATGGAGGAGGGACCATCCACCTCCGCCACCAGCCTGCAGACACTGCAGCATGCTGCGCTGGGCCAACAACTCCGGTGTCAGTGATACGGGTGCAGGGTGCACAGCCTGTGTCACAGCAGTCTGGCATGCAGGTATGCCAGCATGCTGTGCCTATGGCAGTGGCACGCACCTGCACCATTGATGATAGCAGGCCTGCAAGGGCAGTGATAGTGTGTGTCCCATGACGGACACATGGCAGGCCAGCACATGCCCCTGGGCCTTCCTGGTTCACACCTGTACCAGCATGCTGGCACAGTCCCAGGCTGTGCCTGTCAGCACCGTGGGGCAGCACCGTGGCTGTGCAGGTGTCTGGCACTGTTGTCAGCATGGAGGTGGAACAGGTGGACCTGGGGCTCAGCAGTTGGAGGCAGCAGCAGCAGTTGCACACCAGGTCTGGGGGTACAGTGTCAAGCAGTGGCACATGTCCACCGCCCTTTGATCCACCCATACCTGGTCCTGGCAAACAGCGCCCACCCTCAAGGGGTGCTGTGCACCAGGACCATCCACACCCCGGGAGTCACGATGCCATTGGGGCACAGTACCCATTGACGCGCACCCGCCTGCTGCAGGACTCGTACAGCTGCAGGGGCGGGTTGCAAGGTCCGTGGGAGGCACTGTCTGTGTCCGTGGAGTGGCATAGCAGGGAGTGTGCTCGGACAGCCGAGCTGGTCCTTATGCGGACGGATGTGACCGCTGCCATTGACAGGCTGACCCAGGCAGTGGTCTCTGTCGCGGACGCATTGGCCACACTGTCAGGTGCCCCTGTACCACACACCCCACACAGTGCGCTCTCCACTCCCCATTCCCGGCATCGTGCGACACCAGGCCTGTCGACACCGGGTTCTGCTGTGGGCATCCCGAGCACCCCTGGTGCAAGTTTGTTTGGCAGGATGCAGACCCCTGTGCGAGCAAGGTCGCATTCGTGCAGTGGGACCCCTGGTGGTGCACCAGCGCCACCCGATGTGGCCCCTGCTCAGCCTGCCAGTGCTGCTGGGCCACGGCGGGGCCGCCCACGCATCTGTGGTGGCCGTGGGACAGTGCTACCTGACTGAACTGTCTCCCAGTGCAGGCTCTGTCTGGTGCTGCCCTGTGTGCAATGTGTGTCATGGTGGGCAGTGCACTGCTGGGTGCTCTGCTCACCAGCTGACACACGGACCACCTGCACACTCTCCCAACTGCTGTCCACAGGTGCATGTGCATGATGATGCCTGCATTGCACTGTACACCAAGGTGCAAGGGTGCCCAGGTCCTGACACACGACATGGACAGTCCAGGTGGTGGGGTGGTTGGTGGTGCTGTGTGTTGGCAATGTCATTTCCGCAGTGCTGTGCTGCTGCCCATGATGCTGCCTGGTGTGTGTGTGTGTGTCCATATGAGTGCTCACCCTCTCTGATGGTGTGTTGGTATGCCTGGAACCTTCAACTCCTGACCTTCATGCACTGTGTTCCCTGTGTGCCTGTGGTTTGCGCATGGACAGTGTTGCCTCACATGTCCCCTTGACTTACCTGTGTTGGGCGGAGTGCTCTTCTGCAATGGTGTCCCGTGCAGCTGGGCCTGCCGGGTCAGTCGGGGTCCCTCCATCCTAGGGGGGGCTGCTCATCACCCACATCACCGGCGCCACTGGCGTCCCCATCGCTGTCCCCCTCTTGGACCTGTACGGCTATCCCATGGTCTTTGGCCATGTTGTGCAGGATGCAACAGGCCAGGAATATCCCACAGGCCTTTTGGGGGCTGTACTGTAGGACTCCGCCGGAGGTGTCCAGGCATCGGAAGCGTGCCTTGAGCATCCCAAACACCCGCTCTATGATGTTACGTGTTGCGGCATGTGCCTCATTGAAACCTAGCTGCGCTGGGGTCATGGGGCGCCGGTATGGTGTGAGCAGCCAGGGACGGAGTGGGTATCCGCAGTCACCTGTGTGGAGATAGTGGAGATCAGTGTCATGTCAGGTCAATATTGCCCATATCCTTGTGTGCCACTACCATGGCACCTGTGTCATTCCACCCTTGCACAGAGTTTGCATTCCATACATGTGTACTCACCCACTAGATGACCCGTGGGATGTTCCACTCTCGAATCGATGGCACAGTGCAGACTGGTGCCATATGAAGGCATCATGTGCTCCGCCCAGGGTGTGGCACAGACATTGATAATGCGCCCAGTGGCATCACACACCACCTGGCAGTTGACACTGGAAAAGCCCTTCGGTTCTGGAAGCCTGGCCGCTGGGCCAGGTGGCATGCGAATGGCCACATGGGTGCAGTCTATGGCCCCCAGCACGCCAGGCATATGTGCTACCCTGTGGAACTCCTGCATGTTTGTTGTACGCCTGCCGCTGTGCTGGGGAAATGGATGTACCTGCAGCATGAGGCAGCAGTGCGCTGAGGAATTGGGTGAGGATGCGTGACATGGCCGACTGTGTACGCCTTGGTGTCCCCTGTCGCTTGAAGGTGCCCGTGGCTTAGCAGGCACATGCAGGCTGTCACCTTGGTCTCCACGGACAGAGCATGACCTCCGTGAGGGTGCCTGCATCACATCACATCACTGCACAGCTCGCAGAGCTGTCTCAGTATTGCTCTGTTCAGGCGGTACCGCCACCACCGACGCCTGTGTACAGCTCAAGCTGATGCGGCACGATACCGCCTGTCGGGGCATACCGCTGACTGGCCCCTCCGCGCCACGCCCCCTGCAGCATGGTGTCTCACCCCTCATTACAGCTTCCATGTGGGAAGCTGACACTGTCCATCTCCTGGCTTCTGCCCCCAGCTGCTGTTCCTGTGTTACCTGCTGCCCCCACTGCCGCTTCCACTGCACCGGCACCCCCACTGGCCTCTCTGTCCTCCTGGACCCACTGTCCCTCTCTGCCCTTCCAGCTCCTGTCTCTCTCTCTCTCTCTCTCTGTCTCTCTCCCCAGTTTAGGCCTGCTAGAGTTCTTGCGCCTTCCTTGACTCTTTTGGCTCAAATCCGGTACTGCGCAACTTCGGCTGAGCCACTCTTGCGCATTGCGCAGTGTTCGATGAGCGCATGCGCACTTTATGCATGGACCCACCTCTCGCGTTGCGCATGCCTTCATTTCCATTGGGCTGTTGCTCAGCATGTTGCTGGTGGCGAACCGGCCCTTCTGAATATTGCAGAATGGCGCATTTTTGGAGTTGCGCACGCGCAACCCTGTTGCGCATGGCGCAACCCTTTTGAATATCTGGGCCAATGAGTACAGTGCAATGTGAGTGTTACTAAGTTATAATGGTAATTGTTGTTGTAATGCACTGATGTTTAGTAAGGTAGTGTTATGAATTGTTTGTAATACTGTATTGTATTTGTTGCAATTTTTGTATTGTATTTATTATTGTAATTGTAATACCTAGACATATTGTCCCGGGTCGTGTCTGAAAAAGAGCCTTGGCTCATGACACTTACCCGGTAAACAAAAGCTGAAATAAATAAATAAAATAAAATCGTAGGTAGTCATGGTAGTCATTCGAAGTCCAAGTGTGTCCAGCAAGAGAAATTATGTAGTACACTCCCCATTTCTGCGGTTAAAAAAAGAGTCCAATACGCAGCATCAGGGACATGTTAAAAGTAGGGGATCACAATCCCTTGTTTGGGATTTTTTTGTCCAAGATGCAAATGATGACTCAGTTGCAATCTGCCAGGTTTGTCGTGTGTGTGAGTTGAGGTAAAAAGGGGAGTCATCTGGGCATGGGTGGCCAGCAAACACATCTTAAGAACAGGCACATGGAACTGTGGGCTTGGCACCAGAGAGCAGCTAATGCCATAGCTGGGCGTCTACCCTCGTCATCAACCTTATCGAGCATGTTATTGCCTTCTATGAGTGTAAGACCAAGTAGCAATGTCTGTAGAAGCATTGAAATAACACCAGAAGATTGCTACAGGTGTGATGAAGAGGAGGATTACGATTTAGAAATATTGTCGAGTGGTGGTCAGAATTACAGCAGTGGTGTTGTTCTATGCAGTATGCTTCATGAACTACACTGGCTGCCAGTGCAGTGGAGAATCACCTTCACGGTTGCGTTGCTGACCTACAAGGCCCGACACAAACAGGGACTACATTATTTGCAAGACCTTCTTTGTCCCTACCACCCTCACCACTTACTTTGTTCTGCTGATGAGTGATTGCTGGAGGTTTCCAGGATCTGTTTGGAGACCTCAGGGACCAGAGCATTTGCTTTTGTGGCCCAACCCTGTTGAACTCTCTACCTCGTCAGGTGAGAGAGTGCCTGTCCATCGAGTCCTTTAAGGCTGCACTGAAGACCCATTTGTTTGAACTGGCATTTTCTGATTTGATGTGATTTTAATCTGAATGTGGAATTTTATGAATTAGGATTTTAACCTGTAATGTTTTGTGATATACTGTACAGGCGCTTTTGTTTTAGAAAAGCTCTTCTTATAAATAAAGATGACTTGACTTGACTAGAGCAAATGGTACATCAACCCCTGTGCTTAAAATGGGGAAAATAACTTTATTTGTGGACTTGTCACCTGTGCACCCCTCTTCATCACACATCCGCACCCCACCACCGGCCATTCGCAGAGCAGAGCCATTTGGCACACCCCGTGCAAAACATGTAACAACAAGTCAGTCCACACTGCAGAGTGTTTTTGCCCATAACCTGAAGTACTGTACCCACCCAATCTTGCAGTGTCACGTGAACTTAATGCTGCTGTAGCTGAAATGCTGGCAACTGATCTTTTGCCTTTCTCTTTCACGGAGAATTCAGGATTCTGGCTGTTTGCGGCATGTGTCTGTCTGAAATGGAAAGTCTCTTCCAGGACATACTTTTCCACCTGTGCTGTCCCTGGGTAATACTGGATCGTGGCCAATTCTGTAAGACATGCCCATCAACATTCCTCCTCACCATTCATCCATTTAAGTGTGGATATGTAGACAAGTGGCAAAATGGCTGGGAGTTCATATTTGTGTATTACTGCACGTAGGGCTCAGGTGCCGGGGGTTGTTTGTGCTGGTGGTAGTGGGAATAATCAGTGTAGTAAGGCAGACTGTCATGGTAGCAACCTTCTGGGAATTCAACAGCATGCAGTGCTTGCAATGTGCAGTGTGGCCTGTTCCCACACTGGTGAAAACATGATGGACTTGCTACTAACCGAAACCGACGAGTGACTGAACCCCTGTCCCTGTGAGCTGGATTTATGGCAAGTGACAATGACTCAAATGTGATTAAATGCATCATGAATGGTGGCTTTGTTCAAGTTCCATGCATGGCCCACTGTTTAAATCTGGAGGTCCAAGAGTTTCTGAAGCACCCTGATATAAAGGAAATGTTGACAGTTGCACACCATATCTGTTTTCACTTTTCATGCTCTGCAAAACTCTGTGGCAAACTTCGGCAGCTGCAGATCCAAAACAGTCTCCCACAGCACCGCCTCAAGCTGTAAGTTGTCACATAGAAACATAGGCCCAGATATTCAAACTGTGCCAGCTTGTGGAGCAAGCCTGTATGCCGCTTCATAAAATAGTTACAAGTAGGGGTACAGGCTTTTATATTCAACGAGTTGCACTATGGCGCAATTGCTTTGAATATCACCCCCTGGCCACCCCCACTGTGCATGGTGCAGTGGAACTGCACCAGCGCAAGTGGTCAGAATGGAACATTGAGATGCAGTGGAGCAAGTTCCATTGCGCCATGCACAGCACCTGCAATATTCAAAGGGTGACATGCAAATAGGGCCATAATTTATGCAAGGCGCACAGGGGGCCATTTGCATCTGATTACGGCCCATTTGCATGCCATTAGCATGCAGGTGCACCGATCCCCGTCGACTTGTGCCTGGCGCCCTGCCAGGCAGCGGCCGTCGGGGACTGACACCCCCTGCAGCCCGATCTTGGGACGTCCCGTATGGGACGATGAATGTCTCCTATCCCTGGTGGTCCAGTGGACCGCAATTAGCCCGATCGTGGTCATAACAGTAGTCCCCCCCCGATTAGCCCGATCGCAGGCATTACTGTAACACCCCCCCTCATTAGCCTGATCGTGGGCATAACGGTATCCCCCGATTAGCCTGATCACGGCATTACTGTAACACACACCCCAGTAGCCTGATCGTGGGCATCAGTATCCCCCAAAGTCCAATATCCTGGTGGTCCAGTGGACCCGCAGAACCCGATTAGGAGGCATTCCTCACCCCAAGTCGAAATCCTGGTGATCTAGTGGACCCCCACCATCCCACGGAGCCCCACCACCTCCCCCCTTGAATTCATTCACATATCTGGACTGACTAGTACAGTATGGGCTGTATGCCCATTGGCTCATACTCTGAACCAATGGCGTGCAGCCACTCAAGCTGTCAGTCGGTAGGCGGGTGGGTGCTGCCACCCGCTGGCTGACGGGGGGAGCAGGGTGGTGGGGCTCCGTGGCGGGTGGGGGTGGGGGTCCTCTAGATAACCAGGATTTTAGACTTGGGGTGAGGAAGCAGCCGCGATCGGCCTCCGTGCAGTTCACTGGACCACCAGGATATTGGACTTGGGGGATACTGATGCCCGCGATCGGGCTACTTGGGGAGTGTTACAGCAATGCCCGCGATCGGGCTACTCGGTGGGGGAACACTGTTATGCCCGCGATTGGCTACTTGGAGTGTACAGTTATGCCCATGATCGGGTAATCACGGTCCACTGGACCACCAGGGATATTGGACTTGGAGGGGGTACTGATGCCCATGATCGGGGCATGGGGGGGTGCTGCCAGGTGCGGCGGGAAGAGCCGATGGCCACCCACAGGTGGCAGCTGCTGTGTTGTGCCCTGTAATGCAGCAGCTCACCTCTGGGTGGCCCTCGACTTGTTCCTTTTTTTTTCTGCTCAACTTTGTTCAGGCGCAGGTAGGGTTGCGCCTGCATAACTCTGCATGGCCCAGGCTGAATATCAGGCTGTGCAGTTTATGCATGGGCACGCCCCCACTACCTGTGCCTGCATACATTACTGATGTGCCCTGGTACATCGGGATTTGTGTGGTGCACTTTTCCCTTTTAAATATCGCACCGGGGCTCATCAGTGGGTTGTGCATGGCGCAACACCCTTGCGCCATGCACAACCCTTTTGAATATCTGGGCCATAGAATTTGATGGCTGATAAGGACCGCTTGGCCCACCCAGTCTGCCCATTTAACTACCTAATGGATAAGCTGCAGATCCTAGTTAACCAACAGCCTACTTCTTCCTACCCCCACCTCCTAGAATTGCCTTATGACTGTCCCATGCATTCTTGAATTCCACCATTGTTTTTGAATACACAACCTCCTCCGGCAGGCTGTTCCATGCATCCACAACCCTGTCTGTGAAAAAATACTTCCCTACATTACCTCTGAGCCACCCCCCACCCATCTATCTTCAAATTGTGCCCCCTTGTTCTTGTACACCTCTTTTTCTGAAAGATGCTACCCTCTTGGACTTTGTTGATTCCCTTGAGGCACTTGAAAGTTTCTAGCATGTCCCATGTCTCCCTCCTTTCCTCAAGGCTATACATATTAGGCTCCTTAAGTCTCTCTTCTTATGTCTTCTGGTGCAGACCCTGTACCATTTTAGTTGCCTTCCTCTGGACTGCCTCCATCCTGTTTATATCTTTGTGGAGATTGGGTCTCCAGAACTACATGCAGTACTCCAGATGGGGTCTCACCAGCTGTCTGTACAGAGGGATAACAACTTCCTATTTTCTACTGGTGATGCCTCTCCCTATGCATCCCAGTATCCCCCCAGCCCTCCTTACTGCCCTCTCACATTGCTTGCCCACCTTTAGGTCATCTGATATGACTACCTCCAGGTCCCTTTCCATTTTTGTTGTTGTTAGTATCTCACCTCGATTGTGTACTCTTCCTCTGGGTTTTTGTTTCCCAGGTGCATTACCTTGCACATCTTAGCATTGAATCTAAGCTGCCATACATTTGACCAATCCTCCAACCTTGCCAAGTCCCTTCTCATCCTTTCCACCCCACCTTGTGTATCAATTCTGTTACAGATCTTTGTGTCACTTGCAAAGAGACACACTTTTCCATCCAGCCCCTCTGCAATGTCTCTTATAAAGACATTGAAGAGGACTGGTCCTAGTACTGAACCCTGTGGTACCCCACTAGTAACCCCCCTTTCTTCAGAGTGGACTCCATTTACTATTACCCTCTGTGTCCTGTACTCCAGCGAATTCTTTACCCAGGCTACCATCTTGGGACGTACTCCCAGGCTGGCTAACTTGTATATTAATCTTTTGTGTGGGACTGTGTCAAATGCCTTGTTAAAGTCTAGGTAGACCATGTCCACAGCCCCTCCCTGATCTAATACTTTGGTCACCCAGTCAAAGAAATCTATTAGATTCATCTGACATGACCTTCCTGCTGTGTATCCATGCTGCCTTGGGTCCTGTGCCCCTCTGGCCTCTAGGTACTCAACAATTCTTTCCTTCAGAAGTGATTTCATCATTTTCCCTATCACTGAGGTTAAACTAACAGGTCTATAGTTTCCTGCTTCTGCCCTGCTCCCACTTTTGTGAAGTGGAATAACATCTGCCATCCTCCAGTCCTCAGGTACCACCCCATCCTCCCATGATTTGTTAAACAGGGTAGTCAGTGGTGTCACTAGTTCTACCCTTAGTTCTTTTAGAATTCTGGGATGAATCACTTCAGGCCCCATTGCTTTGTCCACCTTCAATTTTAAGAGTTCTTTCAGAACCTTTTATTCTGTGAATGGGCTGGTATCAACCCCTGTATCCAGAGTGTTTCTATTGTTTGGTTTAGGTACCTCCCACTCTTCTTTTGTGAATACTGAGAAAAAATATTTGTTTAGCATCTCTTCCTTTTCACAGTCACCCTCTGCCCACCCCCTTCCCTTTATTAAGCCTCACTATCCCTCCCTTGGTTTTCCTTCACTCCCTGATGTACCTATAAAAGGTTTTATCCCCCTTCTTAACTGAGATTGCTGTCTTTTCCTTGGTTTGGGCCTTTGCTGTTCTGACTGCCTTCCAACCTTCCTTCTGCTTTAACTGATTCAATTCTCTGTCCTGCTCCTTCTGTGATTCCTTGTACTTCCTGAATGCTTTCTTTTTCTCTCGAACCTTCTCTGCCATCTCCTTTGAGAACAATAGTGGTTTCTTACATCATTTTTTTTGTTTATTTGCTTCACACAAAGGCTTGTTGCCTCTGTGGTGGCAGTTTTGATTATTCCCCATTGTTCTTCCACTCCTCCTTCCTCCCCATTTGCTAGTGCATTCCTTAGGCACTCACCCAATTTGGCAAAGTCAGCCTTCCTAAAGTCCAGTACCTTTGCCTTGTATGGCTTGACTCTACTGCTGTGTTTATCATGAACCATACTGTTCGATGGTCACTAGTTCCTAGATGGCTACCCACTTCTACATCTGTGATCCTCTCTCCATCTCCATTTGAGTGTACCAGGTATAAGATTGCTTCCTCTTGAGTGGGTTCCAATATTAGTTGTCTAAGGCATGCCCCCTGTAGGGCATCTAGAACAACCCCACTCTTAGAAGTGGCTGCTGCAACTGCACTCCAGTTGACTTCTGGCATATTCAGACCCCCCATCAGCAATATCTCCCCTTTTTCTGCCATTTTAAGGATACTTTCTATCATTTCCTTGTCCATTTCCTCCCCCTGAAATGGGGGTCTGTATACAACCCCTGTGTGGATTGTGGTGCCATTGCCTATCTCCAAATTGACCCACAGTGCTTCCTCTCCTCCCTGTTTACCTTTTTGTTCTGTTGCTTTGATTTCTTCCCTTATGTAGAGAGCTACTACTCCTCCTCCTCCTCCTTTACCCTCCCTGTCCCTCCTGTAGATAGTGTATCCTGGTATGTTTACATCCCAGTCATGGTTCTGTGTGTTCCATGTTTCTGTGACTGCCATGATATCCAGATGTTCCTCCTCCATCAAGGCCACTAATTCAGGAAGCCTGTTACCCAGACTATGGCCATTGGTACTCATTGCTCTCCATTTTTTGATGGCTTTAATTCTTGTAGCAACATCCCTGTCCTCATTGACTTTGCTTTCTCTATTTGCCCCTGTCCTGTCACGCGGTGGAACTCAACTTTATACATGGCAAAGAGGGTATATGAACAATACAAGCAATCTCTGAATATCTCATCATGCACACTAGCTGTGACACTTCTAGGACCTCCATGTCTCTCACGACTGAACAGTGGTGCCTCATGGACTCTGTTATAACAATTTTGAGGCCTTTTTGAACACGCTACACAGGCAGTGAGTGGCAAGTCTGCCTCCATCAGCCAATCAATTCCACTGATACAGGTGCTGAGGCAGACATTGCTGAATCTACAGCATAGCCTTGAGGGTTCTGGAGACTGTGCCAGCAGTGTGTTACTGAAACACACGCTGACAGTATTCAACCACAAATCGGCACATCTTGAGCATTCGGCAAAGTGATGAATTTGCAAAACCCACGATACAAATGTGGAATTGTGTCACTACTGGAGGGAGGGCCTGAAAAGGTTAAAAATGTCAGTGGGCAACTGGTGAGCTTGGTTCATGGGGCACAGAATTCACGTGACAAGATCAGCAGCCCTCAGCAGCATAACAAGGCTGAAGGTCAGTCTGGAGTAGTACCAAGCACGTCCAATAAGGCAGCAGCAGTTCCAGGTGGTCTGTCATCAAAACCGGTTGCCATTAACCCCCCTTTTTGGGGTGCTTTGTGCCAAGTCAGGATTTCTGACATCAATGAATCTGGAAAACAGGATGATGAGTCAACCACCTGACTTCTTGCAGCGGAGCAAATGGTTGACTCATATTTGGCTAAAACAGGCATCTGTCAGTAATTGATGATCCTCTTTTATACTGGAATGGAAAGGTCAGTGAATGGCCAGAGCTGACCTCAGTGGCACTGAAGTACCTGACCTGCCCACCCTCCAGTATAAGTGTTGAGAGGGTAATCAGTTCTGTGGGGGCAATAGTTTGGGATCATCATACAAACCTCTCTCCTTCAAATGTCAGCATGCTGACATTCATAAAATGAATTGGGGCACATACCAACTTGAACTGCAGCCTCTGTATTTGTAACCCATCATGGTCATGGTTGTGGTGATGTGGGAGAAGCAGACAATCCTGTGTCAGCATGAAACAGCCAACCACTGAGGTAGATGATGAAATCACAGAGAAAGAATTCCCTAGTGGGCACAATTCAGACATTGATGACTGCGAAGGCAGCTTCCTGTATGATGATGATGATGATGAGGATGATGTTGGTGGGTTTTAAGTTAACTGGTTGAAAGGCTGTCACATTTTTTCAATGTTACATGTTTTGTTTTTCATAATGTAAAATCAGTGTCTCACCCTGAATGAGTCTCATTCCATAATTTCATATTGGCAATTTGGTACAAGTAAATCCACAATCCTTCTATTTTACCTTCCCCACCTTGGTATTATTTCTGATTAGACTTAACAGAATGTGTGCTGCTGTCATTAGCAAACACAGTCAGCCTCTTAAACACAACTGTCCATTTGTAGTAATAGGTGTTAGCCGCTTAAAACCTGCTGATTAAAGATATCTGCCTCCTGACTGAGAGTGAAATACTGTAACACAATAGACACAGTATCCAGCCACCCACGCATGTATATCTGACAATGAGAAGAAATGTGTTGCAGCTGTTCCCATGACCACCTGCAGTAACCCTCATTCAGCCAAAGCCACCAGATAGTGAGAGGGAATGTCATCATGTACCCATGACCAACACCAGTAAACCACAGTCAGCCAAAGCCCCCAGATAGTGAGTGGGAATGTCATCATGTCCCCATTACCACCACCAGTAAACCACAGTCAGCCAAAGCCACCAGATAGTGAGAGGGAATGTCATATTGTACCCATGACCACCACCAGTAAACTGCAGTCAGCCAAATATGCCAGATACTATCTCAGTGAGAGGGAATGTAATTGTTTTTCATTATGTGCCCTACCCATGCCATGGCAAACAGAGACTGCATCCAGCAGCCACAGCCACAAGGCTTCTTACTATCAATCCTGTACAGTGAGTATGTGTACTAATTTTTCATACTATGGAAGTTCCTTGAGCTGTGTGTAGTGATAGTATAATATGTTGATTATTGTCACTCCATTTTGTATGCTATTTCATGTAATGTATGTCATTTTATACTCCATTTTGTATTGTGTGACTCCATTTTACATGCTGCTTCATTTAATTGGTGTTTTGCTCTTTAGATAGCCTCATTATTATGTTTTGCTTCAGACAGTGTATTTTGCTGACTTGAAGGTAGCATATTATAAGGCAACCTGTTTTTGTAGTTTTGTTTAAACTTCTGCTTAGCTCATAGTGTTCTAGGCACCCAGCCAGTGTTTGGAGCACAGTGACCTAGCAGGTGTAGGGAATTCTGAGCAGTCCTTATGGTGTGAAATTGCAGCATCCTGGGAGCCCGGCCAGCTTCTAGAATGTGGCAAAACAACACTATGAAGGCTGCACGGTTATTTTTAGCATAGAATAAGATATAAATGTAGCTTTCTCAATGCCTGGTTGGAAGCCTCATCTGCAGGGTGGACGCATCGCTGTGGAACTTTCTCCGGTTCAAGACTCCTAGCCAGGCTGACAAGGGGGCTCCCCAGCTACTGGGAAAAGGCTTGGATGTAGCATAGAATCGGTGATGTATCATGTTTTGTAATTGAAGTATATATTAATGCTGATAGTAATATTGCTAATGAATGAATGCTAAAGTGTAATCATTAATGCTGATAGTGACATTGCTGCTAAATGAAGTGTAATTATCTTTGCTTGCAATAAATTGTGCTGATGTGTGAATGCCAAGTGTGATTATTCCTTTGTGACTCTTGATTAGGCAAGACAATTTTAGCGTAGTTGGCAGGATTCATAAAGGAAAGTACACACTAAGGTAAATAAAAATGTTTAAAAGAAAAAGAGTCTAATGTTGCATGTGCACAAGTGGAAATTCCTGGTTGGGAAAACCAACCTTATGCTGATTTAGCCACTGAGTGGTCATGTTGTGCAGGGTTGAGTGAACACTGGGAATCCTGTTTAAAGGATTCTGAGCCTGCAGATGTTGTTACATGTATGAAAAGAGTGCCTGTGGCAAAGGAAAGAATGTGCTGCCTTGAGGCGAGGGGTGGATTTTATTGTCTGCCTATAGGAAGATGCATGAAAAGGTAGTGGGACTTCTTGGTGAAAAGGCAGAGTTGGAGCGAAAGGTTTGTGATTTGGAAAGTAAAGTTGTGATGTTACAATGTCAAAATCATTTGCTGAGTGATAAATTGGATACCTATCGGACAGTTGCAGAAAATGCAGCTCTCAAGTGGCACAGTACAAGTATAAAAGAGGAGGGCAGAGTTAGTAGGAAAGGTAAGCCTAGCAATAGCTAGGGCAGGAGCCACTGGGATCCTGAAACATGGGATGGAGATATTTGGTTTTCTACATGAGGAAAGGTCAGCCTCAGATAAAGAAGAAAAGGCTGAGGGACAAGGTTCCAATATTGCATGCACAGCCAGTGTCTAGAAGGCGTACTGAAGTGTTGGATCAGGAAATCCTAGGAATCGAGGATGTAGTGGAGATTTTCTCAACAGGAGTATCAGACCTCCTGGGCGGTACACCAGGGGAGAGTTTGTTGAGATGGCTGGTGAGGTTGTATGACACAGGGGCAGATGGAGTAAGCTTAGATGAAACTGATGCCCCTAGGTTTCTGTCACTAAGCTATGACCTGCGGTGAAGGAGGCATTTGGACCCTCCGAATACAGGGCAGGAGCTATGCCCACGATGCTGGGCGTGGTGGCTATGGCTTGCAAACACAAGTATCCGACGGTGAGTGACTGGCGGAGGATAGTAAACCATAGTTTACCTTAAAGGACTGTATACAAAACATTAAAAATGGAAATGATGAAAGTTGCGATTCCACAGAAGACCATGCTGATTTAATGAGTGTTGTTGTGCCAGTGTCTGTGCGTAATAAGATTATCAAACTGCACCACCTGCATATAAGGCAGTAATGATGACTTTGTTGATTAATCAGGCGGGGGAAAACAGTAGGTGTAGTGCTAGAGGCAATACGGCAGTTAGGGGAACTGGGAGATTGGGGCCCAAAGGGTCTAGTTTATATGATTCTTCAGGACAGGATAAACAGCGGTCCAATCCTGAGAGGTCGAGTTTCTAGGAGATATGTTCCTGGCTCTCTTAAAGGATGGGGTGGCAAGGGAAAACATTGATGGGATCAGTACCCCTGATATGTGGGAAATGTACAAAAAGAGGGGATTGAACACTAAGAAGCGAGTAAATAAGCAGATCAATTCAAAGTTAAAGACAGATGTACATGTCTCTTCAGGGGAGTCTGTAAGTCCAACTGCTCCCCCGGCAGAGTTTGATGATGAAAGTATGTCCCGGGGTGGGGGGGGCTCCCACTCAGGGATCCATTGAGTCACCCGACCAGACAGGAATATGCAGATCTGTATCCTAGTGATTTGTACCAGTTGAGGAGTTGCAGCAACTGAAAAACCTAAAATATGACTATAAATGAAGGCCAAGCCCCAGTAGAAGGGTGGGCTAGGAGGATTTAGACCTCATGTAGAATTGAAATTAATTTGAAAAGTGGCTCACCCCAAAAAATGAAGCTTTAATTGGACACTGGGGCGGAGGCCTCATTAATTTATGGAACCAGCAAAACACAAAGGTCAGCGAGTGGTAATTACAGGATTAGAGGTAAACAAATTGAGGCAGCGCAGACCATTTTGGAACTGAAAATAGGTCAGCTGCCCGAGAAAAATATTGTGTAATGATTGTTCGATTCGGAATACATTATAGGAATAGACATACTAAAGGGGATGGCGTTGCGATTGTCTGATGGACAATATCAATTTGGAGTAAAACCTTACATTTCAGCAAGACCAGTAGTAGTGGGAAGGTGCAGATGCCTCAAGTACCATTCCACCTGCTACAAAAATTATCTGTATGAAACAGTATAGAATACCAGGAGGGCATGAGGAGATAACTGCCACTATTAAAGGTCTATTAGAGGCAGGGTGCTTAAACCCACAACAACAGCTTGGAACAATCCTGTGTGGCGGTCAAGAAAAGTGACGGGTCATGGCGGATGACAGTAGATTATAAGGGAATTTGAACAAATTACACCTCATTGGCGGCTGCCGTTCCAGACACCGTCACCCTGATAAAACAATACAAAAGCACAAAGGGGTATGGTATGCAAGTTGATTTAGCTAATGCATTCTTTACTATTCCGATTGAGGAAAAGTTTTGGGACCAGTTTGCCTTCACATGGCAGGGAGGCAATATGAACTCACTAGATTACCTCAGGGATATGTACATAGCCCACCATCTGCCACTGGATGGTGGCAGAACACTTGATGAGTTGAAGCTGCGGATGGCATAGCAGATTTCTCATTACATTGATGATATCTTGATCCAGGGGCTGATCAAGATAAAGTACAGCAGTTACTAGATGAGACCATTGATCATATGAGGAAGAAAGGATGGAAATTAATCCAGACAAGGTACGATTCTTCCCAAACAGTAAAATTTTGGGAATTTAATGGAACAGAGGCATAGAAATATGTGCCCAAACACGAGCAGAAAATACTGGACTTTTCGACTCCACAAGACAAAACTAAACACAAAGATTTGTGGTTTGTTTGGATTTTGGCGACAACATATACCCCATTTAGAAGCAAATACTAGCTCCCTTATTAAAGTGACCAGAAAGAAATACGAGTTTGAATGGGGATGAGCAACAAAAGCATTTGATATAAGGCTAAGGAAGCAGTGCAGCAAGCCTTAGACCTTTGGCCCCTGCAGGAGGGGAGAGTGGAATTAAATGTGTCCGTAACTGGGCAGTATGCAAACTGAGTTTGTGGCAGAAGCAAGGAGACAGAAAGTGCCACTAGGTTTTGGAATAGAAACTCCCAGAGGTAGACAGATACTCACCTTGAGAGACAACTACTGGCATGCTACTGGGCTCTGATAGAGGCAGAACAAATGACAGTGGGTCATGAGGTAGCATTAAGACCAGAGATACCCATTATGCAATGGGTAAAAGCTCCTAGAACTCACAAAATAGGACATGCTCAGGAAGCTACATTATCAAATGAAATGGTATATTCAGGATTGAGCAAAGGTAGGAATTGGGGAATAGCAGCCCTCCATGAGAAGGTAGCTGAAATTCCTCTAGAGGAAGAAACAAGTTGAGGAAAATACCTGAAATTCAAGAATCACCTGTGAAATGGGCCATTTTGATGAAATGCCCATTTCTGACCGAACACATGTATGGTTTATAGATCGGCTCAGTCAAATATGTGGGAAATAGGAGATACTGGGAAAGCAGTAGCTTATTGTCCACACACTGAAAAGTTTTTGGTAACATCAGGAGAAGGAAAAGCAGTCAATATGCTGAGTTGTATGCAGTATATCAGGCTTTGAGACAAGAAAACCCAGGTACATATCATATTTATACTGATTCATGGTCTGTAGCCAATGGTTTAACAACCTGGCTGCCCACTTGGGCTAAGGATGAGTGGAAAATTTATTGAAAGAAATATGGGGAAAAAGAACTGTGGCAGGAAACATGGATCTGCTGGTAGTACCATCAGACCACTGTATTTCATGTTGAGTTTCATTGTGCTTCAGATACACCAGAACGATGGTATAATTCTGTTGCAGATGAAAGAGCTAAGATTCTTCCAGTGGATATTGAAGAAACTCAAAGTCAGCAGTTATCAGGGCTGGCAAAATGGGCACATCAAAAATGTGGACATTTGGGAGAGAAAGCCACTTACAGGTGGGCATATAGTAGGGTACCCCTAACATTGGATTTGGTTAAAACTGTTATTGCTCAGTGTCCTATATGCCAACATGGGCAACAAGACCAATCCTCATATTGTGAAAGGACAATTGGGGAGGAAAATTACCTGGACAAATTTGGCAGATTGATTACATTGGACCTCTACCCCTTAGTGGAGGATGTCGATATGCTTGCACAGTTGTAGATACATATTCAGGGTATTTATTGGCATACCCTTGTAAACAAGCTACACAGAAAAAACACCATTAAGGCAATTGTCTTTAATTATGTTGTACTATGGAATACCTTGCAGATACAAAGTGACAATGGTTCCCATTTTGGGGAAAATGGTACAAGCTTATGCTCAAGCCCACAACATACAGTGGGTATTTCACATCCCTATTGCCCAGCAGGCAGCAGGGTTAATTGAGAGAATGAATGGATTGCTGAAAGAACAGTTTAGGAAATTGGTGGGGGCCTAAAGAAATGAAAAGAATTTGCATGAAGCATTACAGATTTTAAATAATAGTCCAATTGGAGAATCTGAGACCCCTTAATGAATGATAACTCCTAATTTGCAAGTGCAGGCTTACTCAACTACAGAAACAGTGTTATATTGGGAAATTACACCAGGAGCTCTGTCTCCTTGCAGGGCAACATCCCAGAAGCTGCTGGACTTGATTTACATGCCCTTCAAGAATAAAGAATAAACAGCAGAAACATTCAAGTGATAGAAACTTGTATTGGAATACAAATTCCACGAGACATTTTGGTTGGATAGCACCTAAATCAGAACTAACCCTCAAGGAATACAAATTTTGGGAGGGTGATTGATTGTGATTACCAAGGAGAAGTAGAAAGTAATTTGTTGAATAGTAGAGAACAAAATCTGTTAATTCAACAGTATGACAAGTGGCTCAATTGTTAATTATTCCAGTTAACAAAGTGACCCCTATAAAGGGATAAGCCCCACTCTTAACAGCAAGGGGATAAAGGTTTTAGATCTACAGGAGGTTTAACAATGGTGCCAAAATATGGGTTACAAACCCAAATGGCCCTCCTGAACCAGCTGAGGTAGTAGCCACCGGATGAGACAACACAGTGTTAATTATCTGGTCAGGAAAGAGAGATGGGAATATGTACCAAGCGAGCACATGTTATCTTCGAGAATAATCAGTCTGTGTATTTTCTAGGTTCTTCAATGGATTCTAAAAGGAATAACACTCTCTCACGGTCCATTCGGTGAAAGCCTACTTACCCCAGGTGGAAGAATATTGAAGCTTGCGACCCACTTGCACAATGGGGTTGGAAATCTTCCACCAGTTTACTGGTGCAAGACAACTTTCTGCCCTGAAAACCAAGGATGTCCTATAGTGAACATTACTTTTCACCAGATGTGAACATTTGAAACCAGTTGAGACAATGGCAGGACGATTATATGTCCAACCTATGCAGGACACAAATTGGATTAAATTACAGAACCAGACTGCATTAGATGCTGCAACTTGCGAATAGTTGCATGGTGACTGTACAACATAGACTTGATTGCTGCATGAATCAAACAGACATTTTCAATGCAAGTATTACTGATTGACATTAAACCACGTTATTCTGCATGAATGCTACTGCAATAACTAATAGAACTACTTGGGCAGATCACATTCGGTGAAAAAATCATCCTGTAATTAGCAATGATAGTATAGTTGAGTTCCCATCCACATGTACATCAGTAGCGTAGCGGTATCAGAAAAATGTAATCCATTTTAACATAACGTTTATGTTTAGTAGAAAATGCAAATATAAAAGAGCTTGGTATGATCGCTATTAAGTGGAGCAGGGGCAGGCATGGGAATTTTAAATAGTGTTGATATAGAAACACTGACTAACAGACTTCAGGCAGTAGGAATTGATGTATTTAGCTTAATTAACACAAGCTCAATGGATGCCAACTGTTTTCTTACCCAAAGATTAACTTTGAATTATGATTTTGAGTTCTTGCAGTTATTTAATGCTTCACAGGTATGGGGAATGGGAGTAGCAGAAAATATTTCACGATTTATTGATTGGACAGAATGCAATACGACATATGTATTATACTGCAAAGAAATAAAGGCCCAGAGTGATTTAATGAGTAATAATGAATATGTGGAGGACCGTGTTCAAATCTTGTAATTCATTGGATTGTAATGTCATCCATCACAGTAAAATGCACAGATACCTATTGTTCAGGGCAATTGGTACATTATAATGTTAGTGACCCTGAAATAATATGTAATATTACCTGTAATTTTTGGTCCCCCATTATTTGATCCTGAGTTTTGGTTACCACATTTTAACGGAGATTATATAGATAGTCAGAACACCACCCATGACTTAAGTCTGTGTTCAAAAACAGCTGATGGAATACTATGTGGACAGCATTCCAGACTTTATGAACCTTGTTTACTGGAGCATTCGATAAATTTGTGTCAATGGACAATTTTACCCATAACCTTTACCATGTTTACAGAAATAGGACCCCAGTATGTTTGTATAGTAACTAATCAGGAGAATACTGTTAGGATGTATAACTTAACTCGTCCCTTTCAGGTTGTTTAAGAAATGTGACTCATTTGTGGTGGGAAAATACTACTTACACCTTTGTCCCTGATAATGAGCAGAAGCTTATTTTGTATTGGCAGCCCAATATTTTAGATCAATCAAGATTGAGTATCTCATTAAATAAAATTAAACAGATAATTCAGGAAACAGATGTAATGCAGGCTCATTGGGCAATAAGAAATAAATCATTAGTGCAAAGTCAGGTGCAAACTACGATAGTTAAAAGTAAAATGATTGATTTAAGTTCCAAGATTCAACAAGAGACTACTCATTATTGGTGGGATATTTTTACAGGATGGTCTCCATCAGCTACAAAAGTGTTAAATATTCTGATACATCCTATCATAATCATTGCTGTAGTGACAATTATCTTGCTTATTTGGACTTGTTACTTATCATGTTATATTCGTAGTAATTTTGCTATGGTACCAATATCATACAAATCGATTCACAATAATCAAAGGACCGAATGTAGTGATAGTATAATATGTTGATTATTGTCACTCCATTTTGTATGCTATTTCATGTAATGTATGTCATTTTATACTCCATTTTGTATTGTGTGACTCCATTTTACATGCTGCTTCATTTAATTGGTGTTTTGCTCTTTAGATAGCCTCATTATTATGTTTTGCTTCGACAGTGTATTTTGCTGACTTGAAGGTCGATATTATCAGGCAACCTGTTTTTGTAGTTTTGTTTAAACTTCTGCTTAGCTCATAGTGTTCTAGGCACCTGACCAGTGTTTGGAGCACAGTGACCTTGCAGGTGTAGGGGAATTCTGAGCAGTCCTTATGGTGTGAAATTGCAGCATCCTGGGAGCCCGGCCAGCTTCTAGAATGTGGCAAACAACACTATGAAGGCTGCACGGTTATTTTAGCATAGAATAAGATATAAATGTAGCTTTCTCAATACCTGGTTGGAAGCCCATCTGCAGGGTGGATGCATCGCTGGAACTTTCTCCCGGTTCAAGACTCCTAGCCAGGCTGACAAGGGGCTCCCCAGCTACTGGGAAAAGGCTTGGATGTAGCATAGAATCGGTGATGTATCATGTTTTGCTTATTGAAGTATATATTAATGCTGATAGTAATATTGCTAATGAATGAATGCTAAAGTGTAATCATTAATGCTGATAGTGACATTGCTGCTAAATGAAGTGTAATTATCTTTTGCTTGCAATAAATTGTGCTGATGTGTGAATGCCAAGTGTGATTATTCCTTTGTGACTCTTCGATTAGGCAAGACACTGTGTTATGCTTCCTATTGCATTTCTGAGATGCACTTGAGAAACACATATGGTCAACTTATTTTCTTTTTTTACAGGTTAACAGTTTCAAGCACTCTCTGGGACTGGAGGACTGTAGTTCTGCAGTACTGTCTACAACCACCTATAGGATATCTTTTCAGGTACAGTAGGTATATCATTTTTATTTCATAAGGGCTTTTTTGCAGTTCATTTTTTTCAAGAGAGTGTAAATCATAGAAAGTTGGTGACATGTACAACCCATAATATATTTTTCATGCATATCAGACACTGTACTGCTTCAGCAGGCTATGGCAGTATTGAACAAAGTTTTATCCAGGTCGTGACAAGACGTTTTTTTAAAATGTAGCTTAAGTTAAGACATTGGGACAGTGCATGAGTTACATGTATTAAATTTGTGATTTGGTCTTGGTGCGGCTTACTAAGAGCTTGGTATCTGTTAAGCTGGATATATAACAGACAGTAACAGTCACACTTTGTACAGAATGTGTTACTGCAATGAAATACTAATAATTTCATGTTCATCTGTTTTTGCAAGAAACATGTCGGTGCTTTGTGCTGCCATCGGTGCTTTTTCCAAATAAGAAGTTCAACATCACACCCGCAACTGGTATGAATCCTGACCATCAGGACTGGACTGGAGGATACACTGAAAACCGGTGAAGAATTCACAAAAAAAGAAACCATTAATGAAACTTGCTTCTAAATGATAACCTCCACCCACCTAAAAAAAAATACTTACCTTCACTGACTTGACAGTATTCCAACGCCAAAATTCCTCATCAAGCTAAAAAATGCGCACCCCAAGTTCAACTATATGATGATCTGTGATACAAAAAAAACAATTATTACATGTATATATATGTAATATGTATATATATATATATATATATATATATATATATATGTATATATGTATAGATATATGTGTGTGTATAAACATTTAAGGTCAGGTTCTGTGAAAAACCCTGATGGTGCCAGTTACATTAACTTACCAAGGGTAGTATAAGTGTACACACACACATAGGGCATCCTTCCTGTTTGGGTCAGTGCAGCAGACTTTGGGTAACCTACAGCATCATCACATCATCATGGTTAACTCAATGGTCATCTTTTGATATCGCATAATTTAGCAAGACACTGTGCATTAGACCAGTCAGTGCAAGAAGCATTACATGAAATTCCAAGAGCAGCAGCAGGTGACATAGTTCTTGTTGGAGTGTGTGCACACATGAATGAGTGCGGCACAAATTCATGGAGACTTTTCATCACATTTAATGGTCTCATCATTTTTTTCAATATGTGGTGTCTGGAATTTTCATCACATTTATACAGCACCATTTCTTTTGTCCACAATTATGGGGACTGTGTGCATGCATAATTTAGTACGTCAAGAAAGACCGCAGACTTTCAGCACATAATGCTCTCATCAGTTCTCAATATGTGTAGTCTGGAATTTTCTGGACATAAGACAGAAGCATTTTTGGGGTGCACAATTATAGGGACTGGGTGCACGCTTGAATGAGTGTGGCATGAATTAATGGAGACTTTTCATTCCATTTTATGCTCTCATTTCTATTCATCCGGAGTCAGGAATTTTCTGGACATAAGACAGCAGCATTTTGGGGTGCACAATTGTGGGGACTATGTGCATGCATAATTTAGTGCATCAAAAAAGACTGCAGTCTTTTCAGCACATAATGATCTCATCATTTCTCAATATGTGTAGTCTGGAATTTTCTGGACATAAGACAGCAGCATTTTTGGGGGTGCACAATTATGGGGACTGGGTGCATGCATGAATGAGTACGGCATGAATTAATGGATACTTGTTATTCCATTTTCTGTTCTTATTTCTATTCATCTGAAGTTGGGAATTTTCAGGGCATAAGACAGCATCCCAACATTTGTACAAACACTGGCCAAAAGCTTTCTACAGAAAATAAGCTTAAAAATGGTGTCCTTCTCTTCCTTGTTATATTCTGACTTAATAATCTCTATTTTCAAAAAGAAAACATTTTAGTCGTCTCAGTAAAGTTTTCTTTATGTTTTGTTGTGTGCATGTGTGGAAAAGTAGGAGTGAGCAGTGCAATAGTCTACTAAACAGCATGTGTGCACTGTTAGGTACATACTGCTCAGCCCTCTGAAAACATATATGATAGCTGACTTGTTCAACTGTTGATGGTATAAAGAAAAAAGATTATATAACATATATTTTATTTGTACCATCATCAATAGTGGACCAAGTCATCTAATATGTTTTCAGGGGGCTCGGTGGGCAGTGGCAACCTGACAGTGCACACATGCTGTTTAGCAGATATTTGTGCTGCTCACTCCTGCTTTTCAACAAGCAAACCATGACAGAAAGGAAACATTACTGAGGCCCAACAAATATTTCATGGTAAACAGACATTATTAAGTAGGAATATGACAGGTCCAGAAGCATGCTGCACTAACAGTGAGGATGGGAGCTGGTAGAGGGCAGTTAGCTCCAAAAGTGCAAGACAAAACCAGAAAGCCAGCGTTCTAGATGAATAAATGCCAAGAAAAAATGTTCACTGCTAGTGCAGATTTATTGATGGCAAAACAAGCTACACAAATGCACCTGCGCTTCAGTGGTTAGGCCCTCATTGGGGCCCCCTAATGATATGGATTTAATGGCCTGCTTAATTTCTGGGACCTGATGGTTTAGTTCAATACTTTCTGCTGTTCAGGAGTAAGTGAAAGAAGAAGACTCGAGTTTAGATGCTCCTCAACCCACTTAAAAGAGCTGGCTGAGTCCTACAGGTTATATAAAGTGGTATAATAGTCCCGGAATGCCTGGCCAATGAGCCTGTAGTCTGTGAGAATTGTCTGGAAAACTGGTTCCACAATAGAAGGGACCATTTTCTGCAATTCCTGCTGTTTAAGGCATAAGGCGAGCAAGCACCTCACCTTTTTGTCCTACAAAATACAGTGCATTTGGCCCTGAAAAGGACTAATTCCATTTTTCCCTGTTAAGCTCATGACATTGTTCACAGAGACTACTCAGCTCTTGTCTGGTACTGGAATCTATCTTACTGGAGAGAGTTCTCTCATGGGCCCAGATCTCTGCGAGGGGAGAAGATGCCTTCTCCTGACTTATCTTCTATCTAGACATTATACAAATAATCTCCCCCTTTATGGAACACTTGAAGACATTCCATACAGTAGTGACTTGGGAAACTGACCCTGAATTTTCCTGAAAAAAACTAGTCACAGACAATTTAAGGGAATCTTGAATTTTAGGGTCTTTCAGGATTATGGTTACTCCTTTTCCAGATTCTGTCCACCTATGCAGCAGAATCTGGGGAGAGCTGCACAGGGGAGTTATCAGAAATCACTTGTAGGAGGATCTCTGCTGCACATAGCCCTGGAAAAATGGTGAGACTAATAAGAAAATAATCAAACTTAGAACTAATTCCATGAGCTGTACAGAGAAAATTATACTCCTGCTGAGAAGGGCACAGTAACCACCAGAGGTCCATCCAGCCAAGATTGTCCTGCATCTCCTGTAATACCTGTTGGTCAGGCAAGAGGCCCTGCTTCTGAGTGTAGATCCTATCTAAATCAAAGTCCATTACTATATGCTAATCTCAACCCAAGATAATAGTATACTGGGCCAAGCAGTTAACTGTGGCAAAATTGGAGTGGAAAAAGTCAGACTGCTGTAGTTAGGTTCATAAATGTTCACCAACACCACACAGTTCTGTCAAGTATGCCCCTAATCATAATATACCCACTCTGTGGGTCAACAATCTGCTCCTGCAATTGAAAAGGGGTATTCCTGGCTACCAAGATGATCACGTCCACTTACTTTGAGTTAGGGCCCACCCCAAAGACTTGGCCTACCAAACGTCAGCAGAGGAGTGATTTGCAAGGGGCACAGAGATGGGTTTTCTGCAGGAAAACTACTAAAGTAAAATATTTATTCAAATGAGCCAGGATCTGGGATGACTTCTGTGGGGAGTTAGCCCCTTTTACATTCCAAGTAAGGGAATGTCACCTGATGACTGGCCATGAGAAGTAGTTGGAACCTGTGGAATAGGCAGTATAGGAGGGCCAAAGCCCCAGACCACAGGTAGACCCACTAGCCAACTTCATAGATGCTTCTTGCTACGTTTGGACCCAATAACATTGATAACTACAACCCTACTGTGGTGTTCAGCCTAGCCTTCCCCTCTAATGCTACAAACACCAACACATAAGAACCAAAAAACAGTTACCCGATCCCCATAAACATCAAACAAACATATATATACCTCCTCCCCCCTCAACACACAATATACAGCATCCCAGCGATAGTGTCTGTCCAGGTCAGCGTTAAGTTGATCTGTATACCTGCCATGGGCCCATGAGCATCCTCAATGTAGCATCAAGGTGCCTAGAATTGAGGAAGAAGCAGGTCCATGGCCTACCATCACACAGTGTGCACCAACCAGGGTGGGTCTGCTATTTGCAGTATTACTTCAAGATCAGGACCAATGGCATCACCCATGCTTGTGAAGAGTGGCAGCCCCCCCACCCCAACATGCCTTCCAAAACATCAGAAGCATCATCCATTGGGCCAATAGGATGCAACTCACAAAACTGGTACAGGAGAGGTTCAAATATAAGTAACTATGCAAATAAACTCCCAAGAGTCCATAATCAGATCTTATAACATTAGTAAAGAAGAAAACCAACAACAACTTGGCAACAGTAATAGACAGCTTATGCCTGGGCCTCACAGTCCAGCAGGAAGTAACATACTGTAGCAGTGGAGAAGTCCAAAAGAAAATGCTGAACTGGTTGTCCATTTACCAAAAGTATTGGGGTTCTGAAGTATGGGGCCGCATTACCATTTACAGTCACCATGTCTCACCAGAGGTCTGATGCTGTGGCAGTCCAAGAATCACAAAGATAGCATTAATACAGCACAGACTGACCCCTTGCCACTTATGCCACTGATATGGTGCAAACTGTAGTCCAGGCATTACCACCACTAGAAAATAGAAGTAGTGCCTGCAGTGGGAGTGAACTGCTGCCACTTGCTTGTGTCTACCTGATATTCGCATTCGAATGTAGGTAGGTCCACTATGCAGAAGGAGCTGTGCTGCAGTAAATGTCTGAACTGATGCAATCTGCACAAAAGTGTGCACACCCATAAACTGGAGGAAAGCACCATGTGACAGACCAGCACAGCTGCTCAGTTGCATTGCTGCAGGAGATGAATGGTGGAAACTCCACATAGCAGTAAACACCATATTAAGAGGCTGTAGCATGTCACTGAATGCTAAAGTAGACCTGCATTAGTTTTAGCACAGTCTCTGCAAGTGGCTAAAACTTGTGCCTTATGGTTCCCAAGCTGTAGTTGCACCAGTCCAGGTAGAATAAACAAGTCAGTCACACAAGCATAAAGTAGTCACAACAAAATAGTTCCTTAATTGAACCTGGGAACAACCAGTAAAACAAGGAAAAGTCCTTCAGGAGTTCCAGAAGTGGAAGAGTCCTCTGGCAGCTGCTAATGTGCCATGTCACCTGTAGGGAGTGGGACCAGTTTCTGAAGAAACAGCTGAGGTAGAACTGCAGGGAATTGTTGGGAGACTGCTGCCACTGAATCTAAGGTGTGGGTGCTAGAGGGCAACTGAACGATGAGGTGGACTGGAAAGATGATCTTGAACTTAATGTGGCCCACATGGAGCTTTTTAATGTCCTCATGTAACTCGGTCGCCGTGTCCCAATGGGCTACTACCCCTGCCTGGGTGGCCACTAACCAGTTGAGGGGCCTGGGTTCCTATTTTTTTTCCAAAGGTTTTTTCTGAAAATAACATTATTGCGCTGTGCCTTCGCCTGGAGTATATTTTAAGAAGGTCTTATAATAAACTAGTACAACCCCCTGGGATGCTGTACCCACCCACATTTCAATTAGTCACCCCACATATGGATTAGCTTCAAACAAAACCATCATATTCCACATTGCTGAATTATTGACTCACTCTAATAATATGATCATGACACCAGACTTATGAAAAATGGTTACAAATCAATTTATTTACAAGGGGTGTAGGGTTAGGAAAGGATAATTGGATGTGGAGGTTAAACAAGTTTGGCATTTTTAGAATTGAGCAATTGGCATTTAAAAACAATCATTTTGATTTTCAGATTCAGACATCTATTATTCTAACCACCCACCAACCTTATGATGGATTTAAAATACATTTCTAACTCAAGTTTATTTTATTTTATTCAACTGGCTAGCTGCTTAAATTTTAAGGCATCAAATATACCCCAACTGGTTCCAGTCCCCAGTCCAGATAAGGACCCTGCAATCCTATCTCTATATCTGTGTACCCAGTTCTAAATGTTGCAGGCCTAGTGCAGTTGCTGCTGGATGGCTGGCATTGGTGCGCTTAAGGCAAATCAGATAAGCTCTCACCTTTCCTTAGGTTGCATTTTAACTGAAACCTTGTAGGCATTTGATACTGAACTTGGCAAAACATAACAGTAACTATTTACAGTCCCTCAAAACTTCTGCAAAGTGGACTCTGCTTACTCACAGCTCTGAAGTTATTCTTGGGCAAGATAGAATCATGCTTAAAAAGGTAGATTCAAGGTAGTCACAGCTTGTAGGCTTTTTACGTAGCTGAGATGCATGGCAAAGGCTTACAGCAGGACCCCTTACTGAACAACAGGCTATTGCAGCTTTTGCAGGCCAGAACTTCTCTCAGCTTTCCTTGGTGGTTGCCCATCTTCTAGGCTGAAGTCACATTTCTGGAAATTCAGACCAGCACAAGGACCAGGGCTGGCAAAACTCAGACCCCCATGTCTAGGCTTGACCCCTTACGAGGAAGTGCAAATGGCATCGTCTAGCTGGCACACCAACAGATTGACTCCAAATGCTGTTCTTAACCACAGTCTCTCTTTCTTCTCTTTATTTCTCTCAGACAGTATGGCATATTCAGTTAGGTTGGCATTTCAGCTACACTGCCAGCATAGCAGCCATAGCCTTTTCATTAGACACAGTCTTGTTACATCAGGCAAAGTCTCTTTTCTCTCTCTCCTGGAGCTTAAGGTAAGTCTACCAACCAAGGATAAACACTAACTTAAGGCGATACTTCCAACCAAAGTAGGCATGTTCAGAATTGCAGTAAATTCAATTTACACTGTAGCTTCTTCCAGGCTGAATTAACAGGTAAAAAGATCCTCTTGGCAAGCATGGCATTGTAGCCCAAATCAGAACATTTAACATCTCACAGGCAATTTCAGGCAAGCTTCTCATTTCAAGGATACTCCCATTCTATTCCTGTAGCACACTGGACCATCACATATCCATTTTCACAATCACAGGACCATCCATGGTCATTCAGTTATGCAGATGTCCACCCGTTCTTGGTGCTGAGTCAATGCAGGGTGCAGACAAAACTGAGCACTTCTTAGCACCATGGGCTTGTTAGCCCAAGCAGATCTCCTTCTCTGTTGCACTTTCAAAGAAGACCTTCATTCTCTGAGAATCAGTTCATGCAGCTCTCTTACAGCTGAAGTTACTGATTTTTAATAGCGCTTTCACCACTGAGATGGCAAATTCTTGCAGTTGTCTCACAACTGCAGGCAGGCTTCTTGCAGCTGAAGCCAAATCAGGAATTCTGAAGCAAATCTTCCCAAATGTGGAAAGGCAAATGCTGGCCCTGGGGGAACAAGTAACTGGCAACCCCCAGCCAGCCACTCCAAGTCCTTGTAGCCACATTTCTATAGCAAGGGACCAGAGCCCCCGCCCTGTTGAGGGGCTTGTGCTGAACTGAATCCAAAATCAAAAGTCTCTGAGATTTTGAGAGCTTCTGGCAGCTCCTGAGTGGCTGAATTACTTGTCTGCTTGAAAAATTAATATTCATCATGTCCCCTCAACACCTGATTGGTTCCATGAATGGGCACCAAATAATGGCCCTGCTTTGTATCCCACAAAGCCTCTGCACAGTCCCATAAGTCCTTAGCAACACATCCTGGCTTCCAATTGGCTGGAAGAATGTCAAAGGCTGTAAACATGGCTGCTGTTACACACAGTCCACAGACAGTCCATACAAGCCTGCACTTTTAAGTCCTGGTGCAGCCAGAATAAACACTTTCATTTACTTTTTGCCCCCTTGTTCATTAGCAGTCACTGTGCCCTGTTAAACAATTGCTGTGCTTAACATTTATTTTTAATCCACAGCCTGTCACTGCTGCCAAAATGTAATGTTCCTAGGCAGCAGGCAGGCTCCCTTCTAAATATTCAGTACCTCATTAATATTTCCAAGGTCAATTCCACCATTGATATGTGCTCTTTAACTAATCTAATTGGAGGCTTCTCTGGCTCATCATCCAGGTCTCCAGTTCCTGTTCTTCCATAACTGGGAACCAGGACCTCCAGAGATCCATCCATTATACCGATACAGCAGTAGGAAAATCAAAACATGCTAGGGCACATGAGCGGACCACCAGCTTGCACATTTGTGCAACCACAGCTCGGTGGTGCTGTGACCTTGTTCCTCTAGCCCCATTCTGGGCAAAAATTAATGCAGGGGCTGGATGGAGGCTTAGGGACACAGAGGGACTCAGGCTGGACAGCAGTGAGATGCTGCAGTGAAACGGAGGACCAGGAAGCAAATGAGGCAAGCAGGGGGAATGGGGCAAATAAGGACCCCCCCCATGGGGAGCATTACACTTTCAGGCCTCTTGTTTATTTCTAACAGCTTGGCTGAGGTAATTAAAAATAAAATAATGGGAATCCTTTCAGTTGAGGCATGACTTGTTGCACGCTGCCTGCTGAATTTTTAGCTTGCCTTGGAAATTAAGGAGCTTACAAATCACAGTCCTTGGTCATTCCCCCTTCTGAGGCATTAGACACAATGCCCTATGGGTATGCTCTATCATACAGGTTGTACAATGGTCAGAGGGCCCCAAAAGCTGTAATAATGGCAGTTCAATGGACCTACGCAACTGAGTATGCTGTTATGTTTTTGCAACTTGGATATACTTTGGCTGTTCGCCTCTCTATCCATGGGATATACCACCCTGTAGGGGTTCAAAGGCAAGGAACCCTAGAGAAGGGTTCCACTCCTAGAGGTGCTGCAGGAATGATTCCCTTGGCTAAGGGTACCATACGAAGGAGCCCTGGAAGAGAGAGAGAGAGGCAAGCCACTGGAGGAGGAGGAGCAGGAGAGGATGGTGGGGCAATGGAAAAAACACTGGAGGAGACAGTTGGGAGGTGCAGCCTTTATGGTCTGAGTTGGGGGAGTGGTTAGTTGCTCAACTCCACTGAACTTCAGGCACTGCCTTCCAATTCAATGGACCTATGCAACTGGGTATGGTGTTATACTTGTGCAACTTAGATAGTCTTTTGCTGTTCACCTGTCAATCTGTGGGATATACCATCCTGTAGGGACACGATGATGAGGAACCCTAGAGGAGGGTTCCATCCAAAGTGGTGCCACAGGAATGATTCCATTGGCTAAAGGTACCTTAGGAAGGATCCCAATAGAATTTAAAGCAGAGCAAGCAAGGTGACATACACTTATCCGTACTGAGGACCTGAGCGAGATCAGTAGGTGTAGTATAGTCAGGAGCTTGAGGTAGAGTTGCAGGAGATGATGGATGAATAGTGACCCACTCATAAGTCTGAATGCAAGACATGGAGGCATAACTTACTAAGGAAAGAGGGAACAGCTACAGGGGCCACCATCCATCTCCATCCAACAGCGGAACCAATCTGCATGACCTGGGGAATTACTAAACCTATCTAATTATTATTACCATTGGCACAGAGGAGAGGAAAAACTGCAATTGAGGAGGGGAACCTCTGGGGATCCTAGGCCTAGGTCACCTTTCCCCTCCAGGCTTTGTGATATTTTGAGTAGACAGCGGACAGTACCACAGACAGGACAAGACTGACAAGACAAAACAAACTCTGAAAGGGATGTAGGAGAGGAACAAGGTAGGAGGGAGACATAGCCCGCTACGGAGGCACACAGAAGTGCCATATTCCACTATGGCCACATACTGTACAGATGTGCTAAAACCTGCTATGGCGACACACATATGTGCTGTTACCCACTATGGCTATACACGGACACACCATAACCCACTACAGGGACACATAGATGTGCCATAACCCACTATGGTGACACATATGTGCTGTAACCTGCTACAGCTATACACAGATGCACCATAAGCCACAGTTGCTGTACACAGATGCACCATAATCCACTATTGCTGCACACAAATGAGCTATAACCCACAACAGCAACACATGTATGTGCTGTATCCCACCATAGTGAAACACTTATGTGTCATATCCTGCTACAGCTATACATAGTCATGCCATAATCCACTATGGTGACACATATGTGCCATAACCCCACTACAGCTATACACAAATGCATCATAACCTGCTATGGCTACACACAGATGTGCCATAACTCGCTATGCCTACAAATATATGTCGTAACCCGCTATGGCTATACACAGATGTGCCATAACCCACTATGGCTACACACAGATTAGCCATAACTTGCAACAGCAACACATGTTCATGCAGTATCCTGCCATGGTGACACACGTATGCACCATATCCCATTACGGCTACACACTTACCCACCATATCCAACTACAGCTACACATAGAAGTGTCATAACTCACTGTTGTGGCACATACATGTCATAACCTGCTATGGCTATACACAGATGCACCATAACCAGCTATGTCTACACACACATATGTGCCATAACCCACTACTGTTACATGGGTACATGATATATCCCACTACAGCTATGCATAGATGCTCCATAACTCGCTATGGCTACACATACATGCTGTAACCTGCTATGGCTATACACAAACATGCCATAACCCGCTATGGTTACACACAGATACCATGACCTACAGTGGCAACACAGGTACAGTACATGTCATATCCTACTGCAGTGGTCTCCGGTGAGAGAGAATGTGGAGTTGGGAATACACTATGATGACCCTCCATGGGTCTGGTACTTTATGTCGAGTGAGAGATGATGAACCCTGGGGCGGGGGGTGATCTGTGCAGTTAGAGAACCTGCATGTGGGTTGAAAAGAGGGGAGTCAGGAAGACAGAGCCCCCAGGAAGGCAACCAATCCCACTAAACCAAACTGGGAATGATGATATTAACATGTGTAGACTGTAGAGGGTCGAGCAAAGACCAAAGCGGCCATCGATTAGGTAGGAGGAGGTTACGAATGCCAGTACGGGAATAGGTGGGGATAGGAAATGACTTGAAGTACCAAGCTGATTGCACCAATGCCATGAAGGCTGGTATGGCATGGAGTCATGGATGAACAGAGCCACTATGTAGAGTGCGGTAATGCCAGAAAGGCTGGTATGGCTTGGAGCCACGGTGCCAGTTGCAACCTCACAGTCTCCCACTGTGGTAATAACAGAGAAACCCTGAGCTATGCACTGTGACACCAAAACACTAATTGCAATAGTAAAGAGGAAATAAAGAGATTAAAGGCCAGCAGCTGTAATCTGGGCTGACCTACCATGCATTAGGTGAAATGAGTGTTTGAATTATGAGAAGATCAAATGTGTATGAGTCCTGTACAAGGTATTGTAATCCTAGATTGAAATAAATAAATAAATAAAATATGAGTCCTGTACGTAGTACTAGGAGAAGAGCAATTATGAATAAGGAAATACCAATGGTAGGTTAAGTAATGGAGATGGAAGGCAGAAAACCCTAAAAGTGGGAGAGGTGACCACAGGGTGAAAGACAGGCAGACCACAGACACTGCAGAACAGTGGCATGGGTGGATGTAGTACACAGGGAGGCCAGGAGCCAGATCGTGGTGGGCAGACCAGGGTGACGTACAGACAGAACAGCATGCAGGAGCCAATAATTGATTAAATGTCAGCATCAGTAAACCGGCTGACCTACCATTAAAAGAATACATAGGCAGGGCTAGTAATGAATGGCAGACTTATGGAAACATATGTGTAGGAGTCTTGAACATAGGACTAGTGGAATTAGGATAATAAATTGATATAGACACGAGTCCCATTGTAGGATGAGACAATGAAAAATAAGTACGGATGTGGGGAAGGTCAGTAGCTGAGGTGATGCAACAGCACAGCAACCTGGAAGCTTGGTTAAAAGAGCAGAAGAGCAATGTCTGTGAATTTAAAGGGTGGTTCAAGTTAGCAAGCATTGGGGATGAGAAGAGGCAAATGGAGGAGCTGCCAGCAGGGAGAAAACCCCAAAAAAAGAGGTGAGGAAAACACGGGGGGGGGGCAACACAAGACAAGCAGAGACAAGAGGACAGCCATGGGATGAGTGGCTAAAGAGGAAGAAAACAAAGAGCCGGAGGAGGCAGGGTGAGATAGCCTTGGAGAGGAATTGAGATGGGAGGGAGTGGAAATGAACACTCAAGCCGCAGAGTGGCAAACAAAACCAAAGAAACTGTACAGCCAGAAACAGCTGGTACAACAAGCATAGAGTAAAACAAGAGAGAAAAGGGGAATGGGGGGAACAGGGAAAACAAAGAGAGAGAAGGAAAACAGAGAAGACAGAGAGACGCACCAATGGCAGCCAGAGGAGAAACACAACAGAAGCAATGGACCAGCAAAAAAAGACACAGGAACAGAAGAAGCAGGAAGAAGGAGCTGCTGACAAAGCCACCGGCTGCAACACAAGAAAAATGCTGGAGGAGACAGTTGGGAGGTGCAGCCTTTCTGGTCGAGTGGGGGGAGTGGTTAGTTGCTCCGCCCCACTGAACTTCAGTCACTGCCTTCCAAATAGAAAAAGTTAACAGGGTCTTTTCCTCCACTAGTTTAGGGATCCCTACTAGGAGCAAGTTATTCCACCAGGCTCTATTCTCCTGGTCGTCAATATTTTGTTCTAGCGGGGCCACATTCTTATGTATAGCTATCACCTCTTGCTCCTCCTGAGCCACCTCATCTTCAAGGGAGCAGACCTGGGCTTCCGTGTCACCCACCCACCAGGACACAGAGCCAAGAAAAGTCTTCACACTCTTGAGATCCTCAGTGATGGCTGGAACAATCATCTTGATTGATGTGAGTTCAGCTAAAATCCTCTTTAGAAGCGAGGTTTGTTTTTCAGACCCAGGTGGTATGTACAGGGGACAATCCAGCTTATGGTGCTTTGGGGCCTATAAGCATGCCATGAGAAGTAGCAGATGTAAGAGATCAAGCTGAAGTTTTTAGTTGTTGTGGATCCATGTTCACCAAATACTGTACCTCCAAAAATGCAGCGGGGGGATGTCTGCTCCATGCTGGGATGAAGATCATTTGGGTTGGGTGCCAATTTATGCGATTTTTCTATCTTAAGATGCCATCGACTCTGGAGTTCTCTTAGAGCACGGACACTTGCATTAGATACATCATCAGAAGTCCACCTTTCATCTCTGTTTCTGTCCCTTTCCTTAACTTGTCTCAACTACCAGAATAAATACGTCAGTCTGCTACATGTATTGCTATATAGTACTGCACTGTGTGTTTTTGCTGCCCCCAACACTGTTGTTATGACCCACTTAGTGTTAACTGTGCATAAATCTCAATTTACATAAATTCTCTTCTCCCGGAATCTTTCTCAAGTGTGCATAAAAATTGTACAGGCTGCCATATGCTGCCACATGATAGCTCAGTGTATAACTGCCCCAAACACTCTTGCTGTAATGCACTTAGTATTGACTGCATAAATCACAATTTACAATACATAAATTCTCTTCTCCCAGAATCTTTCCCAAGTGGCATAAAAATTGGACAGGCTGCTACATGCCACCACATGATAGTTCATAGTGTGTAAGTGCCCCAAACACTGTTGTTGTAATGTACTTAGTGTTAACTGTGCATAAATCATAATTTGCAGTACATAAATTATTTTCTCCAAAAATATTTCTCCAATCCACAAAAACTCCACACAAAAATTGGACAGGGTCCTACATGTTGCCACATTGTAGTTTACAGAATGTAACTGACCCAGACACTCATGTTATACTTGTAACATGCTTTGTGTTAATTGTGCATAAATCACAATTCATATTAATTCTGTGAATTCCCAAATTTTCCAGCAGTGCCACAGAAAATTAGACATGCTGCAACATGTTACCGCATGGTAGTTCACAGTGTATAACTGCCCCAAACACTGTTGTTGTAACACACTTTGTTACTTGTGCAGTAACCACAATTCAAATTAATTTTGTGAATTCCAGACTTTTTCTCTAGTGCCGCAAAAGATTCAGCAGGCTACTACTGTATATGCTGTCACATAGTAGTTCACAACATGTAATTGCCCTAAATGCTCTTCTTGTAATGCACGTTGTGTTAATTATGCATAAATCACAATTCACATTAATTCTGTGAATTCCTGAATTTTCCTGTAGTGCCACAAAAAATTGGACAGGCTGCTACATGCTTCCACATGATGGTTCACAGTGTATAACTGCCCCAAACACTGTTGTTATAGTACACTTTATGTTAATTGTGCATTAATCATAATTCATATTAATTTTGTGAATTTTAAAATGTTTCTCTAGTGCCGAAAAAAATTGACAGGCTGCTACATGCTGCCATATGCTGCCATGTGGTATTTCACAGTGTCTAACTGCCCTCAATACTCTTGTTGTACTTGTAATGCACTTTATGTTAATTGTGCATAAATCACAATCTTTTATCATCATTTCTAGGGGACTGTTTTTTATGCCTATCCCATGCAATGGCCCTTGCTGAACTGAATACCCTCTCCATGCTGACACTCGAGGGTTTACAGCACAGATGGCCGACTGCTATGAAGATCAATGCTGGCTGATCAGTGACCTTGATACTCCAGTACAGAAGTGCCTCTTCTAATATGGTAAGGTTCCTGGTGTGCACCAAATACATATCCTCCATGCACTGCAATGCATACAGTCCTACTGACTCATCAGCCTCCTCCTCCTTTTCTGCTATGTCTACAATTCCCACCTGACTCAAAGAATTCCAAAGGATTTGTTGTCATTTTTTCAGTTACCAGGCCTGTTTGTTTAGCCCGTTTAACTGAGGTGATAGCATCACCCAGTCTGTAATCACTTTCATGTTGTGCCTTACATACAGTAACTGTGATTGTAACATTTTTGGCCCATGAATCCATCTTACTAGCTAATCAGTTATATTTTGTATTCGATCATGACCACCTTCAAGTATCGATGACAGGTCCCTGTTATATCGTGCGTCCAGGATGAAGGCACTACCAAAACCTGCAGACTGCACAATGCTGGAAATACAGGGATTGCAGTCAAATATGTGCAGCATGTGTTCTATTAAGGCACAGCTTCCCCTGTCATTATCTGCCTTTTGCACTTGTTGTACATCTCGGTGTCTGCCTCAGCACCCATAGAAGTGGGATGGCCTGACTGATACAGGCATTGTCCTGACTCACTGCCTGTGTGACATTTCAAATGGCCTTAAAATCATGATCAGGCCATTAATTAGTCACCATTGATCTGTTGTCAGAGGCACTGAATCTCTGGAACTGTCATGGCTTGTATGTCACAGCAGGTATTCAGAGCTGACTTTTTTTTTATTCAATATGCTTTATTTATTATAAAATATACAACAGTGATCACTGCAAAAGCAGTCAAGGTAAAAATAACAGTTACAACCAATATATCAAGACTGCCAACCACAGTCAGTATAGGATCTACTTAGAATACAAGCAAAATAAACAACATATATTTAAACTAACCCAATATCCCCCCTCAGCCCCCCCCAACTGCTTGGTGCCTACCATGATATCTGCTGTCTATGAAAGCACTTAAGTTGATTAAGTGGATTTATCCTTCAGGGTTTCCAGACTGTAAGTAAAGCATCTAAGGGGCCCCATTTAGTTTGGTATCCATTGAGGCGATTGGCCATGCTATATGCTGTTCCAATTGAAGAGACAATAAAATTTCTCTATGGCATTCTATCGCGGATGGCAAGGATCCCTTCTTCCAATGTCTCATGATAGTTAATTTGACTACAGCAGATATCATAGCTATATGAGCCATTCTGATTCTAGGAGTATCAGAGGGGTAGTAGTTGAGCAGACAAATTTCAGGTGTAAACAATAGGTCAAGCCCCAGCAGTGGATCAAGGGAGCTTCTAATTGTTTGCCAATAACTGTAGACTTTTGGACATGTCCATAACATATGATACAAGTCTCCATCTGTTGCTAAACAATGTTGGCATTGAGGGGAGGACATCCTACCCATTTTATATAAACTTTCTGAGGTGAAATATAGATTGTACATTATATTATATTGTACTAAACAAAGTCTGTCTTGTTTAATAAATCTGTAAAGATTACTCCAAATCTGCTTCCATGTACTGGCATCCTCTATTATAGACAGTTTGTGGGTCCAGTAGTAGCATATACCCTGTGGTAGTTGGGGATCTAGGGATTTGTAATGTTTTATAAATCCTGGAAACAGAATGTGGTTGCTCTGCTATTTGAAAGAGAGTGGAGGGTTCCAATTTAGGAGGAATATATCCTCCCTGTCTCCCCAAAAAAGAGACCAGTGTATGCCTTAAATGCCAATATTTGAAAGAAAGTCCCTTATGTGTATGTAAATGCTGCTGAAACTGAGGAAAGGAGAGCATGTCCCCATAGGGGCAATATCCTGAACTTTAATATGCTTAAAAAATGCCCAATGTGAAGAAGAGATAGGTCTGTTTCCAATTTTGATTTGAGGATTGTCCACTAGTGGCTGTTCAAGGGACTTGTGCCAGTCTAGAGCCAAATGCCATTGTACCTGATGTAGTGCCCTGATGGACCATCCAATTGGAGTGTCTTTTAGGGGCTTAGAGAGTAATTTCAGTGAAGAATAAACTAGAGATGTTAAAGTGCAGTGATTTTTAAAGGCCAAGTATATCTCAATATCTAACCAGAGAGGCAGATATATATCTGTATCTTGCATTTCTAGTGGACGAGACCAATATCTTAATTTGCTGATATGATGTGCACTATAATAGGTAAAAAAGGATGGAAGGGCAAGACCCCCCTGGATCCTAGGTGCTGTAAGCTTGGGGTACGCTCTTCTGACTCCCTTCCCCTTCCACAAGTAAAGGTTTAACAATTTTTGTAGCTTAATAAACCAGGACTTGGGAATAAAAAAATCCAACATGCCCATAGGGTATAGAATTCTAGGAAGCACATTAATTTTAATTGTGCTAATCCTTCCCCATAATGAGATGGGGAGGGATCCCCACCTGTCTAGATCTGTTTTCAGTGTAGACTTAAGGCTTGAAAGGTTCTCATTTATCATGACAGATAGTTCTCTGGCAACTATAATACCCAAATACAGCAAAGATTTTGATTCCCATTTCAGCCCAAATTCCTCTACTTTGCCATACACAATCCTTCCATTCATTGGAAAAATTCTTGTTTTTGAGAGATTCAACTTGTAAAAGGAAACCCTAGAGAAAAGATCTATCTCTTCTAGCAATACTGGGATACCTATCACGGGCTCTTCCAAATGTAATAGTAAATCATCAGCATAAGCCGATAACAGATGTCGTTGTTCTCCCACTTTGATACTTTTAAGGGATGGGGAAGAAACCAGTCATCGTATGAGGGGTTCTAAGTACAGGTTAAACGGGGGGGGGGGGGGATAATGGACAACCCTGTCTGGTGCCACAGTGTAGCAGGAATGGATCTGAAAGTACACCATTGCACCAAACCCGGGCAAGTGGGGAGGTATATAAGATACAGACCCACTTAATAAACTTCTCTGGGAAGCCAAAATGTTCCAAGCCAAGAAAGGGATAATCCCAATAGACCCTGTCAAAGGCCTTCTCAGCATCTAAAGATATTAGGGTCATTGGGAGATCTGAGTTTTTGGCTAGTGAGAGGAGATGTAATAGTCTGCGCATATGATCATTAGAGGATCTATTTGCCATGAATCCCACCTGCTCCATGCCAATCAGTTTGCTCATGACAGGCCCTAATCTATTAGCTATTACTTTTGCCAATATTTTGACATCTGAGTTAAGGAGGGAGATAGGATGGTAAGTCTCTGGAAATTGTAGGTTTCTACCTTGTTTGTGAATTACCACAATAAGAGCCTCTAAAAAACTATGTTCAGTCATCCCCCTCTCATACCATGAATTAAACACATCCACTAGCAGAGGTGTCAATTCTGAAGCACAGCATTTGTATAGATTACTTCAGAATCCATCCGGCCCTGGTGACTTATCTAAGGGGAGCTGCTTGATGGCTTGATCAATTTCCCATTCTTGTATACGAGCTCCTAAAGGAAGGGCATCAGTGGGCTGCAAACATGGAAGCTTGACCTAGTTTAAATATGCTTGAATTTCTTCCTCTGTAGGTATTTCTTCTTTGCTGACTGCATAGAGTTATTGAAAATATGTCACAAATCCCTCAGCTGTCTTCCTGGGGTCTGTGGTTATTTGGCCTGTGTTAGCAAAGTATAAGCCAGATATATATCTGGCAGTCTCTGCGTGTCTGAGTCGGATAGCCAAGAGCTTTCCAGCTCTTTCCCCTGATTCCAGATATTCAAGTTTTGTCCTTTTAAGTGAAAGCTCAGCTTTTTGTGCCATAAGGTCGGAGAATTCGGCCTGCAAAGTATGCAGTGTGATCCAATCCTGGTCCGAGGAGCAAACACTAATATCTCATTCAATTGATTTAATTGAATTGAGTAACTTTATTATTCATGTTCTAGATTGTTGAGTCCTGGTGGAGGATATACATATAAATTCCCTCCTCAATACACATTTTAAAGCCTCCCAAACCATATATATACTTGGTACTGAGCCAATATTCTCTTCTAGAAAGCCCGAAATAAAATCTTTGATGTGTTCTAGTATGGCCGGTATTTGTAGAAGCTGATTATTCAACCACCATAGGAAGTCTCTTCTACCTCCAGCTCCTAGCAGAAACATGATGGAGATAGGAGAGTGATCCAATATGACACGAGGATGAATAATTGCATCCACTATTGCCAGAATAACTGAAGTGCTCACCAAAAAATAGTCGATTCTAGAGCAGGTGCAGTGTGGAGAGGAGAAAAAAGTATTGGACTTCTTGGTAGGATTCAAGACCTGCCAAATATCAACCAGACTGGTCCCCACCATTAGATATTTCAGGGCTCGCTGAGCTGGGGTTAATCCACATCATTTAAAGTCCAACCTATCTAGCTGAAGCTGAAGTGTAATGTTCCAATCTCCCCCCAAAATAATAGTTACATGGGGATTATGAAACAAAAGACCCAAGAGATGCACACAAAATTGAGGGGTGTCTACATTTGGACCATATATTGATCCAAGTATAATTTGTTGCATGCCCAATTTTCCACGGAGTAAAATATAAAGCCCATTAATGTCCCGTATCTCTTGCTCCAGTTGAGAGGGGATGTTCTTGCGAATCAATGTGGTCACTCCCCCCCTTTTTGTAGAAATTCCAGCTCCAAAAGTCTGTCCAACCCAATTCCTGTCTAACAATGAGGTATCATCCCTTCTAAGGTGAGTTTTCTGCAAACATGCAATTCCAGCCTTAAGAAGTAGGAAATGTTTTAGTATTGTCATTTGCATCTATCCTGCACCCCCCCTGACATTCCAACTCACAATATTATATGGTCCAGTCATTCATAAACCCTTGGCAATAGACCAAAATCCAGCTGTAACAATCTAAAATGATTTCTAACAGTTGTAATCTGTTTCTCCTTAATTTCTTGACAGCACATATAGTTGGCACACAAACCCCCCTCCCAAAATGTATTCCCATAACAAACAAATTAACTGAACCCCTAAAAAGCAAACCCCGGTTCTATAAACCGCACTGGCTTTCTATTCCTCCCAGGTGATGTCTTCGTACAATCCAAAGAAAGCTACCCCAGCCCCTCCCCCTCAATCAGAAAATACTCTATAATCATGTATAAGGCTCTATAATATTTCAATTATATCAAGTGCTTGTTCATATCTTATCTAAAAAAACAATCGGAGAAAATAAAACCTTTGCATAATTAATAGAGCTCTATTTGGTACATTTAGTCTTAACTTATAATATTCCTATATTAGTTCTAATTCTAGTAACATCTTTTAATTTCTGATCCAATGCTGCCATCTAGTGGAGAAAGAAAAGAAGTGTGAAACCCTTTGGAATCAGTATCTAATTCAGTGAGCAGCCATATGGTGCAATGAAAATAAAATTAAACAAATCAAACCTGTAGCACCGGGATGCCCCCCACTTATAAAGGAAAATTGCCTCATAAGATCCCCCGCCTTACTTTGTAGCAGATAAACAATGTAAGTTGGCCAAATTTAACATTAAGCTCAGCTGTAGATTAAAAGTAAATCCTGACATGTATATTGATGTAGCATGCAGATACAGTGCTCTCTTTTAATTAGAAGGATCTAGAGAATCTACTATGTGAAGAAAATCATTGCTTCAAATACAATCAAGGTTCTGGTAGAAGCTCAAATGAATTCAGCAAGAAATGAAACAATCTTCTAAGAGCAAGTGAAGCTTACACTATCCCAGGTGCTCCGGCAGCAGTCCAGAGCAGGAAGCAACACGAGCGAACAAGCAATTTCAAAACTACTTGCCAGATTGGAATCCGCTATGCTCTAACAGTCCAGTTCGACTTAACGAAGGATAGTTTCTGAAGTGACAGATTTTTAAAGTAAACAGATGAATATCCGACAACTTGAATCCTCGTATTGCCGATCTTGACTAAGGACTAGAGAATGACTCGTATCAAACATACAAAGTCTCAAAGAGTGAAGAGATTCACTTGTAGAGGTCTGGCAATAATCTCCTGAGTTCATTTTTAGCATGCTCCACTGACTCAAAGGATAGCCATTCGTCGTTGATTTTAACAGACAAAATAGCAGGATACCTGACTTTAAATGGTTTCCCGGCGGCAATAAGCTTAGTTACTAGGGAGTGCAGATCTTGGCGCTTAACCATTACGGAGTGAGGCTCATCCTGAGTTACTCTAATGCACTTGACATCCCAAAGAATTTCTTGTAGGGCTTTGGATTTGACTAAAATGTGCTACTTGTCCAGGTAATTTAGGAGTTTGTAGATGATTGGTCTAGGAGGTGAGCCTGACGGGGGTAGAAGGCAAAGTGCACAATGAGCTCTATCCATGATATATGCTGCCCCATTCGGGGGGGGACCAACAATCTTTTTGCAGACTTTCTGGACGAAAGCGATTGGGGAAGACCATTCTTCATGCTCCGGGATCCCCATTATTATTATGTTATTTCACCTGCTACTTCCCTCAGGATCCTCCAGCTTCTCTTCAAGTTTCTTAATATGCTTTGCGGTGTTAACCTGCTTGAGTTCACTTTGATCGGCTTTCTTTTCCATGGAGGTAACTCGGACCTCTGAATCCCCTACTCTGAGATTAAGAGAGTCAATAGAAGTTTTTATATTGTGCAGTTCAGTCGAGATGTCAGATACTGAACTGCAGAGGCATTATAATCTCCAGGAATCTGTACTCTGTCAGCACTACAGATCCTGAGGTAGATTTAGCAGTGTTCTGCCTAGGCTTTTTTCTGGGCCTGTTCTTTCTCCGGTGACTGTGGCGGAGTGTGCATGGGTGGCGCTTTCCACATATATACTTCCATTCCTATGCCAATAGTAGTTGCCTTGATGTTGCCAAGAAAGTTAGTATTAATTTCAGATTGAATCAGATGTACAATGAAATAGAAAAGTAGTGTTTCTGATCGGGAGGAGACGGAGCAACTCAAGCTTGCTGCCTTTCTCTAAGCTGCCATCATGTGACCTATTCAGCACTGACTTCATCCTGCTCTTTCATGCTGTCAATCATGTAGAGTATCAAGTTCCATCTGGAGACAACTTCCAGCTTCATATGATGCTGAGGCAAATTGTTCTTGAACTGCTGGTGCCTTAGATGGTCACGGGCCTTTCCAGAATGAGCAAAGTGGGCACTGATGTGATGAGCCACAGTCAACATGGACTTGATTTTAGGATATGATAGAAACTTCTGCAGTACTAAATTAAGACAGTCTGCATGCATGGAACCCTGAGAAATCCACCATTGTTAATGCATGTAACCACATTCAAGCCATTATCACTCAAAATGAAACCCGGTTTCAGGGTATGTGGGTCCAGTCACTCCCCTGTCACAGTCAAGAGCAGTTCTAGCATTTTCTGACCCATGTGTGATCCACTTACATTCTTCATTACCAGCATTGCATGTTGGCAAATACCTGGAATGTTGCAACTACTGCAGTAGGGCTTCATACAATTTTTGTCCTTTCCAGTGTCAAATACTACTTCAGCTACGTGTGCTCAATGGGCTGTAATACTTTGAAAAGAGCTACCAGCTGTTAGGTCACTGGTCCACATAGCCATACCAAGATGTATGTGTATAGTGATGCTAAATGCTTCAGGGCATGTATTACTGTACGTGTCATTGGTCTATAAAGTTCAGGAATGGCAAGGGTGTAGAAGTAGGTTTGTTATGGAATCTGCCATTTTGAGCAGGCACATTCTCCCACCTTCCTGCAGAGTGCGTGTGTGTGTGTGTGTTGTGGGGAGGGGGGTTACACAACAGTCCAGCACAATTCAGCAGCACTACCAGGGGGGATCTCGATCCGCTCAGATGGGCAACAAGCTGATCTACAGCCTGACCTCCTTGGAGAGCCTGGAGGCTTCCCCCCTTGCAGGGATACTGGTCCCCCCACACTGTTCCTAGGTTCCTCTGATACTGGAGGGGGGCCGGGGGAAGGCTGATGGCCCGCCATGTTGAAAGGACACTCTGGATTGAAGATGGAGGCAGAATTTCTGGGAGATCATTCTTCTGCACTTCAGGGCTTGGAATTGTCCTGAGAAAAAATGTGGACTTTTTACTTAATACCCACCAAGGAACTTAATTTTGAATTTCTGGGGCTAGCTAAATAAAGTTTCTGTCTATTGTCTCTTCCAGATGCTAGGGACCCCTGAGTGGCTTGAATATACTTAGCTGGCATTAATGCAAAATTATTATTATCCAGGAGGGGGCACCTTAAACACACCAAGTTCCAATTATTAAGGCTCTCCCCTTTTATTATATCAAAAGCTGACCCAGCTTGAGGGTCAGAGCAATAATTGTTCTGGTATCTGTGAGCAATGCACTTTTCTCCCATTCCCAATCCTACTTTCCTCCCCAGACAATTGGATTGGAATTATATTTTTTTCCCTAACTTCCCTACCTTATCCCCAACCTTACATTAGCGGCAAGAGCATCCCCAGGAGCACCTCTCCTAGATGGAGTATGAGGTACCCATCTTGGCAGTAGTATTCCCAGCCTTGCTTTCCCCATGTGAGTGGGGAGCAGGATTTGGAAGCCACACTACCCACACCATTGTATATAGTTCTAGCCATTCCAAGCTTAGTTGGACCCAGTTGGTCTAGTTTATACATAAGTCTTACCTTGAGGGTTTTTTTTTCTTAATTTTTTTTTAAAAAGACACAGACTCAGGGTGGTACACAATTTTTATTAAAACAGCTTGGAGAATAATTAGTGAGAGAGGATCCACACATAAAAGCAGGATAGAGAATGGAGGGAAAGCAGGGAGAAGGCTCATTTCAGAAAACATAAATTACCAATACCAAAATGGGATCCCTTTTTAAAATAATTTCCCATAATGTAAATGGGCTTAATGGGCCTATTAAAAGATACCGGACTCTTAAGGCTTTAAGGCAAATTAAACCTGATCTCCTGTTACTATAGGAAACCCACCTTGATACCATTGAACATCAAAAATTATTAAAATATTTTTCTCTCAGGTGATAGAATCATCCTATAGGAGAGGCAAGAGATGCGAAATGGTTATCCTCAGCCTTAAGGCCTCCCCCTTTATACTATCAGAGCACTACTCCAACCCAGAAGGGAGATTAGCTATAGGTACGGTCCAGGGGCAGTGGGTTACTATATGCAGTGCATATATCCCTCCCCAAATGGATGCTTCAGTGGTCCAGAGATTATTAGACCACATACTTACAAGGCAACGTGGAGTCCTGGTGTTGGGTGGGGACCTCAGTTGCCTTATGAGCCCTTCTATGGACTCTTCGGCAGCCTGCCCTTCAAGGCAAACCACATGGCAAAGACATCTCCACTGCCTATTGAAAGATACAGGCCTCATTGATACCTGGCACCAACTGAACCCCTCAAAGAGAAAATTTACATATTATTCTTCAGCTCATGGCCATTACTCCAGGCTTGATTACCTACACATCAGCCAAGAACATAAGACTTTAATCCACTCGGTAGACATAAAAAATATTCACCTATCTGATCACACCCCAGTAAAGCTTGAGTTTAATATAAACCAGGAGAGAAAATCCACACAGTGGAGATTTAATCCTCTCTGTTAAGGGACCCTGACTTCAAAGAACTACTGCAGAATAAAATACCAGAAATCATAAATGACAATAAATCCCCCCATACCACACCCCAAATATTATGGGACACTGTAAAAGTGGTCCTTCATGGATACATCATTGCCTATGCCACCCACAAAAGAAAACAGCGAGACCTCAAATTATCTGATCTCCAATAGAGGCTTCAATCATTACAGGAAATTCACATGGGAGGAGACGAAAGTGTCTTAATCTAGTTAAACCAAACTAAAGAGGAAATCCAGTCTTTATTGACAGCCAAAACAGAGCAAGCCCTCTTGAGGCTTCACCAAAAATACTATGAGGGAGGAGCCAGGGCCTCTTGGATACTGGCATATAGATTGCGTAGACAGACCCATCAAGTTATGAGTAATAAAATAAAAGATCCCAAAACCAATCAGCAAAAATACAATTCTCAACAAATACTAACAGTATTCAGAGACTACTATCAAGCATTATACTCTGACACCTCCCCACCAGCTAAACCACAAATCACCCAATTCCTGGAACAGGTAAACCTCCCTACCCTTTTTCAGTCTCAGCGGGATTCTGTAATATTCCCGATCACTTCAGCTGAATTACATAACACTATAAAAAATTTGAAAAATGGGAAAAGCCCTCGCCCGGATGGCTATGGAGCTGAATTTTACAAAGCAACAAGGGAATTAATTCAAAACCCACTACTAGAGGCCTTTCAGGCAAGTCATAATACTACATCAACTCCACCCTCGTGGGGACAGGCAACAATCACAGCTATTTTGAAACCTCATAAGCCTCCCCATCTTTGTGATTCCTATCTCCCTATCTCAGTCCTAAACCAAGACTACAAAATCTATTCTAGCATTTTGGCCCATAAACTAGATAATATTCCACCATTATCCACGCCGATCAATCTGGTTTTATCAAAACTAGACAGACAATGGACAATGTTAAACGTACACTGTTTCTTATTAGCCACTCCCTTCACACTAAATCCCCACTTTTATTATTAAGCCTTGATGCCCAAAAGACATTCGATCGTGTCTCATGGGACTTTCTGCTACCTACCTGAACAAATTTAAATTTCCCCAAGGGTTTCTTAATACTATCAAGGGAATCTATACTGTTCCCGAAGCAGTAGTCAAAATTAACGGCTCTCACTCAGAACATTTTCCTTTGCAGTGGGGGACCTGCCAGGGATGCCCCTTGTCCCCTTATTTATTTGCCCTATATGTAGAACCTGTTGCCCAGTTTTTAAGACAGCAGGATAGATTGATGGGCTGTACTATATAGAACACTCACCACAAGGTGGCATATTATGTAGATGACCTGCTTTTATATAGCACCAACCCCAAATCCTCTTTAAACACTCTAACAAGGATTCTACCACTCATTGTACAACTTTCAGGCTATAAAATTAACCGACAAGTCAGAAGTGCTAGCAATAAATTATACGACACCCCCCAAGCATTATGCAGAAATTTCCACTGAAATGGAACAGAACCTACTTAACCTATCTTGGTATTAAGATCTCTTCTACCCCCTCTCCCCTACTGACCATAAACTATGACCCAGTCTTTCAAGAAATACAGACTGATTTACATAGATGGTCACAATTACCTTTATCTATACTACCCAGAATACAATCAATACAGATGAATGTCTTACCCCGTTTCCTTTATATCATGCAAAACATTCCTTTACACCCTCACCATAAGGAGTTACATAAGTGGATGAAAGCTATCACTAAATTCCTGTGGAATAATAAAAGACCTCGGGTGGCTCTTTCTCGGCTAAGTCTCCCGAAGGGGGGGGGGTCTGGCACTCATAGAATTAAGCAAGTACCTAACAACCACAGTACTAAATCACATGGCTAAATGGCTCCTTCTTATGAACCAATCTCTAGTTTGGATGCAGCTAGAAAGGAACCTGACAGACACTCATCTGGATGGAGACAAAATTTACCATCCTACTTCCCTGCGGAGAGAGGACAGAGTCTTGGTATTCACTAGAGCTATTCTATGAGATTGGAGACAGCTCCTTGGGACTAAAGAATACCATCCATTAGCAAAATGGATGGTGCTCCCAGTTAAAGATCCTAGTTTCTTACCATGTGTCCTAGATCACACTTTTGACTCCTGGCAAGAGAGGGGGTTAGCCCATTCTTTTCAATTTTATCAGGATGGCGTATTTAAAACACTTCAACAGCTATGAGAGGAATATTTATTACCATATCAAGACTTTTTCAGATACCTACAAGTTAAGCATTACCTAACCTCTGCTTTAGGGCTCTTTATCCCAGAGCAGCAAACATTCCCCATAGTTAACCTGCTACCCCAACTGTCTGCTCCTGACACCCAGCAACACCTTATCTCCCAGTTCTATAAGGCGCTGCAGCAGATCTCTAACCAACCCAGCAAACTTATCCAGATGCAGTGGGAATCTGAGCTGCGGATGACCCTTGAGTCTAATGAGTGGGTGAGGTTATGGTGACTTCAACATAAAACTACCTGCTCATATACATGTCAAGAATTTTCTTGGAAAATAGTAGCTCAATTCTTTAGAACTTCTCAGATTACTGCTAAATTCATAGAAGGAGGAGATTCCTCATGCTGGAGAGGCTGTGGGATATCTCCAGCAACCCACACCCATATACTCTGGTCCTGCCCAACACTTTCCGAATTTTGGGGTGCAGTTAGCCAACAACTTAGAGAACTTTTCCCATCTCCTGGTGACATTACCCCCAAATTTCCCTTTTACTTCACTACCCCAGGAATTTTTGGAATAAACTTGAAATTTACTTATTAAATATTTTACTAAGAGCAGCCCAAAACATAATAACTAGATTATAGAAACACAGATACAAAGAAACATAGAAATTGATGGCAGATAAGGACCACAAGGCCCATCCAGTCTGCCCATTTCTTTTTCTACCTTATGAATGTGCCATAGGCCTTTGATCTGTCAAAGGCATATCTAGTCAAACTCATCTGTATTGCTCCCTTATGCCGGTCCCATGCCAGTTTGAAGCTCTGCACTGTATTCATATCCACCACTTCCTGAGGTAGGCCTTCCATGCATCCGCCACCCTTTCTATGAAAAAGAACTTCCTCACGTTACCCCTTAATTGGCCTCACTCTAATTTCATGCTGTGTCCTCTTGTCCTGCTATTTTCCTTATATTGAAACATGTTAGACTCTTTCACCTTGTTAATGCCCTTAAGGTGTTTGAATGTTTCAATCATAGCACCTCTCTCCCTCCTTTGCTCTAGGGTATACATATTGAGTTCAGTTAATCTGTCCTCATATATTTTCTGATGCAGTCCCTGTACCATTTTGGTTGCCCTTCTCAGGACTGCCTCAATTTGGTTAATGTCCTTGTGAAGGTGTGGACTCCAGTACTGCACACAGTACTCCAGATGGGGCCTAACCAGTGCCTTGTAAAGAGGGATTATTACCGCCCTCTTTTGACTCGTGATACCCCTACTAATACACCCCAACATCCCTCTAGCCTTACCTACTGCTTTAGAGGTCTGCTTGGATGATTTCAGGTCATCGGCGACGATGACGCCCAAGTCTCTTTCTTTCCTTGTGACTGCCAGCCTATAGGTGGCTTCAGGGTTTCTCTTCCCTATGTGCATGATCTTGCACTTCTTTGCATTAAACCCCAGTTGCCACTCTTCCAACCATTTTGCTAGTTTATCCAGATCTCTTCTCATTCTGCCCACACCATCTGGATCATCTACTCTGTTGCAGATCTTGGTGTCATCTGCAAACAGACAAATCTTACCCTCCAGTCCATCTGCAATGTCACTGATGAAGATATTGAAGAGGACTGGCCCCAGGACTGATCCCCGAGGTATCCCACTTGTGATTTGCATCTCCTCTGACTGTATACCATTTACCACCACTCTCTGTTTTCTGCCTGTCAACCAGTTTGCCACCCAGTTGACCAATGTCTGACCCACCCCAAGCCTATCCAGCTTATTAATCAATCTTCTATGTGGAACAGTATCGAAAGCTTTGCTGAAGTCAAGGTAGGCAACATCAACTGTTCCCCCTTGGTCCACCACTCTGGTTACCCAGTAAAAGAAATCTATGAGATTAATTTGATTGGACCTTCCTTTTGTGAACCCATGCTGTCATGGATCCTATGCTCCTATGGATTCCAGGTGTTGCACTATCCTTTACTTAAGTAGTGTCTCCATAATCTTGCCCACTACTGAGGTAAGACTGACTGGTCTGCAGTTCTCTGCCTCCTCCCTGCTACCACTCTTGTGGAGTGGGATCACATGAGCCCTTCTTCAGTCTTCTGGGACCTCTCCTGTGCTCAGAGATTCACTAAACAGTTCTGATAATGGCTCTGCTAGTTCCACCCTTAGCTCCCTTAGTACCCTGGGATATATGCCATCAGGTCCCATTACCTTGTCCACCCTGAGCTTATCGGAGCTTACCCTTTCTTTTTTGAAGGGACTAGTGCACACCTCCCTCCCCCCTGTGTCCATGGTGCAGAGCTGTGGGCCCTGCCCTACCTTCTCTTCAGTAAATACTGAGCAGAAGTATCTATTTAGGATAGATGCTTTTACATGGTCCTCCTCCTCACACACCCCTTTATCCCCTCTGATCTTAGCAATACTCCCTCTGGACTTTCTCCTTTCACTAAAGTATCTATAGAAAATTTTGTCACCTTCTTTTACTGTTTGTGCTAGTTTTTCCTCAGTTTGGGCCTTTGCCTGCCTTACTGCCTTCCCTGCTTGCCTTAGGGAAGTTTGGTATGCCTCCCTATCTTCATCCTGCTGCGTTCCCTTATATTTCCTGAAGGCCAGCCTTTTGGCTCTGACCTTTTCTGTTACTGTGTTTGAGAACCAAAGTGGCTCCCTTCTTCTTTTGCACTTCCTTTTCTCATTAACATAATGGGATGTTGCTTCAAGTATTGCATCCTTAATGCTTGCCCACTTTGCCTGTACCCCCTCATCTGTATTTTTTTTTTGCTAGGGCTAGCTTAACTCTGTTGGCCAACTTATCAAAGTCAGCTCCTCTGAAGTCCCATATTTTTGCCTTGGAATGGGATGATTTTGTTCTAGTGGCCAAATTGAACCATCCCATGTGATGGTCACTGGCCCCCAGGTGACCTTCTACCTGGGGATCTGTGATCCTTTCCCTGTTAGTCAGTACTAGATCTAAGATAGCCCTGTCTCTAGTGGGTTGTTGTACCAGTTGTTTGAGGCCCTCCCCCTGCAGGGAATCCACCATGTGTCTAGTTCTGGCAGATGTCCCTGCTGGTATTGACCAATCTGTATCTGGCATGTTGAAGTCTCCCATTATTAGAACCTCCCCTTTAGCTGTCATGTTTTGTATATCTTCTAACAGTAACATGTCTATGTCCTCCCCCTGGTCTGGAGGTCTGTACACAACCCCAGTTCGTATGGCTGTCCCATTTCCTGTTTCCAGGGTCACCCACAGTTCTTCTGGCTCCTTATGTGTATTCTGAATTTCTGTAGCTTTGATATTTTCATTGACATAAAGGGCAACTCCACCCCCCTTTTTGCACCTCGGTCTCTTCTGAACAGTACATAGCCAGGTACTGAAGTCTCCCAAGTGTTATGACTGACACCTAACCCCCCCTCCCCATTCCCGCCTGGGAAAATCTTATCTATGATACGTATAAAATGGAAAACATGACAGCTCACCTTCAAAATACTACGCCAATACTTCTTGATAGATGGTCTAAGTGGTTCCTTCATACGTTTTCTCGCCGCCCGGAATTCCTTCCCTAGATCAAAAAAGTGACCCATTTGAATGATCCCTAGCATGACCAGTTGGAATTATCTCTAAATGGAATGTGCTGCCTAGATAATTCTTCAAGTCATGTGACATGGGTGGGGAGTGTTGTTTCATCCCTTCTTGTGAACTACAACAGGCTAGGGATCAGAAAAACCGAGAAGTCAGACCAATACCGGACCCACCTACAGTATATGATAGAGCCTCCTCCCTGCATCCCATAGTACTAGATTTGTTAAATTAACTCCTCAGAAGACTCCTGCATATCCTTTATTTAATCTCCAACAGTAAAGGTATTACATTTAATTTACATCTCTGTTCAACAATTAATAGAGCATGGTGCTTTGAAATGTATTCATCCTGTACATCGGAAAACGGTAATTTACATCTGTCCTGATGTCTTTTAAAATTGTAATAAAAAGACAGTTTAAAAAAAAAGAAACGGTATTTCAATTATTCCAATGGCAATCAGGTGAGGGGTTTCATTAGAATGCTGGGGAAATTGAGAAAGGATTTAGTATATTCCAATAGAAAACAGGTCAGGGAGTCCACTAGACTGCCAGGGATATTAAGTCAGTATTTCACCTATTCTGATAGCAGTTAGGTGAATGGGGTTCACTACACTGCCACAGATGTTGAGGCAGTATTTTGATTATTTTGGCAGATATTGGGGGTGGTGGTCCACAATGCTGCTAGGGATATTGAGACAGTATTTTAATTATTCCAACAGTGATTTTGGGTAAGAGAGGAACCCACTTGACTGCCAAGTAAGTTAATTGCAGTTAATTTCCATGGAAAGCAGGGTGAAACAGGGAGGGTATCGCTAGCACCATTGTTGATTGGGGCAGGGGTCATGCACCACTGTGTTCATAGTTAAGGGTAGGGTTTTGGAAGTGGTAAATTGTGTTGCAACACCAGCCTTTTACCACTTCCAAAATCCACTTAATATGCTACTGCAACTTTATGCAAGAGGTTGCCCTCATTTGCATGGTTGCAGAGATGTATTTTATCCACTGACTGCCATGCACCGGGGCCTTTGAATGCAGCCATTGCCCATTCAGAGACAATGTCCAGCTCGTGCAGTATTATTCATATTTGCACCACACTAGAAGTCTGAATATTGGGGCCTTTATTGCTAAATCATCTCCCAATTGAGCAACATAACTATAAAGTTAAAGATATTTTTGAAATAGGAAAATAATTCTTATTTTCAGAATGTCAGTATCTTTTAAATCAAGTCACTAAATCTTAGAATAAAATATTTTAATATTTTGGAAAGACATTAAATCTTATTTCAAGATTTTGAGCTGGATTTTCAAAGTCATGAGAGTGCTGCAAGCCCCAGGTACGCTACAGATATGGTGCACAAGTCTTTTGGCAATGTAATGTGATTTTGCATCCCATGTGGCAATTGATGCAAGTTAGACCAGCTTTTTGTGGTCTAGCTTTCGTCAATCTTGGGGACCATTTTTATGATGCTTGTGTCAGAAATTTGGCACAAGCTGGCATAAATCAGGCACAATTGCAGCAAATGGCATTGGCATAACAGTGATTTCCATGTGTTGTGATACAGGGTTTGATTCAAGCCCTGTGCCACCCTTTGAAAGTTGGGCCCTTTAAGTCTTTTTTTATTCTGTTATATTTTAAGATATTAAATAAAGATAATGGGTTTGTTTTGGCTAGAAGTTTTCTACAGGAGTACATTTGTGCCTGAAACACAGAAACATAGAATTTGACGGCAGATAAGGATCACTTGACCCACCTAGTCTGCCCATTTTTCCCTACCTGCAGTGTCACCACAGACCCTACTTGACCTCTAGCTCTTTCTTCACCATCCCTCCTTATGAAGCAAACTACAGGTGTAGTGGAACATGCTTGAAGCACACTGTGAGTGTAAAAAGCATGTTACAATGTAGCAGCTGATGGAAGCAGGCATTCACCTGGTTGCTCCACACATAGCACAACACCCTACCAACTGCATAAGTTATGTGGCCAATAGGAAGCTTCAGGGATGCCAAGAGCAAGCGAACTGCTAGCACTCACAAACAGTGATTGCTCCTGTGAAGTTATCTGTTATAATTAAACTTCCGCATGCAAAGTATATCATTGCACAGGCAATGCATTATGGCTATTTGCATTTTATTATGGCCTCATTACAGGCCAGAAGCAAACACTTACTCCAGAGATTGGGCATCCCACCCAATCACCATTCCAATACTTTTCAAATATGTCCCTGGTAGTCTAGTGTCACTCACCAATTCCTGACTGTCCGTCCAACCTTAAAATTCCCATTGATAGTCCAGCCCGGTGATGTGGAGAGCTAAGCCATTGAGAGCCTTACTTCCTACCATACTGGAGACCTGTATTCGGGAACAAGCATGTGTTGCCAGGGTCAATAGGGCAGGAGAGGATTGAGCATTCCTTTCCCAGGGAGGTGTGGCCAGCTGTCTCGCCCATGACTGTCACCAGGTGGAGGCCCGGTGGCAGTGCAGATCCCATAGGTGGTTTGAGGGGAGGGACTATGGCCATGCAGGATGCGTGTGCCTTCATGCACATGCAGTGCCACTGTAGCAAGGGGAGATGGGACATAGAAAGTAGAAAATGAGAGGAGGGGCTACATGAAGCCCTGCCCATCTCCGTGGGTCTCACTCCACCACCTGAACTGGGGCAAATTTGGTGGTGTTGCCCTGGGGGTGGATTGTCCTCCCTCCTCTGGCTCCACCGCTACTGGAAATCCACAGGGGATGTACACCCCCAGTATTGGAGGAGGCAGGAGATGGTAACAGGAGTCAGGGACAAAGCTGAAGAACTGCCAAAATCACATGCAGGAGAAACACCTGAATGAAAAAAAAAATTGCTAGCCTGGTGTCCCTCCAAACCCAATCACTAGTACAACTTGTTTCAACTCTTGGGCTGCTGACAGAATTAGAATGTATAGGAATTCTGGACTGATATATCCATCTGTGGCACAGCAAGGGTTAAAACCCCTCTGGTAATATAGTGATATTCCATCCCCAATCGCTATTCCAACCCAAATTTAAAAAGCCATTGGCAGTCCAGTCTCTCCACCACCTTCTGATCATCAAGAGCAGTCTAGCAGGCATACCTCCCCATCTCCATGCTGATTTTGTGCATGCATACATACCATTGCAGTCTAGTGGCCCCCATCCCAAATCTCAGAGGGTATGTTAGCTGTGCCAGTGATTGGGGGACACTAGACTACCAGGGACTTTATTATACATTATTGGTTTGTCAGTCAGGGGTGAGGGGACACTAGATTGCCAGGGAATCTATATTACAGTGTTTACATGGCAATCTGGTGGAGAGCCACTGGACTGCCCATAGGGTTTTAATTGGGTTGAACTAGAAATTAAGGAGTGCAGGGGAATACTGAACTACCAAATGAGTTTTTAATATGGAAGAGACTAGTGACTGGGGATGGGGGGCACTGAACTACCACTAGGGTTTAATGCAGATCAGACTAGCAATCAAGGGTGGTAGGACTCTGAACTACAAGGGTTACCTTAAACAATGCTGGAAACAGTGGTCAGGGTGGTGCAGCACTGCAGCAGTAAGACCAGGTTTGTGGAAGGATTAAATAGCATGGCACTTAGAGTTGTTTAACACCTCCACAGACGTATGAGTATACTACAGCACATAAATTCAAGGCACAGTCATGTGATTTGCATACGTGCCAATTCATATGTTTGTGCTGTTCACTAATGGATCAGTACCTCATTAACTGTGCCTTTTAATATGGCAATTTAGTGAGTCCCTTCCTTAGAGGCATTAACTACTGTTAGCTATGCATTAACCCTATTTGCACTTATAAAATTTACTTGAATATGCAGGCCAAAAAGTCTTAATATCTAATTCAAAAGAAATAGAGCCATACAGTATATGTCCTTATAGTACAATGGAATTCCTACTATTTTTATTAATGCATTTCATCCACAGTTGCTTTCACATTCATTTTCATATTACTTATCAAGTTCAGAATAGGATGCTTATTGTAATGGAGAACATCTTCCATTTCTTTCCATGTCAAGTACAGTAAAATGCCAAATTGTTACTGACATCACCTCAAATGAAGAAAACCAATTTAGCTGTGGGTGAGTTCACATGGTAGGGTTTTTTTTTTGTGCTCAGTTACTTTCCTTCTGTAAATTATCTGTTTAAGTCCAAAATTCTAAAAGTTATTAGTAATTTGATTATGTACTGTATATAAGTTAAAGTACTACATGAAGTAGTAGTAGTAGTAGTAAAAGTTTATTTTTATACAGGTAAAAAATGGTTTTACAACATCATTGGGCCAGAGACCCTTTTTCAAGATGTACCTGTTTTCCTAATTTAAAAAAAGCACTTAAAATATGCTCTAAACATTTAAGTTACATGCTTATTTCAAAATGTTGCTAAACTAACATAATTTATACAAACCTACATACATGTTACATGATTTCACTATACAAGCATGGTTAATATTAATCTACATTTCAAAAAAAATCACATTACCACGTAAAACATTTCCTTCAGAATCATTATTTACAATTTAGAATGGATGTTTCCCAAAAAACTTCTTTCACCCATTACACATACACCTTATTTGCAACCCTTTATCAATGGCTCTCATAAAAAGTTCAGATTTTTGAATCAGCTTCATTTCCAAATCAATAGGTGCCCACAAATTTATAACTTTCATACCAAAGGTTATCTCACCATATTTATTATTTATTTTATGCATTACATATTTACTTCCCCCTTTATCTCTTAAATTATGTTGATGATTATACTTTAAAGATGGAATTTTATCCAAAAGATATTTAGGACTTTGTTTATGAACTACCCCATGTATTTGTTTCAACCATTTTTGGTCCCTTTTTTGTTCTAAATGTTCCCATTTTAAGATCTTAAACATTTCACAATGATGAGTATAATACTCACAATTTAGTACAAATCTATTTTACATATTTTAAAGGGAAGCAAAACCACACATACCATAATTATGTAAAACTTCATAGGGTGTCAATGCAAACCAGCATGAGCATTTAGACTGATTCAGGATTAAGCAGGAGTGTGTGGTGCCTAATAGTTTCTCACACAATCTGCAAAAGTTTAGAACATAAAACACAGATGTGTTCTGTCTTTCTCAGGGCTCATCAGTGTGTCTCCCTTGTATTTCAACCCAAAGGAAAATGAACCAGCCCATTTGTGGTCTTATGCATTTAGATCACTGTTAGCCTAAAATAAGAAAGCAATCTAAAAAAATTAAAACATCAACAGAAATGGACTGAGACAAGGCTTACTTGAAAAGTGCACTGGAAACAAAGCCAGGTTTCAAAGGAAAGCAAAAATTACTTGTACCCCCTGTAACAGCATGCAATGTATTAGTACTGTGTGTTGTGTTTCCCGAATGTTTTTTTTTTTGGTTATCTTGCATCTGTAAAATATTTCAGCTGAGAGGGGAGGATTGGTGGACACTTAAAATTATATTCTACTGTAGCCCATGCCTGGGGGCATTCAGCCAAGGGGACACTTTGTTAGGCAATCCAGTTCCTGTCCCACAAAAGGTTTTGTTGCGGAGTTGAACATCAATAGGGTAGCTTCTCTTTCATAACCAAAAGACATGTTTTGAAGGTAAACAGTCCAAGGCAAAATGAGATAGTTTTCTGCTGGATGAACCAGATGGGAGAACAAAAGGACTTAGGCTCGAATCAGCAATACCAGGGTAGAAATGATAAATCCAGTTTGAATCTGTTCTTAAGAAGGGTAGTTCCCAAAAAACAAAGAAATAGTAGAACCTGTGATGTCAAAGAGACATGTGCAATGATGTGGCATGGTGGGCAGACCAGCTAGGGGTAGTTCTGTGTGTATTTGGACCTTATAGTTCTGTTATGCTGGGATTCTGAACAACAAATTCAAAGATTTAAGTTTGCCATAACTCACTAAATTCCCAGTCTGGGTAAGCTTCTACTCTACTTAGAATTTAGATAGCTGTGAATTACATTCTGCTGTATGTCCACTATCTTTTTCAAATTATTATTTTTATCTATGTAGAAGTACTGTATTCCCCATATTCTTAGTGTGCATTATCCTATAACATAAGTAAATATCTTGGAGTATGAAATATTATTTTTATATACTTCATGGCTTCTGTGACTGGATCATTTCAGGTATAGCTAACTTGGGTAAACTGATAAATCTGAGATTTGCCTTTTAAGAGGTTGGCTATGGTAATCATATCTAAGCAAAAGTATTCTCAGCTGTAACAGAAGGGAAGGGTTGTTTGCCTTTTGGTAAGGAGACTGTGCTGAGTGTGAGCAGTGGCTCTGGTGGGATTCAGACCTAGAGATACCCTGACTGAGGTTGTGGTGAGTGGTGGCAGCATATTAAGGTAACCCTTTTAGGTATCTGAGGGGTTGTGAAATTGGTAACAGCCATCCAGAATGAGTTCTGGGAGAGAAGTAAAAGAACCAGTCTGTGAGAAACTGGTGGTAGTGGTGGGATCTGAAACACATTGCCAATTAAAAGATCATCTGTCTAGTCACAGGACAGAACATACAAAAGGGGGTATTGTATATTCTCAACCATGAAGGGAGGAAAGACTCAACCCAAATTAATGCATATAGCTCACATAATCAAATATATTTTTTCACAAGCCACCTAATGTCAACTCTGCCAACGTTTCATAGCCTCAGGCCACATCCTCAGAGCTAGCAGTGGTCTTGGTTTTTAAAGTATAATATATGAAAAAAATTAATATTAATAGGACATGTGTCTTCTTCACTTTAGTTGTTTAAGGGCATGCTGTCACATCTGTTTTTTTTTTTTTTAAATGTAAGACTTCCTGGATGCATTAGCACCCTTCAAACAGTCAATTTCCCAGCTCTAGACAATTTTTAATAACTTTTTTCTAATATTTTTTTGTTGGATGCAGTTGGCCAGGAAATTGTTTCTTAAACTTTACACAGATATTGTATATTCTACCAGTCTTATTTTGCTGTAAGAGTACATAGCTAAATTACACTCTCAAGTTATATGAGTCCAGAATAATTTTTTCAGAAGTACTCCCAGTACCAAGAGCAGGCAAAGCCAGAATAAATAGGATCAAGATGTTTAATAACCGGCTGTGAAAATGGTGCCTGGAAAACGATGTAGAATGTCTGAGAACTTATGAGGATTTTAATGATTGTTGGGACTGGTACAGCTACGATGGGCTACACCTGAATAAAAAGGGAATTATAACATTAGGGAACCTATTTCACGATATAATAAACAAAGTAGGACACAACCAAAAAAACAAGAGAAAGGCAGGAGAAGGGGGCCCAATATGGGGACAAATGCCATTAAGCATAAAAGGAGGGTGATTAAACAATTGAAAATTCTGCATGCAAATGCAAGGAGTCTTTATACCATTAAAAAAGATGATTTGGAGCTACTACTGGTGGAACATGAAGCTGACATAGTGGCCATTACTGAAACATGGTGGAATGAGGAGTCCCACCTGGGGCACACAATAAGGGGTTATAAAACATTTAGTAAGGAAAGGGGGGCATAGGAGAAGAGGTGGGGCAGCTATTTTTATTAAAGACAACATATGTAAACAAATACACAAGGAAATAGCCCATTTACAATCAGCTGATTGTTTATGGATCGAAATTAATCCTGTGGTCATAAAAATTGAAATTGGGGACAATATACAGACCCCCTGATATAAATATCCAGGACCCCTTGATTCTGATAGATAGTATCAATAGCATAAACAGTGACAACGAGGCTGTAATGATGGGAGACTTTAATGTCCCAGGAATAAATTGGCAGAAGGATACAGCAGTAAATCATCAAGAAGAATTACTGCTAGAAGCTTGCATAACTAATGGACTGTGTCAAATGGTCGATAGACCAACTAGGCAGAACAATATACTTGATGTAATTCTAACAAATATGAGGGATGCAATACATTATGTGCAGATATTAGAGCCATTATTAGAAAGTGATCATAATGAGGTGTTGTGTACCCTTAGACAGAGATAAATGTCTGTCAAGGTAAAACAGTTGTGAGAAATTACAATAAAGCCAATTTTAATAAAATAAAGGAAAAACTTTACAAATGGGAATGGAGAATAGGATCTGATAATACTACGGAATTATGGAATAAGATCAAAGGTAAACTATTAGAACTAGAACAGTTACATATCCCTGAAAAAACCTTATATAACAAGCGGGGGAAATTACCTGTGTGGTTCTCTCATCAATTTCAAAAAAGAAGAAAGCCTGTTAGGATATGAAAAGGGACAACTCAGACTATAATGTCTATAAATACAGACAGCAACTAGAATGTGCAAAACACATGATAAAGAGTCATAAAAAGGCTGCTGAATTCAGGGCGGCTCACACAAAAGATGGAGGCAAAACGTTGTTTGCTTACTTAAATAATGGATCCAAAAACAGGTCAATTGGACCACTTAGGTTAAATGGGAAGGATATTGATAAGCCCTTGGAAATGGCAGAGGCCTTCAATTCATATTTCACCTCAGTTTTTAATCCAAGCATAACATTAGCATCTCCAAAGGTTAACATGGGCAATACAGAGTACATGGCCCAGACAAGAGATTAGTGAGAAGTTACAGAAGCTTGACATCTCTAAGTCATCAGGTCCAGATGGACTCCATCCAAAATTGTTGCATGAGACCAGGGAGTGGCTATTGGAGCCCATGTACCATGTTCTTAACTCCTCTCTCAGTAGTGGAGAAATTCCCCCTGATTGGCAAACTACTGTAGTGGTTCTGATCTTCAAGAAGGGATGTAGGTCAGAAATTGGAAACTATAGACCAATTAGTCTTATATCCATTCTGGGAAAGGTACTGGAATCACTTATTAGAGATAGACTGGAGGTTGACCTTCAAAACATGGGATTGGTAGACAAGACTCAGCATGGATTCAAAAAGCAGCATTCATGCCTAACAAATTTGATGGTGTTCTATAATAAAGTCAGCCAGTTTCTAAATGAGGCAAAACCAGTGGACATAATATATCTTGATTCAGAAAGGTTTTTGATAAGGTGCCCCATGATATATTAATTAGAAAATTGGTGTCTATGAACCTAAACAGCATTATAATACAGTGGGTGCAAAATTGGCTGACCAATAGAACACAAAGGATAAGAATTAAGGGACACTTATCGGGTTATGCAAGGGTCTCAAGTGGCATGCCACAGGGATCTGTGCTGGGGCCAGTACTGTTTGCCTTATTTCTATTGGACTTAAACAACAGTGTCATAAGCAGTTGTATTAAATTTGCTGATGACACCAAAATGAGTGATGAGGTCTCCTGTAAAGAACGTGCAGAATCATTCCAAAAGGATTGAAATAGGTTACAGGAATGGGCTGTAAGAAACAAAATGGAATGTTACACAGACAAGTGTGCAGTTATGCGCCTCGTAACAAATAACAAGGAATATGCATATTTCCTAAATAAAATGAAGCTGAGAGTGGTTGAAACTGAAAAGGATCTGGGTGTCATCATTAGTAATGACCTTTCCTCTGGAAACCACTGTATAACAACTGTGAGAAAGGTAAACAGGATTTTAGGGGTAATCAGAAAATCATTTACAACTAGGCAGAGGGCATGTCTTCTACCACTCAATAAAAATCTTATAAGGCCCCATTTGGATTACTGTGGCCAGTTCTGGAGCCCCTATTTTAGAAGGGACATAGATAGTCTGGAAAAGGTACAGTGATATTTAACCAAGACGGTATTAGGCCTACAATGTAAAACCTATGATGAAAGGTTAGCATCCGTGGGGCTATATCCATTAGAGTTACGAAGATCCAGAGGGGACTTGCTGTTTAAGTACCATATTTATGGTGACAAGGAGCTGATGTCAAGTTTGGGTTTAGTAGCAGCAGATAAAATCTTCAATCTAAGGAGTCATAGTAAACAATTAAGATTGTCCTATCCAAAAAGTAATCAAAGGAGATAATTTTTTAAATGAGTAGTTACCCTTTGGAACAAACTGCCCAGAGATATAGGGGAAGCAGAAAACTTCCAGATGTTCAAAATAAAACTGGACTCATATCTACTGGGTATACAACCAGATCTTATACACCCCTAACAGGGAGGCAGGCTTTATGGGCTTTTAGCCTTCTACCTGTCTGAGTTACCAAGTATATGGTCAAGTATATGTCTGGGCCATATGAAAAATTGAAGTTTACACACCTTGAGAAGCTGTGCAAAAGGAGAAGGCTTGTCTTGGAGGAAGGTCAGTCATGGATAGACCTCATAGACCTGCTTGAGAAATGTGACCAGGTAAGTGATGCAGAAGTGGCCACTGCTAGCCAAAATTGTGAGATGGAGGCTAGGGAGAGTGCAGATGAGCCAGAGCCTATAACTGGGGCAGCTACACAAGCAGACCAGATACAAATGATGCAGCTGGAGAGCACCCTTGGGAAGGCAAAGGCAGAGGCTGAGAGGCAAATGACAGATGCAGAGCTGCAGAGCATAAAGCTGGAGAGAGATGATTGAGAAAGTAAAGAGTCATCTGAGGTGGCAAAGTCTGGTTGCTGAACAGGAGTGATGTATTTGTTCTAGATCCTGATGAGGTTGAACATAAAAGTGATTTTGTGCTACAGTTTGTTCAGCTACAGCATCTGTTTAATGCAGCCTGCAAATATGGCCACTAAGTTATCAAAAGCTGAAAAGAAAAAATTAAAAAAGGTGAAAAAGAACAAAAATATCAATGAATTTGTGTTGCCGTACCTGAGGCAGGCTCAGGCCAGGGCTCACAGAGCATCCGAGATTCATTCCCTCCTGCCTCGAGAATACTGAGGTCCAATTTGAAAGCCCCATTCAAAATACAGGGATGCTGAATCCATGATCAGAAAGAAGAGCCTTCTATGGCAGCTCTCCTCCAGCTGGTTTCAGAGTCCAAAGACTCCATGGAAAGAACTTTGTTTAAAATACAGAATGAAAATAAGAACACCTTTCAAGGGCTTGGTGCTTTTTTGCAGGTTGGTAAATTCCTTTTATTTCTTACACCCAGTTTACTTTATTGAACTTGTTAAGGATCCCCTTACATTTGGATGCTGTTTTCATACATTTATGTGCATTGCTTCATTATGTGTGTGGTTGCTGTTGTATTGCTTTACTATTTACCATACGTTTTTCTTTGTAGGCACAGTCAATTATTGCATACAACATAGAAACACAGACTTTGATGGCAGATAAAGACAGCTTGGCCCACCCAGTCTGCTCATTTCCTTACCTATAGGATGAGCTGCAGATCCTAGTTTTACCAACAGCCTACTTCCTCCTACCTCCCACTAGAATTGCCTTATGTCTGTCCTATGCATTTTTAAGTTCCCTCACTGTTTTTGACCCCACAGCCTCCTCAGGAAGGCCATTCCATGTGTCCACCACCGTCTCTGTGAAAAAATGTTTCCTAACATAGCCCCTGAGTCATCCTCACTCTATCTTCAAATTGTGTACCCTTGTTTTTGCACATCTTTTTTTCTGAAAAATGCTACCCTCTTGGACTTTGTTGATTTCCTTGTGGTACTTAAAAGTTTCTATTATGTCCCACCTCTCCCTCCTTTCCTCAAGGGTATACATATTTTAAGCTCTTTTAGTCTTTCTCTTCTATGGCTTCTGGTGCAGACCCTGCACCATTTTAGTTGCCCTCCTCTGGATGGTCTCCATCCTGTCTATGTCCTTGCAAAGATGGGGTTTCCAGAACTGCACACAGTACTCCAGATGGGGTCTCACCAACTGTCTGTACAGAGGGATAACAACTTCCTGTTTTCTACTGGTGATGCCTCTTCCTATGCATCCCAGTATCCCCCAACCCTCCTTACTACCTTACTACCTTCTCACATTGCTTGCCTACTTTTAGATCATCAGATATGACTACCCCAGGTCCCTTTCCATTTTTGTTGTTGTTAATACCTCCCCCTCCACATTGTGTACTCCTCCCTTGGGTTTTTGTTTCCCAGGTGCATTACTTTGCACAAACCCCCAGCAAAAGAGCTTCATCACTCTGGGGGCCACATCAGTGGCTAGAAGAAAACCACAGGAGGACTGATTCAGCCACATCAGTGGCAGGTGAAGCAGAGCTCAGCCACATTGGTGGCACAGGGGAGGGCTCAAGCAGAGCTCAGCCGCATAAGTGGCACAGAGGAGGAACTGGGAGGAGTGGCGCTTTGCCGCATCAGTGGCACAGAGGAGGAAGGACCGATTCTTTGTTTTCTTGTGGAGGCTGCATTTGGCAGGGACTGATTGGCCATATCAGGGTCGAATCTGCAGGAACTTTGGGGGTGGAGTTGCTTGGATGCATAGGCAGCAAGCCCACCAATCAAAGTCTAAGGTGCAGATTTCAAACGCGGGGCTGGGCATAAAAAGATATCCCAACCACAAGAGAAGAACTTCCCCCCAAAAAAGAGTTGCATCACTCCAGGGGCAGCATCAGCAGCTAAAAGAAAGCTGCAGGAGGACTGTTTTGACCACATCAGCAGCAGATGGAGCGGAGCTCAACCACATCGGTGGCACAGAGGAGGGATGTTTTTCCCACTCATCTACCCCAGCCCCGACCTCTATTAAATGCCCAAGAAGGGCAGGGCCAACTCAAGGGAATACAGCATTGAGCATTGATTGGTCATTAAGATAAGGTACTTGGCAAAAAAGGTCTGATCACTTAAGCCAAGGAATTAGAGTAATGCACACTGGTGAAACCAGGCATTAAAGGACATAAGGGGGTCCTGGGCTGGGCAAGGGAAAACTGGTTGTAGATCAGAGTAAAATATGGAAAAACTGGTTGTAAGCTTGTTTTTGATTTTTAGAAGTTAGTCCTAGGCTGCACTGCCCTGACTTGTTTGACAAATCCTTTCATGCAACTAGGATATCTCTAGTCAACAGACATTACCATTGTGTTACTTTCCTGTTACTAGTTGTCCGAACTGCACTGCTTAGGTATGATTTGTTCACTAATTTGTACATGCAGCAGGGGAATTTCTAGTCAAGGAGCTATTAATTTTAATGTACTGCTTTGACTTGTTTTGCTCACTAATCTTTCCCAGAAGAAGGGGAATTTCTAGTCTCGGAGCCAGTAATTTTATGTGTTAGGTAAAAGGTCTCCAAGGTGCTCTTTAAGGGTATTAAGCAGCTGGTAGTAGAGGGTAAAATCACATATAGCTGCTGTTGTAGAGTAAAGTAAAATGGAGGGGCAACCGGTTTGGAGGGATAAATGGGGCAGAACGTGAGCAGGGCAGGGGCATGGTCCCTGAACTACAAGGGCAAGGGGCATCTTTGGAAGGGTGGTAAGGTGTACTGGTTGTGGGACGGCCATGGTACGGGCTATGACATGGAGGATAGGGGGGCTGCATGGTTTTTGGCAGCTGGCACAGCTAAGAGAGGAGGTTAGGTGGTTGGGATAGATGGATGCTAGGACTGGCAAGGGTGAGGGGTAGTGGAGAGGACAGGAAGGGATATGCTGAGGAAATAATATGGGATAGTGGCAGGAGATTGAGCAATGGTGGAGAGGTAGGTGATCTAGGAGCACAAGCAGAAATATACAGATGTAGTTAGGAGGCAGAATGGATGTACACAAAGGAGTATGCATGAAGGGAAGGAGGATTAGGGGTGGGCATTAGGGGGCTTCTGGGGGACTCAGATGGAGGCAGCACAGGAGTTGGAAGAGGCATAAGGGGGGCTTCTAGGAGCTCAGGTAGCGGCAGTACAAGATGTGAGTAGGACCAATGGGAATGGCAGGAGATAAGGTGTTAAGGTCCAACGTGTGCACGAAAGAGGGAAGGGATGGGGAGGATCCCCAGATGGAGGGATACAGGCAGTAGGAATAGAGCACAAAAACAGATTTGCACCACTAGTACCACAAATTGGGTGTGAAAATAAGGAAGTAGGAGTTGAGACAGATTCTGGGGAACAGGAGAAACAAGCATGAAGGTAGTCTCAGTAGACAGAGGAGGGGGGAACACCCCTTTGTGTAAGAACAAAGAGGATAACAAAAGTAAAGAGACAGGTGCAGGGGTGAATTTAACCCAGAAAGGGCAAACTCTGAAGAGAGGGGAGACACTGAGCACAGGTTTAGGGTTGCTAAAACAGGATGGCTTTATGGGTAAAGAGGGACATGGGAAATGTGCAGCCAACAGAATGCAAGGGACTGGGAAATCAGCAGAGGAGAAGTACAAGCAGAAGTTAACAGAGAGAAGGGTCTAACTTTTTGGGAACTTAATAATTAAGGGAATTTGATGGTGGGGCAGGGATGACAAAATCAGTCCAATATGGGTCGAGTGCCTGCTAGGCGTGATGGTAGTGGAGGTCATTTACTATATCCTCTCCAGGGGAAACAACAGGATGTGAAAACACACCTGGTGTTCCACCTGGGAACAAATGATCTGATGGGGAATAGCTTGCTAGTGGTGCAGGCTAGATTTAGAGCACTTGCTAGGTACTGCAGCAGCCTGGGATTCAAATTGTCAGTGTCAGTGGCTCAGTAGGTAGCACACTCGCCTCTGAGGCCGGGAGATCAGAGGGCTGTGGGTTCAGTTCCCACATCTGGCACTTGGGTTAATATCCCAGTACTGACACTGTAATGCAGCATGAGAGGGGTGCTGCATTTCTGAGGTGCCATCTCTCAGATGAGACGTTAAACTGAGGTCCCATCTGCCTGGATTGGTGGTAGTTCAGGTGGATGTTAAAGATCCCATGGCACTTATCGAAAAGAGTAGGGGAATTTCCCGGTGTCCTGGCCAGATTTCCCTCATTCACTAAAAATACCACCAACAGCTTAATCTGGTTCAAGGTCAGTTGGCATTCATCTGTATCCCCCTCCCCCGGGTCGTGCCTGAAAATAGGCAGGATTTGTCTAGTGCACTTACCCGGTCAACAAAAGCTAAATAAATAAAATTTGTGGCTTTCTCAGAGGTGCTGTCCATACCGAGGCAAGTACAGATAGGAGACTGAGGATCGAGGAATTTAATGAAGGGATGGTGTGAACAGATGGGGTGTGGGTTAGTTGGGGACTGGGGTACAACGTGGGGGGATGAGAGCATCTTTGCCCTGGACAGACTGTGCCTGAATAAGAAGGGTACAGCAGTGCTAAGGTGCAAGTTAGGAGAGTTCATAGAACAATATAATTTAAACTAGATCAGGGGCTGGTTGTAACAAACCCACACCATGGGACAGGAGAAATGGGGGCTCACAGCCTCCCCCCCCCCCAGGATGGAAAAACAGGGTAGAAGGGAAGGAAACATGCACCAGGGGACAAAGAAATAGGTCCAGTGAATGGAGGGCCATGTGCACCAATGCCAGGAAGGTAGGAAACAAGATCCCAAATTTAGCAGTGGTCATGGCTGAGGTGGACCTGGACATCTTGGGAATCACAGAGACATGGGGTCATGATGGTCATGATGGCCAAGATTGGGACATGGCAATATCAGGGTATGTACTTTATAGAAAGGGCAGAGTGGGAAGGGGGTAGCACTAAAATTAGTATGTTAGTATGGGTTTCTGGAACACAAGGGGGGAGGGCCTTGGCACCCAACTAGGCATCTGAGGTTCAAGCAGACTCAATAGACCATAAGGCCTAATCTGCTGGCAATTAGTATGTTAGTATATATGAAGGAACACATTAAGGCCATGGAGTTGCAGGGTAGGTGGGGGGGGACTGAGGCTTTATGGGTTTCTTTTGACACAGGGATGGGTAAAGTCATACCTACTGGGGTGGTATATAGACTGCCAGTGAAGCAGGAAGAGGTGGATAAGGCAATGTTGGAGGATATCCAGAGGATGACTAACAGAGGGGAGGCGCTGCTGATGGGGGTTTCAACTTGCCAGATGTGGAGTGGGGCATCCCATCAGCAGCATCTGCCAGTAGCTGGGAAATCGTGGACTTCCTACTAGGAGCTCTCATGAAGCAGCTGGTAAGAGAACTGACCAGGGAGGGAGAAATCCTGGACTTGATCCTTATAAATGGGGTGCATGTGGGAGAGGTATCTGTAGGGAAGAACCTTAGTACAAGTGAGCACAGCACCATTTGGTTCATAGTAAAGATGACTGCTGCCATACAATGGCCCAGAGTGAAGGTGCTGGATTTCAGGCATGTGGACTTTAAGAAAATGGGGGAATGCATTCAACAAGCATTGGCAGGGGAGGGCGGGGACTTGGCAGGACGGAGGAAATGTGGGGGACAATAAAAGAGGCAATAGTGGAGGCCACTGGACTCTGTGTCAGAAGGGTAAATAAAAATAGGAAGAAGAAAAGACCACTTTGTCTTAATAGAGAAGTGGTGGAGAAGGCCAGGGCAAAGAGAAAGTCATTTAGGAGGTACAAGAAGACCCAGAGGGAGGGTCATATACCAGGAGAAGCAGAAGGAAGCAGGTTTGGAGGTCAAGAGAGTGAAGGCAAGAATGGAAGAGAAAATAGCCAACACAGTCAAAGAAGGGGACAAAACCTTCTTCTGGTATGTGAGTGAGAGAAGAAAGTCTAAGGAGGGGATAGTCAGGCTGAAAAATGAAGAAAGGAGGCTGGTGGAAGATGACCGTGGGAAGGCAGAAATACTCATCAGCTATTTCTGTTCAGTGTTCACAGTAGAGAAGGATGGGCAGGTTAGAAAAATCAGGGAAAAAGAGGTGGGTGGGATTCGACTCTAGTCCGTTCCAGGTGGATGAGGTCCTGAGGGAGCTAGAGGGGTTGAAGATGGATAAGGCGATGGCGCCAGATAGGGTGCACCACAGGGTTCTGAGGGAGCTTAGTAAAGTGCAAGCAGTACCTCTGATCAGCCTTTTCAACAAATCCTTGGAGTCAGGGGAGGTCCCTGATGACTGGAGAAGGGCAGATGTGTTTCCCTTTCATAAGGGGGGGCAAGGAAGAGGCAGGGAATTATAGACCGGTGAGCTTAACATCAGTGGTGGGCAAGCTCATGGAGAAACTGCTAAGGAAGAGAATCACTCACTACCTAGAGGCCAATGGCTTTCAGGACCAGCAGTAACATGGGTTACTGAGGGAAGGTTGTGTCAAATGAACTTGATACAGTTCTTTGACTCAGTTACCATGGTACTGGATCGGGGAAGGGGTCTGTAGATGTTGCATACCTCAACTTCAAGAAGGCATTTGATTCTTTGTCGCACAGGAGAGTACTACACAAAATGAGATGGCTGGGGCTAGTACCAGTAGTGGTTAGGTGGGTACAGAACTGGCTGGAGGTAGGAGGCAGAGGGTAATTGTTAATGGGCTACCCTCAAAGGAGGGTATGGTCACCAGTGGGGTGCCTCAGGGGTCGATGTTGAGGCCACTCTTTTTAATATATTTATAGAGAACATAGCAGAAGGGCTAGAGATGAGAGTTTGTCTATTCGCTGATGACACGAAGGTCTGCAATAGAGTGGATATGCTGGAGGAGGTTGAGAGTATGTACAGGGATCTGGAGAAGCTGAAGGAGTGATCCAGGGAGTGGCAATTGTCCTTCAATACTAAAAAGTGCAAGATCATGCACTTAGGTAAGAAGAACCAGGGTGCAGAATACTGGATGGGGAGGCATGCCCTAGTGGTTACCAAGCTGAAAAGGGACCTATCATTTCAAGGGACCTGAAGGTGACAAGGCAATGTGAGAAGGCAGTGGCAAGGACCAATAGTATACCTTGCAAAAAAATGTGAATCAGAGAAAGATAAAGCAGTAACATGTAAGCACAAAAAAGTAACAAACCTGAAAGCATACTTTGTAACAATTTAGCAGAAAACATACCCTGCAAAAAACCAGTTTAAATCAGAGAAAAATAAAGCAATAATCTGTAAAACCTGTAAGCACAAAACAGTAACAAAACCTGTGAGCACAACCTGTAACAATTTAACAGAAACTATACCATGCAAAAAAAAAAAAAATTGAATCAGAGAAAAGTAAAACAGCAGTAATTTGTAAGCACAAAACAGTAACAAACCTGTAAGCACACACTGTAACAATGTAGCAGAAAATGTACCCTGCAAAAAACAATTTCAGAGAAAAGTAAAGCAGTAAACTGTGCAACCTACATGCACAAAACAGTAATAAAACCTATAAGCACAGCCTGTAAGCACAAAACAAAACAGTAACACTGCTTAGCCTGAAAAACCTTAATGTTTTTCCTTTCATTGTTAATGTTGCTCCTTGCTTTGTCCTTTCAAGCAAATCCTAGAAGAAAAGAGCTCAGGTGAAGCTAGGTGCTTTACATCAGCAAGCATAGTCTTCACCACAACACACCATACAGTTTGAGAATTTCTGGTGTTTATTTTGTATTATGGTGTTTTTTTCTTGCTGTCTGTTGAAGGTTTTTGCTTAGTATGTTGTAATTGTGTAAAAATGTTCAATAAAAAGGTTCATGTTAAAAAAGACTGAATGCTATGTTTGATCTTGTTACCAAAATGGTAGAAGTAATTTGCTAAAAATGTTGATGACAATATAGAGCATATACTTAAGATGGAACAGGACTTTGTTTAAGTTAATATTTCAATATAATCATTGCAAGCTGCCAGAGATGGTTTTGTGTGAGAAAACTTTTCAATTAATCGAAAATAGAGGCTTGATAATATGCTTAGAGAACAGAACATCCACATGTTGGATTTGCCTGCAAGATTTTGAATGGAAAATCTAAATACAGAGACTGAAATCCTGCTTAGTGATATTACCAGCATACAGATGGCTGTGGTCAAAGCTTTTTGAGTTCCTTTTAGGCATTGTTTAAATGTAAACAGTCAATCTGAACTGGCTGGTGAAAATACTGCACAAGTGGGACCTACTTTAATTACCATGTTAAGTTCTGTTGCTGACAAGGACTCAATTCTAAATATCACCAGAGAGAAACAATCTTTTTCCTATGATGGATTTAAATCTCCTGCTTCCCAGACTTTTCAAGAGAAACAAAGTGGACATGCCACTGCCTTCTCAACTATCACGTTACATTATTAGAACTGGATGCTCAAGTTGCACTGCTAAAGCCAGCAAAGTGCAAATCTTTTTGGATGGTAATGTTTATTGCTATACAGAAAAGTCTGTTATATAAGATTATATTTAAACCAGGGCTACCCCAACTGCAGAATCAGATATGGGAGAACAAGTAGGCAATAACTCTATGGTATCTGGTAAACCCACCCCAACCACCCTCCCACCCAGGGTCGGCGCTCCATATATTGCTGCTGGCAGGTCATGTGATGTGACACGTGACCCACCCTCCTTTTTACTAAGTGTCCACTTTCCCATTTGCAGGTTATAGGCACCAACCACTAGGGGTCACCGCACTTTCCACTCTAGCTCCTCTCTGCTCTCTATATCCCTCCTAGCTACTGCTGCACAGCTGTCCCACTAGAGGTCACTGCAGTTCCCTTGGATTCCTTTAACTACCTACTTTCTGCACTCATCCTATTTCTAAGCAACTGCTAGTATCAAACCTGGTATCCTTCTCTCTACATTCTACTGACTATCATCTCAGCCAATGAAGCAGGCCAACAACTTCCTGTATTTCTATGCTCTTAACCATACCTCACTCCCTCCTGCCCAGATTTAAAAAATTGGCCCTCTCTACCCGAGCTGTGTTCAAACCCAGTACCCTTGTGGTCAGAGTCTGCTGCTCTGCCTCTGCACCACAGTGCCTACCTACTTTATTACTACTTTCTAAGCCTCTTAATCACTTAGCTACCCAATCTGCCAAAATATAAGTTTACCTCTTCTTCCTTTGAACCCTGCACCCTTATTTCCAAAGTCCACAGCTCCACCACTCACCTAGAACACCTGCATATTTTTACTGCAGGATTTCATTACTATAAAGAACACACTAACCCTGTGACACAACTAAGGTGTTGTCTAGGTGCTTCTACAAACCTGAGCCCAGCTCCCTGCTGCTGCAGCCACTGGTCTGGCTCTCTCCTATTGCCCTGATCAGGGCTTGAACCCAGTACTCTGTGCACTTCAGGCACATGCGCTGCCACCACACCATAGCAACAACTAGACTCTGAGGTGATCTCTCACTACTATCTCCCCTCTTTCATCCTAGTCCCCCCATTCTTTCCTCACTTCAGCTCCACCAACCTTCCCAACTATGCACATGCATCCCCTGCTCACCAGTCTATCTCTCTCCTCCTCCTCCCTTGCCTTCCACATACCCTGCTGTCCCTATGAACCCTCAGCCTCACTACTCCAGTGTTCCTACCTCCCTCCTGTCCTCCCCCTCCTCCTTACCACTGCTCCACCCTCTCCCTCCTCCACACATCACATTTGCTCCTCTCCACCTCACCCCCTTCCAGACATCACCTGTCCTCCCCCACAGCCCCTTGCACTCTGATCACTCAGGCCTTCTCTGCCTGTGCTACCCTACCCACCCTTGTGCAACCAAACCCCATTCCTTATTATATCGCCTCCCGTAAACTCTCCATCAGCCTCCTCTGACCAGAGCACTTCTCCTCCTTCTACTCCTAACGGAACATACACCCCAACCCAGGCCCTGCCCCTCCCATCCACCCACTCAGCCCACTGGTCTTCGAGTAGCCTCCATGAACATATGCAGCCTGCTGAAGAAATTTGGCGCCTACAGTGCTGGCCTTGGCTCACCAACCAGACATCATAGCCCTGGTTGAAACCTGGCTGTCCAAATCAACTCCAGACTCATTTGCCTCCCTCCCAGGCTATACCTTATACCGAGGACCGAGTAGGAAACGAGGGGTGGCTGTGCAATCTACACCAGGGACACAATACCTGGACACGCACTCCCCACCCCTGCCTCACAAATGGGGCCCAGGCCCTCACCTCAGACTCACCCCAGACCCCTCTAGGAGCCCCTCTATCTCACCACAGCCTATGTTCCCCAAAGAACCAGCACCCAGCCCTAATATCTTTAACGGACTACCTGGCCACCCTCCACCATAAGGCAGAACAAATCCTAGTGGGGGACCTTAACGTAAATTGGCTCAGCACCTCCTCATCCACCACCAGAGACTCATTTGCCGCCCAAGATCTGACAACCTGGCCACCCAGCCCACGAGACTTAACCCTAAGACTGGTACCAGCACCCTGCTGGATGTTATTATAACTAACCGACCCCTACAAATCCAAAACATCCAGGTCCTCCCAGACCCCTGAGTGACCACTCCCTATCCTATTCCACTGGGTAACCCCAATCCCAAACCCAAAGCCCAGACCACCCTCCGCAGGCGCCTCGCCCTGGTGGGCTGAAGAAACTTAAGGCACTCCTCACCCAGATAGACTGGTCCCCATTCAGCGGGCAACCAACATTGATACTGCCCTCGCCTTTTCACTACAACTTCAACATGGCCTGTGATCTCTTTGCACCCTTAACCAAAACCCGTCCAAAACAGAACGCACCCTGGGTTAGCCTGGCCTCCTACAATTACTTAGAAACTGGGATAACCTCTGGCACCTTGCCACTGAAACAGGTCGTCTGTCTGATAGGCAAGCATACAATGCAGCCCGAAATAAATGCTCATGGGCCATCAGGAAAGCCAAGGCAGACCATTACCAGGCCTCCTTACCTCCTCCTGGGCTCTGCCTGGACCTTCTGGGATAACATTAAGCAACTCAATGGTAAAGCTTGCTCCCCCGCCCCATCCCAGCTCACTAGAAATGGCACAACCTCCACCGAGCCTGCCACCATAGCTAACTGGTTCAACACCACTTTCACTGACCTTAGCTCAGTCCTCCCTAGTAATTTCTTTGACCCTCCCCCCAGCCAAACTCCCCCTGTCCTCCAGCACCCCAGCTTCCTCCTGCGAAAGATTTCCACCCGGGAAGCCAGACCCATCCTAACCAAAGCTCTCAATGGCAACAATCCCGGCAGTGACTCACTGGACCCCAGCATCCTCAGGCTGGTGCTAGATGAAGTCCTTGCACCTCTCACAAGCCTAATTAACCAGTCACTCTGCCTGGGACAATTCCCACAGCTTGGAAAACAGCCATTATCACACCTATTCATAAAGGAGGCACAGGTCGTCGGCCAACAACTACCGCCAATCTCCATCCTCCCTCCTCTCTAAAGCCCTGAGAAAAGTGGTGGCCATTCAAATCACTGATTATCTGGCTAAGCATAACATCTTATGCCCAGAGCAACATGGCTTCCATGCGGTCACAGTACCAGCACTGCCCTTATTGAATTCTCCAACTTCCTACACTCCTTGGATACCAGCTCCCTAGCTGGTGCAGTGTTCATTGACCTCTCAAAGGCTTTCGACACTGTCTCCCATCCACTGCTGCTGAACGCACTCTGCCTCACTGGTCTCTCGGCTGGCCCCTGGCATGGTGTGGCTAGCTATCTTGACACTCGATCCCAGTGTGTCAAGATTAATAGCACACCTCCATACCCATCCCATTCTCTCTGGGGTCCCCAAGGCTCCATCCTGGGCCCTTCTCTTCTCACTGTATCTGAACACCCTGCCCAGTGCATGCTCTGGCAAAATCCTGCTGTATGCAGACGACGCTGTCCTGTTTGCCACCCACCATAATCCCATCTCCCTACAGGACTCCCTACAGCAATCTTTCAACAGTGCCGAGGCTTGGTTTAAGGAGCGCAGACTCATCATCAATCTTAAGAAAACCAAAACTATGCTCTTTTCACACCCCCAAAACAAAGCTAGCAACCACCCACACTATATCCTTCCAAGCACCAACCAACCACTGGAACAAGTCTGCTCCTACAAATACCTTGGGGCTACCTTGATTCAGCCTCACATTTCACACCCACATCGACACCCTAACATCCGCCACCAACACACGAGCTTGGCATCCTATTCCGCTTAAAAGCTGCCTTCCCCAAATGCTCTCCGGCTAGTGGTTACATCGTCTGCTCTGTCCCTTGTAGACTATGGTTCACTAGTATACGGTGCTGCCGACACCACTGCACTAAACAAAATTCACCTAACCCTGAATAAAGCGTGCAGATTAATTACTGGTGCCCCCAGACTCACACACACCTGTCAGCTATATGTCGATGCTAACCTGCTTACTCCTGGATGAACGGGTCCGATACCAGACCTGTCTCCTCACAAAACCCTACTCGGCTCCCTCTGGGGTAACAGCATCCATCCACCAGAGCCCTCCCACCATTGCAACACGGTCTTCCTACAAGACCACTCTAAAGGTCCCCAGAACAAGAACCAGCCGTGGCCAGAGGTCCTTCAGCTATAGAGCCCCAACCTGGTTTAACTCTCTCCCTGCCACCATCACCAATGCCATCACCATCTCCACATTCAAAACCGCACTTCGGAACCACATCTTCAGCACTCGTAACTGCTCCTGTCTCTGAACATAGCCTCCACCTCTTTATTTCTCTCCTGACAATGCCCCCCGGGCAGCTCTCCACCCAACCATCCCCTACACCACTTCCATGTCCACCTTGCCTAGGTTTAACCTGGCCAGTGCCAGCTGTTTCAATGTTTATCTACCAGAATTGCTCACTTGATACCAACTTGTTTAATACCTGCTATCGATTACATGTACCCTGTACCCAATTGTATCTGTCTGACCACAATGTGACGTGGCACCTCTGGTGAATGCCTACTGATTTTTGGCAAATCTGTGCTATGTAACTGAAACGCAATGTATGTCTTTATGTGACGAAGTACTTTTGTAAACGAGCCTCTGGCTCAAAGGTTGTAAACTGATTCTTAAATAAATAAATAAATAAATAAATAAAATAAATAAAACAGACCACATAGCAGTTATGCCTGCTAGAGTGCAAACTTGTTAATAGTATTAGGTTACAGAGCATTTGACATGGATTTCTTTGAATAATATTTACAATTTGTTTAGTTTAACAGAGAGTTTTACTCTGGTTATTCTCATTACAAATCTGTATTGCTTACAAACTTGCTTAAAGAGTCAAAAACATATTAAGAAAATGTGTTATGAGTTAATGTTGAAACATGTTAGTCCAATCCTTTTTAGAAGAAGACCTTTTGGGACATTGGGGTGGCAGTCCATAAGTATTAGTATTATCTTTGTTTGTCTGTTTTTTCTTTTTTTTTTGTGTGTGTGTGTGTAATAATGCCAATTGAGTTAGTCAATGTTAATATATTAATTGTATAACTATTATTTATCAACAGCCATTTATTTTGTAAAATGATATGGAGATATTCAAGCCTTTCTTTTTTTTCTCTGACCCCCTTGAGGGCAAGCTTTTTTCCAGCTCTATACATAGAACATGCAAGTTTTTCAATCAAATGTTGTACTTATGCTGGTAGTATAGTCTATTGTATTTGCTGTGTATTGTAGTATAACTTTAAAACAATAAAATTTAAGCATAAAAACAGCATATACAAATGAAATACTGTATATTCTACCAGTTTTATTTTGGTATAAGAGTAGATAGCTAATAGTCACTATGTTTGGCCCATAAGAAAGACTAAAATTGGCACATCATGAGGAGTAGCCATGGGCAAACCTTATAGACCTCTTCAAATAAGTGACCATGGTAGTGGTGCAAAAGTAGTCACTGCTAGCCAAAGTCATGGGATGGAGGCTAAGGAGAGTACAGATGAGCCAGAATCTATAACTGAGGCAGCAGCAGAAGCAGACCAAATACAAATGATGCAGATGGAGCATGCCCTGGTTAGGCAAATGCAGAGGCTGACAGGAAAATGGCAGATGTGGAGCTGCAGAGGATACAGCTGGAGAGTGAGGGTAGAGAGAAAGGCAACACCAGCACAAAATACAGCTGAAAAAGCATGAAATCTGTATGAGAGAGCATGAGATCCAGATGAGAAAGGAACATGAGAAGAAGTGTGAGGAGTGAGAAAGGCAGCCCAAGATGAAAGAGACGTGGAGATTCTATGCCAAAAGACACTGTCATGAACCATAAATACTGGCATCAGGTTTGGCCCAAGAAGCCAACATTAATTACAAAGTGTTTCTCAAGTATCAGGGGGTGTGCGATCTTAGTTTGTTTTTAAAACATTTTAAGAACATCTGTGGGGAATATGAAATGGGCAGTGCTTCTTGGGCAACACACCTTTTGCCACTCCTTACAGGCAAGGCACTAGAAACCTTCACCAGGATGGAACATGAGGACTGTATGGACTATAACGAAGTGAAAATGCTTTGTTGTAATGTAATAATTTATTGTTCAGCCATAGCCATTTCAAGAAGTAAAATATATCATACATAGCATGCATTGTCATATCTCACTACAATACAGTTAAACACATAATCAGAATCTGGTAAAAGCTCACAAATGGGCAGATAAAACCTGCATATATATACACGTACTGTATTATCTAACTAACACATAGCAGAGAGAGTAACACAGCATTTTATAAAATGCATTGCTGCCCCCTCACAAACAACAGTAACACGTTCTTGCATAGATTCACTGTTGTGCAGTAAATGACATTGTATCACACATTACACAGAGTACATAGATTAAAGCTATAAAGACCAAATTACAATAGTGCCATTAGCACCTCAAGGTGCCAGCATAGCCATTCTCCTCTCCTGAATCTTAACAATAGTGGTTAGATAAAGAGCTAGATCTGTTAAGTAAATTTTCTGAATTGAATAACAAGTCCAGCATAAACCTGTTAGGGATATTACAGGTAGTTAAATATTTCCTCAGGTACTTATTCCTCTGTTTATCATACTATGGGCATCTCAGTGTAACATGCTTAAGATCCTCAATTTCCTGTGTATTACAATTGCTTAGTTTAGATATGTTTTGTTCTTTGTTATATCTAGCACCCAATACTTTACTTGCAAAAGTTTCAAATCTGAATCTAGCTAAAACCACTCTTTGTTCAGTAGTTTTCACAATATTCAGGTAAGGTTTTAGGCTATGCTCTGTAGTATTACCCACCAGCAAGTTTGAAGTTTTTATTTGTTTTAGATCAGCATGATCCTTCTGTCTGGTGGTTTTATACAGTTTCTTGGTTATGTACCTTATTTTTTTTCTTAGTACTTTTTACCTTATTGGCTCCTGATCTGCCCATTACATCTTGGCATCCCCAATCATCCGTCCACCGTCTGGTCCACTTCAGCCCCTATGGAGCCCCCACTGCCAAATACCCCCCACGGCTTTCCCCCCATGGTGGGGAGGCAGAGAGTCTCCCTTACTCCTGCCAGCACAGGATCCAGCATCACAGCGGTGCTCCCGAGGTCGAGCATCCCTTGGATGGCCATCAAGCTGCCATGATTGGTCATCATTTTATCTTCTCTACAAGGCTTGTGTGAGTGGGGTGTGCAAGACGCTAAGGGGGGGAGTGCGCACGCATCTGCACACAATCCCTCCCGGCGCCATGCCCCAACTCACTTCCCTTAGCACAGCGTCAGTGCAATGTCCTCCCAGCCTCCGCTATGGGCACCAATGCACCGATCACTGAAACCCCTCTCCCCGGAAAGGGAGAGCAGCCTTCAGACGCTCAATCCCTCTCTGTCCCTGCCAACCCCCCAGCGACCAGAGTCTGTTCCCAAACCTGGGTAGCTGGCATGGAGTGAGGTGTGGCATCCAGACCTCAACCCTCAGTGCCACCAGACCAGCTGGTTACATACAGTTATGTCAGATCAGCTTATTAAAGTATGTATAAAGGAGAAAGGAAAACTATCCCAATATAACACTTCTGGCTGGTTAAGTATGATAGAAAGGTCTCTGGAATTCAATGGTAGTATACCTAGTATATATTTAATTTATATTAATATTTTGTTTATCCCAATGCCTTAAGTATGTTAATCCATTGAATTCCAGAGACCTTTCTATCATACTTAGCCAGTCTTGTTTTGGTTGTTTCAGCACCAGAGGCCACCAGTGTCCAAAACATTTACATAGATACATAGATACATAGACAGTGTCGGCAGATAAGGGCCTATGGCCCATCTAGTCTGCCCATTTGAGTTTGTAACTTCAGTTTATGTTTTCCTAGAACTCTGTTGCCCCTTACCCCTGACCTCCAGAATTCGTTTATGTCTATCCCATGCATTCTTAAATCCCGTGATTGTTTCAGCCCCCACCACTTCCTCTGGCAGGGTGTTCCACTTGTCCACCACCCGTTCTATGAAGAAATTCTTCCTCACATTCCTCTGAATCGTCCTCCTTCCAACTTCATCCCATGCCCTCTAGTCCTGGAACATCTTTTTCACTTAAAAATAGTGTATTCCTGCACCCTGTTCCTCCCTGTAAGATACTTGTATGTCTCTATCATGTCCCCTCTCTCCCTTCTCTCCTCCAGGGAGTACATATTTAATTCCTTCAACCTGTCCTCATAAGACTTGTGATGCAATCCATGTACCATCTTTGTTGCCCTCCTCTGAAACTTCTCCACCCTGTCTATGTCCTTACATAGGTAAGGTCTCCAGAACTGTACACTGTGGGGCCTCACTAGTGTCTTGTACAGTGGAATTATGACCTTCCTTTTCCTGCTGGTGATGCCCCTGCCTATGCATTCCAGCATCCTATTTGCTTTACCTGATGCCTTGTCACACTGTTTCCCTACCTTGAAGTCATTAGAGATGATAACCCCAAGATCTCTTTCCTGTTTGGTGCATGCTATATCCTCACCCCCCCCCAACTGATATATTGTGCCAGGGTTTTTGTGCCCCACATGCATTATCTTGCACTTCTTTGCATTGAATTTCAACTGCCAAACCTCTGACCATTCTTTAAGTTTCTGCAGGTCCCTTCTCATTCTGTCTACACCCTCTGGTGTGTCTACTCTGTTACAGAGCTTTGTGTCATCAGTGAACAGTGAGATTCTGCCTTCTAGGTCCTGCGCAATGTCACTGATGAAGATGTTGAATAGGACCGGTCCCAGCACTGATCCCTGTGGTATCCCACTGGTCACTCTTCCCTCTGTGGAGTGACAGCCATTTACCACCACCACCTTCTGTGTCCTGCCGCCCAGCCAGTTACCTACCCACCACACTGCTGTCCTACCCACACCCATATTCCCTAGTTTATGTAGTAGTCTTCTATGTGGCACAGTGTCAAAGGCCTTGTTGAAGTACAGATAGGCCATGTCCACTGCTCTCCCCTGATCCACCTCCCTAGTCACTCAGTCAAAAAATTCAACGAGGTTGGTCTGACATGACCTTCCCCTGGTGAAACCATGATGCCTTGGGTCCTGCAGTTCATTGACAACCAGATGTTCAACCAATCTCTCCTTCAGTAGTGCTTCTATGATCTTCCCCACTACTGAGGTGAGGCTGACTGGTCTGTAGTTCCCCGCTTCCTCTTTGTTCCCACTTTTGTACAAGGGGAATACATCTGCTGTCCTCCAGTCTTTGGGTACCTCCCCTGTTTCCAATGATTGGCTAAACAGGATAGCCAGAGGTTCAGCCACCACCCCTCTTAGTTCTTTAAGGACCCTGGGGTGCACCCCATTGGGCCCCATTGCTTTATCAATTCTTATTACTTCCAGTTCCTTCAGGACCCTTTCTCATGTAAAGGGACTTGTGTCCATTTCTGGACAATTCTCACCCCTTGTGCTCCCTTCAGACCCATTACCCTCCTCTTCCTCAGTAAAGACTGAGCAGAAATACCTGATCAATATGTCAGCTTTACTGTTGTCATCCTCAATGTGGCCCCTATCCTCCCCCTTCAGTCTCACTATCCCTCCCTTTGCCTTTCTTTTTTCACTTATGTACCCGTAAAAGGTTTTGTTCCCTCTACCCACTGATTTTGCAATGTGCTCTTCTGTCTGAGCTTTGGCTTCCCTTACTGACCTCCCTGCCTCCCTTTGCTTCTCCTGGTACTTCTCCCTATCCCCTTCTGCCTATGTCTTTTTGCACTGCCTGAATGCAATCTTTTTGGCTTTCACTTTCTTTGCTACCTCTTTGGAAAACCATAATGGCCTCCTCTTCCTTTTCCACTTGTTAACCTGCTTAATGCATAATTCTGTTGCTCTTGTAATCCCCGTCTTCAATACTGCCCACTGTTGTCGTCTTTATTCATTATTGCATTATACATTATTTTCCATAAGTGCTCCTGGTGCTCAAGTTTCTTTTTACTAACATGGGTTTTATAATTATTCCTGACAGAGTTAAGAACTGTTATGTTCTTTCTTGTATGGTCCCTTTTTGTAATTCTTAGTTGTTTACTTAGTTTTCTCTTTTCCTGTCTACAGTGTTTATAAAACCAGTTCTCATATTTGTATTTTGTCCTAGTTTTGGAGGTGCTAGTTATTAATGTATCCATGCAAGTATAATATAATTGCAGCATTATGCTGTAAAATTTCTCTGGTTCCAGGTAATTTTGTAAATATACCATCATATTTTCTATAAACTGATCAGATACTGCACCTACTTTTTCCGCAGCGATCCTGTCCCATCTTACTCTATTATTCCTAATATCTACTACTTCCTCTCCAGTATGTACAATAGGTGGGTTAGGGTACCTGTACATTAATAAAGGCATATGATTGCTTTCTGTTCTTTGCAGAACCTTCAGATCCAATTATCTTTTGAAATCATATATCGAGCACAAGTCAAAGTCTATAGTAGTAGACCCTCTTGCATTTAGACATGTTTCCTTTCCTTCATTATCAGATGATAATCTACCATTTAGTATAATTAGTTGCAATGAGTTCAGGATATTTGCCATTTGATTGTTTTTAACTGTATTTTGTTTTGTCAGTGGAATTTCTACTTGGTATGTCCAGGTTTAGCACCATTTCTTCCAAAACATCATTTTGTTTGTCATTAGGAAACCTAATATTAAAATCTCCCATAATCAGAATCTCATTGCATGAACTATCAGTCATTATGGAATTTATGTCATGTAACATTTTACTTGTCAGTTCTTTATCATACTGTGATATGTTTGGAGGATGATTATAAAAATTGACCAGTACAAGTAAATCACTCCAGATTTTGGTTATTACAAGAAGGTAATTTGGCTTAATTGCTAAGTCAATAACCTTAATGTACTCAGTTGTCCTTATATATGTGATTAGTCCACCCATATACCATCCCATCTTTTTTTAATTTTAGCCCAGGACTTTCTATTTGGAAATATACATTTAGCTTTGTTTTCTCCACAACATTTATACTATGCCTTGTTTCCTGCAACATAATAATGTCACATTGATTGAGAAATGTCTTGAATTCAGTGTCTACAAATTTGGAAACATTACCTGCAATATTCCAACATAATAGTCCTAATTGCTCTTTATACTTATCCGAATATTCAACAGTAGAAGTATTCAAAGGAGAATCAAACACTGGATTAATTGATCTATCACTAATACCATCACACTCTGAATTCATAGGGATCCAGTCTCTCTTATCATACAAAAATTCATATCTATTACCCACATCTACATTATACAAAGTATTCATGTTCTCACTGACCTGCTCAGTGTGAGTGGCAGGAGTACTTTGAATAGCATTCACATCTACAAGATAGATTCCCAAATTGTCCAGTTTATAGCTGGCCTGTAAGATTTTTTTCTATTAACAGAGGATTATTCAATGTTAAGTCAATCTGATTACTATCCTCCCAGTTCTTATGGACTCTATATATATTCACAATGTCATCTTCATAAAATTATATACACAAGAAATTAACCATTAGTTGTACAACAAGCAGTAAATGCCTTGTTGGAATGTTTTGGATTGACTCCCAAGACCTATATACAAATATTTGGAGGTTTAAGGAAGACACCATGAGATAGCTATTCTGAAATGTGTTTGCGACTAGACAATCTGTTAGAGTGATGGTTAAAGGGTGCAAAAGGTTAGCATTGTGGAACAGATAAAAGATTTGTTCCTCATGAAACTGTTCTTAAAGACTGCAGCAGAGAAGTTGAGAATATGATTGTTGGATATGACTCTGAGCTCCACAAAGAAGGCAGCCAAGAGGGTTGATCAGTTTGTATCCAGCTGACCATCCACTCAGCACAAAAACAATGGGGGGGTGACATCAGGTGACTTTAAGAGAACCCTTGGGGGGGGGCAACCTAAGGGAAACCAGCCTGCTCCTGAACAAAAAGGGAAGCCAAAGAGTTTCAAGAGGAAGAAGTCAGGGGAATGGAGGTGATATATCTGACAAAACATTAGACACCTGCCATATAACTGTTTGAAAAATATGGCAAAAGCTGCGAGTGCATCTGGTGGGGGGAACTCTGGAAGTTCCTAGCAACCAGTGGCCTGCAGCCAGAGTTCAGTTTTCACTAACTCCACTATAAATGTGCACACACTGTTTTGGTAAATGGGATAGTAACCCAGGGATTGAGGAACACTGTGGCCTTTATTTCAATAGTAAAACAACATTTGATTCATGAGGAACAGATCCCACCAGGCCTGTTTTCCAGAATTAGAGGAGTACCAGGTCCTGCAGTCTCAGTGCCAATGTCTGAGATTTTTTCTAAGCTGGGAAGGTGGCTGGAATATATGGGAGGTGGGCATTGTACTGGACCTGCTCATTGATGTAATTTTGGGTAATAACTTTGACAGTCGAGTAAACATTGTGCATTGCTACTTATAGTATGGCTAGGGAATTGGATCCTGAGGACACAGAGGTGGCAGTACAACTGGAAGCAACTCCTCTTCCTTTAGCAGCAGGTGAAGTTGTAGTGGACAAATGAGCAGGGAACAGCAGCCACAGACTTAGGAGAGCTCAGCTGTGGGTGCTGTCCTACAGTAGAGTGTGAATTAGGGAAGGTCAAGTGTGCAGAGCAGCATCAAGCTCAGTCAGATGCCCATCCCTACAGAAATTAAGGGAGTTAGCAAGCAGCATGGAAGTTGACTCTCAGGATCCAGAGAAAACACAGGTTTTCTGGGATTATGGGCTCCTCTATTGTAGGTAGATTCCAAAGGGGAAGACTAGGAGGAAGGGTTACTGTAGCAGATAATAGTTCCTAGGGAATATAGGAAGCAGCTTCTGGCCTTAGCCCACAATATACCCTTTTCCAGACACTTCTGATTCTTTTGTAAAAAATACGGCTAACTAATAATTTTTACTGGCCTAGTATCTTTAAAGATATGACAAACTACTGCTGGATTTGCCCACAGTGCCAGAGAGTTAGAAAGATTTGACACAAAGCTAATTCCGCTACCAATAATTAAAGAGCCATTTCAGTGAATTGCTACGGAAATTGTGGGGCCACTCAGCAACCCCATTTGCATAGCCAACAGGTACATTTTGGAGGTCATGGATTATAATATAAGGTACCTAGAAGCAGTGCTCTTGTACTCTGCTGAGGCAGAAAAAGTGGCCAGTGAACTGCTGGGCATATTTAGCCAGGTGGGTTTCCCCCAAGAGATTCTGTCATAGCAGGGCAACAATTTCATACCTGCCCTAATAGCTAGTTTTTGGCAAAAGTGTAGTGTGAGACAGCTCAGGGCCTCCCTATACCACCCCCATACTAATAGTCTGGATGAGTAATTTAATGCATTGTCTAAGATATGTTAAGGGCATTCACTGACCAGCATGTGAAAGAGTGGCACAAGTTCCTTCCTCATCTCTTATTTGCATATAGAGAAGTTCCCCCAGGATTCCAGGAGGTTCTTAAGCTTTGAGCTCCTGTTTGACCATAGTCAAGGAGTTTTTTTGATTAAGTAAGGGATGAATGGGAGAGTGAGCTTGCTCGCCAAGGGAAACCTGTTGTGGAGTATGTCCCAAATTTCAGGTTGTGGCTCAAGGAGCTCATGGGTTTCACCCAGGAGTATCTAGCCACTGCATGACAGAGACCAAAGACGTGGTACAACCATGGTGCCAGAGCCTGGGAGTATGAAGTTAGGCAATGGGTGATGGTACTCATCCCCATCCAACAGAATAAATTACAGGCAGCCTGTGAGGGTCCTTACTTGGTGGTCAGAAGGGTGAATTATGTTAATTACATAGTGGAGCTACCTGACAGGAGATGCAAGCAGCAAATCTACCACATAATCATGATGAAACTGTACCATGAGCAGGACAAGATGGTCCTGGCTGTGTACAGCTATTTAGAGGAGGAGGAGGACACAGACCCACTGATGAATCTCCAGAGAGTGGTTAAGGTTGAATCCTCAGTAGACACTGTCACACTCTTGGAGTGGCTGACACAAGCCCAAGCTACCACAATGCATGGGGTGCTACAACATCTAGGGAAATGTTCACAGGGAAACTGGGGTATAACATGCTGGCAGAGTGTTATGGAGCAATAATGGCCCACCACAGGTGGGTTGAAGTGGTGGTGAAGCCAAGTGCTTTCACCAAATGAGAAAGGCCATTAGGACACTATAACGCACCCCTTGGAGTGCCTTATTATTATTATGAAATGGGTCCATCAGTATTAATAAATACATTTAAAAAAAAAAGTTCCTTGTTAAAAAAATGAAAAAATACAAATAAACTGAAAAAAAGTAGTGCCTTTTTTCCTGTGGTATTTGTTGCTTACTAGTAGGTGGTGCCAATGCTGCATGATTTCAGCAAGTATGGGAAAAACACTTTAGCAGCCTCATGATCACAACAAGTTGTATTAGGAGCCTGAAGGGAGTAGCGACTGCACAAGTGAACAGATAAACAGTTTTTCTGAACCATTTTAAGAAAGCCTGAAAATATCATAGCCGCCGAACGTGGCTCAAAAGTAACAGCTGCTGCCCACTATAGCTTCTGCTCAATGGCCACTCATTCTCTTGCTTTATTCCAGTGTCACAGATAGGCAGCTTTTCTGAAAGCTGCTGGGGCATTTTAAGAAAGCCCACAACTGGTTGGAATTTTGGTAACAGAAAGCAATTCAGTGACAACAGACTGAAGGGAGAGAGTGAGCGACTGTCAAGTACTTATTTTGGCAGAAAGAAGTAATCAACCTCCGTAAAACTTCTGACCTTGAAACAGCTCAGAAGCTGGAGCATGACACATGCAGGAAAGCTGATGGCATCCATCTTTGTTCTACTGTGGCAAAGGTACATCATTTACATATCAAATGACAGACTGAAACACTGTCTGGAGAATCGCAATCAGCAACCATATCAACCATTAATAATATTTACTTGGTAACAAGCTTAACTATTGCACTGCTGGAAGCTTCCATTTTTAGACTAATCAAATGTATTACTGTACTGGTGTGGTAGCATCAGTATAGTTAGCGTTGGCTGAAAGTTTCTATAATAAACCCCTAATTTTGCACCTTAATAGTTTTGGCGGCACTACATTCAAAGAAATGGCGCCATATTTGGCAAGCATTTTTAGTAGCAAAGATCAAAGTATGTGGAAAATTTTGTGACAGCAGGTTGTACAGTTTGTGAGACCCACATATGTTGTTTTTACATTAATGTCTAAATGTCTTCCTGTACTTAATACATGTTTTTTATTTGCTCTCACCTACAGCCTAGATGGAACAGATTGTTTTCCTTGAACATTCAGGCTAAAAGCAGCCTATGCCAAAGTAGTGCCATTTGAAGGTTTCAAGAAAAAATATTAAATGGTTCCAGAATTATAAGGATGTAAATGTTTTCTTTAGTTTTTTTTTTTGGGGGGTTCGATACATTTTTGGATAACTCTCCAATTCCCCCACCCACTCTTGTATGCAATATAATATTAGATGTACAGTGGCGTCCCCCAGGATGAAATCCAATTCTGCAGCATTTTGCAGCACTCTGCAGAATGCTACACCAGACCTACTGAATAAAGCAATGTAATTTCAATGGCAATTAGTCCCTTTTGTGATTCAGGAAAATGTGACACTGCCAGGATGAAGTGAATGCCACAGTTTCCTACATGACAAAAGGGACTAACTGCCATTGAAATGACATTGCTTTATTCAGTAGGTCTGCTGCAGCATACTGCAGAGTGCTTTAAAAGTGTCTATCATCCTAGGGGATGCCACTGTATGTAAAAAGACAAAAAAAAGCAAAAACAAATATGGCTCAGATATCTCCGTTGTTTATTGAGTACAGGTTAAAACTAGCCAGCAACCAACCTTCCATTTGCAAAAAGCTGAAACCATTCACAACAGCATTTGTGTGAGAGAATACATTTTATCTATTACTATGGAGCCTATACTGCACATAATTTCTACTCTCTCTCTCTCTCTCTCTCTCTCTGCCTTAAAAAAAATGCAACTTGCCTCTCTGAACATCGTCACTCTGCACAACTCTTTTACATTTCACATGTGGATGCGAAATTTAGAATTTCTCTTTCTCATTTCCTTCTGCAAAATACAGTACATTAAAATTCAGTCTCATTCTCACAAAACACTTTTACACAGCAAACATTGATCCATTTGAAACACCAAGCACATTAAAGTTTTCATTATACGAACATATGAAATTTGCCAGCAGATAAAGGCCTAGAGGTCTATCAAGTCTGCTCGAATGTGCATCTAGCACCCCTTATTCTGCAGTTGCCCTTCCCTTCCACCCTTCCCCTTCATTGACCCCCCCCTTGTCCTGTCCCATCCCCTTTTGAAGCAGTCCACTGTTCTACTGGATACCACTTCTGCAGGTAATGCATTCCACCCAGCCACCACCCTCTCTGTAAAAAAGTGTCTCCTCATCTCCCTCCTGAACCTTCCTCCCTCCACTCTCACATCATGGCCCCTGATGTCCCTCCCCTCCCTTACTTTGAACAGCCCCTCTGTACCTCTCTTGTTTATTCCTTTCATGTATTTAAAGGTTTCAATCATGTCCCCCCATCCTTCCTCTCCTCCAGTGAGTACATGTTCAACTCCCTCAGCCTCCTCTCGTATGATAAGTCCTCCAGGCCCTTGATCATCTTTGTTGCCCTGTGCTGCACCCCCTCCAGTAACTTAATGTCCATCCTCAGATACAGGCGCCAGTACTGCATGCAGTACTCCAGGTGTGGTCTAACTAATGACCTATACAGTGGCAGAATCACCTCCTCCCTCCTCGAGGATATGCCCCTTGCAATACAACCCAGCATTTTGTTGGCCTTTGCAGCTGCCTTCCTACTTTGTGCCAAGTTGTTCATTGACCCTGTAATGAGCACCCCCAGATCCTTCTCCTCCTCTGTCTGGGCTAGCTGCTCTCGCCCGAGCTGGTAACTCCTCCTTGGGTTCGTCATCCCAAAATGCAGCACCTTGCACTTTTTGGCATTAAACCCCAGTTGCCAGGTGTCTGACCAGGTTTCAAGCTTTGCCAGATCATCCTGAAACCCCTCCCATCCCCCTAGGTCATCCATCACCGCCGCTCCTACCTTGGTATCATCAGCAAACAGACTGATCTTGCTCTTGATGTCCAATGATATGTCTGCAATGAATATCCCAAACAACACTGGTCCCAACACCGAGCCCTGTGGAATATCGCTTGTCACTACCCTTGGGTGAGAGAGCTCCCCACCCACCACCCTCTGTTGCCTTCCCTGAAGCCAGTTCTCTACCCATCTCACCAGCTTTGCACCCATTCCTGTGCCTTCTAACTTACTTCCCAGCCTTCTTTGCAGCACCGAGTTGAATGCCTTACTGAAGTCCAGATACAGGACATCCACTTCATGGCCCCTGTCCAGTTGCCTAGTTACCCAGTCATAGAACTCCACCAGGTTGGTTTGGCAGGATCTGGCACATGTGAAGCCATGCTGTCTGCTGTCCCATAGTCCTTTGGCCTCTAGGAGGGTGACCAGCCTCTCCCTCAGAATAGTCTCCATTAGCTTACCCACGATGGATGCGAGGCTCACTGGTCTGTAGTTTCCTGGTTCATCATTGGGGCCACTCTTCTGGAGGGGCACCACATGAGCCATCCTCCAGTCCTGAGGTACACACCCTGAATGTAGTGAGACATTAAATAGGTCTGCCAAAGGTCCCGCAAGGACCTCTGCCAGCTCCTTCAGTACCCTAGGATGGATGCCATCTGGGCCTGGTGCCTTGTCCACCCGCAGTGCCTTCAAACCCTCGCGAACTCTGCCCTCCATGATTTCCCATCTGTCACCCCCTCCTCCCCTGTTTCTGCCATTCCTCCCCCCTTGGGTGTAACCCCCTCTTCTCCTTAGTAAATACCAAGCATAAGTAATCATTTAGTGCTTCTGCCTTATTGCACCCAGCTTCCACCCAACCCCCCTCCTTCCTAATTTTTACTATGTGATCCTTACAGCTCCTTTTCTCCCTGATGTACCGAAAGAGGTCCTTCTCCCCCTTCTTAATGCCTTGTGCCAGCCTGAGTTCCGTAGATGCCTTGGCTCCCCTTATTGCCCTTGTCACCTCCTTCGATTCCATCAAGTACTCCTCCCTGTCCTCCCCCTCCCTGTTTTCTTGTACCTCCTAAAGGCAACTGTTTTCCTCCTTACCTTTTCCATGACCTCCTTGCTAAACCAGATCGGTTTCCTAGCCCTAGCCTTCTTGCTCTGGGCCTTGCAGCAGGTTTTGGTTGCCTCCACTATCCCCAGCTTTATGAGCTCCCACCTCTGGTAAGTGTCCATACTAGATTGAATTCTGGCCAGGTACCCTTTTACCACTTCCCCCATGCTCCCAAAGTCTGCCCTCCTGAAGTCCAGGACTCTTGTACCAGATTCCACTCCTTCCTTGCCTATATCCAATGTGAGCCATACTCAGTGGTGGTCATGCCCTGACAGTGGTTACTCCACTGTAAGTTCTCTCACAAAGTCCCCATTTGCCAGCATAAGGCCAAGGGTATTCCCTTACCTGGTTGGTTCACTGACCATTTGCAGCAGGAAGATGTCCTGGAAGGCATCCAGCAGTACCTGCTCTCTTCTGTTCCTGGTTGTTGGGGTACTCCAGTCCACTCCTGGCATGTTGAAGTCTCCCACAATCACCACACTACCCTTCTCACAGGTCCTGCTGATCCCTAGTTCCCTGTCTAACTCTTCTGTCTGAGATGACAGCCTGTACACCACTCCCATTCTGAGAATCCTATTCTTGGAATCCTGGATTTGCATCCAAAGTGACTCTGCACTACCCTCCTCCCCTTCCTCCCTTACACACTTCAGTCCTTCCTTCACATATAGTGCCACACCCCCTCCTTTCCCAATCACCCTGTCCCTATGAAATAACCTGTACCCTGGTACAGACAGGTCCCAGTCATTGTATTGGGTGGCCCATGTTTCTGTGATGGCTGCAATGTCCACCTCTCCCTCTGCCATGAGCACTTGTAACTCTGCAGTTTTCCTTCCAAGGCTCCTAGCATTAAGTGTAACCACCTTCCACCCCTCCCATCCTGCCCTCCTTTACTAGCATCACCAATAGTACTTGCCACTAGTCCTTTGTCACTGTTATGGGGGGTAAGCTCATATGGTTTCCCAACCTGTGGTCTCTGCATGTCTCATGCCCAATTATGCTATACTATAGTCTTTGGATAAATTACACACACACACACACACACACACACATGCACACACACACTAACACACTCACACACTCACGCACATTGAACATATTATATAACTCATTAGAACTGTAAATGTGAATAGGACTGTAAATGATAGATAGCAAAGTTTTACATGATCAGATTAAGAAAAACACATGAAATTGCAATAGTTCCAATTTGTACAGTATTTTGTATAGTTGGAATGCCTCAGTGGTAGGCTATATGCTGCAGAGACTACTCTCTCAGTGCTTGCTAGTAATTCATTTTTCAGCATATAGAACTGAGAACCCATGGAACAGCTATGGGTAGTAATAACGCATCCTATATAAGTGTAAGGAAGCTGCAGTGCTCATTATTTTGACAGTCAACACTTTGGGCTGTATACATGACAAGTGCCTTAATTGTGGTTTCTCCATACTCCTATATACTGAATGTTTGTGTTTTCATTTCTATTTATATATTTTCTGTTCTCTCAGAGGAATATTTTATGTAAAATATTATTGTATGTTGGTTCTTAACTAAAACCTCGGGGATAATGAGTAAAACCTAGGAATCTATATTGATTAATTGAGGTTTGGATGGCATTTAAAAATGACATCCAAAAATCTCAGTGGCTAATTTCTGCTACTCCAAGTTTGTTAAGGACTGGGTGGGGACATTTAATTGGTGGGAATTCAGATTGCTTATTGCTTACTTTGAGCACGATGATTATAAGTTATTTAGCACAGGTGAATGTTACAAATAAAAACAAAGTTCAAGGGAAAAAATTCCCCCATTATAAAAGTGTACAGCATTTATATATTTTGCAAAGTAAGGAATTATTAGTAATATTTGGATTTGTTTCTCATATGATATTTTACTTACTATATTTACTGTAAGTCTGAATTCTTGCTTTTTTTCTAAACTAGAAACTTAGTTTTACACTTTATTTTACCAGGATATTCCAGTTATGGAAGGATGTCTAATTTTTAGTGAGGTCCTGCTTGCTACTTATTTTTACAAAGGGGTGGGACTCAACACTGGGATATCATATGACTTGTGCAGGGTCACACAGTGAGTAAGTGGCTCTGGCGGGATTTAAGCTTGCACAGGTAACCTGATTCATTCTGTTCTGCAGCACTACACCACCTAGCCCCCAAACTGATCAAATGTTACAGGAATTCAGGGACCCACTTATAACAGACTGAATAAAATTGTTCAGTAGAATTCTGAGCAGTCATTGCTCAGGGCTAGTATGTCTTCAGATATAGGCAGTAACACCATGTTGTCTATGTCTTTACAAACATACAGAACAGAAGATATTAATGTCAATAGCATTTATATAAAGTTCTACGAGTTAAATTATCAGGAAGTTCCTCATTTTAAAATATATGTAAACTGTATCAATGAATAATTTTAAACCACAGACTGGGGGATGATTAATTAATGTAACTTTTGCATTTGTTAAAACTCTATTAAAAAATGCAGCTTAATTTTGTTAATATGCTTCCTGGGAGAGTGTTTTACATTATGAAGGCAAACAATTGCTCCCCCTAAAATTAGAGTAAAGAAGCTGATTTTATGCCATGAATTAAAACCCTGGAGGGAAAATTAAAGTGGACCGGGATGCCCACCCCCTGTACCACCTGTGCAACCTCCTCCCCACCATGTATATGTGGTGACACCAGGGTGCCCACCCCCGGTGACACCACACTGTAAAAACTGACACTGTGTGTGTCAAATTCCCAGTGCCAGATCCACGTTCTAAAAAAAAGGAAACTGCCCCTTGTTGTTTTCTTTTATTTTCTTTATATGACCTGTAAAAAAGAAAACAGTTTCTTACAGATCTAACCCCCTACACCCCCAATTATGCCACCACAACCTCCCCACTCAGCACCCACCACCGCACACTTCCACACACACCCTCACTCACCTGAACATGTCCCACAACATAGATACACTCTCCCATTGAAAACACATCTTGCTGCTGGAACCAATGACTGCGATATGAGAAAATAAGGTAAGTCTGTTTAATATATCAAAAAGGAAAAGGTTCGCTCACATAAGGGGCTGGTGCTTGCAAGTCCAAAAGCTGAAACTGGAATGTAGGGACTCAGTACTCTGTGTCACAAAAGGCTTACAGAGTCCTCAAGTCATTTCACCAAATGTTGCTGTTTATTGTGAGAAAGAACACACATTTGTAGAGCTGGTGTATCCTAGGGAGACCACCACCATGGCCATTATAATCATGATATAGTGCACCCTCTAGAGTTGAGATTTTAATATCATTATAACTGGTCATCAATTAAAACAAATAATAACATGAAAATGCATGTAATACAATGAATCCATATTATTTTATTATTATTATTTTATTGAAGTTTCGGAATTACAATCCTTTGAGTCAAAGAATCTTTTTCAAAGGCTCCACGTCAATACAGAATGGACACATTACTTAAGACATTTTTGAACATATTACACAGAGCTGAACATCAGATTAAGACAATTTTATATGGTTACATCGTACATCGTACAATGCTTGGTTAGTATCTCTAGGGTTGATAAAAGACCCTGGGTCATTGAGGTGAAGTGCGACAGGCCTACCCAGGCCTAGTTCGGGTCATGAGAGATGCTATTTCTCAAATGCATTCCGAATTAGGGTGGATTGATTTTAGCAGCCACATGACTCTGAGTTTAGGAGAAGTCTCTTAATGCCACTTTTAAATAGGCCAAGGCTAGGGGCTAGGGAGATGGAAGAGGGAAGGTTATTAAGCCAGAGGGGAGCACGATAACAGAACGACCTTTGCCCTAGTGTGGTCCTACAGTAGGGGACTAGGAGGGGGTGCTCGCCAGGTGTCTAGGGGTGCTCCTGTGAGGGGTTGGTTGGATGAGTGGGCGAATGCTGGCAGGTGCAAGCTTCATTAGGATCTTTTTGGCTTGGAGGCACATGTGGTACTTTAGTCTCCCTTCAAAGGTCAGCCAGTATGCTCGCTTATAGAATTCGCATGCATGGGTTAGTCTATCACTGCTTGTGATTAGTCAGCAGGCTTTGTTGAGGGCAAGACTGATACTGTTAAGGGCTGTGTGGTCCGCTGAACCGTATATTATTATCCCATAATCGACCAAAGATAGGACTGAGCTGGTTACTGCCAGCCGTAAGGCCTGGGGGGTGGAGGTAGTGTTTGAGTCTGTAGAGGATCCCAAGCCGGGTGTTAACCAAGGAGGAGAGGTGGTCAATGTGTCTGTGGTAGGTGAGAGATGTGTCCAGTGTGATGCCTAGATATTTAAAGTAAGGGACCTGTTCAGTATGGATGCCCTTTGAATTTGAGATAGTAAGCTGGGCATTACTGTTGGGGTTTTGGCAGTGGGCAAAGATCATAGATTTAGTTTTGCTGTAATTTAGCATTAATCGATGATCAGTGAACCAGGACTCTAATTCTCTAAAGCAGCCTTGCAGGGAATTTTGAAGAGAGTTAGGATTGGTATTTTTCCAGTATACTACGGCTTCTCCTGCATAAAACAGTAGTTTACCACTGCAGGCCTTTGGGAGGGAGTTCAGAAAGAGAGTGAAAAGTAGAGGGCCCAGAATTGACCCTTGAGGGACACCCACAAGAACAGGTAGCTGAGCAGATAGGGTGGTGTTGATTTTGACTTGTTGTGTCCAGTCAGTGAGATAGTATTTGAACCAAGCTACTGCTTCCGGGGTGAGATAGAGGGAAGGGAGAGAGTGGGTAAGTAGTGGGTGACTGATGGTGTCGAATGCTTTGGTCAGGTCAACAAAGATTGCTCCTGCTATTGTCCCCAATCCAGCACCTCATGTATGTAAGAGGTAAATGTGTTGCTTATAAAACAGTAAAACCTGGTGAACATACCAATTCTCATTCATTCCTTATCAGAATGTGTATAGTGCCATAGCCAAAACCTCTTCAGTACATTTATATACATGATGTGTTCTGCTAATCTGGGCACCACTAATTCATTATTTCATTTAAAATCTTCCACATTAACTTTTAACCCTTTACAACATATTAGTTTTGCATTTTACTCTTTTAGCAGCCAGTATTAGAACCCCTTTGGTATAGAAAACACATAGTATCTAGTCCTATGCAGCCACTGGTATGTCCCCATATATGACAAAGGGGGGGGGGGATTCAGACTACAGGGAAACAAGATCTAAAAAGCAGATGTAAATGAAACATGGCTGGAATATAACATTAGACATGTTCATATATTTCAAAATGATTTTTATAAATCATTTATAGCATGTTTATGCTGAGGACTATATTTGCCCTTATGCAGTCTTGCTCGGTATAGTTGGATATACAGTGCAGCTCACTTATAAGAACATTGGCTATAACAACATCCTGGGTATAATCACAATTGCCTCACTCCATTATTTTCTATGGGAGCAAAGACCATTTTTAAGAACATCCGGATCGGTTGTAAGAAAACATTTTTTTGAAAGCAGCGCACTCTGTGAGGGCCAGGGAATATTCCTTCACACCTCTTAAGTTGCTTCTCACCTTGGCAGCATTTTAACTATGCTCATTAAACCCAGTGCAGCAGTGCCACATATCTGCTTTGATCTTAATTGCTGACACTTAGTGGCAAACAATGAAGGTGTCTGCCTCATAGAGGATTGTAAGCACACACATTAACATCTAACTAGCCCCCATCATTCAATCATTAAGCCTGCCATCAGTCCTCTATGTCTCCTTCGTCTTCTAGTTAACCTCACATTTGATTTCAGGCATATTAAACAATTGAGAAAACATTCCATCGTGGCAAACACTGTAGTTAACATAGATGTAGGCAGTCATTAATTTCTCTCAAAGAGACTGACATGGAGAAGTACAGGTGTACTGCGCTGACCCTCATCCAAAAAATTCAAATCATCGAGTACCTCGGTGTTCTGGGCACTAAGCGCTGTGATATTGCCAAAGAATTTAACTTAAGTGTGTGCACAATTTCTAAAATCATTGCCAACAAAGAGAAGCTGTATTCTGACTATCAGCGCATGTTTAACACCAAGTTTAAAAGAAAATCCTGATTTACTCCAGTCGCAAGCAGCAAAAGATAACAAATTATTTAGCAAAAATGCAGGGATGATAAAATGTTATGCTGGATTGTCCAGACATTTCAGAAAGTGTCCTTTTTAAAAAAATGCTTAACAGTATTTTAAGTGTGCGTTCTACATGTGTTTTTTAACCAAAGCAGTAAAGTACTGTATTTATTAAAATAATGAATTTGAACACAGTGAAGTTTTTTTCTACCATCTAATTTGGTCTATTTCATCTTATTTTGCAGTGGGGGGAGGTGCCACCTAGCGATCAGCGGTAACATTGAAGTTAATGTAAGTCTGCTTATAGTAACAGCCCACTTATAAGAACATTTTCACTTGGCAAACATGATGTTCTTATAAGCAGGCTGCACTGTGCCAATTAAGTGCCTTGGAATGGCCAGGAATCAATGATCAAATAGAATTGCCCAAGCTACTATATTGAATGAGACTGCATAAGGGCAAATGCAGTCCACAACATGAAAGTGCTATAAAAGTACATTTGATTTATAAAAATCATTTTAAAATGTATTAACATGTATAATGTCATATTCCAGCCTTGCTTCATTTACATCTGCTTTTTAGATCTTTTCTCTCTGTAGCCTGAATTCCCTCTCTTTTGACATATATAGGGATATAGATTCCATGTCACAATAGTGAAAATATTACCACAACTCACAAAAGAGCTAGTACATCTTGCTGAATATCTAATCAGCATAACACACACTGCAGCAAACAGCAATTCAGCGCACAGTAAAATTAATGTTTAATGTGAGAGGCTACGCCAATGCACCCCCCTTTGTGGGGGACAAGTCCTTCACACACCCCCAAACTAAAATAATCATCTCCTGGGGGGGGAACACTGGGAGAAAGGAGAATACTGCAGCACCAGAACCAGATGACGGCAAAAATTAAAAACACAACTCCAACACCAGTAAAAGTAAAAAAAATCTGTAGGTAGTCCCAAACCCGAGACCATCATATCCATAGGCAGTATCCCTACCCACCACGCCAAGTGGCCAGCTTGTCAGCAGCAGGCTGCACTCCTGCATTTAATCAATTCTTCCAGCAAAACCTCATCACTAACAGTCACTGTTCTTTCCCTCCTTCCTCGCTATTTCCTAGTCCTTGCTATATCCTCACTGTCACTGCTCTTATTGGCTCATATTCAAGTTGCTCAATTTGGTTTGCCAATATAATGGGATATCAGGGACATACCAGTGGCTGCTTGTGCTGGCAGTATAGCCTAGAGGTTAGAAGAATGAGGTGTGAATGACCTTGACACATCCAGCAGACCAGACCTGAGTTTGATTCTCAAAACCTCCACTTGCATACTGTGTGACTCTGAGCAAATAACTTAACCACCCAGTGCTTCCAGGTCGCCCCTGAAAACAGGCACTTGTGCCTAGTGGGCCTTACCCGGTAACCAAAGACTAAAATAAAATAAAGAATAGATACTATGCACATTCTATTCTGAATGGGATCTAATACTGGCTACTCAAAATGCAAAACTAATATGTTGTAAAAGGCTAAAAGTTAATGTGGAAGATTTTAAATGAAATAATGAATTAGTGGTGCCCAGATTAGCAGAACAGAGCATGTATATAAATGTACTGAAGAGGTTTTGGCTATGGCACTATAAATATCCTAATAAGGAATGAATGAGGATTGGTATGATCACCAGGTTTTACTGTTTCATAAGCACTAAATGGTTATGTGGATTAATTGCATTATGTGGATTTTCACGTTTGCATAATTGATGACTTGAATTGTAACGATATAAAAATCTCAACAATGGGGGGTGCACCATACCATGCTTAAGCACTCATAATGAGGGCAAAATATCAGTCATGGTGGTGGTGGTCTCCCTGGGCTACACTGGCTATACAGATGTGTGTTCTTTCTCACAATAAACAATGACATTTGATGCTATGACTTGAGGAGTCTATAAGCTTTTTGTGGCACAGAGTGTTGAGTCCCTACGTTTCAGTTTCTGTTTAGAGTATTTCAAAGTGTTTTAAACCTTTACTCAGAACTTTGTCATTTTTCAATATTTTTCTACAAAATTTTCCACATGGCCTGTTTGAAACCCCACCTCATGAACAAGGTATGTGACATTTTTCAAATACATCCCAAATAGTGATTTTGCAGTTGTGGTATGATGTCACCGTTTGAGCAGATTTGAACATTTTCCCTTATCGAGTTCATGAAGTGAAGTCTTAAGAAGGCTATGTTGAAACGTTTGGGAAAAAAATATGGTAGAATGACCAAGGTATGAGTGAACATTGAAATATTTCAATATTCACACATAACTTTGCTAATTTTCAATATTTTGCCACCAAGTTTTCAGCATGATCTTTTTGAGACCACAGCTCATGGGCAAGGAACTTAAAATGTTTCAAATCCATCCAAAAAAGGTGATTTCACAATTACTTCTTGGACCCTGAGCCTCTCCTTGAAGGCGGAATTTGAAAATTCCCCTTATTTTTTTTTTTTCTGTAAAGGTTTTTATTCTATTTAGGCAGAATGGGTGGCTTCTCTGCTTTGTCCCTGTGCACTCTGGCCATCTCTGGGAATTTTCTCTCATGGTGTGATCAGGGGGAGGGCCATCCTCCCCCTGGGTCACATATCCATATCTATCCTGGACCTGAGCAGCAGAACCATGGACCTAGCCAGGGACCTAGAGACTCACAGATTTACCTTTACAGGAATCAAGAAAGTTTGGCCTAATCCAAGGGGAGGTGGGAACCTTGATAGAAAGGTCCTACTAGGAGAATCATTTTGAATCTTTACTTTGGAGGCAGATGACTAGGCAGGTCTCAAGCATGGGATTTGATTTTGCACCTTTCCTTAGAGCTAGATAATTTGCTATTTAATGTTATTACTGTAAAACACTTGAACATGATGTTATCTTTGCTTTCTTTCCTTCACAAATACCACTGCAGTAATAACATAGATGCTGAATGAGGTTCACAATATCACTTGTATGAAGGGCCTATCTAAAGTGGACTAAAGGGAACCCTCTTTTTTGAGCAGCACTTCTGTGTACTGAAATGACCTTACAGCTTAACTCAGTATTTATTTTAGATGAAATCTGCTAATTGTTGCAGGCTACTAAGTAATTCTAAAAGTAGTAGCTGTACTTGTTTTAAGATTAAGTTAATAATGAATTAGTTTTACACTGGTTAGGCACAACTGCACTTTTTGCATTTATGTATTTGTATTATACTTACAGTATTTTCATGCAGTTGTATGTTTTTGTAGAAGTTTGTCACTTTGGTATCTTCCACATAGTGATTTTGGAAGATGATATATTCTGTGTCTTTAATCTGGCAGTATAAAATGATATCATCCCAGGCACATCTTCTTTTATAAATCACACTCTGTGTGAAACACATTAGGTGTCCTTTAGTCGTCTGAAGCTCTAATTTTAACTTAACCTTGGGTAAGAAAGAGAGTTAAAGTTTATACTGTCTGCAGTGGCATTTTGATGGTTAGTGACACAATTTTATTTCCTCAAGTTTTGTACTGGAACTTGAGTGGAAGCCGCAAGAAGATGCTATGGGCAATGTGATTTTGCTTCACTGATGAACCACTGCTTCTTTATAAAACCTTTGATTTTAGTGGTTTCTGCAACAATAACAGCATTGTGCATTTTTATGTTTGCTTGCACGCATGTGCAAGAAACATAGTGCCATCATCTGAATTTTTCAGAGGTGTGTCAGCATCTTCCAATTCAGTCAGTGTGTTTGCAGGCGTGGTCACAGTTCTCCAATCACTGCTGAAGCTGTCTATGACAGCAGTTGAAAATGCAGTGGCATACAGTTGAAAGAGGGAGCTAGGCTTCAGTGAGCAGCTCCTCCACCCCCCCCCACACACAGATCAACTGTGTTGGTTGCCTGATAGGATGGTGTAGTCTTGTCTAGCTTAGAGACAAGCCACACATCATACTTTAATAAACTGTTCCCTGCCAAAGCAGGACCACCAAAATGGTGGGTGCCTAACAGTCCTCACACCGCCAGCTCTCAAAGCACACCTTCATGGACTCCATGGGTTCTAATCCTCCAGAAAAAAAATACCTCAGCATTTGATGTGAAAACTCAGACTTCTTTGTATGTGTAATTCCAAGCATTTTCTCTTACTAGACTCTGTCAATGTGAACTCCTCGCTACTAAAACCTATGCAAACGAACTTGAGCGTACTGTACTACCTGCAGCTGAAGCAAAGAACAACCACAATGCACAAAGGAGAACATACTGCTATGCATTTCAGCAGCAGCCAGCGGGGGAGGTTTTCATGACTGAAGCACTTTAATGCGCCTTTTAGTGCTGTCATATACACATCCCTGTGTGGTAATTCACTAAACTGCACACTTAGTCTGGTAATGCAGCTTCAAAATATTTTTTTTTTCTCTGAATTGCAGTGAGCTGGCATTTAGATAGAATCACACAGCTCTTTCTCAAATCAGATGCTCAATGAAGTCACATCACCTTGTGACCCTAAACATCTTAGGGTTGGACATGTGCCCTAACAAAATAGCGAAAACTAGGTATAGAAAAGAAAACACAAATTCAACCGTAGCTCACAATTGAATCCACCCTTTCTCCAGTGAATCTGAAGCCGCCTAACAGCCCACCCCTGGGTGCTCATGCACTCCCTCCACCTGCACAACATATGGCCGACGGGTGCTGTTGCATTTTATTTCATAATTTCCTGATCCTGTTGCTGCCACCATACTGATACAGTAATACTTTTTATGGCTCGAAAACTGCTTGACATTAGCAGAATTATAAATGGCATCCCTGTTTGACACTGTGGTGCGGAATATGGTGGTGCTCAAATTTTAAGCCAAGTATTACATACAGATATGTTGTTATTGACTCATGCACTTACCATTTTATACATCTGTTGATTTTTTCAATTCACTTTTGCTGACAAATGTTGATCTAGGGATTCTGGTGTCACAATTCAGTTCAGCGATGTAACATCTTAGTGCAGATGCTAAGTAACGTTTTAAAATGCTGAAAAGTTAACAGCAATGAAAGTGCATGAACTTCTTTCTTCCGTGTCTGGAGTTGTAGTGGTGTTATTGCAAGTGCATGTCCCTTTGCTCCAGATCTATCAGTGAGATGTCTATCTGTGCAATGGACAGTGGCTGAATGTTATCAGCTGACAGTTTTCATTTCATTATCAACAGATAAATATTCATGGCTTTGCAAATGCAACTTTGCTGGTAGCACAGTTTCATGCCCCCAAGTGTCTCATCAGTTAGTGGTTATATCTTAACCGATGATCACAAAAAGTATGAAAAAGATTTGCCGCTGAGTAATGTAAATGCCAGTCCACCTTAGCACCTTTAGGCTGCAAACATAATTTAAACATATAGGGATTCTGGACTGGAGTATCACTCCTTGGCACAGCAACGGTTAATAAGTTTAAGCACATTCTCAGGACATTATTTCACTTGCCCCCTCTCCCCACTACGATCCTGGTCATCTGAAATAAACCTGACATTTTAGTATCTGTTTTACATCTTGGCTCAGTTAGGCAATCAACGCTGTAAGAATATAAACGGACATATAAATGGGGACTATAAGAACATGGTCACCTGAAATAAACCTGACATTTTAGTGTCTGTTTTACATCTTGGCTCAGTTAGGCAATCAGCGCTGTAAGAACATAAATGGACATATACATGGGGACTATAAGAACATGCTGTGGGTGCTTCTGCCTTAGTCCAGCTGTGCAACATCAGCCTGAAGCTCAGGTAGTGCTTACTGTCTACCACTTTGTTCACCTCCCCATGTACCTGCACCATTTCACATCCTCCCTTGATCTACAGTGAGTGGATCCCTCATTCATCGTCACATATGCACGCACAAAAAAAGAAAAAGGTCTTCAAAAATTAAGATACATTTATTATGTTTGTTATGTTTGCTTGCACTCATGTGCAAGAAACATAGTGCCATCATCAAGATTTCGGAGGTGTGTCACCCGCTCTTCCAATTCAATCAGTGTGTTGGCAGGCGCAGCCTGCTTAACCAATGCATGATGGAGTTGTCTGACAAGCTCCAAAATGCAGTGGCATACAGTTCAAAGGGGGAGCTACTCTTCAGTGAGCAGCGATAAGATATCGCTTGCCCATGCAGCTCCCCACACACACACGCACATGCAGGCGTGCGCGACCCCCCCACATGCACGCACACACTGTATAGCCGACGGGGGTGCCCAATCCCCCGTTGGCTGTGCTGCGCTCCCCTCACCCCCCAAAGCCTTTCAAATGCCATGCTAGGTGCCCACCCCAGCGTGGCAACTCATGATATAGCTGGGGGGTGCCCAATCTCCCGTCGGCTCCACTGTCCTCACCCCCCCGAGTACTGGGTGCCATGCTGGGAGCCCACCTCAGCGTAGCAATCGATGCATTGGGCAATGGGGGTGCCCAATCCCCCATCGGCTGAATGCCCCCCAACCGTCCTTGTGCCATGATGGGAGCCCACCCCAGCATGGCAAATGTCCTGCATCATCATTGAAAACAAAAAGAATACCTGTAAAGAAAAAATGGTCCCACGTAGTCTCCCTGGCCCCCCTCCCACAACCCGCACCCACCCACTGCACACCCTGACTCCCAACACCCCCCCTCACCCCATACTTACCTCTGGACCTCGGCATAACGATCTTCGGTGGACCGGGAACACGTCTACACTCTTCAAAGCCAACCACGAACTGAGGAAGTGCTGGTAAGCTGTATAATGGGCTAGATAGGGGATTTTCAACTTTGTTGCATATCTCAGGCATTTTTTGGAATTTTTGCGCCAAATTTTCAACGTGGGGTTTTTGGGACCCCTTCTCATGAATGATGTCTTTGTCATGGCGTTATTCAGGCCTGAAGGGTGATTTCGCAGTCACTGCACGAAATCACCTTTCAGGAATGATTAATGAAATGACACTGCCAGTGTTCAGAAGGTGGGCTCTCAAAAAGCCTATTTTGAAAATTTGGTGGCTCAAAAAAAAAATAATGTTCTGGCGTCGTTGAGCAGTTCCTACATCGCTCGTAAGTTCATGAATTTTCAATATTTACACTCCAGATTTTCAACATTGCCATTTTACCACACCTCCTTATGAGCAGTACAGCTGTCATTTTTCACATCTTGCCCAAAATGTGTTTCCACCCATGTAGCGCACAATGGCACAGTCGATATGCGAAATCAATGTATGGGACACATTAAGAAAATCACAGTGACACTGTTCATGAGCAGAGGTCTTAAAATGGCTATGTTGAAATCTAGTAACTATTCTAAAATGACTGTTCTACAGTGTCGTTGCACAGTTCCTATGCATGCTCATAAGTTTGCAATTTAATATTTTCACTCCAGATTTTCAACATTGCCATTTTATTACACTTCCTTATGAACAGTACAGCTGCCATTTTTCATATGCTGCCCAAAATGTGTTTTCGCACATGTAGCGCACAATGGTGCTGTTGGTGTGAAAGCAATGTTTGGGACAGATTAAGAAAATCACAGTTACACTGTTGATGAGCAGAGGTCTTAAAATGGCTAAGTTGAAAATTTGGTGACAAAAGTCCATAAAATGACTGTGTTACGAGTGAACATTGCACAGTTTCCACGCACCCTCATAAGTTCATGACTTTGTAATATTTTAAGTCCAGATTTTCACCAGTGGCATTTTTCCACACTGCCTTATTTACAGTACAGCTGTCATTTTTCACAACATGGCCGAAGTGTGTTTTCACACTTTCAGCGCAGAGATGCGTGCTCGCTGTGGGAAATCATTGTTCGGGACAAATAAAGAAAATCACAGTGACACTGTTCGTGATCAGAGGCACCAAAATGCCTGAGTTGACAATCTGCTGTAAAAAAAATCCCCAACCTAATTATATTACGGGTATGCGTTGCACAGTTTCTATGTACGCTCATGACTTCACCATCTTTTAAATATTTTTACTGCAGATTTACAACATTGCCATTTTTTACACCTCCCCATGAACAGTACAGCTGTCATTTTTTACATCCTGTTTGGAATGTTTTTGCACCTGTGGTGCTAAATGCCGTAGTCGCTGTGCATAAGCAGCTTTCTGCTAAGAAACTGATATTCCCCTTGTTCATGAGGTGGGGTCACAAAAAAAACATATTGAACATTTGGAGTGAAAATATCAATGAATGCCTGAAGTATTAGGGTTTCCAACCATAACGCCCAACCCTGTAGAGAATGACAGGCATCAGGGGTGTGACTTGGGATTCTTGTCTGTAATGCTCATACCGTTCCACACCCTGCAGCCAGTGAGAAGCGTTGAGTATGCCTTGGACTCTTCGGCCCAAAAGTTCACCCCATTCTCCTATATCGCACCCATCCCACTGTATTTCCTAATGGAATGGGGTGCGCATAAGGACCAAAGACCCCAAGGAGCACCGTGACACTTGCCAGTGTCTGCAGGGTGGGGTGTACTGAAATGGTGTGGCCGTTATGGCTGATGACCCAAAGGCACACCCCAATGCCTGTCACTCTCTGCAGGGTGGTGGTGGGGTTGACTTCAGTTCAATACTTCACTGCCATTACTATTACGCAGCTCTGTAACTTCTATACTACCACTGCCAATGCCAGCAAGCAAACATTCGGGCATTAACAAATGCTTGTTATATGTGCAGCTGAGAACATGGCTATTTTCCAAGTTTTACAAAGGGCAGCTGCTAAATTTGTACACCATAGCAGCGAAACAAGACGTGCAGGATAGGATGTCTCCAGACTAGCTCCACTCAACTTAGTTAAAAACATGCTGTTTTTTCATTAAATGACCAGTAAAGTTGTATATAAGAGGATTGGAATGTTAGCATTAACTGTAGTAGATAAGCATGGCTGAAACTGATGTCTACAGAGCAAGAATTAGCAGTTATGGAGGTTTCTGAGGCTCCCCTGCTCCTGCCATGGCTGCAGTCCTCTAAATGTAAACTGCCACTAGACTCACCGATGGAGCGGGTGCTAGTGAACCAAAGGCTGAATCATGTCTTTAACAAGTTATCATCTATCACATTTATGCTTCTAGAGGTGGCTGACCATCTCAAGCTCTTTAAACCAGCTCTGGAGAATTTTAACTAGCATCTGAGGACGTGGAGGAATGAGTAATCTCAAACTCTTTAAACCAGCTCTGGAGCATTTTAACTACCATCTTGGGGATGCAAAGGCATGAGCAAGCTCACTCAAGGATGCCGAACAACAGGAGGAAAAATAGATTAGGGAACTGCAGGAAAAGATTAACAATCCATTTTAGCCAGTCACTGGAAACAGGAGAGGTACCCAAAGACTGGAGGACAGCTGATGTAGTCCCTCTATACAAAAGTGGGAACAGAAAGGAAGCAGGAAACTACAGACCAGCCAGCCTGACCTCAGTAGTGGGAAAAATCATGGAAACACCACTGAAGGAAAGAATAGTGGAACACCTGGTTGCTGGTGGTCTACAGGACCCCAGACAACATGGTTTTACTGGGGGGAGGTCATGACAGACTAACCTCATTGAATTTTTTGACTGGATGACAAGGGAGGTGGATCTGGAGGAGCAGTAGACAAGGCCTACCTGAATTTCAGCAAGGTCTTTGACACTGTGCTGCACAGAAGGCTCTTAAATATGCTGGGGAGGATGTGAGTGGGAAGGATGGTGGTGTGGTGAGTGGGAACTGGCTGGATGGCAGGTCACAGAGGGTGGAAGTATAGTGAAGCCCGTCAGGATGAAGTGCAGTATCACAGGTTTCCTGCATGACAAAAGGTAGTAACTCCCATTGAAACTGCATTGTTTGCTGCAGTAACTCTATTGCAGAATTCTGCAGAGTTGGGCTTCATCCTGGTGGGCTTCACTGTAAATGGCTATAACTCCACAGAGGGAAGGGTGACCAGTGGGGTGACACAGGGATCAGTACTAGATCCAGTCCTCTTCAACATCTTTATCAGCGACATTACAGAAGACCTAGAAGGGAGAATTTGTCTGTTTGCTGATGACACTAAGCTCTGCAACAGGGTGGACACAACAGAGGGTGTGAATAGAATGAAGAAATATTTGTAGAAGTTTGAGGACTGGTCAAGGGAGTGGTAGTTATGATTTAATGCAAATAAATACAAAATAATGCATATGGGGCACACAAACCCAGGAACAGCATATCAGCTGGGGGGGGTCTATAGAATGCTCCAAGCAGGAAAGGGACCTAGGGGTTATCATCTCTGAAGATCTCAAGGTAGAGAGTCAGTGCGAGAAGGCAGCAGGAAAAGCAAACAGGATGCTTGGCTGCATAGGCAGGGGTATCACCAGCAAGAAAAGGAGGTCATAATTCCACTATACAAGACACTAGTGAGTCCACACCTCGAGTACAGTGTCCAGTTCTGGAGATCTTACCTACTGTATGTAAGGATATAGACCGGGTGGAGGCAGTTCAGAGGAGGGCAACCAAGATGGTACAAGGATTACATCACAAACCCTATGAGGACAGGCTGAAGGACTTGAAAATGTACTCCCTGGAGGAGAGGGGAGATATAATTGAGACATATAATTACCTCATGGGAAGGAACAAGGTGCAGAAAAACACAATCTTCCATAGAAAAAAATGTTCTAGAACTAGGGGACATTGGATGAAACTGGAGGGAGGGAGGTTCAGAGGGAACATGAAGAATAATTTCTTCATGGAGAGGGTGGTGGACAAATGAAATGCCGTGCCAGAGGAGGCAGTGGGGGCTGAAATGATTACAAGATTTAAGAATGCATGGAATAGGCATCAGGGGATCCTGATAGCTGGTGGAAGGGGGGGCTATCTAGTTCTAGAGAAGCTTGAAGAAGCTAAGTACGTGCGCACATGGGCAGAAGGCCTTTATTTGTTGTCAGAATCTATGTATCAAATTAAAAGATCATACTGAGGATGAGGAGGCAGGAGCAGGAGGAAAACATTTAGTATTTGTTGGTTTCCCAGAAAAAGCTGAGGGCAAGGATATGCTCAAGTTTATGCCAGATCTGCTCATGGATGTAGTGCCCCCCCCCCCGTATGTTTCCAGATATTCTATTGAGATATTGCACTACTCATTAAAACCACCCCTTCCCCACAGGCAACTCTAGAGCCATTATATTAAGGTGGCTTGACTTTCAAGAAAAAGCTTTCATTCAAACTGAAGCACATGAGAATTCTAGCCACTTTTGGAATGGTTATAGATTTTATATATGTGGGGATGTAAATACTGCAGTAAGAGACAAACAAAATGTATATAAGGAGGTGAAGAGTGCATTGCATGCTGCTCAGGTTAAGTTCAAAATTGCACCCAGTCAGGCTCCTAGACCAAACTTAGCAAGGGTCTTTGGAGTTCCAGAATGCTGAGGCAGCAAAGCGTGAGCTATTTAACTTGATAAGGGGTTTACATCTGCCCACTGCCCATGCTGTAGACTGACCTCCCAATATATGAAATGAGCTCACTGGACTTAGACTTGTTTACCCCTGAAACTACACAACTATTCAGGTACACTGAGTCTACAGTTCTGCCTAGTATGTACATTGGGGGGGGATGTTTTCCGAAAAACAGACTCCTGGACTTTTGAGGCATTCTAACTGGGACCATGATGGTTTCAAGATGGTGCCCAGACATACAGACCTTTTACCATTCTTTTTCCATGAGATCTTCTTCTTCAGAGGATTCTTACCACAGATGAGCCAGAGATATACTCCAGAGCTTTGCGTACTGCTTTTGAGCAGCCCAGACTTTGCAGAGCTCCATGTCAGCTCGATGACTCATTCACACCATCATGAACGCTACAGATGGCAACTAATGAGAAATGGTAGGGGATATTCTGATGACATCAGAAGCCTAGAAAACATGGTTGTGTTAACAGCATTTTCAATGTGGGACACAGAAGTGACCCTAAGGGGCGCAGGGGACAGGTGTGTGCAGAATCTAGTCTTTTTACTTTTTTGTCCAGTTCTCCTTGGCTGATGCAGTGGTACCACACCTCCAACCTAGATGATGTACATTTAATCAGATTAGTGCTGCCATAAAAGGACTAGAGAGATCTCAGGCAACTCTGTTAAAACCATGACTATCATTATATTGGGTCTCTGTCTTTCAGCATCCCTCAAAGACATGTCTTAGCACTAGCTTGGATCTGATGATCCTGATTGAAAATGGAGGAGTGATGTTACCACAAAAATACTCCGGGGCCTGATTTCAAGACAGTTATGCCAGGCGTAAATGCAGTACTCCAGTCCTGACAGTGCAAACTGCAAGTTACACCAGTGATTTGTGACATGCACGATTGCAAGAGAACACTTACGCTGCACACCGCAACCACTACAAATACTGCAAGATACGATGCAGATACGACAGAAAATGTGTACGCCACTGCATAATGCAGCCTACGACAGGTGTAAACACACCAGCACCACGGAAATGCTATTTCAAAACAGATGGCATACAGAGCTACGGCAGAGGAAGGTCACGTGAGTTAGAACAGGCAGTAGCTGTTTTAAACAATGCACAAGCCAGTGGACCCCTCCCAGCCAGACAGCACCATACCACACCACACCACACCACACCACACAAACAGCAGTGCCCCTAAGTGGAGTACAGTGCAAACAGTGGAACATGCAAGCCAATGCACCCAGGACACACAGGACAGAGTGAAAGGGGTAGCAATGCATGTGCCACGGGCGTGGGTGGCATGGGAGTCAGAGAGTGCACACAGGCCACAGACACAAAGCTGGGATGATGGCACCACCAGGCACAATGCCCCTGACATGGCCACTGATACATGTAAACAGTGCAACCACAACAGGGACACAACACCGGTGGCACAGACCTGTACACATACAGTGCTGAGACACACCAATGCCTCTGCCACTGGTGCCACCCACAGGGTCCACTGGGTCCCTGGGTGGAAGGGCACCATACAGCCAGAACAAGCAACGTGTGGCTGCAGTGCACAGGACACCATGAGGACACTGCCACCAGAGTGATCCAAAGGCCATGAGCTGCACAGCTGGCACTCAGACTAGGTGCACAGTGAGGATACACTGTGGACAGCAGGAACTGCCACAGGTGTGCCCCCATGCGCATGGTGACACACACACGCACACACCCATGCACACCAGAGACAGACATGCAGAACCAGGGGTGTAGAAAATGATTTCAATGAATAAAATGGTACAACAGGGACACAGGGCAAACAGCAATGGGGAAAGGGGGTGAACAGCAGGAAAGTGGTATAACAACAAACACAACAGAGCAACAGAAGACCCCCAAGCATATCCCCCCCAACAGTCCCATATGCCCATCCGCACCAGCCAAAGGCAATACACAAGTCCCCACTCCATATATAGAGCCCTACCCCCAACAACACAGTTCACCAGCATTGACGTTAGGTCTGGTGCAGCTCTGCCAGCAGGGCATGGATGGTGTGACAATGTCCAGGGCCACATCGCCTGCATCGTCCAGTGCTGTGTCTGCCCCAGCATCAGTCTGTGTTCCAGGATCCTGCTGCCCACTGTCAGTGGGGTTCTACACCTCTGGCTCCTGTGCCATGTCCACCCCCTCCTCCTCCACCTCCACCCCTTCCTCTGAGGATGAGGTGAGAGGGAGGACCCTTGCCCTCCACTGTCTGAACTGTGTGCACTGGCGATACGCCACAGCATCTGCCGCCTTCACCTCTGTCATGGCCTGCATCATTGCCCTCTGCCATGGTGTCAGTAAGCTACACACACCTGTTGGAATGCAAAGGATGCAGTCACTGCAGAGCTTGGCCATGTGGCACACACACACACACAGGACATGCATGGTCACAGCGCGTGACACCATACGGCAGCCTGCCATGCGCATGACACATGACACATAATGCATGTACTTACCCACCCTCCACTGTAATGCCTCCAGGCTCAGTCTACCAACACAAGTATCCTGGCAGTCCAGGTCCACACCTGATGCACTTGTGGGAAAGGGGAGAATGGTGAGATGTGTGCACCTCAGCACGCCATGGCCTATGTGTCAGCACTGCACCACAGTATGGATGGCCGTAGACATACCCACCTGCACCCACATCCTGTCCTGGCCTCATCTCCCCATCCCTGTGTCTCACCATGCTGAGCAGCCTCTCCAGTAACCCAGGGTCCCTCTGTGCCATGTCCTGCCAATGGTGTTGCAGTTGGTGGACCGTCCAGTGCACACCACTGCTGGCCCCCAGCCGTGCTCCAATTGCACGCCACGCATGGTCCCGCTCGGCGGCAGTGTGCCTCCTGCACCCCAGTGGTAGCAGCATCTGGCCCCACTGCTATACACAGTTAATGAGCATGGCGGTCTCCAGAGGTGTAAAATTAGGTGATTGTCTGCTCAGCCTGAAGCCCGTTCCCCGGGACATGTCTGAGGCATGTGTTTGTGGCATGGGGTCCAGTGGATGTGCGGTGAGACCTGCATGGGAGGAAAGCATAGCACATGTGTCAATATGCAATAGACAAGCAGCTGTGTCAACAACACCCCCTCCAACCCAGTGGGACACTCGCCTGCATGCTCAGTGCATGGGGACGGGGCACAGCCACAGCTCACGCCAATGCATGACATCCCTCCAACAGCGGTGCCCTCACCGACAACACACACCACAGCTGGCATGGCCCAGCAGTGTGGTGCCATGCACACACACATCGCCCCACACTGCCAGACACCACCCCAACAGTGTACTGCCAGGCCTCCAGTCCCATGCAGAGGCATGCCGTAGTATGGATCTGTAGAGGGTGGGTGTGGTCAGGCAGCACTGCACATTGCCCTGCCACATGTCTGCAAGTCCATCTTCACAAGGGTCACCCCACTGCACCCATTGAACTGTACCCAGGGCACGGTCCTGTTACACGAGGTCCCTGCACCCTAATTGGTACCCTCAGAGGTACACCTCCTGACAGTCCCATGGCCCACCAATGCTGATAGTGTGATATGTGACATACATTTACCTGTACTGTGCACCGTGTGAGCATGTGTGGGTGGCACTGCTGGCTATGGTGACACACCTGGATGGACAATGTGCAGGTCAGCATTAGCTAGCGGTGCAAACAGTGACTACAGCAGCTGCAGTGGTGTGGCAGTGTCCACCTACCTGCTTCTGTGCAGCGTCGCTGTCTCCTATACAAGGGGAAGGAAACAACAATGTTAGGCCCACAAAGTAGTACAAGCATATGTACAGTGCATGCTGTGCAGTGTCTCGTACTCACCTGTGGCCTCAGTGTGTCCTCTGTGGTGCTACAGGGGGATAACACATGGATTAGCACATGTCTGGCATTATGTCAGTAGCCTGCTGCCTGTGTGTGCTGCATACCTCTCAATTGTCCCTGATTCCCAGGGATGTCCCTGAATGTGCCACAGGGATGTCTTTTGTCCCTCCTAAATTTGGCATACCTCTCACTGTAAAGTAGGGAAGTGAATCAGACTATATTGCCAGCAATTGGTGTTACAGTCTAGCTGACATAATGAACATGCTATTCATACTGTGCAGCATGTTTTACACAGCTTGTGGAACTAATCTTGCTATACTTTCAGATGTGTCCCTCAGTTTGATCATCTGTCCCAGATCATTTGAAGGTTTGTCCTGATCTGTGATAAGGGAGGTTGAGAGGTATGGGGTGCTGTGTCCCAGTACTTATCAGTGTGCTGTCTGATTCCCACCTGGACCTCCTGTCCAGTGGCAGTCCTGTCCCTCAGCACTGCTTCCAGCTCTCCAACCTATGACCCGCAAGATGGTGCTGCAGCCTAGCTAACCCCAACATGCCGCAACATGCACATCATGCACATACACGCTGAACATGCATCGTGGGTTGCAAATGCGCAGTTGCGGTCTGCTTCATGTGTTTGCGCACACGCGTGATGCACATGTGGCCTGCACACAACTGCGGCCTACGCGGTTTGAATGCATTTGCATTCTGCGTTGTGCAGTCTGTAATGTGACATATGTCCTGTCATGGCAGTGGTAATGAGTAACAACATGCAGAGGTATGGTGCAGAAGTGTTGCTCATAACAGGTGGGTTAAACATGGGTGACACAGTGCAATACAGTTCTGTACAGGTGACAGCCCCCACATATACCATCACCCAGTGCCCATGCAGTGCACATACATGATGTCACGCAGTGCCCCATGTGCCAACGCACTCACATACACGCACATGAACACCCCCCACACACAGGTGCCAGATGCACCCTGTGCTCTCCCTGTGTGCAGCCTGTCCCACAGCCCACCACTGGCAACATAGTTCCATGGGTGCACAACTGTCATGCACCTGTAGCTAGCGCCCAGTCCTCTTTCACCTTGCAGACTGTGTGGTGGCACTCATCCCACCCTGCACAAACTGCACCCTGGTTGTGCCGCCACTGTCACTGGACGCCACTGGCACCACTGTCCTCTGGGTCCTGCTGCATCTCCTTGGTGTTGGTGGCAAATGCTGTGGCGCCATCCCTCGGCCAGTCCCCTTGGGTGCACTGCTGTCCATGGCCCTCCTCCGTGCCACTGCCTGTGCCACCTCCTGCTGTGAGCCACTGGTCCTGTGCCCAGTACCCAGTGACTTCTGCCCCATGCCCCTGGTGGCGAGTGTTGCTGTTGCCTTCTTGCCTGTCACCCCAGCAGCTCATGGTGCCACCAGTGCACGTCCAGTTGCCGTCGGTGGCTGATGTCTTCCCAGTGCTGTGGGTGTTGGTGGCACAGGGAGCTGCAGTGCCTATGGTGTGGACAATGGCACTGGTGCTGGTGGTTGTAGTGCTGCGGCCACCTGCTGTGTCATGGCTGCAGGGGGTGGTGGGGGTGGCAGTGGTGTTGGTGGTGTTGGTGGTGGTGGTGGTGGCGGTGGGGGTGTTGGCAGCACCGCCTTTGCTGCCACCCCTGGCAGTGGCTTTGTGGACTCTGTGACTGTTCCTGGCACCATTGGCAGGGCTGGTGCCAGCTGCTCCTCCCGTGCCACCTGGGTCGCTACGTCATGCCCAACAGTGACCCATGGTCGCAGGCCTGATTGCGTGACATGCAGCAGAGCCATAAGGACATCAGCCTGCCTCACCTATTGAGCCACCAACCCTTCGACGGACATGGCCAGGCGGGTGATGGCACATGTCTGTGCCTGTGCACTGACCTGTGTGGCAGCCATGGCCTCCACAATACATTCCATGGTGGAGGAAGTGGTCTGCACCCCAGTCTCCAGCACCCTTATGAGTGCGGCCATCTGCTCCTGTGGTGCTGGTTGGTGGCCATCCATGCTGAGCCATATGCAGCCCAGCATCTCTGCCTGCTCCATGTGGGTGGTCACCAGAGTCTGGCAGAAGCCTGCGTAGTCAGTTGGGGTCCGTGGCCTCCCCACCTCAGGTGATGTTGTTGTCAAATTCATGGCCTCCTCTAGCCTCTGGTAGGTTGCAGAGCTCAGGTCCTGAGCTATGTCACCCCCTCAGGCTGCCACAACATAGATAGTCACTGAGGTCAAGTCCAATCTCCTCTTGCAGCTGGTCCCCCACTGTTTGCTACTCCTCCAACACTGGTGCCTCTGCTGTGTCACGCAGGGCCTGCTCTGCAGTGTCGTGCACACTGTCTACTGCCACTGTGTCCACTGCTGCTGTGCCTGTGGGGAGACATCAGTGCATCAGTGGTATGTCCAGTGCCATGCCTGCTACCATCCTACCCCTGCATTGCTCTTCCATGCACTGGTGTTGGCACTGGCCATGTCCTTACCTGCCCCATTGCCATCTGCCTCTGCACCTGTGGGGGAATGTGAGGGGATCAGTGTTGCTGCAGCATTATATGACACCCGTGCCTGCCACAGTCCACTACCCTGCTGCGCCATCCTGCAGGGCATAGGTACAGATGGCTATTGGCTTACCTTCCCCTGTGTCCTCTGGCTCTTCACGTGTGGAGTTAACAACAGTGTTTCAGTGCTACCACAACAGTCAATGCCCATAATGTGTGCCACCATCCATGCCCCTGTGTCATTGTGTACCTCATGCAGGGTGGCGCTGGCCACCACCTTACCTGCCCCTGTGTCCACTGCAGCTGCACCTGTGGGGGGGTGAAATATAGTGCATCAGTGCTGCCTGCCCATGTGGTGGCTGCACTACCTGCTGTTCACATGGCCATGCTCCATGCTAGGCTACATTCCCACATTGTCCCCCCATCTGTGTACTCTTCCACATTTCGTTGCTGTGCCCCACCTTCACGGTTCCCACTGTACTATGGCACACTGCCTGTGCACACAGCATGTCACACTCCCTCTTGCCCATTATTACATTACATCTTCATGTTCCATTTGCTATGCTTCGCACATCCATATACCCACCCCTGGGTCCATCCGGAATGTGTCCAGCTTTGAGTCCCCGTGGACACTGTGCTGGCTCACAAATGCCAGCACCCTCTCCTCGTGTGTGCTTAGGGGTCACACATCCTGTGGCCTGCCTCCTGTGGCTATTGCCTACTGCTTATTGTATACCTCCTTTGCCTTGGCATGGCACTTGAGGTCACTATATTGCTTCTGCAAGTTGCGCATGGTGCAGAGCTCATGTGCCACTGCAGTTACCTTCTGCATGGCTATGTCCCATGCTGCCTTCCTCTGGAGCCGTTCTTGTTGCTCGTCCCCCTTCCCCAACAATAAGTCTGGATTTGCCTCTAGCTTTTCTAAGAGCACATCAGTCTCTTCGGACGTGAAGTTCCTCTTTCTCTTCTTGTTACCGCTTGCCGCCTCTCCCCCACTACCCACCATCTTGTAGCTCCTACAACATGCCTGCGACTTACACACACTTTTATGGTCATAGAGGTGCGACATGGATAGTGCTATGCCACTCTTGTAGGCTGCGACATGTACTAGCGGCATTAGTTGTGACAAGTGTATTCCAGCATTTCTTGTTGTATCTGGCGGCTGCCTTGGAATCTGGCACAGCTCACATGTCATAGGGATTTTGACATATTTTCCACACTGGCGTACTTTGCGAAGTGCTCTAACTGCTATCTTGGAATCAGGCCCTGGATCTTGTTGCATCTCAAGCCATGTGGGTTGCCAGTTCAACTTATTATCTGGTTCTCAAGACAGATTTTATATGGTCGAGGTACGAGGGGCATGTGACTAAAGCATTTCTGCAACAGTCAAGGTCTTATTTTTAATGCAAATGATTGTTGATGAGTTTTAGAAGTTTAATTCCCAGATGCATGTCCCAGTAAAGCACTGAAATCTGTTCTGCCAGTTCCTCTCCCACTTTTAACTCCCCTTCTTTCATTATAACTGTTATTAGCTTGATTATATACTAAGATCCATTATATTTGTTGCAGCATCGGTTGATAGTTCTCACTCTGAAATTTGAACAGGTGACCAGACTGAAACACTGTAGGCATATGCCTCACAGACTGGCTGTCAACTATCGATAGGCGATTCCCAGCCTGTGTGAGCTACAGGCTGTGATCCTCCCAGTTGGGTGGGCTGAGCTGGGCATCAAAGATGTGGCCTCCCTTCACCAAGGGATGACTATGTGAGACCTGATTAGCAAACTGGGCTGAAAAAAAACTGATGTACTCTGCAGAGGGCTTATGTTTTTCATAGTTTTGTTAAGAGATTTCACTAATAGTTGGATGATATTATGTTATTTTGTTTTCTTATTCAGCAACAAAAAAGGTTTTTTACTTGTCCTTCTATTCCACATTATCTACAAAGGGGTGTTACTGGATACATTGGGGAACATTCTGATAAATTGTGGTGCTTGTATTGGGTGGGAGACAGTCTTCTGAGCCAGTTGTCAACTAATACATGGATGTGGAGGTTATACAATTTACATCTAGTAATAAGCTTTAGTAGATGTCAGTGGGCAAGCAGGTTGTGTCCCAATAGGTAGATGTAAAAAGCTGGGGCACTACACTGTATAAAATACCAATTAACTGATAGAAAATAATGGTTATAGCTTGATCACATGGGACATTAAGGGAGCCCAAACTAAAGAAATAAACTCTGGCCAGAGCTGATAGGTTTGCAGCTGAGGAATTTGGGGTAAAAATATTGTAAATTTGTTTTTTAATATTTTTACACAAAATTTTCAACATAGCCTTCTTGTGACCCCACCTCATGAACAAGGGCAGAGAACATTTTCAGTTCCTGCCCAAAAGGTGATTTTGCCCAGGGACCGTGAAATCACCTTTTGGGATGTAAAAAAACACATTTTGTCCAGGATTTGAAAAATGACAGCTGTCACATTCATGAGGTGATGTAAAAATATGGCTATGTTGTAAATTTTGGGTAAAAGTATTGACAATTACTAAAGTTACAAGGCTGTGTTCATGAAATTCAACATAGGCTCAGAACTTTATTGTTTTTTTAATATTTGTACACCAAATTTTCAACATAGCCTTCTTATTACACCACCTCATGAACAAGGGCATAGAAAATTGTTAACTCCTGCCCTAAAGGTGATTTTGTATAGGGACCACAAAATCACCTTTCTGGACAGATTTTCCTAGTGACAGTGACATTGTTCATGAGGTGGGGTCCAAAAGAAAGCATGTTGAAAATGTGGGCACAAAATATGCAAAAATTGCCAACTTATGGCTCCAGGTTCAACCCCCCATTGAAATACACTGAACAGCATACCTGTTTTTCAAGTTCATGGTCTGGCTTTGAAGACTGAAGATGTGTCTGCAGTACAGAGTGGATTACGGCATTGAACCCCTGATGGGTAAGTAAGGGTTTTGGAGGGATGTGGGGTGGTGGGTGCTGGGTGAGGTGTCTGAAATGACACAAAAGACATTGATGGATGGTTTTCTTGTTACAGGTTAAAACAAACAAACAAACAAACAAATGAACAAAAAAATGGACTGAGATGCCAATCATGACACTGGGGGATTGGGCACCCCCAGTGTCATGGTTATGTTTCTGCGGAGGGGGGTGGTGGGTGCTGCGATGGAGGGTCTGGTGGGGGGAAGAAATTAAAAAAAAGAAGAAAGAAAAATAACAGCACATGCATGGCATGGGGGGAAGGATGAGAATTCCTGCACTGGGGGATTGGGCACCATCAGTGCCACTGTTACATTTCTGGGGGGGGGGTTGGTGTTGAGAGAGAGGGTTGGGTGGGGGTTATATATTTCAGTGGTCACTGACCAATGAAAATAAAACAAAATTAATGTGAGCCCGGAGTGTTGCATGCAGAGGCAACTTTTTTGTCACTCCAGCATTTTGTTCATTTGCAAGGAATGCAGGAGTCCTTTTTCTGGAGCAAAAGGTCTGTAGGGCTTTGCCCACTGCAGCCATAAAAAGGCACATGGTTGTAAGACACTTAACGTCTGTAGGGGATCAAATTATTATGTTGCAAGAAATGCATACTAAACAATGTGACAGTAACCTTTGGCACCAGGAATGGGTAGGGCAAGCATTTGCAGCAGACAACAGTAATAGCCATGCTGTGGTGGCTATTTTGCTAGTCCATTCCATCTAAACACAAAAATTAATTGCACTCTAGAGTGAGATGCAGGGTGTGCTTTTGAGAAATATTCCAACAAAAGTTTTAAAGCTTGAAATTCAAGGCAGATTTATTATAGAACACCGCAAAGTTGCAAGCACACACACAAAACTGTTCAAAGTACAGCCACAATGCACTTGCCCCTGTGCTTCACACAACTGGAAGCTCCAGTTGAGCAAAGCACAGGGGCAAGTGCATTGTGGCTGTACTTTGAACAGTTTTGTGTGTGTGTGCCTGCAACTTTGTGGTGTGCTATAATAAATCTGCCTTAAATTTCAAGCTTTAAAACTTCTGTTGGGTTATTTCTCAAAAGCAGACCCTGCATCTCACTCTAGAGTGCAGTTAATTTTGTGTTCATTTGGTTTTCTCTGGGTCGCATGTCCTCAACCAACACCAAGCCAAATCCCTTGGCATAGTTGATTTTCTTCAGAGGTAGCCCATTCCATGCCCTTCACATTGTCCTCAGAAATTAGAAACCTAGAGGGCCATTACATTATTTTCAGAAGGTTGCTTAGGATATCAGATAGGAATAAGGCCCTAATATAGATGACCCAGCCTTTTTCACCAACCTGATTAACCTACTGGCTGATCAGGGTGATTCTTTACTGTTTCTTGTAGGGGATTGCAATATAGTCTAGGATATGGACCTGGATAAAACCCCCATGAGAAAAAAAGGCATCTCCCTGGCCTAAAGGGCATTGAATGACCTTGAAAGATACACTGGGGTCATTGACCCACAGCAGATATTTTACTCCAAACAAAAGCTGTATACCTTCCACTCCCCAGTTCATGGATCAGATTCAAAGCTTTATTATTTCTTGGTGTTCCACCAACTAGTGGAGGGTATCCAGAGATGCAAAACTAGGACAACGGTTGTGTCAGACCATGCACCAGTGATACTGGGACTATCTACCTGAACTAGCCAAGAAAGGAATAAAATGTGAAGGGTGAACAATCACTTGATGAAGGACCTAGCTTGTCTAAAACACATAAAATAATGTGCTGAATCCTTTTCCAACATAATTAAGGCACAGTCTCTAATTTTAACACTATCTTGGGGCATATAAATGTATGATTAGGATTAAGTTTATATGACTAGCTACTGCTAGAAAACGAAAATGAATGCAAGAGAAAACCCAGCAGCAAGAAAACATTATGCAGCAGGAGAGACAAATAAAGGCTACCTCAAGAGATGGTGAATGGCAAACCCTAACAGTACAGAGAAAGAAGTATGCTGAACTACTGTGTGAGGTGGCAGAACACACTATTTTTAGGGCCAAGCTCATCTACATCAATGAGGTCTCTGCAAATGGTTCATTAGATCCAAGCTTCCAAGAGGTCTTAATTAGCTTGCTTCTCAAACTGGGGAGAGACCAAAGGCTTGTAACTAACTACAGGTCCACCTCCTTGTTTAACTTAGATATTAAAATCTTAGCTAAGATTCTAGCTGAGAGAGTCATGAAAGTGTGGAAGGGTTTGGCGGGCACTGAGCAGATATGATTCATGCAGGGCAGGATCTCTAGAGATCATTTGAGGAAACTAGCTTACATCATGTCTGCATCAGGAGAATCCAGGATTCCTGGATCCCTGCAGTCCTGGTGTCCCTTAATGCAAAAAAAGCCTTCAATAGAGTCACTTGGGATTATCTCTTCCTCATACTGGAGGCATTTGAGTCTTCAGTGGAGTTCATTAATCGGATGCAGTTGCTTTACTTCCAACCCACAGTTAAAGTATGTTGTAATGGCCTACACTCCACCACCTTCAAGTTAGGGAAGGGGACAAGGCATGGTTACCCCTTATCCCCACTACTTTTAACCACTACATTGAACCACTAATATGTATTATTGCTTCAGATCCAAGAATCTGGGAAGTTAAGGTGGGAAAGCATAGATATCCTATATCCACCAACAGTATGTGAATATTTTGTTGTATTTAGAACAGCCACACATATCGATCACTGCAGTTTTTGATTTGTTAGACCGATTTGGGAAGCTTTCCAGATATAGGTTGAACCTAGATAAAACTGCTATAATGCTCCTAAACTTACACATACATGGGGCAGGGGTAATACAATTGGGAGGCACTTGAGCTTCCCAATCCCTCAGATATTTGGGCATTGTGCTCAGTAGGGAGAGACGTGTCATGATGGATAGTAACATCACTAAATTCATGATGCAAATTAAGGCAGAGCTAGAGAGATGGCAGGCACTGCCATTGGCACTAGGGGCATGTATCAATATTATAAAGATGAATGTGTTGCAAAGAATACTTTATTCACTAAGTGTGATGGGTTTTTTCCTGTCCAAGCAATGGTTTGCTGATCTCTGATCCACCCTTACACACTTTTTATCGAGAGGAATACCCAGAAGGGTCTATTCCAAGTTACCTTGTAAGAACATATGTGATTGCAAGTAAATATTTCCGTGACTACTCACCTTCATAACCTTTCACCCCCTGCTTACCTCCCCATGCCTCTTCCCCACCCGCATCTCTCCACCCCCCTCCCTGACAAAGCTCTAAGGTGGCTGCCCACCTAACCATGTTCTTCCCCTCACCCCTACCTACCATATTCTGTAACAAAGCCCCCTCAGGCTGTTCCCACCTTGCTTTGTGAATAACATCTGTTTGTCTCCTTTCCATGTTTTTAAATTGAGGCCTATTTGCTTGCTACCTGTATTGCCTGTAACCTATTGTGTACTCCAAATGTTCTGTAACCTATTGTGTACACCGAATGTTCTGTAATGTGTTTATGTAAATTTCTCTAGTCCATTTTACTTGGAACCTTTGTGAAAGAGCCCTCCCAGCTCAAAGGTTTTAATCTGCAATCAGAAATAAATAAATCAATAAAAAATAAATAAATAACTCCAGACAATCTCAGAGTGGGGCTGAGGCATCCAGATTTCTACTTATACTACCTAGCTGGACACACTTGCCACTTTCTCTTATGGAGATTGGAGTTACCAACAGAGGAAGAAAGGTCAGCCTTGCCTGTATACAAAATCATCGAGATTGTCTTAACAAAATACTACAAATTTGATCTAAAAGACCTGGCCAGCTGCAAATTTGTGAAGCTCCCTCCTTCCCACAGAAGCACTTCAATGGAAATTTCATTGTGAGCATGTGGACAATTGCACCAGTTTTCAGGCCCCATTCTCCTATTTGATCTGCATCAGCCTAATCATCACAATCCAAATTCCACCACTGGAGGCAAAATGGTGGGAGACTCCATCCCACTGGAGGCTAACCTCACTTAGTTAGCCTTGTTGCTGGATAACAAGGCCCCAGTTTCATTTACCACTTGTAAGGCATGCAGCAACTTAGGAGTATGTTTGGCTATTCCATTTTTCAGTTACAACACTTGATATGCAAAACACTGGGCCCACATCCATTGCTTCCAGCAAAATTAAACCTGAATATCCCTTAACCTGGACTCAACCCAGAGACATGCTATTTGTCATACTGTATGCAAAACGCTCAGTGACTTTGGTACTAACTCAGTGAACCTGAAGCTCAGCTGCCGGATCAAAGAATTACAAGAGTTAGAAGAGGCAGATAATGTAAATAAGGTTTGGCACAACTTGCACAAGTATCTCACATTTGTTTAAAGTTAGCTCAGTATAAGCTATTAAACAACATGTATTTCACTCCAGTAAAACTGTTCAAAGTCCACCAGTTGGAAACAGATGTATATACAAAATGTCAGGCTGAGAAAGACATGCTGAAACACATTTTTCCAGACTGTATTCAGGCAGCTTTTCTTACTGGCCTCTACCTAGTGAAATTGGCCAACTAATAGAGATACAGAATGGCTGTTATTGTCACCACTGCATGGCAGGCTATAGTTAGAGATTGGCTGGATGATCACGTCCTTTCCTATAAAGAATGGCTAGCCGCTGTGCTGGAGGCTTTGAGAATGGGAAGAATTTTGGTTAGTATCAATCATAGAGACAAAACCTTTAGTTCCAGATGAGAACGCTTACAAGTCCTACTGCAACTGCCCCAGGTAGTTGGTAACAGGTTATGCCTCTCTCAGGAATCTGCAGTTTCAAAACACAGTTAGTATAATGGGGTTACAGTGCACCACAGTTTCCATAACAGCAACATGGTGCTAGACATTATGGGGATTGATTTGGGTAGTGTAGTTTACACATCAATTAATTGCTGCCATTGTTGCCTTTTGTTTTTGCTGCCTTCATTATTATTTTTCTTTGTATTGTATGTAATTCATGTTATCTTTGTCACCACACAGCGTATTAACATACTTAGTTTAAGAACTTACAAAATTGTAACAGTGATGTGTTCTAAATGGATAATCTGACAAAATCAATAAAATACAGCCAGTTAAAAAAATGCACACTCGATAGATACACATTAACTGGCAGCAGAAATCAATGGTAGAGAGAGTATTGCAGTCTGGCTATGTTTTGGGTAACAGTAGCAGATTGACATGTGCCTTAAGCGGGAAAGAGAAGTCCAAAAACATTGGGTAAAGGTGGGGTGAGAGCTGCACTGGACTGAAATAAAATTAATTCTGTTGTATGGTGATTGGGGTAGGCAGACAGGAGGGGATCCATGGCAGAAACAGGAACAGGGTTTCAGGGGATTCAGTGGCAATATAGAAACTATGCACTGCTATCTGTGATCATCTTTTAGAGTTTGAACTGGGTGGCCATTCCATTTGAAGATCAAACAGAGTGCCAGGAAGCAGAGGATGAACAGATCTCATTCACTGGCACTGGCACTGGTGCCTGCAAAAAAAATATGCATATGGTTTTAATCTTTACAACAAAGTTTAAACATTACAATTAAATTGATAGTTTTTACCTTGATCATGAACTAAGGGGGAACTCTGGGAAGGGGTGTATCTGTTTTACCTGTGATCTTTCTCATCTACATTTGATTACAGTGGATGATACCTGAAATTAAGAGTGCTGAATTTTGGGCATGTAGCTAATCATTTGCAGAAAAAAAGACCTGAATACATGTTAAAGTGCAATGTTTTATTTATTTATTAAAATTACTGTGCTGTGTAGGAGGAATGTGATTTCTTATGGAAATGTGTTGGAAATCTTCTTCTTCTAAAAAGTCAAGCCCAATGGAAATTGTATAAATTGTACCAATATGGCTGCAATAAACTTCAGACATTCCAAGTCAGCATACCTAAAATGCAGAAAATCTACTGGTTTCTTCAACTATAATCAGGGGATGTTTTTTACATGTTCATTTTATTTTCATAATACAGAGTATAAAATAAAATCAGTCCGATTACGCTAAAGAATATTTATTTATTTGTTTATTTATTTACTTAATGATTGAAAATTGGTGTGTGGGAAAGGAACATTGAGTCAAAGCTTGTTTCCATGTGCAACCTGTGGAAAAGGGAATTGGGAAAAGCAAGTACATTCAAAAGCAAATTACAGTCAATGTAAAAATCATAACAGTATACAGGCATATGTGAATGAGTGAATACGAATAAGTTATTGCATTCTATTTTATGATGAAACCAAATGCTCAGTGTTAATAAAATACTCTGAAGTATACATTAAAGTATACAGTACATTAACAAACAAGATTCAGTGAAAAATAAGGAGCTAAGAAATAATATTTATATTTACAACACATTGCACTTAACTACATGTTGTTAGTGTCTTTAATTATCTAGGGTTCTCTCTTGAAGTCATAGGTTAGAGACCTGTGAAGTGACTCTGAACAATTTTGTCACACAAAGGACATGAGAAGAAGCTACTTTAGCCATACAATATACAGAAACTGTGCACACAACACTATTAACTATGTGGAAAATTTCCATTACAAAACTAAAGTTTAAAAGCAACAACAAAATGACTGACTTCACAGAAATCTAGAGAAAGACCGATTTATGCCAAAGTCTGTTTCCTCAGAGATGTCAGTCATTAATTTTCTGTCAACTTAAGAATTGTGATTCAGAATGTAAGTTTGAGTTTTCTAATGAAAATCTGAAACTCTTCCATTTAATATGCATAGCCTCGAGGAAAGGAGGGAGAGGGGGGACATGATAGAAACGTTGAAGTACCTGAAGGGAATCAACAAAGTCCAAGAGGGTAGCATCTTTCAAAAAAAGAGGTGTGCAAGAACAAGAGGGCACAATTTGAAGATAGAGGGGGGGCAGCTCAGAGGTAATTTAAGGAAGTATTTTTTCACAGAGAGGGTTGTGGATGCATGGAACGGCCTTCTGGAGGAGGTTGTGGAGTCAAAATCAGTGGTGGAATTCAAGCATGCATGGGACAGTCATAAGGCCATTCTAGGGGGTGAGGGTAAGAAGAAGTAGGCTGCTGGTTAACTAGGATCTGCAGCTTATCCAGTAGGTAGGGAAATGGGCAGACTGGGTAAGCCAAGCGGTCCTTATCTGCCGTCAAATTCTATGTTTCTGTATTTCTATATGATTTATAATATGGCAACAGAACTTGAAGCTTCAGAACCTTCAAACTGCTTACACAATTCTCTTATGGTTAAATAAGTACTGGAATATTTAGAAATGAACAGTTCTGACTATGAATGATACTTTGCTTTGCCAATGCTTCAGTGTTTACAATTATAACTAATGCAACTTAAATGTCCTAACAGTAGCTTGTGGAAATGCACACTCCATTTTTATATGATTCCCTGAGCAAAGAGAGATTACAGTATTCATTTGCATTTTCAAGGTCTCCATAATTTATCTTTCATGTTCATTATTTTCTTTGTCCTCCACATGTTGCTGATTTTATTTGCTGGAGGTCACTTTTGCAGCCTAGAGGAGTGCTGGTGGTATATTAATTGGTAGTAGTGACTGTTCGCATTAATCTTTCAGTGCAGCAAAAAATATAGGGACTGGTTGGCCATTGCTTGTCATAACTTTTGTATACTGTTGAAACAGCAACGGAACTACCATGAAGACCATTACAGCGACAAAATCAGCAGTTCACCATAGTAGTCCATGGTATTTCTGACACTGCTTTCTCTGGTGATTTCGTCTCCTCCCCAAAACAAGTCTGACTCGGGGTTGCTTATCTAAAAATATGGGTGGTGTGGGGGGGCAAAGCCCCCACAAAGACACTTTCTTCTACTGACAGCACAATGCAGACTGTCAGCATTGTGCTATCGCTGTGATGCCGATCATCAGATTTTTTGTGTCTGTTTTGTTGATCATCCTGGAAAGTCTCTCAGTGGGAGCTCAGTTATATGGAAGGATGTGCAGAATCTTCATTAATTCTTGCAGGTTTCCAAATACATCAGCATCTCTGCACAGTTGGACATCTTCATGACCCTGCCCTGCTAAATGTCTTTCTTCTCATCCTGACCAAAGACTGGAAGAGCCATGGTTACCTGAAAGTCCTGACATTCATCAAGGAGTCTGTTCAACTCCTTATCAGCTAGAGTTTTACAGAACTTTTCAGCAAGTGACAGAACATCTCACTCTAAACCTGTGTTCTCATGTTTGGATGGAGGATGAGTATCACCTGCAGGACTGGGTTAGTGAAAGGACATTTTTTTTTCAGACATTTGTCCACCATGGCTATACTGTATGTGCTAACCTAATGCCTGCATCAAATCTGGAAAGTATTGCTCAGTCAGAGTCAACTTTCAGTTCTTCATTGTATTGTATAGCCCTGATACCAATGCTGATGTATTCATCATCCTTTTGATTTGCTCTGCTTTGGTAATTCACTTTGGTTATATCCATTGCTGCTGTTATAACTTCAGCTTTAAGAAACTTGTTCAGGTGTCCTTTTAAAACATCTGTGATTTCTTTAGTCACCTGCAAAATTCTGCACCCTTCTGCTTGAAAATGATGTTGAATTTGTTTATCCATGCAAGAGAGAACTGTAGAGTCTTCATATTCAGAGGAAGCCAGCTGCATGCCAACATGGGGGCCCCACATGAAAAAATAGGGCCAGCCATCTCTGGCACCATATTCAGATAGCGTGATTAGAACTGACCACACAGTCTGTCTGAATATCACTTCATGGTAGCATGGTGCACAGCAGGCAGCTGCCATCCTTTGCACTGGGCCACCAGAGAGCTAAGCTGAAGACTGCCCATAGGGGTACAGCACATCACATACTGGTTAGTGTCATGATCCCTATGGGTGATATTCACCCCAAACATGCAGATGAGCCCATTGGGCATGCACGGCTCTAATGGGCCATTTACATACAAATTGTGGGCTCATCTGCATGTCTGTGCATGGGCCAATTGCATAGGGCCAGGTCTCCACTTGCTAGTCCCGATCCCCTTCCAGTTTTCTGTTTTGTAAACCTTGGTGGTCTAGCGGTCTCACCATAGCTCCAATCCTCTTCCAGGTATGTTTTATATCAAACCCTGGTGGTCCAGTGGTCCCTCCCATGTCCAGATCCCCTTCCTGGTATCTGTTATATTAAACCCTGGGGGTCTAGCAGTCCTTCCCATGTCCAGATCACCATTCCACTAATCTTTATGTAAACCCTGGTGGTCTAGTGGTTCCTCACATGTTCTAATCCAGTCCTGTTAATTTCTATGTAAACTCTGGTGTTCTAGCCGCCCCTCCCATGTCCTGATTCCAGTCCCATTACTCTTTATGTAAACTCTAGTTGTCTAGTGGTCCCTCTCATGTCCTGACCCCCATACCTTTAATATTTAAGTAAACCCTGGTGGTCTAGTGGTTCACCCAAATCTCAATCCCTGTCCCATATTCTTTATGTAAACCCTGGTGGTCTAGTGGTCCTTCCCATGTCCTGATCCCCATTCCAGTATTTTGAATAAAATCTCTGGTGGTCTAGTGGACCCCCCACTCCAGCAGGTATGTCCCACCATCCCACCCCTGTCCCAAACCCGAGTGTCAGCAACTGGCACAGCCCTCCACATGACACCATGGCTGGTCACAGACTGAGCTCTCATGATGTGTTTACTGTACTTACTATACAGTATGCACATCATGAGAGCTCAGTCTGCAGCTGGCTGTGGTAGTGTGCTGAGAGCTGTGTGGGTTATTGGCTCTCAGCGTTGTGACAGGGGGTGCAGGGTGGTGGTACATGCCTGCTGGGTTGGAGGGTGGGGACCATGATGGTGTGCTGAGGGCTGTGCTGGTTGCCAGCTCTTGGGGTTGGGACAATGGAGAGCAGGGTGGTGGGACATACCTACCAGGGCAGAGGGTCCACTAGACCACCAGAGATTTTGTTCAAAATACCAGGACAGGGATCAGGACATGGGAGTGATTACTAGACCAGCAAGTATCACATAAAGAGCAACAGGATAGGGATTGGGACATATGAGGGACCAGGACATGTGAAGGACCACTAGACTTCCAGGGTTTACATAAAAAGTAATGGGACGTGGATCAGGACATGGGAAGGACTGTTAGACTACCATGGTACCCAGCCCTTGACAGTGCATGTAGGGTGTGTGTGGCATCCACCTCCTCTGTGCACTCTTAGGGGCTGGGTTTCAAAAGCATTAGACTGTGCTGCACTTGTAGCTGTTTAGCACCTCAGAAATCTTTCCAATATCATGCTGCATTGCATACACATGGGGGGCCCCTCATTTGCATATGCCTAGTGTGATACTGTGCACCATGGTACTGTTGTAGGTGTGCCATGCATAGGTGGCCTTTGAATGTGGCCACACCCCTGAAGTCTAGCACTATTCCTGGTTAGTGTGGCACAAACCTAGTTTGTGCCATGCTAACCTTTTTAAAATTGGACCTAGGAACAGGAACAGCAGCTTCATTTCTGGCTTGTCATAACAATCTGCATATCACTTTACCTTTCCTGGTCTTTCTCTGTGCTCCTGTATGTTGAAGTAGCTTCTTAAAGCAGGCTATAGGCTAAGGGCATGATTCATACACCTTTCCACCAATAGCTACTGGGTACTGATGTGTTTGGGAATTTCTTCCATGTCCAGGTTGTAGAAGCTTTGGTACTCCCAATACTCCTGTCACCTCTTGGAACTCTATTGAGTATAATAGTATGTGTCCACAATAAGATCCTCGACCAAAAGTGGAGCTGTTTTAGTATATTGCAAACACAGGGGCTGGCCAGATTTGACAGATACCCTAGATCAAAGACTTGACTGGTTAAAGTAGATCTCACCCTCAGCAACACAGAACTATTTTGCCCAACCATGACTGCTGTGATATCTGAGGAACACCCTTTAATATTATCCCATGGAATTTCTTTGGCATTTAGTGATGACTAGAGATGCAGCAAATTTAAATTTTGCCGTGAAGTGGGCACTTTGCGTTGTCACTATGCTATGTGGAGTGGCCAATACAAAAGGTTCACTTCACTTTGTAACTATTACTTCACATTGTCATTCTACCTTAGCACAAAGTAAGGTGGAATGACAATAATATTGGCAGTCCCTCACACACACAGTCACCAGAATTATTGTGTATCCCCAAAATGCTACTGTCTTGTGTCCAGAATGCTTCCAAGTGTTGACAAAGTAAAATGAGAGCACAAGAAGAAATGCAAAGTCTCCCAGAATTAATGGTGCACTCAGTCATGCATGTAGTGGTCACACACAATCACCAGAACTAATGTGCATCCCCAAAATGCTACTGTCTTGTGTCCAGAAAATTCCCCAGTGCTGATGAAGTGAAATGAGAGGGTAACAAAAAATGCAAAGTCTCCCAGAATTAATGGTGCACTCCATCATGCACGCAATGGTCACACACAGTCACCAGAATTAATGTGCATCCCCAAAATGCTATTGTCTTGACTCCAGAAAATTCTCCAGTGCTGATGAAGTGAAATGAGAGCGTAACAAGAAATGCAAAGTCTCCCATAATTAATGGCGCACTCAGTCATGCGTGCAGTGGTCACACAGTCACCAGAATTAATTTGCATCCCAAAATGCTTCTGTCTTGTGTCCAGAAAAATTCCCCAGTGCTGAGAAAGTAAAATGAGAGGGTAATAAAAAATACAAAATCTCCCAGAATTAATGGTGCACTCCATCATGCATACAGTGGTCATACACAGTCACCAGAATTAATGTGCATCCCCAAAATGCTACTGTCTTGTGTCCAGAAAACTCCCCAGTGCTAAATACAAAGTCTCCCAGAGTTAATAGAGCACTCAGTCATGCATACAGTGGTCACACACAGTCACCGGAATTAATTTGCATCCCCAAAATGCTACTGTCTCGTGTCCAGAAAATTCCCCAGTGTTGATGAAGTGAAATGAGAGGGTAGCAAAAAATGCAAAGTCTCCCAGAATTAATGGTGCACTCCATCATTTGCACAGTGGTCACACACAGTCACCAAAATTAATGTGCATCCCAAAAATGCTACTGTCTTGTGTCCAGAAAATTCCCCAGTGCTGATGAAGTGAAATGAGAGCATAAGAAGAAATGCAAAGTCTCCCAGAATTAGTGGTGTACTGCAAATTCACAGACAGATTAAGATTGCACTGCTCACTCAAGAGATGCAGGCGCAAAGGCACAAAAACACCTAACCAGTGATCACAAGTCATAAATCCACATCTGGAAAAGAATACCTTTTGCTGGTTGGGGGGGGGGTAGTGCATGGCTGTAACAGTCCACTACCTGTAAAGATACCACAAAGCAGTACAAAAAATTCATGCTGGTGCAGTGGATAGCAGGTTCACACTGCTGCAATTGCTCTGTGGCACAATTAAAGGTGTCTGATTTAATGGCACACATTGCACACACACTACAAGTAATTTGTAGCAAATTGAAACCCTTTAGTAATATAACCAAATGTTTTAAACAAACTGAAATTATACACTGCTGCACCACAACAATCAGCAAAAAAAGTCAAGAATTATTGACAATATATTACTGTGTGTACATTAACACAGTTATACAAGAAAAATATAACCAAAACAGAAAGACTGCCTTTTTCTCCCAGTTAATCTACCTACACTGCAAATTCGCCCCTCCCCCAAAGCACATTTCACAGTACACAGCCTGACTGTTCTAAATTAACATTCAAAACTTACACACAAACAATAAACACTTGATGATATGAGCACAGGAGGGTTTCCTACAATCGATGTACTAAATTTTGAGCAAATAAAATGGCCCAAAAAGCTTTTTTTTTAGCAGCTTTTAGAGGATTTGAATTGAAGAGCTCTGAGATTAAACTGTCTCCATCTTCTACTACACAGACACAACACAGAACTGAGGCTGTGCAAAACAAACTAGAGCCCATGTGACCTGCAATCCCATGAAGCACTGCAAACTTCACCTTGGAGCTCAATAACAAGATGAAGCGATGCGAAGTACATTTATTTCAATGTACTTCATCTTAAAATTGGTGGAGAAGTGGTTTGGGGAAGGCGGACTAACATGAAGTCATTGGTTTCAATGGACTTCGCATTCCTCATCATGACATGAAGTACTCTGCTTCGCTTTGTAGAATACTTAGTGGATTCCACGTTACTCCATGAATCACTTCGCGGAGCGAATTTCAGCCACTTCGCCCACCACTAGTGATGACTCAGTGACAGTAAATACTTTTACTGTATTTGACACATTGCATATGGGCATATCGATAAACTGGTTATTCATCTCCTTACTTGTTTCATCAAACATCCTCAGCATTATAACACACCCCTTATTGTCCGATCATTTATTACTTTCAGTCACCATTAGTGTCACTGGTGTCTTCTTTGCCAGATCCAAAACAGGCTAACAGTGAGGGAGTTAAGGCATAGTCAATAATTGCCGACACCTTTGTATGTCTGCAAGAGAACTTTTCCACTATTCTGCTGCCTGGAAACATGGCCATGATGAGTGCAGTGAAATGGTCAGCAATTTGGAAAGGAAGGTTGCGTTCAGCCACAAACTGACAGAAGAGAATATTTGCCTTAGTCACTTTTTCTTCAAAGCTGGCCAGGTGTGTATTTCACAGATCTGTGAGCTTTTGTTGCATGCCTTGGGTTCTGCTCTGGTTCACACTGCTGATGTGCTTCACACTTTTTATATGTCACACCACGTCATGTTCTCCTCAGGGGGTTACTGAGATGTCATCACTACAGTGACAACAAGCATTTGTCAATGCTGAATGTTTGCTTGTTGATATTAGTATTGGAAGTACAGAAGCTCTAATGCCCTGGGCATTTGTTGGTATTTGCACTACAAATTTTCAAAATGGCCTTTTTGTGACTCCCCACCTCATGAAAGTATTTGGGACCTCTGCTCATGAACAGTGGCACTGTGATTTTGTTAATCTGTCCCCAACGTAGATTTCTCATAGCAACTATGCCATTCTGCGCCAGATGTGTGAAAACACGGTTTGGTTAGGATGTGAAAAATGACAGCTGCATCATTCATAGGGAGATGTGAAGAGATGGCAGTGTTGAAAATCTGGAGTGAAAATACTAAAAATGCTTGAACGTACAAGCGTACGTGAAAACTGTGCAACGCATGCTCATAACACAGTCATTCAGTGGCATTATTTCAGCAAATTTTCAACACAGGCATTTTGTGACCTCTGTTCATGAACACTGTCACTGTGATTTTCGTAATCTGTCCCGAACATTGATTTCCCACAGCAACCATGCCATTGTGCGCCAGATGTGTGAAAACACATTTTGGGCAGGATCTGAAAAATGACAGCTGTACTGTTCATATGGAGGAGTGCAAAATTGACAGTGTTGAAAATTTTCAGTGAAAATATTACAAATTCTCGAAGTTATGAGTGTGCTTGGAAACTGTGCAATGTACACTCATAACATAGTCATTTTATGGACTTTTGTCACCAAATTTTCAACATAGGCATTTTGGAACCTCTGCTCATGAACAGTGTCACTGCAATTTCTCAATCTGTCCTGAACACTAATTTCCCACAGGGACCTCACTATTCAGCGCCGGAAGTGTGAAAACACATTTCAGCCAGGATGTAAAAAATGACAGCTGTACTGTTCATAAGGAGGTGTAAAAAAATGCCAATGTTGAAAATCTGGCGTGAAAATATTACAAATTTTCAAAGTTACAAGTGTGCGTGGAAACTGCAGAATGCACACTCATGACACAGTCATTTTTTGGAATTTTTTCACCAGATTTGCAACATAGGCTTTTTGGGATCCCACCTCATGAACAGTGACACTGTCATTTCGTTAATCAGTCTCGAAAGGTGATTACACACAGTGACTGTGAAACCACCTTTTGGGACAGAATAACCAGACGACAATCATTGAATTCAGGAGATGGGGTTCCAAAACCCAAATGTTGAAAATTTGGTGCCAAAGTTCACAAAAATGGCTGAGATAGCCACATAAGTTGAAATAACCACATTTATGCCATTATACAGCTTACAGGCATTTCTTCAGTTCACAGTTGGCTTTGAAGAGTGTAGATGTGTTCCTGATCCACTGGAGATCATTGCACTGGACTCCAGAGGTAAGTATGGGGTATGGGGCGTGGGGAGTTTAGGTGTGCAGAGGGTGGATGTGGGTTGGTAGAGGTGGCACTGGACACAACAATGGACAATTTTTCTTTTACAAGTAATTATAAAAAAAAAACAACGCTGGAAGGTTTTCTTTTTTTGCAGGTGGTTTGGTATGCTGGGGTGGGCCACCTGAGTGTTTGTTGGGGGGGTCTGTAGCTGATGGGGATTGGGCACCCTGTGGCACATACAGAGTATTGGGGGGCACATGAGTCGAAGGGGATTGGGCACCCTCCTCCACACACAACACATGGGGGGGCATTATGCCGATGGGGTTTGGGCTCTCCCGTTGACAAAATGAACTTGAAAGGGGCATGCTGACAGGGGGATTGGGCACCCCCATCAGCTTCCATGGGGACTGGTACAGGAGGACGGTGATAGCTGCCGCCATGTAAAAATGTAAAAGAAATGCGGGGAAATTTTGCTGACGGGGATTGGACTACCCCATCAGCAAATGAACTGGGCAGGGGACATGCCAACAGGGGGATTTGGTACCCCCCCCATCGGCTTTCATGGGGACTGTTAGAGGCAGACGGCGATAGCTGCCACCATGTTTATTGAAATGGGACACCAGACAAGGCAAGCAGTAATTCACCGCTGCAATCAGGGACCGCCCCCAGCAGCAAAAACAGCTGATTGTTAATGATAGGGCACTCCCTGATTGCAGCTGCGAGTTTCTTTCAAGTTGGTGGCACTCTACAAAACTGTTGTCATTGACAGCTTGCTTCTCTATTGGCACCGCAGAGACCAGCCCCAAAATGGACTGCTGGCATTTGCCACAACACTGCTGTACCTCCACAACTTGCTACTACAGCAAGCTTCTGTAATATGTTTCTTGCACATGCACGCAAGCAAACATAATGAAAAGCATAACTTGGTTCTTTGCTACTCTTGAATGTCAGGAAACTTGGTACCCCATCGTCTTTGCACTTGGCATAATATTTCTCACAGGTTTGCCTATCTCCATGAGGAGGTGTTTGAATATCAAAAAAAAATGAATGTGCTGCCACACCTATTGTACATGCTTCAATTCAATGTGAAAATGGCAATCGCGGAAGGGTGATCACATTTGGATGAGTGTACATCGCTGAAAATGAATTACAGTGATGTACACTCACAGCAACTATGATACTGGAGACCATTTTTTTATGTTATGTGGTGGGCTGCACCTCCGTAATCCCCCAGAGGGGCTTCATCCCTGCACCCCCCTACTTAAGGGGGTGTATGTTGATGGTGGGGGGGTGTAAAACTTAAAAAGAGCGACATCCTGTCACTGTATGCACCTACCCCTATATCCAGTCGCTACCCACCTAGGTAGCCCATAACACAGGCACCATGAATGAGTTACCTTTTTTGCAAGCACTCAATTGCGGTCGCCATGTTCACTGGATACCACCCACTTCAGGTGTATAACTATTCCCTGCTGAAGTCATGGTTCCTTCAAATTGATAGAATTATCACCCCCTTTTTGTAGCTTGGTAAGACTCCTCAAAAAGCTTTATACAAACCTATATGTGTTAAAGAGAGAGGTTACCTGAAAGTCCCTAATTTATATTTATATTATTTGTCTGTCAACTGTGCCAGGTTTTTTCAATGACTCAGAGATAGTACTGGGCATTACACTCCATTGTGGTTTGAAATAGAGCATTTTCAATGTTCACAGCATGATCTGGACATTTGAGCCTTTTTTTATATTTCCCCCCAAAAAACTTCCCAGATCATTGCAGGGTACTCCTATAGAGGCCTTGCTACAAACTCACTTACAATTATGTTCCTTGCTTAAAATCCAGACATTTAAAGACACTTCCCAACCCATAGTAGGAAACACCAATTTTAAAACTGGTGGACAGGTTCTCATCAAAACCTTTTGGCCTGTTGCTGTGGTAAATGCTGTGGAAGACCTTGAACAAGATCAGAAACTTCTTACTTTCCAAGCAGCCCAAGAAAGATATCATTGGACCACCCTTTCTTGTTTCAAATATTTCCAGCATAAACACATGGTTCTGCACCACTTTGGTACTGGCCACTGGGATAATTCTTACAGGAAGCAGGTCCCCTCAATGGCCGTATCTGCCCTTACGTTCCACATAATCTCATATTATTACCATCAGCTACAGGAGCTACTAGCCAACATGGAAGGGCAACTGTTTTATTACTGGGATCAGGCTTTACCGCCTATTGATTCTCCCCGTAACTGGCCTCAAATTTGGAAAAGCTTATAGAAATACATAAAATGGGAGAGATACCACTCTCTCCAATTCCAGGTTCTGCATAATCTCTATTATATCCCTTCCAAACTACATATTATGGGTAAACATCCCTCTAATACCTGCTCTAGATGTCATAAGGAACCTGATACATTGTTTCACATCCTTTGGTTATGTGAAAAAGTTACCCCCTTCAGGGCAGCCATTCAGTCATGACTGGATCCCCTTCTAGGGCTGTCTGAATATGGGGGTACATTAATCAGTAATCAACGGCCTCACATATCTCTTATTTCAGCATGCACCAAGAAAGTGATATGTCATTGACTGGATCAAAGTGTCCCCTCTGTTACTGAAAGATATAGGGAGATACTTTTTGCTTTACAAGCAGAAGAGATTATAGCTAGCTTGATGAACAAATTCCATAAATATCAGAGCATCTGGGAACCCCTGTATATCCAGTTAAGCATTTGAACTTTCTGGTTCTTTATGTAAAACCTGATGGCCTATAGTTCCATCTAATAACATCTTCCCTCTTTTGTATGATTTACCTGGTCCTTATAATGGGCATCTACTTTATCATTGTGTATTTTTACAACCAGGTTTTTCCTTTTGACTCATAAGAATTCCAGTATCCTCTGGTGGTGGGGTGGGAGGTTGGGATTGGGGGGAGGGCAGTATCTCTGTGTTTGCGTTGTTGTTTTCCTTATTTTTTTTGTTTTTTCCAGATTTATATTACTGTGTACAGCTTACTACAGTTACATCTATGTTGTTATTCCGTACTCTGTATAATGCTAGACTGGAGTTGTTTTTGTTTTACTGTACCTTCATGCAGGTTGTGCTCTTGTTCACTCAGTAAAGCATATTCAATTTGAAAAAATAAATATTTCTCACAGGGTTTCTTAGTGGCATCCGAAAGGGTGCTTGGGGTTTGCTTCCTCTTGCTTGCCACTGTCTGAATTATCTGTTTAAAAAACAAATGCATATATTTCTGAAATAAAAAAAAAAATAGTATCACAGACCCATCAGACCAAGCAATAAAGTGGACAGAATGAGGTTCACTGAGGACAGTAAGTTAAAACCAGGCATGTAGTGTACTGCTGCTGTTAACACATAGCCCTTGTAGCTACCATTTCAAACCTGCAGACCCCCCTTCCCAAAACCATAAAAGAAGTCATAGTAGTGCAGGTTAGTGAATTAGAAATGCTGTGTCCAAGGGCTGTTGGCTGCTTTTGCAAATTTTTTTTACAGGTTGGCCGGTTCAAAATGGTGGGCCCAAGTGCAAAATCAGCCAGCAGCCCTCAAACCCTTACTTCAAACCAACCAACCCATCGTAAAATTGCAAAAGCAGCCCGTGAAAATCTTAGTATGGGTAAGTGGGTTTGAAATTGCAGGTCTGAGGGCTGCTGGCTTCTTCTGCAAATAGTTTGAATGGGTTGGGGGGTTTCAAATGGTGGGTTTAGGTGCAAAACCAGCCAGCAGCCTTTGGACTCACCTAGAAGTTAAAATGCTTGGACCTGTTCAATTAAATCCCCAGTTGGTATGGTGATGCACATTCCAGGGCATTCACTGAGCCCACGCCTACTCTCAAGCAACATGTTTTTTTCATTAATAATCAAATTATTTTGAGAAATCTAATGGCAAACTGAATTGAAATCATGTTGCAAGTAGCTCTCAAGAGTAATTAAATCCATATTTATTGTAAAAATAACAGTATCATCTGCATAAAATATTGTTCATGAGTAGGCACAGGCTCCAGATATATCAGTGATGAACAATCTAAATAACAGCGGCCCCAGGATAGATCCCTGTGGAACTCCAATATTCAGTGATTGAATTCAGGAATATGGATCACCACACCAGACTTCCTGTGTTCCATTTGCCAGTCAGTCTGAGAACCATGCCACTGCATTAACAGATAGGCCCATCTCTGTAAGCTTTCTTCAGCAACAATCTATGACTATATCAAAGGCCTGTAAAAGACCTTAAAAGGCTGCTCCTGACATATTCTTCTCTGTCCATGGCTACGTGGAGTTCCTCAGTCAAGTTGGTTGGTGCAGCCGGCCCGGTGGCACTGAGGGTTGAGGTGCTGGATGCCACAACTCGTGCCACACCAGTGACTTGGGTTAGGGAACGAATTTGGGACACCAGGGGGTTGCAGGGTAGGGAGAGGATTGAGCATCTGGAGGACTGCTGTCCTCTCCAAGGGTAGGTTATGGGGGCTTACTCGGTGTACCAGTGACCTCTGGTGGAGACAAGTGGTACTGTTGATGCCGAGCCATATTAGAGCACCCAGGGCGGAACACATCGGGGGGCTCAGAGCCTGGGGGTCCTTCTGACTGGAGCAAGGAAGGGAGGTGTCACAGATGAGAGGTGGAGTTGGGGGTAAGGTGGAGGATGCTGGAGAGAGTTCCCCACAGAGGTGGTGCATAAATAGAAATGACAAAAAAAATTGATTGGTGCAGTTGCTGCGCTATGGAATTTACAAAAGCTTTGTGGCTCCTTAGCACAAGACCATAAACAGAAATATAGTCCTGCAACCAGTCAGTGACTATTTTTTCCAGAGTCTTGAACAGAGGGAAGAAAATGGAGATGGGTCTATTTTTTGAGACAGCCACATGGTCCCCAGACTAGTGCTGGGAAAACATTCTAGTACTCTTGCAAAATTGTGCAAAATCTTTAAATTCACATTCACACAATTTTCAAACATTTGTGTAAAAATCCAGCATAATTTTTCTTTCCAGTTTTTCAGAAATTGAGCATGTTTCCCAAACATTATGTACTTTAACAAGCAGGTCTTCCCAAAAATGTGAAATTTCATAGCACCATTTTTACCACATGGCACATTTTTAAAAATCTGAGTTCTTAAAAATGTGCAATTTCAGCAAAAAATGCAATTAATACTACAGGCTGGGCAGAAAGAGACAACACTTTAGAAAGCGCACATTTTATAAAGATTTAAATAAACTGGTGAATGCCTCAGAGACAACCTAGCATGGGGGATAGTGAGGGTGGGGTGGAGGAAGAGATGGCATAGTGAAAGCAGCATTCTCTAAGTAAAGAAGTGAGCAAAAACCAAGGAAAAGAGACCACTGTGGTTCTCAAGGGAAGTGGCTGAAAAGGTTAAGGCTAAAAGGGTAGCATTCAGAAGATACAAAGAGATGCAGAGGGAAGATGATAGGGAAGAGTACCAGGAGAGGCAGTCTGAACTGAAGTAGGGAAAGCAGTGAGGAGCACAAAGCACAAACTGAGGAAAGTACTGCCAAAGAGGTAACTAAAGGGGACAAGACCCTTTTTAGGTACATAAGTGAGAAGAGGAAGACACGAGGAGGGATTGTGATTTTAAAAAGGAAAGGGTGGACTGAGCAGAGAAATTAGTGTTTTCCTCTCAACAATGCTACTTGACACTCCCCCCCCCCTTGCATAACAGAGTACACATCAGGTTCTCAATAGCCGTTATTCTGTCTGCAAGCTGTCTCTCTACTATTACACATTGGAAAGGACCATTTTCTGTAAAGTGCATGCATCAGGATGGTTTCTGTTCATGTGATTTCCATGAGTCCTCTCCATGATTTATTCTGGTAGCTAGTATCGTATTGACAGTAACTTTGAAATATTTGTAATTTTTAATGGTATAGTCTTCCCATTGGATTGGTGTTAGTGCTGCCACTGGCTGCATGGTTTCTGCTTGTGTTAGTGTATGGTGGTGGTGTAGGGGCAAACTGAGCAAATGGGATCACTGTGTAACCTGATCAGTCAACTGATGAGGAATACTGCTTAGCTGCTGCATTTTCTATGGATCCCATCCTCAGTATGTATGCATTTTATTGAGTTATCCTTAGCTAGATTCTAGCCTTTGTAATTTTTTACCATGACACTTTACACTGGACAGGATCCAGATGTCTTTATTGAAGACAGGAATGCAATCAGACAGGCTGAGATGTCAGCTTGAGTCCACTCCCCAATCAACACACACCCCAAAAAAAAAACAACCTACAAATATGCCTCTGCTACACACTCAACAAAACTCCTATGTTGCACCAACAAGATACCCCCCCACCCCACTACAGCAAAACAAAGTGTTCACAGCCAAACCGGTATACTGCATCTATGTGTATTCAGACCACAATACTTTCATGCAGAGTGAACACACCACTCAATGTACCATAATGTATTCATTGTCCTCCATACTTGTCAATCTGTCTGTCTGTGCAGTATATCGTGACATATACATTTTCCACCCAGCATTGTAAATCTTGTCACTTTGTGTTTCAGAAGAGAATACTGGCTGGGTGTGGTTAAGCTAAGGATCATTGAGGAGGAGAAGGACCGCGGGGTAATGGTAACAGGGACCATGAATAACGCTGCCCAGTGCAGGAGAGCTGCTGCAAAAGTGAACAAAATGCTGGGGTGCATAGCAAGGGTGTTTTAGTCCAGCTGAAGAGATGTAATCTTACCCCCCCTCTACAGGTCCCTAGTTAGGCCATACTTGGAGTATTGTGTGCAGTTTTCGAGGCCATACCTGAAGCGTGATGTCATGTTACTGGAGGGGTTACAGAAGAGGTCAATGAATATGATTTGTGTAATGGAGGGGAGAGACTATGAGAGCAGGCTGGGAGATTTGAATATGTACACACTGGAGGACAGAAGGGATAGGGGTCACATGACAGAGACATTCAAATATCTGAGTGGAATCAATAAGGATGGGGCAGGACACCAGGGGGAATGGGCTACGAATGGGGGGGGGAGATTTAGGAGGGAAATGAGGAGACACTTTTTCACAGAGAGGGTGAACAGCTTTAAAAGGACATGGGACAGGGGACAGGGGAGAGTGAGGGTGGGGAAGGGGGCAGCATTGGGATGACAAAGTAGAGGGGGGTGGGGCAGCTGCACATTAGGGGTGCTAGCTGCATACTTGAGCAGACTTAGATAGACCAGGTAGTCTGTTTCTGCTAGCAAATTCATATGTCCGTATAATTGAACTGTTAGATTAACTCACATGCACAACTGTGTGTTACCCTTGTATGTCACCCAAATACAGTGCTCCACTCCAGAATATGTTAATGCTAAACACAAACCTCTGCTCCCATGTACAGTACATGCACATTTGTAGCAAGTGACAACTAGAAACAGGAAATCTGATTGTGCACATAAGTGTGTGTAAATCTGTTGACAAGAAGCACATATAGTCCACATCCGCTTAGTCCATATGTGACTGTGGCTTGGTTGTCAGTATGCCAGATTTTATGTGTGAATCATGTACCACTATGTGCTTACATCCTGCCCTCTCCTCATGAGGACTGCTAGTAGTCTGCTGAAGTGTTGATACTGAACTGGATTAAGAGCAATGGTGGTATGCTTTCACACCAGTCCCCTCTCAGCCTCTCAGCCAAGACACCAAAAAGAGTGTAGGCAAATTGAAGGTCAACTAAAATGGTGCCATGCCTTCAATCATAAACCTGTGAAAAAAGACTAAAGGGCTTAAATATGTTTTTTTGGTGGTTCAGGATGAGGCATTTTAATGATAATATGGCCCTTCAATACGTCAATGGTATACATTGCGTACTCAACAAGCCCATATTTCAGAATAAAATATCACCACATTGAGTGAGCACAGTATCATGAGGGAGGTGTAACAGTCACAGTGGTACAGTCAGCAAGTAACTGGTCACAAAGAGGTCAGCAGATGCTTGAAAGTGCCCCTCCTGTGACAGTGATGTCAGTTAAAGTTATCATGGTATTAAAGCATGTGTTGGCTTAACACCAGTGTATCCTGGTGTGCGTGTGGTGGTGGTGTTAAAATTGTGCCAACCCTCAAACCAGTCTGACACTATGCACCATAGAACCACACAACTCAACCCAATCCCCCTCCTTTCTGCTCTCCCCCTCCCCTTATCAACTCATCACTCCCCCCACCCTCTACCTTCACACTCACACTCACACCACCTCCCATCCCATCTAGCACCAACCCTAATCCCTGTATCACCTCCCTTAATTTTCAACTGGGCCAAGTTGCCTTTTCACCTCATTCTACACTAACCCTTAACTCCTACTACTGGGCATCTCCTCCCACTGCTCCTGGTCTACTCTCCCACACTCGACACCTCATGCAATGTGCAGCATGTGTGTTATTTGACAATCTTTTGTGCTGCTGTTCAATACTTCACTGCCATTCCTATTATGCATCTCTCTTTCTCCTGCACTACCAATGCCAATGCCAGCAAGCAAACATTCAGCATTGACAAATGCTTATGTTTGCATGTGCACTCACAGCAATCATTTTGTTACAAGAATGAGGTTTCAGAGGTGTAGCATTGTGGGTCCCAGGGTGATAGCCTGGGTAACAAATTGGCTGACCAACAAGACACAGAGGGTAATAGTAAACCGAGTACGCTCTGAAGAAAGGGTGGTTACTAGTATGGCAGCTTATATTTAAAGCAAAAAAATTGCAAACTAATGCACCTGGGAAACAAAAATCCAGGGGAAGAGTACACAATGGGTGGGGGTTTAGGCAGTAAACAACAAAAATGGAAAGGGACCTCGGGTCATCATATCAGATGACCTTAACATAGGCAAGCAATGTGAGAAGGCAGTAAGGAGGACTGGAGGGATACTGGGATGCATAGGGAGAGGCATCACCAGTAGAAAACAGGAAGTTGTTTTCCCTTTGTACAGACAGTTGGTGAGACAGTTGGTGAGACTGCCTGAAACTGCATCTAGGCATATCCCTCCCCAAACACACACACACACATAAGCTCCTAAAGATCCACCCCCACCTTTTTTTGATTCATGTGGGAGGGGCATGAAGTGGATCTTTCATGTTGGAACAACTGACTATCAGAGCTGCCTAGGAAAGTAATTAAGGAGTGTCTGAAACTACATCTAGGCATACCCCCTCCCCAAACACGCACACGCACACGCACAGACATCATGATTTTTTTTTTAACTCTAACCATGTCAGTATTTGGCTCTTACAGTATGGGCAAGTTGGACGTAAAAATAAAATAGAAAAAAAAAGAATCAAGCAGGTGCCTTTCCTTTGTCAGATACAGGCAGACAGAAGGTCACAAATCCTGTATGACAAGTTCATTATATCGATGTTTTCCATGTAAAACAGAAATTTTGTTAATGTCATGTCTGTAGCATCATTTGTAGCCAGTAAGCTATTATTTACATAGGTACTGTAAACAATAGGTTTTATTTCAGAAATTCAGTCTTGATAAATTTGTTCTTTTAGCAGTTCTGTAAGATTTATGTCTCTCTGATGTAAGAGTGCATAGCATAGAAATGAAAGGGTTTCTGCAATTGATTGTTGTTTGCATGAGAAGTGGGCATGACAGTGACATGCAAGAGTGAAGTCTAAATTGTTTCTTGGCCATTCTGGGATCTAAAGCTTAACACTATTGTGTGAAGAGAATAAAGTCTTGTGTTTTTTAGTCCTGCTTCATTGCACTTTGCTTCCATAACCCTTCCCCTGTCCCTGTCCCACCCCATCTTGAACCCCTCCACAGTCTCTGCCTCCACCAGCCCTCCCTGGCAGCGCATTCCATGGTTCTTCCACCCTCTCAGTGAAGTAGCACTTCCTCGTTTATCCCCTGAGTCTCCACCTCTCCAGTTTCCACCCATGCCCTCTAGTTGCCCCCCCTTCCTTCGGAGCACCATAACTGCGCCTCCCCTATTTACCACCTTCATGTACTTGAAGACCTCTAGCATGTCCCCCCGTCCCTTCCCTCTTCCAATGTGTACATATTTAGCTCTTCGAGCCTCTCCTCATAGGTCCTTTCCCCCAAGCCCCAGATCATTTTGGTTGCCTTCTTCTGGACCCTCTCCAGGAGTTCAATGTCCCTCTTTAAGTGTGGCATCCAAAACTTCACATAGTACTTGAGGTGCGGCCTCACCAAGCAGTTATACAGAGGGAATATCACTTCCGTCTTTCTAATATCACTTCCCTTTTTCTGGAGTGATCACCCTAGTGATGCATCCTAGCATTGTGCTGGCCTTGGCCGCTGCTCTTCTACAAGTCTCTGAGTTGTTCATCTTGACATCCACCACTACCCCAGGTCCCTCTCAGCCATACAGCCATAGCAGCAGTTCATTGCATAGCAGATATAAAATGTCAATAAGCAAGTCATGCAACAGATTTGCTGAGCAGTTACTGAAGCAAGAAATATACAGTTGCCATTTTTTACATCCTGTTCAAAATGTGTTTTTGCACCTGTGGTGCCAAACAGCACAGTCGCTGTGCAAAATCTCCTTTCAACTAATGAACTGATTGTGCTGCTGTTTATGTGGTGGGGTCACAAAAAGCCCATGCTGAAAACTTGGAGTGAAAATACTAAGAAACGCCCAGGTCATTAGGGTTTCTGACCACAACACCCTGCACTGTAGGGACTGACAGGCATCAGGGGTGTGACTTGGGATTGTCAACAGTAATGCTCACGCCATTCCACCTCCATCCCCACCCTGCAGCCAGTGACAGGTATCGAGGTGTGTCTTTGACTCTTCAGCCCCAGAGTTCACTCCATTCTCTATTACTGTACCCATTTCAGCATATTTCCTTATGATATGAGGTGAGTGTAAAGTTTGAAAACCCCAAGGCACACCTCGACTCTTGTCTGTGTCTGCAGGGTAGGGTGAGGTGAAATGCTGTGAGCATTATGGGCAATGACCCAAAAGCACAAACCCAATGCCTGTCCATGTCTGGGGTGGGGTGAGTTGACGTCACTTCAATACTTCACTGCCATTCCTATTCTGCCTGTCTGTCTATGTCTCTCTCTCTCTCTCTCTCTCCCCTCTCTCTCTCTCTATATATATACATATATATATATATATATATATATATATATGTAACTATCTATATTTCTATTAATTGCATGTATCGCTATTTTTACCTGTTTCTAAAACAAACCTGCACATCACATTTGCCTGCAGTCTGAGCACATACTTATGAACTGTGCATATTTGTACTCCACTTCTGCGTAGACCTCATACTTTCCTAATATTCCCATTATCACAAGCATAACTGCCTTGCCCTTATCAAAAGTGACCCCCTCTGAAAGTTAATATCATATTTTCTCTAGCAGTCTATCATCGTTACACCTGACTTCCTGACATCAACACATTGCTTACATATAACTTATATCACCTCATGGACAAAAACCCTGTTTCTCTTAAAAATAAACAAAAAAACTGTGTAAATAGTCCCAAGGCTGAACATATGCTAGCCATTACTTTTGCATGTACTGCCACCTTCTGTACCATCAAGGGGATTTGCATATGTTTCCCTTGATGCTTTGCATTATTGGGATATGTGCAATTGAGTTTTCTTTAAAATTTGGCTGTCTGGCCAATATCATCCGGGATAACACATACATCAGTGGCATTTGCTCTGGAGTTCTTTTATAAGCTTCCTATTCCTTCCATTAAAATGTACATCTCCATATATATTCCTAATAATGTGTATGCCTTCCTTAGAACAGAAACTTAAACAAATCTTTCTACTTACAAATCATTGTGTTATTTCTCCATGCCTCCTTAACAATTCCACACAACTCCACTAACTTCATTATGCAGCCGTGGTGGATCTGATCAGAATTTGTTATTGTGTGTTTCAGCTTCCACTACTGTTTTCCTGCCTGCTATTTCCAGTGCTTTCAGCCTAATCCTTTGCACCTGGTCCAGGCTTCACCCTGCCCCTCTTTGTTGCTCTGTGTTCTCTCAACTCTGTTCTTGCTCCACTCAGTACTATCTCATTTCATTCAGTATTGGAGTTCAGTGTGCTTTGCTCACCTTATTCTGTGTTTTCTCAGCCTGGCCTAGCTGCTGCATTGCTCTATTGATACATTCAGCTATTACACTGGCTCCCTGGTCTCAGCTCCAGCTGCAGGCCTTTTAACAATTTGTTTCTGAATTTAACTATTTTGAACCTCTTAGTTATTAATTTGCTTCTCGTTCCCATTGCTCTAGCACCTTGCTTTCCTATGGCTTGTCCTTTGTTAGGACCTTGCCTGTAAAGGTGCTTCTTTTGGGGATCCCTACCCTTCTAGTATTGCAGCTGCTGTTGGTCTCATCATACTTCCACTTCTACCAAACCTTACTTTTACCAAACCCACAGCAGTCTGCTGAGAATGATAACCTAATCCTGCTTTCATGGCTGGCTCATATTTAACTTATTTCATTAGCTGCTTGGTGTCATGTCACCATGTTCGTGGCTTCTTTGTTTTTCCCACGGCAGGGGACTGAGGAGTCATAGCGTTCCTCATGGACCCAGGCAGCATGAGCAGCTTTCTATTTGTAGTGTATTGTATAAGCCCCTGGCTCACCTGGCTTCCTTCTGCTGCTCTGCATAACCTTTATGGCAATATGCACCAGCGATTCCAGGCAACTCTCTACCCAAGAGCTTCTGGCTCTACCCAGCCTTCTACCATCATTTCCCTAATATTATGCACCTGGTTTACTCAGTCATCCCAGTCTTCCTGTCCCTTGCACTACCAGCAGTGCTCGTCTCCTTCCAAGTCTGGCAGCATATCATGTTTACTTGCTTCAAACCGCACCTTCTACCATACTGATTTTGCAGCCTCCTGCTACCTAACCGGCTTTACAGCCTCATCCTCTCCAACCATTGACCCCAGGCTTCACCTGGCCTCACCGTTCCCTTACTCATAATATACTATCCAATTCACTCCCAATTTGGCTTTCTAATAGACTTGGTCGGCATACATTCCTTTGGTTGGCAACTGCTATTTGCCTTAATTAGACCCATGAGACAGTCCCTATTGCTCAGCCTGACCTATGTACAGGTCTCATCCAGCCAAGACCCACAAGAGGGTCCACAGTGATCAGTCTGACCTAAGTACAGGTCTCCCCATGTCTGCTATCATCCATTTTGACCAACATATGGGTCCCATGCTCCTTACCATATGCAGGTCTCATGCTCATTACAACTCACTTTTCCACATGTTGGAGACATGCTGACCATATCCATTACTCCAGGACTCAGGGCTAGCCCTGTGGCTGACAGTCTCTCTCTCTACACCCCAATGTTCTCATCTTGAGCATGTGAAGCTTAGAGCAGGGTCCTTCTCACATGGCCTATAGTTGGGAAGGTCATCACTACAGGTGGACCTTCAGTCATCAACCATACCAACGGCACCTCTCGATGTAGCATTTAAGACTTCAGTGGTAAAGGGGTGGAGATCGCATGGGAAGGGCACCTTTATCTGCCTGTGCAGGTTTGGAGGCACCCTCACATGCTATTCTCCCTACGACCACCTCTGGGTCACCTGGTTTGTTCATAGATCAGTAGGGCAGCTGAGCACCTCAGCAGTCGTCACTCTGCTCCTCCCACCTTGGTCAACTCTTGTTGCAGAGTGTGCTCACAACCTTCCATGGCATTTCTGTTAGAGGGATAGAGTGAGACTGTTTCCTGATATTGCAGTTCCCTTAGATTGGTCTACTAAATTGCAGTAGCAGAGCCATCATTAACCAAAACTGTTCCAAAGCCTGGAGGAAAGGTGACCTAGGCCTTGGATCCCCAGAGGATTCCTCCTCAAAGGGGTTTTTTCCTCTCCTCTCCTCTGTGCCAATGGTCATAATACTAGATAAGCATCCTTGTAGTTCCTAGGTCACTTAGGTAGGTTTCCCACTTATGTAGGCTTCTGCTGTTGTATGGAGTTGGGTGGATGTCTCATAATTGTCCCTTCTCCCCCTTTGGCTGCTCTCTCTCTCCTTAGGAAGCCAAGTCTCCTTGCCTTACAGTCAGACCTCCGAGTGGATCACTATTTGTTATTTTTTTTTTTTTTACCAGGAGAGACAAACTAAGCTGAAAGCTTGTTTACAGGTGCAACCTGGGAGCACAAGGAAGTTAAGTGACTTGCTTAGGGTCACACAGTATGCAAGTGGGGGCTGTGGGATTCAAACCCAGGTCTCCATGTTTGTAGCTCAGAGCCTTAAACCACTGTGCTATACTGCCTTCTATTCACCTGTCATTTCCTGCCTACTTTACTCCAACAATACGACCAACTGACCTATGCTACTAGCTGAATCCCATTACCAACCGACCTATGTACAGGTCTTCATTGACCCACGCTACCAGCTGAACCTACTCTACCACCCGACCTACGTACATGTCTTCATTGACACATGCTATCAACTGAACCCATACTACCAACCAACCTACATACATGTCCTCGACCCCGATACATGTTCCTTACCTTGTATGCTTTGCTAGACACACTTTTTGAGCTTCTTCCTAAGATACCTTTAGCCAAGGGAATCACTCCTGTGGCACCTCAAGGGGTGGAACCCTCACGTAGGGTTCCTTGCCTTCATACCCCTACAGGGTTGTATATCCCACAGATAGAGAAGCAAACAGCCAAAGTTTGTTTATGTGACACAAGCATGAAACCAGTTGCACAGGCACATTGAATTAGAAGGGTATAGCCTGTAGTTCAAGGGGGCAGTGCAACTGACCACACACCTCTTTTGGCCTATTTAACGGCTGCTCTTCTCACTCCACACACAAGTATTTTTCCTTGCCCTTCCATCCACCCCTCCTACTCCAGCAGTACGCCTCTTTCCCGTGGGCTTCTTCCTAAGGTACCTTTAGCCAAGGGAATCACTCCCACAGCACCTCAAGGTATGGAACCCTCCCCTAGGGTTCCTTGCCTTCATGCCCCTACAGGGTATTATATCCCATGGATAGAGAGGCAAGCAGCCAAAGTTTATTTATGTTACACAAGCACGAAACCAGTTGCACAGGCACATTGAACTACAGTACCTTGAGGAAGACCTGTTGATTGTCCAGCAAACTTGATGTACCTATCCACATTGAGAAAAAGGGGTAATGTCTTGTTTATGGGTGAAATAAGTATCCTGCTGGGAATATAGTTTAAATAGAGGGGAGCAGCAAGTGTAGTCTCTTGCCATTGGCTATGTAATCCGCCACACATCCTCTAGCTGCAGCTCCTGTAAGAGTAGTTTAAATTGTTTAATTGTCCTATTGCTTGTGCTTGGGATCAGGGAGGTCATGATGAGGGTTCTGTTGAGTATTAGATTCCAATCTCCCCCCCATAAGGAGTGTACCTTTCAACCTTTCAGTAACTTGTTTAAGCAAGTTTGAGTAAAAGGCCTAGGTGGAGCGCGTTGGAGCATAAACATTAACCAGAGTGACAAAAGTATCCTGAATTAACCCTGTGACTATAAGGTATTGAGCCTCTGGGTCTGGTATCACCTCTGCTTCTTCGAACAGGAGAAAGGCAGGGATCAGTATCATAACCCCTTGCTTCTTTCCTTAATCAATGGACGTTTGAAAGGTTTAGGAGTATCCTGATTTCCTGAATTTTAGAGCTTCATTAGGGGTCAGATGTTTCTCTTGCAGAAAAATTATCTCACTCCTCTGGTTTTAAGGAATTTAAGTAGTTGTTTTCTTTTACTGGGTTATTTATGCCATTTACATTATAAGTTAAAACTTTACTTTAATTCCCTGACATAAATCTGGCATTCTTTTCCTATCTCTGTTGCAGATCTGTCTCATCTCCTGGGAAAATTAGAGGACTAAGCTACTGATCTATAAGTATAGGCATACTCTGAACATGCAATGCAACCAAGCACAAAAATAGTATTAACAAGAAACCATATGCAAAATCCACTATAGGTTGCTATCATAACAATAAACCATCAACAGAAACTTGATTGTAGTGTAATTTTTTCAGTAATGAACACCCCTTCAGTACTGCAATGAACATTTCTGGTACTATTTGCTTGAGATTCTGGGGTTTTAAAGCTTTCTTGTGGGTGTCTGGGGTGACCACTCCACCCACCCCACCTCCTTGACTTCCAATGTCAAGTGAGAGAAAGTCTCCATGCTCGTGGTGTGTCACTCATGTGACACTATTTTTCCCCCAGAGTGGGGAAAAAAGTCAGCCCACTGTGCTGAAATGTTTGAGCCAGGGACCTGTGAGCAAGCTAAATGTCACCATGATTATCAGAATGGCTAGAAAGAATACAGAACAGATATTCTTCTCCCCTCCCCCCTAACTGTCTGCCTTTTCATGGTATAAGGCCCACTTCATTGCCAAGTGTTACTGATGCCTTTTTGCATGGTAAAATATAATCTCTTCTGTTTAATGCAGTCAGGCCCCCCTTCCTGTAGTTTATTCCAGAATGAGTGTCCCTCTTGCTCCACTCCTGGATATTTGAAATAAAGAGGGAAGAGTGAGAGACAGTGATCAATCTGGAGGTCCTTCAGCTTGTTCTGGGAGTCATAACATGGAGGGGACAGTCCAAGCCAGACCTACCCCAGTTCACACATGCTACAGCGACATACATTTTGCCGACTCCAATTACAGTGCAGACAAAATGATGCCTGGCATTACAGCATCAGGCATTTCATCTTTTGGGAGTTACAGCAACAAAGGGCCCTCCCAGGAAATGGTTGCTTTTGCAGCAGGCCCTAGAGGAGGTAGAAACTGACTAGGTGCAAAGAGTGACATGAGTGAGGGGTGATCTAAAATCAAGATTGCCCCTTTCACTCTCGCCCTCATTGTGGCACTGTAATTGCCTCAACCAAAATGAGTCAACAACTTGACAGGCTATGACCAGGGCCGGCCTTAGGGTATGTGGTACCTCTAGGCAAACTTGTATAATGCCCCCCCACCAGCAGGCCTGTTACCTGGACTTTTCCAGGGGGGATTCTTTTAGTGAGTGGTAAAGGTATGTTGCACAGGTAGTGTGCGAAAAATATTTATGAAAAGGTGGGGCCCCCAGAAGCTCTGGGGTTTTAAGTGCTTTTTGCTGTAGTTTAAAGCTTACATTGAAGATAAAATGAAGTTCTGTTATCTTTCAAAGACATCTTATACACTGAAGTGAGTGGGGGGAAGGAATTACTTCACAATGAAAATATCTGATTAAGAAAAAATGTATGCGGCCTGGTGGCGCTGAGGGTTGAGGCACTGGACACCACACCTCACATCACACCGGCGACCTGGGTTCAGGAACAAGCCCGGGCTGTCGGGGGTCAGCAGGGGAGGACTGAGATTTAGAGTCCGTAGGCTGCTCTCCTGGTCCTGGGTGGGTTGGGGAATCTTGTTGCACTGTAGCGGCCCCTGGGGATGCTCAGGGGTACTACTAGTGCTGGTGATACTGGAGGGGGAACACGGTGGATGTTGGCACACTGTGCCCAGACATCATTGCATGTCCGTGTTCCAGGGGACCAATTGGAGGAAAATGGCTGGGCACGACCATGTAGCTTGATGGCCGAGCTCCCAGCTGCCTGAAGGACTTTGGCAGAGTCTTGTTGGGAAGGGTCCAGGGCTGTCCTGGCTGGCTGAGGCAGAAGGAGAGCCCTCCAGCAGGACAGCAAAATGGCCATCCTGGATCCTTCTGGGTGCAGTTTAAGCTACCCAGTTCTCCGGGCGGGTGGAGCCAGCAGCTGAATGACCCAAGCTGGTAGTGTGCCGCAGCAGGGCAGAAAAAAAAGCATTACATGATAAAAAAGAAAAAATGTCACAAACCCAAACACTGGACAGCCCAAACCTCAGAAACACATTTTTTTCCTTTAACAAAACAATTCAGTTACAAAACACTATATTAATCCCAACTAGATTCAGCTGGCTAGTTAACACTCATTTCTGTTTACTGAAATGTCACTGCAACTTGCCTGCAATACCTTGCATATCTTTTGTTTTGGGCCAAGTTTGCTGCAGATAATAAACATTCTGACAGCAACCACACCGGGAAAAAAAACTTTTTTTTCCTTCCCCCTTTCCACCAGTCAGGCTACTGATACAGTACCTCCCAATTGGGTCTTGCCACATGGCACAGGTGGCTTTAATTTATTTTCTACAAGATAGTACTACATAATCATCTTATATTGCACAGCATTTCCACCATGGGGGATCTGGGGCAAGTCAGAACTGGGACTGAGGGTCCACAGTCCAGGACGTTCAGGAACAAGAAACAAAATGTCAGGAAATTGAAATTTTTTGTTTTAGCTCAGCTAATTGGCTGCATCACTTCAGAATCATCACTCAGTCTGTCACTGACCTTGTTAGACAAAATGTTCCTCTTCTTGCCAAATTGTTGCTCTGCTGGTCTGGCTGCCCCTCAAGAAACAACATGACTGCCACCGGTCCAGGACCACATACACTCAGTGGACCTGGTGGGATCCCCTGACTCCAGCAATAGGCAGTTGCTTTTTTTCTTTCTCTGGGCCGAGACTGGGATGAAAATCTCCTCCTCTGGGATGCTGGAGGGGGGAGCGTGTGTGTGGACCACCAGTCTCCTCCACACAGCCAAATCTAGGCTGTTGCTGCTGACTGGGCCTGCTCTGCTTCACCCCAGCTGGCTGGCTGCTGCTCACTCTCTCGGCAGTCACTGGCCCACAGGCTCTATTCAAGACTGGTAGTTGGTACTTTTATTTTACTCCCTCCACTCCAGCCCCATTCTTGAGGTGTCTCTCTCAACTTTTCTGACCGTCACCCAGGCCAGTCACTGCACAGCCCTGCCCCAATGGTGATGAGAAACCACTCCTGGACTGCAAATCCATGATGGTCTGATGCTTGGACATTGTCCTTTCCCCAATCCTATCTGGACTCGGCAAGCCTGGCTGCTGCTGGCTCCCATCCCTCCTGTGTAACTGCGAGCCAGCTCTGGTGCCTTCAGCAGCACAGCGCCCCTGCGCCTTCCTCCTTAGTAGCTCCCCCTTCCCTACACACTGACCTCCAGTCCTCTGTGGGGTTTGTCTCTTTTCTTTTGCAAGTTTAAAACCAAAATCAGCTTTCCCCTCACTGCTCACTAACACAGCCACTTGATCCCTTACTACCTCACAGCTGTCTGCATGCACCACCAAAATTGATTACGCCAAGTGCCAGCCACTCCCAGTCTTCACCACTCTGTGCATGCACTCCAGCCGCTCTGGCACCAAACATAAAACAGACAGCAGCAGCAGAGATATAACAGAAATGAGAGTGGCTCTTTTATGGGTGGGTCAGGCAGGCACACAGCAATGATTCTGATGGACAAGTCTTCACACACACACACAGACCACCACCCACCCCCGAATGACACAAGATTTGTCCATGTTAATTTTCAGTCCATTCAGGCCACTTGCAAGAAATAAAAAATGAAAAACTGAACTTTGTTTTATGGTGATGGCACCCCCTACTGAATGGTGCCCTAGGCAGCCGCCTAGTTCACCTATCCTTAAGACTGGCTATGACTATGACCTGCCCCTCCCTCCCTCCACCCAGCCCCACTAAGTTGTGTTTGATTAAATTTATTGATCATTTATATACTCCCAATCACTCTCTCACTTATGAGGTGATTGCTTTATTGTCAGAGCTACTGTTTAAGTTAATTTACATTAAATAAGGTTTGATAACAGTGTATCCCTTTCAAAGTCCCTCAAGCTGCTGAGATGCACCAGAACGCATGGTCGTAGTTGCAGCATACTGCCATCTGTTGGTAGGGCAAACTAGTGGGTGTGGGAGGTCAGAGTGGGAGACTCACACAGGGAGCAGTATTCACATGTTCCCCTGTGCACCCTCAAACTCGGTGCCTGGCAATGTTCTCAGTTTAAATGGATCATAGCACTGTGGACCCTATGGGAACCATCATATGAGATCCATTTACTGTCAGAAAGGTGAAGGACTGCAAATTGCAAAGACAAGCAGAAATGATCCAGTCGGCTGCAAGTTCCAGTGAGTAAACTTGGAATGGGGGTATAAGTTAGACCATGGTTCAGTCCCACCTGTCCGTTGCCTGAAGCGCATATTAATCTATTCAATTAACCCCAGATTCCCATTTCTCCAAGTGACAGAAAGAAATTTAATTGAAACCATGGGATCTTTCTGTGCGGGTTTAGTAAGATTCTCTGATGAAAGCCATGTAGTCAAAGGAGTAATACACCCTTACCCCTGGTCCTCTGCAGTGTCCTGAGCAGTACTCATAGTTCTGGCAAGAGTCCGGTGATAAATTTGATTCGGGTTGGGATGAACTGTTCAGTGCTGTTAGTGCAATCTGTAAAACTGCATAGGCTAAGATGGATTGGTCAACTAGTCCATGGCAGCATGATGGTCGGGAGAGAGCATCGGTGGTTCCAGTGGAGTTTCCTGGAGTTGTGGTGAACTGAGGCTCTTATCAATGGTTCTACCATAATTCTTTAACAGGGAGCAGATATCTGCATGGAGAGTAGTGGTCCTGTTGTAAGTTGCTCCTGTTCCACTGGCATGTCCGCCTTGTGCTACCTCCCAGGTAGATTGTAGTAGATCCTGTTTGAGTCTTTCTTTGGCCAGGGAAAGGAAGTGCATACAAAGCTTCTCTAGGTATGAGGTCACCTCTAAGAGGTCTGCCAAGGTTCATGGGCCCATAGAGGTTTCCAATTGGAGTCCAGCTGGGTATAAAATTTGAGCTTTGATGTCCCAGGGATTAAGTTACTTTAACACCTGCCACATGGTGCATCTCCGCTCTTGTACAGCAGTGGTGTAGTGATTATTAATAGATATTCTGGAGTTTTTGCAATAAAGGTCCTTGTGCTGCCAGGCTCATTTAAGGATGTATTTTTTTTTGGTGTAGGAGGTGAGCTTAATGATGAATGAGTGGGGATGGGCTATCACATTGTCAGGTTTTGGACCTAGAGATCTGTGAGGGTGGTCTATACTGAGGTCAAAGTCCTCAGGGAGATGTAGAACTTCTTTTAACAGGGCTTGAATAAATGTTATAGTCCTTTTGGCACCCTTTTCAGTGTTTTCAGGCACAATGAATATCCTGATGTTTTGTCTTCGGCTTCACCCTTCAAGGTCATCTAACTTGTGGGTAAGTTCCCTGTCTTGAGCCAGCAGGTAGAGTAGGAGTTCGTCATGCCTGTCTGTCTGCCATCTGCTCAGCTACGGTCTTCGTGCACTCCTCTATTTGCTCTGTGCGATGCTCAATCTGCTTAATGTCAGAGTGGAGCTGTGTGAGTGAGTGAGTGGTCAATTTTATGCACCATTTTGGCCGTTTGTTTAAATGTGGCCTTCAAATCCAGACTTTCATCCATATTGGCCTGTTGTTGCACCTCGAGGCAGTCCTGGGTTCCTGTGTCTGAAGAGAGATAGGATTTATCAACTAAAAGAAGGTGTTACATAGAAACATAGAAGTTGTCAGCAGTTAAGGACCTCTTGGCTCACCTAGTTGGCCTTATTTTCCCTACCTGCAGTGCCACTGCAGACCCTACTCGATCTCTGGTTTTCACCCCCCCTTGCCTTACTTCTAAGATCTCCTTGTGTCTATCCCATGCCTTCTGAATCATTTTAGCCTCGACCACCTCCTCTGGGAGGCTGTTCCAAGCATCTGCCACCCTTTCTGTGAAGAAGTACTTCCTCACATTTCATCTCTGCCTCCTGCCCTGTAGCTTCATAGTGTGACACCTTGTCCTTGAGCACTGCTTGGTCAGGCCACACCTGGAGTACTGTGTATATTTTTGGTGCCCATACTTGAGGAGGGATGTAGTTCTGCTGGAAAAGGTCCAGAGAAGGGTGATCAGGATGGTTCATGGTCTGGGGGACTGGTCCTATGAGGAGAGGTCTGGGAGTTGAATATGTGCTCCCTGGAGGAGAGGAGGGATGGGGGATATGATTGAGGTCTTTAAATATTTGAAAGGAAAAAATGGGTCAGCACTGATGGTCTATTCCAGTTAAGGAAGGAGGGGTCAATGAAGGGTCATGGCCTGAAATAATTTGGGGGGAGATTCAGGGGCGAGGTGAGGAGACATTTCTTCACAGAGAGGGTGGTGGCACCATGGAATGCACTGCCAATGGAACTGGTGACTTTGGACACAGTGCGGGGTTTCAAGAGGAACTGGGACAGATACATGGGTAGGGTATGGGAGGAGGGGGCAGGAAGAGGATGGGATGCTCTGAGGGGTGAGAGCAGAGAAGGAAGGCACAAAAGGGGAGGGGGCAGATACAGTGATGTAACTGTGGGCTGCAACTCGAGTAGACTCAATAGACTGATTGACCTAATCTGCTGGCAACTTAGTATGTCAGTATCTTTTTCTCTGGAAAATGCTTCCTTCCTGTACCTTGTTTATACCTGTGAAGTATTTGACTGTTTCTATCATATCCTCCCTTTCTCTCCTCTTTTCTAAAAAGTACATATTTAATTTTTTAAGCCTTTCTTCATAGAGATTCTAATTCAGGCCCTGCACCATTTTGGTTGCCCTCCTTTATACCGCCTCCACCCTGTCTATAACCTTTTGGAGATGGGGCCTCCAGAACTGGACACAGTACTCGGGGTGTTATGTAGTTATACAGAGTTGGGGGGGAGGTTTGGGGGTGGAGCCCCCACAAACAGCAATTTTTTGCTGTTGTTTTTTTCACTATGGTAGTGTTTTTTTTTTTTAACAAACACTATCTTTGCACTTGCTGTTTTTACTGCACGGTGTTTGACCACACTGTTCTTGTTTTTGCTCTTTTGACCTAGTGCCTTCCAGAGTGGATGTCATTTAAAACTACCCTCTGACTCCTGTTGCCAAGCCAGCTTTCTAGCCATCTAACTATTTTAGGACCCACTCCCAGGCTTCTCAGCTTGCTCACCAGTTTTCTATGTGGAATGGTGTTGAAAGCCTTATTGCAGTCCAGGTAGGCTATGTCAACTGCTCCTCCCTAATCCACTTCCTTGGTTACCCAGTCAAAGAACTCAATCAAGTTTGTCTGGCAAGACCTCCCCCAGTGAACCCATTGTGCATCAGATCCTGAAGACCACTGGAAACAAGATATTCTCCAATCCTTTCCTTCAGTAGTAATTTCATTACTTTGCCCATTACTGAAGTCAGGCTGACAGGCCTGTAACTTCCAGCCTCCTCTCTGTTTCCATTTTTGTAGAGGGGAGCACATCAGCCCTCTTCCAGTCTCCCGGGACCTGTCCCGTTTCTAGTGACAGGTTGAACAGAGCTGTCAGAGGCACAGCCAACTCCTCCTTGAGCTCCCTCAGTAACCTCCGGTGACCCCCTTCTGGTCCCATTGTCTTGTCTACTTTTGACTGTGATAATTCCCTTAGGACCCTTTCTACTGTAAAAAGGCTAGTGTCCACTTCCCATTCCTTAATGCCCTTCTATTTTATCATTGACTCGCTACTTAGCCCCTCCTCTGTAAATACTGAACAGAAGTATTTGTTCAATATGTCCAGTTTTTGCTGGTGTTCTTCCACACACACTGTCTTACAGCCTTACTGTCCTTGCCTTGGTCTTTCTCTTTTTGCTTATGTATCTAAAAAATATTGTGCCCCTTTTTTACTGATTTGGCAATATTCTCCTCTGTTTGTGCTTTTGTGCTCCTAACTGCCTCCCCTGCTTTTCTTTGTTTCTCCTGATAAGTTTCCTTATCCTCCTTTTTCTGTGTTTTTTATACTTTCTAAAAGCCAGTTTCTTTGCTCTTACTTTTTCCACTACCACACTAAAGAATCATAGTGGTTTCTTTTTTATCTTGCCTTGCTAACCTGCCTGCCAGAGATCTGTAGCTTTTTCAATGCCCTCTTTTATTTTTGCCCACTGTTCTTCGACTTGCTCTGGCTTCCCTATCCCTTCCAGGGTGTCTCTTGGGCATTCTCCCATTTTCTTAAAATTGGCCCTCCTGAAATCCATGATCCTTATCCTTGTGTAGTTTGATTCTACCCCATTTTTTATATTAAATCACACTGTACGATGGTCACTGGTCCCCAGGTGTTCCCGCACTGTGACATCAGCAATAATGTCTCTCTTTGTCAGTACCAGGTCCAGCAATGCCTCCTCATGGGTGGGTTCCATTACAAGTTGCCCAAGGAACACCCCCTGCAGTGAGTTGAGGATGCCCCTAATGCTGGCTGTTGCCACAGCTGGGAGGCTACAATCAATGTCCAGTAGATTGAAGTCCCCTGTTAGTATCACCTCTCCCTTGCAAGCCATCTATGGATTGCTTCCATGATTTTCCCATCCACTTCTTCCCCCTGTGCTGGAGGTCTGTAGATCACTCCTGCATGAATAACGGTCCCTTTCCTTTTCTCCAGGGTGATTCTCCCTTGCTCCCATTATATTTCTGTAGCCCTTATGTTGTCCCTTTCATAAAAAGCTACTCCTCCCCCTTTTCAACCTACCCTGTGCCTTCTGAACAGAACAGAACATAACATGGAATAGCCATATCCCAGTCCTGGTTTTCACTGCACCAGGTCTCTGTGATGGCAACTAAATCCAGGTCCACTTCCACCATGGTGGCCTACAGGTCTGCAATCTTGTTGCCCTGACTATGAGCATTCATATACATGGCTTTCTACAATGTGTTGCCACCCCCCTCCTTTCTTCCATTTGCCTTCCCTTATTCCTCTCACTCGTTATCTTAGCTTCATTTTTTTCTTCTTCCCCCTGGATTTCATTATTTTTTGGTTTCTTTTGTGTGTTTTTCTCCCTCCAGATTCCTGTAGTTGACCTCTTGAGTTTGTGGGGGGGGGGGGTAGTTTATACCTCCCTGTGTCATTCCATTTCCCCCCTCGGCTAATTTAAATGCTTGCCAATGTAGCATTTAAACTGCTCACTGAGGACTATGATCCCCTTCTGGAAGGATGTAGGCTGTCACCCTTGTACAGGCCCTTATCCCTCCAGGTGGGACCCCAGTCCCCAATGAAACCAAAACCCTCCTCTCTGCACTATTTCTACAACAATGCATTGAAGTTCCTGGTGAGGAAAATCCTGTTCTCCCCCCATCATAGCCAGGTAGCACTTCTGAGGAGGTCACAGATCATGATACTTGACTAAGGTCCCTCCCCAACTCCCTGAACTCTGCCTGCACTATGGCTGGCTCCTCCTTAGCCAAGTCATTTGTCCCCAAATGGATAATGACATCTAGCTCTCCCTCCCTTCCTGCTGCTCCAGCAGTTCCTTGGATCCTTTTTCCATCATCGTGTGCCATGACACTGGGAAGGCACCAAACCTCCCTCTCCTTATCTCTACCTACTCCCAACTCTGTCCCCCTTACTATGGAGTCCCCCAACAGGATTTGCTTCCTCCTCCTATGGGGTCCTCTGTCACCCACCCTTGGGGTCTCCACTGTGGAGGACCCAAACATCCACCCCAGTGTTTAGTTTTTGTGCTGCCATCCATGGTTGTCAGGCTGGTTGGGCTTTTAAGTGGGTGCCCCTTGCTGGGAAATCCATCGTTGTTGAGGCAGATGTTTTTAGATGTTGTCGGGGTGGAGCAGCAGGTTTAAGCTGCCATTAGGAGGAATGACATCAGTGGAAGTTCCATTCCTCTTACAATAGCTTGATCTTCTATTATTCTTTCCTAATAGCCTGTTTACACATTTTAAGTTAATTCTAATATTTTCTGTAAGTTTTATGATATTCAAACTATTGTATAACAGATTACATTCCTGCCCATTATATGTAGTGCTCTGAGTGCACCCAACATGTTCACTCCATTTTACTTTCTGGAATACCAGAGCTGCTATTGCATATTGATTTACCTAATACTCTGACTTTTTATTTTTGCCCTAATGTGAAACCAGCACAAATAGCAAAAATAAAAATACAGTGAATATCTCCTGTTATGCAGTACATACAGCACAATTCACATTAAACTGTTGCATGAATCAGCTGAGGTTGCCTTGTTTTTGTTTTTCATAAACTGGCAATGCATTGACAGCTCACATGGTGTTGTTTTTCAACACTTAACCAGCTCAAGAACAACTTTTATAAAATATTTTTGAAACTCATCTGTACTGCATCTGGGGTTCTGTCACAATGAAATGCAAAATGGATTTGCAACAATTAGGCAACAGTGATTGCAAAGTTTTGTGTTAGATCCAGTTACACTTGTGCAATTCATTAAGAAATGGTGAAGCAACTCATTGATGTGACAGTTTAATGCAAATTGCACTACGTGTCTATGGAAGGCTTTGTTTTTCATCTGATTACTGTCTTCATTTTCTTAGTCATCCATTGTGGTTCTCTCCCTCTTGTTATATTTCTTTTTCTAGGAGATATATTTGCTTTGTAGTTGTAAACTTGTGCCCATAAAGGAAACCTAGTTTTCAAACATATCCTTGTTTTCAATCACACAGTTGCAGTCCCATTCAGTGAGTTTGTTTCTGATATGATTCCAGTCATCTTTATTGCATTAAATTATTTGTCACTCCTGCTTCAGTGTTTTTGCCCTTACATACGTAAACATGCACTTTGCAATGATAACCACTTGCAAGTGATTTAGTAACTTTGCTTCCTTTTAGTTGGATACCCCCGGCGTTTATGACAATATTTATAAAGTTATGCCCCCTTGTAGGTATACAGGCATCTTGTGTTAAACAACACTGTCTTATAATATCAATAGATCATTGCACAGTTGTGTTTCCTTTTATTGGTTCCTGATTTATGTCAAGCAACTTAAAATATCTCCTGTAATTAGTGCCTTACTCTGCTTAAGTATGTATCACGTAGAATTTCCACATCAACTATATTTTTTATATCTGGAGGTCTATAGCAGATGCCAAGGATAAGAGGTATGATTTTCTATTTTCACTTTGACCTAAATTGTTTCCATCTCCTAATACAGTACTTTCAATATCCTTAAAGACATTTGTGCAATGCTGTCCTTAACATACAGTGCAACATCATCCCCACTCTTGCCTATTCTAACTTATAGAGCTTGTAGAGTATCACGTGAGGTGGGCGCCTGAAAGATGGTGCTGTCCAAAACCGCAATGCGATGTGAGCAAAAGCCTGAAAGATGAGGGGGGTAGGGAGGGCGACTGGATGTGGGGTTGTTTGCAATCCTAGCGACAGGATGTCGCAATATGTACATGCGCATGGGGTGGAGTGAGCACGGTGAGTGTGGCATGAGAGGGGGTGGAGGGGATATAGGGGGTGGTGCTGTGGTTGGCCGCCAAGCTGCACATGGTGTTGGGGGTTGGCGGTGGGTGGTGTTCCATGTTTGGGTAAGGGTCCAGGCACTACTGCGTTTTTGTTGCACCCTGCCCCAAACTTCTATTTATTTTGCTTTTGCACCCCCCTGGAGTTGGTCATCTTTAAGTAGGGGGTGTGGGGGCCGAATTCACCCCACAATGGGGGAGGTAGGGGGAACAGCCCCCCTCAGAAAGCAAAGTATTTAAATCCCCGGCGTCATTCTCCATGCACCAAGGATGTCATTGTGGCGAAATTGTTTTCACCGCCTGACATCGCGATAATGCGAGTCACCATTTCAGCGCTTTCGATTATCACATAGAACCACTTGTAGCCATCTAATTCCTTACTCGATCCATCAATATTGTTCCACCAGGTCTCTGTGACCCTGATGATATCTTGTTTATCACTATCTAGAAATGCTTCAAGTTCCAATTTTGTATTATATTTAGGCTTCTCACATTTAATAACACAACCCCACAAATTCTACTTTTTCATTTTTTTCCTAACAGCTTTTGAATATCTGTTGTTTGATATACCTTCCTTGGGAGTATAATCCTGGTGTACAGTACTTCATGAGTTGTGGTATAGACGGATACTGTGAACATGTGCACACCCCTTAACTACAATCATATTAGTTTATACATATGGTTAAGGCTCCTAGAATTCTAATGCTCCCCCAGTATCTGAACTCCTCTTCTGTCTAACTGTGGACTATCACTTGTAGGCAGGTCATTATGGCTGCACATGATAATATCTGAGGTTATCTAATGTTAGAATAACTGAATCTGTACAGAAACACTAAAACAGCAAACTTTCTGCAGCCAGAATTATTTAGCTGTACTCTAACTTTCCCAATCCCAACAAATTTGGTCCTGTATACCTCTAGATTAATCACTGCGGTAGCACTCCCAGCAAACCAAAGTTGGCTGGCGTCCCAGTAATGACTCTCAGTGTATACTGTATATGCTGTACTTCTGCATAGTGCCTCATTTGATTTTTAGCTTGCTGCCAGTTTTGCATCTGAATTTGCCTGAATTTTATGCTCCTATTTTTTTCTATATAGCTTTTTATCCCTTGAGTAGCAGGCTGCCCCACCACCCCAAGACCGGCTACCACCTGCCTCAGACCTACCTCAGCACTAATCCCCTATGGATTGCCCCATGGCGGAGCAAGAGGTGGAGGGCTACCTGTTCCCCAGGAGTCCACACATCCAGAAGGCACTGAGGAATCATGGCAGTGGTGCAGGTCCAGAGAGGTGCATGGTCTGCCAGTTAACACTCTGGTCCCTTTTTCTGCTGCTGACCCTTTGGCTTGAGGGTGTTCAGCTAACTACCTCAGACAGGGTGCAGAATCTGGGCATTATGTTTGATGACTGTCTGACCCTTAAATCACAGGTGTTGGCAGTCATCCTCTTTTTACCATCTGAGGAATATCACTCGGGTGAAGCACCTGGTTCCTTCCAATGATCTTCAAACTCTGGTCCATGCTTTTGTTACCTCCCACCTTGACTACTGCAATGCTCTTTACCTAGGGCTACCAGGGGTTGATATCCACCACCTGCAGCTAGTGCAGAATGTGGTGGCCAGATTTTTGACTGGCACCTGTAGGACCAGTCATATAATACCTGTCCTCCGAGGACTGCACTGGCTGCCAGTTCAGTGGTGGATCACCTTCAAGGTCAGTTTGCTGACCTGTAAGGCCCTACATGATCAGGTACCTAGCTACCTGCAAGATCTTCTTCAACCCTACTGTCCCCCCCGCTCTCTCTGATCCACCGATGAGGGATTGCTAGAGATTCCCAGGGTCCGTTTGAAGACATCAGGGGCCAAGTCATTCAGTTTTATGGCCATGACCCTATGGAATTCTCTACCTCATCGGGTTTGAGATTGCCTGACTGTCCAAAGTTTTAAAACTGCCTTGAAAATATATTTATGTAGCATAGCCTACCCGTATTTTTAAATGCCGCTATTGTTGATTGGTTTTAATTCATTGTTTTATTTGCTGTGTTTTAATTATTTATTGTTGTACAAGTGCCTTAGTTTTGGAAAAGCACTTTTTTATAAATAAAGATTGATTTGATTTGAGTAGAGGCAACAATGGTTGCCCATATGCATGGAGGTGCACATGCACCCTGAAACATGCGGCTTCCCCCCACTCTATGACAAATTTGTCTGTCACTTGGAAGTCGGTGCCTCCTCCAGGCCTCCACCTGGTGGCAGCCAGGAGCTGAATTGGCAAGCCACCCAGATCTGGGAGAGGAGATCTAACTGATAGCTGCTTCATCCTCTCTCAGCCCTCCCTACCACCATCCCCCAGAAACCTGGCTCATTCCCATACTTGGATCACTGACATGGTGGGAAGTAAAGTGCTGATAAATGTCTCAGCCCTCAGTGCCACCAGGCCACTCAATATTCTCATATTGTTAATGTTTCTGCATTTTATATCCCATGCCAGCTCACACTGGGAATTACCCTTTACTCAGTGTGCTTTATTTGACCAGCCTTTCTAAATAAATAAATGCACCTCAGTAATTTGCCAGCCCTTTTGACTGCAGCCACACATTGCTTGTCCTGCTTCAGCCCCATGTCTATTATGAATAAATGATTCTTCTTCTTCTCCTCCAGTGCAGCAAAAGGAGTCCCACTCAATGTGTCAGTCCTACTTTTGTCTGTCCTTCCCAGTTGTAGTGCCTTGTATTTGGCTACACTGAATATGAGAATCCAGGGGTTGGACTCATTGCTCAGCTTTAGAAATGGATGAAGCCTGCAAAACTTTCTCCACGAATTAATCCACAAATTTCACGCAATTCAAGGAGCACGTATTGATCTGTAAAGTGTGAAATTTTGCTGCAAAGTGCAGAATTTCATCCACAAAGTGGGGAATTGTGCAAGCAAAATTCCATACTTTGTGGTGAATACTTTGTGATTCGGCCATAGTCTAAGTTGCTGAGGTCTGGAAAACATCATGAAGTTCCATAAATGGGAATTTTCACCACTTTGTGGCAACTTCACCCGTGAGATAAAACTTCGCCACATCTCTACTCCGCTTTTCAGGTCCTCTTGAGCAAGGGCACAGAAAAAAAGACAGCCAGTTACTCTGTTGAGCAGGAGGAGTTTGGTTCTTCACATTTTAGAACTGAATCTTGAGATTCTGGTAGGATCTCTTTTAGAAGAACCAGTTCATCTACATTCATTACAAACCACCATTGATCCATGGTCCACTGCTAATTTGACTATTTGTAATGAGAAGTACTGTATCTACATATATGCTGCTCACCTTCTGGACACTCATGAAAACAAGATGATGCATTTTATAAAGCTATCACAGTGAACATACTTTTAAACAATGAATGTGTGTATGTATTTATCTATATATGTGTATATATGTATATTTTTAATTATCTTTTACCTAGGGTAGAACAACTAATCTGAAAGTGTGTTGGAATTTCCATGAATAATTGTGACCAATTTGCATGCTATGGACTATGTGGAGTATTTGTGTTGTGTGCACTATGCAAAGTCACACACAGTGGAAAATCGTACTACTCAAATTCCTGCAATTTGCACATTTCGATGAGTTTATGATGCAAATTGCAGTAAAAATCCTACGCAGTGTGGTGAATTGAAGTAATCAGCATAGTTAAATTCACCACAAAGTGTGAATTTGCATAGCACAAATTGATGTCCAGTGCTACTGATCTGCTATATCTTATTTTCAGTGGGGTCCTGATTACACTCCATCTGCACCTGGATAAACTGGAACACTGGGATGTTCAGTGGCTTGCTGAAGGTCAGGGGTCTAAGTACTGGCTGTAGTGAGGGTTGAACTTATGATTTCCTGGTTTCCAGGCTGGTTCTCTAGGCAACAAACCACACTTTGACTAAAGCTCAAAAGATGACAATAATGGTAGAACAGATGGTGATGACAATCCTGTGACAGTTAATGATGATGTTGTTTCTCTGCCCTCAGAGAACATATTTTTCCTATGAAACAAGCTTGTATAATGCCCAACTTCTGCAGATTTATTTCTACATTATTGTTTGAGGGAGAACTTTCACACTTGAATATACTGGCATGCTTTTACACCTCTATATACAGTATGTCTGTGAGACACAGGTTATGGATCTTTCCAGCACTCACACATAGACATTATCCACTTATGTAAGTTAGTTTTCCCCTGATGGCTTGATGGTGGCAGAGTTTATTCCTCAACATATGATACGGGCTATTCACCTGAAGAAGGGACCTGTGAGGCCCCGAAAGCTTGTGTATAATTCTATCTTTGTACAAGACACTTGTTGGTCCAATAAAAGGTATCAAACCTTTCAACATTTCCTGTTTTCCAAGGACCAATACAGCTGGACTCTCTTTCCTCAACATATAAAATAATTAACATAAAGAATGTTCTAACTATAGTGTTCCCACATTATAGAAGCGAAAAGCTAACAAAAATATTTTTCCTTTGGCTCCAACTCCTCAAAAGCATTCTCAGTTTGATCTTTTGACAGTTTGGTGATTGTGGGTAGGATTTCATCAGATAGCTGTTCCCGCAGAATTTGTGTGTAATTAGGTTTCTATCACACTGATTGGGAACCCACAAGGCTTCCAAAATGGAACCGGAGAAGGTGTTTCTAATCTGTACCCTTTATAAAACAACACACTGAATATGATATTCTACAGTGGAGTTAAACAATGATTTGCATCACATTGCAGTTTGCCCTCTAGAAGACCCCAAACCTCTAAGGAAACATTCTTCTGTTGTGAAGTATTCACATCATGAATCTTGGAAATTTTAGCAGCCAGCACAAGATGTTTTACAAGTTACTAATATTGTTAATATTCTGGGCCAGCTCCTTTCCTGAATTCATCACACCCATGCTAATGCAATTATTAAAGGTGTTGTCAGATTTTCATTCCCTGGCAAAGATGGGGCAAAGTCACAAAATTCACCCTTCACAAAGACCTCACAAAGTGAACCCACTTCACTACATTTGGGGCACATTGCAACTTCACAAGATGCTTTACTGTTGAAAACCAGAACAACTTTGCAAGAAATTAATAGCTGGGCAAGTGGAAAAGGCCGACCACGTGGTTGCATAGCTGTAGGAACTACAGGGCTGTGCTGTATCTGTTTGACAGTATGCAGTCCTAGCCTGTTGGAAAAGGAGTAGGATGTGTAGGATTTGTACTGTGAAGAAAATCAGCCAAAAGCAGTCAGAAGAATTTCATTTAGTGCAACTATTTTTGATAGTTTGTGTTTACATTGCTCCTGGGTACAATTAGAAGTGAGACAGAAGTGAAATGGGTTTAGACCAAAGTAATTTACAGCACAGATATTTGACAATTTCATCTGACTGTTATCTTTGCTGCCATCATATTGGACCCCCTCTCCATCTTCAGTATCTGATTTGAAACAAGACGAGAAATCAACCAGGACTTCAGACATGGACTCGTTTTTGCTTTGTGGCAGGAGAGATAGATAGTATGCTGTTGTGTCAAATTAGGTAATTATTCAACTTTTTTAGGTGACTCTCTCAACATTTTGGGGAGACACATTTGTGCATTTGTCAGTAATGCTAGCCCCTGATAAAATGAACTCACTTTCAGAAGTGACACAGGATGTTTACCAGCTCATATAGTGTACTGCCATATAAGGCAATGATGACCATTCCTAATCTTTTGCTGCCCACTACAAGTGTGATTGCTCATCAATGTTTAAGTACTCTACATCAGTCACAGATGCTGCCACCACATGTTCTTCAGACATATGGCTGCTGTCTTCCTTTACTTATTTTTCTCCACTGCCTCAGTACCTATCTATACTAATACTGCCTTGGCTTTTAGTGGTTTTGGTAGTGGTGGTGCTGGTCATGATGGTATCTAAAGTGTCTATAGATTTGTCAGGGTCAGTACTGGAATCATTTGGAAAGGATTGTGATTTCTAGAGATTTGATCCCATCCTTATCTTTGTCATCTTTACTGTCAGTTGCTGTTCATTCACCTTTTCCATTAAGTAAGTCTTCACATGCTTGAATGCCTCTGGACTTATCTCTAGAACTGCTGGGAGTCCATGTTTGTACTGTGATTCCAATAAGGAGGTAACTCTGTACTCTGTGGATTCTCAGAGGAATTATGGGAGAGTGTTGTACTCAAGTAGTGTCTACATGTTGTTATGTGCATCAGTAACTGGAAGTTAGTGATAATTATGTTTGCACTGTACTCACAAGTACAGTCCAAACATAATTATTACTAATGTCCAGTTGCTGATACACATAACACAATGCCTGCTTCACAACATGCATAAGTTGGTCTGATTTGTATATGGATGCCATGTGAGCACCAACTGCCTGGGTGCTATGTCCAATATGCTAACCATGCTTGCACCCCCCCCCAGGCAAATGCAAGTTCACTCCCCCACTTCTGGTATTGTCATGTCTGCTGGCAGGATTGGCTAAACCGCTGTGGCCAGGATTATTGGGCAATTTGGCATCTGTTGAAGGAAGTCCCAGAGAAGGTTTAAGGGGCTCAAATCTTCAGGTACTTTTTTGTAGTACAACCAGCTCCCCTGCCACATTCTGAGACCTGCATCCACTAGTCTGATCCCAGGAGTCATGAAGGGGTCCAGCCACCTTACTCCCCACCCAGTGGTTGCTGACATTTCCATGGTGTTCCTTAGGTGACGAACTAAGGGGAGACTTTCTGCCACCAGCCAATCAAGAGGCCAAGAATTCTGAACCAGCCCTTCTGCATTGCAGACCTCACATGAAGGACCAAGCTCAAAGGACATTGAGAAGTCTGCCAGGGGCCCGAAAATATGCTGATTGTGTGACTACATTACTAATACTAATGAATCAATTACTGTGTTGGTTGTCATCTAAAAAGAAGTACAGTAAATGACTGCTTGTACTGTGGAAGATGTTGTTTACCTTTGGCTGTTTATATGTTTAATGCTATTCATCAATGTTGAGGCTTTTATCACTGCCCAAACTAGCTGTATGTCTGTTACTTTCTATGCCTGCATCAACCATCTTAACTGGATGATGCCTGCATTGTGTAATATCAATAAAGGTATCACTCCTGTGGCTGCAAACACCAAATCTGGGTTAGGCCTGTGAAGCACCACTAGTTGTACTCTTCTGCTTACTGCTGTCTGTGATCTAAAGGTTTGAAACTTTATGAAACTGTGGCTTCTGTACCATATCAATTGTAACAGGTGGTGTAGGGGAAACTAGCTCAGGAGATTAATTTTGGGCTGAGTAGATTCAGGAAGCTCTGTGAATTAGATGTGTAATTGGGAGGGTGGGACGGTGGTAGCTGACAGAGGCTTAGTGCCTTCTTACAAGAGCACTATAAAGTCACTTCCACTCTAATGTGCCCAGCAAGAAGATCAAGAAAGCAGGGGACTCTACCAGTTGACTAAGGTAAGGCACTTGTTCACTACTATGCAACAGTCACTGCTGGGAAGGGCAGAAGGTAAAATATAGGCCAAAACTGGGGATAAAAGCAACATTCTATCAAGGGAAGGAGTATGAAGAGATTTAAAAAAGGCATGGGGGAAACACAAACAGAAATAAACAATAAAAAAGGGAAAACTAGAAACATACTATCGGGGGTAAGGGGTACACAAGTATTTTCAGGTAAAACAAGGAGAACAGAAGTTGAAAATACTGGGAGTGGTACAAAGTGGTTGCTGTGAGACAGCAGTTTTAAGAGAGATCTTCTGAAGACTGCATTGCTTCCCCATCTGCACACACCTCACTGAGTTGAGGAAGCAGGTCACTAGACTCCAGGCCAAGTTATCTAGGATTTGGAGGACCTCTTCCCCCAGCTGGGGGCCACCAAGTCTGCCACCATTACCTCAGAGGATGCTAGGGAGGAGGAATAGCTAGATAATGGTGGTCTCTGAAAGGATAGAGGTGGTGGGGCACAGGCACATTTCTTCTCAACTGGTATGAGTAAGTAATTCCTACACCAATCTGGTGGAGCAGGGCTGTCAGGAAGAGGCAGCCCTCTGTAGTGAGCAGGGAAGATGTGGGGGCCTTCCATAGTGGAGACTCCAAGGAGGATGGTAGAGGACCCCAGAGGAGGAGGAAGCAACTTCTGGTGGGGACTCAATTGAGAGGGGTATAGTTTGTGGAACAGGAAAGGAGAGGGAGATGCAGGTTACATGCTTACACAGCACCATGGCCTGGAGGAATGGGAAGCAGACCCTGAGGATTGTTAAGGAAGCAGGACAGGAGGGATAGCTGGATGTCATTGTCCACTTGGGAACTAATGACCTGACTAGGAACAAGGGTTAGATAGTATAAGGGGAGTTTAAGGAACTTGGGAGAGATCTTAGACAGATGCTGCCTGTCTACAATGGGGGGAGGGATTTCTGCACCAGGAGCATCAATTCATGACTGAAGGAATGGTGCAGAAAGGAGGGGTTCAGCTACATTGGGGAATGGGAACCTACCTGGGAGGATAAGGGCCTATACAGGGTGATGGCCTGCATCCATCTGGGAGGAGCATCACAGTACTCATTAGATGGTGTAAATGTTATTTTGATGAACATTTACATTAGCTTAGAAAGGGTGACAGAAGGAATCGGGGAGGCAGAAACTCCCCCCCCCCCACACACACAGGTTGAAGTAGAAACTAAGAAGAACCCAAGAGGAGAGGAATCTCCCAGGGTGCAAATTAATAAAGGAAGCAGTGTGGTAGACAAAGGGGGAAGGGAACGGTAGCAATAAAAAGAGAGGATGGAAGGATGGAGGGCAAAAAGGAAAAAAGGGGGAAAACAAGCAGAGTGGAAACAACATCTGGGAGGCCATATGTATGAATGCTAGACATCTAGGAAGTATGATTCAACCTGGATATTGTGGCCATTACAGAGTGCACTGAAAACCAGGAAGGACTGGCTGGGAAGGAAAAGAGGTACTTTATGTGAGGGAAAGCATAAAAGCAGAGGGGGATACATTACAGGGAATACAGTGATAGGCAGAGGTACTGTGGTTCACCCCAAAGGCTGCAGAATGAATCCATTATTCAGACTTGAGTGATCCACAGACCTCCAGCACAGGAGGAGGAATAAGATAAGGTACTGATAGAAGCCACTGGCAAGATGGCAGAAAAGGGGGAGATGCTGCTGGTGGGGGACTTCAACCTGCTATATATACCTCTAGATTACAACCTCCCTGCAGCTGTTTCAGCTAGAAGCAAGGCCATCCTTGGCTGTCTGCAGGGGGTGTTCCTCAGGCAACTAGTAAGTGAACTCACTTGTGATGAGGCAATACTGGACCTGCTACTCACTAAAAGGGACAGTATTGCAAACATCAAGGTGTGAGCCCACCTGGGGACCAGTGATCACCACATGGTGTGGGTCTATATAAGGATGACTTTGGAACTGAACCACACAAGGGTAAGGGTCCTGGACTTCAGGAGGGAAGATTTTATAAAGATGGATGAATATCTCTGGGATGACCTGGCCCGGGGGATTGGCTTGGATGAGGGAAATACTGGCTACACTTTTGATAGTCCAATGTAATGGATCACTGGAAACAGGAGTGATTCCAGAGGACTGGAAGATGGCAGATGTAATCCCACTACACAAAAGAAGTAGCAGGTAGGAGGCTGGTACTTTTGGGCCAGTCAGCCTGACATAAGTGGTGGGAAAGTTAATGGAATTACTGCTGAAGGAAAGGATTTTGGAATATCTTAAACCTAGTGGGTTAGAAGACATTAGGTAGCCTGGGTTCACAGGGGGGAGGTCATGTCAAATGAATCTGATAGATTTATTTGACTGGGTGACAAAGAATTTAGATCAGGGTGAAGCAGTGCACATGGCCTACCTAGATTTCAATAAGTCTTTCAACACTGTTCCTCATAGGAGACTAGTAAACAAGCTGGGTAGCTTAGGAGTGGATCCAATGGTGGTAAACTGGTTCAGAAATTGGTTAGGGAATAGGTGACAGAGGGTGATGGTAAATGGAGTTCACTCTGAGGAAGGGAGGGTTACCAGTGGAGTACCTCAGGAATCAGTGCAGGGACAGTTTCTCTTTAAGCCTTTTTAAGTGACATTGCAGAGGAGCTATAAGGAAAGGTATGCCTCTTTGTGGATGACACCAAAATCTGCAATGTGGTGGACACTCCAGGGAGGGTGGAAAGGATGTGTAGACTGACCTGAGAAAACTAGAGGAGTGGTCAAGGGTATGACACCTAGGTTTCAATGCAAAAAAGTGTCAAATAATGCACTAAGGGCACAAAAACTTAGGGGTGGAATATAAAAAGAGGCGGAGTGGTAGTGTTGACTACCAAGCAGGAAAGAGACCTGGGAGTAATTATATCAGATGACCTAAAGGTGGCCAGGCAGTGTGACAAGGCAGTCAGGAGAGCTAATGGGATGCTGTTGTGCATAGGGAGGGGTATCACCAGCAGAAAGAGCAAGGTGATGTTGACCTTGTATAGGTGGCTGAAAAGACTCACCTAGATTACTGTGTCCAGTTCTGGAGATCATGGGCCTGATTTTGGAGGGGCCACAGAGCGACACAAGAGACTAGCATCATAGAGTCGTAGGCAAGGGGAGACTTGCAGAAGGCATTGCGGTATTCGTGATTTTGCAAATGAGCCAGCCACAAACTCTGATGCAAGTTCCTTGTGCCAAATGTAGGAAGTTAGACCAGCTCCCCCCAGGTCTACATTTGTGCCATTGGGGAGCCACTGTACAGGACTTACACCAAAGCTTTGGAGCAAGCTGCCACAAAGCATGACAAATTTTGAAACTGCGTCAACCCTTCAAAAATTGTGTTCTGTTGCATCTAAGGGGTTTGGCACAACTGCGCCCAAAACTGTGGTTGATACAGGGCTTGACACATGCTTTGCGTCAACCTTCTAAAATCAGGCCCCACATCTCCAGGAGACAATAGACAGAATGGAGGTGGTCCAGATAAGGACAACTAAAATGGTGCATGGTCTGCATCAAAAGCCCTAAGAGGAGAGACTAAATGATCACAATATGTACACCCTAGAAGAAAGGAGGGACAGGGGAACATTATATAGACCTTTAAATACCTCACAGGGGGAACAAAAGGTACAGGAGGGAAGTATTTTTCAGAAGAAAAGGTGCTGAAGAACAAAGGGACATGCAGCGGGGGATTCAAGAGATGTGTTAGAAAGTTCTTCGTCACAGAAAGAGTGGTGGATTCCTGGAACAGCCTAACAGTAGAGGTGGTGAGGAAAAAACAGTGTTAGGGTTCAAGAATACATGGGATAGGCAGAAGGGAACCATAGTGAAAAGGAAGGGAGAGGGAGAAAAGCTGTAGATCAAGTACAGTCTGTGTTAATAATGTAGGTAAGGAAAAATTGGCAAACAGGCCAAGCAGTCCTTATTTGATGTCAGATTCTATGTTTCTATGTTTCATACATGTTTTCAGTGCAGGCATTCTCTCTTCTGTGTTTAGGAAGATAGCATGTTAATTCCTGTAATTCATGCCTAGGTAGAGAGCTCACTGTTTGCTTAATATCTTTGCTAAAGCTGTGCCGAATGAGAAAATTCTAAATTCATGGACTTTCGCTTGAATTCTGAAAAATTCCATTAAATTTCATGGAATTTTGTCATAGTTTTGTAGAATATTTTTAATTTATTACTTCGGTCATAACTCAGCTGTCAACTGAGCTAGAGATCTGAAATTTTGCATGATTATTTTTTGATAGGTGCTATAACAATTTGCCAAATAGCATATCATTAGACAGCATTGTATCAAAATTATAGGTGCTCAAATCTGTCATTTTATTTTTTTGTAGAAAATTTCATGAAACTTTTTATCTGCATATAACTTGGGCTCTTCTGGAGCTAGAAATATGAAACTAGGGATAGCATGACAAGTCCGCAAGTGTCATTAGTGCGTGTCAAATATGACACATTGAAAAGTGTGAAAGATGTGTGCATGTGGCATCACTTTGAGTGTAGGTTGGTAAGAACAGCAAAGTATCAACTCGTTGAGGAAGGGGTATATCTCCTCTGTTGGTGATATGTTTTTTTATTTTTTTTATTTTATTTAAACAGCAGTTTGGAAAACCTTTGAGCCATAGGCTCATTTACAAAGGTACCTTGTCACAGTAAGACAAACCAAAATACACAGTATATCAGTACAACACATAAGTATAACAGTAAATTAAGACATAGATACAAACAAGCTGGTACAGGTAGGATGGATGCAAACAATACCAGAGTTATGTCGTCCTTAGCAGCTTAGTAATAAGCTTTGTCATAAGTATTGAGTACGGCTTTGACTAGCAGCAGTTACAGCATCGGGTGTTAATAAGGTGGTTACGTAAGGAAGTTTTGAAGCACGATATAGTTGGAGCTTCGGAGATGGAGGGGGGCAGTGTGTTGAACCAGGAGGGGGCCCTAAAGCTGAAGGCTCTTTGGCCATGAGAGGTTCTAGCTCTAGGGATAACAAGAGAGGTTTTCCCAGAGGTCCGAGTATGAACTAGTGGGACAGAGCAGCGTATGGTGGTGGTCAAGCCTGGTGGGGAAAGCCCAAGGAGGGTCTTTTTTGTAAGGGTACAGGTAAGATATTTGAGGCGCTGTCGAGATCAAGCACCAGCACTTTAGCATACAGTAGACAGTGTGTGTCATCCTAGGTGCTCCAGTAATTAACCTGCAGGCCTTATTCAGAGTAGTGAGAATTTTATGGAGTGCGTCTGATCAGCAGCACCATACACCGGCAGTCCATAGTCCATTAGTGACAGGATAGAGGTGGTGACTGCGAGTCGAAGAGCCTCCGGGGGGAGGCAGTGTTTATACCGATGTAAGATGCCCAATCGGATATTAGTGGCAGTGACTAGGGCAGTGATGTGTCCATGGAAGGAGAGGGAGGGGTCAAAATGGATCCCTAGATATTTATAGGAGCAAACTTGTTCGAGTGGGAATGAGGACCCAGAGTGAATGAGGAGTTTGAAGTTGCAGGACTTGTTTTGGGGATGAGTGAAGAACATGGTTTTTGTTTTTTTAAGATTTATCACCAATCTATGTTCCTTGAACCAGCCCTCGGCTTCAGTTAAGGACTTCTGCAGCGAGTCCTGGAGGGCAATAAGGTTACGATTTGAGGCAAAGATGACTGCATCATCAGCGTACAATAGAATGTTCCCCGAGCAAGAGCGTGGAAGGGTGTTAAGGTAAATGGAGAATAGTAAGGGGCCCAGAATGGAGCCCTGGGGAACCCCAGAAAAGATGGGACAGATGTCTGAGTAGGTCCCATTAATTTTTACATGCTGTGAGCGGTCAGACAGATAACTGGTGCACCAGGAGATAGGCCCAGCAGCAAAACCAGAGAGACTAAGGGCATCAAGAAGGAGGGGGTGGGAGACAGTGCCGAAAGCTTTGAGAGGTCAATGAAGACAGCACCAGCCAGAGAACCAGTGTCTAAGGAGGAGTGGAGAAAGTTGGAGAACTCTAGGAGGGCTGTGTTAATACTGTGGCCCGCTCAGAAGCCATGCTGCTCAGGACAAAGGACATTGTAGGTGGAGACCTTGGAGTTAATTATATTTAGTTACGGGAGGTTGGTGAGGCAAAGCCCCCTTCCTGATGGGGGGTGTGGGGGGCATAGACCCCTGCAACAAAATTATTGAAGAAACATTGCAGGTATTGTTCAGTGATGCTGAGTTCTTGATGTTTTTCAGCAAGTTGAAGTCTGCTAGTGTATTGCAGTAACTTGTGCTGTCAGTATGGCCTAGAAGTTAGAGTTACTGCCTCCAAATACTTGTTGTACATGCAGTGGACCTGGGTTCTATTCCAGGAAAGTGTTTTTGTGGTGTCCTGTGTTGCCTGCCACCCTCTGCCCAAGTTGCATCCCCCCACCAAGTTTGAACCTTACATCCACCCACCCCCGAGTTGTGCCCTCCTACATGGCCTTCCCTCCCCCTTGGAGACACATAATTCCCTGGGTTGTGCCACCATAATATGTGTTTCTGTAGCACTAACATGCACTGAGTTTATTTTTCTCTGGTTTGGTTTTCACTTAATTTTCTTTGTGCGATATTGTTTTTCACAGTCTTTGCTGCCTGTGTTTTTACCACATTGTTTTGTCTTTCAATGGGTTGACATGGAACTGAAACTAGGTACATACTGTATATAAATGTAGTAAAAACCCTTATACCTGCAACATTTTATAATATTTCAATGAATGCTTTCAAAATTATACTAAAATAATTAAAATCGAAATGTTGGCAAAATGTTTGGCTACCTATTGCACAGCCCCCTTTAAAGCATGATACTTAAAACTTGGTACACATGTTTCTCTAAATCCTGACACTGTGGAGAAACTTGGATAAGAATGTTCAAAATTAGAAGGAAATACCAGAAAATTAAATTTAGATTAAATGTTTGGCCTCCCACAACTCTCCCCCCTTGATATACAACTCTGAAATTTAGTTCACTTATGAAAACCATTAGTACCTGTATACCTGCCAAATTTGATATCATTTGGATATGTACTTTGGAAACTAGACCAAAAAATGAATTTAAAATTTGACAAAATTCAGAAGAAACATTGGAATTTATTAATTTGGTCATAGATCAGCCTTCTATTGAGCTAGAGATCTGCAATTTGGCATGATTTGATTATTTATTGATAGCAGTTCTAATGGTGTGCCAAATATCATGACATTACAATGCATTGCCTCAAGATGATAGTTGCTCAAAATCTGTCATTTTATTTTTTGTGGGAAATTTCATGTATATCTATATCTGCATATAACTAAGACACATTTGGAGCTAGAAACCTGAAACTGGGTACATATTTAAATGTAGTAATAATCCATTATACTGGCAAAATGTTGTAACATTTGAATAAATGCTTTCAAAATTATAATAAGCTAATATTTAAATTTTGGCAAAATGTTTGGCTACCTATAGCATAGCCACCTTTAAAGCCTAAGACTTAAAAACTGATGCACATACTCATGTTGTAAGTTTCTCTAAATCCTGAAACTGTAGCGAAATTTGGATAGGAAATGTAAAAACTAGATAAAAAAAGAAAATTACATTTTGATTAAATTTTTGGCCTCCCATAAATCAGATTCCTTTCAATCTAGGACTCTGACATTTGACACACTTATGCAGGTCAATGGTACCTGTACATCTGCCACATTTGGTTTGTTTGGATATGTACCTTAAAAAGTAAACCAAAATAACTGAAATTTAAGATTTGGCAAAATTCCACAGAATTTTCATGCAAATTCTGAGAAATTCCACAGACTCAAAATAGTAATTCTGTGGACATTCCACCAGTGCAATTTTGTATTATGCAAAGCTCTAATCTTTGCTAACTGATGTGTCTATGATCCTTGTGCTCACTTGGTGGGTTATTTACCTCAAGCCCTTGACTGCCAAATGTTTAGCACCTGTAATTCCCATCCATTTTGGGCCTAATAAGTCTCTATTTCTGACTGCCTTGGTACCCTGATAGCTGCTACAAACACAAGCTACCAGCATTTATTTTGGAGCTTAATTTTTGTTCATTCTTGCTACTGCCACTATTACCCTAACAGGGGTCTGACTACATACAGTAGCACTTAACTACTACTGTTTTAGGTTCCTATATTTTTGGTTACACTCACCAGATAAAATGAACCTCCCAGTGACAATCCTGCTAATGAGCTCTCTCCTAACAGGACTCTTCATGTTGTCCAAGTTTTGTGCTCACATCCTGGCTATTGACCAAGCTGCTCTCTCTCTCAGTTTTCCATCACCAACAGCCTAACCTTGCACCTGCCCCCAACAGGATGCAGTGAATCTGGCATCAATCTCTCATTACTCCTGGCTGTTATGGAGAAAAGAAAGAGTCACCTCCTGGGTGCTTTCAGAACCTACAAACACAGAAAAGTGTGCACCAGGGTTGGAGTGGCACTGGAAAGTCCAGGCATGCACAAACAGAAAGATTCCAACACTCTCCACCTCACTTGTAGTAAGGACACCACTCATCGATATAAATGTTAAACATGTATTTTATTTGACTAACAAGACCACACCAGACATCCCTCCTGATATGTTTCAGACTAAATGGTCCTTTATCAAAGGCATTTTGAACCTCAACAACGCCTTATGGGTTCCCCCACCTGCCTTACATAGCCCCAATCATATTATAGCCTTACTGTTGCTATTCCTAGCTGGGGATGTTGAAAGCAACCCATGCCCAGTCATCTCCCCCCTTACCCACAGTAAAACCATTTGGACAAGCAGGCCCAGCCTAAAAATAATGCATATCAACATATGCATCCTTCTGTCCAAATTCACAGAATTGGAATCATGGGTTTCCCTTTATAACCCAGATGTCACATACATTACTGAATCATGGCTGAAGTCTAACACCTCAACTGTAACTGGTGCCTCAATGATTACACCCTGATAAGGCAAGACTGACCTGAGTCCAGAAAAGGTGGAGGAGCAAACTTATATTTCAAAGATCCCCTCAGTACCAGTCAGGACTCCAGCAGCTCATCTGGTAGCTCAGTTAGTGAGCAGAGCATCTCTGAAATGTCTATTGGGTCTGCCAAAAAAAATGACATCAGCTGTCACTACAATCCTCCTAAATGTGGTAAAACTGGCTTGACCCACCTGCTGGATGGCATAGGTCATCTCTTCCCCACTAGAGAGATCATTATGCTGGAAAAGATTAGTCTGAAATGTCTTCTCAGCGCTCAAACAGAAAACTGCAAATTGTTAAAACAGCTCAGTCTCTTTCAACTTATTACACCCCCACTGGTCTAAACAGCTGGTCCTCAAACCATTCCCTCCTTCGCTTGACTCCCGAGGCTTATGGGTCATCACACACCTCAGGTGTGTGGAAAAAATCCATAGCACACACTTACCTATCCATTATTATCTCTGTTATCTAAGCCAGATAGAAATCCCGAGTTAGTCCAAAAATATAGGCCTATATCCCTGTTAAATATTGATATCAAAATCTTGGCAAAAATTCTAGTCTAGAGGATTTTGCGGGTTTGTCAGGGCCTGATAGGCCCTGAGCAGATGGGTTTCTTGCCTGATCGGCACTCCCGAGACTATCTGTGAAAACTGACCCACCTTATTTCTGTGCTGAAGGACTCCAAACCCTTGTGGTTCTGGTGTCCCTCAAGACAGAAAAAGCTTTTGATAGGGCTTCCTGTGAGTTTTTATTGAAATTGTTGAGGCATTTTGGTTTTCTGTTAGAGTTTATATTATGGACGAAGCAGTTATACTCCCAAACTTTCACCTGTATCTATTGTAATGGTTTTTTCTCATCCCTATTTTTCCTGAAAAAAGGTACTTGGCAGGGAGTTCCACTATCCCCTTTATTATTTAATTTGTATTTGGAACCTCTTACGTGTACTATTAAGGGACAGCCAAGTATCCATGGGATCCAGATTGCAGGGTGGTCATATGCCATTTTGACATACGTGGATGACATTCTACTGCATTTACACTCCCCAGCAGCATCGTTGCCTGCAGTTTTTGATGCAATCTGGTCCTTTGGTGCTATTTCAGGTTACAAATTGAATGCTGACAAAACTGTTTTTATGCCTCTCAATTCTTATTCTTTTAGATCTGAAGTTTTGAATTGAGTGATTCATGGATATCTAATGTGTTAAACTATCTAGGCATTAAAGTTTGTAGAACTACTCAAGCATTGATCAAATATAACCTTACAGGCTTGTTGTCCACTCTGAAACAATATTTGGCTCATTGGCGTAAACTCCCGTTAATGCTTTGGCCTTGGATTAATATTACTGAAATGAATGTGCTCTGCACATTTTATAACCCCTTACTATGACTGGAGTTTTTTTTTACTGAGAAGTTGTTTTTCTTCCCTGCATACTTTGTTATCTTATTTTTGGGGCAGGCAAATGTCTCCAGAGAGCATATGCAAAACTTGTTCCAGGCAAAGATGGGGGTTGGGGGGCTCTGTCTACCAGATTTTTAACTTTATTATTTAGCAGGGTATGCCTTCCATTTTTTATGGTTGTCACAGGCCTCTGATCTGGTGGCTTTAACTTCTAGCCTGTCAAGTCATAGAAATGTCCCTGGCTAAATTACAATGACTGCACTTAGGCTCGTTTATGTGTTGTACATATTGGCAACTCCCTGTTGTACTACGAGATTCTCCAGTCAGCATATCTGTTAAAGTCTGTGGCCAGTTACACAAATTTTTAGGTACTAGTCCACTGTTAGACTGGTCCCAATCAATCCATCACAATTTAGATTTTCGTATTGGTTCTTTACCAATTGGCAATGCCTTCTTTTCCAGAGTTGAGTTGGGCACCCTTTCCTCTTTAATTCAACATGGTTGCTTCTTATCTTTTAATGCTTTCAAAAGTACTTTTTCTTTAACAGAGAAAGTACCTTTTTGCTTTATGCAATTGTATCATGTTGTTTCTAAAGCTTTGGGTCCTCCACCTTGGTCTTGTCAGACCACAGAAGTATGCGATGAAAATTTGGAAGGATGCAAGCCAGCCTCATATTATTTCTCATCTATATAAGACACTTTGTCTTTATGCTACTGCTAAACTGGACCTTTGGTTTTCTTACTGGGCAGAATGAGCTGTTGCACTCGTACTACACCACACACAGTCAGGGTTGGAGAGAGGGCAGGAGTATAGGGTGCTGTCCAGTGGTAGCCACAGTGCACTCAGTAGCAGGGTGGGGTAGTTGTATTTACATTTGCTTTCTTTTGTTTGCAGCCTGTGTTTTAATTAGTAAATTACTTGCAGCCTAAATTTACTATTTCTTGACTTAAAGCTGTAATTGCTGCCAGTGGATCTGTGGGACCAGGAGAGCTGAGGAGGACATGGGACTCAGACAGCGGAGGACATCACAGGACTTGGAGAGCTGGGCAGGAGCAATCAGGGCACAACAGAGGATGGCAGGAGCTCTGTATGGAGGGAAGTGACCTTTAACTCGTTTATTTTTTTTATTTTCCTGTGTGGGCATAAACGGCCCAAGTAGCAAGGGTCTGTTCTATTATCTGAGAGGGTCTGCTGCTATTACCTGAGAGGGGGTTGATTGTCTCATGAGAGACTGGGGTAAAGAGGCAATCTATAGGATGCAAGCAGTAAGACACCATACTTAAAGGAATGGGGCTTGTTTAAATGCTGTTGCACTCGTACTGTGACATACACAGTCAGGGTTGGAGAGAGGGCGGGAGTACGGGTGCCATCCAGGGCAGCTGTAGTAGTATTGTGCTTGGAAGCAGGGTAGGGTAATTGTATTTACATTTGTTTTCTTTTGTTTGCAGCCTGTATTTTAATTAGTAAATTACTTACAGCCTGAACTTAGTATTTCTTGGCTTAAAGCTGTAATTGTGGCCGGTGGATCTGTGGGACCCAGGGAGTTGAGGAGGATGCAGGACTCAGAGAATGGAGGATGTTGTGGGACTTGCAGAGCAGAGCAGGAGCAATTCGAGCACAGCAGAGGATGGCAGGAGCTCTATACAGAGGGAAGTGACCTATTCTTTGTTTATTTTTTTTATTTTCCTGTGTGGGCATAAACAGACCAAGTAGCAAGGGTCTATGCTATTACCTGAGAGGGTCTGCTGTTATTACCTGAGAGAGGGGTGATTGTCTCATGAGAGACTGGGGGTAGGCGCAAACCCACCCTCCCTCATCCCTCCAACCCCCAAGCTCATCTTGATTTATAGTGTGGATGCTGCCTCTGGATTGGAGGTGAAGAGGAGTCCCCTAACAAGCTCGGGTATCTACATAGAATGGCTTGGACTATAATGTAACAGAAACAAATGAACAAATAAAAAAATAAATATATATATATATATATATATATATATTAATATTTTAATTTTAGGATATGGTACTAGGTTAGGGGGCTTGAAACTAGGTTAGATAATGAGGACATCACATTACAGGGTACCAGGGGACAGGGCAGGCAGGCTTCAAGGGCAGAGGCAGGAGTGGGAATGGGCACTGGGTTGAGGAGAATGAGCAGGAACAGTGCAGGAGAGGATGTAGAAAGGATAATTAGCTGAAATGGATATGGGGCTGCCATCTTCTTAAATATTGCATGGAGGGCAGGGGGTGCTTGGTGTGTAAGCAGTTTAAGCAGCTAAAGGAAGAAATTGCATGGGTGAGGAGGGAGCTGTGCAGAAGTGAGGAAAGGGGTTGGCATTGCCAGCTTGGAACAAGGGACCATAGGAATGCATACTCAAATGGCATGCTCAGAAGGGAGCAGAACGAGGCAGCAAATGAGCCAGAACCACCGTACCCTCACAAGCCACTACAGGAAGGGGTAGAAAGGTGGATGATGGTCAAAAAAAGAGTTAGATGAAGACTTGGGAGGGAACACAACTGAACACTCAGAACAAAGGATCAGGGAAGATCCAAGGCATGGTGACAGAGTAGAGCAATAGGTTCTTTGTGCTGACTAGTATGAATGGGCAGGGGGAAGTAAATGTAAGGAGGAGGAAAAACAGCACGGGGTTAACAGACAGACTATTGGCAAGGTCAGGATGTTGGAGGATACAAGTAGGATAGCAGAGGATAAGGAGGGGCATGGGGGAGGAGACACTGAGGAAGGGTGAGCAAGTAGATGGTGGGTGGAGGTAGAATGATGGTAATGTTGGTGGGAATGGGGAGTTGCGAGAACAGATACGAGGGGGGGCAGTGGTGACAAGAGTGGGCCAACTGGTGCTACGATGTGATTGGGGGTCAGGAGTGAGACAGAATTTAAGAAGGCATTGGGGAGGAAAGGAGGAGTAGGCAGAGCAGGATGGAATGGGGGCATGGGGTACGAGGACTCACATGGGGACTGTGGACATCGTTGGGGAGGTCATCCAGGAGGAGAGCATGATGGAGGAGGATAGTTCACTGGATTGGGAGATGGGGATATAGAAGAGGAAGTGGGGTGCACAGTTTCTGGTAGACAGGAAGGAGGGCAGACATGATATGCCAGTGAGAGAAAGGGGGTAATCCCTTGGGGAAAGCTCAAAGGAGTGAACAGAGACAATGGGGGACAATAGCAGTGCTAGAGGGGTGTGACAGCAGGGAAAAAGGCAGAATAATGGTGAGAAAACTGGGGGGCAGCAGGGATTAGAACAGTAAGTCATCACACTGGGCGACTCAGTAGTGAAAGGTATCAGGTGGGGAGGGGTAAAGGAGCCAGAAAGAGTTCTATTTGGGTGGAATGCATGCCAGGTATGATGACAGGTAGAGTGGGACAACTTGTCGCTAAATGTGTGAGAAGACAGGAGGTGAAGCCCCACATGGTGGTACACTTAGGCACTAATAATCTGGAGGGCAGCAGTGTGGAGGAAGTGCAGGACAGATTCAGGGAGTTGGGCAGGTTGTGCAGCATCGAGGGGCAAACAGTTGCATTCTCAGAGGTCCTACCAGTATCCAGGGCAAGCACAGCCAGGAAACAGGGGATCATAGAATTTAATACATGCCTGACAGAATGGTGTAGAACTATGGGGTTTGGATTGGTGGGGGGTTGGGGGCAACATGGGATAACAGGAACCTGTACTCACCAGATAGGCACCACCTGAGCAGGGAGGGTCTCTGTGTCTTGAAACAGAAACTGGGGGAGTTCATTACAGCCAATTATAATTTAAACTGACTAAGGGGAGGAGGCTTAGCACTGGGCAGCAGTCAGAGCCACAAGGAGAGGGAGGTCATGCACTTCCCCCCCCCCAGACAGTGAAGAGGGGAAGGGGGACCATCAAAAAGAGGAATAGGTAGAAGGGAGGGGAATATTGGGGTAGGCAAGGGATCCTGCTGGAGGGTGGTGTCACTAAACATAAGAAGCTTGGGGAACAAAATACCAAGCTCCAAGCATTAATGGCAGAAGGGGAGGTGGATATAGCTGCCATCATCGAGACATGGGCCAATCAGCACCATGACTGGGACATCATGATACCGCGACACAGACGGTATCATAGGGACAGAACTAAAGGAAAGGGTGGAGGGATTGCTTTATTTGTGAGTTAAGTGAGGATGAGCAGTATGGAGGAGGGTGACGGGGGACAGACCGGAAACACTATGGGTCCAACTGCAGAATAACAAGGGTATAAGGGTCAGACTGGGGTTTGTGTACAGACCACCCTCACAATCAGAAGACATTGACAGAGAACTGGCAGATCAGCTATGGAAATACTGTAGATGGGGTGACACTGTGGTGGTTGGGGATTTCAATCTACCGGGGTGGATTGGAGGACCATGTCTACCACAGGCACTAGGGAACAGGTCATTCTTGATGCCTTCCAGGATGCATTCTTGTCACAAAAGGTGGAGGAACTGACAAGAGAGGGGAACATTTTGGATCTTGTGATGACCGATGGCATCCACATGCAGGATACAGGGACTAAGGATCCCCCCCTCAGCAGGTAGTGACCACCGAACAGTGTGGTTCTCCCTGGATATGACTAGGGAAGGGACATCTACAAAAAACAAAAGAGTGGACTTCAAGAAGGCTGACTTCGGCAGGATGGCCGACATCCTCGGGGAGCATTTAACTAGCATTGACCCAGACATGGATACCATCCAGAAATGGGTCATCCTGAAGGAAGGTCTGTTAGTGGTCACAGATACCTGCACACAGAAACACAGAAAGAAGGCAGGGGCCAAGAAGCCAAGTTGGTGATCAAAGCAGGTGCAGATAAGAGTGAGGGAAAAAAAGGCTGCCTTCAGAAGATGGAAGGGGTCCAAAAGAGAGGAGGACAGGGAGGAGTGCGCAATGAAAACCTGGGAGGTGAGCAGGGTTGAGAGAGCAGCCAAGGCTTCAAAGGAGCTAAGGCTTACACAGGGGATTAAGGAGGGGGACAAGGCCTTCTTCAAGTACATAAGGGAAAAGAGAAGCTGCAGGGAGCAAATCACCAGGATCAGGAAGGATGGAGGTTGGTAAAGAAGGGGGATGAACAGGCAGAGATGCTCAATGAGTATTTCTGTTCAGTTTTTACCAGGGAGAGAGATGTGCCATTACCACATGGACAGCAGAAAGCTAGAGAGGGAGGAGATAGTATAACGGATGGGAAGATCCATGTGAGCAGAGTGCTTGAGGGTCTTAAGTCATTGAATATGGACAAGGCTCCAGAGCCAGATGGGCTGCACCCTAGAATCCTGAGGGAGTTGGCTGAGGTCCTAGCAGCACCACTGGCAGACTTGTTCAATACCTCCCTGCAGATGGGGTGCATGCCTCAGGACTGGAGGATGGCACTTGTGGTACCCCTGCATAAGAGCAGTCCCAAAGATGAGCCTGGTAATTATAGACCAGTCAGTCTGATATCCATTGTGGGTAAGCTCATGGAGACTATCCTAAAGGAAAGTTTAGTGACCTTCTCGGAGGTGAACGGTCTTATGGATGACAAACAGCATGGGTTCATCGCCAGGAGATCATGTTAAACAAACCTGATTCAGTTTTTTGACTGGGTGACAAAAGCACTAGATAGCGGTCGGGTTGTTGATGTCCTGTATCTGGATTTCAGCAAGGTCTTTGACTTGGTGCCGCATGGCAGACTAACTAATATACTGAGGAACCTGGGAGCAGGGGAGAAACTGGTTAAGTGGGTTGGTAATTGGTTGAGGGATAGACAACAGAGGGTGATTGTAGGGGGAACTCTCAACTCCCAGGGCAGTCACCAGTGGGGTCCCACAGGGTTCGGTGCTGGGGCTGGTGCTGTTTAACATCTTCATAGCCAATATAGCAGTTGGAAATAAGAGAAGAATTAGTCTATTCACTGATGACACCAAGACAGGTGCAGTGGTGGATGGGGTAAAGGGAGGAAAGGACATCCAGGAAGACTTGGGAAGGCTTGAGCAGTGGTCAAACACTTGGCAGCTGGGTTTCAATGATAAGAAGTACAAGGTCATGCACTTCAGAGCCAGGAATCCAGGGTACAGTTACCATCTAGGAGGGGTACAACTGTCTGTCTCTGAGGAGGAAATGGATTTGGGGCTAATGGTCACAAGGAATATAAACCACTCATCTCAATGTAGGAAAACAGCAGCAAAAGCCAATAGGATGCTGAGGTGCATTGCTAAAGGAATTTCCTCTAGGAGGGAGGAGGTCATTCTACCACTGTACAGATCACTGGTGAGGCTGCACTTGGAGTACTGTGGACAGTTTTGGAGCCCATACTTAAAGAAGGACATCAGGTTATTGGAGGGGGTCCAGCGGAGGGAGACTAAAATGATCAGAGGTATGGAGGGGAAAACATTATGAGGAAAGGTTGAGGGACTTCAACATGTACTCATTAGTGGAGAGAAGGGAAAGGGGTAATATGATTGAAACCTTTAAGTACTTAAAGAGCATCAACAGGGTTAGTACAGAGGGCATGTTTCGATTAAGGGGAGAGGGAATCACTAGGGGGCACAGCCTGAAATTGGTGGGGGGTGGTTTCAGGAGAGAGATGAGGAGACATTGCTTCATGGAAAGGGTAGTAGGAGGGTGGAATGCACTTCCTGAAGAAGTGGTATCTCTTAAAACAGTACAGAGATTTAAAAGGGGGTGGGATAGCGTCAAGAACAAGATACTAGTCGGTGGGAAGTTGAGGGGAGAAGAGAAGGCAGCATGGGTTGGGGGTGGCAGCAAGAGGAGTCTAACCTGTGTGCTGCACAATTGAGCAGATGTGACAGACCAATTGACCTCTATCTCCTGCCATTTTCTTATGTTCATATGTATGTAACACTTTGTGGAATTGGAGAATCAGGCATCAAGATTGACTGTGTGGTGAGCTTTGCATCGATTTATTAAATTTGATGGTCTCAAACTTACTCAATATAAGTGTCTCTGTAATATGTAGCACACCCCCTGATAGGTTGGCTAAATTTTGGTTGGTTGGTTCAAGCACATATTTGGGGATTGTGGAAAAAAAATTTTTTGGACAGACATACAGTCTCATTTAAATCACTTGTTAGGCCTTCATGAGGCTTTTACCCCCATATTTGTTTAATTGGCTTGGAATGGCTGGTTGGCAGTAGCATTTTCACATGGCACTGATCATGGTCATTGATAAATGGATTATTGCATGGCATAGGCTTGATGAATCTCCTCCCACATATAAGGAATGGTTGGTGGCTAATGTTTGATGCACTGCGTATGGAACATACTATTTCTAGTATTCGACATTCTGAGAAGACCTATTGCTCTCGTTGGCAGACTCTTCCATACCTGCTTACAGTTGCAGTAAAATTTGGCTGGCTTAAGGGTAGCCCACCACCATTGTTTCCTCTTTTTTTTCTTTGGTCTGGCATACATATAGTTCTAGGATGTTTCTTTCCTTTTGTCTTTCTCCTTTTTCCCTTAGTATTTTTAGCACCTGGCTTCCTAGCTCTAGGTTAATCTAGTGTTTGCTAATTGTATATTGTTTATTGCTGATCATTAGTTATTGTTTATTATATGGTACAGTTTTTTTGGGGTGGGGTTGTAGTGTTTATAGTTTTTCTATTATTCTAAACCCAACTAGGCTCTTGAATGTGTTTGTTATCTCTAGATACAGGATTATGGTTTACATATGTCATTCCAAATATATGAAGGTTATTTCCTTTGGGCATGTGCTTATATTCTTTATCTCCTTATAAATATGATATAGTACAAGGATGGCCTGGTTAAGCTTCTTTTCTTTGAATTTTGCTTGTTTGTTATGCTTTTGGCTTTTCTTATTGTTGGTGTTGTTAGATTTATAAATTTGTTAATAAAGTTAACTTAATTAAAAAAAAACACTAAAGTAAGGACACCCTTCCTTGTATGAGTGACCATACTCTATAAAAGACTGTGTATGATTGTTCATACACTCCAAGGATATGTTTTTACTGTCTTGGTTTCCATGGTAACGAGACCTCTCGAGCTGTGCTCTCGAGGTCTCCAGTTACCATGGAAACCTCTCAAGTGAAAACTATCCTTGTTGTGTATGATTGATCATACACTATCCTCTTGATCATACACTATCCTCTATATTATATCTGACTATGGAAATTGTTTTTGTAATGTTATATGTTTTGCACTGTGCTGCTCATAGATGCTGTGCAATATGATTTCTCACATTAAGATCACTTTACACCCAATTCCCAGTTCTGTTACTTTTGTATCACTTAATTTGTATTGTAATTACTTACTTTACTTTATATTTATTGTACCTGTTTTCTCCATGCCTTGTATGTGCCATCTTTATGGCCTGGGTCTTACCTGAAAACGGTCCCTGGAATCAGTGTGCCTATATATATATATATATATATATACACATATATACACACACAGACACACACATGCATATGTGTATATGTGTTTATCCATATCTATATAACTTACATACATACATACATAAATAAAGGTGCTTAAATAGACAGGGAACATTTGCATAGAGGGTGCAGTTTCATTGCATAAACACTTTGTGGTTCATTCAGTGCAGGAACAATCTGAGATGGTAAAATTCTCTGTCTGCTTTTGAATAGCTATGCAAGATAAAATACATTTTTCAGAACTAATTTTTAACATCCTTGGCTGGATTTTCAGAAAAATATAATAATTTCCCCACTATACACTATTAGAATAAAGACTAAGTTGTTTGATGTTGCCCAGGATAAGGATATGTTAGATTTGCACAATTCAAAGGCTGCCCCATGGCTAGCACTTAATAAAATTAATCATGCATTAGAGGATTATTTGTGGTTTCCAGTTTCTCTGGATCAGTGCAGGACACTTACACAAATTAGATTCAAACTGTTCCCCATTAAGACTCTTAATTTTTTGTATAATGACAAAAACACTTTCAGGGAATAACATGCTTTTGCATGAATGGCTTTGAGGACTAGAATCTTAAACATATCTTACTCCAGTGTCCTGTTTATAATAAATGGAGAATCATACAGCTGAACAAAATTCTGAAAATCTATGCTTCTAATCTTCACAATAGCATGCTTATACTTTTTCACTCAATGGACCAGAAAGCCGCCATTGACTTGGTCAATGTTTTCAAGGGATTTATAAAGCATCAAAAAACCTTAACCAGTGTAGGATGATACTCATTATGCAAGCAATAATACCCAACAGGGTGGGCAGTATTGGGCAATACTGGACCACCCAAGGGCAAAAAGAGGCCAACTTTACAGGCTGAGGGCCTTATAGCCCCTGGAAGGTCCGAGATTGCCCATACTGCCCACTCTGGAGGTTAATATTAAGCTTAGAAAACACGCTGTCCTGAATTGTTTTTTTTTAATAATGTAATTTCAGAAGGAAAAAGAATATAAAATATTAATAAAAATAAATAGTAAGAGCATTTCCTGTAAAACAGTTCCTGTATTGGTTGACTTGCCAGCAGAAGGTGCTGTTGCTTATCACACACTTTTTTTTTTTTTTTTACTTTGGAATGTCACACTTTCCTAATTGATTACATTGTGGTGTTACTATTTTGCACTTGTTCTGTTTCTGTCCCCCCCCCCCATGAGAAATCTAGAGTGAGGGGGTAAAAGCTGCTGAATGGGGCTAGCGTTCTGGCTTTTTTTAACACTAAAAAAAAGTTTGTTGTTGGGAAAATATTAGCAGGGAGCAATTGGGTAAGGGCTGCAGTGACAATGGCGCCATGTGCCTTTCAAGCCAGGTGGGATTACATAGACAGCAGTAGGGAGAGGGAAAAATAAGTACTTTGTTTTTTCAGGGAAATATGTCTTGTTTTGCTTGCCATTTACCTTGTGGGGCTGACTAACATAGCAGAGTGCAGCAGAGCGGAACAAAAAAAAAGACTATTTTTTTTTTGTGGTGGGTGTTGTGAGAGGAGCAGTCTTAGGGGGGGGAAGCAGTTAGTGGTTTCAGCTCCCCCCCCACATACTCCCCCGTCAGGTTGTAGTCAGCAGTAAAACTATGCTGGACCTTCACTGTTGGCACTCATTTGCAGTTTTGTGTGACAGCCAATCATTAGTCATGAGAAGGGGTGGCAACCAAAATGTTTTGTGAGGTTCAGGAAGTGGAGAAAGAGTAATTTCAGTCAGAAACTGAACTGCTCAGTTGATTGTGTCAAGTGGGGCTGGGTGGAGGGTCCCTCTCTTAATGAGCAGAAAATAATGGTGGCAGATCAACATTTAAAATTCAGGGTGCCCTATGATACCCTGAATAACAGGGCACCCTTAACTGGCACCTGTTTTCCACTGGGCGTCTATCGAAAGTTAATGTATCCCCCCCGCTGAGACTCTTAGCCTGACAGAGAGCTCCTAAAATCTAGCCCATTTTCTAAATCTGAAATTAAGGTGGCTGTATTTTAAGCCATATAGTTTCAGCATCCGTGTAAAAATAGGATTTTTCTGTATAAGTGGAACATATCCTGTGACAGCCCAAGCCATGCTTAACCAATTTACTTGTAAGACATAGAGTCTGCATTTAATACCATCACCTTGGCTCACCATAAATGAATTGATTACAGTTACCCATCTTTTAATCTCATGGATGTGATCACCTGGTGATAGTTTCACTTTTTGAATTGCACAATTCAGGGTATTGTTTCCTGTATGAGCTTGTCTCTTCAGAATTTTAGGTTTTAGCCTGGGCATTTGAATTTGCTGTCCATAATGTATTTTTATCTTTTTGTAGTGACATAATATGTTGCACAAATAAAAACTAATTAGTGCTGGGAAAAGTTATTTAAGCAATAAGGTATGACCAGAGGTTAGATTAACAGTCTGTTAATCACCCCTTGTATGTATTATGCATTTAGGCGTATTAAGTGCTATTGTCACAAAGGTGACTGATCGTTAATCTAACTCTGGTCATACTTTATTGCTATTATTTCAAGTTCATGTGGTATTGAATTCATTGACATTTATTTTTTATGTTTAATTTACAAATCTATGTTGGTTCAATGCAAAATAGTGCTTCCATGGATAACATTGACATAAGAGCAAATTGCTAATTCAGAACGGGCGGTGGCAGTACATCATTTACTGGTGGTCTTTTTTAGAGTAACAGTTTTCTTTTTTCTGTGTTAATAAGTGTGGATGTTCATCAAAAGCATTCACTATTTTTTTTAAATGGCACATTTGTTTTACAGGGAACCACCTGTTTTCATAATGATTTTGCACCAGTGTTCTGAAAATTGTGGTCTGCTTATGTACAGTGAAAAAATGGAGAATGGATAGCGATAACATCTTATCAGTGACGTTTCTTGTTAGTCTATTTTTGTTTTTTCTTAGCAAGTTGTGTCATTATACCCTCATTTTTATGCATTTTTTAAGTGGAAATATACTTTTTTTAGGAGCTTTCTAACATGAGCATGAGCAGTAGTGCTTTCACTGGTGTATGTGTCTCTGGCACCCTCACTCGAAGACTTTTTAGTTAAATGTGGTGCTCACTTGAAATCATTGCTGGGTGTGTACTGTATCCACTATTAAGTTTACATTTGGATAAAGGGTGTGTTTTTTCATCGGGTTACTTCATCACTGCAATTAAACCACAACTCTCACACGGCTATCTGTTAACCACGAAATGTGCAGCACATTTAAAAGTGCTCTTGGCAGCTTCATGCAGCGTGTGGAGGTATTCTCTTTTTTTTCCCTAAGATGTGTCATTGATTTGTGGCTCACTGTTTTGTTTAACTCACTTTTTGGGGGGCTAAATTGCTAAGAATACACTATGATGTGACAGTTTCTAATGCGGTATTAATGGACACTATGGCAATATGGTATGCCACACCTCGTCACAGTGATTGTGTTTAGGTTTGTTTAACATGCTGTTGTTTTTGGTTTTTAAACTGCTGTTCATAGTTTACATGTTACATTTGTGGGCAGACATTATGATGAGCTTGGATAACGTGTACAGACAGCCATTTAAGAAATTTTATTTTAAACAAGTGCCTGGGACTTTTCTGATAATAATATGAAAACCTACACTGAGTGATCAGGCTGTACATGGTAGGTTAATGTGGGTTAATGTTTACCTCTTGGAATTGTGGTAGCAAACTAGAATGGTTGCTATTTCTTTACCTTATAATAATTTTGATTTGTGGTTCTCACAACTGCTGTCTTGCCTTTGAAAAAGCAAGAAAAATGGCCCCAAATGTGGTAAAACAAAAACAGCAATTCTTTGATGTCTGCCTGGCTGAGAAAGTTCTGAACTACCCTGTTTCATATAATGTGCCATGCATGCAACCCTGTCAAAATCACCATCATCTATTATTTTAATCACATTTCACCCATTATCACTAGCTCTAAAGCCAACTTTTAGGGGAAAATGGGTGCAGCCAAGTGTCAGTTTTCTCCTGCAGTTTGACTAAGATGCATGCCATAGTGTGTGCTATGGTATGATAGTCAAGGATAAAGCTGTTTGCCAGTGAGCTTCAAGGCTGGGGTGGATTCAGTTCCCAAACATGGTACATGGTGCTACAGGAAAACTTGGCATTTGTGGCCAATGGGCCATTATGCAAATGAAAGCTATAATAAAAGAAAACCAATTGTTCTACTTATTAGTGGTTAAATGAGTAAGCATTAAGCCACAATGAAGGTGGCATCTAAAGGGGAATTAATGTATGGTTGGGAGGGTTGTGGCACAAGGCCGAAGGCCAAGTGCCTACAATGGCCCAACCATGCATTAATTCCCAAATAGTAGATGCCACCACCGGAGTGGTTTAATGCTCTTGTAACATGGTTTTGCTGAAGTTATGGTTGCTATAAGTCTTCTTTTGATTATGTGAACAAAATAATAGACAGAGATTTATTTCTCTTTTCATATCTTTACTGCACTTTCTGCAAGTTACTGACACTTACCTTTATATGCTGATTTAGTAAAAACAATAGGAATGTAATTGAGCTGCAACTGTTTTAAAACATTTTGACAAGCTGTAGGAATCTCCATGGCAATTATTTTTATAGCCTGTGTAGGAGGTCCACGATGTGCTCATCTATCCGTTCGGCTATCTGCCACCACTGTAACTATTTAGCATATTGGCTGACCTTTGATTTTTGTGCAGCAACTTGGTCTGATGTCCTTCATTGCGACATTTCCTACGTTCCTTTCGGTCGTCTTTGGTATCATTGGTGAACAATTCTCTGCTGAGTTTGCAGTACTTCGCCTCTTACAGCTCGCATTACTACTGCACTAATGGACATTTACCATGGCATGCACTGTAAAGGACTTGACATTAAATGGAGAACACATTTCTGGATGTGGTGAGTGTAGTGGTCCCTTGTGCTCCGGAACTGGCTCTCTGCTAGTTCCAGTTTTGTACTGTGTGTCACTGCTCCTTATGGATGTGGATCCGTTTACATTTTCTGTGTCTCCTTATTTCTCTGCTTTGCACGAGTACCATGATCATTGAATGACCTCTCTGTCAGGTATTTTCTTTTGCTCCTACATGTTTCATTTCATGGAGATATTCAGGGGCATTTTATAAAGACAGGCACTATTTGCTCAGTGTAAACTACTGTTTAATGCAGCACTGCTTTTTTCACTGTGTGGAATAGCATGGTACTTCACTTTGGGGATGGCATTATTGCAAAATTAATGCCATCTCCAAAGTATGCCATGTGATGCTTTTCATCCAATCAGTGCTCTAACTTTACTTTTCTACATCTTCGCCATGTTACAAATTGCTTTAACTGCTGAGTGTGACAAAGCATGTGACAGGCAACCTGCAAAAGTATCCCATAGCTGAATCCAAGCCTGGTTCAATAAACATGTACACAAAGGAACTTTTAATTTGGAATGTCTTTGCCATCAGCTTCCTGAAGCCAGGATTTTTCATAAGAGAATGGCTAGAGATCAACTGCAAGCATTTCTGCTGTGGCAGCATTGTGTTCCCTTGGCACTGTGTGACTATGGGGCAATGCTGTAAAACATGTTCATAACTGCACTATTATTAACTGATAAAATACCTTTTTCTGATCATAAATGTTTTTACTTTTTCACTAGAGGTGAGTGACTGAGCAGCCACCATCACCCAAAGGAGAATCCTCTTGTGATGGTAAAATGATTGTTCCATCAATTTCCCCAAAGTACCATTAGCACTATTAGTGCCTCCTTTATCTAGTTCCCCATCTGCTTGTTCCTTTTCCTCCCCTACCTGAGAATATGTGATGGTGAATAAGTAAAACGTTTCTGGTACCGTGTCAGGATTGTTTTGGTGTTTTGCTCTGATTAACAGATGTTTTTGTTTAAGGTTGGTGTGCTGCAGGGGTGTAGCCAGACAATATACAAATGTACACCAGGACCATGTTGCATTTGTTGCCTCATTTGGCACAATCAATGCAACTTTTGCATCTCATGACAATGGTTGTTGCCATGCATGGGTAAATACAAATGCCATGCATTGCTCCCTAAGACACCCACATACCAGCCCAGAGCTATAAAGTTGTATTGTCCTTGGGATGCAAAGACAGTATTAGTCACCAGTAATTCTAGTTTCAACTCCTATGAATAAAATTACAGAAAGGTTTACCTTTTTCTTTGTTAGTTTTCATGGAAAAAGGAAGCAGTTCAGAGCCTATTTGTTACCCACTCATACCTCTCAAGTGTCCCTGATTTTCAGGGACATCCCTGATTTTGCCTCAAAATTTTACTCTGTCCCTCATACAATTTGTGTTTTTGTGGCTAAACAGTGGGGACTGTAAGCATAAAACAATGTCAGCCATTAAAGTTACAGACATGTTCTTCTTTAGAAAATGCATTTTGCACTAAGCCCCATATCCTACCAGCTTTCTGGCTGGATATCTCTAATTTTGAAGATGTGTCCCCAATTTTGGTCCTTTGTCCCTGATTTTTTAAGCCTTGTCCCTGATTTATGAGGCAGGAGGTTGAGAGGCATGTACCCCCTTTAAATAAAATTGCACACCATGGAGTACTTGGAGTATGCCTGGCTACACCCATGGTGTGCTGCCCATCAGTGTAAAGATGCAATTCATTTTTCCCAAGACTTACTGTATATGCCATCATGACACAAAATGAAGTTCTTAATCTTCCACTTCGTGGCAAAGACTATACAAAAAGTATAGTTTTTTTTTTTTTCACTGTAAAGACTATACAAAGAATACTGGACATACTGTGTCTCTTCCTAGCAATTGTATCTGTTTTCATGCCATAGTTTTGACCAAATATGCTTTTAAAAATGAGATCTAGTGCTGTAACTTACAATATGTATTAGAGAAAGATACAGTATATCACTTCTCAAACTCTGAAAACAGGAAAGCTAGCATATACTGAATACTTGCACTCTGACCAGCTTCTCAGTGAGGTCAGTGTTAGTACTTAGGTGCTGTTTTGCTTATGGCAATAATGCTGTACAGGAAAGGGTGTCAACTGTTGCTAGAAATAATCATTTCCAGTCTACATCTAGACTATCTGTCCTCAGATAAACTTAAACCTCTTCTCACCATGTATCCCTTGAGAAAAAGGAAGAACAGGTCAGATAATGAATGAAACTGACGCACAGGATGTTGCTTTGTAATTGTAATCAGAGGTTATGTGAACTTTCAGGTACAGCAATAGCAGTGCTACAGTGCATTTAGCCCCAATCAATTTCCAACTGACATCTGCTGTACAGTCGAATAATGCACATGCAATAAAATATTGTAGTCTCACCTCTACATGATCTGTTTAAACATGATGTTTTTAATCATGGACCAATGAGATGGTACTGCTACAGACAAAATACAGTTACATAAAGTCTGCAAAAAGAAAGTGCACAATCAAAACTGTGTGTATAGTTCACACACTACTTTACATGGGTTCAACATCACGTCAGCCTTTCATTTTAGAAGACATGGCCTTTGCCTTTCTGTTTAAAATTATATTTTATTGAGTTTTCAATTAATTGCATTCTAAATTTTAAATAGACCAAACATATCATGTTTACATACAGTAGTAATACAAGACCCTGCAGTCACACAAAACACATACAATCATTGTAGAATGCTCCCCAACCAGAAGAACAATCAAAATGATGAACAATTTTTGTGCTTCTACAACACTGATCCTCCACTCTTTTATAGGAAGTAGAAAACAAGCATTTGTCAATGCCAAATGTTTACGTGTATGGTGTATGTGGCTGGCATGTATAGTAAGATGAGTAATTTGTGGTGCATCCTAACTTTCTACTAATTGTAGATCTGTGTCTGTGCTATAATTTAAAACTGTGAGACTAACCTACTTGTCCAGATGCAGTACATGGGCCCATCATGCCTCAACATGCATGTCAACCCCTTTGAGGGAAGGCTCCCCAGCCCACCACAAGGTGTCATATGTGCACCAGAACACTGTTCTGTTCTTCCTCAGACTGGGACCAGTGTTGTGCACTGCAACACCTTTCCTCTAGCCTAAGCCCATTCAGTTGGCTTACTGAACTTGCAACTGAACTTAGGATGCTGGCACAGGCAGGCAGTGTAGTCCCCGCTGGGCCAACAGCAGTCCCTGCAAAAAACATTACTTTATAAATTTAATTTTTTTGTAACAGTTTTGACCCCAAAATTTCAACATAGTTTTTTTTTTTTTTATGACCACCCCTTCTAAACATGAAAGGTGTCATTTATAAAACACTAGAAAATAAGTCACTTTGTTCTAAAAGTGTGAAACCACATTTTAGCCCAGATTTAAGAAATGACAGCTTTTGGGTTCATGAGGTGATGTGAAAAAATGGCCATGTTGAAAATTTGGGGTCACAATGTTGAAAATAATGAAAGATATGAGCAAGCTTTGAAAAATGTTAATGTAGCTTCATAACGTTGTTTTTTATATATTGACCCTAAATTTTCAACATAGCCTTCTTCTGACTCCTGTTCATGAACAATTAGGTGAAATTATTAAACTCTAGGCTAAAGGGAGATTTTGCAGAGTGACTGCAAAATCATCCTTCAGCCCTGAGTTGAAGAATTTCACCTAAAGTGTTCATGAGCTGGGATCCAAAAAATGCCATGTTGAAAATTTTGGGGGAAAATATAAAAAAAATTACCAAGCTATGAGTACAGGTTCAAAATGCATTGAAATACATTGACTGCATGCCTGATTTCTTCAGTTTCCTGTCTGGCATTGAAAACTGAAGATGTGTCTCTGGGCTAGAGAGAATTATGGCATTGAGCCCCTTGTAAGTAAGAAAGGGGTGGGGAAATGCTGAGTCAGATGGTTGGGTGGGCGGAGGGTAACAGCAGCAGTGGCAACAGACATTGATGGATCATTTTCTGTTTTATAGGAATTTAAACACATTTAAAATGATTACAAGGGATGGTTTTCTTTGTTTGTGGTACTAACCCAGTGTTGGCGACATGCTTGGTGTCTCTGGGGCTGGGGTCCACAGTGTGGCACAATGGAAATGGGTCAGGTGGAGGCTACTGGCCATTGTCAGCACTGGGGATTGGGCACCCCAGTGTCAGAAAATACTGAGGGGGTTGTTCCTATAGCAACCTCACATGAATGTGTGAGCACACCAAGGAAACTAAGGAATGGCATGATAAGGCTTGCGATTGATGAGACATCAAACAGAAGGCCTGGTGTTTGGAAGAAGACATGTTATTTGTGTGTGTGTCCAGGACCAGGGTGCTTGTGTTTAATGCCTGACAACAATGCCATGAGCTGTTCTCTTTCTCTTGCTACACTCTGTGTTGTTGGCGGGGGCAGAATCTGGGTGCAGGATAGTCACCAGCAATCTTGGTGTCAGTGCCTCTTCTCCCTTGCCATTACTGTGCAGCAACACCTTGCTCTTCTTGTCCCTCTACCTCTCTCTCTGTCTCTCGGGGGCACACACACACACACTCGTTCAATGGCAAACGGGGCATGGGACAAATTCTGCACTCCCGCTCACTGACTCAGGAGTTTACGTGGCTGCTGCTCAACTTTCCGTCACCTGCAGATAATCAGATCTGGCAGCAGATCTCCAGAGTCACTCCATGAAACTGTGAATTAAATAGGGTATTTAATCCATGGGCATGCAGAGCGACTGCATCAGTACGGTTGTGCATTTTTGCCAACCTATGTTATAAGTCATTTTAAATGGCCTTTTACCCCACTATTCAGGAAGCATCTTTTCAGTTATCGTTTTGAATTTCTTGTGGTTTGATTTCATCCTGATCCAGTACTGGGTTTTAGAAGTGTAGTAAAACAACAAAAGCAAAAAGAAAAGCTGAATACAGCTAAATTAACACCATGAAAGTGCTTTATGAATAGCGGGCAACCATTTGTTAAATGTTAAATGATTAATTAGTGCTAATGTTTCATAACTGTAGGCCTTTGTATTCTAAACTTATTATAAAACCGACACTCACAGTAGCCCCAGCTGAGAAATGGGTGCCTCACAAAAGTGAGGCTTTTGACTCCTGAGGTGGTAGTGAACAGAGCATGTAACATTTATGCACCACCTGCTGACTAATTATGGAGCTGCATTTGAACTTGTCAGTACTATTGACTGGAGCCAAGGGTGCAGACATGGTGGCTTCCATAATCATAATTGCAACAAGGGGATCCACAGGGCAAGAATGGAGTATAAAAATGGTTAAAAACAATAACAGGCACTCCAAACATTCAAGCAGAAATGCATTCCAGTAGAGATTAAAGCAGGTCATAATTAGTCATGGCTCAGCCATTTTATAATGTTAGGGCTGATAAGAGAGTTTATTTGTATGAAGGCTTCTATGCGTTGAGATGGTTCTTTCTGTTTTTGTGTTTCCTGTTATTTTGTTTTTTGTATTTTATAGTTTGATATGTGTTTTTTTGTTGTTTGAATTGAAAATGCTACATGTGATGTAATAAGGAAATTAGTTTTAATGCATGGTCCATTTAAGCAATAATGCATGACATGGTGTGTGTTGTGCTGATCCATGTCTCGGATGGTGGGGTACAAGACCACTGGCTGAGTGCACCCAGTGCTCAAGAAGTGACTCTATCCCACATATAACACACCCTGGAGTGTATCGTTGCTATTATGCAATGGTTTGATTTTGAAGAAAAAATGAAACAAAAAAGATTAAAACATTATTTTTAAAAACATTTTCATTTGATTTTTAGAGGGTTCGGTATACAGTACATGTAAAAAAGTTCAGTTTTACTATTATGGACAGTGAGTGGTGCTGCTGAATAGTGTTGTACTGTTTCATTACTCCCCCCACCCACACTCTTGAGTAGCCATCCAGGCTCATACAGGAATCTGCTCATCTTTATAGAGGGAACAGTAGAGAATGAAAAGTCATGCAGAAAAACACTTTAGAATTCAGTGGATTCAAAACAGGGCTTGGCAAAATTAGAAATTCAAATTTTGTAGGATTTTCGAGAAATTATGTGAAATTTTGCATCTTTCTTCAGAATTTTCCAAAATTATTTAGTTGATAACTCCTCCATAGTATAGTGAGAGGTCTACAATGTGACATGCTTATTGTTGGGATGCAGCTCTAAACAGATGCCAAGCATCAGGTCATTTGCGTAAGGGATAGGGAAGTTATAAGGGTTTGAATGCTTGCAATTTATTATTCATGTGGCAATGTCTGAAAACATTTCTATGCTTACATTACAACTGAGACACTTTTGAAGCTAGATAATTGAAAATTGATATGCATATTTCCTTGGAAGGGCCATAGAAACTGTTAAATAGAGAGCTAATGGGTTATGTAAATTGTAAGTTACAGGAGTTTAAAATGTCACAGTTTAATTATTTGTTAAATTGTGTTAACATTTTCAAAATATTTGGATGTTTATAGCTCCACTGCTGCAACTGCAGATATACCAGCTATACACTCAAGATTTGCCATGAATACCAAAGTAAATATTTCCTTGAATTTAATTAAGCTGGATAAATGTGGTTTAGTAGGTCAAATGTTATTGTGGATACTTTAGAAATGACTAATTGTCAACATTTGCTCAAAAATTCATGGATGCATAATAGGTAATGCCACTAGAATTCCATTTGTGAATATTAACTTTCATAAAGCAGTTATCACCACTGAATTACCTTACCTGCAATAGCATCATGGCCTTGCAGTACCCCTCCAACCTTCCTGCAACAGTTATGCCCAGCATCATGCTCCATCAAGAATGACTAAAGATATCCAGATACCTCTGTCACAATGGCTTAAGTTGCCATTAGGTGTAAGGCTATGGAGATTCCATAAATGCTGCCTTATTGCCACTTTACCCAGCCTTTACCTTCTTTTTCAATGGCAACTCAAGTGTATGACTGGGCAAAATGTATTGACATGGCTTCTACGAAAGTGTCACAACATTCCACAATTTCACAAAAGCTCATGGATTTCAACTTTATTAACTGATATTATTTTGGAATATTTGGCTGCTTATAACTTGACCAGCCTTTAAGTAGTAGATTAGAGAGTAGATACACACACACACACAGCCCTTTTCTTTTCCACAGTGGTTTCTCTCCCAGCCAGCAGCTCATTTTTCAGGGATATATCTCTTCACAGAGATACTGTATACCCGATCAGCCTGAACCCAGCCATCATTCAGTTGGCTACCAGCTTTTTCTCCATCATTTGTTTCCCTCCCATCTCCCCTGGTGTGGGCAGTTTCTCTGTCAGCCTTGCAGAGCCACAGTTTGTCCTGCAGCAGGAGACAGCTCTCTGACCAGGTTACAGGGTCACTGCATTGGTGAAACCAACTGCCAACCTTCCCTAACTGAGATGCACTGTTGAGTGACAGCTGTGTCAACCATGGCCTTCCACCCACTGTGACTTTCCAGGTTCGCTACCAAACCTGAGTCATCAGCATGGCAGCCTGATGCTCTAGTGACAGGCCATGGGAATAGCCATAAAGCCTAATATTTAGGGTCAAGGAACTTAACAAAACTGGTGATATTCCATTTCCAAGTTTTAAAATTATGGGACTTCAAATTTAACAGTTTACATAATTTGCAAAATAAAATGTTTTTTTCTTGCCTACTCCACCTGGTGTGCCCACTTTGGCCCTCACAGTTCCCCCAACCATGTCACCTGCCATTTCTGGGACTTACCTGGGTGCCACTGTGTCCTCCACAGATTGCACCCTGTGGTGGGTCCATTGGGGGGGGACCACCTGATCCTCCTCCAGTGCCATGCTGAGTTCAGTAGTCATTTGCAAAGTAGGTGGTGCAGCGTCTACCAGGCTCTGCAGTGTGGCATCCTACTGCCAGTTGTCTTTTCCTGTTGTTCTGATGCTCCATCCCAAAAATGCTCCATGGAGATGAAGGCCATATGTGTGCACATTGGAAGATGTGCTGACATCTTCCATTAGGAAATGTCCCCCATCCTGAACTGGTGCTCCAACTTGCACTGCCACTCATGGTCACCTAGGTGGTGGTGTTGTTTTGGAGCAGTTTGCTCTCCCTCCCCAGAGGAGGAGCGTGTCTCCTGGGATGTTCAACCCTTCTCCCCCAGGGCAAGCCCCTGAGCTACCCAAGTTTATCACTGAACTCAGGCTGCTGGTGTGGCGGCAGGTGAGGCATGAATGCCTCTGCCCTCTGAGCCACTTGGCTGGCTGTGAAAATTGTTTTAAGAATGCATGAAGTTTGGAAGCTCATACCTCAGTCACCTTTAATGAATGAGATCTGAAAGTTGTAAGACCTCAGTATGGGCCATTGTAAAGTCAGCATACAAAATTCAGTGAAATTTGGACAAGTTCTTTTTAAACTAGACTGAAATAACTGAAATCACACAAATTTTCGTAGCCATTTCTTTCTCTTTTTTTTATGAAATTTTGCTGTTCTCCTCCATGTCTCCACCGGCCCCCTTTGGTCTGACCACTCACCCAGCATCCTCATCCACCACCCATGGGACTTACCTGCACTCCGTTTGTTCCCCCACAGACAACCTCCCATGGAAAGGGCCACTGACCCACAACCCCAAGCAGAGTTTGAGTAGGCAGTCAGTGAGGTGGAGAACCCAGTTGGCAGTGCAGAGCCTGCAACAAGTGATCAGATGGCATCCTGTGCAGTGGAGGGTTTTCCTGTTTTCTTGGCCTAGGAGGTGGGGCATGCAATGACATCAGAAGCATGAACACCAATGTCTTTCCCGCCTCCAGTAGTGGCTAGTGCCAGCTTCTGGACCCCTGATCTCCATCATGGGTTGAGCACACACTGGGAGCTTCTCCACCCTCCCCCAGAGAGCAGAGCAGTCCATGTGATGCTCAGTTTTCTTCCCCAGGTCAGCCCTCTGATGATCAGACTCGCTTCTGAACCATGAGCAGTAGCACTATGGCTGCACCAGCAGGCCGGCTTGTGGACATTTCTTGAAATTTCATAGAAGCAAAATCAGCATTTTCCCAGAATTTTGCTTTCAGAAGATAAATGTTGCCCAACCCTAAAAATGGCAGTTTAGAGAAAAGAAGTATTTGGGAATGTTTTGACTGGAGGAAACTGAGATTGCTTGATAGCTTTGTAGTTTCTTGTGCCACAGTGGAAGGGAAGGCTTCATAATAAAAACTGGGGCCCTTGTACTTTGGAGTAGGAAGGAAGGATTTATGGCAGAAATGGTAGATGTAGTATTTTTTTTTTTACATGCGGTCATGTGTGTGGAACCACGATGCATTGATGTTATGCTGGAACAACATCTCTGTACAAGAGGGAGTCACGTGATGTGCTGTTAAGAGCAACAACTCTTCTTGACCTCTTCGGGCCTTGTTTCTTTATTTTTATATATTTTGGTATATTGTTGACTAAACTCTGCTAATCTGACATCCTTTATCGAGTGCCTTACCTGTGTAGCTTCATTTGGCATTGATTATTGATGACAGAATAGATTCAAAAATGAAATTAGCACCACCGTGCCATACTCCACCTGCAACACCTGAGACAGGAAAGGGCACTAAACGTTCAAAGGTGCAGGCCACTCCTGTGACTAAACTTATCTCCCCTATTGTAAAATTGTCAGAGGAACCCTTTCTTTTGGTGTTCTCTCGAGTAAAAGATGCCATCCGGACCCTAACAGGTGAGCTCAAAGCCCTGCGACTAGCAACTGAATCCTTAACTCAGTGGATCGGCGATGAGGAGGCCTGCTTTGGCTCCCTGGATAGCTGGCATGATAAACTGAACCCCGATCTTGTTATTATGTGCCAAAGACTGACCCAATGGGAATCCAGGCTGGAAGATTTGGAGAGTCACAGCTGGCATTATAATATTGTTACAGTGGGGCTGCCTGAGAGATTGGATCATCTCAACGAGTGTTATTTGTACTAAAACTGCAAAACATTAGTGAGATCCTCCCCTAACTGCTCATCTTATGTCACTGAATGGGCTTACTGGGCTCTGGAAGCTATTCCCCCAGTAAATGATCCTTTATATTTACATTTTTAAATGATCTTGATCAACAGCATCTGTTAACTAAAACCCATGAGCTTCAGATGGTCAGTTGAGAGGACTCAAAGATTAGGGTTATGCAAGACCTCCCAGTTGTGGTTAGGCAGAGGAGAGCCACTTACCACCCAATTGCCACTAAACTGATAGCCGCCAGCATCAAATTTCAGGTACTCTATCCTGTCCGCTTACAGATCAGTATTCTGGGAGAACAGAAAAACTTTGAGACCGTGGAGCTAGCTTGCCGAGAACTGTCAAGCCTCCTTCCCGACCTTTTCAAAACTCTGAGTGTTTTCTTCAGGACCTGTCAGTTCAGGTTTTGTGTGTATATATATATATATATATATATATCACAGTTTTGTATTCCTGGTTGTTTTCCTTATTCACATGAGGATTTGTATTTTAGAGGAGGATGGATCACCCTGCAGGATGTGTATTTTGCCTACTGCTCTACAGCCTGGTATTATTCATTTTGGCAAAGTCTAAGTGTGTGGCGATGAGAGGAGTTCAGTGGTGAATACACCCCATCCCTGCTCCTGTTCCTAAACACTGTTGTGGACTAATCTTCTTTTACATTTTATTCCTTATTTTGGTCACCAGCATGTGGTGATCCACAAATCAAATGGAAGCGCTTTCACTCTATCTGGCATGGTACAGTATCTGTAGTTAATGTTGTTTCTTTATTTGGGACCCGTCTGCTGTGCCGACTTGATTTAGTTTTCTATTGTCCACTGTTAAAACGAAGGGTCCCCTTGTTTATATACTACTTCTACTGTCCACCAGATTAGTTTTTGAATGTCCCTCTGTTGTATCGAAGTGAACTCATTAACTTGCTAACAGCTGTACTTGCCTTCTGTATTGTGGGCCCACTGTCTTCTAGAACTTTTGATTCCAGCTTATTGAGTGAGGCTTTATGTTTGCTGATTCTTTGAACTGCCTTCTTCTCTATATTATTGTCCTCACATACCCACAGTCATGCCTCTATAGGAGTCCTGGCCAAGGCAGTTCATATGGGGGTCTCTACTTTCCATGTTGCTGCTGGTATATTTTGCTGACCCTATAACAGTTGGACCTTACTGGATGTCAGCCTGCTTTAAAAAAATTATATATCTATATATATATATATATATCTATCTATATATATAAATAGGGTTACATGATGGGCGACTGTGGGATATGGAAAATATTTGCACGAGTGCAGAGTGAACTGTGATAATATCATGAGTGCCAAAGGCACGAGTGATATTATTGCAGTTCACTGTGCACAAGCGCAAATGTTTTCCATATTCCACAAGTCGCCCATCATGTGTGCGATTTATACAATAGGGTTCCTTTAATAGTTGTAGTTAGCGTTGAAGAACAGTTTTATTGTGTTACTTTTTGTTGCGGTGTGCTTCCTCAGTTATGTGGCTATTTTATGAATGAAGTTTACTGGCTGATATGTGTGTAGGTTTTGATTGGATAATGAGCTTGAATGGCTTTGTATGTGAGTTTCTATTGGTTGATGATTTTGGTTGTGCGTGTTGTGTCAGTTACTATTGGTTTAGTCATGTTCTATGGTTTGGATTATTGTCCTGTATGAGAGTCTACGGTCCTGGAAAGTTTGTGGAGTTTTCCTATGATTTGTACGTTTTGGTAATGTCTTTTCATTCATTTCAGAGTGTATGTTATTTAAAACATGTTTTCTGTTAATGGTGGTAGAAGTGATTGATGTCTCGGATATTCTGTGAGGTATGCTATGTACTGATTATGCTACGTGATACTTCACTGTTTTGGCGTGTTCCGTGCTATGAAGCAATATTAGTATATGATGTTTATTTATGATTACTTTTTGGGAAGTAGTGCTTGTGCATACTGTTATAATGCAGATTCTTTTATTGAAAGGAAAATAAGTAACAGTCTGTTACAAACTATAGATAGTCATTGGAAGTATCGGTAAAAGTAGGTGCAGGTGGGCAGCACTGGTTAATAATTCTCTTTGGTGTTGTCTTGTGTTTTGTTGCTAGTCAGAATCGCTGTCTGATGAGATGACTGCAGCATTCCATTCTCCTTATTTCTGATATGTTGATCCTGTTGAAAGAAATAGAAGGAAACACGTTTAGTAAGTTGTGACATTGTATGAGGTTTTATGATATTGTTATTGAAAGGTAACTTGTATTATATTGAAGACGATTTTGCTAGCATTTATGGTTGGTTGTTGAAACATGCTGGCATGATCTCAGGTAAGTTGATGGTGCTGCTTTCTTGTGGTTTTTTATCATGCTTCTTGGACAGAGATGAGTAACTGGTGCTTGGATAGATGTTTACATATGCATAGCTGGTGCTTGCTTCGGGTTTCACATGCGTATTGTCATATGATGTTGAAGGTTTACTTTCAGAAGTGTTGCTCAGAATATTTGAAATAGTCTTTCATTTCTGTTAGTTTATTATTGAATAGGCATTCACTGATTGAATTTTTTTATGTCCTGAGATTTGTATAATTTCATTGGGTGGCACGTTGGAATCAGTTAACTTTTGCACTAAGTGCTTCCTAATTGAATGATTAGTTAATCGTTTCTCTGTATGAATGTCAGATGCTTCCATCATGTTTTTTATTATTTTACCTAGTGTATTAATGCCTAGGGGCTGATTTTTATACCACCAAGTTGGGTACAGTGATTTGTTTGATTGATTTACTGTTAAGAAAAATGGTGAGTTTTCTTTGTTGCATTTTGGTGGTCGTTTGCCTTTAAATATTAAGTAATTATTTACCGGGCATTTTTTTTTGTCTGTGATTTGATAAGCTTTTGGTTTTATTTGTCTTACTTCTCTAGGATTACTCCTGGTTCTGGTTTTTGTTTGCCGTTCTCAAATGTATTCCATACAAAGTATGCCTTGTTCGTCTTTTCCCAATTATTGTCTCCCCATTGCAAATTTCTGGTCTCTGTTGTTCATCCGAGTCCAAAATGCATGGTTGCTATAAGCTACATCGTATTAAACAATGATTGGGGTATTTTGGGTCCAAGAAGTTGTTTTTCATACCATTGTGCAATTATGCAGTCTGTTACTTCATCAGCTGCTTTTGGGCGATTTCACTTGCCTTGCTCTTTTAGAACTTTCTGTTTTGATAACATGACTTGCTTCATTTTTAGAAAGATATTTGATGTAGAAATAGAATGTGGATATTCCATTTCTTTAAGATATGTCTCCAAACTCTGCAATTTAGAGTGAACTGTTAAAGGCTCACATTCCGTTCCATCACTGCGTTGCATGGACATAAAGTATTGACATAATAGTGGGTCAAGTTTGTCAGGAGTCATATAATGAAATAGTTCAGTGATGTGATGTGTTTCTTTTAAATAGGTTTGGAAATTATTTACATTATGTTCCATTTTTCTTCGAGTGTTGTCATTCTTTGCACTTATTATGAATTCATGTATAACATCCTTGTTGAAGTTTGCTGTATTTTCTGGTAGTTTACTATTTGTTGTTACATTCATATCTGGTTTCAGCGTCGGATCTTCTAGCTGCTCCCAGTCCGTTTGAAATTGTGAACAGCTTAGTTCAATTTCTTCACTAATATTAATTGCAGTTGTTGTTTTTTTTAGTGTCATTTTGTTTCTCCATAGATTTTCTGACTGTTCAGATTTGTAACTTTTATGTTCCATTTTGTAGTTGCATCTAGTAGTTTTTTTTTTATTTCTGATTCTAATGTTTTTTTCTTTGATTTTAGGATCTGTCCAGTAATGAATGTTCAATGTCTGCAGCTATCGGTGTCTCATATAGCGGCTACAGCACGGGTTTTCTGGATTTTCATGGATTGTTTTACAGGTGCATTTAATGACTTTTAAATGATTTCATTGAAAAAAGTTCTGTGATCCGTAATTCTCACTGAGGTTAAGTGACATACCTACTAGTTGTATATCACCTGCTGACATAGTCACTGTTGGTTTATTTCTAGCCATATATAACAATGTCTACATCAGCAGCATGTTATACAATGGCTGTGAAAATAACACCATTTACTTCATAGCATATCACTTCATCTCTATTGTATAAATATAAATATATATATCTATATATTTATTTGATACAGCATTGGGTTTGATCTGCATTGCCCCCTATTGTTATCATTGGCTGCTTCTACTTGTACAGAGCAACAGAACATTGTACTGGCATATTTCTGAATCCTTCTGGCCACTGAGACAACAAAGGAGATATGTGCCCAGAATCCCTGCTATAATTTCTCTAGTCAGCTGTTGGGACTGAAACAAGTTAATGTCACTAACTGACAATGGAGGAAATTGTTTCCATGTTGGACAGCATTACTAACTGTGTGACCCATTCCTCTTGTAGCACTTTTTGGACTTCATTTTTATTTTATTTGCCAGTATATTGTATGGCTGTTATTCATAAGGCATAAATGATGTCATATTGAACCCCACCCCTAATTGAAGGGAGTGGAGGCTAATCATTATTATTATTACTGTTTTTTTCATACTGAAGAGGGGGCTTAATGTTTACCTGTGCAGATTTTATTATTGGAATTAATTTGCTATGAGTTCATATTTGTTTTGTTATAATGGATTGAGGTATTACTGTTTTTGATGGGGTACAGGGGTCAGGAAGGTCTAAGGGAGGGACTCTTGAAGACTTCAAAGACCTGGGAACTTTTGAAGTGTGGTCTCTTGACTGGGGGTGGGTAGTTTTTCTAGGTTGTTTTTTTTGAATGGGCGTTTAGGAGTGGGGGTGGGGGATTTGTTCTGGAGGTGTTATCTTGGAATTTAGTAGTTTTACTTTTTGAGAGGTCTCTTGGTACAGGTTTTTGGTATATTATTGGGGTAGCTGGGCAGTTAAACACTATCACTGTTCTGATTTTACATTGCTTGTTGGGGGATGAGAGTGGTTTTGTTATGACTTCGTTCTTTGGAATTTGTTGTGGGATTTAGTTGTATTTCCAGCCCACTTTGTTGATGGAAGGATTTTGGGGGGAGCACATTATGTTGTACAATTTTATTTTCATTGTTGTTAAAATCTATACTTGTGTTGTCGTTATTTGTTATAATTGCATAAATGGCTACTTTTTATAACTTTATTACCTGGAACAGTAAAGAAGTCAGGAAAAGAGGAAAAGGTACTGAATATGGTGTTGCATCATCTCAAAAAAAATACAACCTGGGGTAATGTTTTTGCAAGAGACCCACCTCCACCTGGAGGATGTTCTCAATTTTTGAAGAGAATGGATAGGGCAAGTCTACAGGGTGGGTAATAGCAATAAAAGGGTGTGTGTGGCTATCTTAGTGGATAGGAAGATTGTTTTCTAATTGTTGTGGGAGTGCTGGGATCCAGAGGGGCATTTTGTCTTAGTGCATGGGTGTTTGGGGCTGACAGAGGCTTTATACGGGTCTATTTATGTACCCAGTGTTGATCACCCCAGTTCTTTACTGATCTGATGACATGATTAGGCCCTTTTGTTCATTTTCTGGTAGTCCTAGGGTGGGGTGGAATGTAATTTTTTATACAGACCTTGATAGGTCTGGACCACAAAAGAAGGATTTATCTCCGGGACAGCGTTGACTTTGGGATTTAATGGACACAGTGGGTCAAGTGGATCCATGGTGTACCCCACTTCCCACATTAAGGCAGTATTCTTTTTACTCTGCCCCACACTCTTCCCAATCCCAGATCGATTATTTTCTTCTCAGTAAGGACTGTTTGGTAGGCTTTCTATCCTGTGACATACAACCTATAGTGACATCAGATCATGCCACAGTATCTCTGGAATATTCAGTCTGTGGGCTGGAGAAACAGGACATAACTTGATGACTTAATTCTTCTCTTCCTAGGGATCCCACCACTCTCATTACAATTAAATCTTTTCTCTGAGACTTTTTTTGAAAATGAGGGGTCTGTCTAAGCTTTGGATATGCTATGGGGGGGTGGCAAAACGCACAATGAGGGGTGAACTTATTTGGATAGCTTTTAAACTCAAGAAACAGCACACCTAAAACTCAGACCAGTTGTCCAGCAAATACGCTCCTTGAAATGTAATTTAGCCCCAATGACTGATTCTGCCATATGATCTCAATTGAACTCCCTGAGAGCGGAATAGTTTGGGATACTAGCTGAAAAAGCAGATTTGGCCCTACAGTGAACTAAAATGTGGTATTTGGAATCTGTGGAGCAGGCGAGGAAACTCCTGGCTTTGCTGCTAAGGCAGATGGATTTGTTAAAGGCTATACCCAGTCTCCAACTGAACTCAGAGAGGGAAAGCCTCACTCACCCATATGATATCACTGAAGCATTTCTTTCTTACTATAGTGCGTTATATAGCTCTGATCCCACCTTGCAGCAGCTTTCTGAATGAATTGTTGTGTATTTAGAACATCTTCCTCTTCTGCAGCTAACAACAAAACAACAAGACCTGCTGAAAGCTCCCATCACTGTTCTGGAAGTTCATCAGCAATTGAGCGTCTCCCGGAAAATACGGCCCCTGGACCTCATGGCTTTCTTAATCATTTTAATACTGCATATATAGATGTTTTAGTGCCCTTTTTAACATGGTTATTTAATTACTTGCTTTCTTCTGGTTTGTATGACTCATCCTTTACTTAGGCATGGATAATTCTTATTCATAAACCAGGGAGAAGTGAGCTGTTGCCTGGCAATTATCGCCCCATCTCACTGCTTAACTCCGACCTGAAAATCCTGGCCAAAGTATTAGTTAATTGTCTCTTGCAGCTCTGGAATGGCCTTATCAGCCCAATGCAGATTGTGTTTATGGCAGGTCAAACCTCTAGTGATCATTTACACAAATTGTGGTATCTGATATTCTGTGTTGGGGGAGGGCTGGATACCAGCGGTCCTTAATCTCCCCCTTGATGTGGAAAAAGCATTTGATCGAGTCTCCTGGTACTTTTTATTTGCTACCCTTCAAAAATATGGTTTTCCCTCAGCTTTCTGAGACTGGGTAAAGGTTTTATACTGCAATCCAGCTGCCAGAATTAGGTGTAATGGGGTCTTTTCAGCCTGGTAATACTTCAGTGAGGGACAAGCAAGGGTGCCCCATACCCCTTTTTGTTTAATCTTTATCTAGAACCCCTATTATATAACATTCAGCATAATCCCAGTATACAAGGAATTCTGGCTGGTGGAGGGTCAGATATAAGCTTTCCACTTACATGGATGATCTCCTACTTCATCTTGAGAATCCCCATACCTCAATTTCTGCTGCCCTAGAGGATATTCAACAATTCTCAGATGTGGCAGGGTATAAACTCAATCTGGATGAAACTAAAGTTCTCCTCCGAATGTGTTTGTACTTAAACAACAGATTACAGATTTAGGTCTCAAATGGGAACCCAGAGCCATTACATACTTGGGGATTCAGGTCACCCATTCCCTCACAGAACTGGTCAAGGTGAATTTAACACCCCTTATACAAGTGATCAATACAGACCTGCAGTGATGGATGGCTCTACCTATTTAACTTTGGGGAAGGGTTAGTTTCCTTAAGATGAAAATGCTACCACAGGTGCTATACCCACTGGGTATGCTTGGGGTGTTTCTTCCCAAGTCTTGGTTCACTCAGCTCCATGCCTTGATCACAGAGTTTCTGTGAAATACAGGCGTGCCTTGTTGAGCTTATTTTAAGCTGACTATGTCCAAGGAGAGAGGTGGACTATAGCTCCCCAACTTTTTCTTATATTGCTGTGCCCTGCACTGTAGCAAGCTCTTCCAATGGGGTCATTTTTGTCCACCCTTACAAACCTGGCCTATTGTCCTCTGGGTTTTCTTAGAAAGTCAATTGTGTAAACAACATGACCTTCATATTGGTAGTCTCCTATACTTAAAACCCTCTCATCTACCCCATCAGCTCTGTGTGACACCTGTGTTGTGGTCACTCAAATCTCTCAGGCAGCTTTGCATTTATATGGGGTCTGATGGGGTAAGGACCAGTCACAATCTGTCCTTTGCAACCCAAATATTTAGACAGCCAATCATCTGATCCCACTTCAGTTTTGCCCTTTACTCCAGGGTGCTGCTGTATTATCACTGGTAGAGGAGGGTAAATTCATCTCAGCCAGTGTTTTACAAGAATGTTTCTCTAATCTGTTATACCACCTCTTAATGGATCTACTACTTACCAGTGTGGTAACCTCCTTTTTGGGTTCTAGACCTTGGCATTCCCAGGTTAATTGTGAGTTACGAGATCTTTTGTCCCTGGTGGAACAATCTCATGCTGTTTCCAAATTTTATAGCCATTTTTAGGAGAGAGATCTGAGCAGCCTGGTGGGAACATGTTTTTCTGGGAGCAGGCTTTGAATTTTCATGTTAATGTTAAGGATTGGCAGTCAACATGGAAAAGCCTTTATAAATATGTCAAACAAGATCGCTATTGTTTATTGCAATTCTGTATCTTGCATAATTTGTATTATACCCACCACAGGCTACACAAGATGGGCAGGAATGTTTCAGCAAACTGCTCTCACTGTGAACTCACTGTTGGTCATCTTAAACACATCACATAAAACGGGCAAAGAAATCCCTGTGTCCTGATTGGCTAAGACTCGGTTCTAGATATTGCAGTAAGAGAGTGCCATCACTGGCTAAAACAAGTCCCTCTCAAGCAGGGCAGCTCACAGAATTCATAAGCCACCTATTTCCTAGTTTCCATCACAAACATGGCTACAACCTTTACTCATATATAAAAAACTTCAGCTAGCCCTAAAAATAAAAGTCCATTAAATTAAATAAAGCAAACAAATAATTTAATGCTATTTACACTCATGAGCCTCCCTTACACACATACACAAATTTAAAAAATCAAGTACTATTCATAATTTCCATTGCTGGTGTTTCTTTTATGACCACAGACAATCCCCAACCTATCCCTACCACTTTTCCGGAGAACTCCCTGTTCCTTGCCTGGCAACAGATAAAATTGAGATTCTTGCTCCAATTCAGGCTTGTGTATGAGTCTTTGTTTGTATGCCAGTGGAGATCTGAAGAATGTTGAATTCATGTATTCCATGTTACCATTCTATGTGTGTGGGGGGGGGCTGGAACATTCTACTACTGAAATAATGCAGAACTTTGAATTCTCCTATTCCATGGTAAACATGTAGAATAGAGTATGGTTACCCACACACTACAAGGCTATTCTTCCACCGAGTGGATACAATGCCGACTGATGACCTCGAGAGTGAAGCTCGAGAGGTCTCCAAGTCAGCATTCTATCTACGAGGTGAAAGAATAGCCTTGTAGTGTATGGGTAACCATATACTGTTCTTTATAGTGTATGATGCCCAAAAAAAAAGACAAAAAGAGACTCATTTTTCAATATTTTCACTCGGTTCTGCTGAGGCCATCAATTCACAAGTGCTGCTGCCCAGCACTCTCGTGTGCCCCTCTCACACAGCAAGGGATGAATCAGGATGTCTGCAGTAGCCCCTTATATTATGACGTCCTCAGTAACGCAGAACAAAAAGTCATTCTGTGTTAGTGAGGACATCACTACTGCAGCAGAACAACTTTTTGCGATGTATGGATTGCCATACACAACTGCATTCCACCACACACTATAATCACACAATGTATTGAGTGTGAAAAAAGACAGATGACTAACAGGTGAAAAACATCTGTGGTAGGACTATTTTACTTTATTTAGCAACATTTTAGCATATTTTTTGTGACTTTGAAAGCTTTTAGAATGTTCTTTTTTTTCAAAGTTACCTATTTTACACATTTTATATAACCAATAAGACATGGCTGGGTGTTGGTAGTACTGAGATACCCTCACACCAGAGGCTGAAGGCACTTGACCTGTGGTCTCATGCCTAACTATGCCTTTGGGTGTGTGGGTATCTCAAGACAACCAACACCCAGCCATGTTTTATTGCTTACTTGAGGGACTGTGTGAAGGTGATTCCCTTTTGGAATTCAATTTGAGATTCATTAGATCCTTTCTGGGGACTTAATTTCTTTTTACCTCTCAAGTATGTTTGATTGGGTACCACCCTGATGGAACTGTTTGGTTCTCGTAGGGTCTACATGTCTTTGATTTCAGTTATAGCTAAGATTATAATCTGCCATCATTGGCTGGATGAGTCCATCCCCTCTTATAGGGAATGGCACCAAGAGATATTGCGGCCCTGGAGACCAAAAACACATTGTTCACCATCAGGACAGATATACTGGGTTTAACACGCACTGGGAACTACTGTAGCCTTATTATTGGCCTCAGAAAGTCCATAGGCCGGTGTTGGTTGTGCTTAATCTTATCTCCTTCTGACTTATACTGGGCTCTGTGATGTTTGTTCTGACTGTCTTTGCTTTTTTTTATTTAATAAGCTTTATTGAGTTTCAACAAACCAAATAAAACAGTACAACAATAAAACAATATTACCAGCTATCAGATCCATCAGTTTAGGTATTAAAACAAAACATAAAGTCATTCGAACAAAACCCAGACCCCCAGAAAAAAAAAAAGAAGGCAATTAAATAGCTAAGCCCCCATCCCTCCCAAGCCACACACTAATATTTACATTTAGACCAGAGTCCAGAGTGTAGCCCAAGCCGTCAAGGCTTCCATACTGCCAAAAGAGCCTCCAAATTGCCCCAAATTGATAAGTAGGCCTTCATTCTATCTTGCATAGAGGCAATGTGCCTTTTCAAATGCAATGCTAACATGACCTCCCTATACCATTCCATTGTAGAGGGGAGTTTGTCTTTTGCCCAATGCCTCATAATAACCAGTTTAGCTACCGCAGAGATAAGTAGTATATGTGCTTTTCTGACTCTAGGGATGTCGAGGGGGAAATAACTTAGCAGGCACACCTCTGGGGTAAACAAGGTCTCTAGTCCCAAGATAGGGTCTAAGGTTTTCCTAATGGACTGCCAGAGCACTTGCATCCCAGGGCAAGTCCAGAGCATATGATAAAGTGAACCCATGCCACCCTTGCACTTGCCACAAAGTGATGAGGCCAATCTCCCCATTTTAAACAAATTCACTGGGGTGAGGTAAACATTGTGCATAATATTAAAATGAATTAACCTGAGCCTGTCTTGTTTTATGTATTTATATATTGAATGCCAAAGATTCCCCCATAAAACAGGATCCTCAGGAATACTCAATTCCTTCGTCCAGTAGTAGCAAATCCCGGATGGTAACTTAGAATCCAAGACTTGTAAAGTTTTATAAAAGGTAGAAACCGAGTGGGGTTGGGAGGCTGTCTGGAGGAGTGAAGATACATCCAAACCCACTGAGTCTTTCAACGGAGCATAGGAAGAAAAAGAGGTAAGGGCTTTACTGACTTGAACATATTTGAAGGCGCTTTTATCTGAAACCCCAGTGGAGCTCTGGAAGTGGCTAAAAGAGAGCTGTCTCCCATTCGACCAGCAATCAGAGACCTTATAGTAATTCATCTGAGGCCAAAAAGTGTAGGGTATTGGATAGCCTCCGATCTTAAAATGCAGGTTACATATAATAGGCTGGTCCATTGATTGACACCACCTCACTCCAAAATGTTTCTGTATCTGGAGAGAGGCCTTAAGTGACCACCCCATAGGGTTGTTCCTAAGAGGCTTAGGAATATGGGATGGAGAAGTATATAAGAGGGCCCCTAGTGAGCAGTTAACTCTGGCCACCAGATGTTTCTCTATATTGAGCCATAAGGGGAAATATTCTGATGGTCCAAATTCCTTGTTCCAAAAGGCCAGTTTACTAAAGTGAAATGCTATGTAATATAGGGAAAAAGAGGGGTTCACAAGGCCCCCTCTAAACTTCGGGGCCGTTAGTTTAAAATAGGATCTACGAATACCTTTCCCCTTCAGAGGAAACCATTCACTAACCTTTGGAGTTTGGAAAACCATGTTTTCGGTAAAAAACTCCCTAGCATTCCCATTGGATACAAAATCCTCGGTAGAATATTCATTTTAACTACGTTCAATCTACCCCACAGGGAGAAGGGGAGCAGGCCCCATCTCTCCATATGCCCAGCTATCATTTTGATTAAATCACCGAGATTATCTTTAATCATGGTTCCAATATCTCTAGAAACTTTTATACCCAAATATACTATGGACTTTGCTTCCCAAGAAAGACCGTAAGGGGACAGTTCCACCCTGCTCACTCTACTGTTTAAGGGAAAAACCCTAGGTTTGGCCCGTTTCAGCTTATAAAATGATACTTTAGAAAATTCCTCAGTTTCAGCTAATATGGCTGGAACTGATAGACTAGGCTTCTCTACGTGAAATAAGATATCATCTGCATATGCTGAAAAGGCAAGTCTTGCGGCTCCCATCTGGATCCCTTTAATACTAGTGTTGTTTAGGAGCCTGTGAAGCAAGGGCTCTAGATATAGGTTAAAGAGCAAGGGAGACAAGGGGCACCCTTGCCTTGTGCCCCGAAACAACTGAAAAGGAGGAGATAACACTCCATTGCATTTAACTTTGGCTGATGGGGCAGAGTATAGAAGTTGTACCCATCTCAGGAACTCATCAGGCATGCCAAGGCAGGTCAAGGTGGTGAAGAGAAAGTCCCATGAGACCCTATCAAATGCCTTTTCCACGTCCAGGGACACCAGCACCATAGGTATGCTAGAGTCCCTGGCAGCGGAAATAAGATGTAGCAATTTCCTCATATGATCCCCAGATGACCTTCCGGCCATAAACCCCACCTGCTCATGACCTATGCGGTTGTCCATTACTCTTGAGAGCCTGGTAGCCAGGATTTTTGCCAATCTTTTTATATCCGAATTCAGTAGAGAAATAGGGTGGTAACTTCTGAAATTTAGTGGGTCTTTCCCAGGTTTCAAAATTAGTGATATCACTACTTCCTGAAAGCTAGGATATGATATACCATTATCATACCAATAGCTAAATACGTTCCTTAATACTGGGCTTAATATGGATTGACAAGTCTTATAGAGATTGTTTGGTAGCCCATCAGGCCCAGGAGACTTATCACTAGGTAGCTGCTGAATAGTCTGTTGAATCTCTGCTAGAGATATTGGAGCGCCCAGGGAGGCAGCCTCCGCAGCTGTAATCTTAGGCAAACTCACTGAGCTGAGATAACGTTCTATATCGGCATTAGTGGGGTGCAAAGATGGGTCCACTGTGTAAAGATCCTGAAAATATCTACCGAACCCTTTTGCAAATTCATGCGGGTCAGTACATACCTGACCATCTTGGCCAGGACTAATTCCTGCAATAAATTGTGACGTCTCTAACTGCCGGATACGCAGAACAAGTAGCTTCCCTGATCTCTCCCCCATCTTCAGGTATTTAAATTTAGTTCTCTGGAGAGCCAGCTCCGCTCTCTGAGATATAAGTCCTGTATACTGGGCCCTCATCTGATACAATCTGGTCCACATATCTGTCGAGGAACCCCGGGACAGATTGTGCTCCAGACTTTTAATAAATGCAAGGAGGGTATCCATTTGAGTCCTCTGACACTGGGCCCTTTTCGATGCCATTCTTATAAACTCCCCCCTCAGAAAACATTTTAGAGCCGCCCATACTAAATCATACTTAGTGACTGACCCCTGATTACTAGTAAGGAAAAACGTGATAAAGCCTCTGATATGTTCCTGAGAAACATGGTCTCGCAGTAACTGAGTATTCAGTCACCACAGAGGGGATCGTTTACCTCCTGCCCCTAACCAGAAAGTCATGCTGACAGGTGCATGGTCAGACAGGACTCTGGCCGATATCTCCACTCGAGAGACCCCAGCCATTGCAAAAGAACTTGGGAGCAAGTAATCAATTCTGGAGTACGTTCCATGTGCCATGGAGAAAAAGGTGTATTGCCTCTCTGTAGGGTTAAGGACTCTCCACACATCCAGCAGAGCTGCTCCATTAATCAGGTCTTTCATAGCACGCTGGGCTGGAGATAGACCGCGTTTACCGCGATCCGATCTATGCAGTTCTGTCTGGAGTACTAAGTTCCAGTCCCCGCCTAATACTGTCAGTTTTGGTGGGTTAGTCACCACTAAATTTGGCAAGTGAACGAAGAATGAAGGAGAGTCAATATTTGGCCCATAGATTGAGCCAAGCAGGACCTGGTGGGATTCTAGTATGCCGTGTATCAGGACATAACGGCCCTCTGGGTCCCAAACTTCTTGAGTTAACTTGAAAGGAATGTCTTTTGCTGTTAATATCGTCACACCCCCCATTTGTTGCTCTCCCTGCTCCAAAAGCTTGCCCCAACCATTGCCTTTTAAAAAGGGCGAGATCCTCCCTCTTCAAATGGGTTTCTTGGAGAAACACTATTCTTGCTCGCAACTGCGATAAATGCTTCAGTATTATTTGCCTCTTAGCCCTATCCTTGGCCCCTTTGATATTCCAGCTTACAAAAAGATATTGGTTACTCATGTCCCGGGAAAGCCATGGAGGAAAGGGTAGGGGAAAACAGGAGCATAAAATTAAAAGACCACAATTGCCCTTGCCTAGCAGACATCGCTAGTACAGGATTAAACTGCAGACTCAGTAAAAAAGGCGCGCTACCCCTTGAAGCATTCCTGGACCAGGAGAAACAATAGTGTGTGGCCATACCCCCTTTTCCACAACCACCCCCCTTAAAAATAACCCCAATGGCTCCCCAATAACTATCCCTTTCATAACCTACAAACCCCAACTTGAAAAACCACCCCCAGTTCAATATAACTGCACTCCAATCATCTACTTGCCACATGCTGTTAAATACTAGCAACCTAAGCATAACATTCTCATCCCTACTAGCCCCCTTCCCACTCAGTTGCTCATCTATGTGAGCGCAAAGGCGCAAACTGTCTAAGGATAACTTATGAAAAGCTCCTTATGTCCTTTATATTCGTATCAGATCCGAAATACAACAGTTCAGAATTTCAGCGATTCATGTCCCTGTGAACGTTCAATGAAACTCTATTAATTAGATTGATAAACTCCATCTCTGTAAGACTACACATGCATATACTCTAGTACTAGGCTACTCTAAATAAAAAAAAACTGTCAACCATTAACACAGCAATAGCAGACTCCTTATCCCTTCCCCGATCAGGAAGAAGGACCCAGGGCAAACAACTATCACCTAAACTTTATGCACCAGCCTCAGGGTAGCCTGCTTGGATCCTGTAAAAGATTATAAACCTTAAATCGTATTGAACAATTTGCCATCCAAAGAGATGGTGCAAAGCACTGACCCTGTTCGAGTCCCATTGAGTCACTAGCTCGGAAAGGAAAAACTGAAAACCGTATATGGGGTTCGGGAGCTCTTGGTGCCTTCGACTGCTCCCTTTCCTCGACTAGTCCTTCAAAGTTGGAGGCTAACAAAACAAATATCCCCCTTTATATAAAGTCTCCATAAAAGGTCAGTCATGTTAAGCTATCACTCATCCAGCCGCCTTTCTCAGCTTCAATGTGGCACTTCCTCAGCTATTAACGAAATACCCCAGGACGTCATTCTCATACTCTTGAAAGGACTTAAAACTGAATAAAGGCTTACTGCGAGGCATCCCACCTTGATGTACTAATGTGGTCACTCGGGGGATAAAATAAATTCAACCTACTCTCTCGCCCTTGCCTTCACTGCAAAGGAGTAGAAAAGAGTTCAAGTTAAGCACAGTCACAGTTACAAAATGAAAACTCAGTACTTTGTTCCTTTGTTCATTTGTAGAAATCTGGGAGAAGCTCTTTCAGTTCTTTCAGTGCTTGTGAAGGGGAATCAAATGAATACCATCTATCTTCATGCTTGACCAGAAGAATTGCTGGATATTTGACACAAAACAATTTACCGGCTGCCAACAGCTTGGAGACTACTGGGTGAAGCTCTTGTCGCCTGAGGCAAACCGAGTGAGGGAGATCCTGAATAATATGAATTTTCCGATCTTCCCAGGTTACTTCCCTGATCTCCTTGACTTTGACTAAAATATGCTGTTTATCTTGAAAGTTTAACAGCTTAAAGATGATCGGTCTGGGTGGCTGTCCTGTCACTGGTATAGGGCGTAGCGCCCAGTGAGCTCTTTCAATTATGTAGTCTCCACCACTCGGGGATGGCCCGGCAATTTTAACGCGAAGCTCTTGTAGAAAGACAATTGGTGCATTCCCTTCCACTTTCTCTGGCAATCCAATAATTATTAGGTTATTTCGCCTACTGTGTCCCTCCAGGTCTTCGAGCTTATCTTCCAATTTCTTAAGCCTTCGTACAAAGCTTGCCGTTTCCATTCCGGCTTTTTCTTGTTTCCTCTCCAGAGAAATGATTCTGGCTTCGGAATCTCTGACTCTCATTGGCAGAGAAGCCACCGAATTCTTAACTGCTTGCAGATCCTCAGAAATCGTAGCGACTGCTGCCTGTAGCAGCTGCATAATTTCCAAAAATCTCTCTTCCGAGAGTGCTGGTGCTGTTGCGGGCCTCTTCAGTAGGCTAGAGGCTTGATGTTTAGGCCATTTTGCTGCCTTGTCTTTCTCAGGCGTGAGAGGTGGAGAGTGCCTTGGCGGCGCTTTTTTCATAAAAATTTCCATTCAGCACTCTGCCTGGAGGTTCTCGATTGCGTTGTCCCGATAAATGGCTGCAGAAGAGAGTAGATTTAACTCACCAATCCTGCTAAAACCAAAAAAATAGCAAGTGGAAGATGGAGCTCCAGGGACAAGCTGCTTCAGCTCAGGCTGCCATCACGTGACCTGTCTTTATTTTTTTGATATGTTAGATGGTGTGCTCTGGGCAGGTGGGTGGGTGGGCTGAGTCATTTTATTACTGGGTTGAATGTTGTTTATGTGATGTTTAATACTGTTGTGATTGTGGCAGTGTGTGTTTGGTATGTTTATTTTTTTCTTATATTTTGAAAACTTAATAAAGTTTGTTAAATAAAAAAAATCTCTGTGCAAGGTGGCTACTGACCAATCAGAATTCATCATTATTTCTTGCTACTGTATAATGAGAAATAATCATTTGCACATGTTATGCTGTTAATCAATCAGAAAAAAAAGTTTCATGTCCATGTTGTCAAAATAGATTTACAGTACATATTCCAAAATATACAAATGTGAAACTATCATCTTGTATTATTGATATTTTATTCATATGTTGCTGCTTTGTGAGCCTCTTGACTAGGTCACCATTGTAAATGAGAGTTTATATCTAATGGTTTCTTTTCTTACCTGACTAAATAATGGCATTCAAGAATAGTAAAGGGAAGATTTCTTAAACTTCAGCTAATGTTTTGGTTTCTATATACAGAGCCAAAGGAAAAAAAAAGGATGAAGAAATGAAAACATTCAGTTAAGAAATGAAGAAGAACAAGGCATGAAGAACCTTACTGTCATACATTTCAGGGAGGGTTAAAATTGGAGATGGTTTCATTTTTTTGTTTCTTTTTATACATTTTTTTTATTATTAACAATATTTAATTACATATTGTCACAATAATTGCGTGAGCTAGAAGTGAATATAATACCACAAAACAGAAAGGAATAATAATATAATCATTTGTGATGTAACCATACAATGAGTTTGTACATGGCAATACCAAAAATAAAATTAAAGAAAAAGAAAGATAGAAAATATTTTCATGAGAATAGATTATAGCCAGAATAAAAAGAAAACATTTTGTGTCAGTTCATATAATTATTCAGAGTGGCAGATTAAGACTGTTCCATTTATTTTAGGGAATCAGTATCAGATTTTTTAGCAGGATTAGCATCTGTAGATTTCTCAATTACTGTCTGATTCAATGGTACATCTAGTATGCTATCACCCTCTTCTGAATCAGTTGAGTCCAGTCCAGAAGAAGATTCCTCTGATTAATCAGCAGCTTGTGCTGGCTCTTGTGCTTGTTTTATAAAATCTTTTAATTGGCTTTCATCAAAAAATATCTTCTTTTAGTCTTTGATTATTATATGAGCTTCACATGGGTAGAAAACAGATGGACTCCCCAACCCCCATTTTAAATGTCCCACCTGGTTCTATGTGATAATGGTAACTGCAGAAAGGTGATTGCCGTTAGGGTGAGTGTACATCGTCGAAAATCAATTTAGGTGATGCACACTCCTGGCTTGTGGCAAAAGGGTGCTGGGGACTTTTTTTTTATGTGGGGGGCTGCACCCCCTGCACCCCCCTACTAAAGGATTCTCAATGCTGTTGGGGGTGCATGTCAGGAGGGGGGGGTGCAAAACTGGGGAAAAAAATGTTAAGCCACCGAGCAACAAAATGAACATGTGCCCAGAATTGATCCTGGCACCCTCGCAGCCCTAACCTGCCACCCACCCACCCACCATGACACAGGGTCAGCTTGGCAACCCACCACTGCACTGTTCCTCACAGACCCTCCCTCCCCTTCCACCCATTGCACATTGTGCCCCCCCATGCTCGTGTGTCTGTACATATAGCAACAGGATGTTGCTATATCCGTATTTGCCCCCCTCGTCCAGTAGCCCTGTAAAGAAGCGCCACTATTGAGTTGCTCTTTCTGTAAGCACTCAATAGCGGATGCCTTAATCACAGAATACTGTCCCACCTGTATTGGAGAAATCGTCTCCTCTGTTGTTGTGTGATTGATGATATCTTGGTAGAAGTACACTTTAGAGACCCTATTTTTAAAGGGACACTGTCAACCCCCTTAGGCCTCAAAATGCCCCTAGTTTAAAAAAAAACACATTTTATGATGGTTCATATTCTATACAGACTACCAATGCAGCTGGATGTTTGATCCAGATTCCTTTTCTCTTTTAAAAAGTGAAAAACTGAGTGCCCACCATACTGGAGTTACCTCACCAAAACATGTTTGTTTTCATTTCTTTACCAACTCATACTGCATCTTTCCTTGACTCAAGAACACCACCAACACAATCCAGTCACTCATTATGCAGTGGGAATAGAGGAGACTATTGTATCATGAGTGACTGCACTGTTTGAGGGTGTTTCTAATGTTCAGAAAGAATGCAGTAAGAGTAGTTCAATGATTAGACGCAAAATAAGACTGGTTATAGCTCTACATTACCATGCATTTCAGTTCTAATAAGCAAATAGGCAGATAAAACAACCAGCAACATCAATGAATTTTAGACAAGGTAAGCAATTGTAAAATGTGGGTTTTTACCTAAAAATGATACATTGAAAAGGGTTGATAGTGTCCTTTAAATGCCCCTTCAGTTCTTGCAGATTTTAGAACAAGGTCAAGGTCTAGCAAAGATGCAAAGGTAATAAGAACTGTAAGGATTTTAACAGTGCTGGCTTCAGACTGGTAAATTTCTACCTGGTTTAATCTTAATGGGAGATAAAATGCCTTTAATGAATTGGGGATAGTATTTCTGTATAGTATAGTACCTGAATTAAAAAGTCTTATATTAAGTCCCAAGCACTGAATGCCACAGTTTCAACAAGAGTTAGACCAACAACACTCAAGTTGTGCAGTCTTTGTTTTTTTTCTAGAATCTCTATTTTTCTTGAGGTTTCAATAGAATCTTGCATTAACAAGCCAGCTAAATCAGCATTAGAGTCCATGTTTTGTTTGATTTCAGTATTTTATTTGGTTAATTGAACAACTGCTTTTGAATTATCTGCAGTTTTTTTGAATATCAAAGAGGTTCTTTTCAAGGTTATCAAATCTGGTGTCTAAGTTTGAATCTAATTTTTATAGCATATGAAATAGAATATTGAAAGCTTTGCTGACCTCTTTGAAAGAGTCTATTTTCTTTGTCCACATTTCCAGTACTTCCTGCATCAGGTCTGTAACTGAAGCTAACAGGAAAGGAGCTGCTGTGCTTTCACTTTTACTGCACAATGAAGTTCTGATATACCAGGTACGCTTTAGGGATTTTCTGCCTTCAGCAATCTGTGCCTCAACACCCATAGCAGTGGAATTGATTGGCTGATGGAGACAGACTCACCACTCACTGCCTGTGTGGGGTGTTCAAAAGGCCTCAAAATTGTTATAACAGAGTCTATGAGGTGCCACTGTTCAGTCGTGAGAGACATGGAGGACCCGGAAGTGTCATGGCTAGTGTGCATGATGAGATATTTGGAGACTGCTTTGTATCATTTATACAACCTCTCTGCCATGCATATAGTGGAGTTCCACTGGGTGACAACTTCCAGCTTGAGGTGGGCTTCAGGAGACTGTTTTGGATCTGCAGCTGCTAAAGCTGTTCATGGGCCTTTGCAGAGCATGAAAAGTGCGAACAGATATGGCATGTAACTGTCAACATTTCCTTTATATCAGGGTGCTGCAGAAACTCCTGAACCACCAGATTTAAACAGTGGGCCATGCATGGAAACCAAACAAAGCCACCATTCATGATGCATTTAACCACATTTGACCCATTGTCATTTGCTATAAATCCAGCTCTCAGGGACAGAGGGTTCAGCCACTCATCAATTTCAGTCAGTAGCAAGTCCAGCATGTTTTCACCTATGTGAGAACAGGTCACACTGTGCATTGCAAGCATTGCATGTTGTCGAATTCCCGGAAGTTTGCTACCATAACAGTCCACCTTACTACACTGATTATTCACACTACCGACAGAACAAACAACCCCCAGCACCTGCACCCAATGTGCAGTTATACACAAATATGAACTCCCCACTGTTTTGCCACTTGTCCACATATCCATACTTAAATGGATGACTGGAGAGGAGGAATGTTAAAGGGCATGTATTACAGATTTGAACACAGTATGGTATAACTTGGGGACAGCACAGGTGGAAAAGTATGTCATGGATGGGACTTTTCATTTCGGACAGGCGAGTGCCGTAAACCGCTGGAATCCAGATTTCTCCATGAAGAAGAATGGCAAAAGATCAATTGCCAGCATTTCAGCTACAGCTGCATTAAGTTCCCATGACACTGCTTAATTGGGTAGGTACATCAGGTTACGGGCAAAAACACTCCAACGTGGGTTGATTTACACATTTTGCATGGGGTGTGACAAATGACTCTGCTCTGCGAATGGCCAGGGGTGGGGTGTGGACACATGATGAAGAGGGCTGCATGGGTGACAAGTCCACAAATGAAGTTATTTTCCCCAATTTATGTACAGGGGTTGATGTACCCCTTGTACTAGACAGACTGCATTGACCACCACCACCACCACCACTACTCTGACCACCCCTTGACAAGATTTCTAAATGATAATCCTCCCCCTCATCATGCCTGTAGTAATACTTTGGTGTTATTGCATTGTTACTGCAGACATTCCTACTTGGTTTTATACTCATGGAAGGGGATAACATGCTCAGTAATGTTGATGATGAGGGTGAATGCCCCACTATGGCATTAGCTGCCATCTGGTGCAAGGTCCACAGTGCCATGTGCCTGTTCTTAAGATGTGTATGCTTGCCCCCTCCTGTGCCCAGAAGACTCCCCTTTTTACTTTGACTCACATATGCATGGCAATGCTGGCAGATTGCAACTGACCCATCATTTGTATCTTGGACAATAAAATCCCAAACAAGGAATTGTGATCCCTTACTTTTAACATGTCCCTGATGCTGCTTATTGGACTCTGTTTTTTTAACCCATGAAATGAGGGGCGTGCTACATTATTTTTCAGGCTGGACAAACTTGGACTCCAACTGACCACCATGACTACCTATGATTATTACTGGATCATAATCATCATCATCATCATCAACAGGAACCACTAAATCACAACTTTTTTGAGAAGGGGGGATTTAAAGCCACCAGACCCAGACACAGCCACTTTGACTTTCTTTTTCTCCGGTTCCCAACAGGGGTCACTGACATCATCATCATATTCATAAACATCATCCGCATTCACAATTTCAGCTTGGATGCTGTCATGTGGAGAACATGCTGCAACCACAGCATCATCATCCGATATTTTTGCACCACACTTTGAGTCATTGGATGGCAAAGGCATAACTTCAACAGCACTAGAAGAAATGTGACATTGTGAGCTATCGTCACCAGGATCAGAATCATGTTCACCTACCATGGGGATGTTAATGGGGAGTATGACATCATCTACACTGTCAGTCATAGCTTTAGACTCAACTATATTTTTTGAAATGGGTAACTGGTCAGAAGTGGAACTTGAGGCAGAAACACTCATGTCAGCAAAAACTGCATTAACACCACCAGCTGGGACAACATCATCTTCTCCAACTATAAGTGAAGCTACAGATTGTGCTGTAAAAAATATTGATGGAGAAATCCCTTTACTGGCATCAGCTATGCACTTCTGTGAACTACCACACCCACAGACAATCTTGCCACTGGCAGCAGTGCCATGTCCAGAAACAGCTTTGCTGGCATGTCTCTGCAGGCATTTTGGGGGATCACCAAGAAAATTCTAAACACATTTAGATTTCTGAAGTTTCAGTCTAGGCCAGTGGATGTGAAGCCAAAAGAAAAAAAAAACAACTGTGGCTTGCAGATGGAGATTGGGCACTAAACAGATGCAAAAGCACAGACAGATTAAGATTGCAATGGCAATCAAGAAAAGATGCAGACACAAAGTCACAACAACACCTTAACCAGTACTCACAAGTCACAATCCAATCTGGAAAAGAATAACCTTTGCCAGTTGGAGGGGAGGCAGGTCACTGCAGTAACAGTCCAAAACCAAGATACCACAGAGCAGTAAAAAATCATGCAGGTGCGGTGGATAGCACGTTCACACTGCTGCAATTATTCTGAGGCACAATAAAAGGTATGTGATTTGATGGCACGTATCACACACACACACACACACACACACACACACACACACACACACACACACAACACACATATATAATGCATAGCAATTGAAAACTTCAGTAATATAACCAAACCTTTAAACAAACTGAAATTATGCACTGCTGCACCAGAACAATCATCAAAAACATTTCAAGAATTACTGAAAATATTACTGTGTGTACATTAACACAGTTATACAAGAAAAATATAACCAAAACAGAAAGGCTGCCTTTTTCCTCCCAGTTAATCTACCTCCACCCAGATACTCCCCTCTCCCAAAGCACACCTCAAGGACTGTCAGTACACATACTGAATGTTCTAAATTAACATTCACAATCCACACACAAACAATAAACACTTGATGATATGAGCACAGGAGGGTTTCCTACAGTTGATGTACTATATTTTGAGAAAAAAATGGCTCAAAAAGGCTTTTTTAACAGCTTTTAGAGGGTTTGAATCACAGAGTTCTGAGAACAAACTGTCTCCAGCTACCACTACACACACACTACACAGAACTGACAATCTAGAGTCCATGTGACCTGCTGTCCCATTAATCACTGCGAAATACACCTTGGAGCTCACCAAGAAGACGAAGTGATGCAAAGTACATTGATTTCTATGTACTTCACATTAAAATTGGTTCAGAAGTAGTTGGGAGAAGGCAGAGTAATGCAAAGTCATTGTTTTTAATGGACTTTGCATTCCTCATTATGAATCGAAGTACTCCGCTTCGTGGGTTACTTCGCAGATTCTGCATTACTCAGCAAATTACTTCCGGAGTGAATTTACGCCACTTCGCCCACCTCTAATTACAATGGCAGACTGGCTTCTCATGTATTATTTTAAGGCTAGGGCTGCTGTGCCTAATTCCATGTTCTTTCTGTTGGAATTGTTGCTTTAATTTTAGTTAAACACTCATAATTGCTTGGCTACATCATTATCCAAAAACATGCATTGCTGATTTGGTAAACCACATTCAGTTTCACTGGATATGTATTGAAACAACAGCCCAAATCCTCAGTATGTTACCAATTAATTTTTTTTAACCAAATACATAATCATCTCTTTTATCAAAATATTTTTTTGACTATTATGCTCTACTAGCATGTTCCATTGAATGCAAGATTTTCAATTTAAACTGTTTTGAAAGCTCTGTTGAAATATAGACATCATGGTGCCAAATCAGTTTCCTTTTCCTACATGCACGTTTCAGAAAACAACAGAACATCAACAAGGAGATTATTTATTCTCTTCAATCCTTTCCTTGTCCCACACCCATATGCACCATCCAGCTCTGCTGATCTCTTTAGATGAGTTTGCATTCTAAGTAGTTTCCTAAGGAAAAAAATAGTCATACATAGAATGATAAATAATCCACATACAATAGTGGCCATCTATTATCAAAAACATCCTTTGGTAGTTTTACAGTGTGTGTGTGTGTGTGTGTGTGTTGCTCGGATAAATCTCATTCACCATGCCACACCATTGCTCCTTAACTGAAAGGAATTTTATAAACTTTTTAGTGTGACCTTTCTTTATAGCAATAACCAGAACAGGAAATGAATATTTCTAAAGTAAGTCAATTTCTCTTATAGAATGGTTGCAAGTAGTATATTTTCTGGTTAATTTACTGCATCTATTTCTTAGATTTCCCATATATCCTTCACAGAATCCTCCCAGTAGTTTCCCAGATTAATACATGCCCAAATCATGCTATTGTTTACATTTCCCTATATGCAGTGTATTTTCATGGTCTTTATGCTGTCATTTCATATTAGTGCATTAAGATATGAGTCTTGACTTTCAAATGGCATGCAGCATGAACAAATAAGGGATCCACCCATGCCTACAGCAGCCTGAATGTGCCTAGTGGTACTCTAGGTGGTTTTCATAAAAGTGGTCTATTTACAGCCACAGCACCTTGTTTCCAGCAGATACCAGGCATGACTGGCAGTCATTACTAAAAGTTCCAGTGACATGGACGTAAGTCCAAGATCAGCTATAAGATGGTGAAGCATTTTGTCCCAAGGCAGTGCAGCAGTCCTCATTAAAAGCTACAGCCATTGAGAATGGGAAAATGTGGCATGAAACAACATGCCACCAATATAAGGCAGAACTCCAGATAAACTTTCATACTAATTCATTTAGCAGTGTAGCAGTGCTTAATGTTGGTTGTATAAGCAGTTTCATCATTATGACTGTGTTCTTAGTGGACTTGTAGTTACTCAGTAACAAACAGAAATACTCCTACAGTACAAACTTTTTATTTTTTTCAACTCTTTTTCTCTCCAGTCCCTGGGACATCACTCAGACATAGCCCTGCCAGCTTTCTCCTACCTGGCCTGAAACCCTCCCAGCCCCGGGTCCCCCCTGGAGCTCCGACCTACCACTCCTGACCCACACGTGACCCCCCAGATTGTACCTCCAGGTGAGGCAGCCATCCACTTACTATTGGTGCTCCCTCAATTTATTGCTGCAGGCAGAGTGAGGGCTGGAGAATATTGTGCACCTGGGTGGGCAGGATCTGGTGGTGGGCATGGTGCTGCTGAGGTATTATCATCATCCAGGTCCAGGGTGTTTCCCTTGTTCTATGAGTGTGAACGTGACCCCCGGAGGCATGAATATGCAATGACATCCAGCACGAGGTGGGTGTGCTCCCACACCCAGCCCGTGGACATTCTCCATCACCTCCACCCTTTCCTGATGTGATCCCCAGCTGTAGCACCCCCCAGCCTCCACCGGGAGTCACTGATGCTGGGGAACTCAACCCACTCTCCCCAGGAGAGGAGAACAGTCTTACAGACTCTCAATTCTCTCCTCCCCGGCCAGCCCCCCACAACCTTAGCATGCTCCCAAGTCCAGGTCACAGGCATGGTGTGAGGTGAGGTGTCCAGTGCCTCAACCCTCAGTGCCAGGGCCAGCTCAGTATCCTACAGTACAAACTTGCAATACTTAAGGTGGTGCAGCAGTATTCTGTAGCCCTGGTGAGTTAGCCATATTTCTGCTGATGAGTTGAAATGATTAGGAGGAATATGTTTTCTTCTCATACATGATGTCATAAATGATCTGCTGCTTGAAGTCTGAGGGAGCCTATGTAGGCCCCTGATTTAATGTCAGCCAGCATGTCAATAAGTGTCTGTAGTGAGTAGATCAGAGCTATCCAGCTGAAACATGAGCCTTCAAGTGACAGCAGCCACCAGCCCCAAGCATATCCGGCCATCACAGTGAGAGTTACATGTTGCTCATAACACTTGTTGCCAATCAAGAGAGTACTGAAATATGTGCTTGGGTGATGTGTGTGCGTGAGAACTCAGTGACATTACACATAGTGACTGCATAGGGACACTGTGTGCACATCTTAATATATTGAATACTGTACTTGTATCTTGCAAAGTGTGAATAACAGTAGACTGGGACATGTTCACAGAGGCTACAGCCTCTCTCTGTATGTAACTGTGAGGCTTTGCAATGCAACAATATCATAACCAGAATTAACATAATTGACTAATAAAATATGCACTGAATAAGTGACAATCTCAAGATTTGTTATGCTAGATCAGAATTAGGGTTGATCCAATACACCACAATCCAGTTCATTAACCTGATTGTGGATTTTCAGCTATCGTAATCCAATATCCAAGTCCAAAATGACATTTGCTTCTGAAGTTTAATACAATAAAAAAGTATAACGTTATTCTCCCTCAGCAAATCACACTCACCTTTCTCCACCCCGTTTGTTAGCCTGATCCCTTAATACATCAGGAAACCCTCCACCATATCCACCTTCTAGCATCCAACCTCCCTCCTCCCTCCTAAGCCACAAAATTATAAGACTATGGCATCTGTGGTATTGCAGTGGAGCAATTATGCCCTCTTTGGTAAGCCAATACTATGAATGAATGATTAGGTCCTCCTATAGTAATACATGATTGATTGACAAATGACAAATCAACTGTTACTACAGGAAGTTGTCATCATTCTTTCCTGACATTGGAATACTAAAGAAGGTATGGTTGCTCCCCAGGGGGGCAACAGATGTTGTATCCTTATAATGTGGGGGTTTGAGTTGGAGGAAGGAAGTTGGGTGGTAGAGTTTGTGTATGGTGGGGGTTGTCACTTGGATTCAGGAGTCAGGGTAATTGACAGGTGTGGGAGCTGGGTGATTATGTGATCTCACATGGGTGGGGGGAAGGAATTTATTTACATGCCTTATTAATAAAGAAACTTTGCTGGGTAGTTGGTGAGGGAGGTTGGGTGCTAGAGTAAGGTAGCATGGGGGTTACCTGGTACATTTGGGGATCTGGGTAATTGACCAGGTGGGGTGACGATGGTGGTTAGTAATTTGCTGTGGGGGGATTCATTATAGGGGCATGGTACTGCCCTTAAACAGATATTAGGGTTCAATGGCCAGTTCTATGTTAAACCCAAAGTTTTGAACTCTAATAACTTCCCCAGTGGTTGACCAATTTGTGTGACATTTTGCATGCATCTGAAAGGACCAAAGATCTCTTGATGTGGCAAGTTTTGTTCTGGTCTGGTTGGAAGTGTGGGTGAAGAGATACAGATTGATAAAAATGTGAAAATGACCACTTTTTGTCAAATTCTTTGTCATGCTGCTGTGCAAAAATGGCTTGGGATTTTGGTCTGAACTTTTCAGGGTATCTAGCATCCAACCACCACCCCTCCACTTCCCTCTACCCCCTGCTCCCTCTCCTACCCTCCTCACCACATCCCCTCTTATTCCCCCCACCCCACTCTACTGACAAGGCCTGTGTGGCTGCTTCTTCCTTTTACCACCTGTTAGACCAGGTCTCTCTATCCTTAACTGCCCTCCAATCTCCCCTAAGTGTTGTACCACACTACTGCATATGTAATTTGCTCACCTTTGTATAATGTGTTCCCAACTGTACTGATTTGAACTACAAAACTTGTAATACTGAATTTACTGTAATAGCACTTATCACTTTATGTTAATTCTTGTTCTCATGTATGTGCTTCTTGTCCTTTTGTTCTGTATCCACTGACTTGGAGCCTTTGTAAATGAGCCAATGGCTCAAAGGTGCTAATCCAAATTGAAATAAATAAATAAATAAATAAATATAGGCCCTGAGTCACAGATGTGCCCTTTGAAGGTTTGGTGAAAAAAATATTAATCCGTTCAAAAAATATTACATTTTAAAGTTTCCCATTATTTTAAATGGGAGCAGTTAGATGTACCATATGAAAAAGGATCCTTTCTCGTAAATGGGTAATACTTTGTGGCAAATGGGTAATCCTTTCTTGCAAATGGGAAATCCTTTTTCATGCAGCTGCCATTTTGTATTACAGTTAGCGAGGGAAACAAAATGTAATAACTCCAAAAAATCATGTTTTAATTTTAAGCCAAGACATGTAGCTTGCTTATTGGGACCCCCTCAGTTGGATTCTGCAGTTACTTGGTGGCAAGTGGTTTTGGAAGTTTTTTTCACATAAATAAATCTTTTTTCGTGACTCATTATACAAAAAAAAGATTCTTTTTTATACCATGAGTCAGGAAAAAGGATCCTTTTTTGTGATCGCACAGTTCTTTCCCTGGTGTCTAGTGGTACCACCCACCCTCCAATTGTCATCCCCTTTTGTGCCTTCTATTTTCCCTGGTGTCTAGTGGCAACCCCCCCCTCTAATCACTATACTTCTTTCAATATATTGTTTCCCTGGTGTCTACTGGCACCTCGTCACCCTCCGTTTGCTATGCATCTTTGAATATATTGTTTCCCTGGTGTCTACTGGCACCTCACCACCCTCTGATTGTCCCCATTTTTATTCATTTTTTTCCCTAGTATCCAGTGGCACCCCCATTCTCCGATTTTTGCCCCGCCCAAACGCTCACCCCATTCTCTTATACTGTACACATCTTAATTTACTTACTCATGGAATGGGGTGAGCATGATGAATGACAATCACAAGGCACACCCCTCACATCTGTTCCTGCATGCAGGGTGGTGGTGGAGTCTTACGGTTGAAAACCAAGGATGGTGTCTTATGGTTGGGATACCTAAGATGGAATTTCCCTACTTTTGATTCTGGAACCCTAATGGTCCATTAACAATTTGCAAAGAATTTCCTTACTCTTTGAGAAAGTATAATCATTGGGAACCCTATAGATGCATTAACAAAGTTTTTTGCAGAGAATTATTATATATAGTACATCAACTTTTAGCATGGAAATGTGGGATTCCAGATAAAGATATCCAAATTCAAAATCCAAATCTGATTGGAATCCTGATAATTAGGACTTAGGATTGTTCAGAAACTATATCCAGAAATCTTAAATCCTAAGTTTAGGGTCAGACTCAAAGGTATCAGAATTTCAAAACAGATATCCGATCATCCCTAGTTAGAACAGAGAAGAGACTACAGAGGTCCATACAACATGGAATACAGTGATGTAATCAAACAAAGAGCCTTTACTGCCATGAAATGCAGATGTACTGCTGAAGCTAGCTTGTCTATATGCATGCCTTCCATTGTAGTATCTGACATACCCACTTATGTCATTGTCATTGCTGCTGCTGCATACTGTTGTCCCCCTGTGTACAAGGGAACTCACTGTCCATGCAACAGTAATATGTCTTGTGGGGAATACTTGGGGATTTATGCATGCTAGAGTTCACTGATTACAATATAATGAAATACCTTTATAGTTAAATACCTGCTCCAAACTAACATTCATCCAATGGCCTTTCTAACTGTCATTGCTTACTGCTATTCTGTGCAGTAGATTTATTAATCAATGACTTCTGTGACAAACTTAGCACTGCCCAAACTACAGAACATGATTATTGATGAGATTTGTACATAGGTGAGTCTTTTCTGTTCTTGCTGTAGTAACAGCTTGCTAAAACAACATAATGAAATGGTCAGGATAGCGGGATTTCATCTCAACAGGAGAAAGCACACAATTCAACTCCCATTTTACTTTAGGCCTTTAAGATGTGGATCAGCCACAGGCTGCAGCTGTGTCTACATTGGGATGATTTTGATCATTAAGACAGCAGCAGGTAGCATGCAGGGCTTTGAAAATTTAGCCCATAGTCTCTCACTAAGGTATAGCTTGTTTCATTTAATAGCATGTGTCTATCTGATAATAGCCTATATACATTGGGCCCTATGCACATATGGATGGGTAATATGCTCCGGAGGTGCGTTACCCACCCACGCAGTTATGCACTTGTGGGCAGGTGCACCCTGACTGCTAGTCACTACTGGCCACCACCTGTCCATTGCCTCACCCCCACAGCATGCAGATGCGCAGAGGACATTTCTGCAGACTGAGCATGCATCTAATGGGATGCCTGGACCTGGCCCACAAATGGATCACTTTCACCAACTGAGCATGGAAAACAATGGAGGGCATGATGTGTGCCACATGCTCAGGGCTGGAGGGTGCCCAGTCCACTGCCTCAGCCCTCTGTGCTGATCCATGGGCTGGGGCAGCATGTAGGGGGGTCTACCGTGCCCCCACATCCATGTAGCTGCTAGTGGTGGCAACCTGGGGAGGCACGTATCCCTTATGACTGGGTTTTATCCAGCATAGGGTGTGCCCCTGGCAGCTTTGTGAATGGCATGGAGTGCAGGCATGCTCCCCGACATGCTCTTGGCACACTGCTGTCCACGCAGCCGGGGATCAATGCCTATGTGTCCTGCACCCTCCCCTAGTGAATGCTGCATAGGGTCCATGGGACCCCACTACGTGGCATTTGGACTTAGCAATACCAATGCACCTGGGTTACGTGGCATGTTGGCATAGTGCATAGGGCCCAATATATGTATGTCACATATGTGGAACAAATTGCACCAACTATCTATGTTATTTCCACAGTGTACAGCTATTGTGAAAATAAATGTGTACTTCGCATGTTGTAACATCAAAACACATTTGTTTTTCACTTAGGAGTGTAATTTTTTTTGTGGGGAAGGGCCAGGATGGCTTCTTGTCAGCCCACACATGAGCAACGACCACCATCACCACTGCACTGGGGGTGGCCAACACCCAGTGCACCCTTTGGCTTACCCTCCAAGGTGGGGCTTCTGGTGCCAGGCCCTTGCCTCTTTGGCTGCCATGTCTAGTGTCTGGGCAGACTCCCCCTCAGGTCAGCTTCACTGGGTGGAGGCTCAGCAGGGGTGTCACTGGTCGTGACCGGCAGATTTTTGCTAGACATGCTCCCCAGGGGTTGGTGTGTGGAATGATGTCAGTGGTGCACATGCCAACATCTATTCTGCCTCCCCAAGTCCAAGTACGAGATGAAGCTGGCCCCCCTAGCCTTTGCCGGGGTCCCATGGGAACCAGATGCACTCCCCCTTCCCTCAGAAAAGGAAAGCAGCCCCTGGGGTGCTCAAACCTTCCCACCCATTTGCCTTCTAACTCCAGAATCCTCTCCCAAACTCAGGTTGTCTGTGTCGTGAGCGGAAGCTCTACCGCTGCACCAGTGGGCCAGCATGGAGTGTCAATTTGATTGGCAGCCAGAACCAATCAATAAACACCAAATTCCTATTTTCCTGTAAACCAGTAGAATCGCTATTTCAGACTTTAAAAGTTTTCAGTCATCTTGTTTCACTCATTATCATATGTTTCCTCTTCAAAACCGATCTTTTCCCTTTTTGTATGCCAGCATTGTGAAACAATTGCTACATAAAAACCCTTCTTACTGTATTTTGAAATAACAGTACTCATTCGCACAGCAATGGCACTCCGGTGTCTCGCAACCACACATACTCACTGTGACCAACTCCTGTGTCTCACAACCCCACATACTCACTGTGACCATGAAACAAAATACCCCACAAACTTGACAGAATATGTCCAGCTTTCTTCTAGAACTTCAGCCTTTTAAAGCCCAGTTTGTACAGTTTGTACTGTCATTTTGTCCCCTCTCTTCTGCTCCTGAGTCCCAGCACCTCAGCTCTGCAGCTCTGCAGTTACAAATTCAGCAGCACATATCCACTGCTGAGACTGAGACAGGGAGACTGAGAAAGCAGCCACAGCTTCCTTGAATCAGGGATGTTATTTTCTAGACTACAGTGAACTGAATTATTACTTTTTGGACTTGTGTAAGTAACTAGTATTGATTCTGTTTTTGGGGTGGACTTTTCTTAGTTTTAACTTTAATTTGCCAGGGAGGAACTGTAGCTGGGAGATATTTGCAGTCAGTTGTGACTAGATCTGTTGCTTAGCCTTTGTGAAATAGGTGTCTGAAAAGAGGGAAGGCACTCCCTGGGGTGAAGGGTAAAAGTTGTAGGTGATTGTTTTTGGATGGCATAGGTTTAGTCCCACCCACCCTTCTCCTCACCCACTCCCATCCCAAGTGCATAACTTCCTTTATAGCAGGGGCTCTGACATCACTTCCCCAAAACTGCTAACAACATACACCTGTTCACATCCTTAAAGGCACAACACACTGAATTGGGGGTAGAGACACTCACACGCTTGCACACACTAAAACAAGAACAAAAAACAAAAACAATCTGTAACTGGAAGGGACACAGACATGTGGGGAGTGGTGCAATGCACTGGCTATGGAGCAGCAGTCTTCCAGGAGACATTGTGGAGACTGCATTGCTGTCCTATTTGCAGGCACCTCTCTGGTTTGAGGGAGGAGGTTGTTTGTCTCCTTGCTAACCTGGCAAGGATTCAGGAAACCTGCTCTCCCACCCAGGGACCACCCAGGCCACAGCCACTACTTCAAAGGTTGTCAAGAAAGAGGAGTGGTTAGACCACGGTGGGCTCAGGGAGGGTGAGGGGGTGGAACAGAGGCACATCCCTCCAGTTGTGCCTCTCCACAATTCATTCACCACTCTGGTGAAGCATGGTTCTGCTATGGAGACACATTCAGTGGAGACCAAGGAGGATGCTGGGAACCTTCACAATAGACACCCACAGGAGGGTGGCCCAGGACCCCACAGGGGAAGGAAACAACTCCTGGTGGGGGACACAATTGTTAAGGGGGCAGAACTGGGGGATGGAGGGGTAAGGGAGGTAAGGTGCCTGCCCGGCGCCAAGGCTTGGAGGGACAGGAAACAAATCCTCAGGATCATGGGAGCAGTGGCAAGGAGGAGGGAGCTGGATGTCATTTTCTACCTAGGGATGAATGACCTGGCTGAGAATGGGATCAGAGCAGTGCAACAGGAGTTTGTGGAGGGGCCTTAGACAAGTAGCACACACGGTAACTTTCTCGGAAGTGCTACCTGTCTAGGGTATGGATGAGGCTAGGGCACTCCGCACCATGGGATTCAATGACTGGTTGAAAAGCTGATGCAGAGCTCAGGGATTTGGCTTCATTTATGACTGGGGCTCCACCTGGAGGGATGCAGGCCTATACAGGTGTGGTGGTCTGCATCTATCCTGGAGGGGAACCAGGATCCTAGGTGATAGGTTTAAGTGCTTCAATGGCAAGCATTTAAACTAGCCAAGGGGGAGGCATTGAAGAGGAGAAGGGAAATCCTAACTCCCCCCCAAAAATCAGAGGAATCAGTGAGGTAAACACCAAGATAGAGCAGTCAATAGGGAGAAGGGCAGGGGTAAATGGAGAAAAAGACAAAGCAGTAGGGGCAGGGATTGGGCAAAAAGAAATAAAGCCATAAAAAATGGAGGGTGATGAGTACCAATGCCCATAGTCTAGGTAAAAAGCTCCCTGAAATGGTGGCCTTGATGGAAGAGGGATGCCTGGATATTGTGGCAGTAACATAAACATGGTACACGGATAACCATGACTTGGATGTTAACATACCAGGGTACACAATCTATTGGAGGGACAGGGAGGGAAGAAGAGGAGGAGGAGTAGCTCTCTATGTAAGGGAAGGGATCAAAGCAACAGAACTAAAGGGTAAACAGGGAGGAGAGGAGGCACTGTGGGTCACCCTGGAGACTGGAAATGGCTCCACAATCTACACAGGGGTTGTATACAGACCCCTGTCTCAGGGGGAAGAAATGGACAAGGAAATGATAGAAGGCATCCTTGGGATGACAGAGAAGGGAGATATTGCTGATGGGGCACCTGAATATGCCAGATGTTGACTGGAGCACCTTTGCTGCAGCCACATCCAAGAGCAGGGCCATTCTCAGTGCCCTACAGGGGGCATGCCTCAGACAGCTAGTTTTGAAACCCACTTGGGAAAGAACAGTCTTAGACCTGGTACTCTCAAATGGGGATGGAGAGAGGATCTCTGATCTTGAAGTGGGTAGCCACCAAACAGTGTGGTTCACGATAAACTTAGCTGTAGAGTCAAGTCACACAAAAGTGAAGGTACTGGACTTCAGGAGGGCTAATTTTGTCAAAATGGGAGAGTGCCTCAGAAAAGCACTAGCAAACAGGCAAGAAAGTGGAGTGGAGCAACAATGCGGAAACATCAAAATTCACCATTACAGACTCAACAAGCCTTTGTGTGAAGCAAATAAACAAATCCAAACAAAAGAAAAAAACACTATGGTTGTCAAAAGAAGTGGCGGGGAAAGTAATGAAGAAAAAGATAGCATTCAGGAAGTATAAGCGAACACAGAAGGAGCATGACAGAGAACTGTACCAGTTAAAGCAGAAGGAAGCAGGTAAGGCAGTCAGAATAGCCAAGGCCCAAACTGAGGAAAAGTTAACCAACTTGGTTAAGAAGGGGGATAAAATCTTTTATAGGTACATTAGGGAGCAAAGAAGGACTAAGGCAGGGATACTGAGGCTGAACAAAGAGGAAGGTGGTTGAGCAGAGAGTGACAGTGAAAAAGCAGGGATACTGAATGAATACCGCTGCTCAGTATTCACAATGGAAAAGCAAGAGGAAATATCTAATCCAGTCAATAGAAGCACTCTGGATAGGGGAGTTGATATTAGTCCTTTCACAGAAGAAAGGGTTCTGAAAGAACTCTTAAAACTGAAGGTGGATAAAGCAATGGGGCCTGATGGGATTCACCCAGAATTCTAAAAGAAGAAAGGAAGAACTAGTAACACCTGACTACCCTTTTAATAAATCATGGGAGGATGGTGTGATACCTGAGGACTGGAGGAGGGCAGATGTGATTCCCCTTCACAAAAGTGGGAGCAAGACAGAGGCAGGAAACTACAGACCTGTCAGTTTGACCTCAGTGGTAGGCAAAATGATGGAATCACTTCTGAAGGAAAGAATTGTTGAGTACCTAGAGGCCAGTGGGGCACAGGGCCCAAGGCAGCAGGGATTCACAGTGGGAAGGTCATGTCAGACAAATCTAATTGATTTCTTTGACTGGGTGACCAAAGCAGTAGACCAGGTAGGGGCTGTGGACGTGGCCTACCTAGACTTTAGCAAGGTATTTGACACAGTCCTGCACAAAAGATTAATAAACAAATTAGCCAGCCTGGGAGCGAGTCCCAGGGTGGTAGCCTGGGTAAAACACTGGTTGGATAACAGGACACAGTGGGTAATAGTAAATGGAGTCCACAGTGCAGAAAAGAGGGTTAATAGTGGGATACAGCAGAGTTCAGTACTGGGGCCGGTTCTTTTTAATGTCTTTATAAGTGACATTGCAGAGGGACTGGAAGGGAAAGTATGTCTCTTTGCAGATGACTCAAAGATCTGCAACAGGGTTGATACACAAGGTGGGGTGGAAAGGATGAAAAGGGACTTGGCAAGGTTGGAGGAGTGGTCAAATATATGACAGCTTAGATTCAATGCAAAGAAGTGGAAAGTAATGCACCTGGGAAACAAAAACCCAGGGGAAGAGTACACAATGGGGGGTGAGATACTGACAACAACAAAAATGCAAAGGGACCTGGGGGTAGTCATATCAGATGACCTAAAGGTGGGCCAGCAATGTGAGAAGACAGTTAGGAGGGCTGAGGGATACTGGGATGCATAAGGAGAGGCATCACCAGTAGAAAACAGGAAGTTGTTGGTCCTCTGTACAGACATTTGGTAAGACCAAATCTGGAGTACTGTGTACAGTTCTGGAGACCCCATCTCCGCAAAGACATAGACAGGGTGGAGGCTGTCCAGGGAGGGCAACCAAAATGAAGCATGGTCTGCATCAAAAGACATATGAAGAAAGACTAAAGGAACTAAAGATATATAGACTCAAGGAAAGGAGGGGGGGTGACATGATAGAAACTTTCAAATACCTCAAGGGAATCAACAAAGTCCAAGAGGTTAGCATCTTTCAGAAAAAGAGATGTGCAAAAACAAGGGGGCACAATTTTAAGATAGAGGGGGGACAGCTCAGAGGTAATGTGAGGAAGTATTTCTTCACAGAGAGGGTTGTGGGAAGATGGAACAGCCTTTCTGAGGAGGTCGTAGAGTCAAAAACAGTGCAGGAATTCAAGAATGCATGTGACAGATATAAGGCAATTCTAGTGGGGGTTAGGAGGAAGTACGCTGTTGGTTAACTAGGATCTGCAGCTTATCCATTAGGTAGGGAAATGGGCAGACTTCGTGGGCCAAGTGGTCCTTATCTGCCATCAAATTCTATGTTTTCTATGTTTCTATGAAGTCTCCAAAAAACAGTGTATGCTCTCGAGTCACACAGTGCCTGTTGTACTTCATCTTTTATTTAACCATTGCAATTACCTCCATCTGCTGAGGAAAGGATCACCCAGGAGGACAAGTCTTTTTTCAGGTATATGAGCAAAAAGAGGAAGGCATGGCATGATATTGTGAAGATCAGGAGACCAGGAGTTGGGGACTATGTAGAGGAAAATCAAGAAAAAGCTAAAATGTTAAATGAATACTTCTGCTCAGTCTTCAGAGTGGAATGGAGGGGCATCATACATTAACAGGCATTGGATGGAGGGGGAGTGGACATAAGTCCATTCATGGAAGAGAGAGTGCACCAGGTGTTGGAAGCCCCAAAGGGAAACAAGGCAATGGGGCAAGATGGGATTCACCCAAAGGTACCTAAGGAACTAAGAAAGGTGGTAAACTCCTCTCTGAGAGCCCTATTTATCACCTCACTGGAGAGGAGGATGGTTCCAGAGGAGTGGAAGAGGGCTGATGTGGCCTCTCTGCACACAAACAGCAGCAAGGAGGATGCAAGCAATTATGGAACAATCAGTCTTGCATCAGTATTGGGGAAGTTAATGGAGTCCTTGCAAAAGGAGGGACTACTGGAGTACCTTGAGACATATGGACTGCAGGACCACATGCAGCACAGCTTCAATGGGGGATGTCATGTCAAATGAATCTCATAGATTTCTTTGACTAGGTAACTAGGGAGGTAGCCCAGGGGAGGGCAGTGGATATAGCCTATCTGGACTTCAGTAAGGCCTTTGACACTGTACCTCATAGGAGGCTAATAAAAAAACTTTGCAGCCTGGGTGTGGGCAGAAGGTGGTGAGCTGGGTATCTAACTGGTTGAAAGATAAGAGGTAGAGGGTGATGGTAAATGTCAGTCTGAGGATGGAAGGGTGACCAATGGAGTACTGCATGGATTGATACTTGGCCCTATCCTCTTCAAAGTCTTTATAAGTGACATTGCTGAGGAACAGGAGGGAAGGGTATGTCTTTTTGCAGATAACACAAAAGTCTTCAGCAGGGTGGACATGCAGGTGGGGATGGAAAGAATGCAAAGGGATCTGAGGAAAATAGAGGCATAGTCTAAGGAGTATCAGGTGGGGTTTAATGCCAAAAAGTGCAAAGACATGCACCTCGGGTGGGGAAACATGAGAGCTGTGCATAAGATGGTGGGAGGTTTTACAGTTACCAAGCAGGAGAGGAACCTTGGAGTGGTCATATCTGAAGATCTGATGATTGTAGGGCAGTGCACCAGGGCAGTAGGCAAGGTAAACCGGATACTGGGGTGCATATGGAGGGGTATCTCTAGTAGGAGAAGGGATATTGTGTTGCCTCTGTATCGCTCACTTGTGAGACCCCACCAGGAATACTGTGTCCTTTTCTGGAGGCCACACTTTTGCAAGGACATTGAAGGGTGGAAGCAGTTCAGAGGAGTGTTACTAAAATGGAGTCAGGTTTGCACAAGAAGACATACATGGAGAGGTTGCGGGAGTTCAACATGTACTCCCTGGAGAAGAGGAAAGTGAGGGAGAATATGACTGAGATCTGTAAGTACCTTGCAGTGGTGAACAAGGTGCAGAAGAGGAGTCTCTTTCACAGGAAGAAGAGCAACAAAACACAGGAGTATGCTATGAAGCTTGAGGGGAAAATTTGGAGGGAAATGAGGAAAATCTTCCCAGAAAGGATGGTGGACACCTGGACAGCCTGCCAGAAAAGGTGGTGGGCGAAGACAGCGGAAGCTTTAAATATGCATGCAATATGTACATGGGTATAATAAATGGGGGGGGGGGGGACACTTGTGACCATATAGAGTCCAAGATGTAGACTTAGGCAATGAAAGTTGGTCTTTTTCTGTCAAGATTCTGTTTCTATGTTTCTATAGAAAAATCTTTTGCAATTTTCCAAACTAAGGGAAATTCTCCTGCTAATAGTAACTAATTGAAAATAACAGTCAGTGGATAAGTAATCTCCGGGGCAGCATATATTAACATTAAAGGTAAAATGTTATTCTGACCAGTAACTTCAGTGCTATTCAGGTTAAATAATTCCTCTCTTACTTTATGTACTATACCTTAATATTCTCAAATTTAAATACATTCAAAGGTACCAGAATTTGAACACTTATGTCCAAGCCAACCAATTGCAGCCCTTTGTTGTTGAACAGTGCCTTGCTACCAATATCAATAAGGAACTTATTAAATACTTCTATTAAATTCTACTACTACTATTGTACCTAAGAGGTTATGTGAACCATTGATCTCAAAATTATCTGGTAGATTTTGGTTGCTTTGATTTTGAAATGTTGTCATATTTGTCCAAAACTCTCTTGACTACTGCTTTCTAGAATCATCAAAAATCTTTGTGTGATGGTCTTCCTCAGCTTTTTTAATATTCTATAAATATATGAGTTTCTTAATTGTCGGTATTTAATCCAATCTAACTGGGTATTGTTTTTTACATATTCCATGAGTTATAAGTTTAATTTTCAGTGCAAACAATTTTGGAGAATTCCAAGCTGAATTATTTGTTTTTACTTTTCTTCTTTTTACTGGTGCATCTGAATTACACACTGTCAATCATTCTTGATAAAAGAAGGACACGGCATTGTCTATCATGGGCACTAAATCCAGCCTAGATCAGTCAGTTTCTTTTAGATCAAGCACAAATGATATATAGTCAAAATTGTTATATACCCTCTGCTAGATAATATTTTTAATTTGCAGGCTCCATTCTTTAGCATGAAGGTAAAAGATGATGTGTTGGTCACTGAAGAAATCTAGTAATACACCACTCTATTTATAGTTATCAAATTTAGTCATAAAGATTAGATCAATTATGGTTGACAAGGCTTGTTCCTTGTGATTTATTCTTGAAGCCAAATTGATAAGCTGTTCTATGCCTGAGTTAGTCTGCAGGTCTTTTAACCTATGGGAAAACCCTACAATTTGCCAGCTCACATTAAAGTCACCAACCAGTAGTACTGTAGCTCGTGACTAGATTTATAGGTGTACAAAATGTCCTGTTGTTTATCGGAAACATCTGCATTTGCTTTGGGCAGGTGATACAGCACCACCAGTAGTTAAAGACCAACTCTCTATTGTGGTAAAAAGCTTAAAAACAATAAATTTACACCAATTATGTTTTAATGTTATTGTTTTCTCATTATTTGTTATTTAGCATGGTATTTATTTATTTATTTTGCTTCACTGTTCCTGGTCTACTAAAAATTGTATGTAATGCAGCACTTATTTCAATGAGTCTTTCAAAATGTATCTGACTTTCCACTGCTAATCACACAATAACTGTTTTGTGTTATCACAGACTGTTGCCATGGTGAGCACTATGATGTCAAAAACAAAGGTACTATAAGGTTAATAGGGGAGAGACAAATATTTTTAAATATTTTCTATACAGGCTTTTTTGATGGACTACCAAGATGTGCTGTAAAATCTTGGAAAGGAACATTGAAAATGAAAAAAAAATGTATTCTCTAGTAAATTGTATCAGCTGAAACATTTTATTTATGAAAGCAAATGCTTAAGTGCAGAGTTGCTCTTTAAGGTCGTGCATAAGGTAACCTGCTCTCTAAGCTTACTGTAGTTTCCAAGCTATTGGTCTTAATTTGTAGATAGCATTCTTTTGTGGCAATACTAGTTTTCACATATATCATCAAACCACCTCCCTTTCAACTACGGTCAATACACTCCATGTCTGATACCCATCTATATTAAGAAACATATTAGAAATCTTAGTGTTCACTCATATTTCTAATACATTAATCAGATTTGGATTCTAACATAAAATCCATTCTCCTATTTGATCAATTTTTGGAGTAATGTTTCTAGCATTGACATGTACAATGTTAAACCCATTATCAGAAAAAACATCAGCAGACGTGTCACTACAATTCATGGGAGATGGATTGTGGGAATGTCACCACACAATAAAAAAATCAAGCACACTGCAGTTTTAAAGTACAATATTTGTTGGGTGTTTTTAAAATGCATTATTTATTGGGTTTGTGGGATATAAACTTCCTAAGTAGGCTATTGTACAGGTTTGCCATCCTCGTTTTTTTCTGTTTTAATGGGTTTGCTTACAGGATCAATACAAGTTCTTGTGGCCACCGGTCTGAATAGATCCCTCCTTATTGCATCTGCCATTATGCTTACTTTGCATTTAAACTCATATAAATCCCAAAGTACCACCTCACAAATCAAACAGGTTCTGGGGCGGGATATTAGGTAGCTCCATGTTTCTATGGATAGATTAGGGCTATCAGATTGCAGTTAACCCAGTTGTTAGTTCCCAGTGAAGGAATACCACCCCCACCCAAAATAGCTCCAAATATATGTTATAAAATAAAATAATGGGGGAGGGAGGTGTGGCCTGACCAGGCAGTATATGGCAGCATAGTTCTGACTCTCTGCAAGGAATCCAGAAATCAAACCTCATCCTTCCTATACTAGATCATTTTCTTGTGTCAACTTTGGGGATCTACCTTCAATTATTCTGCTTTAAATGAATTGTAAGTCATTTTGAGCCTACCTAGTCTCAATTAATCATATTAATACTGCACTGAACTAGACCACTACTTCGGTTGTCATGGCTGACTCCCATCTGCATCCCAACTCACTTGCGAGAGTGGAGGCTATGTTCACGAAACTGGTGGCTGATATTAATGATCTTAAAATCTCCACACAACAGAATGCAGCAATGCTTAACTCCTTTGACCAGAGAATTACTATTAATGAGACTACATCTACCCAAAACTCAGCCTCCATTCATGACCTTCAGGCCACGATACAGAATCAGGAACACACCACAAAGTCCCTGCAATCTAAAATTGATGATATTGAAAATCATAACCAAAGAAATAACTTGCGTATTTTTGATTTCCCTGAAGGATCCGAGCTGGGGGACACAGCAGAGTTCTTAATGCACGTACTCCCCCCAATGCTGAAGCTATCCCCAGAACAACAATTGATCATTGAACATTCTCATCGTACTTTAGGTCCCAGGCCAAACCAAGACCAGCAGCCTAGATCTATCATAGCCAGATTTTTGAACTGCACGCACGCAGAGCTAGTTTTAAATCGTGCTAGAGAAATTGGTACACTGATGTGGCAGGAGTATAAGATTTCTATATATAGAGACCTCAAAAGAACTATCTATAAAACAGAAAGCATATAATCCACTGAAGCCAGTATTATACCAGAGAGGCATCAAATTTGCCTTATGCTACCCCTCCACAATGTGCCTTTTTCTTGGATCATCCTTTAAAGATTTCAACATGCCTGAAGCCCTAGCTAACTTTTTGGACACCACACCAAGAAATCTTACCTCAGCAAGCTCTGTTGTAGCCAATAAAATGACAAGCAATTTGGACTCCACTCAGACAGAGGAAACTGTTGCACAGACCAATGGAGGAAGCTCTACGGAGTTCATGGTCCTGCATACTACTACCACTGATGTTCCCCCACCAAGGCAATCCAGCCGATTACAAGGAAAGCTCCTATTGGGTCCTCATATGTCTAATCTTCCCTGTTGTCCCACTGTAGACTCTCCAGGTCCCTCCCAGAAATTGACTTTCCACATGCAAGTGAATTCCTCCATTCCATTGAGCAACAACTTTGCCCTCCTAGCTGAAGATATTCACTCTTCACAGGAAGATTTAACCCCACAAAGTTTAGTCAATCATCCTACTAACTAGTGTACTATGATCCAGGGCAACATCTCAGCTAACTCCTCATGGTCAGAAGTGGTTGCGAGCTCCCCTCTAAGTCATTAGAGCCTCCTAAAAAGAAATGCAAGGTTAAAGTGAAGGGCAAAAATTCCAATGCTGCAAACAGTGCCCACAAAGCGATGGTGACCTCATCTCATGTGTTTAACTTGACAACATTTACTTTTCCTGGCATAATAAGTCCCGGACATTGTGTTGTGGAGAACCAGTATCTTTAATTCTTTGCTGCACGAAGTACAGTCTTCACAATTCTGACAATATCGCTCCCAGCAGGTTGTGAAACTGAAAGGCTGTATATCGCGGTCAGCTCCAATTAGTACCATATGCTGCAATATACATCCTGTTGGCTCACACTGTCAATGGAATCCTATTTTACTATGTTTTTTAAACATTTTTAATACATGGTGAGTTGTGACTACATTTGACTTGACTGCTGCTATGCTAACCTTATTACTTTCTATACTCCATAGTCATTAAGTTAACAGCATCAGGATGCAAGGATACTCCTTCATAACTCTTACTTAATCCTTTATCCTACTCCTCTGTAATACCCCAGCAATATGAAACTGATAATATACCATGCTTTAGATGGAATGTTAACATGATCCAATTTGGAAATACCTTGATTGTGAGCCCCCATCCATGCTTATCTATTCTATTTCCTACTACTACTACTACTACAAAAAGGAGATAATCCCATATATACATTTATAAGACAGCTGCTGGCTATTTTCAGTACATTGACACAATGGGCATCTAACCACCAGCTTTCGCATGTACCCTATATACTCGAAGCCTATAATACAAAAGAGGATCCCCTGTCATGCTCTTTTCTCTGATTTGGGGCTCACTGGACCTATAACGTAAACCGAGTCACTCCATCTAGTATTTATGCAGGCAATTTTCGAGTAGAGGGAATTAACCTTTTTTACAGATTCCCCACTGTCTCTAGTCATTACTGAAGCCAGCCACACTCCTTATTTCATTCATTTATATCTGGCTTATGGCATGGAGGCATTAACAATACATTATTTAATAATATTCTATTTATGAGTATCGACTCTGAAGCCTTTTTACGTATTAAACTGCTACATTCTGTTCAGGATTCTCTCACAGAGTCCTGCCAAATGTAGTGACTATTCACCCTTCTTGCATATATAATTACACCTAATTAAGTATCCAGTTCCCTTGACATCCTCCCCTCAGGCAATATTGGTCCTTCACATAATTATTCCAGACCTTGTGCAGTAATAAGTTAACACTCTTACTAACTTTAGAATCATTAGTTTAACAGTACGATCTGGTGATTTCCTTTACCTTTGTCCCATTCCCCTTAATGCCTCACCTCGGTAGTGGGGAAGATCATGGAAGCACTACTGAAGGAGAGATTGGTGGAACATCTGGTTGTCAATGGACTACAGGACCCAAGGTAGCATGGTTTCACCAGGGGGAAGTCATGTCAGACCAACCTCATTGAATTTTTTGACTGGGTGACTAGGGAGGTGGATCAGGGGAGGGCAGTGGACATGGCATATCTGGACTTCAGCAAGGCCTTTGACACTGTGCCACATAGATGACTATTACACAAACTGGGGAATATGGGTGTGGGCAGGACAGTAGTGTGGTGGGTAGGTAACTGGCTGGTTGGCAGGACACAGAGGGTGGTGGTAAATGGCTGTCACTCCACAGAGGGAAGAGTGACCAGTGGGGTACCACAGGGATCAGTGCTGGGACCGGTCCTATTCAACATCTTCATCAGTGACATTGAACAGGATCTAGAAGGCAGAATTTCACTGTTCGCTGATGACACAAAGTTCTGTAACAGAGTAGACACACCAGAGGGTGTAGATGGAATGAGAAGGGACCTGTAGAAACTTAAAGAATGGTCAGGGGTTTGGCAGTTGAAATTCAATGCAAAGAAGTGCAAGATAATGCATATGGGGCACAAAAACCCTGGCACAATATATCAGTTGGGGGTGAGGATATAGCATGCACCAAGCAGGAAAGGGATCTTGGGGTTATCATCTCTGATGACCTAAAGGTAGGGAAACAGTGTGACAAGGCAGCAGGTAAAGCAAATAAGATGCTGGGATGTATAGGCAGGGCATCTCCAGCAGGAAAAGAGGAGGTCATAATTCCGCTATACAAGACACTAGTGAGGCCCCACCTGGAGTACAGTGTACAGTTCTGGAGACCATACCTACGTAAGGACATAGACAGGGTAGAGAAGGTTCAGAGGAGGGCAACAAAGATGGTGCATGAATTGCATCACAAGTGCTATGAAGACAGGTTGAAGGAACTGAACACGTACTCCCTGGAGGAGAGGAGGGAGAGAGGGGATATGATAGAGACATACAAGTATCTCACAGGGAGGAACAGGGTGCAGGAATACACTATTTTAAGTGAAAAAGATGTTCCAGGACTAGGGCATGGGATGAAGTTGGAGGAGGAGACGATTCAGAGGAAACATGAGGAAGAATTTCTTCACAGAACGGGTGGTGGACAAGTGAAACACCCTGCCAGAGGAAGTGGTGGGGGCTGAAACAATCACGGGATTTAAGAATACATGGGATAGACATAAAGGAATTCTGGAGGTCAGGGGTAAGGGGCAACAGACTTCTAGGAAAACATAAACTGAACTTACAAGCTCAAATGGGCAGACTGGGTGGGCCATAGGACCTTATCTGCTGACACTGTCTATATATCTATATAAGTTATAAGTATTAAGCTGAGGTTTTTTTTTTGGTTTCCTTGCTATGTATGGTATAGCCAAATTCTTGTCAAGCTTTATTGGCATAATTGTTCTATAAGCACTATAATTATTGGTTCAGACCTTAGAACCTGACCAACATTCCTTCAGTTGGTCTGTCTAGGTCGTTCCCACCATTCTGACCCCTTGGTGTGTGGTGAGAGATTCTCTTAGCATTGCTTGCTGACTCCTATCTCCCCTCACTCTCCAGAAGTTTCTTGTTACTGTTAGTTGGTTAGATACTTTATTAAGAGTTAATGTTCTTCTCCTTTCCAAAGAGTTTTATTTTGTTAATTAATGTATTAGTAATGCTGTTGTTATTAATGACTTTTCTCTCTCTCCCTTTCTATTCTAATCTCAGAAAGATATCTGTGCTTCCCATGCTTTATATATTTTACTTTTTTTGGCTTGACTGCTCCTGCCACCCTTCACATATACATATTTTTCTCTACTTATACTCTGACCATCCTCTGTTTCATTTACATGTCCCTTCCCATTCCTGTGATTATTCCTTTTCCTTGATACCGACATTATGAGTGACATAATTTTATACACATGGAATGTGAAGGGTCTTAATTCTCCTTGTAAGCGAAAGCAAATCCTCTCACATCTCCAAAAATATAAAGCACAAATTGCTTTCCATCAAGAAACAAAATTATTAGCAGAGGATGTTCACAGGCTTAAGAAATGCTGGGTCGATCAAATTTATGATTCATCCTATACCTCTAAAAAAAGAGGAGTAACCATTCTTATACATAAGAGTCTTAAATGATCCCTTATAAACTCCCTCTCTGACAATGAAGGCAGATGGGTGATGGTTAAATTGATTACCAATTCTGGTCCTCTCCTGCTTGTCAATATCTACGCACCTAACTCCGACTCCCCAGAGTTTTTTCACAATTTAGCTCAACAGATTTTATCCTTTAACATGGATAATACACCAATTATTCTCGGAGAGGATCTTAACTTAGCTTTAGAAGCCAGCATTGACAGAAGTAGCCCCACTACGGGTGCCCACCCCAGAAATATTAAAGCCCTCTCACTACTAATGCAGGACATTGGATTAGCTGATGTTTGGCACCTCCTCCATCCCCGGGACCAAGATTTTACTTTTTACTCCTCCCTACATAAAACATACAGTAGAATTGACTACTAGCTAGCCTCTCCCTTTATAATGAAAAAAAAATATTGATTCATCCATCTCTCCCATTATAATCTCAGACCACTCTCCTGTTAAATTGTACCTTTTGTGGGGTCCATCAGCACCCAAATCTACTTTTTGGTGACTTGATCCTCTCCTTCTCAATGATCCCTATTTATACCCACATTTAAAGCACAAATTCAGGACTTCCTCTTTCACAATATCCCCACTGATTCCTCTATGTCCACTGTATGGGAAGCTCTTAAAGCTACAGTCCGAGGGAAAATGATCAGCTATGTTACACATAGAAAAAGAGTACGAGAGCAACAACTGGCTTATATGGAAAAATCTCTTAAGGCTAAAGAGAACTTATACTCCTCCTCCTCTAACAAGTATCATCCTGATTCCAAGCTACATCTCAAAAGTCTTCAAATTAGAATCAAAATAAATGAATTAATCTCCCATAAAACTGAATTGGCCCTTTTTAAACTTAAACATAAGTTTTGGGAACATGGCGATAAAAATGGGAAACTCCTCTCTTACCAGCTCAAAGCACAACAAATGGAATGACATATTCTAAGTCTTAAAGATGAGCAAGGCACAATTCATTCTGACAACCTATCCATAAACCATATTATGAGAACCTTTTACCAAAAATTATGTTCTAATACAAACCCTCCATCTACCAAACAAATCCAACAATTCCTTAAAACTTTACATCTTCCCCATCTTTCTTCTGCTGAAGCAGATCCCTTAGATGAACCCTTCTCACTTCAAGAAATCCATAAAGCCCTGTCTTCCCTGAAATCTGGTAAATCCCATGGAGGTGATGGATTCCCTGTCGATTTCTATAAAATGTTCTCCGACACCTTATGCCCCCTTCTTCTTAATGTTTATCAAGAAGCTTCCATCACTGGCAAGCTTCCCCCATCTTGTATTGAAGTGGTTATAACCCTAATCCCTAAGAAGAACAAAGACCCCACACACCCCGCAAGTTACAGGACAATCTCTCTGTTAAACATGGATGGGAAGATATTTGCTAAACTATTAACTTCTCGACTTGAACGCTTGATCCCCAAGCTGACTCATTGTTCACAAGCCGGCTTTATTAAACATAGATCCAGATCTGATCACTTACTATTGGTGGGCGAAGTGGGCTCAATCCGCACAGCAAAGTGATTCACGGAGCAAAAATGGATTCGCGGAGTGCTCCGCAACATGAAGCGGAGTACTTCACGTTATAATGAGTAACGCGAAGTCCATTTAAAACAATGACTTCACATTACTCTGCCTCCCCATACAACTACTCCATCAAATTTAAGGTGAAGTGCATTGAGGGCAATGCACTTCGCCTCACTTCACCTTGTTTTTGAGCTCTGAAGGTGAATTTTGCAGTGATTCGTGGTATTTCAGGTCACATGGTCTCTATATTGATCTGCACAGACTCAGTGCAGGGTAGTATGTGTAGGAAGGAGTAGGAGACAGTGTGCTCTGAAAGCTGTCTGTGATTGAAAACATCTAAAAGCTGTTAAAAAGTGTTTTTTGGGGCTCAAAGTTTAGTTCATTGATTCTAGAAAACCCTCCTGTGCTCATCTCATCAAGCATTTTTGTTTTTGTGTGGATTTTGAATGTTAATGTACAACATTGAGAGTGTGTGTAGTGAAAGACAGTGAAAGTGTGCTTTGGGGGAAGGGCGTATCTGTAGTGTAGGTAGATTTAAGTTGGAGAAATAGTGATTTCTTTGTTTTTTTTTGGTTATATTTTTGTTATATAACTGACTGTGTTAATGAACACACAGTAATATTGTCAGCAATTGTTGAAGTTTTCTTGCTGTTTGTGCGTTGTGTGGATCTGGTGCAGCAGTTCATAATTTCAGGTTGTTTACATTACAATATGTGGCATATTACTGAACTTTTGAATTTGCTATGCATTACTTGTTCAGCATTGTAGACAAATTGTTCTCTGTGTGTGTGTGTGTGTGTGTGCGTGTGTGTGAGTGTGTGTGCGGTGTTGTGTGACATCAAATAATTCACCTTTTATTGTGCCACAGACTAGTGTAATTGCAGGCACAGCAGTGTGAACCTGCTATCCACTGCAGCTGCCTGATTTTGTACTGTGTTCATGGTATCTGTTATTTGTTTTGCTGCTTATACTACCATAAAAATCTGCAGTCAGTGCCCCCCCCCCAACGGCAAAAGGAATTTTTTACCAGATTGGATTGTTTTTGTGACAGCATTGCTGGTTACTGAAGTTGTTTTCATTGCGTGACAGACTAGTCTCTTATCTGTTACTGAAGCTACAGTTGTTTTTCTTGCTTCACATCCAGCGTTTCCCCAATCAGAGAGTGACCGTATCAAAATTTAAATTTGGTTATAATACTGTGGTTGATCCCCCAAAATGCCTGCAAAGAGATGTGCAAGCAAAGCTGTTTCTTGCCATGGCAATGCTGGCAGTAAGATAGTCTGTGGGCATGGTAGTATGCAGACGCATAAGTGCATTGCTGATTTGAAGAAAGGTATTTCTCCTACAATGTTTTTTACAGCCCAATCAGTAGCTTCACTCATAGTTGGAGGAGATGATGTTTTCCCACTTGGTGGTGTTAGTGTTACTGGTGTTAGTGGTGGTGGTAGTATTAGTATTGGTGCGTCAAGTTTGAATTCCGACCAGTGTACCAAATCCAAAAATATTGAGTGTGAAGCAGTGCAAGTGAGTGGCAGTGTAGATGATGTCATACTTCCCAGTAACATCCGAGTAACTGAACCTGAGGATTCTGATAATCATGTCAGCGATAGCATACAATGTGATATTCCGTCCACCGTGGCAGTTAATGTCACACATTTTCCATGCAGTGATTCACAGTGTGGTGAAAAAATATCAGGTGATGGTGGTGTAGATGCTGATGATGAATATGATGATGATGATGATGTTGCTGTGTTGTAACATGCAGTCCACATGCTAGCATCCAAGCAGAAGATGTGGATGTGTGTGACATTGATGAATATGATGATGATGTAATTGACCCCAGTTGGGAAACGGAGAAAAAGAAATTCAAAGTGGCTGTGTCTGAGTCTGTTTGCAGGAATCCCCCCCCCCCATAAAAACTTGACTTACTGGTTTTAGTTGATGATGAAGACCCAGTAATAAATATGATAGGTAGTCATGGTGGTCAGTTGCAGTCCAGGTGTGCAGCGCCCGAATCATCATGTGTTCCCCCCACTTCAGTGCTTAAAATAACAGACTTAAATAAGCCACATCATGGACATATTAAAAGCAGAGTATCACAATCCCTTGTTTGGGATTTTTTTTGTTCAAGATGCAAATGATGAGTCAGTTACAATCTGCCAGGTTTGCCATGTGCATGTGGGTCGAGGTAAAAAAGGAAGCCATCTGGGCACAGGAGGACAGCATATGCATCTTAAGAATAGGCACTTGGCACTGTGGACCCTGCACAAGCTGGCAGCTAATGCCACAGTGGGGCATTCACCCTCATCACTGGGAACCATAGCGAGCATGTTATCCCCTTCCATGACTGTTAAGTCCAGTAGTAAATTAAACGTGTGCAGTACTGAGGTAATAAGAGCAAAGGATTACTACAGGCATGATGAGGTGGAGGACCATAATGACTTTGAAATATTGTCCAGTGCTGATGAGAGTAGCAGTTTTTGTGGTGGTGATGGTGAATGCAGTATTTCTGGTGCAAGTGGTACATCAACCTCAGTTAGCAAATCTGGCAAAATAACCTCATTTCTGGATTTGTCATCATCACCTGTGCAACCGTCTTCATCAAACATCCACACTCCACCCTCTGCCAATGCATTCATCAAACAGCACAACCATTTGTGATCACACCCCGTATAAAATGTTTAAGTCAGCCCATGTTACAGAGTGTTTTTGCGCATAAGCTGAAGTACCCCCTAATCATACAGTGTCATGTGAACTTAATGCTGCTGTAACAGAAATGCTGGCAAGTGATCTTTTGCCCTTCCTCTTTGTGGAGAATTCTGGGTTCCGGTGGTGTGCTGCACATGTCTGTCCAAAATGGAAAGTCCCATCCAGGAGATACTTTTCTACCCGTGCTGTCCCCGGGTTGTTCCGAATTGTGTCCGACTCAGTAAGACATGCCTTTTAACATTCCTCCTCTCCATTCATCCATTGAAGTATGGATATGTGGACAAGTGGCAGAACAGCAGGGAGTTCATATTTGTGTATAACTGCACACTGGGCACAGGTGTCAGGGGCTGTTTGTGGTGTTGGTAGTGTGAATAATCAGTGCAATAAGGTGGATTGTCACAGTAGCAATCTTCCAGGAATTCGACAGCGTACAATGATTGCTATGCACAATGTGACCTGTTCACACACTGGTGAGAACATGTTGGATGTGGTACTGACTGAAATTGACAAACGGCTAAACCCTCTGTCCCTGAGAGCTGGGTTCATAGCAAGTGACAATGGGTCAAATGTGGTGAAATGCATCACGAATGGTGTTTTTTTTTCATGTTCCATGCATGGCCCACTGTTTAAATCTTGTGGTGCAGGAGTTTCTGCAGCACCCTGATGTAAAGGAAATGCTGACCATTGCACAACGTATCTGCTTTCATTTTTCAAGATCTGGAAAGGCCAGTGACCAGCTGCGGCAGTTGTAGATACAAAACAGCCTGCCTCAGCACCGCTTGAAGCTGGAAGTTGTCACCCAATGGAACTCCACTTTATACATGGCAGAGAGGTTGTATGAACAATTCAAAGCCATCTCAGAATATTTTGTGATGCACACTAGCCGTGACAGTTCCGGGGCCTCCATGTCTATGATAACTGAAGAGTGGTGCCTCATGGACTCTGTAATAACAATTTTGCAGCCTTTTTAACATGCCACACAGGCAGTGAGTGTTGAGTCTTCCACCATTAGCTAATCAATTCCACTGCTGTGGGTGCTGAGGTAGACATTGGTGAATGTACAGTATGGCCTTGATGTTGCCGGAGATGGTGGTAGCAGCATGTTGCTGCAACACATGCTGACAGGGAGGAAATGGACAAGGAAATGATAGAAGGCATGCTTGGGATGGCAGAGAAAGGGGAGATATTGCTGATGGGGGACCAGAATATGCTAGATGTTAACTTGATCACCTTTGCTGCAGCCACATCAAAGAGCAGGGCCATCTCGATGCCCTACAGGGGGCATGCCTCAGACAACTAGTTTTGTAACCCACTAGGGAAGGAGCAATCTTAGACTGGTACTCTCAAATGAGGAAAGAGAGAGGATCTCTGATCTTGAAGTGGGTAGCCATCTTGGAACAAGTGACCACCAAACAGTGTAGTTCACGATAAACTTAGCTGTAGAGTCAAGCCACACAAAAGTGAAGGTACTGGACTTCAGGAGGGCTGATTTTGTCAAAATGGGAGAGTGCCTCAGAAAAGCACTAGCAAACAGGCAAGAAGGTGGGGTGGAGCAACAATGGGGAAACATCAAAACTTTCATCACAGAAGCAACTAGCCTTTGTGTGAAGCAAATAACCAAATCAAAAGGAAAGGAAAAAACACTATGGTTGTCAAAAGAAGTGGCGGGAAAAGTAAGGCAGAAAAAGATAGCATTCAGGAAGTATAAGGAAACACAGAAGGAGCAGGAAAGAGAACTGTACCAGTTAAAGCAGAAGGAAGTGGGGAAGGCAGTCAGAATAGCAAAGGCCGAGACCGAGGAAAAATAGCCAACTCGGTTAAGAAGGGGTATAAAACTTTTCATAGGTACATTAGGCAGCAAAGAAAGACGAAGGCAGGGATACTGAAGCTGAATAAAAAGGAAGGTGGTTGGGCAGAAAGCGGCAGTGAAAAAGCCAGGATAGTGAATGAATATTTCTTCTCAGTATTCACAATGGAAAAGCAGGGGGAAATACCTAATCCAGTCAATAGAAGCACTCTGGATAGGGGGGTTGATATTAGTCCTTTCACAGAAGAAAGGGTTCTGAAATAACTCTTAAAACTGAAGGTGGATAAAGCAATGGGGCCTTATGGGATTTACCCCAGAATTCTAAAAAAACTAAGGGAAGATCTAGTAACACCACTACCTACCCTTTTTAATAAATCATGGGAGGATGGTGTGGTACCTGAGGACTGGAGAAGGGTGGATGTGATTCCACTTCATAAAAGTGGGAACAAGAAAGAGGCAGGAAACTACAGACCTGTCAGGTTGACCTCAGTGGTAGGGAAAATGATGGAATCACTTCTGAAGGAAAGAATTGTTTAGTACCTAGAGGCCAGTGGGGCACAGGACCCAAGGCAGCATGGATTTATGGCAGGAAGGTCATGTCAAACAAATTGAATTGATTTCTTTAGGTGACCAAAGTAGTAGACCAGGGAGAGGCTGTGGACATGGCCTACCTAGACTTTAGCAAGGCATTTGACATGGTCCCACACAAAAGAATAATAAACAAATTAGCCAGCCTGGGAGTGGGTCCCAGGGTGGTAGCCTGGGTAAAACACTGGCTAGACAACAGGACACAGCGGGTAATAGTAAATGGAGTCCACAGTAAAGAAAGGAGAGTTACTAGTGGGGTACCGCAGGGTTCAGTACTGGGGCCAGTCCTTTTTAATGTCTTTATAAGTGACATTTTGGAGGGACTGGAGGGGAAGGTATGTCTCTTTGCAGATGACACAAAGATCTGCAACAGGGTTGATACACAAGGTGGGGTGGAAAGGATGAAAAGGGACTTGGCAAGGTTAGAGGAATGGTCTAATGTATGGCAGCTTAGATTCAACACAAAGAAGTGTAAAGTAATGCACCTGGGAAACAAAAATCCAGGGCACGAGTACACAGTGGGGGGTGAGAGACTGACAACAACAAAAATGGAAAGGGACCTGGGGGTAGTCACGTCAGATGACCTAAAGGTGGGCCAGCAATGTGAGAAGGCAGTAAGGAGGGCTGGGGGGATACTGGGATGCACAGAGAGAGGCATCACCAGTAGAAAACAAGAAGTTGTTGGCCCTCTGTACAGACAGTTGGTAAGAAAACATCTGGAGTACTGTGCACAGTTCTGGAGACCCCATCTTCGCAAAGACATAGAAAGGGTGGATGCTGTCCAGGGGAGGGCAACCAAAATGGTGCAGGGTCTGCACCAGAAGACATATGAAGAAAGACTAAAGGAGCTTAAGATGTATAGACTTGAGGAAAGGAGGGAGAGGGGGGACATGATAGAAACTTTCAAATACCTCATGGGAATCAACAAAGTCCAAGAAGGTAGCATCTTTCAGAAAAAGAGATGTGCAAGAACAAGGGGGCACAATCTGAAGATAGAGGGGAGACAGCTCAGAGGTAATGTGAGGAAGTATTTCTTCACAGAGAGGGCTGTAGATGCATGGAACAGCCTTCCTGAGGAGGTCATAGAGTCAAAAACAGTGGGGAATTCAAGAATGCATGGGACAGACATAAGACAATTCTAGTGGGGGATAGGAGGAAGTAGGCTGTTGGTTAACTAGGATCTGCCGCTTATCCATAAGATAGAGAAATGGGCAGACTAGGTGGGCCAAGCGGTCCTTATCTGCCGTCAAATTCTGTGTTGCTATATGTTTCTATGACAGTATTCAACCAGAATCATCACGTTGTGAGCTTTCAGCGTAATGACAACTTTGCCATAGCAACAATGCTGGACCCATGATACAAACATGGAATTGCATCAGTACTGGAGTTAGGGCCTGAACAGGTAAAAAATATCAGTGGTCAACTGTTGCACTTGGTTCATAGAGCACAGAAGTCACGTGCCAAGGTCAGTCAACCTCAGCAGTATAATCTGGCTGAAGGTGTGCCTGTAGGACTATCAAGCATATCCTGCAAGGGGAAGGGGACTGCAGATCCAGGTGGTCTATCTTCCAAAGTGGCTGGCATCAACCCATTTGGGAGGCTTTGTCTCAAGTGGGTATTTGTGAAATAAATGATTCGGGGAGAACAGGATGATGCATCAATAACTGGACTTAGTGGGGCTCAGAGAATGGTTGAATCATATTTGTCTGAAAACAGGCATCTGACAATAACTGAAGATCCTCTTTTGTTTTGGAGTGGAAAGGTCAGTGAGTGGCCAGAGCTGACTGCAGTGGCACTGAAGTACCTCACATGCCCACCCTCCAGTGTAAGTGTTGAGAGGGTATTCAGCTCAGCAGATGCAATAGTCAGGGATCATCAGACAAACCTGTCTCCTGCAAATATTAGTTTGCTAACATTCATTAAAATGAATTAGAGGCACATACCAGCACAGACTGCAACCTCAGTATTAGTTCCCGGCCTAGTCATGGTGGTTTTGGTGATGTGGAAATGGATCATCTTGGTGGCACTGGCAGTGGTTGCCTGAAATGGCCCACCACTGATGTAGATGATGACACAATGGAGAAAGAATTTCCCAGTGGTCAGACTTCAGACATAGATGACTGTGAGGGAAACTTTCTTTATGAGGATGATGATGTGGTTAATGTTGGCAGGTTTTAACTGAAGTTGGTAAAAGGTGGTGTGCCACCCCGGACCACCACCACCATCACCGGGACTGATGTTAGCCACTGCCATCACTGAGCATGAGTCTGTCCGTCCCCCAGACCACCACCACTGGGACCGATGTTAGCCACTGCCACCACTGAGCATGAGTCTGTCCGCCCCCAGACCACTACCACCAGGACTGATGTTAGCCACTGCCACCACTGCGCATGAGTCTGTCCACCCCCAGACCACCACCACCACCACCGGGACTGATGTTAGCCACTGCCACCACTGAACATGAGTCTGTTTGCCCCCCGGACCACTACCACCAGGACTGATGTTAGCCACTGCCACCACTGAACATGAGTCTGTCTGCCTCCTGGACCACTACCACTGGGACTGATGTTAGCCACTGCCACCACTGACCATGAGTCTGTCCAGATCACCACATCCATCAGCCACAGACACAAAGCTTCTTAATATTTGAACCATAAAGTGAGTATGTGTAGTCATGCTTGTTATGCTGTTTCACTTCCTTTAGTTGTATGTTTTGTTTTCTGTAGCTTTTCAGAGCCGCAGTGGTAAAACACATATGGTACACTTATTTTGTTTCTTTTACAGGTTAACAAAAAAAGTCTCCATCGCTAAAACTTGGTGGGAATGGTACTGCAGCTGTACTGTAGAGAGAGGAACCTATGGAATATCCATGTGAAATCCATTCTGGTAAGTATGAAGATTTTATTTCATCCATTTCATTGTTTTGGAAAGACTGCAGCAAATATTGCACACAGGTTGTGTTAGTTGACAAGATGTGGGTTTGAAATGTAGCTTGACTTGAGATTGAGAACCAGGGAGGGACAAATAACAATTAAGTTGTAAGAAGTCATTCATTTCTTTTTTTAAGAAACTTCCAGATGCTTTGTTGTTCTGTCAAAGTGGCCTTATCCAAAAAAGTTCTTCAACATCAGGCACCCCCCCTTCCCCCGGGCTTGGGCACACATGCAACACGCAGAAGTCATTTCATTAGATGACCATGACCATCATTAATAACCAGACTCCAGAAGGATGCAAATAAAATCTGTGAAGAAGTAACAAAATAAGAAACCATTACAGACAAACTTGCAAATATGATCCCCCCACCCTCCAAAAAAAAAACTTTCCTTCATGTGCTTGAGAGTTATCCGTTTCCAATTTCAATGCAGAAATTTCTCATTGAGCAATGGAATGTGCACACCAGCAGTTTCTGTGACCTGTGATACAGAACAATACCATAAGTACATATCCATGTCTACACCCCTGCTCACCTACAAAATACAGAAACATATGTCTATATATATCTACTCACCAAGGCTACTATTAATGTACAGCCAAAGGGCACCCTTCATTCCAGTTGAGATTATCACATTGCATTTGCTTGAATCACATCACAGAACACATTGGACCAGCAACAGGATGCTCATGGTCATCATTTTATTCTGAGGGACTTTGTATGTGCTGAAACACTCCCATTTCACTGTGTTACCACTTATCAATTTTCTGCACACAAAGAGGATGCATTTTGGGCCTGCAGAAAAAATATGGGGACTCTGTGCCACCACTGCACGCATGACAGAGTGTGCCATTAATTCTGGGGGAATTTGTATGTGCTGAAACACTCTCATTTCACTGTGTTACCACTTGTCTGTATTTTACACACAAGGAGGATGCATTCTGGGCCTCCAGAAAAAATCTGGGGACTCTGTGCCACCACTGCATGCATGACTGAGTGCACCATAAATTCTGGGGATGCATTTTGTGTGTTGTGTGATTGTTGTGAGCTCATGATGTCATACTGACATTATCAATTAAAGCAGCATTGCAAGAATGTTGTGACAATTTTGAACTGTACTTTTTTATGCTACTTTACATTGCCACAGCCACTAGTTACCTTCGAGTCATGACTTGAATGATACGCTTCTTTTCACAATTTCTGTCTGCTTTACTTAGTTGACTACTTTTTTTCATGTATGGAAAAAAAATGAGCGCACCTTTCAATATTGTTCTGACCAGGTTTGAATATATTTGCAGCTGTTTTTCAATAAATATTGTTCCATGGTATCATAAAACACTGCCTGCTGCATAACTGTTAATTTACAACAGAAGTGATATATTACAACTAACTGATGTGATGGAGAAAAGCAGAGGAGAACAATGGCAAAGACCTGGTTAGCACCAATTTAAAAGGAATGCTTCTTTCATTATTTCACACATGAAAAAAGGTAGTACAGCAGACTCAACTACTGGAAATTCTCGTATCATTCCAGTCAGGATGTAAGTAAAGGAAATTGTAACATAGCATTAAAAAATATAGGTCAGAGTTCTCAAAGATTGTTGCACTGCTGCTTTACAGAGATTCACCATGTTACATAGTAATGGTGTTTGTGATGCACATAACCTAATATGTGGGGGCTTTACTTCCAGTGGACTATTTCTTGCTCCACAAAGTGCAATATATTTCTGGGAAAACCACCCATGATTTCATTACAGTGTGTCACGTGATGGAGGAATTTCCATTCAGAAAAGTCATCCACATTCTGACCCCCTTTCTCAGCAATGTTAGGACGTGATGCCAGGGGGAGTGTAGGAGTGCAGGTGCATGCTCCACTATAGTGAATATCCGGCAGCTATTCCAATGTTTCGTTATTAGGTTCACTTTGTGGTGAAATGTGGGAATGTTTCCACTAACAAGGCTCTTCTTACTGGAAACGTGCCCACACACATTTTACCACAAACTGACCATTACAACATAAAGAAACATTTGGAAAGCTGCCGGACAATCGGACATTCACTGTAATGGAGCACACGCCCGCACTGTCCCTGGCTTCACGTCCTAACATTGCTGAGAAGTGGGGCAGAATGTGGGCAGCTTTTTAGAACAGGAATTCCTCATCACATGACACACTGTAATGAAATTATGGGCGGTCTTCACAGAAATGTATTGCACAACATGGAGCAAGAAAGATTCCCCTGGAAGGGAAAATGTGTATTATTAAACAACAACAAAGAAAAAACACACAAAAACAGTACAACACAGTAGTGGGGTGGGGGTGGGGCCAGAAAACAATCCCTTAATGTGGCCGTGGGATGCCATGGTGGTCCTGCAGCAGGAGCAGCATTGTGACTATTTTGTTGCTGCTGTTCTTGTATTGTGTCGACCTGCTGCTGCAAAGCACCAACCCTCTGATTATTTTCCTCAAGGGCCGCCCACACCAGGGAGATGTTGGCCTTTGTTGCAGGGACTGTGGCGTGGTCCACTGCAAGTGGAAATCCAGATAGTGGTGGTGGTGGAGAGGGTGGTGCTGGTGGCTGTGGTGGCGGTGGCGGTGGTGTTGGTGCAGCTGCTGTACTGGCCCTCCTCCTACTGTGGCAGTGAGGCACAACTTCAACCCCAGCAGCACCCTCGGCCACTGCCACAGAATGGCCAGCAAGTGGATGCCTGGCCCCTTCCATGGCAGCCTGCCACTCTGCCTTGTTGTGGTTGAACATATAAGTGCACTGGCCACCGGTCCCCAAATGTGTTCCCCGGGGGCCACAGAACACCAGCACACCATACAGATGGCACACCATGACTGTGCTGTCTCCACCCATAGAGTTAAAAAACTCCCACACTGGGGAGCTGCATGGGGGACCATACACAGTCCTTGCACCACCTAGGTTTTCCAGGGGCACCTCCTGTGGTTGTGGAGGGGGTGCTGCTGGAGCCCCTACAACTGCTACCAGTGGTGGTGGTAGTGGCAGAGAAGGTGGATGCACAGCAGCCACCGGTGGCACTGATGCTGCTGCTGCTACTACTACTGCTGTTGCTTCCACATGGGGGAAGCAACACCCAGGAGTCAGGAGTGGTCTAGCATCACACGACCGCCCCCACGTGTCTGCACTCCCCTCCTATGACTGCACCCATGGGCCAGCGACTTGCCTTCTCTAGGGTCCATCCTTCCCACACAAGTCCCCAACACACACACACACACACACTGACACACAGAGTCACACACACACAAAACAAAACTAAACTTATAAAAAAAATTCACTACTAAAAAAAAATCACAAACACAATGCAAAAATTAAATAAAGACATAACTTTTAAAAAAAGCTGTTGTTTTCTTCACACAAAGGCAATAAAGCACTGGCTCTTCACTGCTCTCCTGAGCTCTTCACAAAGCCTTCTCCCTCTATGAATGCAAAGGAGAAAGTGAAACTGCTTCTCTAACTCACTTCCTTCCTGCCTGGCTAAAGTATGTGGCTTACAGTACTACAAGCCATGTGATGTGTGGGGGCTGCTTAGTTACTTGTCACTTCACCTTACTTCGTGGTAGGCATAATGGCAACATGAGTAATAATGATAACATAGTGAGGCACTTTACAGTGCCCACTTGGCCTGTGTCTATCAGCGAAGTGGCCACTTAGCATTCACTTCGCCAGAGGATTAAAAATTCGCTGCATCTCTATCACTTACATTCCCTACTTAACCTAATTTACAAAACCAAATCCCTCAAATCACCAGCGGCAGCCATAGCTATTGATTTCAAGAAGGGTTTTGACTCCTTAAACTGGGACTTCCTTTATCAAGTTTTATCTCCTTTCGGTCTCTCTCATAGCTTCTGCTCCTGGATCAAGCTATTATATAACTCCCCTGTAGCTAAGGTACTTAACAATTCCACCCTCTCTTCCCACTTTCAATTGGCAAGGGGAACTCGGCAAGGCTGTCCCCTATCACCCTCCCTGTTTACTTTTGCCATGGAACCCCTGACTGCTTGCTTACGCCAATCTGCTGGCACTAACAGCATCTCTGTGGGAAACTCACGATATGTTTCTCTCTCCTACGCCAATGACCTCTTAATTTTACTTGGAAACCTGAATGAGGCCGGACCCCTGCTGCTTGATCTGCTGAACAAATTTACAAACATTTCCAGCCTTGCTTTAAGTTATGATAAGTCAGAAACTCTACCCCTTAATGACCATTTTAAAATTTTTATGAACCTACCTCTTGGATTTCGCTGATCACCACAAGGTATAACATATCTAGGAATCAAAATATCTAGTAACTTAGAGAAAATATGGGATGTTAATCTCAATCCCTTATTAGATAACATCAAAAGAATTCTGGAGAGATGGAAGCTTCTTAACCTTTCCTTCACAGGCAAAATCGCAGCCATTAAGATGTCCATATCTCCCCAAATTCTTTACCTCTTTGCCAACATCACCTTAATTCTACCATCCTTCTTTCTTGCTAAAATTGATAAATTAATAGGCAACTTCATATGGGATGGGAAACCTCCGAGATTTAATTGTAACAAACTTCGATCACACTGGAAAAGAGGTGAATTCAGACTCCCCTGGTTCAAAGGTTATCTTTGGGCTTTTTGGGTGGCCCAAACCATTAAATGGTTTCAGAAACCCTTCTTCCATTCTCCACTTTGGATTGCAATGGAATCCGCACTGTGCTCTGGAGGAGTTCCTACTTCCTTTATCTTTAACCCCCTCACCTCCAAAGTAAAATCTCACCAGACTATATCATTCTCTGTTCTCTATTGGAAATTAATCCACAAGTTCCTGAAACCTAATCCAAAACCCTGGTTATATGCCCCCTTATGGGGCAACCCACTGCTCACACTAGAAAATCATCCAATTTTTTGCCTTATGTGGAAGAATAATGGAATTTTTTTTCTTGGAGATATCTTGGACCAGAACTCACTCACTCTCAGAATGTTCTTGGACTTGCAGGTCACATGGAAACTTCCTAAACAGGACTTTTGGAAGTTTTTTCAAATTCAATCAGCTTATAACTCTATCGCTAATTATGTGTACAAGCATACTCTTCTAGACCCACACATCTCACACTGGGCTAATTTATCCACAAAATTGAACAGCTCAATTTATAAAGATATTATTGACAATCTTCCTGATCAGTCCATACCAGCTAGGAATAAATGGAGCACTCTCCTTAACTACAGTATTTCAGAAGCACAATGGAGTAAATGCTGGTGTCTTGCACATAACACATTTAAAGATACCTGCAGTTCCATAATACAAATTAAGATCCTACATCTTCTGTATAGAACTCACTCTGTTCTTCAGTGAATGGGCCTACTAAATAATAATAACTGCTGGCGCTGCAACCAGGCCAACAGGGATTTACTTCATATCTTATGGTCATGCACTCCCATTAATAAGTTATGGTGGAAAGTCTATCTACTCACTTCCAGAGTTATAGGACAAAAACTACCCTTCAATCCCAAACTATTCCTTCTAGCATCTTTATCCCAAATAATTCTTCCCTTTCACATACACATTTTAGATGGCTAAAAATACTTTTTTTTTTTGGTTAAACATCTGATTGTTATGAAATGGAAATCTGTTCTTGTTCCTTCCCTTCCAGATGTTCTTCAAAGCCTTTCTCAGTATGCTTCGCTAGACCATTTATCTCATGTTATTCATGACTGACTCACTGTATATGACCGGTGTTGTCAAGATTACTTCAAATACATTGAATCTTCTGGATTTTATAGACCCTAATCCTTAAGGTTTATCTAGCCTTCTTCTTCTTATTTTGCTCTCAGATTAGGGTTTCTTTGATACTTCCCTGCAGAGATATCTCTCTTTTTCCTCCTTCTACCCTCTTTCTCTCTTTTTCCTTCTTCCCTATCTTCTTCTTACTTCTTATCATACACTTTTCTTCATCTCTGTTCCTCCACTAGTGTACACTGTTTGTACTCCCATATGTATCACTTTATGTAACTTATTAAGTGCCTTGCCATAACCTGTCCCAGCATCTATTTTGTACTTGGTTGCCTTCTTTGAATTCACAATACCTTAATGATTGTAAACCTTCCGCTCACCACTTATGACATAACTAAGGCTAATTCTTATCATCAACATGTGTATATAAGGCATCTTCATTATATCTACCATATATAATATGTTTTATTGAGTGATTCTTTTTGTATTTCTATATGGAGGATATTCTTTCACTGTATATTCTTGTGTGTCTTCTTATATACTCAATTTCAATAAAAAGATAAAGTGAAAATAAAATAAATTAAATTAATAAAAAATTTAAATCAAAACTCCATAAATACTATTACCCAAAAATGTGCAGTATTTAAATGTATAATCCCTAAAAAATTAGAATAGTAACAATAACTAATGTAATAAATGACAATCCATGAATTATTAAAATGCAAAGGTTAAAAGGAAGTCCAAGAAACAGTCTATGGGTAGAATGAGTCACTGCAGAATTGTTATTTGCATATGCCAGCACTTCCCAGTTCAGCAGAAGCAGAGTTCAAAATATTAACAACAGTTTTCAGGACAGTATATAGTCATAGTAGTGTACATGGACGATGCTGTCCTGTACTCCTTAAACGTTGACCCCTCTCAGCTGCACCTCTTCCTCCAAACCTCTTTCTGGGAGGCTGAAAAATGGTTCACCTCATAGCGTCTTATTCTAAACTATAACAAGACTAAAGTAATGTACTTCTCACACCCACTAAACTCCAAGAAGGACTGCTGTCTACTACTGCTTACTGTGAACCAGACTCCACTCGAGCATGTGGACTCCTTTAAATATCTGGGCATCACTCTTGACTCAGCACTGTTTCCACCAACACATTCACCAACAGTCATCAACCCTCAATATCTGACTGGGCATCCTCTACCAGTTAAACACTGCCTCACTCCTGATGCCCTGCGGCTGGCGGTCTCCTCCTCGGTCCTCTCCCTTCTTGATTACAGCATTATAATCTATAGCTCTGCCAGAGATTTGGACTTATCCAGACTGCGGCTCTCACTCAACAAATCCTGTCACCTCATCCTGGGCTGTGATCGTCTAACCCACACATGTTCTCTTTACAATACCACAAACTGGCTTAACCTAGATAACAGAATCTGGTTCCATACTTGCCTCATGACCAAAAAGATTACCCTTGGTCTCACCCCCCAGGTCTCTCCCCTCTAATCCAGCAGGTCCAGTCACTACAGCACACCCACAGCACTAGTAAGCAACTCCTCCTGATTCCCCAGTGCCGCACCTCCCAAATCCAAAGAACCTTCAGCTGCCGAGCCCCTTCCTGGGTCAATATACTGCCTAAGGCACTCTTAAGCATGAATAGGCTTGGCTCCTACAAATCTTTACTTAGGAACCACCTACAGTCCTCAAACCTATGTGACTGCAGCAGGACCTGATCTCCCCCCCATATTCCATTGACCTAGACTTGCTGTAAACTCACCCCCACATGCACACACACACACACACACACACACACACACACACACACACACACACACACACACACACACACTCTAGTAGCTCCCTTTAGCCCTCATCTGGATCTTCACTGAACAGAGTCATTGTGGCTAATACTTGTATATTTGTACATAATTTGCTTGCTTGTTATTCTGTTTCTGTATTGCACCATACTGTCCTCTTTGTTTTCACCTGTACTGATGTGGAACCTTTGAAAATGAGTCTCTGACTCAAAGGTATTTCCGAATCCTCAACAAATAAATAAAATAAAGTGCTTAGCCAATGGAGGATTTTTTTTTTTCGGATTCAACACTCACTTCATAAATTTGCATGCAGCAGCACTTCATTTTCAGCAGCAGCTTTAATATCATTTGTTAGCAGCAGATCTCAAATTATAATATAGGTTATGCAAAGTGCTGCATGAGTTAAACAATAAGGCATGACAGGGTGTGTGTCATTGTGTAATAATGTTAAAATTTGGGTGGTTGAAGCATGAGGCCACAGGCTGAGTGCATTCAGTGCCCAGGAAGTGATGTTACTATACAATAGCACACATCCCTGGAGTGTCTTATTGCTATTATACAATGGCCAGTTTGTAAATAAAAAAATGATAACAGGAAAAAATTCAATCTTATGGATTTTTTATTTGATTTTTGTGTAAGTATGTGTACTTACAGAAATAAAAGTCCACAGTTTGTGTCTTTGCCAGCAGGTGGTGGTGCTGCTGGCTGAATGATGCTGCCTGCACAAATCAAAAGTGTTTTCTTACTTTACTTTTTGGGGTATCCTATGATATGAGTGAAAACTAAAAGGTGACTGCAATAATGGTGAAGGAATAATGGCCATGGCAAATGGGTGACCAGGAACAACAGCAATCGCCAAAATGGTGACTTTCGGCTTTTACCCCTTCCCATAAAATTCTGAGACCACAGCTGTTTTTCAGAAACCCCCCACACCATGTTGTCTGTCTCAGTTATGGTCGTCTAGGTTTCTTCTCCCTGTACAATCTGCCAAATTTATTGTCTGTACTGGGAGAAAAAAGAACTTAACCCTGAAGCTGCCAATTGCTAGTACATGCAATACAGTCAGGGACTGAACTCAGAAACTGCCAATCACTAGTTCATGCACTGTCAGTCATTTCAGGAGGAAAGGCTTTATAAGATGACATTGCCAGAACAACCAGGACTGTTGTGAGTGGTATGAAAAGAGGTGGTGCTTTTTTAAAGACTGCTACCTAAGGAGAGTTTTTTTTTAAAGAGGGGTGTTTTGTACAGAGCACAATAGTGACCAGAGGATGTGTGTAGTCATGTGCAAGTGTGAAACTACATCTTATCACAATTTGTAGCTGAAGCTGCTGCAAGCGGTGGTAAGTTGTGGAGTGATGGCATGATTGCTCAGTGTGTCATCTGGTTACGTGTGTACCTGGACTTCCTACAGTGATGTTATTGTCAGACTGACTGGCTCACTGACTAATCAGATACTGGAAATGTTCTTGCCATTGTATAAGAAATGAATCAATTACTCACACAGACCATCAAGTATTAGAAGTTTAAAGGTGTTGCAATGTGAAAATTCCCTTGGTGACTTACAACAGCGGTTGTTAAAAAGAGCCAGCTGCATTTGTCAAAGCTGCTATCTTCATACACAAGTACTGCACCAATGTCAAAAACAGGTAGACTACTTCACTGATAAACTTAAGCCCACAGCTAGCAACTGCCCAAACAAAGCTTGAAGCAAGTTAATATCTTATAAGCTTATTAGGGCTACTGATCTTTTCATTTTGAGAAAAAAGACCTGATGTTGGCAAAAAAGGATTTTGGGTTAGGGATAGGGAGCACCTAAAGAGATACAGGAAGTTTGCCTTTATAGTCATCTGCAGGACATTACATATACCACCTGATGAGAGGTAGGTTTCACCATCTCTCTAATACAGATTGGATTTGCTTTAGTATGAGTGAAGATTAATATATATATATATATATATATATATATATATATATATCTCCAAATCACCACAGAATATTATGCTGGTTCAACTTTAAGCAGAATTGCATGGTGCTGAAAGGCCTCTCACACAGTTTGCAAAGGGTGCAAACAAATGACATAGACTCGTGTTTTATCCTACCAGGACTCATCAGTATGCCTCTTCCGTTTGACACCCCAGTGGAATGAACCAGCTACTCTAAGACGGTCTGTCTGGGTTATGTTGTGGTGAACCCATTAAAACAAAAAACTATTTAAAAGACAAAGAACCTCTGTGCACAAGCACTGAGGCAATGATTACCCCAAAGGGCATTTGGCTGGGAAGCCGAGTTTCAAGGAAATACAAAATCACACATGCCCACAGAGGTTCTTTGTGTTTTTATATATATATATATATATATATATATATATATATATATAGATATATCTTTTATCCAGGAAGTAATATTAACTATCAGGTACCTAAATCCCATCTGAGTTCACTGAAAAGGAAGTAATTCTAAGTTTGTGGTGCAATTAAAAGAGACAAGTGGCTTTCTATTGATTTTCCCTGATTAATTTTCTATCTGGAGGACAACATTGCCATCAAAGACTCCTGTGGAAGAGGGGTCATTACTGGCAAATCATCTTCATACACTGAGACCATTGGTCTCACATCAACCATGTTCATCTCGCAAGATCACAGAACACAGGAAATAGGGGCAACCCTAACATGTTCCCTGCTGTAGGCAAAATGGTGTGAAAGTCCAGTTGTTTGTCTGTAGCATGGCACGGGGGTTGGCATACTGTACATCAACTGCACCTGCTGGATGAACTGCATGCCCAGTCCCATCAGTCTCATGGTTTCACATAAGTATCCCCACTCTACACGGTCAATTGCCTTTGATGCATTGAGCAAAACTACCAACAGCTTGTTACCAGAATTCTGCTTCCCCATGCCATAAAATGAGCTAATGCCCTAAGATTCATAGAGACATTATATCCCTGAACAAATCCTGTTTGATTAGTGGATACTAACTTAACAGCAAAACCGCTAGTCTGGCTGCTTACAACTTAGCAAAGATTTTTAACATCTAGCATTTAACAATGAGATTGATCTATATGATGCTTTTCTATCCCTAGGCTGTGATGCTATCTCTAGGCTTGCTGGGTTTTGGAATCAATACAATACAATAATGGCTTGTCAAGGGAACATTCCCACCTGAAATAACCAGTCACACCAAGATAGAGCAGTCGATAGGGAGAAGGGCAGGGGTAAATGGAGAAAAAGACAAAGGCAGTAAGGACAAGGATGGGGAAAAAAGAAATAAAGCCATAAAAAATGGAGGGTAATGAGTACCAATGCTCGCAGTCTAGGTAAAAAGCTCCCCGAAGTGGTGGCTTTGATAGAAGAGGGATGCGTGGATATCACGGCAGTCACAGAAACATGGTACACAGAGAACCATGACTGGGATGTCAGCATACCAAGGTACACAATCTATAGGAGGGACAGGGAGGGAAGAAGAGGAGGAGGAGGAGGAGGAGTTCTCTATGTAAGGGAAGGGATCAAAGCAACAGAGCTAAAGGGTAAACAGGGAGGAGAGGAGGCACTGTTGGTCACCCTGAGACTGGAAATGGCACCACAATCTGCAAAGGGGTTGTATACAGACCTCCATCTCGGGGAGAAATGGACAAGAAAATGATAGAAGGCATCCTTGGGATGGCAGAGAAAGGGGAGATATTGCTGATGGGGGACCAGAATATGCCAGATGTTGACTGGAGCACCTTTGCTGCAGCTGCATCCAAGAGCAGGGCCATTCTTGATACCCTATAGGGGGCATGCCTCAGACAACTAGTTTTGGAACCCACTCAGGAGGGAGCAATCTTAGACCTGGTACTCTCAAATAGGGATGGAGAGAGGATCTCCAATCTTGAAGTGGGTAGCCATCTGGAAACAAGCGACCACCAAACAGTGTGGTTCACGATAAATTTAGCTGTAGAGTCAAGCCATCCAAAAGTGAAGGTACTGGACTTCAGGAGGGCTGATTTTGTCAAAATGGGAGAGTGCCTCAGAAAAGCACTAGCAAACAGGCAAGAAGGTGGGGTGGAGCAACAATGGGGAAACATCAAACCACCATCACAGAGGCAACAAGCCTTTATGTGAAGCAAATAAACAAATAATGAAAGAAAAAATGCTATGGTTCTCAAAAGAAGTGGTGGGGAATGTAAGGGAGAAAAAGACAGCATTCAGGAAGTATAAGGAAACACAAAAGGAGCAGGACAGAGAACTGTACCAGTTAAAGCAGAAGGACGCGGGGAAGGCAGCCAGAATAGCAAAGGCCCAAACCAAGGAAAAGATATCCAACTCAGTTAAGAAGGGGGATAAAACCTTTTATAGGTACATTAGGGAGCAAAGAAAGATTAAGGCAGGGATACTGAGGCTGAATAAAGAGGAAGGTGGTTGGGCAGAGAGCAACAGTGAAAAAGCAGGGATACTGAATGAATACTTCTGCTCAGTATTCACAATGGAAAAGCAGCAGGGGGAGATACCTAATCCAGTCAATAGAAGCGCTCTAGATAGGGGAGTTGATATTAGTCCTTTCACAGAAGAAAGGGTTCTGAAAGAACTCTTAAAACTGAAGGTGGATAAAGCAATGGGGCCTGATGGGATTCACCCCAGAATTCTAAAAGAAGTAAGGGAAGAACTAGTAACACCACTGACTACCCTTTTTAATAAATCATGGGAGGATGGTGTGGTACCTGAGGACTGGAGGAGGGCGGATGTGCTTCACCTTCATAAGAGTGGGAGCAAGACAAGGGCAGGAAACTACAGACCTGTCAGATTGACCTTAGTGGTAGGGAAAATGATGGAATCACTTCTGAAGGAAAGAATTGTTGAGTACCTAGAGGTCAGTTGGGTACAGGACCCAAGGCAGCATTGATTCACAGCAGGAAGATCATGTCAGACAAATCTAACTGATTTCTTTGACTGGGTGACCGAAGTAGTAGACCAGAGAGGGGCTGTGGATATGGCCTACCTAGACTTCAGCAAGGCATTTGACATAGTCCCACACAAAAGATTAATAAACAAATTAGCCAGCCTGGGAGTGGCTCCCAAGATGGTAGCCTGGGTAAAATACTGGCTGGACAACAGGATACAGCAGGTAATAGTAAGTGGAGTCCACAGTGAAGAAAGGGGGGTTACTAGTGAAGTAATGAAGGGTTCAGTACTGGCATCAGTCCTTTTTAATGTCTTTATAAGTGACACTGCAGAGGGACTGGAAGAGAAAGTATGTCTCTTTGAAGATGACACAAAGATCTGCAGCAGGATTGATATGCAATGGGGATGGAAAGGATGAAAAGGGACTTGGCAAGATTGGAGGAATGGTCAAATGTATGGCACCTTTGATTCAGTGCAAAGATATGCAAAGTAATGCACCTGGGAAACAAAAACCCTTGGGAAGAGTACACAATGGGGGTGGGATACTGACAACAAAAATGGAAAGGGACCTGGGGGTAGTCATATCAGATGACCTAAATGTGGGACAGCAATGTGAGAAGGCAGTAAGGAGGGCTGGGGGGATACTGGGATGCATAGGGAGAGGCAACACCAGTAGAAAACAGGAAGTTGTTGGCACTTTGTACAGACAGTTGGTAAGACCACATCTGGAGTGCTGTGTACAGTTCTGGAGACCCCATCTCCACAAAGACATAGACAGGGTGGATGCTGTCCAGAGGAGGACAACCAAAATGGTGCAGGGTCTGCACCAGAAGACATATTAAGAAAGACTAAAGAAGCTTAAGATGTATAGTCTTGAGGAAAGGAAGGAGATGGGGGACATGATAGAAACTTTCAAATACCTCAAGGGAATCAATAAAGTCCAAGAGGGTAGCATCTTTCAGAAAAAGAGATGTGCAAGAACAAGGGGGAACAATTTGAAGATAGAGGGGGGACTGCTCAGAGGTAATGTGAGGAAGTATTTTTTCACAGAGAGGGTTGTGGATGCATGGAACAGCCTTCCTGAGGAGGTTGTGGAGTCAGGAACAGTAGAAGAATTCAAGAATGCATGGGACAGACATAAAGCAATTCTAGCGGGGGGTAGGAAGAAGTAGGCTGTTGGTTAGCTAGGATCTGCAACTTATCTGTTAGGTAAGGAAATGGGCAGACTAGGTGGGCCAAGTGGTCCTTATCTGCCATCAAATTCTATGTTTCTATGTTTCTAAGTTGGGTGCTTGATTGGCAAAATTTATTTCGGTCTGAACATTCAACTTATTTATTCTGTAACCATACAACATAATAAACAGTCAACCCAACTTCAACTTCATCCTCCACCAATCTTTACACAATTTTCTTCTTGAGCCTGGGTGAATCACCTGGTTCCCTACTCTGCCTTCCCCAGTCATTCTCGGTTCTTGTGGGCTCAGGTGTCACACCCGATGCCCAGCTCAGTTCCTCTACATCTTGCAGCCTTATCTTCAGGAGGTGCCCCCACCCGACTTGATGTTGACCCAGTTCAGGCCTGCCACTACTGCCCCCCTACCCTGGTGTCAGCTCCCCCTTTACAATTCCTTCTTTCTGCTACAGAACTTCTAGCTCTGCGTTGGAAGGTGTGCTTCCCCCCAAAACCCCACTCTCACATTCCAGTTCCTCAATTTCTTCATCCAACCGGTTCATGAACAAAGCTAAACCTACTTGTGAAAAATACACCCCATCCTATCTGTACTCTCCTGGGCTGTCATAACTGATGGCATGATTTACATAAATGTCCCTGGACTCCCTAATGAATGCCGCCATCCTCCTGTTCAATCTCTTCCTTGCACTTTCTATTGCCTTCACATCCCTAGTCTGCCTCCACACCTGCCTGGGGATGATTCCTGACCAAGCAATCTTGACACCTAGCCACCAAGTGCATATAATTTTGATGTCATTTTGCATTTCTACCAATAAATCCACCCATGGCCTTACTCCCAAATCATTGCCCCCTAAATGTAAAATTAAAAGGTCTGGTTTCGGTACTCTTTAACTTCTGTTCCTCTAACAAAAGCAGCAACTGCCCTCATCACATGCCCCTGATGTCTTCCCAGTGCAGGTTGACCGAGTCCGCTTCCCTCTGCAACTGTCTACCACCTGACCTGCTAATGACTCCCTTTTCAGCCCAGAAAATAAAGGAGTGACCCATCCTCCTGCACCCCAGACCTGGAACAATAGAGCAGAATGTCGTAAAATCTACTCTCTCACATATGCCTTATAACTGTCCAATTTCTACCTTCATTTCCTTTTGATGCCCTCTACTGAGGCCCCCCCCTTCAGCTGCCTCTGATGCAGTCCCATTCTAGAATGAATGGGAAGAGAACCTGCTGGGGTCCTCCCCTATGAATCCTATGCCTTTCTTGATTATTGCTGATACCTGATATGCTGACACTGCCACCTCATTCCCACAAACAAAGAAAAGGACCACCTTAGATGGTCTGACTGCCCTGTACACTTCTTGCACCTTCATGACACAAGCAGTTTGGTTAGTACTGCTGGGTTACCTAATCTGTACACCTACCCCCACCTGATCTGTCTTCACCCTCCTTAGCTTGATGACTGCCCCCTCACTGTCCTATTGTATGTCTTCCACTCTCAGGCACTCGTGCCCAATGTCCTGTCTACTCCCTACCACTTCACTAACCCTAAATGCTCCCTGCTGCATAAATAAAAATAGGGCTCTAAATAACCTTTCTTCATATGCTGACCTGCAAATGCTATTCAAACTGCCAAGCAGGCTGCAGAACAGCCTGCCTTTGATTGGTCATCTGCTGTCTCGTGACTTCCCTTTGAATCTCTGCCAACCCTGTAGCATTCTGTGAATTGCTGGGAACCTGGTGGGGGACCTCTACCCCCGGCCTCACAAACCACTCCTATACCTGCCAAAGATGTCTCCATGGTTGAATACGCTGTACCCTTATCCCATTTGTTTGCCATAAATCTGATGACCTGAAGTTCCAAAACCCTTCCCCCTATTCCCCAACCCATGTCTCGACAGAATTCCTGGAATGCCTCTCATGCCCTATTATATACCCTTAAGGTGTTATTGGCCCATGAACTGCGATACAGCATGCTGACTCTCCCCATCCAATCTCCCATAACAAGGGTGGGACCATGGTCTTCCTGGTAGCGGCATGAAGAGATGCTACCCTGAACCTGCGTAACTGGAAATGGGAAAGGCTGTCAACTATCTCATTGTAAATACCTACAATGCGTTTTGCCTGTAATGACAGGTTAAGCCTTCACCCCCCCTCCAAAACCATCTACCTCACTATTCTAGTCACACTGTCTGTGGACCCTCTATGGCGGTTTAAAATCTCCACTACTCCTAGATTGTCACACCAAAATATGATTTTCTTGTTGTGAAATCGCTCCCCCCACACCTTCACCACCACCCATATGGGGAAATAACTCCAAAAATGTGATATCCTTGAGTAGCCCTTCCTCCTCCCATCTGCTTGGCCATACCTCAGACATTCATTTCCCCTTTAAGTATGACCCCCATCCCCCAGGCTCCCACCGCTTCTGTGTACAACTCTAGATTGGTGTTGTGGACCCAATCTGCCTGCCAGAATGTGACCCCATTGTACTCCTTCAGGAACTGTTCCCATATCCTCAGGTCCTGTTTCACCCCTGCTTTGATGTCCACCCAATGGTGGGTGAGCTTTCGCCTGCCCGGTGGCTCTCATGAGCTGCTGAGTGAAAACCCTCCCCGGAGTCACTGCTCTGCATATGAAATTGACATGGCCTAGTAGCTGTTGAACCACTGACAATCGTACCCACCTCCTATCTATGACAAATGCCAGTAAACCCTTCAATTTGTCTACCTTGTCTGCTGGTAACCTGAAAACCCTGCTTCTGCATCCACCTCTATCCCTAAAAATTCCAATTTCTCTACTGGTCCCTCCATTTTCTCTTTTACTAGTGATACCCCCACTGTCTGACACATTACTTGGAACTGCCTCAACATGTCCCTTGTCCCAGCTTCCCCTTCGCCCACCATTAAAAAATCATCTAGATAATGCATGACTCTCTTATATCCCCATCTGTCCCCAAATACCCACTGCAGACACGTGCTAAAAGTCTTGAAGGCTGCACATGCCACTGAACAGCTCATTGGCATGGCTTTGTCAAAGTAATAGCTCCCCCCGAACTGAAACCCTAGCAAGTCCCAATCCTCTTCTCTCACTGGTAGCAAGTGAAAAGAGGACTCGATGTCCATCTTACCTAACCATACCCCAACCACTGCCTTGATCAGGGCAAAGGCCTGATCCAGAGTGACATAAAATACTGCTCTGTCCCTTTCTGAAATGCCATCATTCACCAAGCTTCCTTCAGGATATGATAAATGATGGATGAGCCTGTATTCCCCCGGTTTCTTTTTGGGTGCCAGCCCTACTGGAGAAACCCTCAACTCTTGTCACGGTGGCTTCTCAAAGGGGCCTCTACCCTCCCTGTTTCTACTTCCTTGCTTATTTTTTGCATTACCAGTCCCTCTTTCCCCTTTGTGGACATCAAGTTCTTTACACGCATAGCTACCCTGGGTCCCTCATACTGTAGGTTAAAACCATTCATGAACCCCTCCCTAAGCCTCTTTTTTGCCACTTCATTCAGGTAACCCTCTGTCCAATCCCATATGATCTCTGACCTAATTGGTGTGCAGACTCTCTGATAATCCCTGCTCCCCCAAGCCCCCCTCATCCTCCCCATCCTTAGTTGTTGGACCCTGCCCCATATGCTCCCTTCCCATTGTAACCCCTCCCCCCGTGTACCTCCCCCCTCGTGCCCCACCCACTCCAGCAAAATGGCTGCCCTCCTTGTTGCTGAAACCCCATCCTCTCCCACATGCTTTTGCACCTAGTGACTGGGTGCGGCCTGAAGCATTTTGAACAAACGTGCCAAAATTTGCAGATTGCCCAACTGCATGTGGCCTTGTTGAAACCCCAAAACGTCTTTGCCCTGGACCTGCTAAGCTGTTTTGTTCCCTCAAATGTTCCTGAATTATTTCCTGAGTGTGCAAACCCACAGGTCCACGTGCATAACATCCCAGCGTACATCCCCTCACTCGGCCATTTGCTGACAGAACCATTCATCATATATTAGCCACCCATAGCCCCCGTTTGCTTTGTAAGCATCCCTAATTATGACAGAATAAGTTAGCAATAGGATGGCTAATTCTGGTTGTTTCTGCAGCAAAATGGCACTGTAGTTTGTAAACCCCACCAAACAATTGTCTAACATTTTATCCTTGAATCCCTTGTCCTCGGTGGACTTACCCACCAGAGCCAATGCCACCACCATCTTGGACCTAACCATGGACTCTCTTTCTGAGTACTTCTTCCCCACCTCCTTATCCACTAACACAAACATGTCCACGTATTCCCTCTTCCAAATCTTCTCCTTCACCACCTGTGGTATGTGATCCCCTAATGTCATTCCTAGAAAGCCGCTCCCTTGCACCTATTGCCCTTCTTGCCCATTACCCCCATCCCTTGGCCTTGGGTCCCTTTATCTTTCTTCTCCACTAGCTCTTCCTCCATCTCCTGTAGCCCCTTGTCCTCCCTCTCTGATATCAATCCTGCTAGATACTCCTTCAAACTCCTATATAGCATCAGATCAACCTTGTCCTTATCCTTCTATGTTGGTGGGGCCTCCCCCATCACCTTCCTCAGCCTCTTCCCAACTTTCCCCTTCTCTCACTGATCCTCAGCTCCTTCCTTTTTGTTTCTTCGAGTTCCTCTTCTTCTGCTTTGTGGGCCCTCTCCAGCATTGTTTTATTTTTGTTATTTTAGTTTTTGATAACCTGGTAAGACCCACTAGACACAAGTGCCTTTTTCATGGGTGACCAGGGAGCACTGGGCGGTAAAGTGACTTGCTCAGAGTCACACGGTATGCAAGTGGAGGTTGTGAGAATCAAACCCAGGTTTGGCCTGCTGGATGTACCAAGCTCATTCACAGCTTGTTACTCTAACCTCATTCACAGCTCATTATTCTAATCTCTAGGTTATACTGCCAGCACCTCTAGCATGGCCTACAACTATCCCAGCAACGTCGCTGCCTGCTTGGTCAGTTTCTCAGTGATTGTCTCCTTCTTTGCTGCATTCTTCCTAGGTGCCATCTGCTGATACACAACCATAAAACCATTGTTAATCCCTATCTCACCTTTTTTTTAACTCCCAACCCCCCTTCCCCGTGATCAATGCAAGTAGGTGTATGGCCTCTGCCTAGGAATGTGTTCCTTACCCTGAACTGCCAGCCAGCCTCAGCTATGCGGTGGCCCATCAAATCCCTTAGAAGTGATGGGAACTTCCTACCCCTTCCTGTAGATGTCCCTTTTTTTTCTTCTCATGCAGCTGAGCCTGTAACCAATGTCTCCCAGGACTGGATTGGAATAAACTGTCTGACAGGCATGCAAGGAGCTGAATGAGAACCAGCTCTGTTGCAAGGGAACAATTATACATCCCATAATGTTGACTGCACTTGACCCCTTCCAAAGGTACACCCCAGGGGACTGGAACTGAGGGGATGCATAAAGCCCTGCTGGCATCGCTATTTGTTTCTGTCTAGCTTGTCTTCCCCTAGCTCTGGAATAGTGATGTGTACCATGGAAACCTTCACTTCATCACAACCCTAAGGCAGCATGTGAAATTATTGCATTTAAAATGGCTAATGGCCAAGTAGAAAAACTGCTCTGTGGCTCTGGAATAGTGCTGTGTGCCATGGAAACCTTACACTGCCTTAAAACCCTGGGGCAGCTTGTGAAATTAATGCCTTTAAAACTGCTAATGGCAAAGGAGAATGGCTTGCTGTTTTTGACAGAGGAGAACTTTGCTGTCAGAGCAAATAACAGCACTCGAACTACAGCTATTTTACTGATATATCACTTCTATCTCAGCAGTGCCTGTTTGGATTAAGCAAACAAATACTTTATTAGAAGAAGGGGGTCTCATTTAAGTAAAAAAAAAAGAAGAAAGTTACTGTGTGTTTCTCTGAGGAAGGGGGCTGTATCAGCTTAATTTAGTGAGTCAAGACCAGAGGCTGAAGCTAATTGGGGGTGTGGCTTAGGAGTTTAGGAGTACAAAAGCAGGTGTCCCCAATTATAGCTTCCTGCTGTTTTTGACAGAGGAGAACTTTGCTGTCAGAGCAAATAACAGCAGTCTAGAACTACAGCTCTTTTACTACTTGCCCTCCTTCCCACCCAAAGCCAGTTCTACTTTTATAGCAACTGAATTTGACTGACAACAGGAACTTTCTGTTTGGCAGTAGGAAGGAAAGTATCACTGAGACACATTAGTTTCATCAACCTTGAAGGAATCTAAAAAAAAAATAGCTCTTTCTCCCTCCCTCCCTGGCTGCTGGAGGTCTGAATCCAAGCATGGAAGAAGGAGACTACTGAAGATTACAGGAAGTTCCTGTCTCAGAACAGGAAGGGCGAGAGTTGTAAGGGCACATAGGCAGTAGGAAAGTAAATGTAAAAATACATAGAGGAAGGAGACAATAAGCATACAAAGCAACAGGAGAGGGGACACAAAATAAGTCAAGATGGGAGTGGTGCAGTGCAATGGCTGTGGGACAGCAGTGTTCTGGGAGACATTATGGAGGCTGTGATGCTGCCCTGTTTGCAGGCCCCTCTCTGTTCTGAGGGAGGAGGTTGCCCATCTCCAGGCTGACCTGGCTAGGATTTGTGAAACCTCTTCCCCCACACAGAGACCACTAGGGCAACCACCGCTAACTCAGAGGTTGCCAAGAAAGAGGAGCAGTTGGACCAAAGTGGGCTCAGAGAGGGAAAGGGTGGTGGAACAGAGGTGCATCCCTCCAGTTGTACCTCTCCTCAGTTCATATGCTGTTCTGGGGAAGAGTGGCTCCTCTATGGAGGCACCTGTACTGGAGACAAAGGAGGATGCTGGGAACCTCCAGAAAGGAGACCTACAGGAGGGTGGCATGAGACCCCACAGGGGAAGGAAACAACTCCTGGTGGGATACTTGATCATTAGTGTGGTAGAAGAGGGGGAGGAAGGGGATAGGAAGGTAAGGCACCTGCCTGGCACCACGGCTTGGAGGGACAGGAAGCGAATCCACAGGATCGCAGGAGCAGCTGCTCGAGGGAGAGAGCTGATGTCATTGTCCACCTAGGGACAAATGACCTGGCTGTGAATGGGATCAGAGTGGTGAAAGAGGAGTTTGTAGAGTTGGGGAGCTGCCTTAGACAAGTAGCATTTATGGTAACCTTCTCAGAGGTGCTGCCTGTCTATGGTAAGGATGATGCTAGGGTATTCCACACCATGGGATTCAATGAATGATTTAAAAACTGGTGTAGAGCTCAGGGTTTTGGCTTCACTGGGGACTGGGGAGCCACCTGGAGGGATGCAGACCTATACTGGTGCGATGGTCTGCATCTGTCCGGGGGGGCCAGGATCCTAGGTGATAGGTTTAAATGCTTCATTGGTAAGCATTTAAACTAGCCAAGGGAGGAGGCACTGAAAAGGAGCAGGGAAATCCCAGCCTCCCTCCACAAAACACAGTGGTTAGTGAGGTAAACACTAAGGTAGAGAAGTCAGTAGGGAGCAGGACAGGGGTAAATGCAGAAAAAGGCAGTAAGGACAGGGATGGGGCTAAAAGGGGTAAAGCCATAAAAAAATGGAAGGTGATGAGTACCAATGCCCACAGTCTGTGTAACAAGCTCCCTGAACTAGTGGCCTTGATGGAAGAGGCATGCCTGGATATTGTGGCAGTCACTGAAACATGGTACACAGACAACCATGACTGGGATGTCAACATACCAGGATACACAATCAGCAGGAGGGGCAGGGTGGGTAAAAGAGGAGGATGAGTAGCTCTCTATATAAGGGAAGGGATTAAAGCAACAAAACTAAAGAGTAAACAGGAAGTTGGTGAGTCACTGTGGGTCACCCTGGAGACAGGAAATGGCACCACAATCCACATGGGGGTTGTGTACAGACCCCCATCTCAGGGGGAAGAAATGGACAAGGAAATGATAGAAGGCATCCATAAAATGGCAGAAAAAGGGGAGATATTGTTGATGGGGGATGTGAACATGCCAGATGTTAACTGGAGTACCTTTGCTGCAGGCACATCCAAGAGCAGGGTCACTCTTGATGCCCTACAGGGGGCATGCCTCAGACAGCTAGTGTTGGAACGTACTCAGGAGGGAGCAATCTTAGACCTGGTACTCTCAAATGGGGATGGAGAATGAATCTCAGATTTAGAAGTGGGTAGCCATCTGGGAACAAGTGACCACCGGTGTGGTTCATAAAAAACACAGAGATAGAATCAAGCCATACAAAAACAAAAGTATTGGACTTTAGAAAGGCTGACTTTTGGAAAATGAGAGAGTGCCTCAGAAAAGCACTAGCAAAAGGGCAAGAAGCAGGGGTGGAGGAACAATGGGGAATAATCAAAACAGCCATTGCCGGGGCAACAAGCCTTTGTGTGAAGCAAATAAACAAAACGAAGGAAAAAAACACCATTGTTCTCAAAAGAGGTGGAAGGAAAGGTTAAGGACAAAAGGATAGCATTCAGGAAATACAAGGAACACAGAAGGAGCAGGACAGAGAACTTTATCAGTTAAAGCAGAAGGAGGCAGGGAAGGTAGTCAGAATAGCAAAGGCACAAACTGAGGAAAAGATAGCCAACTCTGTTAAGAAGGGGGATAAAACCTTTTATAGGTACATTAGGGAGCGAAGAAAGACCAAGGGAGGGATACAGAGACTTAATAAAGGGGAGGGAATGTGGGCAGAGGGTGACAGTGAAAAAGCAGGAATACTGAACGAATATTTCTGCTCAGTGTTCACAACGGAAGAGGAGGCGGAGGTACCTAAACCAAACAAGAGAAACACTCTGAATAGGGGGATTGATACAAGTCCATTCACAGAAGAAAGGGTTTTGAAAGAACTCTTGAAACCGAGGGTGGACAAAGCAATGGGGCCTGATGGGATTCACCAAAGAATTCTAAAAGAACTAAAGGTAGAACTAGTAATGCCACTGACTACTCTCTTTACCAAATCATGGGAGGATGGGGTGGTACCTGAGGACTGGAGGAGGGCAAATGTGATTCCACTTCACAAAAGGTGGAGCAGGGCAGAGGCAGAAAACTACAGACCAGTTAGTTTGATCTCTGTGGTAGGGAAAATGATGGAATCACTTCTGAAGGAAAGAATTGTTGAGTACCTAGAGGCCAGTGGGGCACAGGACCCAAGGCAGCATGGTTTCAGAGCAGGAAGGTCATGTCAGACAAACCTAATAGATTTCTTTGACTAGGTAATCAACGTAGTAGACCAAGGAGGGGCTGTGGATATGGCCTACCTAGATTTTAGCAAGGCATTTGACACAGTCTCACACAAAAGATTAATATACAAGTTAGCCAGCCTTGGAGTGGGTCCCAAGGTGGTAGCTTGGATAAAAAAACTGGCTGGAGAACAGGATGCAAAGGGTAATAGTAAACAGAGTCCACAGTGAAGAAAGGAGGGTAACTGGCTGGGTATCACAGGGGTCGGTACTGGGACCAGTTCTCTTTTATGTCTTTATAAGTGACATTGGAGAACACCCGGAAGGAAAAGTATGTCTCTTTGCAGATGACATGAAGATCTGCAACAGGGTTGATACACAAGGTGGGGTGGAAAGGATGAAAAGGGACTTGGCAAGGTTGGAGGAATGGTCAAATATATGGCAGCTCAGATTCAATGCAAAGAAGTGCAAGGTAATGCATCTGGGAAACAAAAACCTAGGGGAAGAATACACAATGAGGGGGTGAGATAATAACAACAACAAAAATGGAAAGGGACCTAGGAGTAATTATATTAGATGACCTAAAGGTGGGCAAGCAATGTGAGAAGGCAGTAAGGAGGGCTGGGGGATACTGGGATGCATAGGGAGAGGCATCACCAGTAGAAAACAGGAAATTGTTATCCCTCTGTACAGACAGTTGGTAAGACCCCATCTGGAGTAATGCGTGCCATTCTGGAGACCCCATCTCCGTAAAGACATAGACAGAGTGGAGGCTGTTCAGAGGACAGCTACCAAAATGGTGCAGGCTCTGCACCAGAAGACATATGAGGACAGACTAAAGCAGCTTAACATGTATACTCTTGAGGAAAGGAGGGAGAGGAGGGACATGATAGAAACTTTCAAGTATCTCAAGGGAATTAACAAAGTACAAGAGGGTAGCATCTTTCAGAAAACGAGATGTGCAAGAACAAGGGGGAACAATTTGAAGATAGAGGGAGGATGGCTCAGAGGTAATGTTAGAAAGTATTTTTTCACAGAGAGGGTTGTGGATGCATGGAACAGCCTTCCTGAGGAGGTTGTGGTATTAGGAACAGTGGAAGAATTGAAGAATGGGTGGGACAGACATAGGGCAATTCTAGTGGGGTGTAGGAGGAAGTAAACTGTTGATTAACTAGAATCTGCAGCTTATCCATCAGGTAGAGAAATGGGCAGACTAGGTGGGCCAAGTGGTCCTTATCTGCCATCAAATTCTATGTTCCTATGTTTCTATGTTAGAGAAAACTGCACTGTGGCTCTGCCTGTTTCACCGTCCATTAAGCGTTTGAATTACCACCCGGTTCCCCGCAGCCCCATGAACTCAGCACTGCCTGACCGCAGTACCTATCCTTGTACCCTAACCCCTCCCTTTAGTCTGCTCCCTCCCTGCATGAATCATACCCCATAAACCTGCTGCCAGGCTAACCGCCCCACACCTGATCACCGTCGGCTACCTAAAATGGCACCATTGGCCCACGTGAAATGGTGGCTACCTTGTGCCCTTGATCTCTCATGTGGTCCCCACCTGCTTCACCCAGAGATCCATGCTGCGGTTGCTCCTTGAGCCCTATGTGTCACTGCCTCCTCTGCAGACTCCCACCTGCCCTAGTTACCCCTTGTGAACTCTTCCCTGAGGAGCCACCCAATGGTGCCCACCTGTTCTGTCCTGTGGGCCACTGCCCACCACTCTGCACCATCGGGGACCTCTTCCTAGTCCTCTTTGGCCCACAGTCTGTTCCTTCAATGGCCAGCAGCAGTGGACTCTGTCCTGTTACGGCCACAAAAAACACCATGGAATGCACTGTAGCCATGGAGCACATCTGCCAGTGTGGAACCCTGCAACACGGCACCTGTGGGTCCCCACCGCAACTACCAAATGAACACTGCCTTTCAGCTCTCTAATTCCACTCCTAAAACTGGCCCACCAAGCAGTGCAGGATTTGATTTTGTCAGCTTCTCTTATACTCCCCAAAATGTCCCCTGCCTTTCCCAAACTACCCTCAGTGACGAGAACCTTGGCATCATCAGCAGGTCCCGAAAGGCACCATACCCACACCAGTGATGCAAGGAACCACCTCTGTTGTTGCAGTTTCCAGGTTTATTCATCTTGACTTATGTAATTAAACTTATGAGTCATAAAGCTACCCACATAGAGCACTCTCTAGACAAGGGGAGTTTGCTAGTTTCTAGGGGTGTTCTGAAGGAACCTGATGGATGAAACCAAAGCAAGGGAGTGAGCCACCTAAAAACGTGAGTGAGTCACCATGTAGCTGCACCGCTCATGCACAGGAACCATATGCTCCCCTCTACCTAACCTTGGCTCTATGAATGTGCCCACAGCCTACTATCCTGCAAGTCTGCCCCATGTCACCTTCTCCTAACCTGTCCCCAATATGTGGGAAGCCTCTTCCTATTTATTTTAATAAATACCCTGCATACATTTCTATCCGTCAAGCTGTAGCCCTTTCTCCCCCACTTCTCCCATCTCTACCTCACCTTACCTTATCTGAGGCCTCAGACCTATGCCAATCGATGTGCTGTCCTTCCAAGAGCAATCTCAGAAAGTTCAGCTAAAGTGGTGCACCCCTCCCTGACCTCTCCTTTTTCCCCCTGGTGGCCACTCCCATATGCCTTTTGCCAATCCCCAGCAACCATACCCCTGACTGACAACCATGGCCCTCCACTTCCTTGCTCACCCTTGCTAACCCAGCCGCTATCTCTCTCTCTGTCTATTTCCCTTCCTACCTATACCCCCCTCTGATTTCAGGCAGGTATGCTGCTGACAACCTGGGTTGCCCTGTAATGGCAACCACCTATCTGCAAATGGGGGAAGCTTCCCTTCTCTGACTGCACCATAAAAACTGTCATATAAAGGAGCCAAGATTGTTGAGATTAGTTTTTTTTTTTCATAAAAATCATGGGGAATGCCATCAGGGCCTGGTGCCTTTCCTGTGCTCAAAGAACTCATTGCACTAACATCATCCTAAGAAATTACAGGCTATCTAATAACTCTCGATCTTCCTCAATTATTGGGGGGGCGGGTTATATTGGAAGGCAATGCCATTTTCCATAGCACTTGACCAACTGTGTTTCTCTCTCACCGGTATAAAGCTTTTCAAAATACTACACAAATTCTTCATTAATTGCCTTTTTTCCTGTTACCCTCCTACCATCAGCGTGACTGATGTGACTGAAGAGTTTCCTGGACACCTCTTTTTTCAGCTGAAGGGCTAGTAAACAACCACATCCACTACTATTCTCATAGAATTTGGGCTTTTGTGAAGGTGAAGGCTTTCTCTACCTGTTGAGAATTTAATTAAAATTCATTGAATTAAATTTCCACCTGCTGAGACTTCAATTAATTGAATTTGAGTCTAATTTGGCATATTTTCTAATAAACCATAGCATTCCACAAATTCTGGCTCCTCTAAAATTGCTGCATGTGGCTCAGCATGGACTGGGACCAGGAGCTCTAAATAACAATAAATGTCTCCAAGAGAAAGACTCACTGGCTCCATCAACATGTCATAAGTTTGAACCAAAAGAGTGTCCTATGCTTGACTTTTCAAAATCACTGTAGCAAAGTGCATACAGCCTGACTGACAAGTTCCAGGTGCAGCTTTCCGCTGCAACTATGCAGATGAAATAAAATGTTAGTATAACTTACTGTCAGAAGGCCCAACATAAGAGCAGTATCTAGAAGCTTTAATATTTGCACCTTTTATTAGCTCTGTTCAGTTATAAATGCGGAGATAAATTATTAAGGCTGCAAAGATGTGGTTTTCCACATTAGTTCAGCAGCAGCAGAGATGCACTCAAATCATGAGACCACAAATGATCTACAGTATTCACTGTGATTCATGATTGTTGGATTGAATCAGCAGTGGAATCCAAACCTTCTTTTGCCTCCCTGGGGCTGGTGAATATTTGTTTCTTCCCATTAATGCTGACTTTGAGTTTGGCTGCCATGAGGAGCGAGAAAGGGGTCAGTTTCCTATGCAATATGTCTTTCACTTTGTCAAACTCATGTCACATACTCTCCAAATCTGTACTGATATCATGGTATATGGAAATCTTTTTCTCCTGCCAGGTGACATCCCCTCCTAACTTTCTTTGCAGAGCATGTCTTCTTTATTCAAATATTTGTGAAAGCAAACTAGAATAGGTCAAGGATGAGCATCAGAAGAGTCTGGGAAATAAGGGCATGGTGAGCCCTAGCCAGTCTGATCTTTCATACACCCTCCGGCTGAGCCACAAAGTTACTGAAAAGATCTGTAAATAACTTTTCTGATCACTGACCCTCATGCCTTCCAGGAATCCAGTAGATTTAAGTTCTGGTGTCTTGAGTGGTTTTCCAGTCTGTTCACTTTGGCTTGTAATGAGGTGAGTGACCACTCATGTTTAGAGACTGGGGAAAAGGCTATACTCATTAACCCTGGTCCTGCATTCTACTTACTCCACTCCATACTACTCCACTGTCCCTGATTTTGTCTCAAAAGTTTCCAGCATCCCTCCTAAACTTGGGATTTCTGTCACTAAAGAGTAGGGGTTCAAAGCATTAAATTATGCCAGTTTCAGGGTTGCTGTATAGTTATTTTTCATAAAATCTTTTTATCACTAAGATACACACTATGACAGGCTTGTTGTGCCAGTTTATGTATTGTTTAACATATCTCTCTGATTTGAGCCACTTGTCCCTGATATTTTTTTCAGCCTTGTCCCTGATTCCCAAGGCCAGAGGTTGAGAGCTATGCTACATTCTCTGATCAATTTATGTAAGTTCTTTTTCATTTATTTCAGCAAATGTGGTATTCATAGGGCCAGTCTTGGTATTTAGATCCTTGAAGCCTTTTCACATTACTTTGAAGAGAGGATCTGAAGAACCACCAGTCTGTTGTTCTGTAGGCATTGTAGCAGTGCTGTCTGTGTTAGTAGTAACTGATGCCCATGCTGCAGATCGCATAACTGGGCCTCTTTGTAGTAAAGTTAAATGTTGGCTTTCACAGACCTGCAAGATGCTATCTGAAGCTGTTTTCTGGGATGGTAGTATTGCATTAGTGCCTTACTGTCAGGCAGCTATGCAGTAGGTCAATAGCCATAGTTCAGATAGATTTAGTTGGGTTGAGGAGGAGCTCACAACATCCCCGGTAAAAGGTCAGTTACCATCTTGGACTCCCAAGTATTAGAAGTCTTCATGAATTAGTGGAGTAATGTTCCTTGGGCTTCTCAACCCTACTGCATACCTCCCCGTAAAAGTTGTATATAAGCTCATGATTTACAAGAGGCCCAGAGAACCCGTGTGAAAAAAATTATAACTGATTCTCTTGGCCACATGTGGCAAGCCATACTTCTCTTCCTTCAAACACTATAGCCTTGGTAGGCAAAAGCTTGGGCTTCCAGCTTATGCTCAGGGGAACAGGCTGGGGGCTGAGGGAGAGGGGTGGGCATTAGAGTTGAGAAACCGAAGGAACACTTCACCACCACATTGGCCAAGACTACTGAAACTCCAAACCCGAATGTTTTCATTTTCTTGCTTTTTCTGCTTTGCAGTAATCAACCCTAATATGTGCATCAACATAGTTTTTGATATATATAGAATTATATCTGTCTATCTAATATATATATATATATATATATATATATATATATATATATATATGTATTATAGTGGCGCGGTCATGCCACTATAGTTAAGGTTCAGTGGTCAGTTACATTCTAAAGTCAAAAGTTTGGGTGTTAATAATTTTGGACCTGTTCAACGGATTTGTCTGAAATTTGGAATGTGCAGTGGGGGCATGGTAGATCTCTTGATTTGCCAAATTGCATTTCAGTTGGACTTACAGTGTTTGCATACAAGAACGCTGAAAAATGCAAAATTATCCATTTTTGTAGGCAGTTTGGGGGATTTTGGACATGGCCCTGCACAGCCGTTGAGTGGTGTGCCACTCTGTAAGATGGCTCATTTGAAACTGCTTTGGTGGCCAAACATGCCACTTTTCATTTGGTGAAAAAATATTAAGGCATTCAAACGGTTTGCCACTTTTATGTTCCCATTATAAGTCAATGGGAAAATTTATATATATGTTTCACAAACAAAGAATGGGGTTCTGGCCATCTGGTCCCACCTGGTGAGCAAATAATTTGCAGTGGTTCAAGAATCTTTGTCCCTGAAGATTTTTAAAATTTTTTGATCGTGAGGTCTGCCATTTTATTTTCAATTTTCTGATCGGATAAACACAAATATCTTGGCTCAGGGGTCACTTCCGAAGTAAAACTTGGATGGGTTTTACTCAGGGAACCCTGATCTATTGAGCCATGCCTTTGGTTGCATCCAAATTGGTCTAAAAATAGAGTTCTGAGCTTTTGAAACCTTCGTTTGTGGCTCATTAACGATCTTTGATCACAAGCCTGCAAATTCTTTGATCGTGAGATTCTTTGCTCGCGATCGTGCATCGCGAGTCAGAGACAAGATGGCCAGATTTTAAAATGATTTTTCTGAGCCCAGGGGTGCCCTACAAACTTAAATTAGGCTGGGTTTTGCTCAGGGGGCTAAAAATACTACTGTATTAAATATCCCTGGAAGTCTAGTGCCCTCCCATCGTAATAAATAATATTATAATGTATAATGTCCTGGTAGTCTAGTGACCCCCCATGTGTATTTTTTTTCATCCCTGGTAGTCTAGTGGCCCCCCCGAGTTGTATTAAAATTATTACTTTTAATATCCCTGGTAGTCTAGTGGTCCCTAATCTGTATGAAATTATATCCATTGACATTGTACATATCCATGGTAGTCTAATGGCCCCCTCCATCATAATAAAAAATCATTATTTTGTATTTCCTGGTAGTACAGTTAGCCCCAGACCCCCACCCAGCCATGTCAGCCCAGCACCCCCACCCTTCCCCAATAGCTGGCACAACTCACCTCTTACTTCCACGGCCAGCCGCCGACTGTGTGCATTATGACTGGTAGTGAAGAGGCACTCATAAATATTTTTCAGAGCCCCTCTTGCATTTGCACTTGTAATGCAGACAGTCAGCAACTGGCTGTGGAGGTGAGAGGTGAGCTGTACCAGTCACTGGCTGGGGAAGGATGGGGGGTGCTATGGGAGCTGGCACGGCTGGGTGGGGGGTGGGGGGCCACTAGACTACCAGGAACTACACAATGATGATTTATTTTATTATGATGGAGAGGTGCCACTAGACTACCATGGATATGTACAATGTCAATGGATATAATTTCATACAGATCGGGGGACCACTAGACTACCAGGGATATTAAGAGTAATAATTATTTAATATAACTCAGGGGTGCCACTAGACTACCAGGGATGAAAAGAAATACACAAGGGGGGCACTAGACTACCAGGGATGTTAACAGTGATAATTATTTTATACAACTCAGGGGGCCACTAGACTACCATGGATGAAAAATCATACACATGGGGGGGCACTAGACTACCAGGAAAATTTAATACAGTATTATTATTATTCAGATGGGGCAGAACAAAGCCCCCTGAGCAAAACACAGCATCATTTAAGTTTGTAGGGCACCCCTGGGCTGAGAAAAGTAATTTTAAAATCTGGCCATCTCATCCCTCGCTCTTTGTTCGTGAGCGAGCAAATTCTTTGATCGCGAGATTCTTTGATCATGATCATGCATCGTGAGGTAAGACAAGATGGCCGGATTAAAAAATAAATTTTCTCAGCCCAGGGGTGCCCTAGGAAGTCAAATGAGGGTGGGTTTTGCTCAGGGGGCTTCATTCTATTGAACCACGGTGGTGGTTTTCTGCAATTCTTTCAATTTTTAAAATTACAAGCATTTTTATTCTTTGTTCATAAGCCTGCAAATTCTTGGATCACGAGCCTGCAAATTCTTTGATCGCGAGATTCTTTGAACGCGATCGTGCATCGTGAGGGAAGGACGAGATGGCTGGATTAAAAAATTTAATTTTCTCAGCCCAGGGGTGCCCTAGGAAGTCAAATGAGGGTGGGTTTTGCTCAGTGGGCTTCATTCTGTCGAACCATGGTGGTGGTTTACCGGAATTCATCCAATTTTTTTATTTATAGCATTAATTCTTTGTTGATGAGCCTGAAAATTCTTTGATCACGAGCCTGCAAATTCTTTGATCATGAGATTCTTTGATCACCATCTTTGATTGTGAGGGCAGGACAAGATGGCCAGATTTTTTATAATGCAATAGATAGGGAAATTTTACCAATCTCTAACATTGAATATCTCGGAAACAGTTTGGTCTTTTTATTTGAAATTTGGAGGGTGTTTACGGCTTGTCCTGTGGATATAAATTACACTGTTTATGTGTCCAAAAATTTTTTTTTAATGCAGATATGGTGTGGTGCAGTTTAAGTTCTGCGGACAGCATTTTGCTTGTGGTGGTGCCTTGAAATTGATAGGATACCTAGCCTTAGTGTCATAGATGTAGTTTTCAGTCATTGTGCATGTTAAATGTCAACAGGCATGGAACTGTGCCAGTCTGATGAATGAAAATTTCAAACTGTGACATGTTATATCTCAGACATGGTTTGGTCTTTTCACTTGAAATTTTAAGAGTGTTAATGGGATGTCCTGTAGATGTGAAATGCAGTGCTTACATGTCAGACAATTTATTTTTTGTGGAGACATTGCATAGCACATTTAATGTTTTGCAGACAGTGTTTTCTATTGTTCTGCTACATTTACATTTGTTTAGTGGTTGGTCGTGCTGTTGTTGATGTACTTTTTAGTCATTAGGTGTATAATGTGGCCCGACACTTACAAGTTGGTGGTTTCACCAACTTGTGCAACTTTCTACTTTTCTATTCTTTCTTAAAAAGTAAGGAAATTCTATGCAAAAAACTTCATTAATGCATCAGTTAGGGTTATTCTACAGTGAAAAAGGCAAGGAAATTTGACATTAGGGTTCCCACCCGTTGCATCCCACCCTGGCCTCACCAACAGGCATTGGGCTGTGTGTTGGGGTCATTGGCCCTAACTCTCACCCCATTCTCCTACAATGCACCACCTCAGTTTGTTTACATATGGGATGGGGGTGAGAGTTAGAATGATCAACACACAGACCAATGCCTGTTGGTGAGGGCTAGGGTGGTGTGCAAGGGGGTAGGGAGCAATTTCCTTGCTTTTTCACTGTAGAATAACCCTGATGCATTAACAAAGTTTTTGCACATATATATATATACATATATATATCTATATAGTCATGGCAAAACGCTGTTTAATGCATCAGTTAGGGTTGTTCCACAGTGATAAAAGCAAGGAAATTCAGTGTTAGGGTTGAATGCCCCCCTTGCACCTCCCCAGCCTGCCCCCCCATCCAGCATTGGGGTGTGCGTTGGGGTCATTGGCCCTAACTCACCCCATTCCATGTGTAAACAAGCTGAGGTGGTGAGTATAGGAGAATGGGGTGAGAGTTAGGGATTGATGACCCCAACGCACACCCTGATGCCGGTTGGGGTAGGCTGGGAGGTGCAAGGGGGCTTTCAACCCTAACACCGAATTTCCTCACTTTTGTCGCTGTGGAACAACCCTAACTGATGCATTAAACAGAGTTTTTTGCCATGAATTTCCCTTCTTTTTGAGAATGAGGACTATAAATAGTGAATGGAATGTGCCCACGCTCCCACCACATGATTTTTTGTCACATAGTAACAGTAACTGCAACACAAATGCAAGCCCAAATGGTTACACGCGTGGTGATGGAAACATAAATGGTGAAGCAAATGTAAATAGAAACGTAAGCACAAAGTGACACCAACGCGAACAGTGAAGCAAATGGAGATGCAAATGCAAGTGTGTACGGAAACACAACTGGTAACGTGCATGGTCACAGTCCTGCAATTGTACACACAAATGGTAATGGTAACAGCAACAATAACGCCAAAGGAAACAGAAACACAAATGCAAGAGCGTATGGAAATGCAAACCATAACACGCACAGTCACGGCACCGAAACTGGAAACGCAAATGGTAATGGTAACAGCAACAATAACACCAAAGGAAACAGAAACGCAAATGCAAGTGCATACAGAAGTGCAAACCGTAATGTGCACGGCCATGGTACCATGATTGTAAATGCAAATGGTAAAGGTAACAGCAACAATAATGCCAAAGGAAACAGAAATGGAAATGCAAAAGAAAGCGCATATGGAAACACAAACCGTAATGCACACAGTCACAGTAACGCAATTGGAAACACAAATGGTAATGGTAACAGCAACCATAACACCAAAGGAAACAGAAAAGGAAATGCAAGTGCATATGAAAACGCAAACCGTTACACGCAATGTCACGGTAATACAATTGGAAATGCAAATGGTAATGGTAACAGCAACGATGACACAAAATGAAAGACAAATGCAAACTCAAATGGAAGGGTGGCCACAAACACAAATGGTAATGCGCACAGTGATGCAAATCGAAACACAAACACAAACAGTAGTGGAGACACAAATGGTAACAGCAACACAAATGAAATGCAAAGGGTTACGCACACAGTGGCATACACGGGAACGCTAATGCAAATGGGTACGGAAACTCAAGTGGAAATGCCAAGTGTAACAGTAACTGGAGCGCACACCCTGGTTTTCCCCTACAGCTGCATAGAGAAACACAGTGACTACTAAGAATGTATGCATAATAATGGGCCTCGGACCAGAAAATGAGCACTTGGAATACTAAATTACTTTTATCTCATGAACCATATGACGTAGAAAAAAATTAAAATTTCATATGATTCATGACTTTCTTGGCCAGTTCTGTGCTTAGCCCCTTGGTGGGGTCTAAGCATTTTTCTGATGAAAAGTCCGAATCTCGCACCGTTTCCGAGATATGGGCCCCGAAAGGTGCGGCGGCTGCCGCAATGTTAGTCTGTGGGAAAAAAATGTCATCTTCAGAGCACCATAACTTTGCATCTGTGCAATATTTTTTCACCAAACCATGAAAAGGCACATCTGTGAGATGTTGGATTTCTTCCCTCCACATTTCAGCCAAATAGACCAAACCGTTCTTTTGCAGCAGGGTAGCAAACAATTCCTGTTATTTTGGGCATAATGTCGCAAAATAGTGTTGTAAATCACGACACTTTCCCAAATGAAATCACGAAAGTGTAGTGAGTGTGACACTACTTTGCGACACTACTTTTTACAAAAATTTTAAAAACATATTTCTGGGGTGTTTAACCCCCCAAAAAAAGACATGGCTAGCAGACTCAGGGCTCGACTAGGAGAACACAAAAAGAATGGTGTCCCTAGAGGGTCCCAAATTTAAATGGCAAGCATTTCTGTGACCACAAACTGAAAAAAAAATGGCTGACTCATGACACTACAGGGGTCATTTGTGACACTAAAATCTGCATTTGCGACACTATTGAACTTTTAGTTAACTTTTCCCATTGACTGTAACGGGAAACTTGTTTCTTGAATAACTTTTGAACCTTTTAATATTTTTAACAAAATCCTCGAAAGGCACATTGGGAACCCTGGCTGCATGTTCTCTGAAGTTTTCATACTGGTCACGCAAACCATGCAACCTGTAGGTGTGAGCAAAGAATGCGCAAAAAAGCATAAATGTGCTATGGAATGTCGCTTAATAACTCAGCAACTGTATATCTGACCGGTACAAAACTTGGCAGATTCCAAGCCCTATGCTACTGCTCCATGGCTGCCTAATTTCAGGCAAATCCATCATACAGTGGCAAAGTTATTAAGGTGCAAAATTTCACCATTTAACCTTAAATGGGTACTCAACCTAACTATAACTGCACTATCATGCAGCTATAACATATATATATATATATATATATATATATATATATATATATGCTTTATACACACACATACATATTCATACTGGGATGGTAGTGCTCCTACAGTAGTAAAGACACAGATTGCATGGAAATAGGGCACTCATCACCTCATATAAAATAGACACCAGTCTTCTTCATTATTTTTAGGACAATTTTAGTCCATTTTTATAATAAAAAAAAAAAAAACTAAAACAGACTGTGCTTTGCCTGACATGTTATGGATAGCAACCTATGGTTGCACCCCTATAGTTAGGGTTCAACAGTCACTTCTATGTTAAACTCAAAATTTTGCACTTTAAATAGCTAACAAGGGACTTAAAGACCCCACCCACATGGCTTCTTAGTGGTATGCTCATGTGCTACCAATCTGATATCTTTTTATGAATAAGTAAGTAGTAGCTTGGATAAAGGGATCTCAGTAGATAGAGTATTACTTGACTTTAGGAAGGCATTCAATACCATCACCCTTGCAGAACTAATAAACAAAATAACAAACCTAGGCGTCAATCTGCTCCTTGTAAGGTAGATTAATGAATGGCTTAGGTGAAGGACCCAATAAGTCTGGGTGGCAAATACTCTCTCTGACTTGGCTGAAGTCACAAATGGTGTTCCCCAGGGCTCAGTGTTGGGACCAATACTGTCTGGTATTTTTGTCAGTGATTTACACCATGACATTCACAGTTACGTCATCAGATCTGCAAATGATAGGAAGCTATGCTCAGAGGTGGATAGTGAGCAAAACAGTCTAAACCTTCAGCAGGAGCTTTACAACATCTAGATATGAGCAAGGGTTAATAAAATACAATTTTAAGTAGACAAGTGCTCCATTATCCATTTAGGTAAAAAGAACCCATTAAGGAATTACTTCCTGAATGGATGCACCATTCAACCAGTTCCATCAGAAACTGATCTTGGGGGTTATTATAAACAGTGACCTTTCTCATGGAGACCACTGCCGTAATACCACTGTAAAGGCAAACAGAATTATTAGGTCAATCAGAAAAGCATTTGTTACTCAATGTAAGGCTTGTATCATACCCTTATACACGTCATATGTTAGGCCACATCTAGACTATGCGGCCTCATTCTGGACTCCACATTTACATAAAGATAGAAAGTTACTTGTCAATATTCAAAGAAGGGTAACTAGGCTTGTTCCTAGGTTAAAAGGTAGACCATACTCTGATCTTCTAGAGGCTTTGAAACTATACGACCTCCAAATAAGAAGGGACAGAGGGCACCTCCTAAAGGATCCGGTACTAGCAAGTGAATATAACATCTTACCACCCCATAAACCAATGTATTTGAGGTCCCATAACAGACAGTTACACATCTGAGTTTTACCAATAAGAGAAAATATTTCATTACAATCAGGGCTTGTAAGCTACAGTATGGAACTCATTACCTCAGAACTTGGTAGATATTACAGATTTCATCAGATTTAAAGCTGAACTTAATAAATACCTCTTTGGAAACAATGGTTAAATTCCCCCACACAGTGAAGGGAGGCAGTCCCAATGGGACTAGTGCCTCCTTCTGCTTAACTTTACCAAGTAATAATGAGTAATCTTTGCAACTATTCAAGCGATTCACATGAAATTTGCATTCTCCATAAGGAATCATAGGTCTGTAGATGTGACAAGTCTTGGTCTGGTCGGATATGTGGGTGCAGACTTACGGAGTGTCAAAAAAATTTGAAAATTGCCATGTTTTGTCAAATTCTTTGTTACACCGCTGCACAGAAATGGTCTGGAATTGTGGTCTGACATTTTCAGAGTAAACAGGCCTTGGATCACAGATGTACCTTTTGAAGATTTTATGAAAAATATTAATCCATTCCAAAGTTATTAAATTGTAAAGTTTCCCACTATTTTCAATGGGAGCAGTTAGATGTCAAGTGCAAAAAATGATCCTTTAACACAAATGGGTAATCCTTACTGCTGTGGAGAATGTGAAATTCCACTGGCAAAATTAGAGCAGAATGATCATTCTGCCAGTGAAATTTTCACCAGAATTTTGCTGGTTCTTCTGTGAAATTTTACCTACTGTGATCCGCAGAATAATATTCTGCAGAAGAGCATCTTTCCACAGAAAATTATCCTGCAACAGTTTCCACAGAAAATATTGAGATCTGTGGAATAATATTCTGCAGAACAGCATTTTTTTTATGCAGAAAATCATTCCGCAACTATTTTGTGCTGTGGAATCGCACCATTCTGTTTCTGGCAAAATTCAGCTGAATTTTGGCAGAATTTTGTTCCATCGGAATTTTAATATTCTGCACAGTTCTAGTAATGCTTTTTCATGAGGTACCATTTTGTTTAACAGTTAGCAAGGGAAACAAAATCAAATAAGTCAAAAAATGATGTGTTTCATAGAAAGTAACAGATGTAGCTTGCATATCGGGACCCACTCAACTGGATTCTTCGCTTATCTGTTGTGCTGCTCCTGAAGTTTCTTTTTTTAACATTTTTTTACTTATTACCAAATGGAGTATACTTTATTTGTAGGAAGAGTTAACAAGTCATATGTTCCAAACATTAGACAAGGAAATATGCATGTTACATTAACATATACATATGTTATATGATAAAGCTCTATTACAATATTAACTGTTTACAAACTACAAGAAAGTCTCTAGTAGAGCTGCAGTCATAATCATAATTACTTGCTACAATCCCTTTGGCCTACCATTACATGCCCATATTCCTCCTCCTATTTCCTATTTTTTTTAACATATTACATTTTTTTCATGACTCATAATATGAAAAAAGATTATTTTTCATATTACAAGTCACAAAAAAGGATTCTTTTTCATGATGGCAAATCTGGTGAAATGAAAAGTATATCTGTTTTGGTCTTCATAATGATGTTGCAGTGTGGTCCATAAAAGTTGTGCTTAACCTTTTTGTGTTTATTTTCAAGTTTATGACAATAGTCTAGCTGTAGTTATCAAATCAGTAGCACTATGCAGAATGATCAAATGTGTAGATTAGTATACTTCATTCCTACCAGGTCAATATCTCACATATAGAACTATGCATGGAATACCACACAGAATACATCGCACAGTGCACTAGTGCGATAGGGTACAAAACCCCACAAGACATATATGGTGCATGTAGTTTTGTACCCTATCACGCATGGGTAAGGAGGAGGAGGAGTGTGATGTAGTGACCACTTCCATTTGGGAGGTGGTGCTAAGCTACCACCCATGGCTCAGTGGAATGAACCGCAGCAGTACAGGAGGTTGCTGTGTGTCTGTGGACCAGGGTTAGAATCTTGGTCTGAGACTTTTTGGAAACCACAGTGTACATTTTTTTGTCCTTGTCCCAGTGTTTCTCCCCATCCCCATGTTAATCTGCCTCACAGTTGATTATTTTAATGGGGAGGGGATACGGGGGGGGCATAGAACAAAAGACCCACATGTTCCCTTCACCAAAATGCTTTTCGGCTGTGTTTCTGTGCACCAGCAATGTACCCTCTGAATTGACAGTGCGATACATTGCTGTGTGATTCAGTCATTCGAGGTCATGCCCCTTCATTTCACCAAATCATTAAAAGAAAAACACAAAAACAAGAGAGCAGTACAGTTTTTTAGAGGATTATGTCATGGTGGTTGTTTGTAGTTGCAATCCCTCACTCCGTGGTCAAATTACCCCTTGTTCCATTGAGAAAGTGGTTCTCTTAGTCAATTTCAACTAGCTTGTTTATTGATGTTGAAGTGATTTTGACAGACCTAGTCAGATATGTATCATTTCTTTCTTGGGGGCTGTACTATTACTGGGGGATGCTGTTCTTTTTGGTCCATCATGGGTGCAGGTTCAGTGAGTAGTGGGGCTGGTATGTTCCCTGGTAGTCTAGTGGTCCTACCCCCCCTGCCCAATCACTGGTCATCCTCCTTGTGCTGGTGTGTAGTGGCACCCCCCACCAACCGAATGCTGTCCCTGCCTGACAAACAGAAAACAATCCTAGAATTTTTTCCCCTAAAATGAGAAAATGATCCCTCACTGATCAGACACACCCCACACCCATCTCCAACTCAGCACCCACCACCCCACATTCCCCAGTATATCACAAAACACCCTCACTCATCTGAACAGGTCCCAGGTTCAAGATCCACTCTCCCGATTTAAGACACATCTTGCTGCTGGAACCGAGGACTGCAATATGAGAAACTACAGAAAATGCATTTCAATGTATTTCAATGGGGTTTTCAGCTTTGATGCATATGCAGTATTGGACATTTGCACATATTTTGACACCAAATTTTCAACATGACTTTTGGGGACCACACCTCATGGACAAGTCAGTGGAATATTGGGACTCTGTCCTGAAAGGTGATTTCGCAGTCACTTGGTGAAATTACCTTTTGGACATGATTTCAACATTTTTATGGCCTTTTTCATGAGGTGAGGTGATAAGAATGCTATGTTGAAAATTTGGGGTCAAAATATATAAAAATGGTGAACTTATGCACATCTGTTTACATGTAACTATGCTTGCTTGTAGCTATGGTAATTTTCCATATTTTCACCCCAAATCTTCAACATAGTCCTTTTTTTCCATCACCACATGAATGTGGCAGCTGTTATTTTTCAAATCCTGACCAAAATGTCTTTTCTATCCTCTGCTGTGGAATGATGTTGGGGTGGCAAGGAATGATGTTTTGATGGGGATTTGAAAATTCTCAGGCCGGCATTCATGAGGTGGGCTCATAACAAGGCTATTCTTACAATTTGGTTTCTGTTTTGACTGCAGTGAATCCATGGCAACGTGCATGTATGGAGGGATGGCACACACAAATAAGTATACAATTATGAATTGATGGGACATCAGGATATGATTACACTATCTCTATCTCACAAATTATGGATGGATATGAGCACATGGCCTAGAGGGCCCTGCACTCCCACTGGCAAATAAGAATATGATTATACAATCCAAAAAAGTAAGGACATTCTTGGCAAAAAACTTAATTAATGCATCAGGTAGGGTTCCAGTGACAAAAGTTTGGAAATGTGCTGTTAGGGTTTCCAACCCTAACCCCCCACACCATGCAGGGAGCAACAGGTGTGGGGGGTGTCACTTGGGGTTGTCATCCCTAACTCTCACCCCATTCTCCTACACTGTAACCATGTCAGCTTACTTACACATGGAATGGGGTGAGCATTAGGGCTGACAACAGCAAGGCATACCCCGATGTCTGTTGCTCCGTGAATGGTAGGGGTGAGGTGTTAGGGTTGGAAACCCGTAACAACACATTTCCAAACTTTTGTTGCTGGAACCCCTGGAACCCTAACTGATGCATTAACTTCATTTATTTTGCCAGAATATATATATATATATATATATATATATACACAGTGAAGTCCACCAGGATGAAGCCCAACTGTGCAGAATTCTGCAGTAGATCTACTGCAGCAAACAATGCAGCCGATGGGAGTTAATCCTTTCTCATGCAGAAAACCTGTGATACTGCATTTCATCCTGGTGGGCTGCACTGTGTGTATATATATATATATATATATATATATATATATATATATATATGCATGTATATATATATATATATATATGCACACACACACACATTATATATGTACTGTATATCTAGCTATCTATATATGTTATATATATATATATATATATATATATATATATATATTATATAAAATAGGGCACAGTATGCCTCTATAGTTATGATTGTTATGGCACTTCAATGTTAAACTCCAATTTTTGCACCTTAAAGGAAAGCTGTCACTTGCAGGTGCTCCTGCCCCTGCAAATGTCACCCTCCAGTTCAGCTTTTTGCTGAAAAGCAAATTTTTTTATGTCCCACGAAGTAGTGTAATTTAAGAAAGCAAAGTACACTACTCGGAAGTATGGGGGACTATCGGGTGGCTACATTAACTGTAACGGCACGGCACCACTCCTTGCACTTCAATTCAAATGCATTGAAGTGCAGGCTGTTGCACTGCACTGTTACAGTTAATGGAGCTTCCCGATAGTACACCATACTTCCAGGTAGTGGATGTTTTGCTTTCTTAAATTAAACTACTTTGTGGGACATTAAAAAATTAGCTTTTTGGCAAAAAGCTTGACCATAGAGTGACATTTGCAGGGGAGGGAGCCCCTGCAAATGATAGCTTACCTTTAATGACATTGGCATTCTTTGATGAAATAGCTCAAAATTTGGTATGCACAGTCACTTTTACTAATAAGCACTGGCAGAGCCACTACAGCTGCAAATGCATTAACTAGATAAGGGTGTTTCACGGGTTTAAACATATACATGAATTACCACTGCATACACTAACTGAATCAAAGTATGATACATTGAGAAAGGCAGATAAAAAAATAATGCCACAGTCTGTATTACAGTTACCTATATGTTTTACATTTTATTCTATGCATTGTTAGAGCAAACAACCCAACAGAACTGGGCCATCATATACGTGAAGGTACGGTACCTTAACTGCAAGCACTGCTGAGACAACTGTATATTGTAACAAGGTGGAAGATAAACAATGTTGAGACATGTTTACAAAGACATTTGATGTGTTTAATTGATTGTTTTAGAGATTGTTGTATAGTACACACGCACACACACACACACACGCACACAATTAGTATTATATAAAAGTGCATATACCCAAATGTCAATGTAAATCTTACACATTTCATTTCAAGTTGTTCTCCTGAAGGAAGATCTTACTGTACAAGGCCTAGAAAATGGGTGTTAAGTAAAAGTAAACTGGGATAGGTGTGTTATTGAGGGCATTGTATAGTTTATCTTTCATTGCCGCTCAACCCCAGGCACACACAATATGAAAATCAGTAATCCCTTGATATGAAGCAACAGGAATTAGTTAGTACAAGGACAGAAACAAGTAGGATATTGAGTAAGTGGGTAGACAAACATGAGTATGGTAAGTCAAATAACATTTCAAAAAGCCTCACTATTTTAATTCATTTTAATTTCATTTTTACAAATGTGTCTGCACAGATGATAATTAAAAAAAATAATAATAATAATGGAAGTTATTCCACATAACACATAATTTATGTGAGAGGAATGAAGTTAATTAAAATAAAACAAAATGGAATGGAAGAGAAGTAGCTATAAAATGAAAGTCGTGGGAGACAAACACAGGGTATGTCACGATAATAGCAAGCACATTTGGGAGACCATCAAAATGGTGACCCATATGAGGGCACTATCATCATGAGCAACCCTACCAGAATGGCTACAGTTGTGATGGCAAGGGTAGGGTGGGCGACAGGAAGGGATGTATAGCAATGGGAAGTGGAGGGATAGGGAAGAGGGTTGTAACCCTCTGGTGTGCCTGCTCTGCCGAGCCAACCATGTGGTGTGGTGGATAGGGTGATTGGCTCCAATGGAGCACATCCTGGGTTCGGGACTTGGGGCAGGTAATATTTTGCTAAGTCCAGCAGCTGCGGGACTTGATTTTTTTTTTAAGTGGACTGTGCCCCTCTCCCTGACATGCACCCCCCTGGAGTTGTGAATCTTTATATAGAGGGATGCAGGGGGCACAGCCCCACTGCATGCACAGTAATCCCAGTCACCTTTAAGTGCTTATTGCCAAATTTGTTTTTGGTGATAATGCACTCCCGGTAATAGTGATCACCTTTCAGCGATCGCTATTACCTCATAGAACCCAAATACAGAGTTATTCCAGTGGCAATAGGTGGTGTGTTCAATTGCTCTGCATCTCAGGTGGGTGCACAGGCAAAAATAACATAACATATATGGTAATAAAGAAAAATAAATAAAATACAGCTCACTGTAGAGCAGATTTGCAGTCACATACAGTATGAGCCAAAACAAGTTACGTGATCAAGTTCCCTGCCTTACAGAGAGTAGAACTTTTCAGCACTTTCCAACATAATACCACATGAAACAGGAATGGAAAATTAAGTTGCAGCTAGCGGCAAAAAATTCCAATTGGAATTAACACGTGAGCTGCAGAAAAAGAAAAAAACAGTAAGACCACATCAGGAACAGTATTAGATACCAATATAGAAAAATGAGGAAATGGGAGAAGCAAATCTGTAGTAAAATGACACAATGCATTGGAGCTAATTAAGGCATAGAGGCTGTGAAAGGAAAATATGGCAATAGAAACTGCAAAAAGGAAAAAAATAAAGGATCAGGGATGGAAACGGCACAACTAAAACAAGGAAATGGATGAATTATAACAAAACGTACCACTCAGTTGGAAATGCTGTAACTATATAATGCTGTGTGTAAGTGATACAAAAAAATACAGACAAAAGATTTTTTTTAATATGTGAACTGGAATCCTAGGAAAAGGCAGACAACACCAATGTTTTCACTAGAAGATAAATGTATAAATCAGATGTACCACAGTACACTGTACATCCAGGGAAAACACACATCATAACCAACAGTTAATTAACAGGTCAGATAAATATACAAAACAACTAAGAGAGGCGTTACTGTTCTTTATTTTGTTTATTGTTTGTATGCAATTTATGATATTTACTGATTTGTACTACTCCACTGTTCCCTGTCCAGAAGCTTCTGGAAATGAGCTGTTACCAGCTCAGAATCTCTTTCTTGGCAAAAAATAAATGTTTAGAAGGAAAACCACTCCTCATAAGAACCTGTGCCCCAACAGCCACGTAATCATCCATTCTGACCCTACCATGAACCTGCTATTACTCAAAAACATCAGCCAGTGGCTTGCATGCATTGCACCAAGCCCCATATGAATGAGTAAGCCATTCCAATGATCCTGCATCAGGGTATATGCAGTTTTAGGATAAAAGGTGAGAGACTGCCTGTACAGGGAAGGAATGCTAAGTTTTGCTTATAGGAAGTTTACCAGCAGTCACCCTAACAACTGGATATGATGTGGGCGCACAGAAATCTAAAGGAAAACAATAAGTAATTGTGCCATTTGAAAAGCTTGGGAGCTGTGGATAGAAAGCATTTTATTTATTAAACAGACTACACCAAAATAAAAAATTAAAACTTGAAATGTAGTGTGTGTTGAAAGGTAAAAAGAAAATAAAAGTTTGGGAAAGAAAAAGGGGCAGAAATGAACAGTCACTAAACTGTATCAGCACTAGTGTTGTGCGAAATTGAAAAATTTCACCGGGTGAAATATTTTGTGGAATTTGCACCTTTCGCAAAATATTTCACAGAGTGAAATGTTAAATTTCACCTTATGGGCAGGCAAACTTTTGCCCTTGACTGGTGAAATGTACTACTCACAGGCAACATTTCGCCACCCTTGGGCAAAATTTCTCAGTTTCACCACCAGCCTGAAATCTTTCAAAATTAAAACCAATCCCCTTGTTAGAACAAAGGCTTATAATATCACTTTTTAATAATAATGCACTTAGATTCACTTCAGCCTTACCCCAAAATTATTTCATAAATTACCAAAAATAATAACGATTAACATATGCTATTATCCTCTGCTCTCCCGATCCAAATATAACAGCAAATGACACTGCTTTCCACACTTCTAATTATGAAAAATCAATATTTTATTTACACCAATACAATAACTTTAAATATTCCTCATTAGCATAAATATCAAGTCTAATAATGGAGTTTGCCCTTTAAGGGGCAGACCAAGTTGTCCTGGTGCACCCCTTCCCTTTACCTAAGATGGTGTGCTCGGAGTGGGGAGGGGGGGAAGGGAAGGGGAGGGACATGGAAAAAAGAACAATAAGCAGGCAACAGGAAAGGGAGGGTCTAAAAAAGGGGTATATAATGGTCAGCACAAGAGTGGCTCAGCCACTTTTGCTGAAGTTTTGATTCTGATTCAGACAACAGCACATCAGACTGGCATTTGGTTGCAGTGTAATAGGACAATCAGGTAAGGAAACAACTACAAACATCCCCCCCCCCAAAAAAAGAGAATGATTTTAGGCATTATGGGATTGCTCATTTTTAAGATAATAAATAAATGCATGACTATTATTGTGGTGATACAGGTAGAGTGTTAGGGACAAAGGATGGTGAAGCAGCATGTGCTGTTCGTGGACCTTGGAGGATGAGCTGATAGAAGGGGAAAGAGAGGGGTGCCCTGGTACTGCAGGGTGGCGGTGCTAACTTAGGCGCATTTTCCTGGTGAATTGTTTGTAAAAGGAGAAGTTTGGTGATGCCTGTGGTGGTAGAGCTTTTGAAAGGATAAAGAATGTTCCAACGGTATCTTTTTAAAGTTTGATGCAGTGTTTTCCAAGGTGAGCAGGGTTGAATTATGGCTTGCAGTGCCCGGTTATGAGCATTAAAGTGGTCAAGGCTGAAGCATTAGTCCCCTGTTCACGTAGATACAAAGGGGATTGCTTATTGCTTGCGTGCCTGATTGCTGGGTTGGTTCCAATAGGCGAGTCGGGAGTGGAGCTAATGTTTAGCCCAGGCAATTAGTATTGGCACTCTGGATGCGACAAGGGATCGCAGCAAGCGCTGCGGTTTATTGGCCTGATTGAGGAGGGCTGGAAGGCCGGGGGGAGGCAAGAGAGAGAGAGAGAGAGAGAGAAAAGGAGTTTTGGTTGAAAAACAAAACAGAAAAGGAGAGGGAAAAGGAAGTGAGTGTGAGCATAGGGACCAATTTGTGATAGGCAGAGGTGTCCACATGGTGTGACATCACATGCCGTCCCTACCGAGCGTTTGCTCACATGGCTGGGAGTAATTGAAAAGAAAGGGGGACTGCATGCCAGTCCACATGCTGTCCCAAAGTCTCAGGGGAAGAAGGGTTTTTGTTTTGGAAGCAGCATGGTAGGAGGGAAGCCTGAGGAACCCACAGAGCAGGACATAGTAGGGGAAGGCCAACGAGCAAGACCTGATGTAGAGGCCATGAGAAGCTGCCATTTGGCATGTCGTTTAACGTGGGGGTGTCTGGCACAGTAGTAGGGGTGCAGGTTTAAGGCCCTGAGCTACAAGCTCAAAGATTTTGGATTAGAAGGGCAAGAAAGACCTTGAGGGGGAAGGGATGGTGTTACAGGCCAGCGAAGAGCTGAGCTGACCAAGTGGCGTGACGTCACACGCCTCGAGTAGACTAATAGGCCTACTATGATCCCCCTGATGTCGCACTAGGTGCAAAAACCATTCAGGTTCCTTTTTTTTATATTCTATTCTTGTCAGGGAGCCTGCCCATCCAGGTATTTATATATTAAATTAAAGCCTATTGTCTAAGCTTTGGTGTGGTGTTGGCTGTGTCGCACTATGTGAAAAACCCGCTCAGTTTTTTCCTTTTATATTCAGTCCCTATTCTTGTTGTGGAGCCTGCCCATTTGGTTATTTATATATTAAATTTAAAAGCCTATTGTCTAAACTTTTGAGTGGTGCTGCCCTGATGACGCACTAGGCGCAAAACTGATCGAGTTCCTTTTATAGTCGGTTGTTATTCTTGCTGTGGAGCCGGCCCATTTGGGATGTTATGTATTAAATTGAAAGCCTATTACCTAAGCTTTTATATGAGCTGGTTTGTGTTTTTCTGCTGGGGGACATCAGAGAACATCAGGCCTGGCCACAGACTGGGCAAAAAGGAGGAGAATTAGGTTTTTCAAAAAATAAAGAAGAAAGAAGGGGTAATAGGTAGGAGAGTATAATGGGGCTGGTCCCTGACCCGCAAGGGCAGGAGTTAATGGAGAAAGGTGGGCCTAACCAATAATGGTTAACAGGAGACTTTTTTCAGTTGTCTTTATAGTTTTTCGCTAGAGGAAAGGAGACATGGGTCCAAAGAAGAACAGGCCTTCGAGAGAGGATGCCTACAGGCCTATTGTGGAGCTGGCTGATAAAGCCAACAGGATGTGGCAGATGGTGGATGGGGAGGAACCAAGGTGATCTGGGAAGAAGCGGAAGGTGGGGAAGGGAAAAGGGACAGAGAGGAACAGCCAGCAGGGAGGCCACACCGCCCAACTAGGATGCAGCCACCGATGGTGATACCTCCCAGGGTGGCTAGACCAGTACCTTTGCAGCCCATTGACCCGGTACTTTTGCCTTTGTATGGCTTGACTCTTGCTGTGTTTATTGTGAACCATACTGTTCAATGGTCGCTAGTTCCCAGATGGCTACCCACTTCTACATCTGTGATCCTCTCTCTATCTCCATTTGAGAGAACCAGGTCTAAGATTGCTCCCTCTCAAGTGGGTTCCAATACTAGCTGTCTAAGGCATGCCCCCTGTAGGGCATCTAGAATAACCCACTCTTACAAGTGGCTGCTGCAGCTGCACTCCAGTTAACATCTGGCATATTCAGATCACCCATCAGCAATATCTCCCTTTATCTGCCATTCTAAGTATACTTTCTATCATTTCTTGTCCATTTCCTCCTTGAGAGGGTCTGTATACAACCCTGTGCGGATTGTGGTGCCATTGCCTGCCTCCAAATTGACCCACAGTGCTTCTTCTCCTCCCTGCTTACCCTTTGTTCTGTTGCTTTGATTCCTTCCCTTATGTTGAAGCTACTCCTCCTCCTCTTTTACCCTTCCTGTCCCTCCTGTAGCTAGTGTATCCTGGTATGTTTACGTCCCAGTCATGGTTCTGTGTGTACCATGTTTCTGTGATTGCCATGATATCCAGATGTTCCTCCTCCATCAAGGACACTAATTCAGGAAGCTTGTTACCCAGACTACGGGCATTGGTACTCATTGCTCTCCATTTTTGATGGCTTTACCTTCTGTAGCAGCATCTCCCACTGACCTTTCTACCTTGGTCTTTTTCTCATTTAGTACCCTGTTTTGTACACAGTCCTCAGTGGGTCTGGTACTTAAGAGTTTAACGTTTTTGTCAAATACAGGTTTTCACTGGAAAAACAGGACTCACTTTCCTTGTGAAGAAAGCTATGCATCTTTCTTAATTATATATTTATCACATCTTGTTTTGACACACAAGTCACATAAGCTTTACTTTTCCATTTAACCAATTTTTAAAATTACCAAAACTAAATACATCAGTTACATAAGAACCTACAAAATTCAGTTTAATCATTAAATTATTTTTCTCACAGTAGTATGAATGTCATTGTTTAGAAACTTTACTGACTCTTTCTAAAAGGAATAGGCCTCTTCACCTGTGACCATATGATTTCCTGGCCATATTCTAGAATAGGTTTAAACCTCCTTAGAAGGTCATTTCCAATCAAGAAATCATTACCTGTTTTGTTTGTAACATACACTGGATGTTTAATCACCATTTTACCAAATTTCAGTTTTAACCAAATTTTACCTGAGGTTTTCTGATCTTTCTCCCCACAACCTACTGTTTGTAAGCTGTCAGGAAGGGTTTTCAGCTTCTTGGAGTCACCTAAGGCATCGGTCACTTCATAGATACATAGATACATAGAGAGTGTCGGCAGATAAGGGCCTATGGCCCACCCAGTCTGCCCATTTAAGTTTGTAAGTTCAGTTTATGTTTTCCAGGAAGTCTGTTGCCCCTTACCCCTGACCTCCAGAATTCCTTTATGTCTATCCCATGCATTCTTAAATCCCGTGATTGTTTCAGCCCCCACCACTTCCTCTGGCAGGGTGTTCCACTTGTCCACCACCCGTTCTGTGAAGAAATTCTTCCTCACGTTTCCTCTGAATCATCCTCCCTCCAACTTCATCCCATGCCCTCTAGTCCTGGAACATCTTTTTCTCTTAAAAATAGTGCATTCCTGCACCCTGTTCCTCCCTGTAAGATACTTGTATGTCTCTATCATATCCCCTCTCTCCCTCCTCTCCTCCAGGGAGTACATGTTCAGTGCCTTCAACCTGTCCTCATAGGACTTGTGATGCAATCCATGCACCATCTTTGTTTCCCTCCTCTGAACCTTCTCTACCCTGTCTATGTCCTTACGTAGGTAAGGTCTCCAGAACTGCACAGTATACTCCAGGTGCGGCCTCACTAGTGTCTTGTATAGTGGAATTATGACCTCCCTTTTCCTGCTGGTGATGCCCCTGCCTATGCATCCCAGCATCCTATTTGCTTTACCTGCTGCCTTGTCACTGTTTCCTACCTTGAGGTCATCAGGATGATAACTCCAAGATCCCTTTCCTGCTTGGTGCATGCTATATCCTCACCCCAACTGATATATTGTGCCAGGGTTTTGTACCCCATATGCATTATCTTGCACTTCCTTGCATTGAATTTCAACTGCCAAACCCTGACCATTCTTCAAGTTTCTGCAGGTCCCTTCTCATTCTGTCTACACCCTCTGGTGTGTCTACTCTGTTACAGAGCTTTGTGTCATCAGCGAACAGTGAAATTCTGCCTTCTAGGTCCTGCGCAATGTCACTGATGAAGATATTGAATAGTACCGGTCCCAGCACTGATCCCTGTGGTACCCACTGGTCACTCTTCCCTCTGTGGGTGACAGCCATTTATCACCACCCTCTGTGTCCTGCTGCCCAGCCAGTTACCTACCCACCACACTACTGTCCTGCCCACACCCATATTCCCAGTTTGTGTAATAGTCTTCTATATGGCACAGTGTCAAAGGCCTTGCTGAAGTCCAGATAGGCCATGTCACTGCCTCCCCTGATCCACCTCCTAGTCACCCAGTCAAAAATTCAATGAGGTTGGTCTGACATGACCTTCCCTGGTGAAACCATGCTGCCTTGGGTCCTGTAGTCCATTGACAACCAGATGTTCACTAATCTCTCCTTCAGTAGTGCTTCCATGATCTTCCCCACTACCGAGGTGAGGCTGACTGGTCTGTAGTTCCCCGCTTCCTCTTTGTTCCCACTTTTGTATAAGGGACTACATCTGCTATCCTCCAGTCTTTGGTACCTCCCTGTTTCTAGTGATCGGCTAAACAGGATAGCAAGAGGTTCAGCCACCACCTCTCTTAGTTCTTAAGGACCCTGGGTGCACCCCATCTGGCCCATTGCTTTATCAACTCTTATTACTTCCAGTTCCTTCCAGGACCCTTTCGTGTAAAGTGACTCAGTCCATTTCTGCACCATTCTCACCCTTGTACTCATATCAGACCCATTACCCTCCTCTTCCTCAGTAAAGACTGAGCAGAAATACCTGTTCAATATGTCAGCTTTACTGTTGTCATCCTCCACACAGCCCCATCCTCCCCTTCAGTCTCACTATCCTCCCTTTGCTTTCTTTTTCACTTATGTACCTGTAAAGGTTTTGTCCTTTACCCACTGATTTTGCAATGTGTTCTTCTGTCTGAGCTTTGGCTTCCCTTACTGACCTCCCTGCCTCCTTTGCTTCTCCTGGTACTTCTCCCTATCCCTTCTGCCTGTGTCTTTTGTATTGCCTGAATGCAATCTTTTTGGCTTTCACTTTCTTTTACCTCTTTGGAAAACCATAATGGTCTCCTCTTCCTTTTCCTCTTGCTAACCTGCTTAATACATAATTCTGTTGCTCTTGTAATCCCCATTTTAAATACTTCCCACTGTTCCTCAACCCTGATTCCTGCCCCATTCCCTTAATGCCTCTTTCAAGTATCTCCCCATTTCTCAAAGTTTGCCCCCTAAAATCCAGGATACATGTTTTTGTGTGGTTTGGTTCTGCTCTTTCTGTGATTTCAAACCACAGTGACTGGTGGTCACTGTTCCCCAGGTGCTCCCCCACTCTTACCCCCATCACACTGTCCCTGTTTGTGAGCACAAGGTCCAGTATTGCCTTCTGCCGAGTTGGTTCCATGACCAGTTGCTTGAGGAAGGCACCCTGAAGGGAGTCCAGGATAAATCTGCTCCTAGTTGATGCTGCTGCTGGGATGCTCCAGTCCACGTCTGGAATATTGAAGTCTCCAACCAGTACTACCTCACCCTTGTCTGCCATCCTCTGGATGGCTAGCATCAGCTCCCTATCTGTTTCTTCCTCCTGGGCTGGTGGTCTATAGACCACACCTGTGTGGATGGCTGGCCCCATTTTCCTTTCCAGCTTAACCCACAGTATCTCTCCCCCATTTTGTTCCTCACCATAGAGACTTTTAAACATGAGACTTACTTCTGCCCCATAATCAAACAAAGCCTTATGATTTAGACTTTTTCAATTTTTATGTCACAGTAAATTCTTCCTGCTTTTCCTTTGGGAATTAAGTTGCCCAGGTGGAATTTATCTTTCTTATCTGGCAACACAGCAGTTTAACAATGACATTATACACTGTGGTTGATACTAGCTCTGAATACCTTTTGAGAAAGGCTAGGCACAGAGACAGCATTTTCAGCTTCACTTGGCATCTCATTTTTAAATCTTATTCTAATCTCATTATCATTTTTTAAACAATAGCAGTTTCTGTAACCATGTCAGCAATAGTGGAACAGGATCTACAAGTCACATAGCACTACTAGTGCCATCTGTACAGGGTACACTTGAGGAGGCATTTTGCACATAAAAGAGAAAGTCAGGAGGTGACCGAGAAACTTGGAGTACATAGCTTTGAATAAGATCTTGTATTTCCTCTGGTTCTTTTGTTTTTGTCTTATCTCCTCTTGTGAATTTTTAATTATCTCCTTTAGTCTTGTAGAACTATGCCTAAACCTGTGTTGAGTTTTACTGTAACATTGCTGATCATAGGCAGAATAGTGGTTCCCCCTGTGATCAGTTTTGTTACCATGCTCACAGTCATACCTTGCATCTGGACCTCCCTCTTTTGACAGGGACTCCAATCCTGGTATTGGTTTGAGTTTTGATAAGACTATTGAGCCCCAGTTGGACCAAGCATGAGTTTCAATTGTTTTTCTTTGTTAGACATACGTAAATTCTTTTCCCCCTTAGCTGGAGTATTAGAGGTGGTAGTCTCCAACACCTTAGCTTGCAGCACAAAGGAACTCCCTTTTTGCCTAATGTTATGCTTTTTCATGTACAGTCAATTCCACTTGTGTGCCATTCAGGTGTCATTCCGGATGTGTGCACACATTCCTCCGGTCCCGATTCCTTTTCTATTAGTTCAATGTTAAAAAAATTGGTTGTGTGCACTTAGAATTTTGGTTGTATGTACAATTCTGACAGCATTTTGCTGTCTGTAACAGCAGCAGCAGCGAGGTGTTGATTGAGGTGTCACTGACAGTAGACCCCTGCTTTTGTTAAATGCTTAAGAGCCCTGAGCTGTCTGCCTGCACAATCATGTGTTAATGAGCATCTAATCTCCATCAGGTGTGATTAGTGCAGGAAGGGGGAGTTAGACATCACAGCTCACAGAGCACATTCAGATTTGTAACAGCCCTGAGAATATCAGCATGGATAACTTCAGCACTTTACCTGATTTCTGTAGTTTATGATGTTTATGCTGCTTGCTTATGCTGCTCAGTACCGAAAGCTTTTAAGCACTTCTCTTCAGCAATGCTCAGCACTTTACTGCATTTTTCTGTTGTTTTAACAGTACTGTTGTTGTTTATGATGTTTGGAATGTATATGCTGCTCAGTACCAAATGCTTGTCAGCACTTCTCTTTAGTAATACAGCACTGTACCATTAGAAATCAGGAATTACAGTTTACAGTATAGCACAGTTCTTTTATTTACTTTATATTGGATATTTATTAAATATACTGCAATATTTTTAACATTTTTAATATAAGTAAAGCATTTCTACAGTGCATAATAGTGTTTCATGAAGTAATTGTATGATTTTACCACAAGCGCGATTCAGTCCCATCAGTAATATGTCAAATTCAGTTTGCATTTTTGGTTGTGTGCGCACAAACTCAGAAGGTCCCGACGTTGTGCACACAAGTGGAATTGACTGTATCTCTTGAATGTTCCATTCTCTGAATCAGAATTAGAATTAATTTTAAGTCTAGAGGTATAAATTACTGTCTTAGTGCTAATCATATCTGCAGTTACAGCTAAAGTTGACATGGCTATGCAATAATGATAACAGACTTTAACAACAACAATTAAGTATTCTTTTGAAAAACAGATGAAACAGCAATAACTTCTTACACAACAATTTAAACAAACAAAATCCTTTTTCTTGAGGTTTTAAAAGTTCTTTTTTCTTGTTCTTGCTGCTTTACTGTTAGTCAGTGATTCTATTCTGTTCATGAGTATGCTTTAGCTCCCTTTTCTTTTGCGTAAGGTAGTTTCAGACTCAGAAAAACAAAACAGAAAAGTATTATTTCTGCAATTTAGAAATCTTGCAAAATACTAACAATAAAAACATTTATTTTTCATACACTGAAAGTGTGGATTGTTTTTTACTAGAAATTATATCCCGGACAAGAACCCAAAAGATGGAACAAAGGCTTATAATATCATTTTTTATAATTATGCTTTAGATTCACCTCGGGCCTTACCCCAAAATTATTTCATAAATTGCCAAAAATAATAACAGTTCACTTATAATATTATCATCTGCTCTCCAGATTCAAATATAACAGCAAATGACACTGCTTTCCACATTTTGGATTATATAAGCGATAAATATATATTTTATTCACATATGTACGAGTCATAAATATTCATAATTAGCATAAATATCAAGTCTATTAATGTGAATATCAACAACATTGTTTCAGATAATCCAGAAAACTAATAAAACTAATTTTAGCATATAAACAATGCACATGAATAAGCAGTATTAATTATGATAAATGGTAACAGTTAAACTAAACTTTTGTCATACTTAGTAGTATTTAACATAACCTTTACTCATAAGAACATGCTACTCATAAGATCAATATCTCAGATTATTTCTGCATTGAACTTGTTTCAAAACTTAATGGCATGTAAAGTGTATTTTGTATGAGAACTGACAACAACCCATTATATCAATGCTTTGTACTATACTTTCTTAAACTCAGTTTTAACTTTTCAGATCATGAAACATTTCTTAGTTTAAAGTTTTTAAGCTATATACCTAGATTCTATAGTTAAAAGTAGATTCCATTCTTACTTTCCCAGATAAGCCAATTTTTAAATTACTTAACTACTAATTAGTGACAGTAATCAAAAATTAATACTTACATTTCTGGTTGTAGAAATGGTTCTTCTTCTCTCAATTTAGAACTCTTGGTTGAGTCTGGCTCTTGATGAAAAGTTTCTTTGTCAGCTAACCTTCTTGACCCTGGAACTTATTGGTATAGACAAACTTTGCAAATGAAACATTTTTGCTAAATGTCACTTTGCCAAAAGTCAGTTATTGGATTTGTAGAACACAGCTTCAATCTGCACAGTCCATAGCCACACTGGATTCAAAGAACTTTCTTGTGGATGGCAAAGTTGTTTTTGTAACTGAAACTTGATCACTCCTTCATGTTGTACATCTGCTATTAACCCTAGACACTGGACATTCCTTACTCACAACGCTGTGTATAGCAGCTTGTGTGAATTTTAAAGTTAAGTCTCTGTCTAGATATCAGCATGCAACATTACTTCAGCCAAAATGCTCAGCAAATAATACACAGACCTTGCTTCATACTCAATGAGAATGTCCTTGCATCTGGTTCTTGCATCTGGATCTTCTGGCAGCACTGTATAAGCTTTTTGCTATCCTTAGTCTAGACCCTGTTCCAAATATAGGTGTGGTCCAAAGCTTTTTGACCTAGCTACAGCATAAAGCTTTTAAACTTCTTAGTTAAACTAACATAGATAATTTTGCATCAATATTTTGGTCCAGACTGAGGCATGACCAGACAAATTTACTAATATAAAACTGGCCTGGTGATGACATCACCAGATTTTGATTGACCTGTGCCACCAGAAAGGTAGAACATCTCAGAAGATAAATGATGACATGCAGACATGCCTCTTTCTCCTCAAACTTGTTTTAGTTCAAAATTATTTTCCTTAAATAAAATTCTTATTTAACCTAATTTAAAAATTAAACTTACATATTTAGAGGTTTCTCCTCTTGGGCAACATATTAGTATGATTCTGATATCTGTAACATTTATATTTCCTAAGTTACTCTATTAAGGTTATAACTTCATAATTTTAATAAAACGTCTTAAAATAAAGTGAGAGTCTTGCCCTAAGTGTTCTAAGCAACAGAATGATTTAAGATTTGTAAGAAAAATCCATTCTTAAAGTCTCCAAAATATAACTTTTATATAGAAACACGAGGGTTCTTTGTTCTACTTAAAGACATAAATCAAACTGTCACAAATATTATTTTAGACAATAGTTCTCTCTATTGCAACAAGATACAGACTTAAGAGTCTTATTCTTAGACTTCCTAAGACATGAGCTAACAGGAGATACTAGATTTGTTTAGTTTCCTAAAATGAAAATGATATTAAATAAGTTTTAAACATAACTCCTAGACTATTAGCCCTGCAATCATGAAACTTGGTAAGCTTATTTATCATACTAGTATCCAATAGCTGTCCAATTTTCAAACTGGCATCATAATGTGATTTTCAGTTATAAGCCAAATACTTTTCTTAATATTCAAAGTTTAAAGAAAGGAGCAGTTTTTTTTTCTTTCTATAAGTCTGTACAAGTCACATAACCTCCTATTTGATTGTAGTCATGGATGCCTAGCTCTGACCAAGTCTTCCCTGTACAAACATATGACTATAAATCAGTTACATCACAGGGATGCTTCTTTGGTGCCAGCTAACTTTGGCTGAAGTATTTCTGGAATGTGGCTAGGCCTCTCAGGACAACATCACTCTACAGACTTTCTTGGAAAGTGTTCACTAATATAATGGCTTAAAAACCAAAATGGAGTCTCATCTTCATTTCCTCAGACCTCATTTACCATATGGCAAAGGGATGCTTAGGGAACAGAGATATTTTCCCTTTTATGCATTAAAGCCAGATACCTTGTCTTAAGATTTAATTAACACTTTTTGTTTTTTCTTAGGAACTTATGCAAACAATAATCTTAATCAGAAATTAGTCCCATATAAAAATCACATAAAATAATAATAATAAAACAATTAATTCTTGATAATAAAAATAAAATAATTTTTCCATCAAGGGTGTTGTTCCTTCACCCTCCCCTGTCCCTGGTGTCTAGTGATCCCCCTTCAGCAGATCACTAGCCACAGTCAAATCAAGAAAGCCCTCCCCACCAGTCACTCTGATCCCTGTACCCCAATCTTTGGAAAAAATCCCCTCCCATGTCCCTGGTGTCTAGTGGTCCCTCCCTCCCCCCAGCCAATCACCAGCTGAATTCAAATCAAGAACCCTCCCTTCCTCATGAATCACACTGAGCCCCAGCCCTCAATCTTTGTAAAATAAATCCCCTCCCCTGTCCCTGGTGTCTAGAGGACCCCCTCCCTGTCATAAGTCAGAGCCCACCCTGCTCCCCCAGTACCCTGACTGTGCCACTGGCACAGCTCTGCACTCACCCCCATGGCTAGCAGCCTGTCTGAGCACTCAGTGAATGAGTGCATGCATACCGTGCTCATTCATTGAGCACTCAGACAGGTTGCCGGCCATGGAGATGAGTAGAGGGCTGCGTTGGTGGCCCAACTGGGGTACGGGGGCAGCAGAGTGGGCTCTGATTTAAGACAGGGTGGATGGGGTCCACTAGATACCAGGGACAGGGGAGGGGAATTTTTTTACAAAGATTGGGGGCTGGGACTCAGAGTAACTTGGGGGGAGGTAGGGTTCTTGATTTCAATTCAGCTGGTGATTGGCCGGGGGAGACCACTAGACACCAAATATATGGGAAGGAAGTGTTGTATTTTTTTTTTCAAAGATTGGAGTCCAGGGCTCAGAGTGACTTGGGGGGAGAGGGTTCTCTTGATTTGAATTTGGATAGTGATCAGCTGGGGTGGGGGGATCACTAGACACCAGAGATGGGCATATCACCTATATGCAGATGCAGGTGAAATTGCCAGCAAAATTTTGTAATTTCACAAAATATCTCACATGGCAAAATTGCTGATTTTGTGGCAATTTCACAGGTGAAATAAAATTTCACAACATCACTAATCAGCACATATTTTTTGCTAGAAACACAGATGAATAAATGGAGTGAAATAAGGTTAAGAGATACTCAGCTTTAAGTGAGAGGAATGAAGTTAATAAAAATAAAATAGAAAGTGGAATGGAAGAGAATAAGTAGCTATAAAATGAAAGGGGGAAATATTGTTCTGCATCTCTGGTGGGTGCATAGGCAAACATAACATAACATACACAATAGTAAAGGAAAACAAATAAAATACAGCTCACTCCAAAGTAGATTTGCAGTCATATATGAGCCAAAACAAGTTAAGTGATCAAGTGCCCTGCCTTACAGAGAATAGTACTTTTTAACATAATACGACATGAAACAGGAATGGAAAATTAAATCACAGCTAGTGGCAAAAAATTCAATTGGTCTTAACACTTGCGCTACAGAAAAAGAAGAACAATAAGACCGCATCTATAACACTGTTAGATACTATTATAAAATGGCAAGAAAAAATCCAGAAATCTCATTGGCCAAGAGATGTCAGCTCGCTGTATATTAAATCTCTATAAATGAACAGTCATCCTGGTTTTGAACCACATCACACAGTGAGCAAACCAGTCCTCCAACAATCAGAACTATACCCAATCAGTCCCCCTACAACCAGAGCTGATCATCCATCACAAACATGGCTGCTACCTTTACACTGTAAAAACCTTCAAGTCAGTTTATAACTTGATAATCCCATCGTTATGGCATCAGCATGCTGTAAACCTTGCTTAACTATGTCATAATGATGAGATTACAGGGTAGAATGTCACCAACTGCCAAAATTCTTGGAAAGGAAAGGTGATCTGCTGCTTGGACATTCGTTCAAAACACACAGATTCCATTTAGATTGTTACAGACCCACTGCAGTATAGATCGCAATGGCTAATATCAGCACTTCAGTTGCTCAACATTCAAACCAGGAGGCATTCATAGCCGAGCAGGAGAACAAACACATTGAAAAAAAATGCATTTTTTTCCCCACAGTGGCTAGTTTTTCCATACATTATAAAATACAATGCCTGAGTGACAGTGGTCAACCATGGACATATTCACCTTTCACAGTTGCCATGACAATTGTAAACCTCTCAAGCTGTGCTCTCAAGGTTTACTTGGTTGTCCTGGCAACTGCTTGAAGTGATTACATTGGGGTTAACCACTGTTACTCAGGCATTATCCTCTATGTTATAAGTCTGTCTGTGTACAGTATGTTAGGAGAGGAACATTTCACCACTGGAACAGAGCATTTTGAATCCCTATGTTCCATGGTAAACATTCCATAAAAAATGTCATATCTTGAATGTGGGGAAAAACAGAAAAAAAAACAGGAAGAAGAAAGTAGGCAATAATACTTTATTATCAAAGAGAAATGGTGGCAAAACACAATTATTTAGGCAAAGGCAGACCCAAACTACTCAAATACATTCCTGAAGTTTATAAAAGCATGTACATTTGAATCATATATGGACATTTTCATGTGAAATCTATCCCCCCCCCACCTCCACCACCGCCAAAAAAAGGCAACCTGGCAGGCGTAAAGTTTTGAACACATTTCCATTAAGAGGCAGTACTTGTATTGATTTGAAATACAAGATAACATGTTTTTTGTTACCAACATTTCACCTCAATCCTATAAATAAGAGAATGTTGCTTTCAAAGAAACTATATTACAACAGTGTAATGAAAATAACGTTTTAAACACTGCTTATTTTTACAAATTTACAGATGTTGCAGTGCATTCATGTGAGAATTTACATGTTACAGAGAAAATATATATTTTCAACTCACATTACTAATAAATACTTTTACTGCAAAGTACTAATCTATTGCTGAAATATGCTATTTATGCATTAGTAGGGACTATGTTTCCAATTTTTTAACAGTTTTAGAGTTATTGTATTGTACGCTTGTTTGAAAATAGTAAAGAAGTTTTAATCCCTATCAGAGTAACTCAAAATAATTCTTTTATGATGGTGGCCCATTTTATAAGTGTGATAAGCCACTCCAGGGTGTGCATTTCAAGGATGTTATTGCACTTCCCAGGGGTGTAAGGACACTTGGCCTTCAGCCTTGCACCTTAGCACACCCCTGGGAAGTGCATCAAAATCCTTGAAATGCATACCCTGTTGTGGATTATTACCTACATATAGAACTAGAGCTTGGAGGTTATGGGAGTCTCAGTGACCTAATGTGTAATGGTTAAGCTATTACTACAGTTTGTAGCAGTTCCCTTCTGTTACAATATCAAGTGAGTGCAGGTTATTTGATATACAAAAAAAATAATATTAATAAAGTAAGGACACTTTACACGCAGTCCTAACAAGACGACTATTTATTGAAACTAAGTTCTTAATTTTGCTGGTCATACTTTTAATGCATATCTATCTATTAAATCTAGGCGCATGTTCACCAACCACATAAATGGGAGGTCACGTGGGTCAAGTGGAGCTAATATGCTCTTGTCAGATTATTGTTTTAGCAGATTATGTTGCTGTTTTTCCATTGCCTGATTTTTTTTTATTTTATTACTTGCTATATAGAGATGATGGGGTGGTGTGTGTTATGAGATACATCCCCCCCCGAGGTGAGTGATGGGGTTATGAGAAGCATCCCACACTGAGGGTGTGTGTAAAATCGAGTTTTACACTCCGTCCCATCTTTTATTTTATATAATTGCTGGTGTGTGCTTTTTCACCATGGCAGTTATACAAAACAAAAAAGAGATCTTTGGTTTCACTTACTGTCATGTGGCAGTTACAGCAGGTGTCCAGCATGAGCAAAGAGAAAGAGCAGCTGGAGCATGTGCGCAGTCGGGGGAAACCTGGTGCATGTTTGCCATAATAATCAGCTGGTTATTATGGCAAATATCAACCTGGGTATATTCAGGGAAAAAGTGCCCACCAGTTATTACAATATAGTACCAAACATCAATTCATACTATTATTATAACAACAATCAAACTTATTCTTAACACTGACCCTCAGGCTACAGTGCCCGGAAGATGATTAAGAACCATGCTCCCTTTCATGCATCAGCCACATGAATCTGCTGTGTACTCGAAAACAGATGCAATTCCTTACACCTAAGTCAACAAAACATTTCTCACAGAAGAGCAACCTAATTCCATTGCTCCCGTCAATGGGAGGTCAACGAGGTCAATGGGAACCTGTATCCTCTTAATAAAAATGTTATTATTTTTTCCTGGAGAAAAACACCAGTATAGATATTACTGTTACTGTCACTATTTTGCACCTGGCTTCAAGTTCCTACACTTCTCATTTCAGATAACCCCTTACAACATTGTTGCATTATTATACTTAACAATGGTCAACACTATGTAACTTTAACTGCGCCAGCTACATTGCTACTTTAACATTAGAATACAGTTCACCATAAAAGGGGCATATTAATACTATATCTTCTTACAATACCATAGTATATATCCTTATGATGGTATAGGAATGTCAGGTGTGGAATTAAAAGTAGTGTTTATAGTGCAGAATTGTGCCACTCCAAATGCATTGATCGTCAAGTTGAAAGGCACAGTTACATATCTGTCATCTGTACATAACTTGCAGAGATTTATGTATTTTTACATTTGGTTTCCATGCAGAAATTCATTAATAGCTATACTATCATGTCAAAATATATACATGAATTAAATCTATTATTTTTTTAAGTTTCTGACATTCATGGTGTTTACTGTGAGAGGTGTGGAGAGACAGGTGCAAACAGACAGAGGGAGAAGGTGATGGAGAGAGAAATTTATAGAGTTGCACTGACAGTGCTGTCATTATCATGTGGCTTGTGTTTTTTTTTTAAAGCAACAATAATAAAGTTCACCAAAAGTGTAGTGTGCAGTCATACTTATCACACATTGCACGGAGGTCCCAAATGGAGCTGCGACTCATTGATGCTACTTTAGTAAATGTTTCAGTACAGACTGTGTTACATGGAATAATCATTTCTTTGGCAGTCTGTTTTCAAGCAATTCACATTTACTCAGCTAGTGAGTCATTGCGTGACTGTTTATCTGACATAGCCGGTGGTGTTGCAAAATGCCTTGTTTGACTGTATTATAGAATTTTATTTTCTGCCTCTGAATATGTATGTATTAATGTTTATTTTTCTTTATCCAGCTGAGGTGTGTAATATTTTAAATGTGCTAAATTGTAAAGGCAATTCCAAAGAAATAAAATATGTATTTTGCTTTTGTTTGGGGGGGAGCACCTATGAAACAATGACTAACTTGCTAGATGCGGAATAAAAAAGAAAGTCAACTAGTTCTAACTGTTCTGTGAACATCTGTTTATGGGGCTAAATGAACACCCTGATGTTTTGTATTTGTTGTAGACCTTGCTTCCTATGTGGCATGAGAAAACCACTCAGTTGTCACTGTCTTATATCATTTGTCCTGCACACTACACACCTTGGAATTTATCCTGTGAATTTGGGGGAGGTGCACAGTTGATGGGTAAAGGAGTGGCCTGCACTGTCCAGGATGAGAGGAATAATAGCTTAAAACTATAAACTCACAGTAATAAAGTATGCTCAAAACACAGGGGAAAAAAAAGAAATCAGGACCTCAGCTGAGTACTGCCCTGCAACTTTGTGACAGTAAGGTTCCAATAAGTGCAGGACCTGCAAGAAAATGAGATGCTGACATTAAAAATAATGATTCAGACATTACAGAAAGGCAGTACAAGTTCTTGCTCTTTACATGGAAGCCTCTGCAACACTCGCTTATGTAAATTTTCCTGAGCAGACCATGTCACTTTTATTGTTATCCACTATGCATTGCATTACAGTCTCAGTCACCATCCCATTTACTCTCAAGATCTCGAGTGAATGGCGCCTCAAATTAGCAGCCCTCCTAAATACACACAGTTCAGCAGTAGCCATTATTGGCAACATTTGGAAAAGCATTTGTAGTACAAAATTAACTGTATAATGCATTAGAATACAATTAGCATAGTTCAAGGAGGAAAATGAATGGGGAGAGACTTCAATGTAGAGACCTGTAATTTTACTTCAGTATCACTCTCCTTCTTCCTTTGCTTACCCCTCATGCACTGCTTGGCTCTCACCACTATTGCATTTTATTTGGAATATTTCCCTAGCTCTTCACCTTAGCCTATTTTGGGTAACCAACTATATTTTGGCCTCTGTGCTTGTATTGATATTTGAGTTTCTACTTTATTTAGATGGCACTGTGCACATTTTATATCTTTATCATATCAACCAACTGTTCATGATCCTGAATTGTACCTCCAACTGTTCCTGAATTGTACCTCCAACTATATCCCTATGCTGTAAATTTGTCACTATTATTTCATTCAAAAGATCTGGGCATGAGGACAATAGAGAGGTGTTCACAAAGGCATCTATGGATGTGACCAAGGCAGTCAGGGCAGCCAAGGCAGCAAAGGAGCTGAAATTGGCTCAGAGGATCAGAGAGTGAGAAAATGGGTTCTTTAAATACATAAGGGAGAAGAGAAGTTGTAGAGATGACACTGTTAGAATCAAGAGAGAGGGAGATGGGCAGAACAAGGGGAAGGACAGGCAGAGGCACTCAATAAATACATCTGCTCGGTGTTCACGATAGAAAGGGATGGCCCAACACTGCAGGGGAAGGGGGAAAGGGTGGAGGGGGCAGAGATAACAGATGGGGTCATCCAAGAGGATAGAGTTTGGAAGGGCCTTAAAGCCTTGTGGATGAACAAGGCACCAGGACTGGATGAGTACACCCAAGGATCCTGAAGAAACTGGCAGAGATGTTGGCAGGCCCTTTGACAGGACCTGTTCAACACCTCCTTGGAGATGGAGAAATTGTACCCAGGAACTGGAGGATGGCTTACGTGGTGCCCCTTTATGAGACTGGACCCAAGGACCAAACAAGCAACTACAGGACAATGAGCTTGACTTTCATAGTGGGGAAGATGAAGGAGACCAATCTGAAGGAGAGGTTGATAACCTTTCTTGATAGTTATGGTCTACAGGATGAGAGACAGCATGGATTTGTCTCAGGAAGGTCATGCCAAACTAACCTGATCAACTTCTTTGACTGGGTCAATAGGGTGGTTGATTGAGGCCATGTTGTGGATGTCCTGTATATGGACTTCAGCAAGGCTTTCAACTTCGTGCCACATGGGAGGTTAATGAGCAAGCTGAGGGTCATGGGGTGGGGGAGAAACTGATGGAGTGGGTTGAGATCTGGCTGCAGGGCAGACAACAGAGGATAATTGTAAGGGGGGAGACATCGAAGTCAAGGCCAGTAATGAGTGGGGTACTGTAGGGTTCAGAGCTGGGCCCTGTTTTGTTCAATGTCTTTACTGAAAACATTGCAGAGGGGTCAAGAGTAAGATCATCCTGTTCATGGACAACACTAAGATTTGTGCAAAAGTGGACAATGAGGAAGGGAGGCAGGCACTCAGGGAGGATCTAGCTAAACTTGAACACTGGTCAAGGTAGTGGCAGTAGGGTTTTAATGCTAAGAAGTGCAAGGTCATGTACCTCAGAGACAGAAATCCCAGGTATAGCTACTGGCTGGGGGGAGTGCAGGTAACAGCTTCAGAGGAGGAAAGGGATCAGGGGTAATAGTTACAGGGAACTTGAAGGTATCAGCACAGTATAGGAGGGTGGCAGCAAGGGCAAAGAGGATGCTGGGTTGCATTGCCAGTGGGATCACCTCTAGAAAGGAGGAGGTCATCCTGCCCTCATATAGATCATTGGTGAGGCCACACTTAGAGTACTGTGTACAGTACTGGTGCCCATATCTCAAAAAGGATGTAAGATTATTGGAGGGGGTGCATATGTTGGCAGCAGAGGGCTACGAAAATGATCATGGGACAAGGGGAGTTGCCATAAGAGGAAAGATTGAGGGAGCTCAACATGAATTCGCTGGAAGAGAGAAGGGAAAGAGGGGACACGATAGAGACCTTTGGGTACTTGAAAGGCATAAACAAAGTCAGAGAGGGAGGATAGTTCTGCTTAAAGAGGGAAAGGGTTACTAGGGACACAGTCTGAAGTTGGAAGAGAGAAGGTTCAGGAGGGCGATGAGGAGGCATTACCTTACAGAGAGAGTGATGGCGGGATAGAACACACTGCCAGAGGAGTTAATTGAACTGAGGACAATGGATAGCTTTAAGTGGGGTTGGGACAGAGTCAAGGGCAGGGTTAGTACAGACAAGAACACAAAGAGGGGGGAAAGACCAGTAAAAGGGGAGGAAGGGAGTGGTTTGGGTGGGGGTGTGGCAACTGTAGTGATGTGAAACTAAGAGCTGCACAATTCAGCAAACTTGATAGACCTGTGGGCCTTTTTCTGCTGGCCATTTCGTATTCTCATATTTGCTTCCCCTTTCTTCTGTATATCCCTCTAGATCTCTGTTTTAGACCTGTTTATGTTAGACCTGTTTATACTGTATTTTACTATGTAATTGTTTGACCTGGTGTTCTGTTGTTTTTTATGCTGAACTGGACGTTTGTGTAACTGGGAATTTTTGCTCACATATCTTTTAGTATAAAATAAAGATTGATTGATTGATTTATTGATTGATTGATTAAAAACTGGACTGACAGACCTGAACCACAGCAGTTCTGCAAAAATCCAAACTGGCTAGACTGGGTGCAACTTATACAAGTACTACTGGTCTGGTCAGTCTGGTGGCACTGTTCAGTCTGCTGTTTATGTATCTTGTCCACTCCTGGAAGTTTGTTTTCAACCCTTCCTTGGCATGGTTGAAAACTGAACCATCAGGACCAGACCAGATAGGTAAAAGCCAGACCAGATCATCTGGAGTGAGTTGATCAGCAATATTTGTACATGCTGTGCCCAGTCCAGATTTTACAGCTCTGGTCTGGGTCTGATGATCTGTTTTTTATCCATACCCCACTGCATGTGGCTTAGTGACATACTGTACAGATGGATGCAGAGTTTAACCCAGTGAAGGCTGAAGTTTCAGAAAACCATTATGCTAAAAATACCAAGACTCACTCAATTCCTGATGATTTCCAACCCCCAAGTCAGACTTAGTCCTCTACCAAAGTCATGCTCAGATATTGGTGCCTCTACATCCACACAATTAAGCTTTTAATGCCATCATGCATCTTCTGCTGCATTGAGCTCCGCCTCCTTGAAGTCCCATTCTGCTTGTGGCAGCCCACCCCAACCAGGTAATTTTCCAGGGAGCAGCTCTTTACACCACGTCAACTAAATTACTGCTCAACTCCTTATTTTTAAACATTTTGTTGAGACATTTTTGTTTTAGTATATCCATGAACAGGAAAAATGAATTTGTAAAAGAAACCAAATCCCCCATTTATTAGTTAATTTAATTACAATACAGCATGTTATGAACTGATCAGATTTTATGTGTAACTTCATAACCTAAGTCAAACAAAAATGAGACGCACACATGCCTACCTACTTGCAAGTGAAGCAAATGTGGTTACTGTCATTCAGTTGTAAACACCTATAATCACAAATTGCAGGTTAAGAACACAGTGCTGCATAAAATAATAACTAAAACACAACTTGCTATTTGATGTATAGGATATGTTATTAACATTATTAAAAACAAATATTTGAAAAGAAATACATTCATACATCTGCAAGATTATATACATCAAATATTTCTACTACAAAAAGAAAAAAAGCAGCAGGCACCAACATTCTTGACAGTCCACTGTGTTCCAAGATATACAGCATGTTCAACAGCTTGCTACTTTCTCCACAGAGAAACAGACAGACAGAGTTGAAATTCTAATATAATAGACAAGTAATTACTAAATGTCAGGCACTAGTGTCTCACTAGAACTGCCTGCCTGAGAAAATGAAGTTGGCATTTAACACTTTAAATGTGGTTATTACTTTGGAACAGGTATCACTGGAACTCTTTGCTATGGAATGTCTTACAAAGTAGAAGGATGATTGCTGTTAGGATGGAGGTGTCAAATGGCTTAATGAGGTATACAATGGGGGCAGGGGGCACAGCAGTGCTTATTTGTTATGCAGAAAGCTCCAGGATATGTTTAACCAGTTCTACTTCCAATAGCTTTGTATGATGTCTGCTATCCATTGGTAACCTGACACAAAATGACTGCCAGAAGATAATGAGGTAACTTTCTGTGTTTGCTCACTGTAGCATAGAACACCTGAGACTCTACTGAAGGAAGGCTCAATTAACATCTCAAGCCAGAGGAAAAGTAGTGCTGTCCAGCTCCTATACACATGCAGGCAGCGTAGTAATGCAGCTCCAGCGGAGGACTCCATTTTTTCACTTATGTTGTTTGGTAGCAAAAATGACATCAGCCCTTTTCTGAATGCAAAATGTCTGCTATGCTCACTACAGCCATAAAAAGCAGTGTCAGTGACTCAGCAGGTTGCACACTCGCCTCTGAGATCAGAAGGCTGTGGGTTCTATCCCCACATCAGGCACTTGGGTTAAATCCCAATACTGACACTGTGGTGCAGCATGAGGGGGATGCTACACTCCTGAGGTGCTGTCTTTCAAATGAGATGTTAAACCAAGGTCCCATCTGCCTGTTCTGGTGGTAGTTAAGGTGGATATTAAAGATCCCATGGCACTTCTCGAAAAGAGGAGGGGAATTTCCCCTGTGTCCTGGCCAAATTTTCCCCATTCACTAAAAATACCACCAACAGCTTAATCTGGTTCAATGTCAGTTGGCATCCATCTGTAGCCCCCTCCCTTGGACAAGGCTGAAAATAGGCAGCATTGTCTAGTCCTCTTTACCTGGTCAACAAAACGAACTAAACTAAAATATGCCAGTGTTTCAAAACTTGGAAACTTTCGTAATGGCATCTAGTATGGTTTCTGAGATATGGGGCCAGATTTTCAAAACTCAGCCCTGCGGCAATATTAGCACTGCCCAGCATGCTAAAATAGCCCAGAACTATTTACACGCCATATTCAAAGGAGTAGACCAGGGGCTAAAGCAGTTGAATATAGCGTGCAAATGAAGGTGTGCAAACAGGGCTGAGAGTACAGTGCAAAAATAGCCCAGCAAATAAGACAGCTCTGAATATAGCAACCAGCCAGTACAAACTGCAACAGCATCCCAGTGCACACAGAGGTGGAGTAAGGCAGTGCTGTGGCATGTGGCCAATGTACAATAAGTGATAGCACTGAAGTGGTGCACCACAACTGCAAAAAACTTTGCAGGCCACACACTGTGGAAATGTGCTATTAGTATGAAAGGTTTGCCTGGGGTTAACTCATTTGCATGATGCTAACATATTAACCTGGTGCAAACACATTAGCCCATGGCAAAAGTTTGCTATATTCAAAGCCCCTATGCAAATGAGTGTACTCAGGCAATCCATGGGCAGACAGACACATTAGCATCTCATTATGGCCTGCTTTGCATCTACTCCCACGTAGTTTGCCTGGCAGTATTGCATGGCGCACACAGCTCCACCTGTAGGTCAGAAAGGAACTGCTGATCAGCAGGCGCAGGCTGGGAGGTGCACACAGCTCCACCTGTGTGTCAGACCTGGGAAACAGTTCTGGAGTTGCAGATGACCAGTGTACACAGCAGCACAGACTATGGATCCCCAGCAGAAACATGCATATTCCCTTGTAGCATCACTCTCAGGTGTACCTGATGTCCAGGGACGTCCCTGATGTTGTCTTACCATGTTCCACTGTCCCTTGTCAATGGATATGTGACAGAACAGCAGGGATGACAGGCACAAAATAATGATAATAGGAAAATGGCTAACATGTACATCCTCAGAAAATGCAGTGTAGCACAAATCCCTGCAGGCTATTAGCTGTTGAAGGCAATAGTAGTAATATTACAGATGTGTCCCTGCTATGGGGTGTTAATCCTTGATAGTTGGAAGCATTGTCAGTGATTCATGAGGCAAGAGGATGAGAGGTATGCCTGGTAGTCAAGTGCCCCCCATGGATGATCCCCCATCCCCCATACATACAGTGGGAAAGTATCATAGTCCCCCACTGTCCCTATTGGTCTAGTGTCCCCCATCCCAGAGCTCCATAATATAATATGTAATAATCCCCGGTGTTCCCCTGGACTGCTGCATCCCCCAGCAGCACAATGCAATACATAATCACCCCTGGTTGTTCTTCTGGAGCGCAGCATCCCCAAGCACATGAATGACATAAATAAGTATCCCTGGTGTCCCCCTGGACTACTGCATCCCCAATCTCAAGTAAGAAAGAAATAATTATCCCTGGTGTCCCCCTGGAGTGTCACATCCCTGATCTCATGAATGACATAAATAAATAACCCTGGTGTCTACCTGGATTGCCACACCAACTTGCTAATTATCACAGCAAGATGTTTAGCCATAGTGCAGCTGTGTATATCAACCTGGATACCAAAAATTAAAATCAGCCACAGGACAAAGAAAAAAAAACATCTGTTGTCAGATGCAGTGCTGTGACACTGATGGTATCCAGGACCTGTGAGTCATTGATGTCTTTTGGGAGATAAGAATTGGGAGGGCATTCAAACCATCACAAACTTGCACACCTTCCTGTAGGCATAGACTTCATGTAGTAGGGTGCCACCATTTTACCTGTGTACAATTTATTAACATAAAGGCAGCCAGTTTAGATGTGTTTTTTTAGGGATATTTAAAGCATTGTTATGTTTCTGTGGCCACTTTACAAAGTGAAAAGACATTTCCATCATGTTGTGGGAATAATGACCCCTTTTCCCCTTACATTCATTTCCAATCCCCACTAGATGAGCCACCCTGGTTTGGGAACCATAAGTGAAAGTGAAAATATACTTATGGCTTCTGTAACTGTAAACCCATGGTTACCTGGTATTGTGATTTCTGTCATCAGGGCTACCTAAACTTCAGTGCCCTTATAGTGATATTGGAGAGCAATTGTGGGCCCATATTACATATGAAGGAAGAACCAGACCAATCAGTGATATACTTTAAATATAAACATTAGTGCCACAGGATGAAACCCCTTTGGAGCTTTAAAATGGCTATGCCAGCTGCTCAGTACTCTTTGTATACTGCAAAAGGACCCTGAGCTTTTACCCTTTAAAACAACCATTAAGTGTGTCCGTAATTAATTAATAAACATAGGTATTGGCCTGGCACTGGAGAAAAGTCTGACCACATGTAAATTAGAGACCAATCCAGTTTGGAAGCAACAGTCAGCCATTCCCCAGCTGGGCTGTCTCGGAAGTCAGGGGCGATGGTGAAGCTGTGCAGCATACGTGTGTGGCTGTTGATCCTCAGCTCTCAGTGAAGAACTGGATGAAAGTGGAGTAAGTGTGGGTGGATGTTCTTTCAGTTTGAAGAGAAATGGTTTTATCCATCAAGTCTGTGAGACATTTACATTGCAACTTGGGTTCTGCTGCTTTGTTGGATGCCTGCTGCAGGAGAGGCATATAGCCACTTCCAAAAGTCTTGGCATTTGAACTTTCAGTGGAGTCCTCCCTGTCCTGACTCTGGCTGTGACTTCTGGAGGGGGTTGTTGGAGGGTCACATTTGTGGTCTGTTTTCCCTTTTTTGCTTGCAGCTCCTCATCCTCATTTTCTGTAATTTAGGATCCAGGGATCATCCGCCGAATACTCCTTTTGTAAGGGAGCAGGGCAGTGAGTGGCTATCTCCACCTTTGTTGCATTTGGATCCATGGTAGCATCCATGTCCCTTGACCTTCTGTAGTGGGCCTGCTCTGCGAACTGGGTGGCAGGCCATGAACAGAAAGTGAATTCTTCCACCGCTTCAAGGTCAGTAAAGGAATGAGAGATCCCATTGTGAGTGATCCTTAAAGTAAGAGGATACCATAAGCTGTATGGGACCTGGAGGTCCAACAGTGCATGGTTGGCTCATGTGAATTCCTGGTGCCTTTCAGTCACAGCCAGGGAGAAATCAGAGAAAATCCCTATCTGATGTCCCTGCCATGTGAGAGGGACCCTCTCCCAGGCTAGTTGCATGATTCTTTCTTTGATAGGAAAATGGAGAAATTTCATTAGAATGGGCCTAGGTCATTGCTCCAGTTTGGGAGGGAGGCTGGTAACTGGAGGGATCTTTCAGTTTTAAGCAGGACAGGCCACTGGTGTTTAAGGAGCTTTGGCACATTATTTTGCAAAAAAAGAGGTTGTGTCATGGCCTTCTTCCCATTCTGGAAATCCCACCAGTCAGAGCTTTTTCCTCTGGCCTCGATTTTGCAGGTCTTCCACTTTGCCCCACAATTGATGGATCATATTGTCTTGGTCCTGTAAGTGAGCCGCAAGGTGATCTGTTGCTGTGTCCTGTTTAGATAGCAGCTCTTCATTGTGTGATATTCTGTGGGATAGTGGGATAATGAGGTAAGTTTTGTAATGTTGGTCTTTAAGAACTCCAATTTCAGTTAGTAATAGAAAGAACATGCTCCTTATTTCCTGAGAATCATCTGGGGCTGTCTTGAAGTTTGCTGTGCTGGCAGCAGAAATGACTGGCTGGAGGCTCATCTTTCCTCATGGCTGTAGGACTGAAGAGGTGAAACTCAGTTTTCAGGTACTCTGTTCACCACAGCATGATGAAAATAAATCTGTAAGATCCATGTATGCTAGTGATACTGTATATTCTCTTTGAATTGTTGAAATAGTTCAGATAGCATCAGGATTATGCAGGATTATATGGGGGGTAAAAGGAGCTTGAGAGATCAAGGTGCCATTAGTTGGGCTGCCAGGCCACACCCCTGAAGGAATTCTTTTTCATATAACCAAAATTCCTTTTTCATATAGCTATATGAAAAAAGATGATCAAGTCAAGAAAATGGATTTTAAAATAAAAAAAAGAGAGAAACAAAAACACATTTTGGGGTAATTTTTCCAATAACTAAGTGCAGAATCAAACTAACAGGGTCCCGATGAGCAAGATATATATGTTGGTGTGTGTCCAGGATGCACTCAAAAGTACAAGAGTAAGGCGGGCCCATCTCCCTTGGGTTACCCCTCCATCCTTGTCAAGTGTGGAGCTCGTGATCGTGCATGGAGTTTGTATAAATCCTCCATTTACCAGTTCTCCCTCCAAGCTTTTCACACCCTACGCAACAGCTGCACCATCAGTAACCGCCATGCAAAAGCCTATTTTTTCAGGTCGCATTTGCACCCCTCTAACAGTTCTCCACCCTCCTTCTGGAGAGATCTCCACTCACTCCCGCACCCCCCACTCTGATTCCCCCATTAATCTGAGAGGGTGGCTCTCTAATCACTGATCCCTCCAACGTAACTGAAACCCTGAAGAAGTACTTCACTTCCTGTGCTGTTCCATCTGGTTCCTTGACCCCCCCCTCTCTGCACCCCTCCTCCACCATCCCACCCTTCTGGGTTTCAGCTGCCACCTACCTTATCCTCTGAAGTCCTGAAAGCACTTACCGCATTAAATCCCTCTAAGTCTAGCCCTGATGGCCTACACCCCAGGCTCTTCAAGATCTCTACTCCCTCAAGAGTTACCCCTCTAACCTACATCCTAAATCTCTCGCTCTCGATTGCCACAATTCCAGTAGCCCAAAAGTCTGCTACAGTCCTCCCTCTCTTCAAATGTGGTGATCCGCTCCATCTCCCTTCTGCCTGCCATAGCAAAAGTCCAAGAATCCCTCATCCTCACCAGTCTCAATGCATTCCTTACCACTTCTAATACTTTCTCCCCATTCCAATCAGAGTTCAGGAAATCCAACTCAACCACATCCTCCCTCCTTCGCTTCACCGACACCACCCACTCTGCCATGTTCTGTGGCCACATTTTCTCAGCTATTTTCATAGACCTTGCAAAGGTCTTCGATTCAGTTTCCCACCCTCTCCTCTTATATAAACTCAGTTCCATTGGACTTTCCCCAGCCTCAGTATCCTGGTTCAGTTCCTACTTTTCCAGTCATTCCCAGACAGTGTCCATATGCAATATCCTATCCTCCTACCTCCCCATCCTTGCTGGTGTACCCCAGGGATCGATTTTTGGGCCTATCCTCTTATTTCTCTTGATCAATGATCTACCTTCAGTCTGCTCTCATGTGAAAATATACATGTACACGGATGACACCATCCTATTCCTGTCTGGTCCATCTACACTAGCAGTCCAAACCCTCTACAAAATGACTTCACAGTGGTAATCACCTGGGTCACCACAAATTCTTTAAAGCTAAACACCCAAAAAATGGTCGCCATGACTTTCAGCTCCAAATAAAAGCTCACCAAACTCCCCTCTTTACCGGTCTTTTTCTCCACAGACAACACCACTCTTGACAACGTCCCAACATACAAGTACCTCGGCATCTGGCTCAACCCCTCCCTTGATTTCTCCTCCCACTTTAGTACTCTGTACACCAAATTGCATCCTAAACTAGGTCTACTGTATTGTCATAAGGCCAGCCTATCCCTCCTCAATAGACGTGACCTTGTAGTTAAATGGATCCTCCCAGCTTTCGACTATGCTGACATAATCTATAGTGCAGCCCCAACCACCTCCCTCACCAAGCTGGATGTCCTGTTCCACACCTTCTGTAGATTTGCCTCAAACCCCCCAACCCATCACTGTGATCTTTACTCCTTTCTCTCCCTCCAGTCTCTCACTCAGAGGCACTTCTCTCAGTGTTCCACCTTCATAACTAAATACCGGTTAGGATCTGTACCATCCTACCTTTCCTGTCTCCTCACTCCCTCCTCTCCCTCACTGTATAATTTGAGGTCTTACTGTGCCTGTACCTTTTCCATCCCTTGTGTCCACACCTCAGCTGGAAAACTCTCATTCTCCTATAGATTTCCTTCCCTCTGGAACAACCTCCCCTCCCAAACTCACCTCTCTTCCTCCTTCCCTGCTCTAAAATGCCTGCTCAGACCCATGCCCTAACCTCCTGCTCCAGCATCTGTTTCTAGTCCCCTTTACTATAGTCAGCTTGTTTTATACTCCCTTACTGCTAAGTACCACTGTAAATACCCCCATTTTGTATAATCTACTGTGTTACACTGTAAATACCTAATCCTGTTATACCTTGTTTGCATATATTTTAATTTTCTCTGCAAATTTTTTCTGCAAATCTGTTTTCTTCTATTTATGTGCACTAGTGTTATACTTTTCTGTTCACTGTATTACTGTATTGTTCTTGTTACTGTATCATTGTATTGTTCTTGAATTTACTCCTGTGCCCCCCTCCCCTGGGTTGCATCTGGAAACGAGCTTTGGTTCATGATGCCTTTCCCAGTTATCAACTTTTAAATACATAATTAAAAAAAAAATTTGTGGGTTTTGAAATTTTGGAGAAATTATTGAAAACAATGGAAACAAGATGGCAGTCATATAAAAAAGGATTTTTTGCTGAAGATAAAGGATTACCCCCATATGAAAAAGGATCATTTTTTGTATGTTATTCATTCCAAGCAGCTATCCAAAAGATCATACTGAGCATGCTCAGAACCAAAATGTAAACAAATTTAATAACTTGGAATGGATTAATATTTTTGCACCAAACTAGGGAAAGGCACAATGGTGGCTCAATCCCTTTGTACCCTGAAAACTTCAGACCAAAATTTCAAACCATCTGGGAGCTAGGCAATGACAAAAAAACAGCAAAAAAAAGATGTTTTCACTTTTCTCGTATCCATATCTCGGAATCTGCACATCTGAAAGGAACAACATTTGGCTTGTCATGAGTTCTACCCCCAAGATTGCTCATGCAACATTTTGTGCTAATCTGTTGAATGTTTGTGAAGCTATTGAAGTGCAAAGTTTGATGTTTAACATAGAAACCCTTTCTTAACCCTAATTATTGTGGAGCTAGTTTACTACTGTAATATGTAGATATATAGGTATAAGTGGATGTGAATTTTTCCCCATACAATACATTGTCATGTATTTCACATAAAACTCACTGACTGAAGCTTACACCTTATAATGAAACCAGCTGAATCTGTATAAAGTACCTCAACAATTAAAGCTACATACCACTGGAGAAAAACACCCACTGACGTATATTTTAAAGACAAAAACAAACAATTTACCACCCAGGTAATCCAATTAACACATCAAAAAGCAAACCCAGACAAGGAGAGGAGGAGTTCATCAGTGCTGGCTGCTTTTTGCTGTGGAGGACCTCAGAAGATCAAGCAGGCAGAGAATGTTGAGAAGTTTATCCCTGTTTTACAAAGGGTATGCTAGTTATGTCATACTAGACAGGTGCTCAGCACTGTTTTATTTGATTTTAACTACCATAACTTAAAGAAAATTATTTTAATTCTGAAGAACCCTCAAGAAATTTAGAAGGAGTGAGTTGTGGTGGTGTGTAAAGTGACTTCCCAGAGTTGTGGGGATGGCCACAGTCTCCAACTGCAAGCATTTGTGTATGCTGCTTCTTCAATCTAGTTCACTTTAGCACTTTTGTGGCTGTTGGTTGATCCCGTTTGCATTATGTGATTCAAAATGCCTTTTTGCACTATTACTCTGTCCACCTGTCATTGATTCCCTTTACAGGAGACTGGAGATTGAAGATGGTAGTTGGAAGTCTGTTATTCTTGTCTGTATGGAGATCATTGTTGTGGAGGGGGCTGTGGCAGGTTTGGGCCAGAACTGCATCAATTGAGAAACACACCCCATCGAAGAATGAAAGCGATACCAGCCTATTGAGGAAAAAACACCTTGCATGTCTTTTGCACAGACTTATGGATCAGCAAAGCTTTGTTACAAGGGGCGTATGGTTTTTACCTTTTATATTTTATTAATGCACTGGTATAGACTGCATTCAGCCTAGAGATGCAGCGAATTATAAATCTGCCCGCGAAGTGGACGCGTAGTGACCACTTCGCGTCCATGGAGCACAATGTGAAGTGGACCCTATAAAGTGCTCACTTTGCGTTATCTTTACCACTTCGTGTTCTCATAATGCCTTAATGTGAAGTAAGGCGAAGTGACAAGAAAATAGGCACATCACATGGCCTGCAATACTATAAATCACATGCTTTAGCCAGGCAGGAAGGAAGTGAGTCAGAGAAGCAGTTTCACTATCTCCTTTGCATCTGTACAGGGAGAAAGCAGCATTGTTTTGTGAGAGGAGTTTGCTTGGCTCTTGGAGTCGTTACTGCCAATCCAATTCAAACAGCTTTATTAAAAGCAATTTTATTTAGTGTTTGTATTGTGTTAGTGTTTTTTTTGGTTAGTGAATTTTTTTGTATAAGTTTTGTTTTTGTTTTGTGTGTGTGACTGACTGTGCATGTGTGTCTGTGTGTGTGTGTGTATCCACTGTCTTTGTGTGTGTGTGTGCGGTCCTGTGGACCCAGAAGGATGGAGGGTCAGGTTGGAGTTGGGGAAGGTGAGTTACTGGCACGTGGGAGCATTAGGAGGGGAGGAGTGAGGATCCATGGGGGGGCGGGGTGGTCGTGTTATGTTGAACCGCTCCAGACTCCTAGCCAGTGTTGCTTCCCCTGTGGAAGCAACAGGAGCAGTAGCAGCAGCACCAATCCCACTGGTGGCTGTTGCTCGTCCACCTTCTCCACCACCACTAGTAGAAGCTGTTGGGGCTCCAGCAGCACCCCCTCCACCACCTCCACAGCCACAGAAGGTGGCCCCGGCAATAGTGGGTGGTGGTGGGACTCATGCCTGCAAAGTGCATACTGTGTCTGGTCTCCCCCGCAGCTCCTCAGTGTGGGAATTTTTTAATTGTGTGGGGGGAGACAGCACAGTGGTGCAGTGCCATGTGTGTGTGTGGTGTGCTGGTGCACCGTGGTCCCCCTGGGACACATTTGGGGACTGGTGGCCAGTGCACCCACATGATGAATCACCACAGGGCAGAGTGGCAGTCTGCCATGGAAGGAGCCATGCGTCCACCTGCTGGCCCTTCCTTGGCGGTGGCTGAGGGTGCTGCTGGGGTGGGAGATGTGCCTCACTGCAGTCACCACCACAGCAGCAGGAGGAGGAGGGCTACATCTGGTGCTCCACTACCACAGCTACCAGCACCACCCTGTCCACCACCAGCCCCAGTACCTGGATTACCCACTGCAGTGGACCTCGGCACAGTCCCTGTTAGCCAGTTTGACCTCCTCCTCCTGGTGTGGGAAGCACTGGAGGAAAACAACAAGCGTTTCATTAGTTTGGAGCAGCAGGTTATCAGAGTGGAAGCACAGCAGCAGCAAATACTTTCAGTGCTTCACCTGCTGCTGGACCACCATGGCATCCCACAGCCATAGTAAGTCCAAGTATTGTTTTCTGCCACCCACACCCACACCCAACCCCTGAACCCACCCCACTACTGTGTTGTGCTTTTGTTGTGTGTTTTTTGTTTATTATTAAATCATACACATTTTCCCTTCCAGGGGAATCTTTCTTGCACCACAAAGTGCAATACATTTTTTTGAAAACAATGCGTAAATGCATTACAGTGAGTCATGTGACAGAGGCATTCCCATTTTGAAAATTTGCCCACATTCTGTCTCCCTTCTCAGCAACATTAGGACATGATGGCAGGGAGAGCACGTGTGCGTGCTCCTTACAGTGAATATCGGAATGTGCAGGTTTGTGAATGTTTCTTTATGTTAATGGTCAGTTTGTTGTGAAATGTGTGACCACGTTTCCAGTAAGAAGAGCCTTGGTAGTGGAAACATCCCACATTTCACCACAAAGTGAACCTTATAACATTAGGAAACATTGTTTGGGATAGCTGCTGGACATTCAGTATAGTGGAACATGCACCTCCGCTCCCCCTGCCATCACGTCTTAACATTGCTAAGGAAGTGTGGCACAAATGTTGGTTGCTTTTCGGATTGTTAATTCCTCCATCATGTGACTCACTGTAATGAAATTATGGGTGGTTTTCACAGACATATATTGCACTCTGTGGAGCAAGAAATATTCCAGTGGTAGCAATGCCCCCACATATTAGTTTATGTGCATCACCATAACTATGTAATGTGGTGACTGTCTGTAAAGCAGCAGTGCAACAATCTGTCGATAACTCTGACCTATATTTTTTTAACGCTATATTACAACTTCCTTTACTTACATCCTGACCGACTGGAATGATACGATAATTTGCAGTAGTTGAGTGTGCTATACTACCTTTTTTCATGTGTGAAATAATGAAAGGAGCATTCCTTTTAAATTGTTGCTGCTGACAGTGAGTGTGACCAGGTCTTTGTCATTGTTTTCCTCTGCTTTTCTCCATCACATCAAGTAGTTGTCATATATAACTTCTGTTGTTAACTAACAGTTATGCATCAGTCAGTGTTTTATATGACACCACAGGACAATAGTTATTGAAAAGCAGCTGAAAATAAATACAAAGCTGGTGGGAACAATATTGGAAGACGTGCTCATTTTGCTTTCATACATGAAAAAAAGTAGGAGTAAGAGAAGCAGACATAAATTGTGAGAAGAATCGTATCATTCAGGTCACTGATGACTCGCATGTAAGTAGTGGTTGCTGTGGCAATTTAAAGTAGCACAAAAAAGTACAGTTCAGAACTGTGAGGACATTCTTGCAATGCTGCTTTAATTTTAAAAATGTCACTATGACATCATGACTATGAGCTCACAGCAACAATCACAGAACACATAAAAGTGGCACAGTCCCCAGATTTTTTTCTGCAGGCCCACAATGCATCTTCCTTGTGTGCAGAAAATTGACAAGTGGTAATGACGTGAAAAGAGACTGTTTCAGCACATACAAAGTCCCCCAGCGATAATGGCACACTCAGTCATGCACGCAGTGGTGGCACAGAGTCCCAAGATTTTTTCTGCAGGCCCACAATGCGTCCTCCTTGTGTGCAGAAAATTGACAAGTGGTAATGAAGTGAAAAGAGGCTGTTTCAGCACATACCCCGTCCCCAGTATAAAATGATGACTGTGAGGTTCGTGTTGCTGGTCCAATGTGTTGTGCAAGACGATTCCACCAAATGAAATGTGATCATCTCAGCTGGATTGAAAGGTTCCCTTATATATATATATATATATATATATATATATATATATATATATATATATATATATGATTGTGTATTTTGTAGGTGATAATGAGGTGGCTTGAACTTGACATGGACATGTACTCATGCTATTGTTCTGCATCACACAGGTGACTCCAGACTGTTGCTGTGCACATTCTAGTGTGCAATGAGAATGTTTTGCCCTTAAATGGAAATGGATAATTCTCAAGTATATGAAGGTAAGTATTTCTTTTTTTGGGGGGAGGAATCATATTTTCAGTTTTGTCTGTAATGGTTTCTAATTTTTTTCACTTCTTCACAGATTTCATCAGCATCCTTCTGGAGTCCGGTTGTTAATGATGGTCATGGTCATCGAGTGAAAAGACTTCTGCATGTTGCATGTGTGCCCCAAGGTCAGGTTGGGGGAGGGGTCTGCCTGATGTTGAAGAACTTTTTTGGATAAGGCCACTTTGACAGAACAACAAAGTATCATGAATTTTCCTAAAAAAAAACAAATGAATGACTTCTTAAAAGTTACAACTTCATTGTTATGTGTCCCTCCCTGGTTCTCAAATCTCAATCCCTATTGTCAAGTTACATTTCAGAGACACATCTTGTCAACTACTAAGACATCCTGTTGTGTGCAATATTTGCAGCGGTCTTTACAAAGCAATGAAATGGATGAAATAAAATCTTCATACTTACCAGAATGGATTTCACATGGACATTACATCGGTTCCTCTCTGTACGGTATAGCTACAGCATCTTTCCCAACGAGTAATAGCAATGGATCCTGTTTTTGTTCTCCTGTAAAAGAAACAAAAGAAGTGCACTGTATGTGTTTTGCCACTGCGGCTCTGAAAAGCTACAGAAAACAAAACAGACAACTTAAGGAAGTGAGGCAGCATAACAAACATGAGTGCACATACTCACTTTATGGTTTAAATATTAAGAAGCAGGTAGTGGTGGTGGTGGTGCACTGGTGGACTGGTTCGTCCATGGGGGGCAGACAGATTCATGGTGGCAGACTTGCATAACATCAGTTCTGGTGGTGGTGGTCCATGGGGGGCAGACAGACTCTTGGTGGCAGACTTGCATAACATCAGTCCCAGTGGTGGTGGTGGTCCATGGGGGGCAGACAGACTCTTGGTGGCAGACTTGCATAACATCAGTCCCGGTGGTGGTGGTGGTCCGTGGGGGGCAGACAGACTCTTGGTGGCAGACTTGCATAACATCAGTCCCGGTGGTGGTGGTGGTGGTGGTCCGTGTGGGGCAGACAGACTCTTGGTGGCAGACTTGCATAACATCATTCCCAGTGGTGGTGGTAGTGGTGGTCCATGGGGGGCAGACAGACTCATGGTGGCAGCAGAGTTGGATAACATCAGTCCCGGTGGTGGTGGTGGTGGTGGTCCGTGTGGGGCAGACAGACTCTTGGTGGCAGACTTGCATAACATCAGTTCCAGTGGTGGTGGTGGTGGTCTATTGGGGCAGACAAACTCTTGGTGGCAGACTTGGATAACATCAGTCTCAGTGGGGGTGGTGGTGGTCTGTGGGGGGCAGACAGACTCTTGGTGGCAGATTTGCATAATATCAGTCCCAGTGGTGGTGGTGGTGGTGGTCCGTGGGGGGGCAGACAGACTCATGGTGGCAGCAGAGTTGGATAACATCAGTCCCGGTGGTGGTGGTAGTCCGTGGGGGGCAGACAGACTCATGGTGGTGGCAGACTTGGATAACATCAATCCTGGTGGTGGTGGTCCGGGGGGGGGGCACACCGCCTTTTAAATACTGTAGTTAAAATCTGCCAACATTAACCACATCATCATCTTCATAAAGAAAACTGCCCTTACAGTCATAGATGTCTGAAGTCTGACCACTGGGAAATTCTTTCTCCATTGTGTCATCATCTACGTCAGTGGTAGGCCGTTTCAGGCAGCCACTGCCAGTGCCACCAGGATGCTCCATTTCCACATCAGCAAGACCACCATGACTAGGCCGGGGTATGAATACCGAGGTTGCAGTCTGTGCTGGTATGTGCCTCTCATTCATTTTAATGAATATTAGCAAACTAACATTTGCAAGAGACAGGTTTGTCTGACGATCCCTGACTATTGCACCTGCTGAGTTGAATACCCTCTCAACACTTACACTGAAGGGTGGGCATGTGAAGTACTTCAGTGCCACTGTAGTCAGCTCTGGCCATTCACTGACATTTCCACTCCAGTACAAAAGAGGATCTTCACTTATTGTCAGATGCCTGTTTTCAGGCAAATATGACTCAACCATTCTCTGTGCAGCACTAAGTCCAATTGTTGATGCATCAGCCTGTTCCCCGGAATCATTGATTTCACAAACACCCACTTGGGACAAAGGGAATTGATGCCAACCACTTTGGATGACAGACCACCAGGAACTACAGTCCTTTTACCCTTGCATGATATGCTTGCTGGTCCTCCAGCTACACCTTCATCTGGGTTATGCTGCTGAGGTTTGCAAGCCTTGGCACGTGCATTCTGTGCCCCATGAACCAAGCGAACCTGTTGACCACTGATATTTTTTACCTGTTCACACCCTCCCTCCAGTATTGATGCAATTCCATGTTTGTATCGTGGGTCCAGCATTGTTGCCATGGCAAAGTTGTCACTATGCCTAATGCTCACAATGTGACGATTCTGGTCGAATACTGTCAGCATGTGTAGCAGTAACATACTGCTACCACTGTCACCAGCATCAAGGATACGCTGCACATTCACCAATGTCTGCCTCAGCACCCGCAGCAGTGGAATTGATTGGCTAATGGAGGCAGACTTGCCACTCACTGCTTGTGTGGCATGTTCAAAAGGCCACAAAATTGTTATTACAGAGTCCATGAGGCACCACTGTTCAGTTGTCATAGACACGGAGGCCCCAAAACTGTCACAGTTAGTGTGCATAACAAGATATTCTGAGACGGCTTTGTATTGTTCATACAGCCTCTCTGCCATGTATAACGTGGAGTTCCATTGGGTGACATGAAAAAACCCACCATTCATGATGCATTTCACCACATTTGACCCATTGTCACTTGCTATGAACCAAGCTCTCAGGGACAGAGGGTTTAGCCATCTGTCAATTTCAGTCAGTACCATGTCCAACATGTTCTCACCAGTGTGTGAACAGGTCACATTACACATAGCAATTGTTGCATGTTGGTGAGTTCCAGGAAGATTACTACCACGACAATCCACCTTCATGCACTGATTATTCATACTACCAGCATGACAAACAACCCCCAGCACCTGCGCCCAGTGTGCAGTTATACACAGATATGAACTCCCTGCTGTTTTGCCACTTGTCCACATATTCATACTTAAATGGATGAATGGAGAGGAGGAATGTTGAAGGGCATGTTTTACTGAGTCTGAGACAGTGCGGAACAACCTGGGAATAGCACGGGTAGAAAAGTATGTACTGAATGGGACTTTCCATTTTGGACAGACACAGGCAGCAAACCGCAGGAACCCAGAATTCTCCACAAAGGAGAAGGACAAAAGATAGATTGCCAGCATTTCCGCTACAGCAGCATTAAGTTCATGTGACACCGTATGATTGGGGGGGTACTTTAGCTTGTGCGCAAAAACACTCTGTAATGTGGGCTGACTTAAATGTTTTACACAGGGTTTGTTGTTGGTCACAAATGGTTGTGCTCTGTGATGAATGGCATTGGCAGGGGGTTGAGTGTGGATATTTGATGAAGACGGTTGCACAGGTGATGATGATGAGAAACCCAGAAATGATGTTATTTTTCCATATTTGCCAACCAGGGTTGATGTACCACTTGCACTAGACATACTGCATTCACCACCACCACCACCACCACAAAAACTGCTACTCTCACCAGCACTGGACAACATTTCAAAGTCATTATGGTCCTCCACCTCATCATGCCTGTAGTAATCCTCTGCTCTTATTACTGCACTGCTGCACATGTTTAATTTCCTACTGGGCTTAACAGTCATGGAAGGGGATAACATGCTGGCTATGGTTGCCGGTGATACAGGCGAATGCCCCAATCTGGTATTAGCTGCCAGCTTGTGTTGGGTCCATAGAGCCAAGTTCCTATTCTTAAGATGCGTATGCTGTCCTCCTGTCCCAAGATGGCTTCCCCTTTTACCTCGACTCACACGCACATGGCAAACCTGGCAGATTGCAACTGAATCATCACTTGCACCTTGAACAAAAAAATCCAAAACAAGGGAGTGTGATGCTCTGCTTTTAACATGTCCATGATGATGTGGCTTATTTAAGTCTGTTATTTTAAGCACTGAAGTGGGGGGGGCACGTGTTGTTTCTGGCACTGCACACCTGGACTGCAACTGACCACCACAACTACCTATCATATTGATTACTGGGCCGTCATCATCGTCATCCACTAAAACCGGTAAATCACAAGTTTTTATGGGGGGGGGGTGATTCCTGCAAACAGGTTCAGACACAGCCACTTTTAATTTCTTTTTCTCCGGTTCCCAGTTGGGGTCAATTACATCATCATCATAATCATCAACGTCACTGTCACACACATCCACATCTTCTGCTTAGATGCTAACATGTGGACTACATGTTGCAGCAACAGCAACATCATCATGATCAGCATCATCACATTCATCATCAGCATCATCACATTCATCAGCAGCAGCATCACATTCATCATCAGCATCATCACATTCATCATCAGCATCTACACCAAAATCTCCTTTTTTTTTTCACCACACTGTGAATCACTGCATGGAAAATGCTTGACGTTAAGTGCCATGGTGGATGGAATATCACATTGTATGCTATAGTTGACATGATCATCAGAATCAGGTTCAATTAGTGGGATGTTACTGGGAAGTATGACATCATCTATGCTGTCACTCACTTGCACTGCTGCACACGCAATATGTTTGGATATGGTACACTGGTCAGAATTAGAACGTGACGCAACAATGCTAATACTACCTCTACCACCACTAACACCAGTAACACTAACACCGCCGGCTGGGAAAACATCATGTCTTCCAACTATTAGTGAAGCTACTGATTGGGCTGTAAAAAACACTGCAGGAGAAATACCTTTCCTCACATCAGCAATGCACTTCTCCGTCTACGTACTAGTACCACACCCACAGACCCTCTTACTGCCAACATTGCCATTGCCAGAAACAGCTTTACTTGCACGTCTCTTTGCAGGCATTTTAGGGGATCAACCAGAAATATTATTACCCAATTCAGATTTTGATACATTCACTTTCTGACTGTAGGGACGCTGACTGGATGTGAAGCAAAATAAACAACTGTGGCTCCAGCAACAGAAAAGAGACTACTGTGTTGTGGCACTGTTATGGAATTAAAACAACTTCAGAAACCAGTGGTGCTGATGAGGTCACAAAAACAATCCAGTCTGGTAAAAAATGCCTTTTCAACGTGGGGGTTGGAGGGAGCACTGAATAGAGACAGTGCTGATTTTTAAGGAACTACAAGCAGCAAAATGAAGAACAGAGAACATGATCGCAGTACAAAATCAGGCAGCTGCAGTGGATAGCAGTTTCACACTGCTGCGCTTAGTTGCACTTACACTAATCTGTGTCACAAATTTTAAAAGGTGTATTGTATTTGATCCATGCAACACTGCACACGCAACACAGCACACTTTATGTACAATGCTGAAAGAGGAATGCGATGCAAATGCAAAAGTTCAGTGTACTGCCACTTAATGTAAATGTGTAATTTTAACAACCTGACCTTATGAAATGCTGCACCACATTCACACAACAAACAGCAATTAAATTTGTACTATTACTGACATTTTGACTATGTGTACAGTAACACAGTCAGTTATATAACAAAAATAAAACCAAAACACAAAGAAATCATTAGTTCTCCAACTTAAATCTACCTACACACAGATACTCCCCTCCCCCACACAGCACACTTCACTGTCTTTCACTACACACACTCAATGTTGTAAGTTTACATTCAAAATCCACACGCAAACAAAAACGCTCGATAATGTAAGGACAGGAGGGTTTGCTACAATCAATGAACTACAGTTGGATCCCAAAAAAAAGCAAAAATGCTTTTTGAACAGCTTTTAAAAGATTCCTACAGACAGCTATCAGAGCACACTGTCTCCTATTCCTTCCTACTCATACTACCCTGAACTGAGTCTGTGCAGATCAATATAGAGCCCATGTGACCTGAACTCCCAGGAATCACTGCAAAATCCTCCTTCAGAGCTCAAAAACAAGGCAAAGTGAGGCGAAGTGAACTGCCACCAATGTACTTTGCCTTAAAATTGAAAGAGTAGTGACCAGTGGAGGCAGAGTAACATGAAGTTGTTTTCAATTCACTTTGCTTTCCTCATTGTAATGCAAAGTACTCCGCTTCACATTGTGGAGCATCTGCGAATCTGCCTGTGCTCTGCAAAACACTTCATGGAGTGGATTGAGCTCACTTCGCCCACCACTAATTCAGCCATAACATGGGGACTATTTTTAGTGGGCCTTACTAAGTTAATTCTGCCTCACACATATGTTGGTGACTGAAATTCCTGTGTTTAGATTACTGCTGCATGAACTTTAGGAGGTTGATTTCTTGCATTAAATTTTTGGTTTGTGCTTCCTTAGCTGGGGGGGAAGTTTAGTTTTTTGGTTTTAAATTTTTTACATTTTGGTCTCTGATAGACTATGCATTATGCATTACATCACCACTAGGATCACGTGAATCAATGTGATACAATTCATATAGCATAGTGAACTGCTTTTCTCCTTAAAAACGCAGGTGTGGTGTCCTGTCAGTCAGATCACTATCTTTGCAGCAGGAAAGGGCACGCTGAATTTCAAAAACCCAGGACTCTCCTGGATTTTTCCCCAGTTCTGATAGTTGACTGTAAGTAGCATATCCATTGCTTTATTTTTTGGGGAAGAGTTTGACTAAAATTTATCTTAAATATTCAGGGGGGGCAAGATGGCCAGCAGCAGTAGCAGCTCATTGTGAATGCTCCATAATGACTGTAGGAGAGACAGTGTTTGGCGGAGTTTTCCCTGTGTCTGGAGCTAGTTTTCTGACTCACCTTGCTTTTATTCTTTGGTTTTGAAAAATTATTCCTCTTGATGGATTCATGGAGGAGCAAGGGAAGGTCGAAGTTGGAGTTTGTCTCTCCGAGGTCGGGCCCGCTCAAGCAGTGGATTCTTCCAACCAAGCCCAGCCCAGAGAATGGTGGTGGAGCAGTAGCCACCTCACTGACCACCCTGCAGGCTTTGGAAATGGTGTATCCCACTACCCCACAGAAAGTGTCCATGGAGGCAGCCGAGGTGCAGAAGCTACAGAATTTTCAAGTGAATTATCACCAGAAATGGAGCAAAATCCCTTTACAGTCATCTTCCATCGAGGCAGGTGAGTACACACTGGAAAGGTTGGGAGCAACTTTAGATAGAATATTGGCATGGACTGAGTGAAGCAATTGATGGTATGAAGCAATATTTAAGAATACTGAGTTTTTACAAGCTGAAGTAAACACAGTTAAGACCATGATGGAGGGGGCAAAGAAAATTGTGCTGCAGAATTCAGCTGAGAGAGAAACATTCTGCAAAGATGGTGTCATTAGAAGCAAATTGTGAAAGTCTTATTAAGGAAAATTATATCATCAACAGAAAGTTGGAAAATGCTGAGAATGTATTACGGTATAGAAATGTGCGTACTCTAGAGGTTCCAGACCAATTAGACACCAACTTTGAGTCCACAAGAGACTTGGTAAAGGACATTCTGCTAGAAACCTTTGATTTATCTGTGGAGAACCCTCCCCTTATTTCAAAAGCTTTTCGTGTGTATAAGCGTGATAGAAATACCCTTGTTACCTCAACTGATTCATCTACATTAAAATCTACTATTTTTGCTACTTTTGGATTTGATTCTGACTGAGATTACATCTTTAAGTTGTCCAGGCTTAGAGGGACTCTGGAGTATAATGGTTTAAGATATTAAATATACCTTGACTTTTGCTATGCTACACAACAGTGAAGAAGAAGAAGATTTTTGGCATATCACCAAGAGATCTTACCGGAGCACAGTTTTCTCTGTTATCCCCAGAAAAGATAAAAATTGTTAAAGATGGCAAGAGGTATATATTCTTTGATGTGGATCAACTTACTGTATACCTTCGGGAACAGTATTCTTCCCAGGAGACAGTGGAGTCCCCTTCCTCATCGGAGCATGAGATTTTGGACAATCTGGAAAATATGGATTTGTAATTATTTTTCATGGGACTGATTGATTTGTCAAAACCCACATGCTTCTTTTATTTCAAGAAACTTGATCTGTACATGAAATTAATATAAATCAGTATGAAAATTTCCTCTCACCAGCAACCAAAACTAATAAATTTGGAATACCCAAGGGAGGGCTGATAACCTATGTTAAAACTGGGAAAGAAATACAAACACTGGATTACAAAATTATGAAACAAAATTATACACTGCTAGTACTTCAGTGGGGTCTCTCCATACTTATAGTAGTTAATGTACAGTATACATCCCTCCTATAGTTAAATCAGAAGGAAATAAAGAGCTTTGGATGAACTTGGCTATAGATATAGAATCTGCTCAAGCTAGTTACCCGGACTGGAATAGTTCTGGTGGCTGGTGATTTCAATTTGAGAATAGCTGAATATGATAACCTTGTCCTACTACAGGAACACATATATATGGATAATATGGAAAAGAGAATAAGCAGAGACACAGTTATTAATGAGCAAGGCAAAAGATTAATCCAATTTATTGAAAGCAATAACTTGCTTGCTTGCTTTAAATGGCAGGTTACAAGGGGACAGAGAAGGAAATACAACCTACTTTGTACCAAATAGTCAAAGCACTATTGATCATGTTTTCTGTGCCCCTGAATACTATAATTACTTCAGATCACTGGTGATAAACATGAGACCTGAGAGTGGCCATGCTCCATTATGTCTTCAATTTGCTGTTTCAGAAAATAATACTACTCATGAAGAAACACACTGTCCTGCAATCTCGTTTAACCCCCAAGGAAAGAATCATCTAGTTTTATCTGAAAGTATATGGGACTCAATAGATGAAATTATTTCAGAAATAGATTTACAACTTATGTCATTTACTACAGTTGATCTAATAGCTGTACAAGAAGTGGAAAAAATAATAGCCCAAAAACAGGAAGAAATTAGAAAGAAAATATACATTAAAGATTTCAAAATGAAATCAACACAAACTTGATGTGATGCAGAGTGTAAGAAAGCAAAAAAACAGATTAAGAAAACAAATAAAAAAGTTAAAATAGCCCCATCAAGAGCCACTTTTACTGCTCTTAACCATGCCAAGAAACAAATATAAATCGCTCTTGCAAGAAAAAAAAAGAATTTAGACAGACAATGGATTACTATGTATGGCATCACTAAAAATAATAACATAAAGAGATTCTGAAAATTGGTAGCCATGGGACTAGCAATTATCAACCATCCCTGGCCACTTATATACTAAAAGAGACCTGGGTTCAGCATTTTAAATCAATATTCAATAAAGAAGCACCATTAAGACCATCTGATGATATAACCAAAATGATGCTAGATTTAACACATTTCCCTACAATTATTGCATCTTGGGAAGTAGAAGAAGCTGTCTCAAATCTAGCTAACAAAAAGGCCCCTGGACCAGATCAGATCCCGGATGACATTTACAAAAATCATAAGTCATTTTGGGTTCCAGTCCTCACTTCTTTTTTTAATTTATGATTAGTACAAAAAATGTATCCCCACATCATGGACAAAAAATATTATTGTCCCTCTTCACAAGAAGGGCAACTATCATGATCCCAGTAACTTTAGACCAATAAGCTTACTGGATACTAGTTCTAAAGTTTTTGCAAGTATTTTGTTAACAAGATTGACTCAGTGGTTAGCAACTCATTCTCCATTATTTGTATTTCAGCCTGGCGTTAGAGCTAACTATTCTACAATTGATAACATTTTTTATTTTGTACATTTATTAGAAAAATACAGTACATGCAAATTAGGAAATCAAAGATATCTGCCCTGTTCATTGACTTCTCATTCACCTTTGACTCTGTTAACAGAACAACACTATAGGAAATACTAATTAACAATGTTGTTCCCTCTGAGATATTAATTCCTGTTTATTTATTATATACCAATACAGAGACAGTTATTAGATACAATAATAATGGAGACAGAACAGAATTTTTTGAATCTACAAAGGGTGTAAAACAAGGGTGTCTCTTAGCCCCTATTCTATTCAGTATATATAGATATATACTGTATATATATATATATATATATATATACACATATATATATTAGAGGCAAAACACTCTGTTTAATGCATTAGTTAGGGTTGTTCCACAGTGACAAAAGTGAGGAAATTCAGTGTTAGGGCTGAAAGCCCCCCGTGGACCCCCCCCCAACCACACCCCCAACTGGCATCGGGGTGCGTGTTGGGGTTGTCGGTCCTAAGTCTCACCCCATTCTCCTATACCTCTGCTTTTTCACACATCTGATGGGGTGAGAGTTATGGCCAACAACACCAACGCATACCCTGTCAAACTTTGTGAAAGCTTTCAGAAATTTATGCGACAGTGTCGCAAATGCAAAAGTATTTTGCAAAAGTACTTTTTCCAGAAATTTGAAAAACATATTTCTGGGGTGTTTTATGCTTTTTTGGAATTCTTTGCTCATCCCTACAGGTCGCACGGTTTGCATGACCAGTCCAAACTCTTCAGGGAATGTGTGGCTGGGTCCCTAATGTGCCTTTTGAAGATTTCGTGAAAAAATATTAAACGGTTCAAAAGTTATTCAAAAAACAAATTCCCATTATAAGTCAATGGGAAAAGTTAACAAAAAGTTTGACAGTGTCTCAAATGTAGTTTCTATTTTCACAAACGGCCCTTTTACTGACACAAATCTGCCATTTTGTTTTCAGTTGGTCATCAGAAAAATGCTTGGCATTTAAATTTGGGACCATCTAGTAACCTAATTCTTTTTGTATTCACCTAGTCGGACCCTGAGGATGCTAGGCATGTCTTTATTTTGGGGTAAAACACCCCAGAAATATGTTTTTCAAATTTCTGGAAAAAGTACTTTTGCAAAGTACTTTTGCATTTGCGACACTGTTGTATGAATTTGTGAAAGCTTTCGCAAAGTTCGACAGTACTTTTCCAGGCTGTGGGAAAATAACAGCAATTCTTTGCCACCCTGCTGCAAAAGAACGGTTTGGTCTTTTGGGTTGAAATTTGGAAGGAATGCAGCCACATCTCACAGATGTGGCTTTCAGTGTTTCAGTGAAAAATATTACAGGGCGGCAAAGTTACGGCACTCCAAAGTTGACACTTTTCCCCTTAGGATAACATTACAGCCTGTGCTACATTACAGGAATCCTTTGCCGCCCTGCTGCAAAATAACGGTTTGGTCTTTTGGGCTGAAATTTGGAAGGAAGAAAGCCAACATCATGCAGATGTGCCTTGTAGTGGTTTGGAGAAAAAATATTACAGGGAGCCAAAGTTATGGCACTCCAAACTTCTCTTTTTTTCCCATAGGATAACATTATGGTGTTCGCCACCCCTTTCAGGGCCCATATCTCGGAAATGGTGCGAGATATGGACTTTTTGTCAAAAAAATGCTTAGCCCCCTAAAAGGTGCTAAGTACAAAACTAGACGGGAAAGTCATCAATCATATGACTTTTAAATTTTTTTCTACGTCGTACGGTTCCTGAGATATAAGCAATTTAGTATTACAACTCCACATTTTCTGCTCTGAGACCCATTATTATGCATACATTCTTTGTACTCACTGTCTTTCTCTGTAGCTTTTGGGGAAAACCAGCCTGTGAACTTACATTACTGTTACCCTTACCACTTCTGCTTGCAGTTCTGTACCCATTTCACTTACTGTTCCTGTGTAAGGCACCACGTGCGTTACCCTTTGCGTTTTCATTTGCGCTTGCGTTTGCGTTATTTTAACAATTTGTGTCTACAGTACTGTTTATCTTTCTGTTTCGCTTTGCATCACCATGCGCATTACCATTTGCATTTGTGGGCACCGTGTTACTATGTGACAAGATATCACGTGGCGGCTTCAGGCCCCGCACTCCCACCACCGCATTACATTCAGTATTTCTCATTATCATTCTCAAAAAGAAGTGAAATTGGAGACAAAAAACTTCATTTAATGCATTAGTTAGGGTTGTTCCACAGCGACAAAAGCAAGGAAATTCAGTTTTAGGGTTGAAAGCCCTCCTTGGACCCCTGCCCACATACCCAACTGGCATCAGGGTGCGCGTTGGGGTTGTTGGTCCTACCTCTCACCCCATTCTCCTATACCTCTGCATCTTCACACATCTGATGGGGTGAGAGTTAGGGCCGGCAACCCCAACGTGCACTCCAATACTGGTTCGGGTCTGGGCGGGGGTCCAAGGGGGACTTTCAACCCTAACACTGAATTTCCTCACTTTTGTCGCTAGAACAACCCTAACTAATGCATTAAACAGAGTTTTTGCCTCTATTATATATATATATATATATATATATATATATGTAATATATGGAGATACCTAAATAATACAACAGTATCTCATACAACAAAATCCCGGTATTACACCAGTAGCCAAAGTGATAATACTATCTTTGGCAAGTGATAATACTATCGTTCAGAGCTCATAATACTATTGTTCGAGCTCTGAATGATAGATATCCTCAAACCTCAAGAGCAACCGCAAGATCTTCCAGTAGCATACACTAGTTCCTGACATCCCAAAGGCAACCTCCTAGCCCTGCTTGCTGACGTTCCTAAAACCACGCCTCTTGATTGGTACTGGTTCCTCTGTGGGTGGGCAGAACAATTCAAAAAACATGGCAGCCATCTCTCGCTAAGTGAGAGAATATCGTCCCTTCGCTTTACAGGCAGCATTTTTTTTAATCCCCTCAATGGTCTGATTAAAGAAGCAAGGTAAAACGTTTTTTTAAGTAAAACGGACACAGACTGAGTTTGTGGGTGGATGGGTGAGCAGTGGTGATGGGTGGACGGAAAGTACACACACACACAGAGTGAGTGAGCGAATCCTCACTGCAGCGGCAGCACGGCTTCACAGCACCACAGTCACAGAACTGCTGCAAACAAAACTGGGCTCCATATATTACAAAAAATTAAAAATAGGTGAGGGTCTATCACTCGGGATCAATACCATCTCGAGGTTCTGGGGACAGGAGAACCTCTCGAGCTTCGCTCCGAGGTTCCTTGTCCCCAGAACCTCGATGGTATTACTCCCTTGTAATAGACCTCACCTATTATTCTATTTGTATATATATATATATATATATATATATATATATATATATATATACCCACTCTGTTTTGCAAGTAGATCAAGTTAATCTTTTTAATCCATCAAGAATAGCAAATAATCCATGTTATATATCCTTGCTTATGTGAACAACTTAGTTTAGTTTTCACTTACTAGTACAGGTCTCCAAAATCAATTAGATCACATTTTAGGCAAATGTGAGGTGTTGGACTTAAAATAAACTAAAAAAACCTAATGTAATAGTATTTTGGAACACCAAAACTAAATGCAAATTTAAGCTACACACAGAAGATATTGAAATAGTTAGAGAATATATATATATATCTATATATATATATATACATATATATATATATATATATATATATATATATATATATATATATATATATATATAATTCACTTCAAATGGTAAGTGGAACTTACACTGTAAGCAGCAATGAGCTAAGGCAAAACACATAGCCAAAGTTTCAATCGGCTTTAATCACAAACATGGGGGCAAAACCATTCTACCTGCTCTTCGTACGGTAGAGGCCAAGTTAAATTCATGTTTACTATATGGAGCAGAGGTCTGGGGATCACAAACAATGTCAAATCTAGAAACCCCACTCCTCTATTTTTATAAAGCCATTCTACAAGTTCCCACCTCTACTTCCACACCTATAGTCACATCTAAAATAGGAAGGATTGACATATTATATCTAATAGTACTTAAGATCATATCATACTGGTTAAGAATTATAAATGATACAACTAACACATTACATATGCAATGTTTATTAGAACAAAGGAACTGGCAACTCAAAGGAATGCCTACTAATTGGTTAAAAAAGGTATGGCCATTTTTCAAAAAACTAAATGCTTCACCGGTGGCATGATCATTAAAGGAAAATAACTATCTCAAAGAAATTTAAAGAAGTTTTCAAAAAAAATATTTTGTATTGCACAGAAAAAAGTTATTGAGTCAGTGAAACAATAAAAGCAAGTTATTTGGTACAGTAGTAATAAATTAGTACACGGTATTGAAGAGTATTTAATGAGCCCCTCAGACCCATATATTAAGAAATTAATAATGTGGGCCAGATTTGGCATAATAACCTCCAAATATAGCCACTTTAACATAACAAAAAAAATGGTTAGCTACCAGCCAGATTAATGTTTGTGTCTCAGAGGTTTTCAAGAGACTATGGAACACATTATACTGCTGTGTCCATTATATAATAAACACAGAAGTAAAATGATGAAGGTTGTCTTGGGGAAGTATGCAGACTTAAACTATGACTCAATTTTTATTCTACTGCACCCAAAAACAGAAGAAGAACTTGAATTAATAGCAAATTTTCTCTCTGCTGTTATTAGATGTAAAAAGAAAATTAACTCTTAAAACTGTTCTAGTGTTGTTGCTATTCTATTTATTTATGTGTAAATGTCAGATATTTTGTATGTTTGATATTAAGAACATTTTATATGTACAGTAAATCTATGTATACTGTTTGTAAAGTCCTGTTTATATTGGACAAGCAATAAATCTTGAACTGAAAAAGAAAACCTACTGAATCAGTTAGAGAATTTCCCACAGCAATAGACACTCACCACAAAACACTAAAAACACTTCCACACCTGCAAAAATACCTACACATACACACACACACACACACACACACACACACACATATGCACGCAGACACAGACACACACACACACACACTCACTACAGCCTCACAGAACTCCCATCTCACCAAAAATATCTACAGCAAACTATATACAAAACAAACATTAACTGCAGTCTCACAAACAAGCAACAAATCCCCCTGTCTCTTTATAATTTTGCTATACTCCCATAATGACTATTACATAAACGAAATATTGCAAATCTAAGTCTGGAGACTAAAGGCCCAATTCCAAGAAAGCGGATAGAGCAATGTGCAAAGTATGCCAATGAGTAAGATATGCCAAACAGTCTATGACATGTGAGCTGCGCCACATTGCACGACAGTCATAAGATATGCAAAGAAATGTTGTTATATGGAAGTCACAACATACACTACTACTGCATGGCACAGCTCGCAAGAGCGGCATAGCACTATGCAAGTCACAACCCTATGACCATATAATCGTGCACAAGCTGCAGACATGTTGTAGGGGCTACGAGATGGTGGGTAGTGAGGGAGAGGCAACAAGTAGCAAAAGGCGAAAGAGGAACTCCACCCATGAAGAGATGGATGTCTTCCTGGATGAACTGGAGGGAAACTCAGACCTGCTGGTGAGCGGCAGGAACAGCTAAAGAGGAAGGCAGTATAGAATGAGGTAGTACAAGAGGTAAATGCGGTTGCACATGAGCACTGTACCATGCGGGACCTGCAGAAGCAGTACAGTGACTCCAAGTGCCATGCCAAGGCAAAAGAGACACACAACAAGTGGCAGGCGATGGCCACAGAAGGAGGCCTACAGGACATGTGAATATTAAGCACACATGAGGAGAGGGTCCTAGTGTTCATGAGCCAACACACCATCCATGGGGACTCAGAGCTGGACACCTTCCAGATGCATGCAGGGTTGGGTAAGTGGACGTGTGAAGCATTGCAACTTTCATTTGTAGATGTCAAGATAGAATGGGAAGGAGGGAGGTGACATGCTGCGAGCACAGTGTGCCGCAGCACAGTGGGAACTGTGAAGGTGGGGCACAGCAACACAAAGCAGAACAGTGCACAGGGGATGGGAGAAATGATGGAATGCAGCCTGGCATGATGCACTGCACTGTTAACAGCCAACATCACAGCCACCACAAGGGTAGTCAACACTGATGTTATGTAACCCCTTCCACAGGTGCAGCAGAAGCAGTCACAGGGGCAGGTAAGGTGGTGGCCAACACCGCCCAGCATAAGGTGCACAGCAATACAGGTGGGTGTATGGTGGCACATATGGTGCACATTGACAGGTGTCATAGCACTAAAGCACTGTCATTCAATCCACAGGTGATGAGCCTGAGGACACAGGGGAAGGTAAGCCAATGTCTGACTGCACCAGCACCCTGCAGGATGGAGCTGCAGGAAAGTGGGCTAGGGTAGGCATGGGCATCACGTAATGGTGCAGCCACACTGATACCCTCACATTCTCCCAGAGGTGTAGATGCAGATGGCAATTGGGCAGGTAAGGACATGGCCAGTGCCTACAGTGGTGTGTGGGAAGGCACTACAGGGTGGGATGGTAGCAGGCATGACAGTGGCTGGTGCACTAATGCACTGATGTCTCCCTACAGGCATAGCAGCATTGGATACCGTGGTGGTGGAGAGTGCACTAGACAATGCAGGGCAGGCCCAGCTGGACACAGTGGAGACAACAGTGGTGGGGGAGAAGCAATTGGAGGGGGAACAGCTGCAGGATGATCTAGGTCTCAACCTCAGTGACTACCTGAGCTGTGGCAGCCTGGGGGGTGATATACCACAGGACCTGAGCCCCGCATCCTATCAGAGGCTGGAGAAGGCCCTGAATGGACCGACATCACCTGGGGCAGAGGTGCCGCAGATGCCAACCGACTACCCCAGGTTCTGCATATGTATACTGTTTGTAAAGTCCTGTTTATATTGGACAAACAATAAATATTGAACTGAAAAAGAAAACCTACTGAATCAGTTAGAGAATTTCCCACAGCAATAGACACTCACCACTGACAGCCCACGCTGAGCAGGCTGAGAAGCTGGGCTGCATATGCCTCAGTATGGATGCACACCAAGCGGCATGGAAGGAGCAAATACCAGCACTGATGGGAGTTCTGGAGACTGGAGACTGGGGTGCAGACCACCAGTAGTGCCATTGAGTGGATTGTGGAGGCCATGGCTGCAGCACAGACAAGTGCACAAGCACAGACAGCCACCATCACCTGCCTAGCCATGGCTGTCAAGGGGTCGGTGGTGCAACAGGTAAGGCAGTCCGATGCCCTTATGGCCCTACTGAAGGCCACACAAGCAGGCATGTGCCAATGGCCAACAGCTGAGTGTAATACAGCCACACAGATGGCACCAGAGGAGTGGCCAGCAACAGCCCTGCACAAGGTGCCAGACAGAGGCACAGAGGCCACAGCACCACAGCCGCCAGAGGTGCAACTGCCACTATTGCCAGCACCACCACCACTGCCCCCAGCAGCACAAAGACCACCACCAACACCAAAGCCATCCACACCACCCCCCAATGTGACAGCAGCAATCAGCAGCACCATACCCCCTGCACCAGTGCCACTGTCCACACCATGGGCACTGCAGCTCCCTGTGCTGCTAACACCTACAGTAGTGGGGTGACAACAGCCAATAAAGGCAGCTGGCCATGCACTGGTGGCAGCACGTTCTGCAGGAGCCACTGGCAAGAAGGCAACAACCCCTGCCAGAGGCATGGGGAGGAAGGCACTGGGCACAGTGTACAGGACCACTGGCTCATGGCAGGAGGCGGCACAGGCAGTGGCACAGCAGAAGGCCATGGACAGTGATGCACCCAGGGGGAGCAGCCGAGGGACAGCACAACAGCATGCACCACCTGCACCTGGGAGATGCAGCAAGACCCAGAGGACAGTGGTGCCAGTGGCACAAAGTAACAGTGGCAGCACAACAGGGATGCAGTGTGTGTAGGGTGGGACATGCGCCACACCAATGTCCACAAAGTGGAAGAGGACTGGGCAGTAGCAGCAGGTACAATAATAGCTGCTGCCCCTAAAAGCCATGTGGAGGAGCAGGACCCAAGCACAGGACTGATGTGCACCCATGGCACAATGTTGCCTTTTGTTGGCTGTCGGGGGTAGGCTGGCCACGGGGTGGGCACATGGTGTGTATGGCAGTCATGTGTGTGGGTGTGCATGTGTGTGTGAGGGGGTTGGGGGCACTGTGTGGGGTCATGAATGTGCACTACATGGGCACTGGGTGATGGTGAGTGTGGGGGACGTGCAGAGGAACAGCAATGCCACAAGACAGTAGGAGCAGGAGTGAACCAGTCTTCAAATTGGTAAGTACTGGGACACAGCAGACCATACCTCTCAACTCCCCCTTCACAGGACAGGCCACAACAGACAGTACAGGACAAGCCTTAGGCACATCATGGCCAGCTGAACACACACAGGGACACAACTGCTGTCATGTTTGGATGTGTTTCCACAAGCTGTGTGCCAAGCTGTGTACCACATTCTGATCATTATGTATGGCATGACCACGATGGCAGCATGACTGCTACCCCACCTGCTGGTATTACAGGCAGGGTCATGTCCCCACTTCCCAGTGATAGGTATGCCATGTCAGGGTGGCCTGAGAACAGTGCTGGGGCACATTCAGGGCCATTCCTGGGAGTCAGTGATGGCTGAGAGGTATGCAGCACCCATGAGAAGCAGGCTACAGTCACAATGACAGCACTGTTCTAACCCATGTCTTATCCCACTGTAGCACCACAGTGGACACACCCAGGCCATAGGTGAGTAGTAGCCACTGCACAGCATGCACAGTTCAACTGCATTTCCTACACTGTGTGTCTAACATTGCTGTTCACTTCCCCTTGTGTAGGAGACAGCACCACTGCATGGGACCAGGTAGGAGGACACTGTCACACCACTGCAGCTGCTATAGATACTATCTGTACCACTAGCTAATGCAGACCTGCACATTCTCCATCCAGGTGTGCCACCACAGCCAGCAGAGCTACCCACACCAGAGCACGCAGTGCACAGTCCAGGTAGGTGTTTGTCACATGTCAAATTGTCAGCAGTGGTGGGCCATGGGACTGAGCCCTGGGCACAGGCCAATTGGTGCTGCAGGCCACTCCCTGCAATGGTGGATGTATGGACATGTGGCAGGGCAGCATGCAGTGCTGCCTGACCACACCCACACTCTACAGAGCCAGGCTGCATCACACCTCCACAGGTCCACGCTGCCTACAGTGTGTGTCTTCAGTGTGGGGAGTGTCTCCGGGGGGTGTTTCATGCATTGGCGTGATCTGTGTCTGTGATCCATCCACAATGCAATGTGTACACAGGTGGGTGTAGCACAGGGTGGGGGGGTCATTGATGCATCCCCCAGTCCAATGTGTATTGACACGTGTGCCATTCCTTCCCCCCATGCAGATTACAACACACGCTGTGGATATGTCCTGGGGATCGGCCTCAGTCAGAGTGGGCGGTCTCCGAGTGACACCTCCATGGAGACTGCCATGCTGATGAACTGCATGCAACAGTGTGGCAGGATGCTGCTGCCATGATGGTGCAGGAGGCACACTGCCACAGAACAGGACCATGCATGGCACGCCATTGGGGTACGGCTGGGGGCAAGCAGCGGTGTGCACCAGATGGTCCACCAGCTGCAACACTACTGGCAGAATCTTGCATGGAGGGATTCCGGCATTCTGGAGTGCTTGCTCAGCATGGCATGGCACAAGGGATGCCAAGATGAGGTCGGGACAGGACGCAGGTGCAGGTTTGCATGCCTACAGACACACATACATCAGTGCTGTGCTGGCACAAGGGCCATGGCATGCTGTGCTGCACACGTCTCACCATTCTCCCCATCCCCACTGGTGCATCTGGCACATCCCAGGGACAGCAGCATGGCCATGTCGGCAGCCTCAGGCAGAAGGCACAACAGTGGAGGTCGGGCAAGTGCATGCAGTTGGTGCCATGTGTCGTGGCCATGGTGGTCCGCTACATGGTGGCATATGCTATGACTGTACATGTTCTGTGTGTGTGTGTGTGTGTGTGTGTGTGTGTGTGTGTGCCATGTGGCCAGGTCAGGCACTGACTGCATCCTTTGCAACCCAACAGGTGGTCATAGCCGACTGACACAGTGGCAGAGGGCACTGCTGAGGGCCATGGCAGAGCAAAAGGTGACAGATGCAGAGGAGTACCACCAGCACACTATGCATAGGCAGCAGAGGGCATGGGTCCTTCCACCCACATCATCATCCTCAGAGGAGGTGGATCCAGTGGAGGTGGGGGTGGATGGTGCAGAGGGGCACGATGTGCAGGACCACATGGATGGTGGTCATCCAGAGCCTGATCCACAGCAGGATGCTGGGTTTGACTCAGTGGCAGATGTAGCAGGTGAGGTGGCCCTGGTCCTGGCCATGCCGCCTACTGGGCCCGTGGTGGTGGATGCGGCAGTGCAGCAGATGGAAGTTGCACCACCTATGGGAGCTGTGCAGTGTATGGATGCACTGGTGATGGGGAACCCTGGGCCACAGCATATGGACAGTGTCCTGGAGCAGCAGCAGGAGGATGATGTGGCCAACATTGCTGATGCACCTGGGGAGTTATCCTGGCTGACATTAAGCACCTGCATGGCTCCATGGGTGCCCTGCTGGCTGAGATATGCAGGACATAACTGCTGTGCTGATGCACTCTGTTTTCGGGGGTGGGCATGTGTATGTGGGTTGGTATATCTATTTGGGTGGGATTGTATCTTTGGGTGGGATTGTATATATGGGTGGGGTTGTTTAGACAGGGTGGGGACTGGTGTTTGGTTGTTGGTGGGTGGTGGGTGGTTGCCAACCCGACAGTGACAGTTCGACAGCGAAGTCCACCACAGTGACTACAGTGCCATGCCGCTGTAGAGGACCCGCTGGAACCTGCCACTGTCTGTCAGGGTCCTGCACCCCTCCAAACCAGCTCTGACTCAGAGCTGATAATCCTTATGTGGGGAGGGTATGGGGCTGCAGCCCCCCATATGAAGGGTTCGGGGGCAAAGCCCCCTGAAGAAAACACATCTTGCCTCTGGAAACCAGAAGCTGACTGCAAAATGCGGTCAACCCACTGGTTTTGCTGTCGGGGTGTTCAACGAACATTTTGTCAAACACCCATCATGGATCCATTGGTGGGTGCGGGTGGGCATATGGGACTGTTGTGGGTTTCTGCCTGGGGTGTTTTTCAGTCACATTGTTGTGTTATGTTGTTGTCCCAGTTCCTGTTATTCACACCCTTTTCCTGTTGCTGTTTTCTGTGTGTCCCTGTTATTCCATTTCATGCATTAAAATGTTTTACTACATCACTAGCTGTGTGTGTCTGTCTCAAGTGTGCATGGCTGTGTGCGTGTGTGTCCCACCATGTGGGTGGGGGCTCTCCTGTGGTGGTGCCAGCTGTCCCTGGTGTATCCTCACTGTGCATCTGGTTGGTGTGTTGGCTGCATAGCTCACAGCCCTTGGCACAACTCCAGTGGCCACATCTGCCTGGTGTCCTGTGTGCTGCAGCTCACCATGCATGGTCTGGCACCCTTGCTGCCATGCATAGCATGTCCCAGCAGTGTGGTAGCCCTGTACCTGTATGGCACCCTTCTGCCCAGGGGTCCAGTGTACCCTGTGGGTGGCACCAGTGGCACAGGCATTAGTGTGTTTCACCACCATATGTCTACAGGTCTGTGCCACCCAGTGCTGTGTCCCTGTGGTGGTTGCACCATTTATCTGTATTGGTGGCCATGACAGGTGCATTGTGCCTGGTGGTGCCATCGTCCCAGTGTTGTGTCTGTGACCTCTGTACACCCTTTGCCTCCTGTGCCCCCATGCCTTTGGCACCTGCATTGCTGCCCCTTTCACTCTGTCCCGTGTGAGCTGGGCACATTGACTAGCATGTGGTACTGTTTGCAGTGTGTTCCACCTTGGGGCATTGCTGTTTGTGTGCAAGGGTGTCACCAGATATGTCTGCTTTGGACACACTTTCTCTGACTGCTGCACCCTCCCCTTAACATACTAACATACTAAAATGCCAACAGAATAAGCCTAACAGTCTTTCGTGACTGCTCGTTTGGTCAGCCCCCACCCTGGGAGCTGATCTTGCTTCCTCCTTGCCCTCTCTGGCTTCTCCCTTCCCAGTCTCAGATATTCTCGCTGCACTGGACTTTGCTTCCAGAACCTTTCCCCTGTACCTGTCCCACTCCCCTCTTGAACCTTTTCACCCTCTCTGCCTCTACCAGCCCCCTGGGCAGGCATTCCATGGCTCCACCACCCTCTCAGTGAAGTAGCACTTCCTCCTTTCTCCCCTGAATCTCCCCCCTTCCAGCTTCCACCCATGTCCTCTAGTTAATCCCCTCCTTCCTTCGGAGCACCCTGACTGTTCCTCCCCTATTTACCCCCTTCATGTACCTGAAGACCTCTATCATGTCCCCCCGGTACCTTCTCTCTTCCAATGTGTACATATTTAGCTCTTTGAGCCTCTCCCCATAGGTCCTGTCCCCCAACCAGATCATTTTGGTTGCCCTCCTCTAGACCGTCTCCAAGAGTTCAATATCCCTCTTTAAGCATGGCCTCCAAAACTGCACGCAGTACTCTAGGTGTGGCCTCTCCAAGCAGTTATACAGAGGGAGTATCACTTCCCTCCTTCTGGAGGTGGTCTCCCTAGGGATGCATCCCAACATCCTGTTGGCCTTGGCCACTGCCCTCCTACAAGTCTCTGAGTTGTTCATCTTGACATCCACCACCATCCCCAGGTCCTTCTCAGCCATCAAGACTTGTAGCATTCCCCCCCCCCCGGGTGTACACTTGGCCCGGGTTTCTTGTTCCCAGGTGCAGTACCTTGCATTTCCCTACATTGAACTTCAGCTTCCACTTTCTAGACCACCTTTCCAGAGCCTTCAGGTCCCCCTGCAGGGCCACCTTTCCCTCCTCCCCATCCACCACAGTCCCCAGTTTTGAGTCATCTGCAAAGACACTCATCTCACTCCTGATACCCTTCCTTATGTCAGAAATGTAGGTGTTGAACAGGAGGGGCCCAAGGACCAATCCCTGAGGGTCTCCACTAATGACCCTTCTTGGGGATGAGACCAACCCACCAACCATGTCCTGGCACCAATTGCCTATCCATCTGATCATCTGGTTCCCAACCCCCCTTTCTCCCATCTTATCCAACAGGCCCCAGTGAGGAGCAGATTCAAATGCCTTGCTGAAGTCAAGAAAGAGGACGTCCACTGGTCTACCTAGGTCCAAGGCACTCACCACCCAGTCATAGAACTCCATAAGGTTTGTCTGACATGATTTCCCCAGGACAAATCAATGCTGTCTTTCGTCCAGGCACCCTGACTTTTCCAGGTCCCCCCGAAGCCTCTCTTTGACAATGCCCTCCATCACCTTGCCCACCACCGATGTCAGGCTGATGGGCCTGTAGTTCCCTGCCACCTCCCTTGATCCCCCTTGTGGATAGGCACTATATGTGCCACCTTCCAGTCCTGAGGCACCCTCCCTGTCCTCAGAGAGATGCTGAAAATCTCCACCAGGGGTTTTGCCAGGACATCCGCCAGTTCCTTCAGCACTCTGGGATGTAATTTATCCATCCCCGGTGATTTCTCCATCTTAGGGAACCTGAGGGCTTCCCTCACTCTCTCCTGTGATTTCCACCTCCGCTACCTCGTCCCCCTGCTTTGCCTTCCCCCTCCTGCCAGTGATGCCCCCCCCAGGCACACCGATCGCTAATGGTCCCCCTCCTCAGTTTCACCATCTCCTTCCATGTCCGATGCAGCTCCCCCGTTTTCTTTGGTGAAAACTGAGGTGAAGTACTCATTTGGTACCTCAGCCTGCCCCCCCAGGTCTTGTGTCCATCCCTCCCCTATTTTAATTCTGCTAATCTGCCCCTTCACCCTTCATTTTTCCCCAATGTATTTAAAGAACCTCTTGTTCCCTCTCCTAATTTCCCTGGCCAGGTTCTGCTCCTTCCTTGCCTTAGCCACTCTTACCACCCTAGTGGCCCTTCTGGCCATCAGCTCATACTCCCCTCGATCCCTTTCACTCCTTGAGCACTTGAAATACCTATAGGCCACCTTCTTTCTCCTCACCACCTCCTGAACCTCCCTGGTCCACCAGCAGGGTTTTCAGGCCCTACCGCATTTTCGTCTTACTCTCGCACAAGTGCTGGTAGCATCCTGATGATTTCCCACCTACCGTCAGCGTCCATGTCTGGTCCAATCCCATCCAAATGCTCTTTAAGGATCCTTCCCATTTCCTTGAAATCTGCCCCCTGAAGTCAGTTACCTCTGTATTTGTGCGGCCTTCTACCCCTCCTAGGTCCAGGCAGAACCAGACCATGGCATGGCCGCTCCCCACCAACGGGTCCTTTACCTCCAGGCTCCCAATCTGGTCACTGTCTGCCAGGACAACATCCAGTATCCGCTCCTCCCTGGTCAGTTCCCCCACCTGCTGAGTTAGGAACGCATCCTGAAAGACATCCAACAGCCTCTGTTCCCTGGCCACTGAGAATGTCATAGTCTCCCACTCTGTTCCTGGCATGTTTAAGTCCCCCAACACCACCACCCTTCCCCTGCCCAATCTGCAGTGTATTCCAACATCTGCCACCAGACTCTCCTCCAGCTCCTCTGCCAGCACAGGAGGGCTATACACCATTCCTATTTTTACTCTCTTGCCCCCCCTTGTTATCAAGGTAACCCAAATTGCCTCTACAGTTCCCTCTGCCTCCTCCACTCCTCCTATACCAATGCTGTTTTTGACTATTATTGCTAGCCCTCCTCCCCTTCCCTCCCTCCTGCCCTTCCTGAACATGGTGTAACCCTCTAGGTTCAGGTCCCAGTCATGCCCTGCAGTGGCCCAAGTCTCAGTGACCACTGCCACATCCACCTCTCCCTCAGTTAGCATCGCCTGGAGCTCAGGCATTTTATTGCCCAAGCTCCTGGCATTTAGCAGGACTACCTTCCACCCTTTCCCTATACTTCCATTTCCCCTGCTCATGTTCCCATGGGAATTACGTCTTCCCTCAGTCTGCACCTTACCAGTCAGCCTTTTCCCACATTCCTTCAGCTCCCCAGGGGGGTGGAGACAGAGTCCCTCCTTTATCGGACCTCCCTCAACAGCCTTTTCTCCCATCCTTCCCCCTTCACAAGTTTAAACCCCATCTTTCACCAATGAATCCCTCTATTTTCAACTTAAGGATTTCCCTCCCCTTCAAACTGAGATGAAGCCTATCTCTAGCATACAGCCCCTTATCCTCCCAGGTCTCCCCCCAATACCCCATCAACCCATACTCTTTGGAACCACACAACTCCCTGAGCCATTGGTTTATCTCCCTAATCTTCCTCTTGTGTTCCCCACTAGCCCATGGCACCAGCAGGATTTCCAAGAAGGAAATAGCACATCATATGTCATGACAGACCCTGGCAAGCTCCCTGAACCTTGCCTGTATTTCTTGCTCACTATTTCCCTCAATGCCATTGGTACCCAGGTGGACCAGTATGTCCGGAGAACCTCTATAATCCTTTGCCAGCTGATATACCTCATGCTTATCCCTGTGCACCATTAGTCCAGGGAAGCATTTTGTTCTAACCGGGCAGGCTTTCCCCTCCCTATCCAATTTCACACTGCTGATCATGGAATCACCCAATAGCAGCACTTTGACCACCCATTTTCTCCATTTCCCCCCTTCTGTGTCCCTCATCCTTTCTACCGGCCCCTTCCCGAGCTGGCTCCTTGCTCCTTCCCCTATCTGGGTGCCACCTGCCATCCCCTCCTTATTTATCCTGGCCACCCCCTTCCCTCCAATCATATGCCTCTCTTCCTCCCGAGTATCCTTCTGTGCCCGCTACCACCTCATCACTGCTTACAACTGGTCCTTCCCCCCATCTGCTAAACTAGCCTGGCTCATCCTCCCTTCCTTCCCATCTCCATTCAGCCTCCCTTGCCTGTCATGCTCCCCTTGCTTATACCCTCAGCTCCCTTTACTGTATCCTCCTTGTACTTCTGGTCCTTCTCCTTGCGCTTTCCTCCCTCTACCCCCCTCTGCCTCCTGCTCTGATCCCTGTTTCCCCTGTTTTCCCACATTCCAAGTCCCCCCCATTCTTCCTGCTATCTGGCCCCCGCCTCCTGCTCCCCACTCCCTTTCCATCTCTAACCACCCCTGTCATGGCTACATCATCCCCCTCATCTCCAAGCAGAAGAAGAGAATTGAAGCGGTTACTGAGCTTAAGGTCTGATCCACCTCCCCCTTGCTTCCTTCTGTCCAGCCCCAGCCATCTGCCTACTTCCCTGAGAATGTCCTCCCTCTGGCCCCCCTATGTGTGGGTTTCCAGATACCTGCCTGGTTCCTTGGTAGTGTCCTCCTTTTGGGCCCCCACTGTCAGGGTCCCAATGTGACTCCAGAGTACTCTCCAGTGCTCCTTTCACTATGCCTCCACCCCTAGTGCTTGGTGCAGCCCCATGGGGGAGCCCCTGCCCTATTCTCCAACCATACCTCCCCCCTCCCTCCAGCTGTCTCCTAATCCCCTCAACCTCCTCCCTAAGCTGTGCCAGCTGGTAGCACACAGGGAAACCACTGAACTTCCAGGCCCAGTCCAGTATCATGGCTGCCCCACACCCTGTGTACCCCACCACCCTCCCAAAGATGCCGGCCCTAATGACATGTAGTCCCATCCCCCTCCAAGTAGGTTTCCTTGGGTGAACCACCAGGTTCCCCACTAGTCCAAGATACACCCCTACCCACTAATCAGGTCACCCACTAATCCTAGATACAGTCCCACAGTAAACAGGTACCCCCATTACTAGGTGCAGTACTACACAGTAAACTTATAGGGGAAGTGTACAACTCCCTAAACTCCTCTTTCCCAGCCTTTAAACCCAACCCCAATGGCTAGAACTACATGAGCTGCACCTGATCTTTTCCTCCAATGCAGGGGCAGGTGTTCCCTATAAAGGCCAAACTCAGGGAGGGAAGGAGGGGAGGGGAGGTGGGATTAGGCCTACACCGACTCTCACAAGAGCGTATCAACCCCATGACTGTACACATATTTTCAGTCCGCTGTCCCCGATGTCATTGCACATCAGATATACAGTTGGCTTCCCAGATCTCTACTGGGATTGTACACATCTATATAACCTGTGCAATAGGTATTTACACAGATACTACCTGGCCTACTCTATCTCAGTTCACATTATAATGGGAATGTTGGCAGAGGGGTTTATGGGTTGGGACAGGTACTTGTGGGAACTGTACACATGTATGTACGGTGGGTATGCCTGTCTATGGCCTTGTTTGTGTGGTGTGGTGCTATCTGGGTGTGTGTGGGGGGGTTCACTGGTCTGTGTACTGTTTAGGACAGCTTTTACCTGTTCTAACTTATTAACATCAACTGCCAGATCTGTATATGCCATCTGTTTTGGAATAGTGTTTCCATGGTGCTGGTGTGTTACACCTGTCGTGGGCTGCATTACTCAGTGGTCTACACATTTTCTGTCATATCTGCATCATAACGTGTGATATTCGTAGCAGTTGTGGGGTGCGTTGTAAGTGTCCTCTTGGAATCGTGCTTGTTGCATCTCACTGGTGTAGCTTGGAATTTGCACTTCTGGCATTGGAGTATTGCATTTATGCCTGGTGTAACTGTCTTGGAATTGGGCCCTAAGACCTACTACACCTCCACTAAGTGGCCAACTGTAATAATATGCACTAGTGATTTTTATTATCTAGCACTGATCTTTGGTGGAGACACTTCTTAACGTACTTTATTTATTTGTGTTTTTTTGTTTGTTTATATATTTGTAAATATGTGACCAAGACAGGCACAGTGAATGGAGACTAATTGCAGGGATTGCATGGGGAGGGGGTTGCAGAGAAAATGGGACAAAAAGTCAAACAATACAGTCAAAAGAGCATTAACAAAATGGCAGAAACCAACATCTGGTAACAAGATTCAACTATACTGTGAAAAGCTCCAAGGAGCAGACAAACAAAATGAACTATAGTAGGCAGACATGTTATCAAAATGAAACAAAGAAAATATACAATGCCTATATGCAATGTACAATGAGTGTATGCAGAATGATGTGCACAAAAATATATATTATATATATAATATTGTATAAATAAATTAAAGCATGAAATGCAGCTTTCACAGTTGCACATGGTGTATTTAACTGCATGGCTAAAACTATATGTAACAAAATTAGTTTAGGCTTCTTTGGGTTGAGAATGATGATCTGATGTGTGAATAGTTCAGATGCTTTTCCTTGTTGCTGAAAGGCTTTTATTTGATATTTTCTCAAACTAGTTCTTTTTAAATGTGGTTCTGAATTTTTCAGGAAGGAAATTTAAGACGCAGCCAATGTCCATTTCTTTAAATCGCCTCCTGAACCCCTGCACTCCTCTTTGCTTTCAGTGTACCTTTGCACTTTTTCAGAAAGCCTAAAAGTGTACCAATTTAAAGTTAGATTTATTTATTTTATTTATTTAGTTTTTGTTGACCGGGTAAGTGCACTAGACAAATCCTGCCTATTTTCAGGCACGACCCGGGGGAGGGGGATACAGATGATTGCCAACTGACCTTGAACCAGATTTGCAAATACAGTGCAGTGTTTTCATATGCAGCAACATTATAATCTAGTAATTCCACTCAGAAGTTACATAATTGTTAATGAATGATTATATTTCAGTAGCAATGTTAGGCAAAGCTGTTTCAAGATGGTCATCATTTTTTATGATGTTATTGATGATCATTATATTAATAGGGATTTGTTATTTGGTGTGTTGATTTTTCTGTTTTATGATATCTATCTGAAGAGTGTGTGCCTGCTTTTTAAAAAAATGAAAGGTATCATGCTAAGATGTTAATATCTGTGAATGTTTTACTTTAAATTCCAACTTGACAAATGAGGGTATAACTACCATACACGTGGGGGAAACTGGGTTTATAGATTAATCATCTCACCTTTAAAAGATGCATTCTATAACTCCAGCAAGCTTCAAACTAAAACATACGATTGAGGAGATGAGTTTATCCTGGCAGAAAATATTATTATTCCATTAATTGGTGGCCTATTCTCATGACCTTTTACATGCCATACTGTATCTCAAACAATAGAATTGCCAATTTTTTTTTTAAAGCTGGCCTGAAGAAATGCATCTCCATCCAAAGTATATACAACAAAATGTCTTTCCTTATCCTGGGCATTCCTCACTGTAACAAGCATGTTCAATTAACAGGGAATGCCTATTGGAGTCCTATCATTGGCTAACTGATTGCCTGTAAAATTACATTTTTTAAGTCTGTTGAACCCATAGCACTTGTGATACCAGTGTTACATGAGGTCCCTGCACCCTTATTGGTACCCTCAGAGGTACACCGTAGACAGCTAGTGCTTAGACATACAGTATGTTATACTAACATGTAGGGCTAAGGGCATTTACTGTATAAGAGTAGATGTCAGGATATGTACACATATGGTTGTAATACACTTTGCTTGCTAATACATATATATTGTTCTGTGTATTTCTTACTTATAAGATGTTAGGATACCTGTGTCCTTGGAATAATTATGATATATAAGTTGGCATTGGTGATTTTGGTGATTTGTACTACTACATTGAGTTATGTAAGACTCTGTATAAGAACTCTTTTGTTTCACAAACTGATGACTACTACAAAATTGTATAATGTTATCTTGGTCTGTGAAGCCTCCTCTAATTTAACCAATAGGGCTCATCTCTGTAACTAGAAATGTTTCTATCTTACAGTAACTATAGTAATTATCATAGGTATATAATGTGATACACAAGTCTTGTACCTCGGAGATCCCAAGAGACACAAGAAACCTCGAGGTATAGGGAAAACTTAGCACTGGCTCCCGGTTTGTATTGGTAAGAAATGCTTAGGGCAACTGTGATTTTATCCTTTTTGGTAGTAATAAACACGTTTATCACTCGTATGCAACGTGTTTGTGATTACTTGCATTCCCAATATTGCCAAGAACCTGAAAGTGAGGTTTAGACCTCCTGACACTAGCAATGGTGTCTATTTCATGTAAACTGCATACTTAAAAAATGTCCTGTAACATTTTGCAGAACAGGCCTTTGCTTGTAAATAGAGCACTATTCTAATGTAAATGTTTCTGAATAAAATAAACTTTTCATCTTCATCATCATATTGTGCAAACTAATTTTGTGGTGTCTGGCTCTTGAAAAATAAATATAAACCTGGTGCAGTATCTTACAAATATCATAGTATTTTTATATTTAAAATAAACATTATATAAATGTGGGTAATAACTATATGGCAGGTGACATGTTGTTATACCGTGCTTCTTCGTAATTTCCATGATAATAAAATGCAATCTTTATGGTAGAAGTGGGGGTGTTTGTTTGTTTCAAATACATGAAATTTTGCCTATATGCTATGCTAAGATTTGTTTGTCGCACTGCACTAATATGACCTCAAAACCAGACTACCTCAAGAACTTAACATGAGGAAAAGCTGGCAATGGGATGGAAAAAGGGAGAAGTGGCAGCAAGTGAGCTGAACCTGCTGGATATCGAATGAGACATTCTGGCAACCAGGTGCACCAAAAGTCAGGCCCTGTTGGACACATCGCAGTAGTGCCTGCTGGTGCAGCTGGTTAAGGAGCCCACTAGACAGGAGGCCATTATCAATTTGGTGCTCACAACCTGGAGACTGTGAGTGGAGTGAGGATAGTGTAACCACTAGGATCCAATGACCATAAATCCATTTGGTTAAAGCTGGCTTTTGGGATCAGATTGACCATACTAAAAGCTAAAGTCTTAGAATTCAAAAGAGCAGATTTCAACCAGAGGATGGAGCTGATCTGAGACAAATTGATCAAGGTGGACAGCATTGAAGAGTAGAGCAAAGATGGGGAGCAATTAAGGGGACCATTGTCGAGGTAACAAAGTAATGCATGAGAATTGTTACAAAATGAAACAGGTACAATAGCCCAAAATCATTCTCAGAAAGGGCCAGAAAAGCAGTGTGAGCCAAGAAACAGGCTTTCACCAGGTACAAGGAAAAGCAGGGATAAGTGGAATAGTGAGCATACCAAATAAAATCTATGGAAGCAAAGAGGATGGTCAGGGAGGTAAATGCAGATACAGAGCTGTGTATTGTGGAGGGGGCTCGAGGGTGGAGAAACCAATTCTTCAGCTGTAGTAAGGAAGCAGGGTAAAGGTATTGATTGGTTACAAGGGGGGTAGTAGTGGAAGAAGAACCAAAAGCAGACATCCTTTATGATTACTTCTGCTCTGTCTTCACAAGGCAAAACAGTAGGCCTCTACCTGAAAGTGGCATCAAGATGGCTTTCAGAACCATTTTTTAAAATGAGGCAGGCAGTATTTAACAGAGAAAGGGTCCAGAAGGGGCTGGAAGCCCTAAAGGGAGATAAAGCCTTAGGGCTGGATTGGATGCACCCAAGGGTGATCAAAGTACTGGCTGTGGAATCAGCTGAACCCCAAGTAGGGCTATTCAATAAATAATTTCTGACAGGAGTAGTTATAAAAGACTGGAGGGTAGCAGACATAGTCCATCTACATGAGGGCAGGACAAGAAGCAACAAGCAAATAAACAGATCAGTCATTCTTACCCCTGTAGTGAGTAAATTGATGGATTCACTGATCAGAGGACCTTGTGTACTACCTAAAGTGCAACATTCTACCAGCTACTAAACAGCATGGATTTATGGCAGAAATGTCTTTTCAGACCAGACTGATGTTTTTCTTTGTCTAGGTAACAAAGGTAGTAAGGGAAACTGAAAATTGTTTACCAGAAAAGGCACACTAAGCCAGAGCTTGTTTCCAGGTGCAACCTGGGAGCACAATGGTCTGGTTTTAAAATTTTGTGACATGTTATCAGCATATATCTGGGCACAGAGCTTCTCATAACAGGTGACTTTAACATCAACTGGGAGGGCAGGGAATCCACGCCTTTCAAGGACATGGTCGCTACTTACAATCTGACCCAACTTGTAGACAGCCCAACAAGGCGGAACCACAAAACAGGAAGAGACACCCTCCTCGATTGGCTCCTCTCGAGTTACCCTTCTCGGATCTCTGAACTTAAGGTCCTGCCTGACACCTTAAGTGATCACTCCCCGGTCACTTTCACATGGTAAAACAAATTGAGCAAGCCCCCGCCTATCATAATAAATAGTAGGGTCTTGGGGAAGGGCAAGCTTGGGTCCCTCTCCTCTGCCCTCTCCCAGTATGACTGGTCCCCCATCGATCATGCACCTAATATTGACCAGGCCCTAAGTTTCTTTATAGAGGGCTTCAACAAGATTTGTGATATCTTTGCACCACTGAGGAAAAGAAAAATTCGGGGTCAAGTTAATGGTTGGATCACAGGGGATCTCCTCGTCCAGATGAAGGAAAGGGACAATCTTTGGGAAAAAGCCAGGTCCTCTCACAGTAAACACAACTTCCAATGCTACAGAGCTGCAAGAAACCACTGCACCAACCTTATCCACCAAGCAAAGGCCAACTTCCACAAGGAGCAGCTTAAAAAAACTTGGGGTAATGGGAAGAATTTTTGGGATAACATCCAAAACCTTCTTGGGAAGGATGAGAAGAAGATCCCCCACTCACTCAACATTGACAACATCACGATTACTGACCCTCAGCACATTGCGGGTTCTCTCAACACAGCATTTACTGACCTGACTGGAGTGCTACCCCCTGACTACCTGCACCCTGCTGGGGAACAAACCAACTGCACGCCTCAAGAGGGCTCAATCCCTGTCTTCTACTTCAAAAAAGTGTCAGTGAAGGAGGCTTACAAATACATAAAAAAAATACTAGGCAAGACCAGAATGGGGAGTGATGGAATTGATATGAAACTCCTATCCCTAACACTGGATGTCATCATCGTGCCAGTTACAAAACTATTTAACAAATCACTGGCTCTTGCACAGTTCCCCGGGATCTGGAAACAGGCTCTCGTGACGCCGGTGCACAAGAATGGTGATATGACATGCACCGCCAATTACAGGCCGATATCCATCCTCTCTGCCTTATCTAAAGCCCTGGAAAAGATTGTGCACCAACTCACAGATTACCTCAACAAATACAACCTGTTATGTCCAAACCAACATGGCTTCAGGCAGAATCATAGTACCTCCACAGCTTTGCTGGACTACACTGACTACTTGCACAAGGCACTAGATGAAGGAAAGCTGGTGGGGCCAGTCTTCATAGACCTCACCAAAGCCTTCTGCACTGTCAATCACTCTCCTCCTTACTCAACTACAGAACCTGGGGTTGCAACCAATGCTGTCTGCTGGTTCAAGGACTACCCAACACACAGAAGCCAACGTGTAAAAATTGGGCACACAGTATCTAGCTCCAACGAGGTATCTTTAGGGGTCCCACAGGGGTCAATACTGGGGCCCTTACTATTCAGCCTCTTCCTAAATAATCTTCCTGAAGCCTGTGACACTAAACTGATACTTTATGCAGATGACGCTGTGCTTTTCACCAGCAGTTCATCAATAGTTGCCTTCCACTCCCAGCTGCAGGCATCCTTCTACAAGCTAGAAGACTGGTTCTGTAGCCATAAACTTCTATTAAACTACAAAAAAACCAAGGTGATGCTCACAGCCAGCCCACAGCACAAAAAGAAGCTCCCTTCCCTCACCATCTCCAATAAAGTCAGTGAGCTGCTGGAACAAGTTCAGACCTTCAAGTACCTGGGGGTCACCATTGATGACTGCCTCACCTTCACCCAACACATCGACACAGTGGTAAAGGCAGTGAACACCAAGCTGGGTGTACTATATAGGCATAAAAAGTATCTCACTCCAGAGGCCCTCCGTCTCTCAGTCTCCAGCTCCATCCTTTCTACCATCGACTATGGATTGGTGGTCTATGGCGCAGCAACAGACACTGCACTAAAAAGGATTCACATTGCCCTCAACAAGGCATGTAGGCTCACAATGGCTGCAGATCGAAATACCCACACCTGCTCCTTATACAAGAGACTGCCGCTAAAGAACAGGATTATATTCCAAACATGTCTCCTTGGAAAAAAGGCACTAATGGGTAAAACCGCCCCATGCATTTCTAGCATCCTAACACCAAGTGCTACCAGCTATACCACCAGAGGCAGGATGAGGGGGGGCCCTATCAACACCTTTCTGTCGAACTGTTCAGGGACAGCGTGTTTTCAGCTTTAGGGCCCCACAATGGCTCAATGAAATCCCAGTGCACATTCTAAACTCCCAATGCATCTCGCAATTCAAAAATGGCCTAAGGCAATACCTTCTTACTAGGACAGTTTGTGACTGCCACTAGGACTCTAACACCCATAATGTCCACTCACCCACACTCTCCTTCCCCTTCCTTTTACACCCACTCTTCCCTATTGCCCTATCCCTCTGTCTTCCTCTCCCCCCTGTGCCTTTTCTCCCACTGGATCAACCTTAAAACCAACATACTACCACTACCTCCCCAACCTCCTAGACAAAGCCACTTCTTCTGGCTGCCCTCTCCCCCCCTGTCTCCCCTTCCCCACACCTTGACTCCTCCTTTAACTCTCACACTAGGTGTCACACCTGTTTATCTCCTTCACTACATATAAATACTGTCCTTTACCCTAGTTGAATGCTCTTGATGCTGTACTATCACCATTGGTACTATGAATGACATTGTATCCTTACTTTATACTAGCTACCTACTATTCGAGTATTGTATATAAACTGTTTGTTATTGCTGTCATTGTCACTGTTTGATGTGGAACCTTTGTGAAAGAGCTCTGAGCTCAAAGGTATGATCCGAATCCCTAAATAAATAAATAAAATAAAAATAAATATAGCTGATACAGAGGGTAGCCCTCTCAAGGAGCCATCACAAAAGTAGTATAGGAGCCAGCTTGGAGTGCTGCATATCATATCACAAGCTGGATTTACACTTTGGTTGTGAGTACCATTTTAGAACCATATGATGTACTGTAGTTTACATCCCTTACAATCACAGAGTTCTATAGTAGAACTCTAATGCATTGTGCATAATAGAAGAGCAGAGCAAGGTCATAAACTACATCACATACATGTAGTTCCAAAGTGGTCCTTATCAGTTGCATGTAAATCAAAAACACCCACTTGGATAACTAAAAATCCTTATAGCTACAGCGACAACAGAATTTGAACCAGTATTTAAAAAACAGCATCTGCTGGGAAAAATAACTTGCCACTTCAGTGCAGTTCTTTAATTGACCTTGACTGACACTGGGCCTATCAGGGTAGTGAAGACAAGTCCCCTTTTGGGGTAAAGAGAACCAGACTTGTCAGAATTATTACAGCCTGCAACCTTCATCACTATAAGTGCAGTATGTCAGCCATACCCTTCCATAGCCAGCAGCTGCCTGTCCTGAGGGAGGCATTCCAAAAGGATCCAGCTTCTGTATCTAACAGTCATGAATACTGAGTCACAACTCAAACAACTATTGTAATTAAAGCAATGTTCAAGCATTCTCTCAAATCTCACCTTGCCTCCACCCAGCTGTGTACCTGCTCCTGTTGGCCACGCCCCATATCTCTCATCACTCTCCCCTCTCTTGCCCTCTTTCTGGGGAGCAGCAGACCAAGGCAGCAGCAGCAGTAGCAGGAAAGTTCTGTATTTTTTCTGTTTAATTTTGATATTGAGATAGTACTGTGAGGGGAAAAGGTGGTGGTTAATTTAATCAATGCTGTGGGTTATAGCTGTTACTGAGTGAAATTCTGGGCTGGGAAATTTTTTTTTTTGTGTAATCTATTTTTCCACCCCATGCTCGCTGGTCCACCACTCTTTCGGGCTCTACCAATTTCCCCACCAAGCCCCTACTGTCCTTACCCAGCCCTCCTCTGATCCTCATATTGCAGCTGACCCCCGGGATATCTCAGCGTATCCCTTCGCCTGGTGGGTCCCCCTCCTCCGGGGGGGAAGGCACTGGGGGGAGAGGTGTGACACCAGCACATACTCCTAGGGCCCGGGGATGCTGCTGAGGAACAGGAGATCCTGGGAAGGTGTTGGAGGCCCTTAGGGAACAGAGAGACATCATCCAGCGGCCAGCGAGTGATTTTCCTGGGTTTCTTAAGGTGCGTGACATCTGGATGTCAAGGCAAGAGACGATATCTGTCACGCACCACCCCAATGACCCTGATGTGTTGCTCTACTCCTGGCCTCCACCAGTGGTCACTTCTACACTGGGTCGCAGCCCCTTCCCTCCCTGAAGACAGTGAGCAGTCATGGGATGCTCAAGCTACCTCCCCCCGGCCGGCCCTCCAGCGACCCAAGCTCGCTCTTGAACCCAGGTCACTGGCATCACAAACAGAAATCCAACCACTGCACCAATGGGCTAGCTGGGCTGGAAAATTTAATCTGTGCTGTTTGGAGTTTTGGAGCTGTTACTGTGTGAGATTATCTCAGAAGTGGAGCTAAAACAGGAAGCTATAGATCTGCTTGGCATTGCGAATGGGGGATGGGGAACTAGCAGGAACCATCTTTGCTAACATAATTAGTAGGGAGCAGCAGACCTAGGGAGCACTAACAGGAAAGTGCTATTTTTTTTTCTGTTTAAAGCAGCAGTCACTGAGAGAGCTGCTGAACAGAGTTCTTGATTTTTAAAAGAGGCATATTGTTTTGATGTTTTTTACAAGAGGCAGTTGACTGTTTTCCTGTGGTGCCACCAGCAGAGTACTCTCCCACCCTCACATCCCTCAACCAACCATCCCTGGGCTCATCCACCTTTTATAGAGGTGGGGATCCCTTGTTGCACTACATCTTCATACCACCATACAAGAAGTGCCCAACACAGTGCAAAGGGGCAGCAGAGAGGTTACTCTAGAGGATGGAACTAGAACCTGTGGAAAGGGAAAGCAGTAGGACAGTTTAAATAGTATTGTAAGGGGGATACCAGTCAGAGTATACAAAGAAGATGCAAGGAGTGGTGCAATGCACTGGGTGCAGAACAGCAGTATTCAGGAGGACAGTCTGGGTACTGCGATGCTGCCCCATATGCAAGCACATCTCTGAGCTGAGGGCAGAGGAAGTGGGAGTACTGGACACCTTTGCACCCACCCAGAGGCCACTGGGTCACCAGCTACTGCCACAATGGCTGCTCAGGCATATGGCAGGATGGTCCAAGGTGTGCTCAGGGAGATTCAGAGAGGTGGGCAGAGACACATTCCCCACCCAGTTAAGCTAAAGAACTCCTACCAAGTCTTGGAGGAGAGGGAAGCTCCTGCAAGGAAACCCAAGGCCGTAACTGGAGAGGATGTGAGGGTTCTCCAGAAGATAGACCCAGTAGGTGGTAGAAGAGGAACCCAGGGGGAGAAGAAAGTACTCCTGATGAGTGACTTGATTGTTTGTGGAATGGATCTGGGCAAGGACAGCAGGGAGGAAAGTGAAGTAAAATGCTTCCCAGGAGGCACAGTTCAGAAGGAAGGGGAGCAGATCCAAAGGATCATTACAACAGTGGCAAAGAGAGGGGGGATGAAGATCATTGTCCACCTGGGTACAGATGACCTAAGGCCAGTACAAGCATGGAACAGGTGCAAGAGGAATTCAGGGAGTCGGGAGGGCAGCTGGGGAAGGTGGCAAGCTCCTTGACTTTTTCAGAGATGCTGCCAGTTGGGGGGGAGGATAAGAATCCTCACTCATCAGTAGCTTCAATAAATGGTTTAATGGCTGGTGCAGCATGAAAGAGTATGGCTTCATTGGGGACTGGGGTACCATCTGGAATGATGTGACCATGTACTCTGGCAATGGGCTGCATCTGTCCATGAAGGGGAAGGCAGTCCTGACTGAAAGGTTTAAATGCTGCATTGATGTGCATTTGAACTAGCCAAGTAGTATGGGGAGGGAGCAGAAACAGGGTTACTCAAGCAGCCCACCCCCACAAGATGAAGAATGCAGGCAGGATACATAAATACATAGACAGTGTCGGCAGATAAGGGCCTACGGCCCACCCAGTCTGCCCATTTGATCTTGTAAGTTCACTTTATGTTTTCCTAGAAGTCTCTTGCCCCTAATCCTGACCTCCAGAATTCCTTTATGTCTATTCCATGCATTCTTAAATCCCGTGATTGTTTCAGCCCCTAACACTTCCTCTGGCAGGGTGTTCCACTTGTCCACCACCCGTTCTGTGAAGAAATTCTTCCTCAGGTTTCCTCTGAATTGTCCTACCTCCAACTTCATCCCATGCCCTCTAGTCCTGGAACATCTTTTTCACTTAAAAATAGTGTATTCCTGCACCCTGTTCCTCCCTGTAAGATACTTGTATGTCTCTATCATATCCCCTCTCTCCCTCCTCTTCTCCAAGGAGTACATATTCAATTTCTTCAACCTGTCCTCCTCTGAACCTTCTCTACCCTGTCTATGTCAGGAGACCAGAAAAGCAGGAAGACAACAGTAACACATACTTCAGGGACAGTAGGGAGGACAGAGGGGGATAGGAAACATAAGAAGAAGTGGAGGGAGGAAAGGCAGTAGTGCAGCAATGGAGCTGGTAGGGAGCAGATAAGCCAAAAAACATGGAATGCCATGGTTACAAATGCTCGTAGTCTGGGAAATAAAATCCTGGACCTGGAGGCATTATTAGTAGAAGCAGAACTGGACATAGCAGCTATAACAGAGACCTTGTACACCAGAAACCATGACTAGGATGTGAGAGTACCAGGGTGTACTCTGTTCAAGAGGGATAGGGGAGGCAAAAAAGGGGGGGTGGCCATGTAAATCAGGGAGAACTTTAAGGCAAGAGAGGCACTAGGTAGATGAGGGGAAGCTGAGGCACTTGGGGTCACACTTGAGCCAGCCAATGGCACAGCAATCTGCACAGCGGTAATCTACAGGCCTCCAGCACAGGAGGAATAATTGGACAGGGACCTAGGGGATCAAATTCATGCAATGTCAACAAAGGTGGGGAAGTACTGCTGCTGGGGGATTTCAATATCCCAGATGTGGATTGGACCATCCCAGCAGCAGCTTCAGCCCGGAGCCAAAACATCCTGGATGCCCTACAGGGGGCAGACCTAAGGCAACCAGTGACTGAACTCACCAGTGCTAGGGTGATTCTGGACCTGGTACTTACCAATGGCTACAAAATCTCAGATGTCCAGGTTGAAGGTCAAGTGTGTTCCAGCGACCATCATATGGTTTGGTTTAGCATACAGACAGAGAGTCAGTCTAGTCACACTAAGGAAAAGGTCTTAGATTTTAGGAGGGCATATTTTGCTAAAATGAGGAGATGCATTAAGGAGACACTGGCAAAGAGAACAATAGGAGGGAGAGTGCAGGAGCAGTCGGAACACCTAAAGAGAGCCATTAGGGAGGTGACAGGCCAATGCATCAGGGTGGTAAGCAAGAGCAAGAGAATGAAGAGGCCACTTTGGTTATCAATAGAGGTGGCAGAAAAAATCAGGGCAAAAAGGGAGGGGTTCAGAAAATATAAGGAGACTGAATGGGAGGTTTACCTAAGGAATCTAAAGGAAGCTGTGAGGAGAGCAAAGGCACAGACTGAAGAAAGGTTAGTGCAGACAGTGAAAAAAGGGGACAAGATATTTTCTATAGGTACATCAGCGAGAGAAGGAAGGCCAGGGGAGGGATTGAGAGGCTAAAAAGTGATGCAGGAGAGGGAGTGGAGGGGGACATGAAAAAGGCAGAAATACTGAACAAAATACTTCTGTTCAGTATTCACTGAAGAGGGGGAGAGACAGGGCCCACATATTGGTAACAAACATGGGGGGTAGACAGAAGTCGATTCCCAGTGGATAGAGTCCTGGAGGAGCTCACAAAACTGAAGATGGACAAAGCAATGGGAACAAATGGCATACACCCAAGGATATTGAAGGAACTGTTAAGAGAGCTTGCAACACCTCTGGCAGCCATGTTCACAGAGTCACTCGGTACTGGAATAGTTCTGGAGGGCTGGAAGTGGGCATATGTGATGCCTCTGCACAAGAGTGGGAGTAAGGAGGAGGCAGGGTATTTTAGGCCAGTCAGCCTCACCTCAGTAGTGGGTAAGATCATGGAGGCACTGCTTAAAGAAAGAATAGTGGCACACTTGGAAGCCTGTGGGGCCCAGGATCCAAGACAACATGGATTCACAGCAGGTAGGTCATGTTAGACAAATCTGATTGATTTCTTTGACTGAGTGACAAGGTAAGTCAGTCAAGGAGGGGCAGTAGAAGTCTCCTACCTAGATTTTAGCAAAGTCTTCAACACTGTCCCACAAGAGGCTAGTTAACAAGATGGGTAGTCTGGGAATGGGGAACAAGGTGGTAAACTAGGTTAGAAACTGGCTAATGGGCAGGATGCAGAGGGTGGTGGTAAATGAGAACCAGTCAGATGAGAGGGGATGACCAGTGGTGTACCCCAGGGATCCGTCCTGCGACCAGTCCTGTTTAATGCCTTCATTAGTGACACTGCAGTGGAGCTAGAGGGAAAGATCTACCTAGTTGCAGAGGACACCAAGATCTGCAACAGGGTGGATACTCCAGATGGGGTGGAGAGGATGAAGAGGGACCAGGAAAAGCATAAAAAGATGGTCTAAGGTGTGACAGCTAAGGTTCAATTCCAAGAAGTGCAAAATATTGCACCTGGGAAGCTGAAACCCTGAGGTAAGCTACAAAAAGGAGATTTCTGACAATCACCAAAGAGGAGAGCGACCTGGAAGTCATCATTTCTGATGACCTAAAGATGTCAAAGCAGAGTACAAAGGCTGCAGAGAGGGTCAGTGGCATGCTGGATTGTATAGGCAGAGGTATCACTAGCAGAAGGTGGGAGGTGGTGATGCCTTTATATAGAATACTGGTCAGGCCTCACCTAGAGTACTGTGTTCAGTTCTGGAGGCCATACCTTTGTAAGGACATTGGTAGGCAGGAGGTGATCCAGAGAGGAGTGACTAAAATGGTGCGGTTCTTATCTGCCAATAATTTCTATGTTTCTGTGTTTCCTTACCTGAGCCTGCTTATCCTCCCTTAATTTACTATGCTGTGCTCTGGTACTATGCAAGTTACACTTTGATCGTCTGGCTGGTTTCAGTTGTAAATAATTTCTCATTGTACATGTATTTCAACATAAGACATAAGAGGAGAGACTCAGGGACCTCAATATGTACTCGCTGGAGAAGAGGAGGGATCAGGGGAACATGACAGAAACATTCAGGTGTCTTAAGGGTATAAACAGAGTGCAGGGGGAGACGTCTTCCAATACAACAGCTGTAAATGGACAAGAGGGCATGACATGAAATTGGAAAGAGGCAGGTTAAAGGGAAATGTGAGGAAGTCTTTCTTCACAGAGATGGTGATGGACCCATGGAACAGATTGCCTCAGAAGGTTGTGGGAGTAAGCACAGTAGAGGGGTTTAAACATGCCTGGGACAGGCATAGGGGAACATTAGAAGTGGGAAGAAGGGGGAAGTAGCCATTGACCAGTTAGAGTCAAAGGCCACAAACTTGTGTAGGGTTAGAACAGACTAGATGGGTCTGGCGGTCCTTATCTGCCAATAATTTCTATGTTTCTGTGTTTCCTTACCTGAGCCTGCTTATCCTCCCTTTATTTACTAAGCTGTGCTCTGGTACTATGCAAGTTACACTTGATCGTCTGGCTGGTTTCAGTTGTAAATAATTTCTCATTGTACCTGTATACTCTGTATTCAGTTATACGTAATTGTACATATGCTTTGCTTAGCTATCATTCTCTATCATTAATCCCTATTCCAGTTTTGAAGCTGTAACTTAATTTACTGTCTGTGTGATATTTTGCTTTGTTTATTATGTATGTTTTGTAAAAGTGTCTGCATACACTTACCATGCAATATTATTTATTGTATCACTGTTCCTCCCTTTGTAACCCTTTTCCACGGGTCACCCCTGAAAAAAGGACATTCCGTCTCAGTGGGCCTACTAGGTTACAAAAATTCAAATAAATAAATACATAGAATAATAAAAATGTTGTTCTAAAAAAATCTAGTTTCAGCTGTGATTAAGTAAAATATTAGCATAGCTGTCAAATGTACTTGTCTCGGTACCTCCTATGCTACGTAGCATGAGTCTTTTTTTAATTTTTCATATATGTTTTTCATTTTTCAGTTTTACTCCCTACCTCCTAGAGGCCAAAGTGTACACATACATGTACTCGTGTGGAGGCACATGCACACGCCAGGATCTGGTGGCCCCTTCCGTCCTTCCCCTGACTTCTGTCACCTCCTGTACTGCTTACGTATCCACCAGACCTCCACTCGGTGGGAGCGGGACTACGGATGGGTGCGCATCCACCCCTTTGGAGAAGAGAGCCATGACTTAATCTTGCTCCAGCCCTCCCCCCAAACCAGCTCCCTGGTGACCCAAGGTCATTCCCGAACCCGGGTCACCAGCATAGCGTGAGGTAAGACACCAGTGCCTCAATCCTCTGCACTACCGGGCCAGCCTAGTTTTTTTAATTTTTCAAAGCTAACCCTTTCCAGGTCTACAATGTTATTTCTATGGAAAATGTGGCGATCGTCTTTTTTTCTTAAGAAAAAATAAAAATAAAACATTTATAAAATACTAAAATTTTGGTTCAATTGGAAAATTGTACGACCAAATAAAACTATAAGATGCCTGGCATCTTTTATAGTGAAAATAAGGTAGGGTCAAATAATTGGCCCAATTTCATTACACTGCTGCTTTAAGTGGTCAGGTATAGTTAGGTAGACCCTGGGCTTCTAGTGCTACCATTGTACTATGCCCAGAAGACAGTTGTCGCTGCATTCCCTTTCTCTGATGTTTCTGAACTAGCTTTAATTGATAACCTCAGCATTCTAACTTAACTAGTACAGCACTTGGCCAATATACCAAAGCCTTTAACTAGACTGCATGCATGTAATAGACCAAAGAAACTCATAGGGGGACTGTGGGGCTAACTGGTGCACAAGTGGGTGGAGCTGTGTGACTGTATCTGCCTACCAGAGGGTGATGTGATTGGAACATGTATTGTTTACATTCATCCTACTTTTCCCCGTTCCTGTTCCCTATTAAAGCCCCTGTATTATTTGACTGCAGTTCCTGTATACCTTGCTATTATTGTGTTATTCATTTTCATACTTAGACTATAAATGAGGAGGACATTGTGTTATTGGGGTCCCTGTCACTGGGGGTAGGTCTTGTTTATTTTTTTCTGTAGAGAAGCATCTTGGTATCACTTGTCAAAAGATATGCATACACGAAGACACTGTGCCATATTTTAAGTTCTCTGTATAATGCTGAACCTAGGCACTCTCTACCCAAAGGTTGAACAGACTTTGCCTGGGGACCATCATACGGGCTATCACACACCTCATAGGTGGGGTGGTTATAGGTTTATAGGGCCTCTTCATGGTATCTGTTATGTATAAGAGACTCTGGCCCAGATATTCAGAACTTAGCACAGCGCGCAAACTGTTTGCACAGGATTAGCGCTGGGTTAGTGCTGGTCAGCCATATTCAAAGGAGGAGATAGCGCGTGAAAAATGCATTAGTGCGGGCAAACCAATAATGTATGCAAGGGGCAAAGTGAGGGGGTGGGCACCTGTATATAGGCGCAATGGGATATTCAGAGGGATAGTGCTGTGCAAGGCACCATTGTGAGGAACATAGTGTGGAGCTAGTTACCAGCTATAAAAAGGAGGTCTTATCCCAGGGCAATCTACAGAGGAGGGAGTGGCCAAACCAGGAAGATAGCTATCATGGTGTTTTTTACAAATGCTGTAATGCTGCACCTCATGGAGGAGGTTGTGGAGCAGAAGGAGAGGGAGCAGGCTCAACAAGGCCCACACCTTAGGCCAAGGAGGAGATATGCTACACACAGGTTGTACCAGCCCAGAGTCTGCTTCGAGACACTGCCTGATGACTACATCATTGCCTGGTACAGGAAGGATAGGGGAATGTTGAGGCAGTCATGCAAACTCCTGCATGACCAGCTGCAGCCAAACACCAGATGCAGCCATGCCATGTCAGTTGAGGAAAAGGTGACGGCAGCAATGTGCTTCCTAGCCACCGGGACATTCCAGCACCCAACGGGGGACACCATTGGGGTATCGCAGTCTGCCACCTCACTCCTCCTGATCCAGTTCCTTGATGCTTTCCTGCCACATGCTGGTGAGTTCATCATATTCCCCAGCACAGCAGCAGAGTGCAGAGTGACCATGCAGCAATTCCATCGAGTTGCTCACCTACCTGCTGTACATGGTGCCATTGACTGCACCCATGTTCCCATCCATGCACCACTAGCGATGGCAGTGATCTATATGTTAACAGAAAGGGCTATGTCAGGAGGTCTAAACCTCACTCTCAGGTTCTTGGCAATAATGGGTATGCAAGGAATCACAGACACGTTGCATAAGAGTAATACATCTTGTTTATTACTACCAAAAGGATAATCACAGTTGCCCTAAGCAGTTTTTACCAAAAGGAACTGGGAGCCAATGGTAAGCATTCCCTACACCTTGAGGAATCTCCGTGTCTCTTGGGGTCTCCGAGGTAGAAGATGTAATGTCTCACATTATATACCTATGATAATTACTATGGTTCCTGTAAGATAGAAACACTTCTAGTTACAGAGATGAGCCATATTGGCTAAATTAGATGTGGCTCCACAGTCCAAGATAACATTATACAATTTTGTAGTAGTCATCACTTTGTAAAGACAAAGAAGTACAGTTGTACATAGCCTTGTAATAATACAAATCATCAGAAGATGATAATGCCAACTCACATATCATAATCATTACAAGGACACAGATATCCTATCATCTTGTAAGCAAGAAATACATACATATGTATATATATATATATATATATATATATATATATATATATATATTTATATGTTAGAAAGTAAAGTGTATAACAATAATATGCATACATATCCTGACATCTACTCTTATACGGTAGATGCCCTTAGCCCTATATGTTAGTACAACATATGCCTAATTACTAGCTGCCTATGGTGTACCTCTGGGGGTACTAATAAGGGTGCATGGACCTCATGTAACAGCTAACACTCCATCAATTGCCAGGTGGTGTGCGATGCGACTGGGCGCATCAGCAATATCTTTACACAGTACCCTGGCAGTGCTCACGATGCCTTCATCTGGCACCAGTCCCGGCTGTGCCGGACATTTGAGGAGTGCAGTATAACCAGTAGGCACCTAGTCGGCGAGTATGGGCAGCCACAACTGGGTAAGAGCACAGGGGAGGAGAGGACAGGCAAGGGTCACCAGGGAAGGGGCAGGGGAAATGATACACAGCAGCACTGGGCACATTGCAGGACAGCAACACTAACATCTGGCATCTCTCCACAGGGAAGAGTGGCTATCCCCTGTGACCCTGGCTGGTGACACCAGTACTTTGGCCTGCCACATTAGCTGTGGAACAGTACAATGAGGCATACGCTGCCACCAGGAATATCATAGACAGGGTTTTTGGGATGCTAAAGATGCGGCTCTGTAGCATAGACCAGTCAGGTGGTGCCTTACAGTACAGGCCTCAGAAGGTATGCCTTATCATCGTAGCCTGTTGTATGCTACACAATATGGCACTCAACCAAGGGATACGTGCACCTGAATTTGAGGAACAGTCTGACAGTCAGCCAGAGCCAGAGATTAGGGGGATAGTAGGGCAACTCAAGATGTGGGATCATTGAGCACAGGAACTGAATCATTGAGACACTATTCCAGAGTGGGCAGTGAGTAAACACAACACAGACAACAAAAATGACATCAACAGTGCTTTTACTAGTAGTGCAGATACAAAACAGTGTGAACAGTGAACCACTCAGGTGATGTACAAGCTGCTATTGTGATGAAGTGATGTGGTGTGGTGTGTGTTGTGAGGTGCCTGCCACGCAGGCGTGCAGAGTGAACAGCTATGTGGACAGGTGTCGGCATGTGGTGTGGCATGGGAGTGAACAAGACCTGTGGATGTGTGTGAGCATGTAGAGGACAAGGGATGCAGAAGTGTGCTTGGGGGTGCATGTGAGTGGGACATGGCCACACCATGCATGGGGTGTTGCCCATCAGCTGCAACTGCCACCCTGCACACGATGCACGCGCTGTGTGCATGTCATGGTGGTAGGTGGGCTATGTGCTAAGGACATAGTCGGGGTGGACTGAGGTGTGGTTGGGAGGGTGGTTCACCTGTAGTCACACCGGGAGGCTTGCACAGATGTGGAGGGAGGGCACCCACGATGCCATGGAAGGCCTGTGGAAGACCGTGATGCAGGTCTGGAGGAGCTGACACCCACCCTGCGTGCACCTGTGCCATGCATGAGGCACAGCTGCTCTGGGGTCTGGGTGCACCCTGTAGTGCCGCCGTGATTGTCTCCCACATCACCTCTGCACAGTGGTGGTGAGTTCCCTAAAGCCACATTCAATGGTGGCAAGGACGTGGGTCATCCACTTCTCTGCCTGATGCTTGGCACTGGCAAAGCCAGTGCCCACTGTCTCACGCAGCTGAGAAATCTCATGACGCAGCTCCCTGCGGAAGTCATACAGGTCCTGCTGGGCCATGTGCTGTGAAGCCAGGGCCTCCTGGAGCATGGGCCATGCACCCTGGCCATCCTGTGCAGGTGGAGCATCAGCTACCTCCACCATTGTCTGAGGTTGCTACTGATGTTGAGCAGGGGGTGGTGGACGTGTCTGTACCTGTGGTGGCATCTACTGATGGTGAGGCTACTACTGCATCTGTGGTCCAACAGGTGGTGGAGCATGCTGCAGGACTGGCACTGTGACCATTGTCCTGTGGGACAAGTCCAGCAGGCCACACTGTGTGGGCCCAGGGACAACAGCCACGGGCACCACAGTTGCATGTGGCTGTGAACCCCACACCCGCAATGCAGTCGTGTGTCCATCCCCCACTGTTCTCAATACAATGTTGCCAATGTCCAGCCCCCCCCTCCACTGGCAGGGTGGTGTCATCCTCTGCATCCCCTAAGCCATGGTCACTCGTAACAGTCACTATCACCACAGGCTCGCCACTCAGGTCCTCCACCTGGGAATCCTCATAGGTGTTCGACTCAAGGAATGCTGTATTCTCCTCCTCCAATGTTCCAGCATACTCCACAGCCACCTGTTGTCCATGGCCACACACTGTCCCAACATCAAATGCCACCACAGATCTACATCTGGCAACCATGCCTGAGGTTGTAGGGTGCTCCTCCGTTACGTTGTCATCCTCCTTCCCCTGCACCACTGTGCCTGGCACCACCTGGGACATGGCCTGCTGGGCACCCACTGCTGTAACGGAACAGACATATGTCAGTGGACACTACAGCGAACAGACAACTTACCCACCACCACCACCACCACCACTGCCACATGCACCCCATCAGTGGGTGCCCCACAGCATGCCTGTGCAAAGCACACTGTGCAGCCTATGCAAATGCAGCCACTGCCCTATGCACACACCGCACCACAGCACACATGCACTTACAACATCTGCACCACCAACAGATGCACACCACTGTGCAGCCCCAACACCACTCACACATTGTGACACATCCATGAGCGCCCTGTGCATGCCCCATGACAGTGGACAGGATTCCCCAGCCCCATTGGTGTTGGCCAGGGAGTGGCATCCACGTGGCACAGATGTGCCCGCTCTGGGTGGTGTGAGTGGTGTCTCACACCCACCGCCCTCAACCCCACCAACTGCCTCCGGCCTCAGGGTACAGGCTGCTAATGCCATCAGTGGGTTTCAGTCCCACTGCTCCATGGTCTGTGTCCCCCTGCCAGTCTGCAGCTGGTCCCTGATACATTGTGTCTCCGCCTCCGCTCCTTGGCCCTGCATAGTAGATCATTCCACCACTTGTGAACAGCATTGGTGCTATGGCCATGTCCACCCATGGTATTCACTGCTGTGGCAATATTCTCCCACATCTTCTTCACAGTGACATCAGTAGACTTATGTCACCACAGGTCCATCTCTTGATCCTTAATGGCATGTATCAGGGCACGCAGCTCATCCCCAAAAAACTTATTGGCTCTGAGCCGCTCCTGCCCTGCAGCATCACCTGTGTGGGATAGAAGGCATGGCATGGGTTACACACAGTGGCGGACGACCATCACACAGATGTAACAGTATCAAAAGGGCATGGTGCCACACACAGCCACCATGCACGGTCCTACCCTGTGTGAATTGCCACCAGTACATGCATACTGCAACACAAAGTGCTGTGGAAGCCTACACTCTATCACATGATGAGGCCATTGGTCCCTGTGCAGCACATGCTGGTACTGCCTATGCCGGTGACCTATGGTATGTATCTCTGCCATTCTGGATATATGTGGTGGCATGGACAGTGGTGCACCACCAGGCTCACACCAGGCCTACAGCCACATGCACTGTCCTGCATGCACATGTGTGTGAACAAGCAGACATGGTTGAACATGCCTGTCCCTGAAGCTCCCCCAGGACACATCCTCTGGCATGGTGGACTTGTACACACCCAGCACTGTGGCACACATGCTGTGGAAGTGTAAACCATGGTGTGCATACCCACGACAAAACTAGATGGCTGACCAAACAACATGTGCTGATAGCGGTGCTGGACGAATGCTGTGGCATGTGCCAGTGCATGTACTGGTGCAGGCACACTGCTCACACACACACACACACACACACACACACACACACACAGGTGTGGCGGATGAGAAGGTACATCTGTACCCCAGGGCTGTGTGTGTTTCTCTGTGTGGAGCTGTATGTAGGCCTGTAGCACAGCATGACACAGGGGTATGGCACCACCATCATGTGTGTACGCTCATAGCATGCCATGGCCCAAATGTCCACACTGTACCTGCACAGTCCCGTTACAGTGGTAGAGACCTTGGACTGCAACACCAGTGGCAGTGACCCCACCCCTGCTGTACACATATGTGCATACACAGACACTGGTTGTCTGCTGGTCTTGTTCTGCTGCCATGGTGTAGTGCTGCAGGCCAGGGCATATGTGCAGCCATCCCTGCAGGACTAACTGATATAATGGTGTTTAGGAACATGTCCTGGCCACAGCCAGGCCTATGTATGTCAGTAAACTGCATGTCATGAATGTGAGACAAGGGACTGGAGGGTAGTCCTTGCAAACAGAGAGAATGACACAGCAGGTCTTCAACTCAGATCAGCAAGGTACATTTAAATGTCTGTACAGTGCAGGACCAAACTGATTGGGGCCACTTTGATGGAGTTGTGTGGCTTGTTCACATCCTGGCTAAACCGTGATAACTAAGTTTCCCCATTTAAAGTGTGAGAAGTGGTTTATTCCTGCATTACAGGTCTGTTCAGGCAATTTGGGGGGGACTTGGACTGTTTTATTCATTGCCATGTGTGCCTCAAACTCCACACATCTGAGGATGAATGTGGCCTGGCAATGGGATCCATCCGCATGTGACAGACATTGTGAACAAGGCCTATATATAGCATGGTCAAAGTACAACACACATGGACACAGCAGCATACTTGGAGATATCCACCCAGATAGCTGGTAGGATATGTAGCCTAGTGCACAACACATGTCATTGTGTATAGTGGAGTGTGGTTCAGAGTGGTCCATCCATTCCAGAATGCTGGTTTACCACAGTGCAAAGGTAATGGACTGTGATTGTACCCTACTGTGTTAGAACAGCATCCTAGAACCTCTAGTGACTGAATGAGTCATTTCCATTTTGGCAGCATGTCAACTCACTTACACATATCACACACAGTACTATACGCTAGGACCAATACAGGTTGTGCAACTCTATGCACAAGCAGTGTGCTTTGCCACCTCGGGGTTCTGATTCCCATGAACCTGTCGAGCTTTGCCCTCGGGATCACAGGAGATTAGAACCCCTCTGTGGCAGAACACACTGGTTGTGCATAGTGTCCCATACAGTTTTCTCTTTAGATCGATTATAGGCCTGTAACTTGGATTTCTGATATTATCCAGTGCTTACCAGCCACACAAAATTGACCTACGGATACACAGATTTTAGTACTGAGGATACTACATAGTACTTGTGTGTCATCCCTGGAAATAAGATACATTCAAGCTGTATGAGCCTGACCCTTTTGTAATACATACCTGCCTGCCCCTGTTATGTCTCCTGAGACATCCTGTGCTGCTGCAGTAATTCCTGACAAACATGTATTACCTATCAGCAACACAGGTGGAGCACTGTTTGCCCTTAAATAGCACAGCCAAGCAATAATGCCTGTTTGGCATGCAAATGAGCCAGTAATGATATATTAATCATCAGGTTAGTACTATGCAAACACAATGAACCTCATTTACATAGGCCATTTGAATATTGCCTGTGTTAGGGCCGGGCAAAGCATTAGCGCTGGGCTATCTCACCTGTTCATTGCGCAGTGCTGCTGCAATAGTGCAGCACTAGGATGCATTGCGCAGCCCCTACGCATACACGGTTGGTCCTATGTCTGCACAATCATGCCTGCCTTGTGTGACATGGCGCCGCACTATGGGCATTTGCGTGATAGTGCTGCGCATAACTTCAATGCAGGGGTCATATTGGGGTCACATGCTCAATGGTAACTTCTGGCATCGCAGCACTAGTTCACACGGCTGCAGCCTGTGCTGACACTTGTGGAGGTGCAGGGTGCGGCCCAGTATTTGCCATTTGCACCTTGACACCTTTACTGTGTGTATAGCCATGTCTGTGAGACACAGGCAGAGGGCAGTGGTACACCTTGACAGGCACTGGGGTCTAGTTGAGATTGCCAGCCTTGAGCAACTGGTCCAACCATGGCACAGGTGCCTGTTTGAGGAGGTCTGGGAGGGTGACCGGCCCCATCACCAAGTGTGGTCATCAATTGCCCATTGCCTGACAACACTGACTGGCATACCACACGATGGTGAGAAGTGCCACCACCATTATGCAGACCTCAGGCTTAGGCAGTACTAGCTTCTAGAGAGATGCAGGACAATGGTTAGGGAGGGGACTGTGCCCGTGCCAAGTAGGTGATGGCTAACACCACAGAGTTGTGTCGGGGTGGCTGCAGTCACTCTGGTGTGTCTCTTTGTTGTTAGGTGTGCCTGTGCATATGCAACATGCCCCATTCACATGCCTCCCTAGGGGGCTCTTGCACTATGAAGGTGTCATTGGGTACATCTGTTGGACATGTGCCATTTGGGCATGTGTCCATAGGTATGTGGATGGAGAGGGTGAATACCAGGCAACAATGGGTTTGGGAGTGTTGGATGCTATGTTTTGCACTGTGGTGGGTATGTACACCATACCACCAACAGTGGCTGCATAAACCCACAACACCTGCCCCCTGCCTCATCTGCTGTGCTCTGCCATGCTGGCAGGCGGCTGTGTGCAGCTGTGCCTGCTGTACACAGCAACAGCATGTGGTAGGGTTGTTGTCTTGGCATGGGCCGCACCTCCACCGCTGTGTGTGTGCCATGCCACTGTCCACCTGCATTTGCCCACAGTCCATGGTATCGCTGACATGCTGAGCCGCAGACTGTGGCTATGCAATGGGCCATTGTGTCATCACCTGTGTGGTGCTGGACATGGCTTGGGTGCTACAGTGTGCCTGGGGGCCACATATGTGTGTACTGTGCCATGCCACCAGGGACAGGGGGGTGCGGTGGGATAACTTGTGTACCATGGACAGTGCTGTGGCACACCATGGGGGCTAACATTATAGTAATGGTGCTGTACCCTATTCACTCTGCAGAGTGCAGCAACCAGACCAGTGCAGGAAGCGCAGACCAGTAGGCCGACCAGGGACCCATCAGAGACAGGCAGAGGGTGTCATCAATGCCTCAGCAGACAGAGGAGAGCAGCAACAGTGAGAGGAGCATATTGCATGAGTACTATTTGACAGTGCTCATATATATATATATATATATATATATGTGTGTGTGTGTATATATATATATATATAGATAGATAGATAGATAGATATAGATATATATAGCCACTGCAGGCATTGCAGAGCTGAGAAGCTGGTGTAATGACAAAAGTCGAATGGGTCCTACCGTGCTGTGGTGGTCTGGCTTGGTCACGTTGGAATTCCAATATGAACACTGAGAGGGAACCCTTTGTCATGGTGTCTACAGTAAGAACAGCACACAAGTAGTTACATTGTTTACTTATGACTATGTGCCATGTTTTGGGAGGGGGGTTGTGCACTGGGTGCTACACACCAGTAGCACCATTCAGCAGACATATGAATTACTTTTTGTGAGCAATGCAAAGGTTAGGGCATGCTTTTCGGTTCTCTTGCGTGAGTATACTGTTTTGCCATAAGCTGCACAGCTTGTGACATGGGTGGGTCTATCCATGGGCAGACAGTGCTGTTCCCACCATGTACACTGCTGTCTGCCAGGTACCATGGCATGTGCAACATGGTCCTGTGTTTTGCACTATTGTGGCAGGGTGCAGCATGTACGTGCATGGGCAGTGGCCATACACTGTGCCTGCTGAGGAGGGATGTCTGGGGTCAGCATGCTGTACTGGCTGTTGCTACTGTTGCCATGTATGCCACAGCTTGACTGTTCTGCTGTTCACATTGTATGCATCATTCACACTACCTTGTCTAGTGTTTCAGCGTTACTGCACGACATGTTGTAGGTGCATGTCAGTGATGTTCAAACTGTGATGTACAGGGGGCCACAGGGTGGCTTGTGGACTGCATCACCCTGCTGATGTGTTGCCATTGCATTATGGTCACTGGTATGGAATAGTTTGCCCTGGCATGGGATGGGCAGTGCACATACACTGTGCCTGCTGGGGGGGGGCATGTCTAGGGCCATAGTACCATACAGGCCTGTGTGTCTTTGCATGTCATGTGTGCCTGTCTCAGTCAGCTGTGTTGGGGGAGCCATGTTCCTCTACTGGGTGGTGCTCCCCTATCCCTGCAGTACCTGGTGTTTGTACACAGGGCATGCATGGGGGGCACAGGGAATGGTTGACTGTGGTGGCATGGTGTGCTGTGTTTCAGACCCTGTGGCAGGTGATGTTCCCATCGGTGGGTGTGGGGGATCAGCCGTACCATGGCTGCCAGGGTGGCACTGTCCTGTGCTTATCTTTGGCCTACCACTGTCCTTCCACTGGTGGCCCATGGCATGTATCCCTGGGTCACATGGGTGTGTCCTTGCATATCTGCCTTGTGTGTGCTGCTGCTGTGGGTGGAGGCACCACCACATGACATGCTCTGCTACAGTATAGGCTGCATACCATCATAATGTGTTGTGGCTGTGATCTTTCTCCAGTGGGTGTCATCTGTGTTGTGTATCATAGTTCTGTTCCTCTGGGCAGCATCTCCCGACATGTGTCATCCCATGTGTGTGTCATGCATTGGCCCATTGTCATTTGCATCTCAGGGACTGGCTCTCTGTTTGCACTGTTACACTGTGCATGCCACTGTGCTGTGTGGATTACATTGTTGTTGTGTTTTTGGCATACATCCATGCATGTCCATGTATATTGGGGTGGTGCATGCTGCCTGTATCATTCTGCTTTATCCTGCAGGTGCATGTCAGGTGTGCATTGTGTTTTGTTCTGTACTGACACATGGGCACGGTTGCTGGGACATGCTGTCCACCCATGTGGTAGCACATGTTCTTACACAATGCCTTTGTGTCGCTTTCCCATCCTGACATGGTCCCCTTTTCTCCTGTAGGTCCACACCAGTCATCACTGTGGGCCACCTGTCCAGAGGAGTCTGATGGGAGGGATGTGCTCCTGCGCCGAGTGGTGTGGCAGCAGTGGACACTAATGGAACAGCAGGATGTCCTCATTGCCGAGACCTGGACGGTAGAGTCCATCCTAGAAGAACGGCTGCTAGCACCCTCCAGCACACAGTCATAACTGTCTCCCTTTGTCTTGTGTTGCTTCCTGAACCCTGACCCCTTTGCCTGCCCTCTGTTTGTTCCATTCTGTGGTCCTCCTTTACTTCCTGTGTCCACTTCCTTGTCACCTTCCCATTCATTTCCACTGCCCCTGTACATATCCAAATATTGTATATAGTTTCCCTTTTTACTTGCATCTCCTATGTTTGCCATTGTTTTATGGCCCTTTCAGTTTCCTGCCTGTTATACTGTTTCTTTGCTTGCTCTGTTGTCCTCCTTTCCTTATTTCCCTATTGTTTGTTGTTGATTTTTGGTCAGCTTTTCCTTTGTATTACTGTTCCTGTTGTTATCCTGCCATTGTTGTTGACATTTTGAATTATACATACTTTTTGTTGACGTACCTGTGTCCTGTGTCTTTTTTGGGGATTGGGTGTATTTGGCATTTTGTATTGTTCTGTGGTTGTCAATTGTGGGTCCTGGTTGTTTCTTGCCATTCACTGGTACTGCTGTGCTGTCTGCTTCTGTGTTCACATTCAGGGCTGATTTACTTTGCATGTGTTCCTGGGCCACCACTTGCACCTCTGCACTGAGTTTCTGTGGGTGTTTGCACTGCTTGTCTGGGTGCTATATTCAGTGCTGTCTTATTTGCTATATTCAGTGCTATCTTATTCCTGGGCTATTTTTACCCTGCACTCCTGGCCCTGTTTGTCCGGCTTCCTTTGCATGCTATATTCAGTTGGTTTTGCACTGGGCTATTCCTTTTGAATATAGCTTGCTTTTTGCTCCAGGCTAAGTTTGCCAGCTGGGCAGTGCTAATTTAGCCCCAGGGCAGTTTTGAATATCTGACCTTCTGAGTGTAAGGTTTGGGCGAAAGGACTATGACACAAAGCTGAGTGGCTCTGGCTGCCCAGACCTAATAAAAGGAGACTCTTATTCCATAAGCAACATCCTAACGATTCTTTTTCGGATTCAGATTCTTTATTATGACAAAAAAACATGTATAAAACACACAGTTTATCACACATTAAACATTAAAATCAACTTTACAAGATACAGTCATCACCTATTACAGATCCAGCATAGAGAACATTTTATCTGCAAATTTCACCACCACATAGTAATTAGCTTGTTTCTCTGAGAACAGCAAAGTCCCTAATTTCTTCTCTACTGTATCATAATTTTTGATACAGGGTAAAATACATTTCTTTCTTTCATCTAACAGCAATGGACAATACAGGAATAGATGGGTCGCTTTTTTTTTTCATTTATATCACATTTACATGATTCATCACCACTGGTTCCAGTCCAATAACTGTTCCACCACATTTGTTTCTTAATTACCCCAAGTCTTAGTAAACAAATCACATTCCTATCTCTATTATTTTCTACCAACTTCAGATAGTTTTCTTGTTTCTTATATGTTTTCCAACTCTTATATAACTTCATACTAGGTAAAAACTCTATTTTTCCATATAATTTTGATAATACACATTTACCATCCTTTGTCTTGCATCTTTCACATACATGTTCACATGTTCCTGATATTCCTGTGACCATATTGGCTCCAAGCCAAAGTATCTCAATTTATTATTAAGTATGTTAAACCATGAATTTATGTGTCCTACCCTTTTTGTTTCTTCCCAACATTGTTTGGGCAGCTTCGCATTTTCCATTTAAATTTTTTCCCAATAACTCAATGCTCCATTGTATATCAATTGCCCCATTCTTTCCATCCCTGATTCTAATCTAAGGATCGCAGTTGGAGTGTCCCTTGGAAGACCTAATATTAGCCTAATAAAAAAATGTTCCACTGTCTCTATGTTTTTTTATATTAGCTTGGAATCCCCATACGTCGCTATAATAAAGGAGCTATTTACTTTAGCTTCAAAGGCTGACCTCATTGCAGTAAATGAGTTGCCTCCAAACTGTTTCACAAATCTTTTTATAACTTTCACCAAGACTATTCCAGTTCCTTTTATTCTAACCACACGATCTTTCCAAGTTCTATTTTTGTTAAATGTTACCCCATAATTTGTAAACTCTGTAACTTCTTGTAAATCTAAATCTTTAATTATCCATTTTCCGTCTGCTTTGCCCTTTTTTCCACAATACCATTGTTTTATTTTTGGCTGCATTTACTTTAAAATGTATGGTTTCCAAGTGTTCAACGGTACTAATCAGTCCTTTTTTTAAACCAGTTGGTGTACTTGATAATAGAACAATATCATCTGCATACGATAACATTAATATATTTTGATTATCAATCTGTGGACTATTTGTATCTATCTTCCCTAATTCTTTTACCAGTGTTTCAATAAAAATTGCAAACAGCAATGGTGCTAATAGACAGCCTTGTTTGACTCCCTTATCTATACGGATGTCATCGGTTTGTACCCCTTGTCTTGTTACCCTTATCCTGGCTGAGGTATTTAAATGCAGCATTTTCAGTATTAACAATAGTCTTGAGTTAATGTTCAAATCTTCTAAAATCTGCCAAAAGATTTCTCTGCTAATATTGTCAAAAGCAGAGTTAATGTCCAGGAAAGCCATGTATAGCTTTCCTTTTTTTTGCTCCACATATTTCTGACCCAGATAATTCAAAACAAATATATGGTCCACTGTACTATAGGATTTCTTAAATCCTGCCTGGTACTGTATACTGATAATAATTTCTGTTCTATAGTACAGGCTTCTAAAATTTGTAGTATAATCCTAGTGTAAATCTTAATTGAAGTACATAATAATGTGATTGGTCTATAACAGGCTGGATTTAGCCTGTCCCCTTTCTTTAAAAGGGGTGCAATTAGGCCTTTATTACAACTATTTGGCATTTTTAGATTATTATTTTTATATGAGTAAATGGGAGCTAATAATTTGGCCCACCATTCAGGATTTGCCTTGAAAACCTCTGCCGATATGCCATCCATCCCTGATGCTTTATTATTTTTTTGTTCATTTATTGCCCATACCATTTCTTCTTCTGTAACCATGGGCCAAAATTCCACCTTACTTTCCACATTCTCTATTATGACATCTTTACTTGGTATACCCCTGTACATTTTATCATAGTACTCAAACCACACCTGTGGCATGATTATTCCTTCCTTGTTTAATTCTCTATTATTTGTCCCAAGTGCCACCAGATTCCAAAACAACTTCCAGTCCCTATTCACAGTAGCATCTTGTAGACAAGTTCATAATTTATTCTTATGTTGCCCCTTTTTTCTTTTAAAAGTCTCTTATATTCTTTCCTAAGTTTAAGGTAGGATTCTCTCACTCCCATGTTATTAGGTCCCTTGCTACATCTCCCAGTTCTTATTACAAGCCTTCTAAATCTCTCACATTCTTTATCACACCATCCCTTGTTTGTCACATTTCTTTGTATTTAACTTGGTCCTCTTTACCTAATGATTCTACTATAATACTAAAAATATCCTCTAAGGTTTGTATCCATATATCGCTACCATTGTAACTATTCAAATTAACTATACATATAACCTTCTCTTTGATAGTGTTGTTTTTACTTAACAGCTCATTAATTTTATTTGAGCTATATGGATCCCACATTGTCTTTTTTTAGTTTAAGATTACCATATGCTCATTAGCATCATTAGTTTTTTCCCCTTGATAATGCATCTCGTACTCTAAGTCCATAGTCACAACTGTAGGAAAGTGGTCACTCTCCCATCTTCAGTAACCACAAATTCTGTAACCTGATTGAATGACCACACATCTATAAGGACGACATCAATGACTGAACCATTTTTCAGTGGAAATGAATAATTACCAGCAAAATCCCCTTTGTTCTCCCATTCAAAACCTTCAGTCCATTTTCTGCTGTGATGTTAAGCAATTTCTTACCACTTGAATTTAATATTTTATCCTTCGAAGCTCTAATTGGTATAGATAGCAAGTCATCTATCCCCCATTTATTTTAATAATTTTCTATCTTATCTGCAATTCTTGCATTGATGTCACCCATTATGCATATAGGACAGGAACCAACATTTTCCATCGCCTTTTCTATCATTTGTGTCAATTCTAAAAATATCTGGTTTTCCATATCTCTGTTTAGGTTTGGTGCAATGTACACATTTATACAGATCAGGGAAGGTTTATCCATGAAGCCTGAGATACTTCCTAAGATGTGCAGACTGCCCCATTCCACCCTGACCACATTTCTTAGTACCTCTGTTGAAAGCAATGCTACTAGACTTTCTCTTGCATGCCCATATTTTGTAATTCTTTTTGCAGATATATAGTGCATATGATGAGCTTCCACCACATTTGTCTCTACTCTTTTTAGTCATGTTTCCTGTACCATTACAACCTGATTCCTTTTTATACCCTATATCCACTGTTCATTCTCCCGCTTTCCATCTAAGCCAGCTGTATTCCATCTCAGTAGTTTGATCCCCCTTCTTCCTTGGGCCTTCTGAGCTAAACTCTTTCCCATTCATGCTGTTGTTTCCATATCACTAAGGGGTATACTGCTACCCTGACTTCTTTCTGCCTCTATACTTTCAGTCATGTCCACCTCCTATTTTTCTGTACATACAGCATGAATTGGGGAGGATGTAGCTAGGGCTGACATAGAACTCATTTCCAGCACCACACTGGTGTTAATTTTAACACCTCTACGTTTACGCCCTCTTATATAGGTCTCTACCTCCTCCTCAGAATCACTGCCAAAGGAATATTTCATAACCCTTGGTAGTAGGTATTCAGTTATTTTTTGTTGTTTCTGCTTATTAGTTTGGTCATCCAGCTCCATCCTTACTTGTTTCCCCTTAGGTTTCTGCTTTTCAGTATCTCTTATATTAAATATCTCTGGCTATGAGACTGTCACATTCATATTAATACCCATTTTCTTAAAATCATCTTTATGCCTTAGGATTTTTGCTCTCATTTCAGGGTTCTTTAGTGTGATACACACCCATCCTTTCTCCATCCCAGTTTGGTATCAACACACTGTAATCAAGTCTGACCAACCAATAGTGTTTCCTAAGACCCCGTTACATGAGTTATATGCCATCAATTTTAATGTGAAAGGTGATTCATTTTTTACCTTTGGTAACCCTTTGAGAAATACAGTGGGCAACAATTTCCCCTTTTTTACTGACATCTCCTTTTTATCAAAGTTGTTCCATTTTTCAACATCTTTAGCCCCTAATTAGAATACTTTTCTCATCTCCATTGATTCTATTTTATTTTGGACAGTCCTCTTCTCCCCCTTCCTTGTTGCTTCACCTTTTTCCTTCATTTGTATTTTTATTCATCCTACCCCCCTTCTATATTCTGTTGAGGCTTCTGGCCTACTTCCTGCATTTGATTGCATTATGGACACTTTCTAGCTACTTTACATTTATTATTTTCACTATTTTTCCCTTTCTGCATATTATTTTCTTTTCTCAGAGCCTCCACTTCTTTTAGCTTTTGCTCCCCTATCATCTCAATAATTTTACAAATCTCTTCCCTTCCTTTTTCTCAATTTTCTTCTCATGTCTCAGACCTTAAAAACTGCTGGCCCTCCCTACTTTGTATTCCTTTTATTAGGTCTTTCTTCTCCTGCCTCAATTGTTCCCCATTATTTGTTAGTTTAATCCAATCTCTTAACAGCTCATTTGTTCTTTCTCTCTTAATTTTGGCTAATCCCATGACAATTAGGTTATGATTCACAAATGGTTCCACTGCTGCAGGCAGTTGTGTCTTTTCAATATTAATCTTTGCCCTTATCCCTTACACAGATCTTCTCTCATGATTAGCCCTTTTACCATTCCCATCCTCCACAGTCTGCCACAGATGTGGTGCATCTGGAGGGGCACCAGGTGGAGGATCCATACTTAAATGCTGTATATAGGGTGAAATAAAGTTCTCAAAATCATACAGAAAAGATCTACATCCCTGTTATTTTCCCATTATCTGGTTCTGAAATGTGTGGAGTTGTTATTCCTCCACTTTGGATCTTACCATACTATGCCACATCCTCTACCAAGTTGCCTCCACTATACTGTTCAGTTATCTGTAAAGTCCCATTTTGTCTTTCTCTCTCTCCTCACTTCTATTTTCTCCATAGTCGGTTAATCCTTTTCATGGGAATTCAAACAAAAATTTTCTATTTAACTTATCCCTCTTTAAATTACTTACTTTATACACTTTTTAAATTTCTGACCCTTGTAATTTTTTTAATTTGTGCCAGCAATGGGTTTTTATCCTGTGGTCCACCTTAATTCTCTATTCCTGCTTGTACTTGCTTTGTATTACTCCCCTCTGTGCTGGTCTGTGTCTGTCCCTTAGTCATTTCCTGTCCTGATAAGATAAAATAGTTGGTAATAATTTTATTCTTTTCTGAATTTTTATTTTTACTTTTATGTGGCTTAATAACTTTTTTAATTGTTTTACCTAGTGGTCTGTTCACTATTTTCCTAGCTGCCATGTTCCAAGACTAAGAAATAGATAAATTATGTAACAAATCTTTTAGTCAGAAGCAGCTGCACAAAAGGCAGGAGGCTAAAATAAATACTTTAAATCTGTTATACGAATAGGGAGCTACCAGATATATAATGTGCTCAATATACAAAATACTTGTTCAAAATGTATATACGAAATGTTTATGCAAATTCGTAGGCCTACGCAGACCTGAAAATTGTTTAAACTTTCTAAGGCAAAGTCAACACTAAAATACAAAGAATTGTGCAATTTGTAATGAATATTACAATTAGAACACATAAAATATGTTCAGAAAGAATTTCCCAATTTCAAAGCTAGTTTTCCACCAATAACCAGAATGAATACAAGGACTTTGCCTACTTTGCACAAGTTCAGCAGAGTCCACAGTCCATAATCAGATGTCACGTTCTTTCAATGTTGTTTTTATATTTCTTCCACGTATCTGTATCTATATCATCACCACTCCCTTGTCCTTTCTTTACTTTGCTAGATGTATTAATTCTTATTTGAAGTCCCCCATTTTCTTTTCCTCTTTCTTTCAATTTCTGAGTGCTGTAACACTTGTAGCACTTAACACATATTATTCAAATCAATAATTTTTCAGGCCTTAAATGAGGAAGACAGAAAAGAAAATCAACAGTGACCCATTCAGTGTTTGGGATAAATCACAAGAATAAAAATTCCCACTTAATAAATACTTAAAAGAATGCCTGATAAAACAAAATTATAAAACAAGATATCAGCAGGGTTTCAAGAAATAAGCTGAAATCAAATATACTCAAATGTTATAAAACCTTAGTGCGGTCCTTAGTACAGTCCAAATCACTATAAATACTTCAGAAACTTGAATAAAAGTCTAAATAGAGATCTGTCACTCAAACACTTTTTGTTTTAATTTGAATATTAATGCTATCTTTTTAGTAAGGTAAAGAACTTATGTCTCGCTTGCCCATTGCTATTTTTCCCCGCACAACAGAAAACAGGTTTTGCACTACAACTTGCTTCCCTGTAGGCTTATGTATTTTTCAGCAACTGTTCCATAAGCTAAGATCCAGCTCCGCATGTAAAACAGCACAGATAAAGCAGCACACACAAGACTTGCTTTGTGCTGTATGCTGCAAAGCTATACAGGCTTTGTACAAGGCAACAATGCTCGGTTCCTTCAAGCTTGTTCAAAAACTGACACACACAGACATGCAATTTTCCACTTTGTTAGCCTTTATTAACACTGCTAGCTACAGATTTTGTGACATTGAAGGAGAACATAGACTGTTACCACAGCAGACACCAAGCTTGCTACTCAGAAGATGCAAAGCCTGCGTAGTTTCATCTTAGCTTTCTGTCGTCATGTGCTTAAATCTATTCCAATTCACTGATGTAGCAACTGCACAGAATTCAAAAGATATGCATCTCTTTTTCTTCCCTCTCCTGCAGTCCAGCACTAGTCCCACAAATTCAAAAAGATTAACAACACAGAAACACCCACAAAATACAATCAAGCACCCAACCCACGGAGACCCTGAACAGATTTACAAAAACAGAAAAGGAAAGGATGTTGAGAAAACTCCAATAAATACCAATACTCTTTACGGAATGCTTGTCACCATATAAAAACACTCTTGCCTTACTTAACTTTCCATAAAACAAAAAATCAGATACAGTAGAAAAGATGTCCAAGTGAGATCTAGAGGTCCCAGAACAATTTCAATCCCATTCAGGGTCAGTCCTCCACTGAAAAAACACCTTCAGGCACGGTGTGGTCACAGGTTAGTTTGTGTATAGTTTGCTTCCCATACTTGTGTGCCAAATGTATATCAATAAACTTGAATTTAAAAAAAAAAAGAAAAAACACCTTCAACTGTTGGCTGTCATTGACTCGGACTCTCTGACACTCCAACGCCTTTCCTGGTGTGTACCCTCCACAAGGCTTCTGCCTCTCCTCCCGCGGGATGGGCTCCTGTTGCCACTACAGGACTCCTAGTTCTTTGAGAAGAAATAAAGCAGACAGCAGGAAAGCGGGAAACAAATACTAGGCCACAAGATATTCTGGAAAAACAGCATAACCTCTGCCTCAAATTACAAAATAAAACTCAGTTGTGTGAGGCAACTGTGGAATATCTTACACAAAACAAAGAAAAGCTTTTTTTCTGCCCTGCTGCAACACACCTTCACTGTGGTTCAGCATGAACTGCCTTCTGGGACATCCTAAGGAGGCCTTTATACCTTGAAAGATAGGAAATGATACACCCGTGGTGCTGATCAATAATGAATACAAAATAGTAGCCAAAATGGTAGTAACAAAACTAGCAAAGGTGATTCCTTAAATGGCCCATGTAAGCCAGAAAGGTTTTATAAAAGTGAGGACCTGACTGCTAAATATTGTTAAACTGTTTCACAAGGCTCCAAAAGCAACTTTTAAAGTGCATTTTAGGAAAAACAGAACCACTAAGGATGTATAATGGGGTGAGAGAGGGATGCGCTCTCTCTCCTGATCTCTCATATTGTTCATCCTTGCCCTGGAACATTTTTTTTAATACAGTGGTAGTTACAGTATATAAAAGTTTCATGGCAACTAGGCATACCTTGGTTGGTGCGGTATGCCAAGTGGTACTGAGGTTTATCTAGTTAGGGGTCAATAATGTGGTATTGTGGTACTGTGGTAAGTACTTAATTAATTTAATCCTCATCATCATCTCCTTAAATGCACTAGGTGGTGCTGTTTGTGGTTAAATTGATCTAATTTGCAATGTTCCGGTAGGTGTCCCCACAGTCCACAGTCCATGTTTGCTATATGATTTCCCACTGTTGTGTGTGGAAATCAGACAGCTAAAAATCCTTTGACATGGCCTGGTAAATAGCAATGGGTTACTTGTTGATTTAATGTGAAAAAATTCACTATTTGTTTACTTCTTTTTTGATAATCAGTGATGTTTGTGGGTATTCACTGAATGCTAAAACTCTGATGAAATGACCTGTCAGACTAAGATGATATACATTCTTTTTCAGCGTCAATATCACAATGACTACTGTATTAATATATTTCAGGCTTTTTTTTACTGTTTGCGGGTGTTGATAAAAAAAACCAAAACTGCTATGAATTCACTTATAGATGTAATTTTCAGTGAAGTGACACTTCCCATTCCCCAGGTTTATGTAGATGGTGATAGCATGGGGGGGGGGGGTTGAGTGAAGAAAGATGGACAAAAAAGTTTATTTACAATAAATCAATGGGTTTTGATCTTTTATGCTTTATTGTTTAATTATATCATAGCTCAACACACTGAACACAGTCTTCGTGAGTGTCAGAAAAGGCTTGTCAAGATCTGTGCCTTAGTAGTTTCGGGGGTGGAGGTGAGGAGTTGGCTTATGAATTTTTCCCAGGGGAACACATTAGTAACTATATAGTTAATGGCTGTAGAAAGTGATGGAATAGATTGTTGCCACAGTTTGTATATACAGTCTTCAGAAACACCTGTGCCACAGCCACTTCATAAGCACTTGCTGTGAATCCAAACATGATTCTCCAGATACTGAACCAACACAAACATACTGGCATGAAGTTATGCATTTTTAGTTGTCAATTACTTGTGTTTTCAGCTTTTCTAATCACTCACTCCCCCTCACACACTCACAATCATTGCCAGACATAAAATACAAAGTATTCCCTGTTGTCTAGTAGTCCCTCCCTCCACCAGAACCCGTGACTTTAATTTTAATATTAATACCCCCAGTGCCTAGCGGTCCATCCCCCCTCTCAAACCCATGCCTGTTGTTGTTAACATTAAACTCTGTTGGCTAATGGACTCACCCCTTCTCGATTCCATGTCCATTTTTTTAAATTATTCACTGGTGGGTAGTGGACCCATCCCCTTCCTAACCCAGGTCAGAGATTTTAAAAATTAATTCCTGGTGACTAGTGAATCAGCATTCATTATGAAAATATACCTGTAGTTTTAAAAGTCACAATATTACCTAGTGACTAGTGTACACCACAACCCACCTGACCCTGTCAAGACACCCCAACCCCCATCACAAAATTCTGACCACATTTTGTGCAACCAGCAAACCCCACCTCTCTCCACTTCTTCTGATCACTAGGCTGTGTTGTCACTAAATGAATGAGCACATACTCATACAAGAACATGCTCATTCATTCATTTACATTCTAGTCTGGTAACTGTCCATAGTTGTGAGATGTGGAATGTGCTGGGCACACATTAGCAGTTGGGATGTGGGTGGGTTTGGGGTGCATGTATGAGGTGATACAGCGGATGAAGTACCATATGGTGTCTGGTTGGGTGGGGGGCACTAGCCACCAGGTAATAATGCTCATTTTGCAGGGAAAGTGTCCACCAGTCACCAGGGATTATTTACAGAAAATACTTGCATGGACTCAAGAGAGGGTAGGGCCCACTATCAACCAGGGAATACTTTTCTAAACCATGTGGATGAGCAAGAAAAGCAATGGATCCACTTGCCCCATAGGCTGATTTGTAAAATACTGGCATAGGTTTTGGATGGGTAGTGTCCCCTAGCCACTAGGGAATAAAGGTGAGAACTTGATGTATATGTTTGGGTGAGTAGTGGGGCTGCTAACTACAAGAGAATACATTTTAAATTCAGGAGCATGGTTTCCTTATAGAAGAAGGGCTGCTAGATGAAAGTTTACTAATTCTCCTCTTTATATACACACAGTACAAACAACAGCAATCGCCGCTCCATTGCGATACTGTGCTAGGATGAAAACAGTTCAGATACAATAAAACAATATCGGCACTAGTTCACCAAGTGCAAATAAAAGGCTTTTATTTAATGAAGCATATAGTCTGAGCACCATTCAGCTCAGTGTTTTTTGCATAGACACACAGTACCTGAACCAGAAATTACTGAATATGCATCCTTATTTTTTTATTCTAAGGAATAAAAGTGTTTGCTGACCTGTCCATATTGAACAAGGATATTGAGACTGCAATGCTTATAGTGAATTGATCCCTGATCCTCTATGTGTAGAATGAATGTAAATTCAGTGGCATATAGTTATTCATTTTGACTTTTTTTATTTTGTTTCTGCCAGTGTCTTGTCTATTCATCATTACTAACCCTGCCCCACCAACAAACACATATGATTGTGCCAGATATAAAATAAAAACTATTCCCTCATTGCTAGTGGTCCCTCCCACTGCCAGAACCCATGCCCTTAATTTTAATATTTATTCACCTACTGCATGACTAATGGTCCACCCACTCTCCCAAACCCAGGTTTATTGTTGTAAAAATTTAACCATGTTGGGTAGTGGACCCACCTATTCTCTAATCAATGCCCACCCATGAAGCTCATAAAGGGGTTGTTAGGGTCTGTCCATATAAGGACCCCTCCCTTCCTATGATCCACAGCTGCAGCATCAATCAAAATGGATGCTTGGGACTCCCAGACCACCAATCTGTTTGGCAAAATACAGTAGACGTCAACTAGTGACTAACAAAATATGGTTAATCAAGAGGGTCTTTTGACAAACATAAGAGATGCTGTCTGACAAATCTTTGTATCTGAATATTGGAAAGTACCAAGGGTGATGCTATATGAGTACTGAATATATCTCTTTAAAAAGTTTGCTTTGTGTTTGGAAAATGGAGTAAGTTTTGTTCAAAAAAAGAGATCTCTCTGGTCAGCTAGCAGTTTCTCTGATCAGCTAGCAGTCTCCTTTATGAAATAGATTTTATATTTCCTTTTTTTATTTGTATGACTTTTTTGTATGTTATTTTCTTCTTTCTTTGAGTCTTTTAGAATACAAATTAGAGCACTGTGTTAGTTTGCTGTAATAATTGTATCTACAGTGGTAGCCAAAGCCATCAGTAGCAATTTTGGGTCACGTTGTGCCATGTCACGTACTGCCATTTTAATGATATTGCTTTTTATTTATTGGGTAACAGAGCTAATAAGGGCCCCCTGACAAAGACTCAGAGCAACTGAAACACTGGGGCAGATCTGCAGAGCTCTCACTGTACAGTACCTATTCAGTAGTTTAGCATAGTCATGCTATTAAGCCTCTAAATGCTGGATAACTTGCTGCTGTTTCTGCTGTGATGATTATTCTGCTGTTCCACTGCTGCTATTGTTGCTAGAGAGAACATGCATCAGCTTAAGAAGTTTTCGCACATTTAATATTGACTGTTGTATTCTTACTGTGTGTCTCTCATGAATGCTCTAACTTTGTGAATCGTCATGGGTACAGTGGAAGGCAAAAAGTGTGAGTTGGACTGAATCAACAATTTTCTCAGAACTTGTGTCATTTTTGGGACAGTTCACAAAGCGAGTAAAACAGATAGTCTGAAACACAAACACATAGAAACATAGAATTTTTCAGCAGGAAAGGACTGCCTGACCCACCCCATCTGCCCAAATTGTCCCTGCCTAGTCTGTCTCCACAGACCTTAACTGGCCTCTGGTGGCACTCCCAGAAATAAGTGAAGCCATCAATTGAGAAAATCTTCTAGGGTGTGGGGAAAAACCCACAGTTCAGAAATCCTGTTACTCATTCAGTTGAGTACAACACAACTGTCAGTAAAACAGGGGCCATTATTTACAAGTGGTGATCCAAAAGTGGGCACTTGTGTTGTCTGGAAAGTAAACCACACATTTGCTTCAGGTGCCCCCGAATTTATGGGAAAAACTAGCCCATAGTAGTTTGCATAATGATCCTAGTGTTGGACATAACACTTGCTTGCCAGTCAGATCTAATGGATTCCACATTTGTTAGAATTGCAATGTCTGCCATTAACTACCCAACTCTGGATGTGAACTGTGTAATAAGGGAATTCATTAACTGTGTCATCCCTTTCGTGGTTTGCTGTGTTATATGGTCCTGCAATCTATTGCATATCAGATGGGTGGTCTGGCCCTTCAAAAAACAGATACAGGAGCATAAATTCAGCATAGTGAAAACAAGGGAAGATGCATCAGTTTAAACAGCCACACAGTTGTAACCCCAGTAACTTCAGCTTTGTTGCATTAGACCATGTTAGCTAACCTTGTAGGGGTGATGGTATTTTATGTATTTTGCAACCAAGAGGGTCTTACAGAATGTTCCAGTTTCAAAGAGTTAACTATTGGGACTCAATAATGAGTTTGATTTTAAGCAATTCCTGTAAGTTGTGTTTGGCAAGCAGTATAGGACATTACAGCTGTCTGTAGAATATTATCATTGACATGACACTGCAATTGGTTAGGTTATCCTAACCTAATACATTTCTGACAGCATTAACATTGGTGTGTGTGTTTTATTTTTTACTGATACTTTCTCATTCTGTTTTCCTCTCTGTCCCTTGGTATTTTGTATGTATTAAAGGAACTCAGCGTCTTCAATATAGATGTATATGAGCAGCTAATTTGAATGCCAATTAATACAAACATTTCCTAGGTTATATGATGACTGTTTACCAAGGACCTGAGATATGATACACTACAAGATTGGTGTTTGGATTTTTGGAAATATGATTATTTAAGACAGAATTCCTTTTTGGGACTTTTAACTATAATCATTTCATTAGACTGATATGTAATATACAGTAGCTAATGATCACTGATGTGGAGAAAGTCAGTTTCTTTGGTACTATGTACCATGTAATTTACTTTAGGATGTGACTTTTTCATAGCTGTAGCACTTTTCCTATCTGATTACTATATCTATGTATTCAGATATCTATTTAAGTAGTTATGTGAGCACGATATTCTCTTCTCTACAATCTGCTAAAACTGTAGCTCATTGCCAATATTTAAATCTTTGGTATACCACAGTTTGTGATTACTCTTACTGTACAGTATATGCTGAATATTCAGCTTGGACTAACAGAGCTTTTCCAGCATATGCACTGTTTTAGTACATATGAATTTATTTTATGTTTTACCTAAATTTAGTGCATTTTTGTATTTAGTGCTTGTTTTCTTACCCACATTATTGTATTTAGCTTACTCTGTTTCTCCTCATTTGGGGCTGCATATAACAACCAGATGAGGTTAAAAGAAATAGGGAAGTGCACATATCACACTGCTCCCTAGCACTAATCTTTGGCATTTTGCCAGTAATCAGTTGTGACACTACACCTAGTCAAGTGCGTAGCAGTACCTATTAAAGGGACAAGGTTACTGACTCACCCAAGCCCCCTGAAAAGCACAGGGCAAGGTGTTCTGGCAGCTAAGTAGGAGGTTTGTGATTTTGGGTAAATCTCATGTTTACATTGAACTGCTTTGTACATTGTTCACCCATCTGTGTATCATCCCTGTAGCCTTGAGTCTCTTGATATCTAATGCTTGCCTTTATTACTTAAATTTAAATTCTAGCTTCAATAAAATTATTACAGATAACAAATGTTGGAGTTTACCTGTGATGTGTACCTCTGCTGCTAATAATCACTAGCTTTTTATAGTGCCTTTTTCTCAAAGCTCTGCATGCACACTCATTCCTTTGAACTGGTCTATTAAAAGGAGATTATCGAACCCTTGAGAGTGCAACAAGCACAGCACTGTCTCCACCAACTCATCTCTTCATTTCTAACAGGTTCTCCTTCTCCAGACAGTCTGGTCATAGTGAACACAGGATATTGCTGCCAACCAGTACATAACACTCTCTAGAAACCTCTCATTAGGTACAGTGTAAATCCAAGCAAAGTGTAGCCATGACTTAGGAGCTCCTGGGCTGGTGCTCATAACAGGGGCAGGCTGCAAACCACTCACAACTGTTCCACAAAGTTACAGCACTCATAAAAGTCACACAGAAAGAATACAACTGTCAATATTAAATGTGCAAAAACAGAGCTCACTTAAGCTGATACACATTCTCTCCAGCAGCAACTGTAGCAGCAAAAACAGCAGTATAATCACCATAACAGAAATGGCAGCAAGTAATCAAGCATTTAGAGGTGTAACAGCATGGCTCTGCTGATCTACTGAATGGCTACTGTACAGTGAGAGCTACCACCAGTCTGCTCCAGCACTTCGATTGCTCAAACTCTTTGTCATGGGCATGGTATAGGGAAAGGTGTAGTATTTTAAGTACATCAAAGCTAATGTTGTCAGCCCTCAAATGACCAAAGTGTGAAAATGCTATTTAAAAAGCAATACATTTAAACCACACTGCAAAAATTCCACAGTCATGTAGTTCATCAGAAAAATAGTTTTATTGAAAAAAATGCTATTTACAGAAATACTTTGTATCAAAATAGTATAGGATCCCACAGTTCATATAAACAATATTTACAAAAGGCAAGACAGTCCAGAGAAGGTACATTAAAAGGAATGGCTTCAGGTCTCACTGGTCATTTAATCCTTGAGGTCTCACACTGTGTAGTTTAAAAATCAGGTTGTTGTCTTTTCTGAGGAGCAGATTTGTTTAGTCACTTCCCCTTTTGGGTGGGCAAACTCACTTCAAGACCATACATTTTAAATCTTCAGAATTGGACCCATGCACCTGAAAAAAAGAGGGAAACCGCATGAGTATCCTGATTCCTATTTATTATGTCATTTCACTGAAAGGAATCTACAGTGCATGCATATTATGGACACAAGAAATCTCCCCTTCCACTGACTTGATGGTTTCTTAAAACAGTGAATTTGAAAGGATTACTGTGTTGTATACTAGAAGGAAACCCCTCCCCCAACTAACTTCACTCTCACATACTAGACATTCCTCTAAGGAGAAACATTAGTAGGACTATATGTTATCATGGTGACTGATCACTCTTTTTGACACACACTGAATTAAAGTCAAGTGAATTGAGTGGTTAGAGGTGATGGGGAAGGGTGGATTTCTAGAGTCTGACTGTTACTGTTTTTAAGCTAACTGTTATGAGGTGTGCACTCATTTTCTCAAAGTACAAGTTTAATTTTAAACTTCTGCTTTGATCGAATTAGTGCACAACTAATAGAAAATAATTGGCATTGGTATGCGCTCTTAATTCAGAGTTTTGCTGGTTCTCACAGTGAAACAAGTTCTTATAAAAGCTTTTCATGCTGCTTTTTTGCTTACATCATTTTGGAGCTTAAAAGGAATCATATACTAGGAACGGCATTGTCAGCATTAAATACAATACCTACAGGTACATCCCTGTCTAGTTGTGAAGTATGTTACATTTAGTTATGGCTTTGTGATTGACATTATTTTACATAGAAACATAGACATTGACAGCAAATAAGAACTGCAAGGCCTATCCAGTCTGCTCATTTTTTCTACCTTATGGATGTGCCATAGGCCTTTACTCTGTCAATGGCCTATCTAGTCATACTTATCTGTATAGCTCCCTTATGCCTATCCCATGCCTGATTGAAGCCCTGCACTGTATTCAAATCCACCACTTCCTGAGGTAGGCTGTTCCATGCGTCCACCACCCTTTCTGTGAAAAAGAATGTCATCACATTACCACTTAATCGGCCTCCCTCTAATCTCATGCTGTGTCCTCTTGTACTGCTATTTTTATTATATTGAAACATGTTATACTCTTTCACCTTGTTAATACCCTTAAGATGTTTGAATGTTTTGATCATTTCACCTCTCTCCCTCTTTTACTCTAGGGTATACATATTGAGCTCTATTAATCTGTCCTCATATGTTTTCTGATGCAGTCCCTGCATCATTTTGGTTGCCCTTCCCTGGACTGCCTCCATTTTGTTAATGTCCTTGTGCAGGTGCAGCCTCCAGTACTGCATGCAGTACTCCAGATGGGGCCTAACCAGTGTTTTGTAAGGAGGGATTATTACCTCCCTCTTATGACTTGTGATACCCCTACTAATACATCCCAACATCCACCTAGCCTTACCTACTGCTTTAGTACTCTGCTTAGGTGATTTCAGGTCATCTGTGATGGCGATGACCAAGTCTCTTTCTTCCCTTGTGATTGCCAGCAACTCTCCTCCCAATAGATGGCTTCAGGGTTTCTCTTTCCTATGTGCATAATCTTGCACTTCTTTGTGTTAAACATCAGTTGCCAATCTTCTGACCATTTTGCCAATTTATCCAGATCTCTTCTTATTCTGCCCACCCCATCTGGATCATCTACTCGGTTGCAGATCTTGATGTCATTTGTTAATAGACAAACCTTACCCTCCAGTCCATCTACAATGTCACTGATGAAGATATTGAAGAGGACTGGCCCCAGGACTGATCCCTGAGGTACCCTACTTGTGACTTGCATCTCTTCTGACTGTGTACCATTTACCACCACACTCTATTTTCTGCCCACCAACCAGTTTGCCACCCAGTTTACCATCTTCTGGTCCACCATGAGCCTACCCAGCTTATTAATCAATCTTCTAAGTGGAACAGTATTGAAAGCTTTGCTGAAGTCAAGGTAGGTGACATCAACTGCACCACCTTGGTCCACCACTGTGGTTACCCAGTCAAAGAAATCTATGAGGTTAGTCCGACAGGACCTTCCTGTTGTAAACCCATGCTGTCTTGGATCCTGTGCTCCTTTGGATTCCAGGTGTTGCACTATCTTTACCTTAAGGAGTGCCTCCATCATCTTGCCCACTACTGAGGTAAGACTGACTGGTCTGTAGTTCCCTGCCTCCTCCCTGCTACCACTCTTATAGAGTGGGATCACATTTATTTATTTATTTATTTATTTATTGGGTTTGAGTGTAGTTATTTGGGATTATTGGTCTTCTTTGCTCTGTCTGGGGTAACCCTTTGACGGCTCTGAATGACAGTGCTTCAGTCCCAATGGCAGTGCTTAACTTCTGTGGTGTTACTTTTTTTTTACACCCTTTTCAATATTGTCTCCTATTGAAAGGTAGTCCTTAACACTATATATATATATATATATATGAATAAGACATATAGGGTGCAGTGGACAGAGAGTGGATGCTTTCTTTACAATTGTGGACAGTGGTAAAGTGGCTAGAGCACATACTTAGGAAGCAGGAGACACATGGGACTCAGTTTCAAATCCCACCAGAGACACCTGTATACTGTTTGCCCATCAGCAAGTTGTGTAACCTCTTAGTTATGTTCACATTCAGTCTGGACAATCTTTCATTGGTGCAAGGGTCTCTTTCCATCATTTTGTGACTTAGAAAATCGTGACCTAATGGTGAGTGCTTCTGGCACACTGTGGATGCAAGACAATCTTACAGATGTATGAGACTGGTCTGTCACAGTGTAAAAATTCTATAAGTATTCAAACACTGGAAAAAACTTTTAAAAAATATTAAAGACATGGGCATCCTCGTTTCAAAAGTGGTACATTGCCATTTGTCAGTCACTGCACAGATGTTCTCTTATTTAGTCCTCACTTGCCAGTAGATCTTTAGCATTGCTTGATGGAAATAGCACAGATTAGGGATACTATTAATATTTTATATTTATATTTATGTATCAGAAGCACTCACCATTAGGTCATGGTTTTGTCTGTCCCTGTAAAAAAAAAGACTGGGGAAGACTGCAGATTACAAAACCTTCAGTGGAATGAAGAACCATTTGCCACTGATTTTTAATAGAGAGGAATACACATAATGTGTGTCCATAATGAGCTGCAAACTATTACTATGATGCTGCTTAAATGTTAGAAACATTTTAATGGAGATGCATTTGGTACCAGGTCAAAAGAGTGCACCAAGAAGAGCACAGCAAGAAACATGCTGTGTAAAGCATAAAGGGATTTAGAGCAACAAGGCTATAATAGTGGTAAGGTATTACTGCTCCCCCTGTTGCTCTGTGTGTTTCCTGATGAGGGCTGAAGTTGCCATGTGCTGGGGTGGATTGTTGAGCTGCTTCCATGGTGGAGGGGCTAGGGCACCAGCACATGGCATGGTAGGAGACCTGGGACCATGGTTTGGCTCCCAGCAGATCTCCTTCCTGCTGCAAAATGTTTTTTTCATGGGAACAAGTGGTTCCCCCTGACATTCTTCCCATCCCCAATGTCCAGGGCCCCTGGAGTTAATTATATTAATTCTGGGGGTGTGGGAGGGGCAGAGCCCCCCGCATAAAGAAACAACTTCAATTTGTTTTGCTGGGGATGCACTGTTGCTGATGGGTTGCAGTATTTCCTGACCCTGTTTTGGACAGTGCTGTTTTGCTTGCAGCATTTATTGCCATGTGGTTTTTGCATGTGGCAAAATGATCCCTTGCCCATGCATGCACATTGTGTTCTCACAATGAGATGGTAACTATTATTGGTATGATGCTGTATAACATTGTAAGTGCACAGAATAATGATAGTGGGTCCATGAAAGCTATGCACTGCTTTTTACAGTGTGTTGTTTTGAGTTCTTAGAAATTATGAAGTACAGCACCCTTTAAACCAGAGGTGTTTTTATTTGCAAATTAGTGGCAAGGATTGGAGCAGTAAAGACAAGTCTAATAGGCTGGATATAAAGTAGGTAGCAATCTTCAGCACATTTAATAGGGTAAGAGAGTCTTCTGGGATGAAAAGCATTATGAATGGACAAGTGTTTTAATTATGTATATTTTTTAGAGAAACTGTAAAAATCCAGTTGTGTACATACTGTAAAACTATCGTAGCCCAGGGGAAAAAAGGCTGGACTGGATCTTTTACTTTAATAAAATATACACTACAAACTAAAACTTTCAATGTGGACCCAGTTTTTTAAATGGGGATCTATGGTTTCTTTCAGTCATGAAAAAGACTGATATAAATCAAGTAAAGAAATCCTGGACATCAGCTCATTTAAAACAACTGGAACTGGATTTACTGCATGCCCTCCTGTCCAAAAGGATGAAAATTGCCTAGAACTCCATCCTGTATCAATGACTGAAATGAACTACCTGCTGACCTCACTGATACTATCAATATTAGTACCTTCAAACCTGGGCACACATCTTTCCTTGGCTCTAAAATGAATTGTACCTGCCTCCGCTAATATGATAGTACCTCGCCCCCCAGGTTTCCATTTACCTATCCCCCTCTACATCTTTCTGCTATATACCCTTTTTCTTAACCCACTCCCCTACCCCCAATTACCTGACAATGGCCTCATTTGGTTGAAAGCTCCACCTCTATACCATCTCAGATGATGCCACTTTCAGCTGACCTCCAACCCCCTCTTATCTAGTCAGTCTATCTGTTAATATGTACTAATTTGATGTGTATAAGTTCAACTTTTACTATTACTGCCTGCGTATATGCTTCAATGTTTTTCTTTTTTTCTCTGTAAACCTTGTATTTTTGTAATGTTTGTTCAAACTGACATGGAACCTTTGAAAATGAGCCCTTGTATCAAAGGTATTAATACCAAACTGAAATAAACAAATAAATATGCGGGACCTAAAATAGTACTAGTTGAGATGGCTACTGATTGCATGCTGACTATTAAGAATGTCTGCAACTCCAGTGTTTTTGTCAGAAACAGCTGATTTTTTCTAAAGAAGACTTTCTTTTCACCATTGTAACATCCAGCTACTGATAGGACTGTACATTTTCAGCAGTAGCCAGATTAGGATAACTGTCTTTTTGTTTTTAAAGGGACACTGTCAACCCCTTTAGGCCGCAAATTGCCCATACTTTAAAAAACACATGTTATGATTGTTCATATTCTGTAGACACTGCTGATATAACTGGTTGTTTGATTCTGATCTTGTTTTCCTTTTAAAAAGTGAAAAATGGACTGCCCACCATATTGGTGTTACCACACAAAAACATATTTGTTAACATTCCTTGATCAATTGCCATTGCATCTTTCATGGATTTGGGAATGCCTCCAACACAGTCTAGCTACTCATTATGCAGTGGGAGTTTTGGAGGCTATTGTATCATGAGTAGCTACACTGTTTGGGGGTATTTCAGATGTTCAGGAAGTACTCAGTAAGAACAGATTCAGGATTTGAAACAAAACAAGATTGTTTAAAACTATACATTAGCATGCTGTTGAAAGTGGCCAATGGCCAAAGTTTAGTAACCAGTGGCCAAGGTTTTAGTAACCAGTGACCAAACTTTTATCAACAATATGTAGTTGGCTAACCAAAAGGCTGAGGAGATAGAAAGGTGTAAAATGGCTAGTGTAGAGACTGCAATGGGCTAGTAAAAGGTGAAGGTCACTAGTAGATGTCTACATGATACCAACATGTAGATTGATGTGCCTTGTAAATGCAGAGATGTTTGGAGAGTAATTGTTGAAACCATGCAAATAATGATACCACTGTGCAAATCGATGTCTGTATAGATGCTCAGGTCCAAAAGGTGTTGGGGCCCTTTAAATAGCTGTAGAAAATAAGTGTTTTAATGAAAATTAGCTTTGCTTTGCTCAGCAGAGATATTTTGTAAAAAAACTTCCTTCAACCCAAGGTCATAGCCAAAGATAAGGTTCAGCCTCTTCAAACCACTGCAGCTTAGGTATAGTTCCTCATTTTATAATTTCTTGTGTTTAAAAAGAATGTGTAACAGAGAGTTGATAGGAAATGGTTATGTCATTGTTTTGGCCACTGTCTAGTCAGCAAGTTATTTAAAGTGAATATGAAGTCCCCTCGAATGTTTTCTGTATCCTAATGAAAGTTATTTTTGATAAAGGTAAAACCCCTGATTACTTGTTTTTCCATTTAAGAATGACCACATGTCTCGGCAAAGTATCTTGTGATAAAGGAATCTTTTGGCCAATGTATTTTTGAACCCGAGTCTTATGATTTGCAGAATGACATATTGTCTGTGTTTAAAACTGCTGAGGTAGTTTTTGGTAAATTCCAGCCTTGCATTTTTTTTCTAAGCTTGCTACACATAAATATGGGACCTATGGTTATGTTCAGCGTCCCTTTGAGAAGATGCAGTCTCAGACAATCTGCAGTCTGAGACTATCCATAGATTGCTCGGGGGATCCAGAGATATATGGTTCCATGTGTCTCTGAAATGCTGTAGCCCTGTAATGCAAATATTACTAGCTGTCTAGATTGCATGTTAGAAACACCCCAATGGACTGTACCATTGGCTGTAAGATTAAAGTGTATCAGGTACACTCGGGTAGTAGCAGGCTACCTGAGACTATCTCAATAAATTACAACTAATTTGGCAAAGAATAGTGTGTTGGTTTTGTTGAATTACTGAGAATTACCAACCAGGAACCTGTATAATCTCTATAATTAGATTGAATTAACAAAATGGCAAGCCAGCCAGGAGCTGGTTTGGTTGTAATTCTGGCAATTTGGTAAAGTTTTTTTTTGTAATCTAGACAGAGTCCACACAGGTAAGGGTCATAACCTAACTGTGGGACTGGGAAAAAGAGTCTAATGGACTCTGAGTGTTTGAGTGGACTTGAACCTTCAGAAAAAGGTCTATGGAGCAGCTATAAGCTGGGTAAGGGTAATGTATATTTATGTGGGGATATGAGGACCCCAGGTTTAAGGATATTTATGTGGGGGTTTCAGGACCCCAGGTTTAAGAATATGTGGAGAGATGTATTAAGGAAAAGTCTCTCAAACAAGCAAGGGCAACTGCCCTTATAATGTGTGCCTTCTATATAGCATGAAAGAGGAAGTACTATTAGAGTTGATGAAGGCTTTCGCAGTTCAGGCTGCTTTTAGTAGAAAAGCAGCAGCTGATTAAGCAACGTTAGATAAGCAACAGTTAGAGAAAGAAAAATAAACTACTGTGGATGCATACACAGTAGGTGTGGCTACAGATGGGTTGATTTGAAAATTCTCCCCCCCAAGTTCCCTATCTGTGTAGTTTCAATTTTTTTTTGTATCAATCTCAAGTTCTCTTGCCTCCTATAGAGGCTGAAACATTTGATCCCAAACTCAGGTACTGGGGATCTCCACCAGTTGGATCTCAACCTAGTACCGCTACAGATTTTTAAACTGCAAACCAGAGCTCTGGAAAAAGACTTGGCTTGGCAGGGTACTAAAATGGCCAAAAAAAAGTCTTTGAAAAGGTTAATAGCTGCAGCGTTTGGAGATTATCATGAAGGTCCTGCAGTCGGTTTTCTCAATCGGACCAGTGTATCAAAAAAGAAGAAGGAAAATACCTTTGCACCGGGTAAGTCTGACTTTTTTATTTAAAGTTCTTTTTTATGTCTGTCTGTTTTATTTTTGTGATACATATACTAAACAAGGTAATGTTCCGTCTCTCTCTTGCATACTTTCCAGCATATATCTGTGTTCTGTTGCCAAAGTTGCAAGATAGCATTGACTGCCTTTGATGCAGAACATGTTACAGCAAAAAAAAAGAAAAAGCTTCTTTGCCTCATATCTGACTGTTTTAATTAGTTTTATTTTTAATGAAACATTTGTGCTGCCTAGATAGGGTCAGTGAAGAACTTTTGTATATAGTTGTTGGTTGGAGCAGGTAGTGTTGAAGGTGAAGAGATATGACATCATAGATTGCAATGTGCAGAAAGATTTGTAGTTTGCAGGCAATGTGCCAAGCCACTGCTAGGTGAAGATGTAATGTGTTAACAGCTATGAATGGCTTTATCATACTTCTAGTTAAAACCAGAAACTTTTTGCAAAATGGCAGAGTGCCATATTTTGGCTATGTGCCAAAAGGGGTAACCATGTTTTACTAGATGTGTTCACTTACAGATGGTATGTTGTGCTGTATTTTAAAGGAGTTGGAAGGTGTTTAAAAAATGTTTTATTCTGAAAAGATTTGGCATGGAGATATGTATACATTTGTTGGTTTAAAAAGGTTGTCAGTGTTACAAGACAGGCAGGAGGCAGCACATATATCTAAAACACGTACAGTTTTCTAATGAAACTATGGGCATTACCTCAGCAAATTGGTATCAAATAATGTCAGTCTTATTTTGTGTTAAGTATTTCTTTTTGTGTGTGTATATGTGTGTGTACTGTCTTGGCCAGCAGCTTTATTTTGTGCTCTATTATTAGTTAAAGATATTTTAATATCAGTAGTGTTCAAGGACACTACAAAAACAGCTGGGTTTGAGCCACCCTTGCATGCACACTTTGTGACCTTTTGCACGTTATTTGACCTTCTTGTGTTGCAACATTTTATGTTACTACCAGTTCAAACTTGATGTGTGTGTTCCCTACCTAAAGCACAACTTTTTACACAAAATGTATGTTTTCATGAAAGCACACCAAGAATGAACCATGCAATTTAACTTTTTATTGCAGAACTGGCATTCTAAGTAAAGAGGAACAAACTTTTTTTTCTCCTTTCTTCTGGGCTTGCAGCCAACACAGGCAATGAACATTTAGTTGTAAGCACAACTCCTTTGTTCTTGAACAATATCACGTAACTCCCATACTGTGCAAGGCATGCCAGCTGGAAGGGGAGAATTATTAATCACCTCCTGGTATTTTTTTTTTATATATATACAGTACACTTTTAAAAAAGCACTATTACAGCTGTTTTTGAGAGTTTACCATCTACAGTTAAAAAACAATGACTCTTGTTTTTATGTGTGACCATGGTGTAATCATTTTTTTTTCCTTTTAAAATGCATTCTAAGAAATACGTATATATGGTATTACCATCAATTTGGATCTTTTATAACTCGGCTGACATTTTGTCATGCTTAGAATAAGGGAACCCAGGGACACTTGGCTTATTTTATCCTATGAAAATAATCTTGTTTTAGTTTTGGACTTGTGTAAGTTTGTTTTTGTTGTTTGTGTGTTTCTTCTCCTTCTTCTAGAGAAAAAGAAGTTCACTATATTTATAGTAAGGTATTAAACTTACTAAACTAATTGTAATATTGTCTTGTTATAATTTAAAGTGTAGTTGGTGGAGACTGCAATGGGGCCACCCCACTACCTTTTATCCAGTGCACATTTTTGTTAAGGTACTGCACAACTGGCTACTAATATTGCCATATTGCCAGACCATTTCTGGGTTAATATCCATGTCGCCATCCACAGCTAACCTTTTTATTGCTACAGTATTCAAGCTGTCTCTTCCACCAGTAGGAGCTGGAGGGGGGGCATACTATCCTTCCTTCCAGTGCAATACCCACAAAGGTTGCAAGGTACATTACTGTCTCCCCATAGGGGTAAATACCAGAAAATGTGTATCTGCTAATAATTGTTTCTTATTTACAGGTTTTAAAAAGACCCAAGGTATTTTAACAGTATAACCCAGCCCAAGTCCTTCTGCTTTTTCTAGTGCAAACAGTTAAACCTCATACCTATCATTGGTACAAGGGCTTCTGCCCTCAGCAAGTATTCAGTTATGCTGGAGGGGGAGTTGTGTATGTATTTCCACATATTCATTCTTTTGATTGTCTTTTCAGCTTTCTTATCCTGTCAAAACAAATGTAAAATCAACTTCTCATAGCCTTACAGCAATTGATGCAATCGTCTGCTTTCTATAGTGCAAACAAAGTTTTTTTTATAATTTTGAAGTTCTAAAGCATCGCAGACCCTAAAAATGTCTTACAAGTTAGCAAAAACAGAGTGGTGGATTGCTCCAATAATTTTTTTCAACCAAAACTAAGTAATTTTTACCAAGGACTGCAACTTATAAACTTGAACTGTACCACATACCCTCTGCAACTTATTCCATGGTTATGTTCACCAAGTAAAGTCACAATGCTCTAAGATTCGTGGACTTTGACTTAAATTTGCAGTCTATATTTGTTGTTTAAAATGTATTTTATGCATTATGCTCAATACTGAAATTGTTCTATTGCAAAAATGCTTATGTTTCACGTTTTATGTTATAATGTTTTGTCATACATCTTGCTACACTGTAACATGTGTGTATTCAGAAAAGTGCTCCACATGTATAAATGTTTTTAATGCTCATAACCAAACCTAAATACTTGGGCCAGGATTGCTGACCCACCCCTACAATATGTTCCAAAGCAAAACCCCAGACAAATTAATGCTCCGTTTGTCTAATTACTCACAGGTACCCCTGAAAAATAAGTGCACTCTATGCAGGTTTTGTCATTTTAAATCTTAACAACTATAATATGCAGAATTTAGATTGTGCTCCAAACCTATGCTTAAAGCCTTACCTCACTCAGTACTTTGGAGTATTTTCACTGTACAGGGTAAAGAAGATAGACCCTTTCACTTGTCACAGGTGCAATAGGCACTGTTATTAAATTGGCATAGGCCAACAATATATATATTTGTCCCACTATTGCATAGTGTAACAAGCATATTGCCATAAATTATATGTTTCAAGCATGTTATTGTAACATTACAAGATTTTATTACTCAGGTCTCAGTTAGGCCTGCTAACAATAGAGAGGAAAATCACTGTATAGCCTCTTCTGTGATTTGAAGAGAGGGTGTAACCATAACATTGTCATAGATTTACAGATAGTCAAATGGTATAATTGGACCTCAGCCTGCACCCCCAGGTGTGCGGTTAACATCCCATTTTTTATTTTTCTCTTTCCAATTGCCAGAATTTGGCTCTGTTACACCACTCTTTACAAAACAAAAAGTCATTGGTTTAAAAGATTGTTATTTATGTGTTTTTAACTCAGTTTCTAACACACTTTGCAAGTTTGCAGGTTTCCACGGTGTGGCACAGATACGATCTTCACGTACAACAGCAGTAACACTTTCATCTAAGTTGCCAAGACCTTCATCTTTTTCCTGAAAAAAAAAAACATCTGCCACAGCTTTGATGTCATCACCATCTTTGTGCCTGACTGGTTCCATATAAGGACTATTGCATGAATCAAGTTATTATTACCTCTGCAGATGTAATGTTTTTAGCAAAATTACATCTGTTTGTAGAACCTTATCTAAAAAGATCCAGTTAGTTCAGACTCTACAATCAAGCTTATTGTTTCTGCTTACTATGAAGTTAAGTCTGGGGTAGGGGCAATCCCCTAACTTCAGCAAGAAGATTCTTCTTCAATTGATCTTCAAGTAAGACCTCAATTTTCTTCACTGCTGCTTGTTTCAAACGTGTCTGGTACTTTATACAAACCTATTACTCAATTATGGACTGTGTTTTTAATGGTTTATTGTAAACTGTTACCTTTTTATGGACTGTTAATCTTTGTGCCAGGGTGTAATCAACTACCACAATACAAATGCCATGCCACTGTGTGTATGTGGCTACTCCATTAAAAGGATTCAATGTACAATCTAATGCACCCCTGGCCAGTGTGTCTGCCAATCAACCATCCAGCAGCCAGCAACATGAACACTGACTTTTCTACTATGCTGGTGTTTTGTTTTTAAATTACTGTCTGCATTGCCCAATGTGTCTTGTGGGGTCACCACCATTCTGCAAATTATATTTCACCTGTACTGTAACTACACTAACCTGTGGCTACTTATATGAACTTAATGGACTGTTAATTTCATGGACTGTTACTAACTGGTCATCCACGTCTTATAATGACCTATCTAACAAGAAACATTATCAACAGATTCTTCAGTCAAGCTCCAAAGGTGTGACACACCTCAACACAAGGTAGCATCTACCTTATCCACTCTCAAAGTGGATTTCATGAGCTCTTCTTCATCAACAAAATTGTTATGTCATATTGTGTTATATGTGGTATCACATGTTAACATCTTTTCACATATTTCAATTGTGGTGTTGACATCTCTGAGTTCTGCACTATGTTTTACAAACTCACCATTTGTGTTCCATCTATAACCACCCCTGTACCAACTCCAGAACAGGATGCTTTTTATAAATGCCTTGACTATCTGTATGCTGGCAACCAGTTTTAAATCATATACCTATTCACCTAGACTAACAGTTTAAGAGTAAAAATGTATATTTAGTTTTTTTAACCTTCAGTTAATAACTAATATCTTTATATTCATGTTCAATTTTGTGAAGGTTCAAATCCCTCAGGGGCCTCTTACCTTTGAGGTGGGGACTGTTGAAAGTGGCCAGTAGCCAACGTTTAGTAACCAGTGGCCAAGGTTTTAGTAACCAGTGACCAAACTTGTATCAACAATATGTAGTTGGCTAACCAAAAGGCTGAGGAGATAGAAAGGTGTAAAATGGCTAGTGTAGAGACTGCAAAGGGCTAGTAAAAGGTGAGGGTGGCTAGTAGATGACTACATGATACCAACATGTAGATTGATGTGCCTTGTAAGTGCAGAGATGTTTGAAGAGTAATTGCTGAAACCATGCAAATAATGATACCACTGTGCAAATTGATGTCTGTAAAGATGCTCAGGGTCAAAATGTGTTGGGGCCCTTTAAATAACTGTAGAAAATAAGTGTTTTAATGAAAATTAGCTTTGCTTTGCTCAGCAGAGATATTTTGTACAAAACCTTCCTTCAACCCAAGGTCATAGCCAAAGACAAGGTTCAGCTGCTTCAAACCACTGCAGCTTAGGTACAGTTCCACATTTTATAATTTATTGTGTTTAAAAAGAATGTGTAACAGAGAGTTGATAGGAAATGGTTATGTCCTTGTTTTGGCCACTGTCTAGTCAGCAAGTTATTTAAAGTGAATGTGAAGTCCCCTCATATGTTTTCTGTATCCTAAAGAGAGTTATTTTTGATAAATGTAAAACCCCTGATTACTTGTTTTTCCATTTAAGAATGACCGCATGTCTCGGCAAAGTATCTTGTGACCAAGGTATCTTTTGGCCAATGTATTTTTGAACCCGAGTCTTATGATTTGCAGAATGACATATTGTCTGTGTTTAAAACTGCTGAGGTAGTTTTGGGGAAATTCCAGCCTTGCATTTTTTTTTCTAAGCTTGCCACACATAAATATGGGACCTATGGTTATGGCCAGCGTCCCTTCAAGAAGACGCAGTCTCGGACAATCTGCAGTCTGAGACTATCCATAGATTGCTCGGGGGATCCAGAGATATATGTTTCCATGTGTCTCTGAAATGATGTAGCCCTGTAATGCAAATATTACTAGCTGTCTAGATTGCATGTTAGAAACACCCCCATGGACTGTTCCATTGGCAGTAAGATTAAATGGTATCAGGTACACTCAGGTAGCAGCAGGCTACCTGAGACTATCTCAATAAACTACAACTAATTTGGCAAAGAAATAGTGTGTTGGCTTTATTGAATTACTGAGAATTACCAACCAGGAATCTGTATAAACTCTATAATTAGATCCAGTTAACAATGCCTTTCAGTTCTTCAAAGCAAAGAGGCAGACATAACAGCCAGTAATGTCAATACATTTTAGAGAAGGCAGGCAATCATAAAATGTGGGTTTTTAACTATAAACAATATGATGCAAAACAGGTTGATAGTGTCCCTTTAAAGATTATATAAAATAATGCACAGAAGACTTGTTGAAACCCAACCCAATTCTGCCTAGTTAGTAAATGACAAATATGTCACCATTAGATGTTAAGAAGACAGAAAGCTGTGGCTGTGTAAGTTCATTAAAGATCTACTATACTGTACCCATTTCTCTTTTTGTTTTCTTTAATTTGTGAACTTGTATACGGGATTTTTAAGCTGTGATCAATTATTGCTTCAACATTCTTTTCTCATGGTTTTACTATGTCAGTGTTACTATAATTTGACACTGACTGAGACTGCAAGCTAACTGAACTGAGACTGGCACCGTGAGTGCCACCTACTCTCCTAACTATAGTTCACCTGTCGGCCCATCAACAATCATTTGTTTCGGCATTCACATAAGGACTTATCCACTGAATGAAACTAATATCTAATATCTAATTACTTTAATTAGGTAAAAAATGATGGTGTTTTCTTCTGTGTATATTGTTTGATGGGAAATTCTCAGCTTTTTGTGGCACTACAACTGTAATGAACTGTACATGTACTCTGTCTGTCTGAGGTACAAAGGGCTTATTTTTAAAAGTTATATCCCCCACCCCAAAAAGAACTGTGTACAGATGTAGCCTAAATAACTTTTTTTTTCTAAGTTCTCATACTGTACATGAAGTATTGCACTTCTTATCGCTGGAACCCTATCTGTTTGTGCAACAGGGAATAGTCATAAGATGTGAAAAACACTGTCATTTTTTACTTAATGAAAGTAATTAGATATTAGTATTTAACATTTTTGTTTCAAAAGAATGACAGAAAAAAATGGCTGAAGACAGATAAATATTGTAACATACAACATATTTCATTTATTTATTTACCCAACTTTACCCAAAACTAGTAAATATACACAACTCAGTCATACTGTATATTTGCCCTTGATCTTTAAGTATTGCTGCTGATGCAGCCAGATGCCATCTACAGGTAAATGCCAGGGGGAGAAAAACAATCATACTATAGACACACAGTACCACTGAGATGGCTTCTGGTAGCCATCCTGTGGATAAGTCAGGATGTACATATAAACAACTCATTTAATCCTGCATCCCACACTATGGTAATAGGCTACCACTACTCTACTGCAACACATGGAGAGGTACCTCATTTCCAGGAAACTTTTGCATAACTACCACTGCAGGTATCAGACAAACTACATTAATTTAAAAAATAAGAGACAGTAATCGGGAAACAAATGTAAGCACATATGATGATGATATTGTTAGCCACCACCTTGTATATTAATGCATTGTTTCAAACTTTGATGGAGGAAATACAAATCTTTGCAGAGGCTTCTGGATATGAATGTAATAAAGATAACATTTGTACCTATACATAAGCTTACTGCAAATAGTTGTCAGATTGTGAATGTTATGAACAGTGCTGAAAAAAACAAATATCTAGGGATCTTTCATGTTGCATGTCAAGAACAGACCATGTAGCACAATGTAACAATATGAAAATGTAGAAAAGATTAGTGGACAGATGGTTAAACTTTCCACTATTTTTATGGGGCAGGGTTGACAGAAGTGTTAGTAATGCCATACCCACTCATTTTTTATCCATGCATTACTGGAGGAGATACCAATTAGTTGGTTTGACTCAAAGAAGGACCTTTAAGAAATTTTTATGGAGTAGAACATCACCACAAATCACCTGGGAACCATTAACCATACACAGAACACAAATGGGATGTGATGTCCACAGCCATATTTGTATGATGTAGCTAACAATATTAGAATTGAAATTGTCAGACTCTGTTGATGAACAACTATAAAAAGAATATTCTTTCATTTTGCACAATAGTTATTATATTGCAAAGAAAGTATTGTGGCTGTACATGCTCTTTCTACTTTTCCAGACTGATTTAACAAGGGAATGAACTCAATTGTTCTTTCACTAATGAAAATAATCAGAATGAATAGGGTGAAAGCCTTCTTAGCTGGACCCTTCTTCTACTCTACTGTATAGTGAAATAACAAATTATGGTATGATGCTAGTGCAACTAATATGAAGATATACAAACTAATCAAACTTTAGTTACCAGACTGGGTTGGCTTAATCAGTTATGGGGAATTTATTCAGTTTGATGATTATGAAATATGATGCCAATGGATGGACATATTTCCAAACTGTATATGATATAGTGCATGTAAAGATTTTTTTTTTATAAATTGCTAAGATTTAAGGGTATTAAGAGAATTAAATCTTATATTGCACTGCAAGGGGATGATTGGAAACAGGTAAAGGATAACAAACTAGTATATTGTTATAAACATATACTCCATAAATTAGATGCTGGAGTACTACAAAAGATCCAAAAGAAAATGTTGGATAAAACTGCTAATATCAAAGTGGTGGGTAGCTGGCAAACTAGATATAAAATGCTAATAAACTGCATGCTAATGTGATGAATAAGACGATCCAGATTAAAATTATTTCCAGTTGCTTACATGACTCCCAAAAACTGTAGCACACAGTATATCATTAATGCATCATGCAAAGTGTTTGCATAAATTTTGTACAACAGTCAGCTTGTACCATCTGTTATGATAATATAGCTATGTTGAGGTGTTGTGGTGAGGTTTGGTGGCATGACTATCTGCAGCAGTCAGTAAGAAAATACCTCTTAGGGTGGAGTTTTGCATTTTTAATGTTTTTTAAGTATTGGATTTGACAGTAACACAACAAAGAATATGCACATTAGCCACAATGACCACAAAACAACATATTAAAAAAGAAGTAGAATGCACAGCAATTTCCTAATTATAATAAGCAAATATGGATTGCTGGATATAAACATAAATTAATATATGACAGATTAAGGATCATGTTTATAATTTAGAGGAGAAACACATTTCCAAGGCTCACATAAGTTGTGTGAAAGTAACATTCCTGCCCATCCACAAGTGTTTTATAAGAAACATTTCAGTGTTTTTGGCTCTATTAAAGATAAAAAGAGCAACCTCAGCATAAAAAGAAATAAAAGCTAGTCTTCAATTTCAGATATTAGTTCTTTGAGGATTAACCAAATACTGAGTACTAAGTATCCAACATGCAAGCAGTAGCAGGAGCCAAATAATCCTGGATGTGTTCCAATATGGGTTCTTAACCCAGAGGGGTATGGTCTGGAGTCTGCTGGAGAGTGCACCATTTTAGACTTTTTGCTGACAAACTGTGATGATGTCAGAGGCATGAACATGGCTGGGCCCCTGGGAATCAGCAATAACAGGGGAGTATGAGGGCAGGCTGTAGACCCGGCACTGGGAGTGAAGGTTGGCCACTGGTCCTCACCTTCGCCTACTGAGGATCAAGACTTTTCTGTACTGTTCCTCTGGAGCTTGGATATGCAAAGACATCCTAGACACTTGCTTGCCAACGTCCGCCACAGCTCCACCCTCTGCTTATAGCACAGCCAATTTCTAGCACTTCCCCCAAACATCATCAGGAGTCACTCCAGATTGGCACTTCCCCTGGATCCCACCCCAGCAAGGGAGAACAGTCCTCCAGACTCTCAATCCCTTCCCTCCCTTGCTGACCCCTGGTGGCCCGAGCTTGTTCCAGAACCTGGGTCACCGACGTGGTGCAAGGTGTGGCATCCAGGGCCTCAACCCTCAGCGCCATTGGCTCGGCATAAGAGAACTCAGTTTAATCCAAAAATTAATAATTTTACTATCAACATGAGCCTGCATACTGGTTAGGCCTAGCTCAGCCCTTACAATACAATTGGAGGTAGAGTTATTAAATCCAAGAGCAGTGCGCAGAATTTGCATTGCTGGTTTTTCCAAATTATCAGTTTTGGAAGTTGACCAAATTTCTCCACCATATAAAACTTGGTTTATATATTTTGTGTTTATAGCCCTTAATAATGGTCTGACAGTATACTCATCATAGAGATGATTAAATCTCTCGAAACCTAACATGACTGATTTGACTGTGTTGTAAGTATTATCAGGGCCTAATTTCTAGTGGAATTTGATTTTGTTTGATCCAAAAGCAATAATCTTGGTTTTATCTATGTTCATGTTTAATGATAATATTGTTGTTGAAGTATTTAGCATCTCCAGCTTTTTTTGCAGGCCATTTGGTGATACAGATAAAATCATCAGATCATCCACATATACCACAGCAGGGCAAAAAGTATTTCCAATTTTTGGTGAGTCAATGCCAGGGACCTGCAGGGCTGTTATGAGTCCACTAATTTATATAGAAAATATAGCCAGTGCTAAAACGCAACCCTGCCTGACTCTCATGTTGATTTGAAAGCTTCTAGTAAGTTGGCCACTGGAACCTGTTCTGACTTGAGCCAATGTGTCATTGTAGAGGATTTTAATTGCATTTATGAGGACTGGGCATATTCCCCATTCCCACATTATGGTCCATAGTTTATTCCTGTTTATTGTATAAAAGGCAAATGTAAAGGCTACAAATGCAACAAATAGTTTTGACCTCTTACTCTAAGGTATTTCTCTAGTAAATGATGTAAGATACAGCAATTGTCCAGGGTTGAGTAGCATTGTCTGAAGCAAGTCTGGAGATTAGATAGGTTACTTGTTCTTCATCTATACATGGAAAAGAAGTGCTGGACACAAGGACACATGTTCTGGAATGTAAGAGTGGCAGTTTCACCAAAAAGGGGATACATTTGGGAAAGCACAAGACTAAGCTCAGGACAACCAAGGGGGGTGGAAGAGAAATGGTCCATAATCCAGGATGGAGTCCTGGAAGTTGTTAAACCCATCTGAAGCAGAAGGGGGAAGAAAAAGCATAGGAAACCACTTTGGTTTTCAAGAAAAGTAGACAGTGCCATAGTGGAAAAGACAGCTTCCTTTTGAGATGTTTAGGAGGACCCAGAGAAAGAGGATAGGGTAGACTACCTGAAAATGCTAGACACTGCAAGTAAAGTGGTACAGAAGGTTAAGGCAGATACAGAGTTGAGGAAAGCAGAGGGGGTCAAGGAAGTTAACAAGACCTTCCTTTGTTACATCCATGAAAAACAAACAACAAAGCAAGGTATTCTTACATCCATGAAAAACAGATGACAAAGAAAAGTATTTTCAATTTGAAAAAAGTGCCTGAGTGGATGGAAGATAGCAGAAGAAAGGTAGAAGTATTGAATGAATACATCTGCTTAGTGCTCATCAGGTAAAAGCTGGACCAGTTCTGGAGGAAAAGATAAGGATTCGGAACGTGAGTTAAATTGCACCAGGAGGAAATTATGAAGGACACTTCTCAAGGGGCTCAGGCCCTTAAGACAGATAAATCTCCTGGGCAGAAGATATGCACAGGGTACTGAGGAAACTTGTGGCAGTTCTGTCAGCCCCTCTGGCTGATCTGTTCAACAGCTACCTGTAGACAGGGGTGGTGTCAAGAGAATAGAGGGCCACCAATGTTACTTAGTTACTTAGTTGGATAAAGAATGACAAGGCTGAACCCATCAAGTCTGTCTCTTACTCCAAGTGGGTAACTGGTGTCACACAGAGTTCTTAGATAACTATCCAATTCATGTTTACATGTATCAAAAGATGAGATGTCAACTTTGTATTGTGGTAAGGCATTCCATGCTTTGGTTACCCTAATCGTGAAGTACTTTTCCCATGTATTAGTGTTACTGTAGTGTGTGTTCAGTTACTTGTTATGTGACCTTAAATTGAATGGTCTATCCATGAAATAAAAACCACATTGATACATTAACTCTGGATCATTAATGATTTTGAATAAAAATAGCAAATCACTGCAGACTCTTCTATTTTCTAGTTAGATGAGATTTAGTTGTGTACGTCTGCTCTCATAGTTTAAATTCCTCAGTCTGGGTATCATTTTAGTGGCTCTACTCTGAACGCTCTCTAACAAATTCATGTCACATTTTAAGTAGGGAGACAAGAAGGGAGAGCACTAGTAGAAGTGGGGTTTAATGTATGCTCTGTAAATAGGGAGAATACATTGTTCATGTCTTGAAATAAAAGACCTCTTTATACTCTGTAGTAATCTATTGGAAGTTTGCACAATTTTGTTTACAATGTAAGGAAGATGAAAGATTATTGCTGATAGCAATACCAAGATCATGCTCATTGTATACAAGGTTAAGTAAACAACCATTTAGGTAGCACTTTTGATGAGGATTTTTCCTTTCAAATTGTAAGACAGAACATTTATCACAATTAAAGTCCATTTTATTTATTAATCAATCAATCAATCAATCAAATCTTATTTATTCAGGCGAACATCATTGAGCAAGGCTCATTTACAAGATGGACCTGATAAGGTCAAGGTTCAATAGTTGATACACAGCAGATACATCATACACTTTATAAGACAGTTATATATACAGAGAAAAATAATGTTTGTAACACAATGATGTACAGTGAATTCACATGATAAAACTCGGTTACAGGAAGGTTAAGCTAATATTTACAGTATGTACAGTACAAACATATCCCAATGGGGGCCATGGCAGACACACAACATAATGAATACTAGGATGGTGAAGGTATTATTGGGTGCCATAAGCTGGGGGTGTCTGACTGGAAGGAATATGTCATATATGATTTGGAAGTCAGATATGTAGGATGACTATTCTAGCTCTAGCGGTAGCAACTGCATTTCTCTGTGAAGAAGGCTGTACAATGCTGTTTAAAGGATGCAAATGGAATGATAATGGACAGTTTTAGGGATTTTTGTAGGGTGTTCCATGCTATTGCTAGAGAATAGCTGATTGCTGCCCTCCCTAGTCTAGTGTTGAATTTGGGCAATTTGAGCAGGATGATATTGTTGCTTCTTAGAGCATAGGAGCTAGGAGTGGTCTGGTTGAAGCAGTCCAGGATATAGTCTGGAAGTTTTTTTGATAAAGCTCTGTAAATCCATAGTGCTGCATTTCTGCGCCTCCTGATATGAAGGGAAACCCATCCAACTGCATCATAAAGAGAGCAATGGTGGGTATTATATGGCAGATCTGTAATGAACCTTATTGCTCTATGATATAAGGTATCCAACTTGTGAAGGTAGGAGATGGGACAGTGACTATAAAGGAAGTCTGCATAGTCAACAACTGATAGAAAGATGGCCTGGACTAACCTCATCTTTGAGTCTCTGTTAAGGAAGGATTTTAATCTATAGAGGAGGCCAAGCCTTTTGCGAAACATTTTTAACAGTTCTTCTAGATGATGAGTGAAGTTGAGTCTGTTGTCAATCCACACACCTAGGTATTTGAAGTTTTCAACATACTCCAGATTTTCTCCAAGTATAGTGCATAGCTAGGGGGAGAGTGATTGAAGAGGATGTGCTGGTGGAGTTTGGATTTGTGAACATCATTGCTTTAGTTTTCTTTGCATTTAACAGAAGCTTTTTCTCGAGTAGCTGATGTTGTAACAAGGAGAATTCTGTTTGTAGGATTTCATGAGCAACTGCAGGCAAAGGGTTGCTGACATACAGAACAGTGTCATCAGCAAAGAGGTGTACTGAGGACTTGGTAAGGGTTGAGTCAATGTTATTTATATAAATGGCAAAAAGGATAGGACCCAGAATAGAACCTTGGGGGACTCCTCTTGACAGTGGTCTTAATGGGGATAGGTCACCTTCAGCTTTTACCTGCTGTGACCTACTGGAGAGGTAGCATCTGAACCACTTAAGGGAGGGTGGATCTAGGCCATATTAATGCCTAGATTTCAGTCTGTTTTAAATCGCTATCCATACTTAGTAGCTTTGAGTCAGTGTCAACTTCTCCCATGAGTTTTGTATCATCAGCAGATTTGCTCATTTGATTTTGAAAATTAACATGTAAGTAGCTGGCCCAGTGGTGCTGAGGGTTGAGGCACTGGACACCACACTTCGCACCATGCTGGTGACCCGAGTTTAGGAGCGAGCTTGGGCACCGGGAGTCAACAGGGAAGGGGAGAGGATTGAGCACCCACAGGACTGTTCTCTTCCCCTGGAGGAGGGCAGAGTATAGCCCCACACACCAGTGGCTCCTGGTGGAGATCAGGAGTGCTGCAGTATGTGGGCTGCACAATGTACAGTGTGGCTGATGCAGGCAGGGTTGCCATGCATCACAGCTTCAGGTGTGCACATGCAAGGAGGGGAGGTATTAGCAAACAGAACAGGGAAAAAACCTGCTTCATGTGCTAGGTAATGGCACCTGTGTCCCATGCCCTCTGCCACGTCCACCTTGTCTGGCCTTCCAGTTCCTCCACCTAGGCCTTCACCTGCAGCCAGAAACAGACATGTAAGTGTGCCCAAGAGGAGGGGTGGCCCCACTCTGGAGGGGTTAAGCCAGGGGTACTGGATGCAGAGAGGGGAGAGAGAGGAGGTGCAGGTCAGGGGGGCCTCAGGTGGGCAGGATACAGACAGGATGCCTGAGAGAGGCTCCACGGGGCCATGACCGGAGGGAAAATAAAGTTAAAAAAAAACACGTAAGTTACTAATAAATAGTCCAAAAAGAGTCAGTCCCAATACAGATCCCTCGGGACACACCACAACACACAGAGCCCTTGTCAGAAAGACGGTTACCTACTCTGACTCGATGTGTTCTTCCAGTTAACCCATTTCTGATCCATTTTAGAAGGTAGGTACCAAAGCCCATATTGTCCAGTTTATTAATTAGCTCAAAATGGGGTAATTTATCAAAAGCCTTCAAGAAATCTAGTAAGATAACATCAGTTGGAATACCTCAGTCTAAGTTTTTACTGTTATTTTCATAAAAAGAGACAAGTTACTAGCACAGGATCTATCAGATCTAAATTCATGCTGGGTTAAATCAGTTTGACCTTGTGTTTTGTTCTGCATCAAGATGTTGCTTAAGGAGTTTTTCCAACATCCTACAAATGTGAAAGTTAAACTGATAGATCGATAGTTTCTAACCTGATTCTTACTGCCCTTCTTATGAATAGGGACAACTATGCCTGTCTTCCAGTTGGTGGGAATGTAACTGTCAAGATAGATTTATTGAATGAAATTGTAAGTGGGTGACATAGAATATATGATATCTCAGTGAGAATTTTTGAATGAATTCCATTTGGACCAGGACAGGATTTGCTGTTTATTGCTTTTAAGATTTTAAGACAGATTGGACTTCTTGTATAATGAATTCTTTGGTCTTGATACATGATCCGTTGTGAATATCGTGGCTGCAATTCTTGCTGTTAAACAAGGAGCAGAAGAATTTATTAAATGTATTAGCTTTCTTTTCCTGATCCTGTATTAGTAAACCACCATCAGCTGGCCTGGAGGTGCTGAGGGCTGAGGTGCTAGATGCTTTACCTTGATCCACATCAGTGACCCGAGTTCTTGAATGAGCACTGGTCATCGGAGATTGGCAAGGGTGGAGAAGGATTGAGCATTCGATGGATTGCTCTCCTTCTCCAGGGAAGGGGGCTTCTACTGTCAGTGCCCATTCTCCCCCAGCAGAGGTTGGGGGACAGAGTGCTGCAGTTTCTTGAGGAGGAGCTGGGAGCAGATGTCTGAAGGGAACATGTGCAGATGCGTGTGTGCTCCCCTCTGCCTAGCATCATTGCATGCCCCCAGCTTCAAGGGGAAAGTGAACATGGAAAATGGCATCCTTGTTGAGCGGCTTGATGGCCGTTCTGAAGATCTCCAGCTCTGAAAGGGTGTACCTAATCTGGATCCGTTAGGGGTGGAGAGTTGTGGGCTCCCCGCCACCCCGCTGTGGGGGGGTAAGCCACAGGGGACAGGGTGGTCCTCAACTAGAAGTGCAGGCATGCGGACAGAATCCCCATGAGTTGCCAGTAGAAGGGAGCAGAGAGGTATGGCCAAGGAGAAAAAAGTATCTCAAAAAAGTAAACCACCATCAACAAGAGGACCAATAGACTTGGAATTATTTTTTGAACAATTGATGTATGTAAACATTAGTATGCACAAAATGCTTTCAGGTTATCCTTAGAATGTACAATTTTAAACTCAAGTTTTTTCCATTCAGTTTTTATGGATGTTCTAACTAGTGATGGATTAAATTTGTATTTTCTAAATGCCTTATCCTTTCTATTAGTAAGATACTTGATGCGTGGAGATAACCAGGGTGGTATTTTGACCTTCCTGTTGGACTTCCTTTCAAATGGAACATATTCTTCCTCCATGTATAGTAAGTTCTTTAAATACAACCAGCAGTCTTCAGTATTAAGAGGTATGAGAATACAATTCCAGTCAAATGAGTTAAGGTAAATCTTAATATCATTAATCCTTGCCTTGCTAGAATCATTAGTAGTGCGAACACCACATTTATTCTTCTTACCATCAATAAGAGAGCAATGTACCACATTATGGTCACTGGAACTAAAGGGGAATTGCACAAGCATCTCCCGTAGATCATTGTTGATATATGTTAGGATCAGATCTAAAACATTAAAATCTCTGGTAGCTTCCTGAACCATCTGATCTAATCTGACCTCTAGAGTTAGATTAATAAAGTCATTTTCTAATTGTGTTTCACCCATAAGAGATGTTCAATTAATGCCTGGAAAATAGAAGTCACCAGTGATAATTACATTACCCTTTCTTAACATTGTCCTAATTTCTTCCATTAGTGCAACACTGTAATTTGTACTATTTGTTGGTGTCTGGTAGTAAGTTCCAATGATAATTTTGGGCCTATTTTTAAATTTTAACTGGATTGAAATACTTTCCATTTCTTCAGCGAGTGTGCCAAGAACATCAGATTGAGAACACTCAAGTTCTACCTTATTGTAGATGCAGACCCCACCTCCTTTTTTATGCTCTTTATTTTTAAAAAGCAAGCCATTGTCTGGGATTGCTGTGGACCATTCTCCAGAAGAGTCCCACCATGTTTCCGTGATGGCTGCAATATCAATATTATCTCTAGATAGAATTAATTCAAGTTCAGATTTCTTAGATACAGTCAAGCTTCTAGCACTAGATATCAGAATTTACAAACAAAGTTTGTTCAATCAAGGTAGAAGATGGTATACCCTGAGCCCCCATAGTACTCAGTTTAATGAACTGGTGATAAAGGATTCAAGTTTTTCCCCAATACTGAACTACCTCTATGACTTATATGGAGGCCATTCCAGCTATAGAGTGCATAATTAAGCTCAAATTCCTCCCAGTGAGTCAGGCATTGAAAGCCATTGGACAGACTACATTTTTCTTAACCCTTCATTAATTAATTTGATTATTTTCATTTTGTACGTTCCTGCTTTTGGTACTGGTAAGATTTCCAAAAAAACAAGTTTGACAGCCTTTGTTAATTACGGTTTTGCTAAAGTTAATGTATTCTTTTTTTATTTCATCAGCAGAGAACTTATTGATAGTGTTCATTTCTGCATGTACAAAGACTAATGGGTTATCACCTGCATTTTTTAGTATAACCTCAGTCATGTTAGTTATGTTAGAAATCTTGGTCCCTCTAAAACTATTACAGATGCAATGGTATTTATCAGCTCTGTATACATGTTGGTCTATAAACTTTACTATGGAGACACGTAGTACAAAAACCTCTCTAGGTGGTGATGACATATTCCCAGATACAACATGATTAGGGGCAAGTGATGGACTTAAGGTTTCAGAAAGAACCTGACCTGGAGTGTTTTGTGAGTCCTCACAAGGTAGAACTGTGGGGTTTGATGTACTGTATATCCCATAACAATACCCATAGGACCTTCGCTATCATCTTGTGGTGGGTCAGCTATAATATGCTCAGTAGTACCTTCCTGATAAGTTAGGGCCTAAAATCTATTATCTAGCTGCAAATCAAACTTGTTAGCCCTACGGCGTATCTTGGATAGAGGAAGTGCATAAGAGTGGGGCAGAGAAAAGCCATGTAACTATAAACCAGTCAACTTGACATTAATAGTTGGCAAGCTGAGGGAAACCATTCTCAAGGAAAGTTTGACCGTTCCATGAACTGAATGGGCTCCAGTATATCAGGTGACAAGGGTTTATGAAAAGGAGTTCATACAAAATTAACTTGATCTATTTATTTGACTAGTTTACAACGTCAGTAGAAAAGGGCCAGACAGTGAACATACAATACTTGGGACTCAATGAGGCCTTTGACTTAGCCCTCCACAGGAAATTGGTCAAGAAATTGGAGGATCTGGGGGGGGGACAAGTTGGCCAGATGGGTTACAAATTGGCTTGGAGGGAGAACCAAAAGGGGGTGGTATGGGGAGAGTACTCAGGAATGAGGGAAGTCATTATTTGGGTCCCACAGGGGCTGATGCTTAATCTGGAGCTGTTCAATGTGTTCATAAGTGATATTTGGGACAGCATTAAAGGTAAAAGCTGCATCTTTGTGGATGATGCCAAGTTCTGAAGGAGGGTGGACATGGATGAGGGTGTCAGAGATTTAAGGGAGAATCTGGGAAAGTTAGAAAGATGGTCTGGAATCCGGCAACTGGAGTTCAATGTGAGAAAATGTAAGATAATATGCATTGGGAGAAGGAACCCAGGGAGAGTGCAGTCTAGGGCATAACAGTCACTGTGACCAAGGAAGAGAAAGACATAGGGATTGCAGTGAGAAACCTTCTATGCAATTCAACAAGGAAGCAGTAAAGGTAAATGGATTGTAGGTTGCATAACAAGAGACTTAACTAGTAACTGCAGGCAAAGTAACAAATAAACTAAGCAATTCATAGGGCATGTACAGTAACGCACAAATTCACATAATCAAATTTGTGAAATTATGCACATTTTATTATATAAATTCCAACACTTCAACATGCACTACGCACCTCATGATTAATTTTACTATTCAAATTGTCACGTTTCGCATTAAAAATTCTCTGCAAAGAGCAAATTTCATCAGTTTGCATAGTGACATTTCATTTGATTCAAGTCTAGAGAATTGCACAGTGCACACTTTTCAAATGCTATTTGTAGTATGTAGCAGCCAAATTCACCAACAGTTTCTGAATGAATTTTAAATTCTCAATGGACCTATTCACCAACAGTTATAAAGAGGACAAATTACTGCTGAACAGGTTGATGGTTTGGCTGCACCTTGACAACTGTGTGCAGTACTGGAAACCCTGACACAAAAAGGACATCAACTTGTTAGAAGCAGTCCAAAGATGAGCAACAAAGATGATTCAAGGCCAGCAATGGTTACCATATAAAGAGAGACTGCAGGACCTTAGCATCTTCTCACTCATGGACAGTGGAGAATGAGGGGACACGATTGAGACTTTCAAGTATCTTACAGGTATAAACAGAGTAGACCTTGAGAATCTTTTTAAGTTCACTGAGAACAAGAACACAAGGTCAAACAGTCATAAGCTGGAGAGAGGTAACATCAGGAAGGAGGCCATGAGGTGCTTCTTCACAGACAGAGTGGTCATAGGGTGGATTGGACTATGAGAGGAGGTGGTAGGCCATAAAATGGTTGTGGATTCAAGAGGGGGTGGAATAATGTCAAGAGGGATATGGGTTTCCAGGGGAAGGGGTAGAATAAAGTATTGATCAGACTCACTTGACCTAAAGCCTTTCTCTGCTGGCATGTATGTATGTTCACATGTTCATATGAGTAGTTCACAGTTGATATGGTAATTGAATTTACCATCATCATAGTACCAAATGGTATCTCAAGTATTTTGTGCTGCTTCAACTGTGTTTATATACTGTGGCCCAGATATTCAAACTGCACCCAAAAAGTGCGCAATAGCAGAAGCAAGCGCAAGTCTATTGCGCCCATGCGCAAAAGACGTGATATTCAAAAACAGAGCAGGCCAAACTTCGCCTACAGCCGATGACTGAATATTGTACCACCTGCGCCATAGCGCAACTAGGGAAGGGAAGCTGAGCAGATCTGATGTGCCATAGCGCAACAAGAGATGTTCAGCTGAGCAGTCCAGAGGTGCCATAGCACAACCAGGGATGCCCTCCAGCAGCAGAGCAATGTAACTGCACAACCAGGGAGGTAGGGGCCCAACACCCATGCCACAGATGGGCACAGTAACACACAGCAGAACAGACATCATCCCCACACCCCATGCACTGCACAACTGGAGGAGGGCTGGAATAATCACTGACCCATGGAGACAAGCAAACAACCCACAGCCGGGCCATGGTGCCCCATCACACCTACCAGCAAGCTGTGACTGGCACACAAGGAGGGCAGACCACCCTGTGTGCCACACCATCCCCCCAATGCAGAACACACCCTGCACCATGACCCCAAGACACCCCCCTCATGAGCAGTGACCACCACTGCAGGAAACCCCATGCATGCCACCACCCCCACTGTGACACTGCAACCCTGTGCACCACAGAACCATGCAAGCCAGCCCCACCACGAGCACCCATCAGTGGGTGGCAGCACACAGCAATGCAACAACGGCAGACACAGTGCCACCACACACAGTCCCCCCGAGGTACTGCTGAGATACCAACATGTATCGGCACATGAGGTACACCACACAGGACAGGGCGTGCCCTTGACACCACCACCAGTGGTACAGCAACCTGCACAGTAGTCCAATGACACACCCCGACCCACCACTGGCCACAACAGCCAGCACAGACACCCACAGTGGTGTGTGGAAGCATGCACCACACCAGATACCACACAGTGTATGGACAGACACCCACCCATACCCAAGGGCACAACAACACAGGGATGCAGTGGTGGGGCAACCGAACCCCCAGTGTGGGCCCATGTAAACTGTGTACACACAACCCACAGTCCTCCATGGCACTGGAGTGCCAGCCACCCTGTGCAGGCACTGTGGACCCATACACCACCATCAGTCACCCAGAGCACAAATCACAGACAGTGGGGCACATCCCCTGCAACACACACAAGGCACAGCATGGAGGTGGGACAACAACTGTGGTGCCCACAGTGCCACCCAAGGCAGGCATGCACCACACCAGTGACAGGAGGCAACCCAGCAATGTGACGGGTACAGTGGCTGCCCTGCAGGGACTACTACCACTGACGTGCCAGAGGACCGTGCAGGTCACAGACATGCATGTGTGTCAGGTGCACAGGCCATGGATGGGCCGATGGGTGCACCATGGACACAGAGCATGCATGATGGACCACTGCACACAGTCATCCAGTGCACAGGGCACAACACACACACCACAGACACTGACTGATAGCTACCCCTACACCATAGTCACCTCCACATGGACACACACACATACCCATGACCGCACCACCCCTGACGCCATGCATACCACTGCAGCTGAGCACCTATAGCCCACTGCAAATCAGAGACCACCACAGTATTCATATCAAAATGAAATTTATTGAAAAAATATATAACAATCAACCATATACAATATTACAAGAACTATATACGTGAACTATATGCAAGGTTGGGGGGCCACAAACAAGGTGGGGGTGGGTAGAGGGCAGGGGTGGACAAATGGGATGGGAAAGGAGGGGTGTGAGGGGGGTCCAGGGGGTAGGGGAATACTGGGACCGATGTATCCCTAGCGGGAGCGCCTCTCCCCGTTCTGACTCCTCCGGGACCTGTGCCTCCTCAGGACCCCGGCTTTATCAATGCATCATAGGATGTCCAGCAATGCCCTTGCCACCAACAATATCTCCCGCAGTGCCTCCTGGGATTTCATATAGCTGGTGGGTACCTAGGACAAGGGAGCACAGTCAATAGATGTGAATGCACAACCCCATACAGCCCGCCTACTGTGCATGGCATATGGCCATGGGACATATCTCTGTGATGGTGTGTGACCACCCGCAGTGATCACGTCCACAGGATCTGCCCACCCTGGCACATACAGCCATGCGGAATGCTGCACGCACCCACCAGCCAAGTCACACACAGCACCACTGTGGCCATTTAGTGACATGGCTATGTGGTGCAAAGGCAGTGGCACAACCATGTACCTGGTGCACGCATGGACCACCATTGATGTACTCCCAGACATGCATTGCTACTCAACAGTGTTGACTGTAACAAGTCGTGTGCATGGCAGTGGTGTCGAGGGATGGTGGCCATGCCCCACTGCCCACCCTGTCAGCATGCAATAGTAATCATGGATGTATGGCACTCGCCTTCATGGAGCCGGTCAAGTTTGGCAGTGAGGGCCCTCGCCCCACTGGGCTGCACAATGCTCCTCCAGCCGCCGCTCTTCCCGCACACAGCAGCATTCCTCCGGGCCTGTGGGGCAAACATGGAGAGAGGAACATCAGTATAATCCTGTAGCAAAGTCCTCTGCCCCCAGATGTGTGCCCTCCCACCCAGCCAGACCCACCCACCCCACACCCTGTGAACACCACCACAGCCAACCCCGGACTGTCCCTCCCTTATGTGCTGGACACATGCAACACTGTTACCCATATGTATGATAAAAGTGTGTTGACGGAACCCCTACCTGGCCGTGGCACTGTGCCCCTCCTGGCACGTGTCTGCAGGTGAGCCAGTAGCTCTGGCTCCCTCCGCCGCAGGTCCCCGTATCGGTGCCTGCACTGCTTGGCACTCCTCCCCTGTCCAGTGGCCTCCTCAAGGGCAGTGGCCACCTCCTGCCACACCTGGGTCCTGGCCCTGTCCAGGGATGCCTCCTGAACAGAGCCCCATGGTGTGGCACCACAATGGCCACTAGGTTGGCCAGTTCAATGGCAGACCACTGGGCTGCCATTCTGCATGCCATTCTCAGTTTTCTAGTTGGCAATATGGCGCTCTGCAGCATGGCTCTCCATGTGCAGATGCTGCGCGGTACAGCACTGCCATTCCCTATTGCGCTGTCACCGAACAGTGCGATCGAGGTGCACCCATGCCTGATGCATGGCACCTAGAGGGCAAAGGTCGGGCACAGGGTCAAGGGTCTCTGGCGCATGGACATGCACAGTGCCATTGGAACACAATGCGTGTAGTGTGATTGGCTGCCTGTGTGCCAGCACCATAGCGGCCTACCGAGCAATTGGCCCATTGCACCTATGATGGCCCAGTGCCACAGCCCCATGTAGTGACCATCGCTATAGCGCCACTGGCACAATGGTGACTGTGCCCTGCATTGCCTACCGCGCACAGCACATCATCAGTGCGGCAGATGCCTGCGTCAGCAACCTGGGCATATGCAGTGAGGTGTGTACTACGCATGTCACAGAACTGCGCCGTTGGCTCAGCATGTTCAACACAATTGCGCAAAGCGCAACAGCGCAATATTCAGCCGTTATATGCAAATCATCTAATCAGCCATTCAATGGCGCAGCACTGCAATTTGCATCTACTTAAAGTTGCTCCTCACCTCATTTGCATGGGTTGCTATAATAAAAGTGCGACACTGTGCTGCAGTGGCCATAGTCGGTTACTGCAGTCTGTTGGTGAGTTGCATGCTGTTTGGGAATGTGGACTGTGGATTTAGGGACATGCATGGGACTGCACAGTCACAAGTAACAACTGCCATTGTTATAGGCTACATAATGACAGAGCAGGTTGTTGGAGAGGAGGAACACAGTGGTGGGAGGAGGAGGAGGCCAAACTTTACCAAGGCCAAAACCGAAGCCCTGTTTGAGGCCTACCTGGATCAGGAGCCACTTCTCAGTGGATGGCGGGGAACACCTCAAGCCTGTGCTGCTGCATGGGAGGAGGTGGCACGTGCTGTGAACCTGCATGGCAGCCACCAGCGCTCCGTGCAGGAGTGTAAGAAAAAGATGGGCATGGACAGGAGGAGGATAATGGAGAAGGTGGCTGCCATCAGGACAGCATGTGCTGCAACAGGTGGGGGACAGCCAGAGGTGGTACAGCTGACCCCACAGGAGGAGAGGCTTGCTGGAAGCATGCAGTGCACTGCCATTGAGGGTGTTCCGGGTGGTGGCTTCCAGACGGGTGGTGGCCCATCACTGCATGGTAAGTCATGGTCTGTCTGTGGGGGGGCAGGGTAGGTCACATGCAGTAATGCGACTTTGCTTTCCCTTACAGATCCTGAGCTTCTGCATGGGTCAGTGGTGGTGGGCCTGTCCACTGAGGACAGTCAGCTGGAGTTGGAGGAGGGCCCATCCACCTCCACAGGTATACCTGGATCATTGTGACAGTGGGGCCACCTGGCTGTCCACACTGATGTCATTGTAACAGGTGCAGAGGAAGTCCTGCCTGTGACCCAGCATGCTGGCATCCACAGATGCCAGCATGCTGTGACTGTGGCCGTGCAGAGTCCGTCACCAGTGATGATGATGCTAACATCATGGGCAGTGACACGTGTGTGCCACGGGATGGCCACACAGCAGGGCAATCCGCGCCCATGGCTGTGGGTGGTGCTGCTGTGGAGTCCTGCATGTCAGCACAGTCCCAGCCTGCGCCTGTCAGCACCAGTGGGGCAGCACTGGTGTCTGTTCAGGAGAATGGGACTGTTGAGGCCACTGCGGCTGCACCAATGAGCCCTGGGGAGCAGCAGCCGGAGAGGCAGCATCAGCAGTTGGCCAATGGGCTTGGGGGTACAGGGTTAAGTGACGGCATCTGTGCACCATCTGTGGACATGCTCAGACCTGGTCCTGGTGTGCAGCACCCACCCTCAAAGGGTGCTGATCATCATGACCGTGCACACCCTGAGGGACAGGATGCTGAGGAGGCAGATGACCTCTTGGACGAGCACACCTACCTACTGCAAGCATCAGTCCAGCAGCAGATGTGGCTTGCAACGTCCATGGATGCACTGAGTGTGGCTCTGGAGTGGGCAGAGGAGCATCACAGCAGGGACACTGCTCTGATCCTGGCAGGGATGGACTGCGGGAGGATGTGACCGCTGCCATTGACAGGCATGCACAGGCATTCACTGCTGTCATGGCCACAATGGGCACACAGTCAGGTGCCCATGCATCATGGACACCACGCAGTGCACTGTCCACCTCCCATTCCGGGCTTTGTGCAACTCCAACCCTGTCAACACCGGGTTCAGCTGTGGGCATCCCGAGCACTCCAGGCATGTTCAGTGTGCTGCAGACCCCTGCATGAGCACGGTCACATTCACACAGTGGAACCCCTGGGGGACCATTGGTGCCACCCCATGAGGCCAGTGGTCAGCCTGTCAGTGCTGGCAGGTCTCGGCGAGGCCGCCCATGCATCCATGGTGGCTGGGGCACTGTGTTGCATGACTGGCCTGTCTCCCAGTGTGGCTACTGTCTGGTGCTGCCCTGTGTGCATTGTGTGTTTCAGTGGGCAGTGCACGGGTGGGTACCCAGCCCTGCACATGGACACACAGTCCACCTGCACACCCTCCTGGCTGCCGTCCGCAGTTGCATGTGCATGATGATGCCTGCATTGCACTATACACCAATGTGCAATGGTGCTCAGCATCTGACACACGCATATGGACAGGCAGTGGGCATGGTGGCCTGTGGACATGTGTGTTTCTAGGGTTGGTGTTCTGGGTCAGTGTGCCTCCTGCCCTCTGTGCACATTTGTTGCATTGTGTGTGTGCGTGTGTGTGTGTCCGTCAGTGTGGCATGTTAATCCTCACCCATCCCTGGTTGTGTGTGTGCTTCTGTGCCCTGCCACTTCCCTTGACGGCATGCACCACTGCTATGTGTCCATGCGTGTTTGTGGGTTGTGCCTTAGCCACTGGTGGTTGCACATGGCCCCATGACTTACCTGGGTTGGCTGAAGTGCTCCTCTGTGACAGTGTCCTGGTGCAGCTGTACCAGCTGGATCAGTTGGGGGTCCCGACGGCCAAGGGGGGGCTGCCCATCACCATCACCGGCGTCTTCATCGTCCCCATCACTGTCCCCCTCTTCGACCTGTATGGCTATCCCACATTCATTGGCCATGTTGTGCAGGATGCAACAGGCCAAGAATAGCCCGCAGGCCTTTGAGGGGCTGTACTGTAGGGCACCGCCAGAGGTGTCCAGGCAATGGAAATGTGCCTTCAGCATCCCGAACACCCACTCGATGACATTACATGTGGTGGTGTGTGCCTCATTGTAGCATTGCTGTGATGGGGTCGCTGGCTGCCGGTAGGGTGTGAGCAGCCAGGGACGGAGTGGGTATCCACTGTCACCTGTGTGTAGAGGGCGGAGGTTAGTTTGGTGATCAGCATCACCCTGCCCCGGGCCACATGGGCCCCTACCCATGTCACCTCTGGCCATGCCCCCCCAGGTCCTATAATTGTCCATGTGATTTGCATACCCACCCACTAGGTGTCCAGTGGGGATGTCCCCACTCTCGAATCTGTGGCACAGTGCTGACTGGTGCCAGATGAAGGCATCATGTGCTCCCTCAGGGTGCGTGGCACAGACATTGATTATGCACCCCCTGGCATCGCACACCACCTGGCAGTTGATGCTGGCATAGCCCTTGTGATTGATGTATGCAGCCCCCTCAAGGCCAGGTGGTGTGCGTATGGCCACATGGGTGCAGTCTATTGCCCCTAGCATGCCAGGCATACATGCTGCCTGTGGAACTCCTGTATGTTTACTGTGCACTCTGCCGCTGTGCTGGGGAAATGGATGTACTCCGCAGCATATGGCAGCAGTGTGCTGAGGAACTGGGTGAGGTGGCAGGACGTGGCTGACTGGGTTATGCCTGTGGTGTCCACAGTTGGTCTCTGGAAGGTACCCATGGTGAGAAAGCACATGCAGGCTGTTACTATAGTCTCCACTGACAGGGCATGGCTCCATCATGTGGGTGCCTGCATCACATCACTGCACATCTCACAGAGCCACCTCAGAATTGCCCTATTCAGGTGGTACTGGCCCACAATCTCAGTATCAGTGTACAGCTCAAAGCTGGTGTGGGCTCGGTACTGCCTGTTGGGGGCATACCGCTGACAGGCCCTTCCATGGCCATGCCCCCCTGCCATCCGCATTCTCACCCCCCTCACAACAGCCTCCATCTGGAAGGTGGCACTGGCCATGTCCTTGGCTTGTGTTCGCCCCTCCTGGCAGCTGTTGCTGTATTCCCCCTGCTGTCCTCCCTGCTACTTCCCCTGCACCGGGAACACCTCCCTGTGTTGGCCTTTGTGCTGTGTGGCACTTCCCCCTTCTGCACTAGCTGTGGCTCCTCACACCTTCCCTGTGCCTGGGTGTTCAGAGTGCCCTTTCCCTGGCCTGCCCTGTTTGTCCCTCCTGCCCTGTCTGTCTGCCTAGGGTTCTGCCTCATGTGGCTTTCCTGTAGCGTTCTTGTGCCTCTCCCTTGCTCCTTTTTATTTTGGCTCATTTCCGCTATGGCGCAACTTCCGCTTGCTCCCGTATTGTGCATGGCACAAGTTGTTGAATATCGCACTGCGCCATTTATGCATGGTTCCTCCCCCTTCAGTTGCACATGCCTTCATTATCATTGCGCTGTTGCTCAGCATGATTTTGGGGGTGCAACTGCCTCCTGCTGAATATCGCAGAATGGCGCAATTTCAGACTTGCGCAGGCGCAACCCTATTGTGCATGGCTCAACTCTTTTGAATATCTGGGCCTGTATGTAAAACTAGCTGAATCCAAGGGCATGGCTCATTGTAGCTTTATATGGACAGCAACTAATACCTTTTACACAAAGCTACTTCATCCATACAGTACTTCAAGATCATTTATTGTTAAACTATGTATACGTTTTGTCAAGGAAGATATTTTGTAATTTATTGTAAGATCAAATAAAGATAATTTAAAAAAAAGATCATTAGCCAAACTCATAACAGTAATATCACTGCACACAAACTGCAAAATGTGGATGGCCTTGTGATGCTTGGATTAGTACTGTAGAGCATTCAAATATTGTAATGGCCATATTTCTTTCATATGCTAATGCTGCTGCCATGGTAACATACTGTAGTAACTTAAGATTAAAAGGGAATCTGAGTTTGGCTGGCCCATTACTACAGCAGTAAGGCTACCACTTGCAATGCCAGTGACTTGAGTTCAGGAACATGCTTGGATCATCGGATGGCTGGCAGGAGTGGTAAGGTCAAGAGTCCTAGAGGATGTTCCTTTTTTTGAGGGAGGGTGATGAATCCTGCTGACCACCAGGAGGAGGTTCAGCCAGGGCTGCAAGATGGGAGGAGGATACCACTAATGTCGATAGAAGAGTTTGCAGATTTTGCACTAGCATGTCTGATGTAATCCTAGAGCTAAGGCACCCTCAGAGTGGAAGAAAAAAACAAGGAGGTAATTTTCTGCTTGATGCAATGTGACAGATGAATGCTGACCTGCCTGCAGACCCTGCACCTACAAACTCGGGCACAGTCTCAACTGCTGACCAGCTACTGAACTGTCCAGAGGGACTTTGGAAATCTGGATGATGGCCCCACCATGGTGGTCAACAAGGAGTAAATGGTAAGCCCTGGGAGACAGCAGGGTGACATGGACTGGGATAAGGGTCAGGTAAAGTGGTGGGTGAAGTCTGAAAACTTCACTTTGCTAAGAAGTTCTTGAATTTTGCCAAATTCATAAAGTTCTCCTTTAAAGCAAATTTTACTTCGCCTTAAAGGAGAACTTTGTGAATGGTGAAAATATGAACATTGCCTGCAAATTGTGGCTCTAAGGCAAAGTTTGGCAGGATTCATGGGATTAGAGGTCACACGGTGCTGCAATGAGCTGTGTTGCCATGCATCGGCTGAATTCAGTGAAGTGTGAGGAAGAGAGAGCTGTTGTTAGATGTGCTCTGTATCTTTGTGCCTAAAAAGCTTTGGAATTGTTTAAAACACAGATTCATTTCCAACCAATCACTAAATTAAGTGTCTACTGTGTCTTGTGCCTCTAGATCATCAATTATGTCTGGTATTTGTTGTGATTCAGTTAGTTTAAAGTTGTAGATTAATTTTCTGTATTTTGTATAGTGAGGCAGTGCTGTGAGGGAGGGCAGCATTGCTGCAGCAACTTTCAGCAAGAAAAAGGCAGACTAGGCACAGTGACATCCAGCAAAAACAAATTCTGGCCAGAGCCGATAGGGCTGCATTAGAGGAATTTGGGGTAAAAATATTGAAAATTACCAAAGTTACGTGCTTGCATTAGGAAAATGTAACATAGGCTCATACATTTGTTGTTTTGTAATAATTGTACACCAAATGTTTAACATAGCCTGCCTCATGAAGAAGGACAGAGCAAATATTCATCTCCTGCCTGAAAGGTGATTTTATGTAGATACTGCAAAATCAACTTTCAGGGTGCAAAAACACATTTTGAGCCAGAGTTGAAAAATGACAGTTGCCATAAACATAAAGTGCTGTAAAAAGAAATGGCTATGTTGTAAATTTGGGGTCAAAATATTGAAAATTACCAAAGTTATGATCCTGCATTCTCAAACTTCAATGTAGACTCATAACTTTGTTGTTTTTTAATATTTTTACACCAGAATTTCAACATAGCCTTCTTATGACCCCACATCAAGAACAAGGGCAGAGAAAACTTTCAACTCCTGCAAGAAAGGTGATTTCCCACAGGGAATGCAAAATCACCTTTTGGGATGTGGAAAAACATTTTGGACAGGATTTGAAAAATGACAGCTGTCACATTCATGAGGTGCTATAATGTTATGGCTATGTTGTAAATTTGGGGTCAAAATATTGAAAATTACCAAAGTTACGAGCCTGCATTTGCAAAATTCAACGAAGGCTCATAACTTTGTTGGTTTTTAATATTTTTACACTGTATTTTCAACATAGCCTTCTTATGACCACGCCACATAAAGAAGGAAAGAGAAAATGTTCAACTCCTGGCCAAAAGATGATTTCATGCAGAGGCAGCGAAATCACATTTCAGGATGTAAAAAAAAATAAACACAAATAAAGCACATTTTGGCCAGGCTTTGAAAAATGAAAGCTATCACATTCATTAGGTGCTGTAATGATATGGCTATGTTGTAAATTTGGGGTAAAAATATTGAAAATGATCAGAGTTATGAGCCTGCATTTGTAAAATTCAACATAAGCTCATAACTTTGTTTTTAATATTATTACACCATAGTTTCAGCATAACCTTTGTGTGGCTCCACATTATGAACAAGGGTAGAGAAAATGTTAAGGTCCTACCTGAAAGGTGATTTCACACAGGGGCTACACAATTACTGTACCTTCTGGGACAGATTTGCCCGACAGCTCGATTGTTCATGAGGTGGGGTCCCAAAAATGGCATGTTGAAATTTTGGGCTAAAAATGTGAAAAAATGGGCAAGTTATGCCAGTAAGTTCAAAACACCATTGAAATACATTGAATCACATATCTGTTTCTTTAGTTCATGGTCCAACTTTGAAGAGTGAAGACATGTCTGTGGTCCAGAGAGAATTACAGTGTTGGACCTCTGATGGGTAACTAAGGGCTTTGGGGGTGCAGAGTGTTAGGTTCTGTGTGAGAGGGTCAGGTGGGGGTGTGCAATGGCCATAAAAGACATTTGATGGGTTTTTTTTGCAGGTTAAAAACAAAAAAACATGAGGATTCCTGCACTGGGTGATTGAGGCACCCCGCCAGTGCCAGTGTTACATTTCTGGGGGTGGGGGGTGGGTGCTGAAAGGGAGGATTGGGTAGGGAAAGGAAAGTATTTTAAAAAAACTGCACATGAATGGTAGTGGATGGGGGATGAGGATTCCTACACTGGGGATTGGGCACCCCCAGTGCCACTGTTACATTTCTGGTGGGATTGGAGTGGTGTGTGCTGACAGGGAGGGTCAGGTGGGGGGAAACTATAATAATATACTTAAAACAAATAAAAATCTCTGAAATAACTGCACATGCATGGTAGTGGACAAGTAGGGTCTATAACAGGATTTTGTGATTTGATTCGGGACACTAGGGGCTTGGGCACCCGCAGCGTCACTATTATGTTTCTGGGGGGGATTGGTGCTAAGAAGGAGGGTCAGGTGGAGGAATATGTATAATTTAAAAAAAAATTGACCACGGACAGTAAAATAGTGCAGTGCAGAGTGTTTCACAGATACAGAGGTGGCTGTGTTGGCACTCCAACATGTTGTTCAGCTGCAAGGAATGCACAAGTCCTTTTCTCATAGCAAGAGGTCAGCAGAGCTATGCCCACTGCAGCCCTAAAAAAGGCAGGTTAGGCAGCCTTTTCTGTCCTACCAGGCAGCACTGTTGTAGTCAGTGTTTTGTGTGAATTTGTTTCCTGATTTCTGTGGTTTGTTGTTTTAGTTCTGTCGAACAGTTTGGTGTGTTTTGCTGAATTATTTTTGTCACTGTAGTTTGAGTAACTTGAGAGTTCATTTTTGTTTATTGATAGAAATTAGCTTTTTTGTGTACACAGTAATTTTGTGATAAGGACCTAATTTTTTGCATCTTGTGTGTGTCCCCTTAGTCCTTGAAATCCCTGTTTTGCATTGTTTGTGTAAAACAAACAAAGAAAAAGAAAAAAATAGTGGCAGTGCAGGTGCTGCTGGTGCTTCTAATTCAGGAGAAGCATGAACTTCAGCAGACAGTGCTACCACTTCTACAGGGTGTGCCCACTGCCCCACTGTGAAACAAGAACTTCCCTTACACCCACCACAAATTGTGCTGGCATGGACAAACCTCCCCCACTTCCTGCTACCCTTTGCTTTTTTCCCCCTTTCGGCCAGTGATTTGCTATGACATGGGTCCTCTGGCCCCCAGTACCCATCTGGATCCACTGTTTGCCCTGCTGGACACATTTACTGCATAAGATGCAAGTAATGACATTGTGGTCACTAAGGTCAGAGGTAAAAAGATCACCCAAGTGGCAAATACCACACAAGAAAGGACTTGGAGTATATATGAGTACTACAAGACTAGGGCCAGATTCCAAGACAGCTGTGAGAGCAGGGCACAAAGTACGAAACTGCATAACGTTACGCCAAAAACCTATGACATGTGAGCTGCACCATATTCCAAGAGAATTGCCAGTTATGATGGAAAATGCAGAATTACGCATGTCGCAAGTTACGCCCACAAGACATGGTGTAACTCACAATAGCAGCGCAGCAGTAAGCATGTCGCAACTTATCAATACTGTCAGCAGTACATACCTCTCGACTGTCCCACATTACATGGCACTATTCCCTACTGTATGTCCCATCACTTCTCTGTTCCACATCATGATGCCTTGTCCCACATTCTGTGTTTGGCTATTGTGCTACATGCTATGGTACATGTTGTACTAGGTATGTATTTCACTTACTATTGGCCTGTCTGGCCATGCTGCTACCTATGTCACTGTGTCTTGGGCTTTCTAGGGCATGTTTGCTTGGGCGTTCCACTGTTTGACCATTAGTTCCACATTTGGGGCCTACTGGTTGGGGGTATGCTGAAGACTGTTTTTTTGGGGGGGGTTCTATGGCCTGTGTTCTGGTAAGGACAGTTAATCCTTGTTCTAACTTACGTTATCATCCTCTAGTGTGATTCATTACACCACCTGTTCTGGAATAGCAGTTCTGTGGCGCTTTTGTGTTACGCATGTTGTAAGCCACATTATGCAGTGGTGTAGGCTTTCTTTGGCATAACTGCATCATAACTTGCATTTGTCGTAGCAGTTGTGGGTTGCGGCATAAGTGTTCTTTGAATCGCTGCGGTCGCAAATTGCTGGCGTGAATTTACATTTGGCACTATCAGGACTGGCACACTGCATTTACACCTGGCGTAACTGTCTTGGAATTGGGCCCCAAGTCCCTAAGAAATACCAACTGAAAATAGACATATAAAAAAACATAAACATTAAAAAATTAAAATTCCCATAGGGTAACACTGCAACATTAACAAGCCATAACTACATCAATTGTTGGAGTTAATAGGCAATCTATAAATAAAAAGAAGGTATCAATGAGTACTACAAGACTAACACATAATACCCCAAGCCAAATTCATGGGGTATTTTTATTTATTTATTTTTTTTATTTATCAAGTCTAGGATTACAAATACCTTTAAGCCATGGCTCTTTTACAAAGGTTCCACGTCAGAAAAATACAAATTATGGGAAACATCAAGACAGGCATTACAACAATGTGGGCATTGCAAACAGAGTACAGATTAATACAGTTCAAGGGTAGCATTGTAACAAGGCAGCCAGCGGCATTTGTCAGAGAAAATAGACAACAGATAAGAAGTGCCAGAGTCATAGGGAGACGGAAGAGGTTGGGGGGGGAGAAGGCATGTAGGAAGGGTGGTGAGAGGGTGAAAAGTGCAGCACTGGGTATACCAAGATGTGAGGGTAGAATCCAGTGAGGAGGGGAGGAGGGGGGACAACTAGAGCAGAAAGGGAAGTGGAGAAACAAGGTTAAGTTGGGCAGTCACAGGAGCTGTTGGTAGTAAGATAGTTCTGGAGCCTAGTTTTAAACATACCAATAGTTGGGGCAGAGGAGATGGTTGGGCTGAGGCCATTGAACCAGAGAGGTGCTCGATAAGCAAAAGAGCGTTGTCCCTGTGAAGTGTGGCAGTGGGGGACTTTCAGTAGTTGTAGCGTGGATCTCCTAAGGCACCATTTGTTAATTTGGTGTTGTAACAGAGCTGAGACCCCAGAAGGTGCAAGGCCAAGGTAGATTTTTTTGACCGTGGAGCAGGTGAGAAACTTTATGTGGTTTGATAGTTGGAGCCAGCCAATCTGAGTGTACAGGTCACATGTGTGGGCTGTACACACAGGCATGCCAAAATTACCTCCCAGCTTCACCATGTTGCCAAATCCACAATGCAAGTCCAATAGTCATCCAGAATGCATTAAGTGTGCATCTCTTCTTTAACTACAACCATTCCAAGTTTCGGATAAAATTCAGCACAAATTGACCAAGTTATGCCTACAAACCCCCAAAATAAGTAGTTGGTGGAAGTGGGGGTGGCATTTAGGGCTGTGCGAATACCGAATATTATTTCCCGAATACCACGAATAATTAGCTGTTCGTTGTTCTGAATCTGAATAACGAATAGCTCAGTATTTGTGTGGTATTTGGGGAATAATATAATACCCTTTTCCCCCCACCTTCAGATAGTACCCAAAACCCTCTCCTCCCCCGAAGCCCCTTAGCTCGCAAACCAGTTTTACAATAAAAAGTAATCAGCAATGTCTTTTGGGGGCGACCAGCACAACTCCACCCACCTCCATGGCTGGCTGCCCGCCCACCAGGTTTCATACATTCATCTCCCCCCAGTTGCCATCAGCAGCCCCCTACCTCTCCCCAAACCCTGCCTGCATGTAAGAGAATAAAAAAATGTAAGTGCAAGGCAGATGGCACAGCCCGCCCACCTCCACGGCCGGCTGCCGTCTTATGAATGAAACCGCGCTTGCTTGCTCTTATATAGAGAATGAGCTGATCACATGACATGACTTAACAAAGCTTCATAAATTGTAATTTGCACAAAAAAAACAAAGAAAAAGTAAAAAAAAAAACAGAACCAAATAGGCAAATCCAAGGAAACAAAAGAAGCTCAGATCAGCAATCTGTGCCTGGCTGGAGGTGGTCTGACTGGGTGGTGACTCACTTACTGCAGGGGCCAGCCTGGGCCACTGGGTGGGTCAACTGGGCTAATGTGCCTGCTGCATGTGCTACCTGTAACTGTAGTCTACAGCACAGCCTAAGTGGTTTAGGTTTACTGTTACTGTGCTGGCTTTTGCTTGTAGCAGCTTCATTTTGAATGAAACAAAACTGAAAAATAGAAAGTGGAAATAAAGGGAGAAAATCACCTTAGTAAGCCTTGGCTGGGAGGGTAAGGATGTCTGGTCTCACTGATTGCCTGACTCTAGCCAAAGTGTGTGGTTTACTGAGTTGAATAAACAGATTAAGAGCAAAATACAAAAAGGAACAAAAGGAAAAGGGCAACGACTGAACAAAGGGGATATTAGCCATGGACATCTGCAATTATTTCAAGGAACAGAAAACAAGTCATGTTCCTGTTCCTGAAGAAACTTACAGTTCCTCACAACTGGATGATACACAGCAAGCATCCATATGTTTCATGTTTCAAGTTTATTGTAGGAAAACTCCATTAAGCAAGTTCATTCACAAGGAGGTCCTAAGACATGTACACTGATAATAAAAAACATTACATAAAATGAAGATCAAGATCAAGATGTGAAGACGCAAGACAACCAAACCCAGAAGAGAGCACTACAGCATATGTTTGTAACAGCACAGCACAGTCAGACTCACGCGGGCAATTAAAGCCAGCGGAAACCCAAACACTGGACACTGGGCAATATGTCATCCACATGAAACCCATATCTGAGGAATTGAAATTTCAACTGCTTACCAACTGTTAGACACCTACTGACACATATGACTTTAAACATGATAGTACAGGTCAAATAACATTTTGATTTGCTTGGCTTGCCCAACACTCTCCTTGGCTTGCCTACTCTCCTTCTCGGAAAGGAGCTCTCAGTCGGTCCTGAGTTTTGTTTCCTCAGAAGGTAAAGCATGGATTCAAGGTGCTTTCATTACCAAAGGTTTCACAAAATACAAACAAGTTTGCAGAGATGCAGCATACAAAATCAAACCAGATGACCCAATTTTTGAACAACTAAATAGTTGTTTATTAAGTTGTGTGCAGCATTTCTGCAAACTTGCTGATATTTCTGGGACAGCCACCCTTGCATGTGCACGAACCCTCATTCCAGAGTGCAGACAAACTCTTTTGGAACTGATTTCACTAAATTCAAAGACTTCCACAAAACTGCAAAAGAGCACAGCAAAAGTTGCTGGCATCGGGGATTACATGATGACGCAAGTAACTTTCTTGCAATCATGAGAAGGAAAGCCATTTCTGTTGAGCAACAACTTAATGAATCCTGCAGAAAAACCATAGAGGAAAATCGCAAAAAGCTCTACCCAATAGTCTGAAGCATAGTATTTTGTGTAACCCATGACATAACTCTCCATGGTAAGATGAGCTCTTTGGGCAATATGCAAGATCTGATGGAGTTTCAAATCAAGACAGGAGACAAAGTTTTGAAAAATCATTTGGAAACTGCACCTGCCAATGCCAGGTGTACTTCTGTCAGATTGCAGAATGAGATGATCGAAATCTGTGGTAACATTTTGAGAGCGGGCAGAGTCCATGCAGCTAATACTTCAGTGAGGTCCTCAGTTTTAGTAGGCAAACCCACAGATATTTCAGGCATGAAACAGTTGTCTCTTGGGGTGAGATTTACTGAGGAACATAATGGAAATATTTGTGTACATGAAGGGTTCCTTGGTTTTATCTCAGTTTCTGACCTAACCGCAGAAGACGTAGCAAATGAGATTCTGAGGACTTGCTCATAATTTGGACTTAATCTGAGTAAACTAATAGATCAAGGGTATGATGGTTGCTTGGCAATGGCTGGCAAGGAATCAGGTTTTCAAGCCATAGTTAAAGACAATTACCTTAGAACCACATTTGTGCACTGCTCCTCGCATTGAGTGGTGTGCATAATGCAGTTGGCACAATAAAATTCATAATCAATTTCTTCCTCGAGAGCTTTCAATATAGATAACTCATCCCAAACATTCCTTTATTGTGTGAAATACGCTGGACTCAGAGGTACAAAAGCATCCGAAGTTTTGCAGAACACTTTACAAAGATTGTAACAGAACTGGAGAACCTGTCTGAAACAATCAACAGCAACACCAAAACAAGACAACTTGTATACCAGTTGCTGTGTGCATCACAGACACCAACATTTGTTATTTGTCTAGACTTGATAAAGAAGTATTCTGCAATGCTAGAGCCAATCACCCAGACACTACAGGCCATGCAGCTAGACCTGTTGAAAGTGCAATCTCTTATCCAAGAGTTAGTATTTGTGATCAGTGATCACAAAAAGGGAAGTGCGACTAACTTCAGGGCAATATTAGAGGACTAAGAGAAACTGGCAAATGAAGTTGGCTTGGAGCCCAGAGCACCAAGACAGGCCACAAAGCAAACAAACTGTGCTAATCTGCCTAGTCGAACTATCAAAGAGTATTACCGATGATCCGTTTATATTCCCTATTTGGACTCACTACTTTTGCCACTGAAAACTCTTTTGCTTACAAAAACAAGACTGCTTACAGCCTGTTGAAGCTTCATCCATCTCAGATGGCTACAATAGAGCAAGCTGACTTCAGGAACCTGGCTAAATCGATCCACAAATTCTACCGGTTTGACAGTTTTGTGGAGGAATCCAGTACATGACATGATGTGTGGGCAAACAGACAACCCAAGGGAACAAACACAGTTGACATGACTCTCCTTGAGATTTTGGACCATGCAAACCTCTTTCCATTCATCAAAACAGCCATTCACAACACACTTGCCCTCCCTGTAACAACATGCACAACTGAATGCTCTTTTAGTACCGTGCACAGGGTAAAAATATGGTTTAGATCAACAATGAGTGACAAGCAGCTAACTGGCTTATGTGTGATGAGTGTGCACAGAGGCAAAATTAACTTAGGAAATGAAAGTTTGTTGGAAGAGTAGTGTATCAGTTGGGTCTAGAGGCTAGGAGACTCCAGTTCCTGTTCAAGGAATAATGTCCTAAAATATTTTGGGCCTTTTTGTCAGTCTACTATAATGTAATTGTAATAGACCTTTCTCACAATAATGTAATCTTCATAACAGCCCACACCCCTAAGTACATGGGGTTGGGAAATAATTTTTTCCCCTGGAGTCAGGGGTAGAGAAGATGTAACAGAACTTTATTTTAATCATCAATAAAAACCCAAAACTCACCACAGAGCATCAAGACCACCAGAGCTTCTGGGGGCCTGGCAGCCCCCAGATCCAGGCCTTATGGTTTGGGATATTGGGGACAGTGTCACACCTGCCTCATGACCTTGCCCCCATTGAAATTTATTCTATGGATGCCCATGCAAGCAAGTACTAAGATATGATATACAGTATTAAGTAAAACATCTAATAACCACCAGGGATGCAGAACAAATATATATCTCTCAGCATACACAAGAAAGTGGGAGGCAGGAGTGTTATGAGGCCAGGAGCCAGCAGTGTCAAATGCATCGAACTAAGATCAGGCTGCAATCATCACCCTAAGGTGGGTGAGACAGTGCATACCAGGAGCCTAAAATGGGACCCACATCACTTGATAGGCATCCAATGTCTTCTGAGTATAATGAGATATTCTGGCCATATTGGCCAGATTGTGAACTGCAGAAAGATACTGGCCACCTGAGGAGACATTTTCCATCCTCTAATTCCACAGTATCAGCTGCTTCACTTCAATGCTGGCCATAAACAACCAGTGTTAAGTGCAGCCTGTGAAGAAGTGCAAGAGGCGGAGGAATCCTCAAAAGATATAAAGGGGGATAAACAGAGGTACTTGATTGCTGTAAGATCTGAGAGCAGCATTTACTGTATGTACCTAGTGCCAAAAGAGAGTTCGCTTGCTGCAGCACGGCATGTAGATTAGTCAGCAATGGGCTGCTGACATCTCCAACAATGGTTATGGGACATCATACCGAGTCTTTTCAGTTGGTCTGAAGTATAGCACCAGAAGTGCATGATTTTGTTTTGAACGAGCAAGCTCCCAGAATCTGGACATGCTTTATATAGTAGGTCCACAGCTGGTGCCACTATTCTACCAAGATAAGGGTACCCAGAACATCCTTCCACTTCTGACAGGCCTTCTCTGAAGGATCTGGCTCTTTACAAACAAAGAACTGATACATTTTACCAGCAGTCCTGCCCTGGGAGCTAACCCAGGACCCCACATGCTTAGGAGGTAAAACGGGGGTCCGTTATGGCATCTTCCTCAGCAGTGTGTCAAGTACACTGTGAATCTGAAGGTATTTACAGAAATCTCCAGATGGAAGACCGGATTTCTTAGATTTTCAAATGAGTCCAGATGGGAGTGTAGGGTTTACACTGGTTCCTGAAGTCTGGCAATCCCCCCTATCCTCCCATGTCTTCCAGTGAATTGTATGTCCACCCCCCAACTTGTACCTTGGGGTTTAATGAGAGAGGAATAAGTGATGTGGGAGTAGGAGAGCACCTTTATTAAGTTTTCTAATTTTTCCATGCTTTAAGGGAGGGGGAGAGGGTTAGCAGTTTTCTCAGCATACTCCCCAAGGGGAGAAGTAGAGAAGTAAGGAGGGGTGCACATCATGGAGCAGCCCTTGTTCTATATCCATACACTGAGGTTCTTGTTCAAGGAGAAGAGTAGTTACTCTAGTGTTTGCACAGTTTGAAAGGCTATATATTATGCAAGCACCAAGGTTGGAACAGACAGTCCCACTCCAATACCACAGCACCCATAGCCTAATCTTGCTGTACCTTGGGGGCTTCCCCTTCCAAAGGAAATCACTAATTAATTTATCCATTTTCACAAACCAAACTGCTGGGACCTCTATAGTTATGTTTGCCAAATGTTGGAGGAGTTCAGGGGATATATTCATTTTTATTGCAGAAAACTGACCCAATAGGGAAAAAGGCAGATGCTTCAATCTGTTGCATTCTTCTTTCAGCTTTTTTAGCAGCAGGGTAAGATTCTCCGTGAACATTCCACTGAGGTCTAGGAGTTTCCAAGTTCCTAAGCATTTTATGCTATTTGGAGACCATTGTAAACCTATTTGTATGTTAGCTGTTACCCCTGGGATCATAAGGAGTTAAGAGGAAGGATTTTCATTTTGTTGGGGATGGTCTTCAAACCAGAGATGACATGGAATTTGGAGAGCAGCTGTAGCAGAACTGGACTTAGGCGCATCCCTCACTAGGACTAGACAGTCAACTGCATATAGAAGGGTGCAGACATAAAAGTGCCCTACTACTACTATTCCCTTAACTTCAGGACGCTAGCAGACAACAATGGGCAACGGCTCTATGAAAGTACAAATAAATGGGGGGAGAGGGAACAGCCTTGACATGTCCTTCCACAAAGAAGGAAATGGGGGAACAGTACAGAGCTGGTTAGTATCCCTGGGTAGTGTGTACATGGTCTGGACCCAGTCTCCAAAGTGGGAACCAAAACCCATTCTCTTTAGGACCAGGTGGAGGTACCCCCACTCCACAGAATCAAAGGCTTTTTGAAAATCTATAACTATGCCATGGGGAGAGGGAGGAATACCTCCAGCTTGCACCATGAGAGGGTGGTGGGATCTGTAATGGTCTATACTAAGCTTACTCTTGGCAAAATCCATTTGAGAGAAGTGAACCAGTGAGGGAAGCATATATTCAAAGCATGATGCTAAGACCTTTGCAAATATTTTGGCATCAGTGATAAGCAAAGAGGTTCCATGTCAAAATAGCATGAAAAAACAGCGAATACAAAAATTGTGACTCCAAAATAGCATGTGCACAGACAGTGAGCACACATAACAGTGACCTTTATAAATGTCAAAAACAGTGCCAAAAATGACTTTCTGTGGGGGGCTGTGCCCCCTGCATCTCCCTTAAAATACATAATCAACACCAGGGGGGCACAACTTCAGGACGGGGAGAAACTCGGGAAGGGGTGGATATTCTCCAGGTGAATGCAACTCGAAGAGGGGGAGTAAGTCGGCCGGGCAGATAAACTGTTCCAACTCTGGGGGGACACAACTCAGAGAAGGGGACAATGTCGGGAAGGTGAAAGTGGTTGCAACATTAATAAAAAAATACAGGCATTATAAGATTTGAACCCAGGTCTGCCAATGATAGCAATGGAGCCCCAAGGCAGTGACTCTAACTTCTAGGCTATGCTGCCAGCACAGATCCCACCACTCCTATTACTGCATACATCATTCAACAACTCTCTGCCTACATCACTGAAACAACTTCCTACAGCGCTGAAACAACCATTCGCTATTAAAACCATGTCACTAAAATGCCATTCGCTATTACTCACTCACTCTTTGGCACTCAATCTGTTGCACTTGCTCATTTGACAGGATACCAGGCAAAGATATCATCCTACAGCTTGATGGCAAAAAAGGTTTCTTCCCCTTCTTGGGAAGCACCCTAATCACTTCCTCCTGCATTGTTGAGGGGGAAGTGGGACTTGAGAGGGCCTCTAAGACCATCTCCACGAACACCACGGAAATGACATCTGGCATGACTTGATAGAAATCAACGGGCAGGCCATTTCCACTGACACTCCAAAAAGGACTGCACTCCATGCTAAAATGCTATGGTGCAACTGAATAGGGGATATGCTGTTCCCCCTCACAAATCTGAATACAACACAAGTAACAGTGCACTCAGCAAGGCAGACTCAGATTCTAAGTGTTAAGCTGCAAAAGAATATTTTATTAAGTCAATTAGCATTCAGCACTTGTGACAGACAATACCAGGACTTAGGCCAGCACCCTAAGCACTTTAACCAGGGGTCTTCCTTAGGGGGGCATTTCTAGCCATTATGCCACTGCTTAAATACTAACAAGGTTGCTGACATCATAGCAGACATTATTCTAGGTAAAAGTACCTAGCATTGACAAACAGCACGGGTTTCACTAATGATGTTAGCTATGATGTAAGCAGCCTTGTTAGTATTTAAGCAGGGGCATATCAGCTAGAGGTTAACCCCCTGAGGAAGACCCCTAGTCAAAGCACTGGGGTTCTTTAGCCCTGGTATAATCTGTCTTAAGTGTTGAGTGCTAATTGGCTTAATAAAATATTTTTTTTGCATCACCACCAGATGCCTCATGTGTGGATAGGGTGGTATCTGCCTTGTAGATTTCTTCCACTGATGAGGAGGAGGCCATGAGTAACTCTATCTCTTTGGATATCAGATAGAGAGGGAAGAGGAAGATCTCTAACAAAGTTATTGAAACTGGTCATATTAACTGAGCTCTGAGTGTTATACAGCTTAACATAAAAGTCTATCATGATATTTTTAATCTTTTCATGCTGTGTCTGTAGGAAGCCCATTGAGTCTTTAAGCCCAGTAGTATGGCTGTCCAACTGTTGCTTGCACAGCCTGTACAATAGCAACTTACCTGCCTTGTCCCCTCCATCCCAGAATGTATGTTTCATCCTGGTGACTGTCAGCTCTGCTGTCTGGGTAGCTAGAATATTAAGCTGCATGTTGAGGCCAACCAGAGATGGGGCAGGGCACCTGTCTGCGATGCCGATGACCCGAGTTCAGAAATGGACTTGGGATATCGCAGGGCAAACCAGGAAATAAGGATTGAGCTTCCTAGGCACTGCTCTCCTTCTCCCGTGGGGGGGGGTTGAGTGTCCGGCAAACAACGTGTACCCCTGGCGGAGACTGGGTGTACCTCTATTCTGGTGCGATCACTTGCGGGATTGGGGCTGACGTGGGACATCATTGCATGCCCCTGCCCCATGGGGAAAAATAACATACAAAAATTGCAGCCGCCATAAATGATGCCCGCTCCTGGCGCTGGTCGCTTCCTCTGGCTGTCCTTCACTGACCAATCCCGACATCTGCAGCTCCAGATGGCCTCAAACCCCACCCTAGGGGGAAGCCAGAGAGGGAACAGCTTAATCTGGTCCAAGGTCAGTTGGCATTCATCTGTATCCCCTTCCCCCGGGTCATGCCAGAAAATAGGTAGAATTTGCCTAGTGTACTTACCTGGTCAACAAAAGCTAAAATTAAAAAAAAATGAAAAATGTTGGTAGGTGCTCCTCACTGACACCTTCTCCCATCATTAGTGGTTTGCCTGGTGCCATGGCCCCACCCTGGGGGTAAGCCAAGGAGTACTGACCAAGGGATGGTAAATCTGGAGGAGCAAGGTGGGGGTCGGGAGTTTGGGTGGAAAAGGGAGGGGTTGTATGCAGAAAAAAATAAATACATAAGTTGCATACTGAGATACCTAATGTCCCATAGCAGGGAGGGGTCTATTTTGGTACCTAGAGCTGCCTTATAAACCTTTTGTTTGACTAAAAGTTGATGTTATAATGCCTTTTGTTTGGCCTCCTTCTCCCTCCTTCTTTAGCTGCATACACCATTATAAAGCCTGTCATAGTAGCTTGTAAGGCCTCCCACACCATGACCTTACTGGTGTCCCTCATATCATTAAGCTGAAAGTAGGAAATGGCCTCTACTTTTAGCCACTTCAGGAAAACCTTGCCCTTCAAATGAGCCAGTCTAGGCACCAGGAGGAGGATTTAGTTGGAGGCAGGCCCCACAACAGCACCATCTCTACTGTGGCATGGTTCAACAGAAACAGGTGCAACTCGGGTTGAGACCACCATCTGGGTGATCACTGGTAAAGTTATCCAGCAGTCAAGGCAACTGGAGGTGGAGTATGTGGAGGAGAAGCAGGAGCAATCATGGTCCTGGGGATGCTGCAAACACTAGATATCTGTAAGTGGCAGATGGGCTATCATGTCCTGCAGTTCTGTTAGGACTTTGGGGGTTGATTCCAAGATGGCCAGTGTATCTTTCATGCAGTTGTGAGTTACACCAATCATCTCTACACCATGGACCCTACGCCTCATTCCAGAAGTGGCAGGGTCCCAGCAAGTGCGACATGCGAGATACGCCATGCATGTTGCAGTAGCCCACGCCTGGCGTATCGCAGCTGCATGTCACAACTCATGTCAAGTGACAGGTGGCCTCCCAGAGTCCCCCACCCCAGACCACCACAGAACACATCGTGGGGCATGGGGAGGCCAAGACAGATGCCACAGGCATCTGGGGGGGGAGCTACTGGACCGGACCTCCGGGTGTCCCTCACGATCGGGGGTTTGGGGTGGGGGTGTACATGTGGGGGCCAGGTGGACATCATGGCACCATTGCCATAGCACTACATGGCTACATCTGATGGTGCCAGCCATCAGATGCCACTTATGACAGCTCCGAGCTGTCGTAGATTCCCTACACCACTGCGGCTTTGGGAATTGCAACTGCAGGTTATGACACCTGCCCACCTGGAATTGGGCTTTGTGCATGTCGTAAACCTACAGTTGCACCAGGCATCAGTGGGTTGTGGCATAAGTAGTGTCCTAACTTGTGATTGTTGTAGCTTGCAGGCGCACTGGCACAGGGCAACTCAGGAATTGGGGCTGGCATAATGCTTGGTGTATGTCACGAGATACGCCATGGGGTTTGGCGTATCTCGGCTTATACCAGTGTAGACCCCTTTTGGAATTGGGCCCCTTTGATGGGGCTCTGGCTTCCCTGGGTGTCTATCTAGATTGCCATCCAGTGTAATATTAAAATCACCTCCTATAATGAGGGAGTATAAGGATCTATAAGGGTGGCTATGTAAGGAATAAGACACGATGAGATGTGGTTTATGGGATGATAAAAGCACACCCCAGGTGCATAATGAAGCATGAGGTGCTTGCGCCAAGTCCCTATAGAACCTAGGAAATGCTCATATTATACAATGGCAAGAAAAATCATGGTCTCTGATTGGTCAGTCTTGGACTGGACCCGTGATGTTATCCCAGCACAACATCATGGGTCTAGTCTCAGCCTCACTGTGAACCAATGCAGATTAGCTTGATCTCTCTTTTTGCATCTCCTCTTAAGAAACAAAAATATTTTTCCACTCTAATAAAAACAATCTTTAAAACAATTTATTTTTTTATTTTATATATAACAATGAGCCATTGTATAATAGCAATAATGCCTTCCAGGGTGTGTGTCGTTTGGGGTAACGTCACGCCTCAGGTATTGGACTCAGTCAACCTACGACCTCATGCCCAACCACCTGAGGCATGACGTTATCCCAGCACGACACAAACCCTATTGGGCATTATTGCTTAAACAACCCATAAACCACACCTCAAAGTGTATTAGTCTGCTTATAAAATGGGTCCCCCAGTAATAAAGAAAAGAAACTATCAAAAATTCACAAATCAAAAAAATACTAGCAAACACAGTAAAAAATATCTTAGTAAAAAATAGTCCTTGTGTAATGAAAGAGGTAGTTGAGGGCATTAAAATCTGTCCCTCCCCCAAACACAAAGATCTTTGACAATGTATTGTTTATGCCTCTCATGCCTACACACAGAAGCACGCTCCACATTGTGTTTCATTTAAATATTTTATTGGCTGTTTCTGCTAGTGAGCATGTCCCTTGCTGTTTCTGGTAGCGAGCATGCCCCTTAGCAGCCACCATAAGTAACTGTTTTCTCTGTGTGCTTTCCTGAATGAGTTGATCCCAGCAGTTCTCTAGGGATTACATAAAAGGTACAGTAAATTGACTTATGGCATTTTTGAAAAAATGTTTTTAATAGAGTGTTTGAAACAGCTTCAGGAAGTGCAGGTTGTCAGCTTTCATTTGAAAGCAGTTTCTCGGCCGCATGCGTGACGATGCTTGGTGTATCATGGGCAGGTCTTTTATTATTCTAATTTTGTCTGAGGTTTTTCTGTGCTGGGCTTAGCAGAGGTCAGATATTTTGCTTTAGAAAATGGGCAAAGACTATTCTGTCTTCTGATTGGCTGTGACACTTATTTAGGTGGGCATCTATCAGACAATAGATGCCCACCAAATAAAAAGTTCCAGCCCAAACCTACCTGATGCCCAGCCAAGTATCCTTGTGCCCAGCCTGCTTCATCATTGGTTGAAGCACTGGACACACAATTTCAAATTGCCACCATTTTTTTCATCCCTCAGTGAGAGGGTGAGTGCCCCCCATGCACACACACACACACACACACACACTTTCCTGAAACATAACATGACCCAGTAACTGCCCAGATCCATGTGCCCATTTTCCCTTTTTTCTGAAAACTAAAGTATTTTCAGCCATCACTGCATAGCCACAGTTTTTAAACAAAATGTAGCTGTTTTCAACAGCGTGATTACCGAGTGAGCGTTTGAGATGCCCCCCCCCTCCGAAAGACAAACGTGATGATGGAAACAGGTACAGGCTGCAAGACAAAAATGGCCATTTAACATTTCCTCATCTTTTTTTTTGTAAGAAAATTAGCTTTTCATTAAAAACAATAGCAATAGCACATTGCGCGCTCATAACTAAAGACAGGCACGCTCCATCCCACATCAACGGAAATGGACAGCTACTTCAAACATCTTTCGGCGGATCAGGCTTGAGGCTTCATGTGTAAAAGAATCATACCTGCTGTTTCATATTGAAATTATTATGCCTAATCAGTTATTATTTTAGTGGCCATCAGGTCAGTAGCATTGTAGTTAAGGTGTCAGTTGTAATTCATATAGTGATCATTGACTATTAAATCTCTTGTACTCTATTTCCAGGTTGAAATAAAAATAGTGATTACGCGCGTTGCACCCTTGTGAAAAAAATGTTTTATTTGTTTTTTTTAAGTATGCATTAGTTTACTCAGTATAGCCTAGCTGTCAGTGTAGCCTAGCTGAGTTGCATCATCTCGTTTTTTTTACCGCGGGGTCCTGCCTTTACCCATATTTGTATACAGCTGGAGGAGACTAATACACTGGAGAGTTCAGTGACAAGACCAAGGTCACAGCAGCATTATACTGTTAGATTTGAACATGGGGCTAGATCTCCTGGTCCCCAAGCATGCGCTCTAACTGTTACATTGCCCTGCCTTCTATGGCACGCCTGCCTTCTTGCCCGGCTTAATAATCTGACTCCCCTCCGCCGTAAAGCAGAGCAGCGCAAGAACCTTTATCCCGGTGTCTGCTGCCTGTATGAGAGCACTTTGGGCATGGGCAGAGTCTGTGTGATGCATTTTTCTTTTAAGGACAATAGCTCCTTCTCCTCCCGAATCCATTCCCCAATGCTCTTTGGGCTTCTGTGCAACGGGAACATAAAATGAAACATGTATAGACTTTTTGTCTGGTCGGAGCACTGTAAACTGAAGGCTTACATTTGTTTTTTCTCTCTGTTCAGTCGCCCGCTACCAACACTCCTCGGCCAGTTTCCACAGCTACCAACACTCCTCGGCCAGTTTCCACAATGTATTAATAAAGCAAAAAATCACTGAATGTAAAAATAAATTAAAAAAAAAACGAAAGTGAAGTGTTTGGCTGTGTGTGTGTGTGTGTGTGTGTGTGTGTGTGTGTGTGTGTGTGTGTGTGTGTGTGTGTGTGACAGGACAAAAGTCAAATGCAGGTGGAGGAACTATTTTAGTTCAAAAGTTACTTTAAACTTATTTTTCACTTTTCAACTATTTTGTGGTGTTTTTACAGTGCCCATTTTCTAAGTGCAATAATACCCTCCAGGGTGGGTGGTATTGTGCTATACCGGACCTTCCAGGGGCTATAAGGCCCTCCGCATATGGTGTTGGGCCTCATTATGACCTTGGGCAGTCCGGTATAGCACAATACCGCCCATCCTGTCGAGTATTATTGCTTACATAAACAGGTTTACTGTAGTTCACTGGGTAGAGAAATGTACTGTACTTGGGTAGCATTTCAGAGCATGGGGGGGGTCCAACTTGGCCACTACAGGACAGATATTGGCACAGTCATCTGTCTTGCTATCAGTTCTGACTGGCTGAAGAGGTGTTGGTTGGCACAATATGCCCTGATAAGGACACGGCCAGATGTACCGTTCAGCCTATCAGGACATAGAAAATAACTCCAGACCCATTTTATAAAGTATGGTTAAGGGAGGTGAAAAACTCAGGGTAGTCCATTAGGGGCATAAACATTAACAATAATGATGGGTACTTCCAGGAAATTCAGTCATACTGCCACCCATGTACCCTGAATATCCCTTTTAACCAGGTCCACTTTCCACTGGAGCTGTTTATGCACCAATACAGAGACTCCTACTTTTGAAGAGGGTGCACTGCTGTGTACCTCTAGACCTACCCATTAGCTGCACACTTTTGCAGCCTCCTAGAGGAGCACCTTTTTTACAGCCAGGGTCATTAATCTGCTCAGGACCTTCTTCTTCTACGTGAGAATTTAAGCCCCTCAGGTTCCCAGAGGTGCAGATTATGGTCCCCATTGAGGGAAATGTAGATAGTTTTGGACAGATGAGACCCATGAACAGAGACAGCTGAATATAAAACCTTTTTAGTGGTCACACCCCACTAACCCTTCAGAGTATTTGTACCCTTGCATATTATTACCTGACTAACTACTGAAACAACACAAAAAATCTGTACAAAATAAAGAGCAATAATGTTGTGAACAGTACCAGATATAGAAAGCTGGTGTACATATCTGCAAATACTAAATATGTTGGCAGACCAAACATTAGACCGCGGTCTTAGACTTTTAGGACTAATGGGGTTCTACACTTGACAGACCACCACAGCACAGGTGTGAAAGGCATGGCAACTGATGCCAGGTTCACCAAGATAGAGGACAGAGATACTCAGGAGTTAACCAAGCAAACAACCCAGGACATTGCTGCCACCCAAGAGAAAAACTTTACCAGCATTCAAATAGTGAGAATGCACCCTAAGAAGCCATATGAGTGTGCATGGCAACAGTGTGCCATCTATTCTGCTGTTCTGGGTGGCCATAATTGGGATTGCGTGGAAGATACTAATGGGGGTAACAGAGAGTAGAAGGGGATAATTGAGAAGGGGGGCAGAGGAGAGGAGAGGAGAGGAGAGGAGAGGAGAGGAGAGGAGGAGAAAATGCTACTGCAGAGGGCTGAAAATAAATGCTTAGTAAGACAGGTATGGATTAGCACCTGACAGATGCCCAGGTCTACGCTGCAGCCACTGAGTGTTGGAACAGGCCAGATAGGGAGAGAGGGAGATAACGTGCTGCAGGAGTGAGGGTAGTGCCACACATGCTGAAACCTGATGTCATCAGAGATGTAGTAAAAACTGCCATCGCTCCACCATCATACCCACACAAAGTCAAACCTCTGGTGAGAGGGAGACAGCAAGCACATGGGTTAAGCTGTGCCCCAGGGCTTGGAGAAAAAACAAGGTAAAGGAAAGCAGGCAACTACCTCTCCCATCATCCTAGTAGACAAAGCATTATCACCCTTGCAGTTAGCACCAGTTTTGCCAACAACAACAAGATGAGCTGTGGGGACCGTGCCCTCAAACAGAATCAAATAGCCCATGTGATTCATGGACAGGGTGAAAAGATGGGGGAATAGGGGGAGGGAGGAAACCTGGTCCTCCATATTTACCCGTAATATTAAAACAACAGAGCCAACATTCTGAACATATGTAAAACTGGATTGAAAAAATCCAGTAATGTAACTGTGATAATGTCCCATATGAACTAGAAGAATGCAAACAAAGAATTGATGAGCATATTCTTTATTATTGGAAAAACAAACCACCACTGATGGGCAGAACATATCAGCAGTTTTCAGTTTGGATGACCATGCCATGCTGTGTATCAAGAGTGGCATAGCAGGGCAGCATCCCTGATCAATACAACTGAAAATGTTTAAAGCCGCCTTCTCCCAACAGGGGCCTTCTTGAGCAATCATGAAAAGGCAGGTTCCTCCAGGCCTAAGTCAAAGATGCAGCAAGGCTCATGAACCAGAACACCGTGGTAACCTAAAGCAGGGGCAGTTTTTCAACTGTCAGATATTTAGTTTAGTGTGAGAACAGTGTGCCCCAGAGTAAAAGTAAGATTCAGATTCTTTATTAAAACATGTATAAGACAGACAGTTTATCACATCTAAGACTAAATAGATTCCAATATATCATTCATTAGTAACAATAAACATTTTATGTGCAAACTTAGCTGGAGCATAATAAGTCAGTCTTTTATCAGAAAACAATAGTGTTTCAATTTTAGTTTCTATTTGATCATGGGTGTTTTTTTTTTTTAAGTAGAAATATAGTTTGCTCTTTCCTCCAACAAAAGACAGCATTCAAATAAAAGATGTGTGATTGATTTTCAACTATTCATGTCACATTTACAACTCTAATCTTGCCTAGTCACAGCCCAATAACTTTTCCAACCTTGATTTTCATTCAGCAGACCCAATCTTAGACTGCATACAGCCTTCTTTTCCTGTTTATCCTCAACATGTTCCAGATAAGGTTAAATTTTTACACTTGTATTAACCTTTTTGTATAACCTTCTCCATGGGAGATCTTCCAACATAGCTAAACCCTTTTGGAAAAAAACAATTGCTTTTGATCTTTGTTTTGCATATATGTGTGTGTGTGTGTGTGTGTGTGTGTGTGTGTGTGTGTGTGTGTGTGTGTATATATACATATACATATATATATATATATATATACACAGATATATATCTCCAAAGATTGATATATCTGCATAAGCCATAATAACTCCAAATATATATGTGTCAATCTCTTGTCAAGCAGATGAAACCATGTTTTGGTGTAATTCAATGTTTTCACCTCTTCCCAGCATTGTTTATGCATCCTGCATTGTTCCGTTTTCATTATTTTATTCCAATAGCAACAGTCCCACACAAAACTTGTAATACTAGGGCATTCATATTTGACTCCAGTCTCAAGAGTGCTGTCGGGATGTCATTTGGAAGGCCTAACATTATTCTGATAAAAACATTTAGTATGTTCTGTACCAGTGCTAGATTTGAATTTAGCTCCCTGCCTTCACTCCCATATAATATCTGGCTATTGACTCTTACTTCAAATGTTCTGTGTACTGCAACAAAAAATTGTTCCACAAACTGCTTTGCAAACTTGTTAATGGCCATTGATGTGCTAATCTCAGTCTCTTTAACTTTTAGCAAATGATTTTTCCATGTCCTGTTTTCATTAAATAGATCAATTCTGCTGCTTCTTCTATCTGTATAATGTTAACCAGTCAGAAGTTACAATGCTTCCTTCTAGTACCATAGACCATAATTTTTACTGTTATTTTCATTGACCATTAAGTTTAAAGTTTTCAGGTGTTCAGTTGTTGCTCCCAGGGCTCTCTTAAGACCCACCTGTGTTCTTGAGAGTAAAATAATGTAATCTGCATAAAGCAGTATTTGGACCTCCTGATTGTTAACCTGGGGGCTGTGGATAACTACATATTTTATTTTTTTTTTATCAGCATTTCAATATAATAAGGGAAAAAAACAAGGGATCAAGAAAGCACCCTTGTTTAACTCCCTTGTCAATAATATAAGTTCCGTCAGAGCACCCTCTCTTATAACTCTTACCCTTGCTATTGTGTTACTATGTACCATTTTAGGAATTAATGACAGCCTCATATTGATTCCTATCTCTGAAAGAGTTTCCCATAATCATGATCTGTTTAAATCCTAAAAAAGCCAAGCTAATGTCCAAGAAGGCCAAATACATTTTCCCCTTTTATGTTTTTTTACTAGGATTACTAGGAATGTTCAAGACATAAGGAAGCCTAGTGGCCCATAATATATGTATCCCACATATATGGGTAAATCATACCAACCTCTGATTATTATAATAGATTTCATCAAGAATATTTTTGAAAGTTAATATACTGGTGCAGTCCACAACAGACGGTGGTAGTCTGTTCTAGACCATTGGGGCTCTGATCATAAAAATGTGATCCCTCTTAACTATCTCAGTATATTGTATTTCAATTTTTTTACTATGAGAGTGCAGGTTTTTTCTTGAGTTACTATACTGTAATTTAATTTTGTTCATAACCTCAGTATTTTGAATTAACTTACAAAGTAATAACAGGTCTCCACTTTGCCTGCGAGCCTCTAATGAATGTAGCCCGGACTTAAGTAATTGTGTTGGATAATCAAAGGGTTGTAATCTAGGAACATGTCTGGTAATTGTTCTCTGAACCCCTTCCAGGATCCTAATATCTTTAGGCAAGTATGATGCGAGCCCAGAATTGTGATCCATAGTCCAGTATGGGCCGCATATAGGTAGTATAAAGGGGTAAAATAAGTTGTTCAGTTTTGTTCACAAATGTACGTCTGATCTTGGTTACTAGAGACAGCTATTTTGACCACTCTCAAACAATGATTTTTAGAGGAAAGGGAATCATTAACAGTTATACCTAGATCCCATACATATGGAACTGATTTCAATACAGTCTGTTCCATTACGTACGAGTAATTTGGGTTATTTCTACCTATATGAAGCACAACACATTTATCTGTGTTGAACGTCATCACATTTTCCTTTGTCCACATTTCAGTTTTAGCCAGATCAGAAACCAGGGTTAAATGCTTATGAATGGTATCAACCTCTCCACCCAGTTTAGTGTCATCAGCAAACTTACTAATACAATTCTTAATATCAGTGTCCATGTCTTGAACATAGACACTAAAAAGAATAGATCCAAGAATGGAGCCCTGGGGAACACCATCGCTCACTAACTCTTCTTCTGAAGTAATACCACTAATACACACTTTTTGTTTCCTGTCCAATAACCAGTTAAAGATCCACCTAATAATGTTACTATGAAACTATAAATTAATAAGTTTTTTTTGGCTGATTTTTCATGAACCACTCTATCAAATGCCTTTGAGAAGTCAAGTAGTATTACATCAGAAGAATAACCCTTGTCTAAGCTTTTACTGATGTTATCCTAAAACATTATCAAATTAGTGGTACAAGACCTACCCTTAGTGAAACCATGTTGTTTTTTGTCTATTCTCACTGTAGTTTCTAAATATAGTTCTAATCTAGTTTTAATAAGACACTCCATTAGTTTGTAACTGACAGGTCAGGCTAATGGGCCTATAATTATCCACTCTTCCCTTACTTCCTGTTTTGTGAATTGGCACCACTAATGCCCTCTTCTGATCATCTGTAACGAGGCCTTCTCTTATTGAATAATTGAAAATTATAGAAAAGGGGTAAGCCATCTCTGTACTGGCTTTTTTAGTAGGATGGTATTTATATTATCTGGGCCTGAGCTAGAGACACAGTCTAGTTTAACTAGAAAATCTTTAATTTCTCCCTCTGTAAACAAGGTATCCTGAATATCATTTGGTAATTTTGTCAATGGAGATAGTGATGGAGGAGAAAAAAAATGAGCAAAAGTAATTATTAAACTTGTTTGCAATGACTTTATCATTATGAATTTCCTGTTTATTGTCTATAATTGGTCCTACACATCTAACTTTATTGCAACTGGTGTTCATATATGAATATAACAAATTCCTATTTTTAGAGTGGGCTATTTTAAATTCCAAATTGTGATTTAGCCTTCCTAATTGTTTTTTTAAGTGTTGTTTGTGCTTGAAGATATCTACTTTTATTTTCCTCAGTTGGTGTTTTTTTTTACTTATTATTTTTGTTCTGTTTATATTTAATTAGTTCATTAATTTTGGAGTTTAACCAGGCTGTGATCTTACCTTTATTACAATATTTATCCCTAAATGGTACATATTGATTTTCAATCTCAGTTAAAATCTCCTTAAATCTATCCCAAGCATATTGTGTTGACCCAGGGCCAAGTGTAGCATCCCAGTCTATATCATAGAAGGTCTGACAGATTATATCAAAGTCCACTTTATAATAATCTCTTATTAAAGTTTTGGATATATTCTCTTGTCTCCCCTTAACCAAATGACAGGTAGTTATTTGATGGTCACTGTTACCTAGTGCAGCTCTGATCTTAATGCTTGTAACTTCATTTTCCATGTTTGTTAGGATTGAATCCAGGATATTTCCATTCCTGGTAGGGTTATCAACTAATTGATCCACACCACTATTCACATACTTATGGATCAACAAAAACAATATAAATATGTGGTCCAATATGATATACAATTTTTTGAATCCTGCTTGACATATCAAGATAAAAAATTGTCTCTATATCCCAAGTCTCTAAAATTGATAATGTGATTCTGGCATAACTTTTCATAGATGTGCAAAGCAATGTTATGGGCCTAGAACAAGAGGGATTCAACCTTTCCTCTTTTTTGAATAATGGCATTATTAAATGTCCATTCCAGTTGGGTGGCACTTCTAGGTTATTATTAATACAGTATATGTAAAAATAGGGGCCAGTATTTTTGCCTACCATTCAAAGCTTGCTTTAAATACTTCCACTGGAACCATGTCAGTGCCAGGTGATTTATGGTATTTTTACTGTTTAATAGCCCAGCTCACCTCTACCTCAGTTACCTTAGGCCAAAGATGCATCCTACCCTCCATCTCACTGGTATTTGTAATTTGTAAGCTTTGTCCATACAAAGAACAGTAATATTCAACCCAAGTTTTAGGCATAATAATAAATTATGTGTTAATTTCCCTATAGTTTGTACCAAATGCTATTAAAAGTTTCAGAATGACTTGCTGTGTCTAATTATTATTATGTGTTGGAAATTGGACCACGGTTTATTTTTAAATTGAGCCTTTTATGTTTTAACAAAATGTTATACTCCCTTTTAAGATTCATATAGGCCTGTCTGAAATGAATACTAAAGCTACCTTTTCTGAGTTTGCCAGCTTTTATCACTGCTTTCCTTAGCTGCTCACCTTCCCCATCATACCATCCATTCTTTTTCAAACAATTGATAGTGCTGCTTTCTATCATTCTTTCCTAGGGATCCAAAGATAACATTAAAATACCTGTTCAAGATAGACAAACATGTTACTGTCCTCCGTAGTGTTCTTTTCATGCTCTATTAAGATGACACAATCTGTTATAATCTTATTCTCATTTAACAGTGTGATGATTTTATCTTTGCAAAATGGATCCCAGTTTATTTTTTTCTTATTCAGAACAATCATGTGATTATTTTCTTCTTCCAGTATCTCTATAGGGGTTAAATCTTGCATCTCAGTGAAGCAATCCAGAGTGACAGATATGGGGAAGTGATTGCTATCCAACTCCCCCATTACCACAAATTCCTTCTCGAGCATATCACCCATGTATCTTGCTTAGGTCCTGCTGTGGTCTGCCTGCCTGCCTGAGTGTTGCCTTGTGATAAATGTGTAAATTATGTATATATCTGTATATATATATTGCTGGTAACATTTTGTCAGTGACTCTGTACTTTATTACATTGACTGTGTTTACTGTTGTAACCTGAGATATCTTACTATGTATGCTATGCTTCTCCTGACATCAGTGTATCTGCCCAACTTGCTTCAATTTGTACTCTGTATGTTCTTTGATTTCCTGTACTCTCCTGGGTCGTACCTGAAAATAGGCATGTGTTTGTCTAGTGTACTTACCTGGTTAACAAAAGCTAAATAAATAAATAATGTAAAGGACACCACATTTATTAAGGTGATGTTAATCACTGTGCCCCCATTTTTAGTAGGACATGTGATTACCATCACAATCTCCCTGAGTCATCCCATTTAGAATTCTCATCCAATTTGCTGCTGCAAAGTTAAGCAGCAGTTCTCCCCATTTATTTAATTTCTTATCCATGGAATTTCAGATGGGTATAGCCAGGGTGTCCTCTATTTCAGATGTATTGTAGATGAACATATTTCCAGGGCATTCTCTATTCTTGCATTGACATCACCCATAATATAGATGGGGTAGAACAGAATCTTTCATGCAGTATTTCCATAATCAGTGACAGCTTCTCAAATATCTCCTTTTCCAACTTATTTAGTACTTTTGTGGCAGCATACATGTTTATATAGACACATATTGGTTTCCCTTGTTCCCTAACACACTAGAAAAGAAGTATGGATATCCCAGGTTCAATTTAGGAACTTCCCTGAATGCATTTGTTGCAGTCAAAGTCACTATACCATCACAAACGTGCCCTTATTTGGATAATCTTTTAGCAGGGACATAGCAAAGTATCCTTCCACTATATTAGGATCTACTTTCTCTTGTCACTTTTCCTTTAGCATTACAATAGCATATTTCTTGATATATTCCAAACACTTAGAATCTTCCAGTTTCCCTCCTAGTCCTGCTATATTCCAACTTAATATTTTAATATTTTCCATGACCTTCCATTTATCCATCTTCATTGTCCTGGATTCCCCCCTCTTCCCCCAAAAAAGACAGACACCCTTATTTGTTGTTGTGCTCAGATTGGCAATTAATTTATTTTCAATTCATAATTCCATATTTCATTCCAATTTCTTCATTATCATATTTTCAACATTTTGTTTATTCCATCCAATATATCAATCTCTGATTATTCTTCACCCAGGTGAAGACCTGGGTGCCTTCTTCTTCTTCTTCTCCTCCTTTTCTGTTAGGTAATGGTGAAAACCGAGACCGCTTTTCCTTCATCTTCCTTCTCTTCTTGTGTTATTCCTTTTTCCTCCCCCTCCCCTCCCACCTTTTTCCCACTAGCCAGTCTCCAGCTTGCGTTGGATGGCTGGCTTCCCCCAATACTAGGGTAGCCTTCACCCTTACTTCAGGGAAGCTCCTTTCCATTCATATCTGTTATAATCTGTCCCCTTTTTTTATTTCCCATTGTTTGTCTGTCTCCTCCATTCTTCTATAAATCCCATCATTTCCGTATTGAACATGTCTATAGCTACGTCCGACAGGTGTACCCCGTCTGACCTGTAAAATTCATCTACCCTCTCTTCTACCCCCCTCAGTATTACTTGACCTCCCATTTACCTTACCAATGTCCCAATCCTCCTGTTCATCTTCCTCCTGGCCCTTTCTACTGCCCTATGACTGTGCTCTTGCCTTCACACTCTCCTCAGTATCATATCTGACCAAGCGATGCACACTTGCGGCCACCGCTGCCTTATAGTTCTTAAGTCCTTTTTTATTTGCAGATATGTGTCCACCCAGGGCCTGTTTGCCAGGTCGTTGCCTCCCAAATGTATAATAATTAGTTCTGGCCTGGGCCGCTATTCTCCGATCTCTGTTAGCGTGGGAAGCAGCTGCTCCCACCTCATTCCCCGTATGCCATGCCAAAACCACCTACACCTTCTCACATCTTGGTATAGCTGCTTTCCCCCAGCCTTCTTCTCTGCTCTCTTTCTGGCCCAATAGATGTAGGAATGGCCGCAGATCCATATTTCTGTGATCCTCCCTCTACCTATAGGGTGCAAGCAAAATCATTAATATACAAGCTCAATATGTCCCTACCCTATTCATCCCCTCTTTTTTCATGCCCCCTTTCATGTCTGCTCCTCTTTCTTGTCCCCCCCATTGCTGCAGTCCCACCTGGGGCCAGACCATTATCTTATGTCCAAAATATGTATCCATCTATACCTACATAGTGTCATGTTTTTTTTTTTTACTTCTTTTTTTTTTTGTAGTTATTTCAGTGCTCTAATGTATCTTTTATAACTGGACGATCACCATCATCCCTTTTCCAATATCGTGTTCACTGTCTCGCCTGCCACCGCCCACTGTGAGGCAGCCCCATTCTGCAGGGAATGGGAAGAATAATTAGCTGGGTCTTCTTCTAAGAATTGCATGCCCTTCTTCAGTATTGCCATGACTTGGTAGCCAGTCACCCTTCTCCCATCCCCATGTACAAATAATTTTCATGTCCTGTTCCCCTGCACTGCGGCGAAAACCCACAGCACCTGTACCAGGCATATTGCACCCTCTGTTTGATTCCTTAGTGTCACCATGCAACCTTTTCCCCCTTGATCAGTCTTAGACCTCCTAATCCTGATCTGTATCTCAGTCACTCCCCAGGTTATGTCATCCCAGTCTAGCCCCCCCTTCCCCATCCTCCTTCCCATGGCCTACTACCTCACTCACTCTCATGGCACCTGCAAACATTATCACATAGATTGTGTGAAACAGTTGGGCCTTGCTCCATGATATGTATATTACTGGGAACACCCCCTTTAGCTTTATAAGCAATTGTTCCTCTATCGGCCTCCTGCTATCTGCTGGTTCTTGTTTTAACCTGCTCCATCCTTGCATCATCCTTCTGATGAGCAATGTCTTTGTCTGGTCCCTCCACCCTTTCAGACTGCAGATAAGCCCAAACCCTGCCAGGTAAACTCCCATCATGGTATGGGCTGTGCCTTTTTTCCACTGTTCCACTGTGAACATTCCCAACTGTTCCTCTGTGAGTGGCCTATTTACCGCCATCTGGTGCTCTGCCCTGAATGTTTGAAACACTCGCCATGCCCCGTCGTAGGCCCTCAGAGTCCAAGGTGCCCATGAGCTGCAAAACAACACTTCTGCTCCTTCCTGCCAACGTCCCAGATGTTCATTGGTATGGGTGTTTTTAATTCTTCCGCTGCTGGTGCCAGCCTCCAAAAATGTTCCAGCTGCAGACGGGAAAGGCTGTCAGCCAGAGTGTTGTGTACCCCTTCTACGTGTTGCGCTGTAAATGACATGTTCAGTTGTAATGCCCTTAAGACTAACTGCCGTAATACCTGCATGACTGTGTCCGATCTGGCTCCCTTGTTGTTCAACACATCTACCACTGCCCTATTGTCACACCAAAAAGTCACTTTCTGATCCTGCAATTCCTTTCCCCGGACTAAAGTACACGCCCATATGGGCATGATCTCAAGCAATGTAATGTCTCTCACTTTCCCCTCCTGTGCCCAAATGGCTGGCCAGGGTTCTGTGAACCATTTTCCTCTCATGTACCCCCCCATGCCTATACCACCAGCTGCATCTGTGTGTAGATCAAGATCTGTGTTGTATAACCATTCCTCTTGCCAGAAAGAGCAGCCATTGTACTCCCTCAGGAATTCCTCCCAAATTGTAAAATCCTCCTTAATCCCTTGAGTAAAGTTTACCCAGTGATGAGGTCTGGTGACCCCTGCTGTAGCCCTGGCTAACTTCTTTGTGAATGTCCTCCCTGGCCCAATGGCCCTGCAGATGAAGTTCAAATGCACCAGCACTTGTTGTACCAGCTTTAGTTGTACCCGCCTCCTGTTGATGTGCAATTGTATTAATTCTTTCAGCTTATTGACTTTCTTATCTGGTAGTCTAAATACCCCATTCGAGGTGTCTATCTCAATTCCCAAAAATTCTATAACCCTGCTGGGCCCCTCTGTCTTTTCTGGGGTTAGTGGCACCCCCAATTCCTGACACAACTCCTGAAACTTACCTAGCATCATTTGTGTCTCCCTTTTCCCTCTTCCGATGAATAGGAAATCATCCAGATAATGTAAGACTGTCCTATAACCTGTCTTTTCTTGAAACATCCACTGCAAACAGGTGCTGAAGGCCTCAAATGTCGCACATGCTGTGGAACAACCCATTGGCATTGCTTTGTCAAAATAGTATCTTCCCCCGCTTTTGAAACCCAAAAATCCCAATCTTCCCTCCTGACCGGAAGCAGTCTGAAAGCAGACTCAATGTCCGTTTTAGCCATCCATGCCTCCTCTGTGGTCCGGATCATCCGTACTGCATCTTCTAGTGTTGCATAAGTCTCCCTGCTATGCTCCTCACTGATAAAATCATTTACTGACTCTCCTTCTGGATAGGACAGGTGGTGAATCACTCTGTATTCCCCTTCCTGTTTCTTGGGTACCAGACCCAATGGTGATACCCGCATGCTCTGCAATGGGGGGTTTTCAAACGGGCCCTCGACTCTGCCCGCTGCCACTTCCTTCTCTATCTTCTGTCTTAGTACCTCTTCCTTCCTTTTACTGACCCTAGGTTGCTGGCCACCATCGCCCGCCTGGGTCCCGTAAACTGTAATGAAAAACCTGAGCTAAAGCCCTGCAAAATCATATTCCGTACTCTTGTGTCTGGATCTTTGGCCATGTAACTTGCCCATACCTTATTTTTGATTGGGGTTCTGGCCATCCCAAAACGTGCCTTACCTCGTCCCCCGCCCTTCCCCGTTTTCCCCTCTATTTCGTCTTGACTGCCTTCTCGTCCTTCATCTGTTCTGTTCCCCCTATTCGTGTACCCCATACTCTGCCCTCCTCTGCTCAAGGTCTGGCCTCTAAAACCTTGACCCTCTCGAAAAAACTGTTGGCCTGCTCCTTGTCCCCCATGCGCCTGCATCCCTTGTCCCCCTGCTGCTCTACATTTACTTGCTGGGTGGCCTCCCCCGCACCTTGAGCACGCATTCCGAAACCGACATTGAGGCCAGGAACAAAAGGCTCTGTTATAGGTCCAGCAGCATCTCTGGGTCCCAAAACCCTTCTTGCCCCATTCCCCCTCAGGCGTGGACTGATCTGTGACATAATCCATCCATAAATATATCTGTTTGGTGTCCCACCTCACATCCCCAAATGTTGCCATTCTTTGCCTAAAGGATTCGTCATAGTATAACCATCCCATCCCGCCCTTTGTCTTTGCCTTCCGAATTATAAGGGAATAGGTAATGAGCGGGATGCCTAACTCAGGCATCTTTTCCATGACAATGTCTGAGAAAGTAGAGAAACCTAGGAACCATCTATCCCAAGTCTTCCCTTTTGTGAACTTATCCTCCTCTTTTCTCCCTAAAAGCACTATAACCACTGCCATCTCACTCTTCCTTATGCCTTCAGCCTCTTCATACTTGGTGGTGGCCTAGCTGCTCACCAAGGCAAATATGTCCACATATTCTCCTTTCCAAATTTTTCCTTTCATAGTCAGCGGCACGTGCTCGCCTATCCTCATTCCTGGAGCACCTATCTCTCTTGTCCCTTCTCCATCTCTCTCACATCCCAGTTCCTTTCTTTCTGCCCCTTCTTTCTCCATCCTGATCTCTGCCAGTACCGCTTCCATCTGCCCTATACCGCCTGCTCCTAAGGCCGTTACTATTTGCCCTATATATTCTCTTATACTGTCCCCCACTGCACTGGGTGTATTACCTGTGACCTTGTCCGGGCCTTCCTGCCTGGAGTCTTTCAAGGTCCCTCTTGCTTATCCCTGCAGTTGTGGAGGGGGGTAGGCTGCTGGGTTTTGTGGAGGGAGCAAGCCATTCAGGGCATTGCGGGGTTGAACCAGGGGGATGTCATCCTGATCAGGGTGGGAAACCGGTGACACAGTGACCGTAGGTTGCAGGGTCAATGGATCCAACAACCTGGCTGGCTCCGTTACCACAGGTGGTGCCTTCCCAGTACCACGTGACCCCCTGGCTGGTCGTTTTTCTTTGTCACCCTTTCCTGTGGCCACCTTTCTCTTTCCCCCTGGTCTCCCTGGCTCCTTTCCCTCCACCAGCTCCCACTTCTTGTTAGCTTTGTCCGCCAAATCCATTTTTGCCTTGTAAGCCTCCTCTTTTGATGGCCTGCTCTTCTTTGGTGCCATTGTCCTCTTTCTCTTTTCCCTGTGAAAACAACTATGAGAGGCAACACAGTCAAACGTATAACTGTACCATCCGGAATGAAATTTTTTTTTTTTGCATCTCCCCCATCCTGTTCCATAGTCTGATCCCCAGTCCAGACCCCATTCTCACTTGTCCCGCTTCTCGGCACTCTCCGTCACCTGCTTGTGACCCCTCCAGGCACTCCTGCTTTGTTCCTAACTAGTCCCTACCTGCTGTACCCTGCTATCTGCCTCTACTGTCTGGCTTGACCCAGCCACCCCACTGTTAGCAGCCCCACCTTAGGGATTGACTACAAACAGCCCTACCTAAAATGAGGGTACTGTTTCCCTGTGACCACCTCGTGGTGAGTGCTCTCCCCTGTGAGGTCATGGGTAGCTCTCTTTCACCTTTCCCCCAGGCCTCTCCCAGACCCCTTATTCACCCCTTAGTATGCCTTTGAAAAAACTACCCAGGCTGTGAAGACCCCTGAGCCACTAGCCCCAGACCTAGAAAGTGCCTTACTATAACTCCCACATGGTGTGTGGCATCATGCCACCTGCACCCTGCCTCTGGGCCTCTTACTCGCTTTACCCTTCCTACTCAGACCCCTACCATGGCCACAACACATCCCCAAGAGCCTTAACTTATGGAAAGAAAAAGGGGGTTTTACAACCGCCCCATGTAGTGTGTGGCATCATGCCACGTGGTTATACTGCACTCCTTCCACCCAGCTTCAGGGCCTCCTTCAGCCCTATTATTCAGCTTGGTAATGCAGGACTTCCACCCAGCACCCCAATAGCCCAAAAACCAGGGCAAGCATTTTCTACGCCCCTACATGGCATGTGGCCTACTTGCCATGTGGTCCATGCCTTTGGGCTTCTCCCAGGTCTACCATTCGGTCTTCAGGAACCAAGATGCCACCAAACTGCCCCAAGGGTACTAGAAATGGGAAAATAGGGCTGTTATGCTCCTCCATGCGGTGTGTGACATCACGCCACATGTTCTCGGGTTGGGCTCGCTTCCCTCAGCTTCCCGTACTCTTCCAGGCCTCCTAAACCTGTTTGTCAATTCAGAAGACCACAAGCAGCCTCGTAGGCTACAGCACAATGCCAGTGCTTCCACATAAAACCTTCTCCTGGCGTGCAACATTCACGCCACGCAGCATCTAACATTCAGCCTCTTAGGAAACAACATGGCCTCACACAACAGCCCACCCAGCATATTCAAAGATGAAAATGGGGTTGTTTTTTTTTTAAATAAAACCCCCATGCCACACATTACTTCATGCCATGTGGCTCCCAGCTCACGCTCGCCCCCCCAGCCCCGTGGCCTCTTCCAGGCCTACTGACCCTGCCAGACAGCCACCAGAAAGGGGGAATCCAAATGCTACAACCATCTAGACACCACAAAAAGCTACACTACTCCCTCCATGTGGCATGTGGCATCCCCACGTGGCCCTGCTCCTGCTCTCTGTTCCATGTTCCAGGGCTTTTTAAAACTCTTCCTGTGCAACAAAACAGGCCACCACGGGAACAAGAAAAACTCACAGTACAGCAAATAAGGAACAGGCTTTCCCACAAGCCCCCCCCCACATGGCGTGTGTCTTGCACCCACACGGTCTTGGGTCACTATCTCCACCAGACTCTGACCCCCCCAGCTGCTCAATACCCCTTCACTTCTTCAGCTGTATATTGCACTCATTTAACCTTGCTACTATATACCTTTTTCCTTTTTATTATTATTTTTTTTTTACATCACATCTCATCCTGTTAATCAATTACTTGTTTCCTTACCTCCATTTCTTGGTGAAACAAACCTCAATTAAATTGCCAATCCGATGTGCTACAGTTGATGTATATCCAAAAACTCCAGCAAAAGTGGCTGAGGCCCCTTTGTGCTGTCCCTTAAGTACCTCCCTATCTCCCTTCCCTTCCTGTTTGTCTGTCCATTGTTCTACCTCCTTTAGCCCCTCCCCTTCCTCCCCCTCTCCCCTTCTGAGCACAACCATCTCTAGCATGGAAGCAGGGGTGCACCAGGACAACCTTGTCTGCCCTTTAAAAGGGGCCAACTCCATTATCACATTCCTTTTCTTCAAATTTCTTTTAGTTACAGTTAGAGAAACTTTTGATTTCCCCTGTTTTTGTACCTTGGTTATGACTTTATTTTATCTCTCATTTACCTGCATACCCTTTCCTCTTGTTATCTTTTCTATCTCTTTACTCTCCTCCTCTCTAATTTTTTTTGTGTGATTGGTTGTATGTCCTCCTTTTTCTTCTACCAAACTTCGGTCAATGTAGAGGATATCTTCATTGATAGCACTTCACTCTGTTCTCTTTCATCATGCTGATTATAGACTCTCCCTTCCATATAACTTATAAGGTTGCCAAGTAATTCATTAGTTTTACTTATTTCTCTCTTAATTTCAAAGAGACCTATCAAAAGGAGATTTTGATTTACAAAGATTCAACTGCTGCTGGAAGCTGTGACTTCTCTCTGTTTAGAGTATTGCCTAGTCTCATTCTTATTTTGCTATCAATTTTGGAGTTGTTATTCAAATCAGCATCTGACTGCCAGAAATGTAACAAATCAGGAGGAACCATGGAGGGGGGTGTATGGCATTCTCAAAGTCATTTAGAAAAGATTTTTATAACCTGCTGTCTCTAATCTGCTCATTTCTGGTGCCTCCTGCTCCTTATGCTCCTGCAGGTACTTGTTTAGCATTACTGGGTGATTAACCCTTCACTGGTGTTGTGACTACCAATACTGTTTCCACAGTTTTAGGGATGGAAGCCATAACAGCCTCCTCCCTTAAATTAAATAATGGACACTCACTGTCTCAGGACCTTACCCCAACTGCTTTTGTGAGTATGATTAATGGTTGGGGAGCTTAGAAGCAGGGCAGGTGGTCAGGAAGTTGGTAGGCTGTAATGATGGTGTTGCAGCTCATTCCACCTAGGATTTCTAAGGCTGCAATATCAAGGACTCCTCATAGCAGGATGACTCTATACCAGGAGAATCACTGTGCCTTGCAAACTGGTATCAGCAATACACTCTGGATCATGAGCCTGGTGTATCAGTTTGACTGTGTTCTGTATCGGTAGGTTGTGGACCATTGAAGTGCTACTGAAGGATACAGATGATGAAGTCCAAGAAGGTGATTCATGGAGCAGTTTGGCACCTTGCCATTCACCAATTTGACTGCAGCTCTGTAACTCTTCCTTCCCCTACCTTATCTCTGTTAAACGTAATTCCCATCAGTGCCCTCCTCATAAATGGGTGGGCCAAACCAGGTTCCAGCATTCGGGACCTCTACAGTGTCCATCTGTTGTGTGAAGGCTGTCTTTCTGTCTCGGTCAAATGTAAAGGTGGGAAATTTGTAGTCAGGTCACTGCCACAATATACAGTAAAATCATCCACAGACTCCAGGGTGTCAGATTGGTACTGGTCCCCATTAACAAATATATGGAGATCAGACAGGTAGTGGAGAGCCATCCTAACCCCCATATGTGAAAGTTTCAACTTATGTGTTGCATAAGTTCTCTGGCACTATGAAAGTTCATTCGAAAAGTCTTAAAACAAAGACATATGGTGGCTTTCCCATCTAAGTGGGCCCCTCTCTCTGGCAAGCTATAGTATAATTTCTTTATCTGGGTTCTGCAGACATTTTAATAAGACTGGACATAGTCTTTCCTGAGGCTTAGGCCATAGATCAATAGTTCCATGTACCCTCTCAATCTCAATCATTGGGCAATTTAGGCATTCAAGACTGCTGGTATCATAGTTTGCAGAAACCTGATAATATTGTGCCTTCTTTTCCTTCTGGCAGACTCACTAGCCTCATGTTTTCATGCCTGGCATGATTTTTTAGATCATCCACCGTTAACAAGAGGTACTGGATGATTTCCTATCCCTTCAGATGCCCTGGCAGTTCTCTGTGTCCTTGACCCTGGATCACAGACTCTGAAGATTGCAGTGAGTCTGTGCCACTGCTTGCTTCTTGTCAGCTGTGTTGTTCAGGATTTTCTGTAGCAGAGTCATGATGCAAGTGAGATCCACTAGTGCAACCAGTTCTGAAGCCATGGTAAAAGTCAGGTGCAGCTGTGAGGCATAGGAGCGCAGACATCAGCCTTGTGCAGAAGCACTTTCACTTTCAAAGATGGCTGAAAAGGAAAATCAACAACAGCTAGTTTAAGTGGAAAAATGGCTGTCTCAGAGAAGAATAAAGTCATGGCACTGTATATTGCAGCTACCAACATTGCGCTGGGGTGCTTGAATGGTCAACTATTCTCCTGGTGCAGAAAGCAGGAAAAAGTTTAATCTACTATCTTGTATGTGGCTAGCCACACCCCCAAGGCTAAGTGTTGTCATTTTTTAGCTGTTTATATTGTTTCACATCTATTTACAGCATTTTTAGTTAGGGTGTCATAGTTTTCTGCAAATTCTAGATGAAAGTAAGAAACTTTATTTCCTAATATAAGAGCAGAACATTTAGCATTTTCACATTTATGGCAGTACACAACTGCCAAAACAAGGATTGTCCTGATGAAATCAGGACAGATGGTAACCCTAGTGAACTTTAAACAGCCAAGAGACTGAGTTTCTCAGGCAGCCCTCTGATAAGTGTGTGCTCTAATTGGATCCAACAGCCAATATGAGAACAGAGCCTGTGTGAATGCAGACTTTCTCTGCTGTGCAACTACTGTATCACTGGAGATGTTCCCAGGTAAAGCAGAAGATGAGAAAAAGGCCCTTTCAATGGGATGAGAAACTGTGAAACCTGAGACTGGTGGCTTCATAGCTTGCTCCTGCATGTCACTGAAAGTGCTTTGATGACTGCCTTGCCACTTACACCCCAGATCTATAATCCAGGTGGCAGCAACTGTGCAAAGGAAGGACCTGCTTATTCATCTGATGCCTCTTGGGGAACAAAAGTTTACAGAACTGTGTGTACTGTAATACATCAAGACCTTTGTCCTGCAATAGTCTTTAGACAGCCAGACATTAAATATTTCAAAAGATTTACCAGTAAAGTAATACTGAGCTGGAAACAGCTTTTTTATGGATGCATCCTGGGGGAAATGGAAGTAGGAGAAATAGTGTAAAAAAATCAGTCCAATATATAAGGTGCATAGTAATGGGTGTTTACTCACCTGGTAAAGGTGATTGTGTTGGTTGGCATCCATGGCACTCCAGACATTACCTCATGGGTTATAGCCCACCTGATAGGCTAGAGATGCACTGACCCAGATAAAATTTCTAGTATAGCCAGGTCCCAGAAACCCATGTTTTCCAGTTTGAATCTTCCACAGCTGAAATTAAGGCCGGTTAGTACAAGAGAAGAAATACAACCTAGGCACAGGTAACTATAACAACACGAGAGAGATGGATGAAGTCAAAGAAGAATGCAGACCATGACTTAGCATCAAAAGCCCGTGGGCGGTTTTTATTCCTTCTTATTATTTACAGACTAAGCTCGGTCCTGGAGGTCCGACTGGAAAATAACTTCGATTGCAGTATTAGTTGTTCGTCCCTGTAGGGCCTGACATGGGTGAGAACCCCTTGTTCCAGTTCCGATCACTCTTGGCACTCTGGAGGGAGGGCCTTGGAGTGCCATGGATGCCAACCAGCACAATCACCTTTACCAGGTGAGTAAACACCCATTGTGATTGGTTGGCATCCATGGCACTCCAGACATTACCTCATGGGAGATAAGAAGCAGTGAAGTCCCCAAGGGAGGGAGCCAGAGTGAGCTAAGAGTGAGTGGTAGAGGAAGCTGCCATCAGGACTTGAGTGGCAAAAGTGGGCTGTATGGTCTGCAGCTGTTCTAGCCTGTAGTGCCTAGCGAAGGTGTGGAGGGAGCTCCACATGGCTGCCCTGCAAATGTCCTCGGAGGATACGCTAGCTCTTTCCACCCAGGAGGTGGCGATCGCTCTGGTGGAGTGAGCCTTGATCCCCTGGGGGGGTGTCATCTGGTTAGCTATGTAGGTGTTCTGGATGACTCTCCTCAACCACCCAGCAATGGTGGTCTTGGAGGCAGCTCTTCCTTGTCTCTGTCCCTTCAAGATGACGAATAGTCTCTCTGTCTTGCGGATGGGACATGTTCTGGCCAAGTACACAGAGAGGGTGGATCCAACATCAAGATAGTGTGGGACCACGGTGGAGCCCCTCTGAGACCCTTCCGGGAAGGTGGGGAGTTCGATGGGTTGTTCTCTGTGAAAGCCCATGGATACCTTTGGCTGGAAGGCTGGTACCGTTCTCAGGCGGACCCCTAATGGGGAGAACACCGTATAAGGTTCCGCGCAGGATAGGGTCCCGAGTTCCCCGATCCTCCTAGCCGAACAGATTGCCACTAAGAAGCACGTCTTGAGGCCAATCCAGAACAGATCTGCCTGGAGGAGGGGTTCGTAAGGGGTGGATTTGAGGGACTCTAGGACTAGCGGTAGGTCCCATGGGGCAACGGTCGGGCGAGTCCTCGGGTGGAGGATCTCCACTGCCCTTAGAAATTGGGTGGCATCGGGGTGGGCTCCCGGGCTGTATCCCCCGATGAGACCCGTAGCTGCCCCTATGGCTGCTAATTGCACCCTGAGGGAGGACAGTGCTAATCCCTTGTCTACTCCCTGTTGGAGGAACAATAGGATGTTGGCCATGTCGGTCTGCTCAGGGACTCTGCCCCGCTCCCGGCACCACCGGGAGAATATGGACCACTGTCTCCCATACGTGGAGGTGGTGGATGACCGTCTGGATTGGAGTAGGGTGTTGACGACAGAATCATGGTACCCTGCCACCCTTAGTCTCCTCCTTTCAGGAGCCAGGCCGTGAGCTTGAGGGTTCATGGGGTCGGGTGGAGCACTGGCCCCTGTGAGAGCATGTCTGGCCAGTATGGTATCCTGAAGCTGGCGAGTGACATCTCTTGGACCGCTGCGAACCATGACCTGCGGGGCCAGTAGGGGGTCACCATGATAATCGTGTGTTGTGATTCCCGTATCTTGGTCAGGACCTGAGGGATCAGGGGGAGAGGGGGGAAGACGTATGCATGGTTCTGTCTCCAAGGTTGCGATAGAGCGTCCGTTCCCTGGGACAAGTTGTCCCTGAACCGTGAATAGTAATCTGTGACCTGGGCATTCTCCCGTGTTGCCATGAGGTCTATGGTCACGGCTCCCCAAGTCACTTGGATAATTAGGAACAGGTCTGGATGTAACCGCCATTCCCCCGGGTGAACCTGTTGCCTGTTGAGCCAATCTGCGTGGACGTTCAGCCTTCCTGCTAGGTGCACTGCGGTTAGGTGTCTGAGGTTGGCTTGGGCCCAGTCGAGGACTGCCATTGCCTCCCTCAGCATAGCTCTGCTCCTGGTCCCGCCTTGCTTCACTATGTAGGCCACCGTGACCCGATTGTCGGATCGGATTAGGACTGATTGCCCCTGCACCAGATGTTTGAATGCTTTTAGGGCATGAGACACGGCTCTCATCTCCAGTATGATGATAGATAGTTGTGACTCTGCAGGTGACCACAGGCCCTGTGCTGTTGTGTCTCCTAGGCAGGCTCCCCAGCTGGAGAGGCTCGCATCTGTTTCTATGGTGATCCAGTGAGGTGCCTCTAGGGGGAACCCCTTGGACAAGTTCTCCTTCACCATCCACCAAGCCAGGGAGAGTCTCACCGCCTTGGGTAGTGGTACCACCAACTGGAGGTTGAGTTCGCTTGGTGCCCCTCGAGTCAGAGCGTAAGATTGGAGTGGGCGCATGCACCACCTGGCCCAGGGCACAAGGTCTATGCATGAGGCCATGCAGCCCAGTAACTGGGCTATCTTTCCCATCGTCATGCTGCGTCGGGCCTTCATTTGACGGGCTAGGTCCCTGAGGTTGTGAATTCTCGCGGTGGATGGTTTTGCCTGCCCCTGGGCTGAGTTGATGAGCGCTCCCAGATGCTCGATCTGTTGGGTGGGGGTGAGGTGGCTCTTCTCTTGGTTTACCACCCAGCCGTGGTCCTCTAGTGCCTGTAGGGCGGATTCTGTGTGTATCCGTGCTAGACGTTCGGACCGGGCCCGTATGAGCCAGTCATCCAGGTATGGGATGATGTCCAGCCCCTGTTCCCTGAGTCTTGCCACCAAGGTTATGGAAACCTTGGTGAAGACTCTTGGAGCTGAGGAGAGGCTGAATGGTAAGGTCTGGTATTGGAAGTGGTGGCCTAGGATGTGGAAGCGTAAGAATTGTCTGTGCTTCTGAATGATGAGAATGTGGAGGTAGGTGTCCTTGAGGTCTATGGACATCAGGAAGTCACCTCCCCGAATGCATCGGAGGGTGGACCGTATGGTTTCCATCTTGAACCGGTGGGGGACCACGTGGCGGTTTAGGTGTTTGAGGTCCAGGATAGGTCGGAGCTCTCCTGATTTTTTGGGTACTAGGAAAAAGACTGAGTACACCCCTTGATTCTGTTCCGTCACCGGAACAGGTTGGATGGCCTTGTTCCACACCAGGTCTAACAGGATCTGTTGGACCTGATGTGGGGATGCCCTTCTCCTGGTTATGGGAGAGGAGACGAACCTGTGGGGAATGTGGGCGTGGGATAACTCTACAGAGTAACCCTTGGTTACCACATCTTGGACCCACCTGTCCGCTGTTGTGCGTAGCCAACGGTGGGTGAATAGGGTTAGCCTTTGTCTCACAGGCGGGTAGGGGTCCCGGTCTCAGGGTGTCAGGATGGGGTAGTCACTGTTGCTTACCCCTGTAGCCTCTGCCTCGACCTCCGGGTCTCTGACCTCAGTATCTGGAGGAGGAGGACTGATAGTTCTGAGGGTAGGGGCTGCGTAAGCCGGGGGAAGTGCTTCTGCCCCGAAAGGAGTGGCCAGATTGCTGTACGTCTCTGCATGGTCAAAACGGTCTATGTCCCCCCTGAGATCTTCGCCTCAATGAGGAGAGGTAGGAGAACCTAGACCTATTCTTGAGGAGATCTCTGCCCTCCTTCTTCTGTTTTAAGTAATCTTGTAGCCCTTCCCCAAATACATGTTGTCCCTTCAGAGATAAGTTCTGGAGCAGATGTTTTGACTCATTGTCCGCATCCCATAATTTGAGCCACAGTGCCCTATGAGCACGGTTGGTGATGGTGGTCGCCCTGGCATGAAGGCACAGGGTGTCCACTGCCATGTCAGCCAGGTATTTAGCTGCATCCAAGGTGCACTCCAAGAGTTCTGCCTCCCTGGATTTCGGAGTGGCTTGCTCCTGCAGTTCTTCGAGCCAGCAGATCTGCGCTCAGGCTGTGTAGATGGCTGTGGTGGTTGCCTTGGCGGCAATGCCCTCAATCTCGAAGGCCTTCTTAAGCATGTCCTCAACTTTTTTGTCTGTGGGGTCTCTGAGAGCTATCGTACCGCATGGTAACAGTCTTTTTGCTAAGGACCGCCACCTGGGGGTCAATGGTGGGCGCCCTGCACCAGGCGTCCGATTTCTTCCCCTGGACCGGATACATCCTGTCTAGGTTCTTACGGTTTGACATTCTGCCCGGCTCAGGGGATTGCCACTCCTTACTGAAGATCTCTTCTATGGCGGGACACACTGGGAAGGTCTCGGTGGTTGACTGTTTCAGTTGGATCAGGAGGTTGAGCTTTGACTCTGGCCTGCTTTCCTCGGTGTCAAAGCCCATGGTGGCCTTGATAATCTTCATGAGCCCTGGGATTGTGTTGAAGGAACATAACTTCAATGTCAGGGAGGGCGTCGTTTGGAGATCCACGTCCTCCTCTTCTGAATCCGGCTCGTTCTCCTCCCCCGTGTCGTCCTTCTCCCTGTCCTCGTGTGTGTCGAGAGGGATGTCTGGTGTATCCTCCGGCATCGGGGGTTCCTCTGGTTGCCCTTCTGCCTTGTCCGGTTCGGGGTTGGGTAGCTTTGCCCTGTGTTGGGTGAGGGATTCCAGCTTTTCCATGATCTTAAGCATGAAGTTCTGTTGGCTCTCCATCATGGCGACAGCAGCCTGTTGGTTTTGAATTAGGAGGGAGCTTGGGTCCATCCACGTGGGGTTGCTGGTGCCCGGGTTGCCGGGACCTATGGGTGAAGTTTGCTCCAAGGAGGAATCATCATCGTCCAGTAGGCAGGCCGCGCAGAGGGGACCTGGAGTTTGGGGCAGGAGGGTGGTGCTGTATGAGGAGCATTTCTTTGCTTTCACCATCTGGGGAAGAGAGAAGGCATACCTTAGAACAGAACTGTGCGCCGCTCGGGGGTGGACCCCTCTTTACCCCCCCGAAGCCCAGAGGTGCCTTTTCTCCCTGAGTCGGTGGAAAGCAGGTGTGGGGTGCTGTGTGAGGGCCCCCACAACGGCCGGGGGGGGTTGGAGAATGGTGTACCAAGGTCTGAGCCATGGCTCGCTATGGGAGGGAGCCATGGGGACTGGTGGGGCAGTTAACTGCACAGGTCACTGTGGGAGGAACCCGAGCATAGGGAAGGGGGCGAGGAGGGAGTCGCTGAAGGGTCGCTGTGTGAGGGACCCAGCGGGCAGGGTGTGGCCAGCCAGTGAGACCTACTGTCCAGATGAACTCCACCTCAAGGGAATGACAAAAAAAAAATCCCTTTGATGAGGCATATAAGTTGCAGAGAAGCACAGGAATTAAGCTAGGAGAATGGTGGGGGCAGGATTCAACCCCACGACTGCTGGGCAAACATTATTTATTTTTTTAATTTTTGTAATGCTGTGCTCTAACCATTAGGCCGCACAGGCTGCACTGACACAGGGGGGCTGTGGGATTCAGACCCACGTCTCTGATTTGCAGTTCAGGGTCTTAAATCACTGTACCTGTTGCTTGTTGTTACAGAGGGCTTAGTTGGTGCCCTCCCCTCGTGAGAGAGCTCTCTCTCTCTCTCTCACGATCTCCCTGCTGCAACCCCCCCCCCGGCTGGCCAGATCGCAAGGTGGTGATATGTGCCCTCACGAGGCCGCTCTGGTTGTCTGGGGGAGGAGGAGGAGTCGCGAGAGAGATCCCGTCATGTACAGGCCCAAACGGGGCCTAGGAGCACGCCGTGCATGGAGAGAGGGTGCTCGCAGCGGTTTTAGCGTGGTGCAGGGGGGACTCCGCCGCATGGCCAGACCAAATTCGCCTAGTAGGCGAGTGCAGTGGGAGGAAAGGAGAAGCGCTGAGGCCTCTGAAGGCCACGCGGTCGTGTTAGGCTGCGGGGCGGCCTACGAATGCACTGGCAAGCTGCCCCTGGTATGCTGGGCCTAACGCGAGGCCACAGGCCCGAAGGACACTCTCTCTGTCTCTGAAGACTCCGTAAACGGAGCTGAAGGCGTGGGCAGCCACACAACGCGGAGTAGGGGAACAGACCCAGGGCCCCAGAAGTGGCGTGGGGCTGGAGCAACATTGAGCTAGCTGCCCAAACCAGTACAACATTTGAATCTCAAGTGTTTCATGGTACAGTAAACTAGTACATTATTCTGCATAGCGATCTAACATCAACTTCAAGCTTTTTAGATACTGTAAACTGAGTATTATTCTGCATAGCAAGGTGGGGAGAATCCCCTTCTAAGATCTAGGGCAAGCCCAGGATGGTTGAAAACGTTGCAGAGCTATGACTTTTTTTTTTTTTTTTTTTACAATAGATACTGTGCAGTTAAATTGGCTTGAGCCAGAAAGGTTCTTTATGGGTTGGTTCATGGTCTTACCTTGTAGGAGCAGACAGGGATTCCTGGTGTGCTTCTTGCCTGATCAGATGCACGATTCAAACTGGGGAACAGGGGTTTCTGGGACCTGGCTATACTAGAAATTTGATCTGGGTCAGTGCATCTCTAGCCTATCAGGTGGGCTATAACCCATAAGGTAATGTCTGGAGTGCCATGGATGCCAACCAATCACAATTGCAAATACAATACAATTAAAGGTAAGTATTAGGACAGTGATAGTGCTGGGTAGAATTGCAAAATAGTACTACTGGCAGAATTTAATGATTTTGGTGGAATTCTGTTCTATTTTTCTATGTAAAAAGGCAATATTCTGCAGTTTACATTGCTGTTAATTGTATATGTGAGAAAAAAAAACAGCTGACAAAATCTACTGTTTATATCTACTTAAGTAACAATTTCCACAGTTTGCATAAACATCTCATAGTTTACCTACTGACACAATTTCGTCTATTGTTTCAAATAACTGTGGTGTATTTCAGAAAAGGAATAGCAAATCTGTGAGGATTTCACTGGTGGGAGTTATTTATTCCACACATCTCTAGGCACTGAAATCTTTTGGCAGGATGCACCATGCAGCCAACCTCAAAAGTTTGATTTGTTGGCTAATTTTATCAGTTCCCCACATCTGTGGCTGATGTTGTATCTACAAAGCATTAGCAATGCAATGTTTCTGCAAGACTGTGTGGTACCACAAAAATAAAGTGAGCTCCCATTCTGTGGAGACTGTAAGGTTAGATTAGTGCATCAGCTTAGTGTCAGGACCATTGCTGAACTGTTGGGAAGAGGTCTATGTGGGATGGTATGGTACACCCTCCCCAGCAGAACTCCACCGCAACTTTATCTTGCTCTGACTGGGGCTGGGAGCAGCTGAGAGCCTTAAGAGGCAAAGATCTACCTCCTTCTGCCTGCTTGTTTACTGTGGGGTGTTAGCCTGTCAATGCTGTGAGTCAGCTGCCCCACCCGCCTCAACCACCCTCCCACCCAAGCCCAACCCTCAATTTATAGCCCACCCCATCACATGACTTCCTGCTGCCACAATTTATAACTCCCCAATTCTCCATTAGCAGGTTATACTCGCTTGCCACTAGAGGGTACTCCTTGCACAACCTCCCTAACCTCTATTAACCACTTTTCACCTCTCTGATCTCCTGTATTTCTACCTCCATCAGCTAGTTCACTGCCCTCCCTCCCACTCCAAGTTAACCTATTCACTGCCAACCCTATCCACTCCAAGTTAACCTATCCACTGTCTGCCCTTTCCTACTCACCTCCATCCTAGCCTCCCCAACCTTCTATAACCCACCCCCCAACCATCTCCCATTCCTCCTGTGGCTACTAGGAGTCACTATTTAACCCCTCTGTCCTGGGCCAGACAAAATACTCTCAAGCCACCCAGCTGCCAGGTTTGCCATCCTTCCCAGGCTGTAAGGACACCTGCCCCCCCAGGGTACTTGAACCTTGTACCCTGTGCACCAAAGTCTGCAGCCCTATCACTACACCACTGTGGCAGTCACACAACTGACAGCATAACCCTGACCCTTATACTACCCAGCTGCCCCATCAACAGAAGGGATCATGGGGACCAGTTCCTCATTGCCACAACTGACCATCCCAGCCCTTCTGTTACTGGCCTCTCTCCAACCAGACCACACTCCATGCATCCATGGCACAGGACACCCTGACCTTACCATGGGTGAGTGGTCACCACCCACACTGGATTCAACACATGGGCCCCAGCACCCACCCCCTCACCACCTACCAGACTCCTCCACTGGCCTGGGACTCCCCTTGGTCCACTTCCTTACTGCTATCCCTACCCTTCATGCACTAGCCATTTCATGCTCCCCTGTATCTGAACCATCAACCTGTAGATCAGTAGAGGATACCTGTTACCACCACCCACTAATTAGAATGACCACCCTTTTACTACTACTTTCTGGAAATGTTCACCCCAATCCAGGCCCTACTCCTACTAGCCCACCCAAGACTCAAAGCTCTGGGCTCCGCATTGCCTCCATGTATATCTGCAGCTTACTAAAAAAATCTTCTGTGATCCAATGTTGGGTTATCCAACACCAGCCTGATGTGATTGCACTTGTGGAGACTTGACTCTCCAAATCTACCCTTGATTCTTTTGTACTAATCTCCGGGTACACCCTCTATTGAGAAGACCGACTAGGCAAACGAGGGTGCGGATGTGCAATTTACTTAAGTGACAACATTATTGGTCATGCTTTCCCCACCCCCAAACTTGACAATGGAGCACAAGCCCTCACCCTCAAAATCATCCCTGATCCCACCAGACGTCCGCTCTGTATCACAATCTCCTATGTAGCCCCTAGGAACCAAAACCCTGCTATCCTGTCTCTTTCTGAATACCTCTCAACTCTACCTCCAAAACCTGAACAGGTCCTACTTGGGGACCTTAACATCAACTGGCTTGCACCCTCAGCCTCTCTAACCAGAGATACCTTTGCCACCCTTGACATGACTCAATTAGTCTCTGAACCCACTAGATTCACCCCTACCAGAGGCACCAGCACTTTCCTGGATGTCATAGTCTCCATTCACCCACAAAAAGTCCAGGATATAAAAATTCTCCCTGACTTCTTAAGTGACCACTCACCAATACTCTTCCTCTGGTTCTCCACCACCCCTAAACCAGTCACTCACACCACACTTCACAGGCACCTCCACCCAGGTGGCCTTGAAAAACTCAGACACTACCTTGTCCATGTTGACTGGTCCCCCATCAACTATGCCCTGAGCATCAGTGCAGCACTAGACCACTTTACTCAGGCCTTCAACAAGGCCTGTCATCTATATGCACCATTGATGAGACATCACTCGAAAAACCAAACATGCCATGGGTCACCCCATCCCTGCTCCTAAAACTCCGGGAGAGGGACAACCTCTGGTGCATTGCTGTGGAGTCAGGCAAAGTGTCTGACAGGCAAGCTTACAATGCTGTGCGTAACCAGTGTACATGGGCCATCCATAAGGCTAAAGCTGAGCACTACCAGGCCACCCTTACCTCCTCCTGGGGCTCAGCCCGGGCTTTCTGGGACAATATAAAAGAGATGAATGGGAAATTGTGCTCCCTCCCATCCCATCTCTCTAATGACGGCTCTACCACCACAGACCCCCTCGACATTGCAAACTGCCTTAATACCACATTCACGGACCTAAGTTCAGTCCTCCCCAGTAGTTTCTTCAATCCCATTCCAGCATTTCAACCACCTGTCCTACAATGCCCTCTCTTCCTCCTATGCAAGATTTCCACCCATGAAGCTAAACCATACCTGCAAAAAGCCCTGGGCAGTAACAGCCCTAGTAAGGACACCCTGGATGCTAGAATCCTGCATCTAGTGCTTGATGTTGTCCTTGCCCCACTGACAGACCTACTGAACTGATCCCTTTGTCTTGGCCAATTCCCCAGTGTCTGGAAAACAGCCATCATCACCCCAATACACAAAAGTGGTGAAAGGTCCTCCAAAAACAACTGCAGGCCAATCTCTATTATCTCTCCTCTTTCCAAAGCCATCAAACAAGTGGTGGCCACTCAGCTCACAGAGTATCTGACCAAATACAACATACTATGCCCTGAGCAGCACAGATTCTGCGCGGGACATAGCAGTACAACAGCCCTCCTTGAAATCTCCAACTATCTACACTTCTTCCTGGACAGTGGCAAACTTGCCGGTGCAGTGTTTATTGACCTCTCAAAGGCCTTCAACACTGTTTGCCACCCCCTTCCTGCTTGACTCCCACCACCAAATTGGTTTCTCCTCTGGTCCTCTCGCTTGGTGCGCCAGCTACCTTTCAGCATGCTCCAAGTATGTAAAAATCAATGGGACTGTTTCCAGCACACTACCTGTTCACTCTGGGGTGCCCCAGGGCTCCATCTTGGGGCCCCTCTTATTCAGCCTCTACCTCAACACCCTGCCCAGTGTTTGCCCCGGTAGAATTCTTCTGATGCCATTCTCTTTGCCACTCACCATAAACCTGCCTCTTTCCAGTTCACTTTTAACCAAGCTGAAAAATGGTTCAACGATCACAGACTTGTTATCAACCTCAAAAAACAAAAACAAATCTATGCTAGTCACTCATCCCCAAAACAAGTCCAGAAATATCTCCCTCCAAATCCTCCCCAGCACACAACACTCCATAGAACAAGTGTTCACATACAAATACCTAGGGAAAACTTTTGATTCCACCCTCACTTTCCACCACCACATTACTGTCCTTTCAGCAGCACCAACTCTCAGTTAAGCTTTCTCTACTGGCACAAGGACTGCCCCCCCATGCTCTCCGACTGGCTATCACTTCCTCCGTCCTGTCCTTCATGGATTATGGCCTACCCATTTATGGTTCTGTGGATAACACAGCTCTCAGTAAAATCCAAACCTCCATAAACAAGGCCAGCAGGCTCCTGACCAGGGCAGCCAAACTCACCCATACTTGTCCACTATATGCCACAGCAAACCTCTTCAACTTTGAAGAAAGGCTCCACTATCAAACCTGCTTTCTATCCATGAAATTTCTTCTCAGTCTCTTACCCCCAGGAGTGGCTGCATCCCTTCAACTCACCACCCCTACTGTGGCCACTCATAGCTTGAATAAAACCACGCTACTGGTGCCCAGAACCAGGACCTCCCAAGCCCAGCGATCTTTCAGCTATAGGGCTCCCTCCTGGTTCAGCTCCCTTCCAGTCAGTATCACTAAGGCGCTCAAAATTGCTCCATTTAAAATCACCCTCCATGCCCACCTGTTCAACACATGCTGTTGTAACTGCAAGTGGCTACTCCCCGTGCCCTGTGGGCACCTGCACTCTTTGCTCACCCTAACCTCGACAAAGTCCTCTGGACTGCACCCCCCCGCTTCTTTTTCCCTCATCTCCCATGGCTAAAATATACCACTGCCATCCTTGATTCTGTACTACATGGTTTATTACCATTTAACTATAAAAATGACTGTACATAATAAAATGCATCTCTGTACTAATTTGTCTCATCACTGTAAGCATTGTCTTTTATGTATCACTGCCTGTATTAAGTATGTTGTACTACTGTTTTGTCATTTTACCTTGACGAGGTGCCTTTGTAAACGAGTCTCTGACTCAAAGGTTGTAAATCAGAGTTTACCAATAAATACAAAAATAAATGAATAATTCCAGTACTCTGATTGGTTAGAGTGCTCTAGAGACAGTGACATTATCCAACAGTAATATCACTGTATCTATGGAAGGCCTCGGGATGACTGCAGCACACTAAAAGAAATCCCTCCCTCCTTCTTTGCTCAACCCACCCTGAAGCTAGTGCCTTCACATCCCCCTCCCCCCACTCAGTTCAACACGGCTTCACATTCCCCTCCTAGCGATAATAATGTACATACAGTATGCTCATCAGCATCTGTCTCCCCCAGTTCCAAACAAATAAAAAAAACCTTATAGTAACAGAAACACAATACTTCCTGGCTTCTCACTCACTGTTTGGCAAACCGAAGCTGACAGCAAATTCTCAGTTCAACAGTGCCTCACACATGCTTGACAGATGCTCCAGTTCTAAGTATAAGTAAATCTTTTACCTTTTTCAAAAAAAGAAATTTGAAGCCCATATGTTATTCTGAACTGGAAAGTGAGTGAGATTGGAGCAAGTTTGATTTTCCATTTCTCGGGGAAATGGAAAATCAAAGCTGCTCTGCTCTCACTCACTTTTCCTTTCAGCCCATCTTCTGACATGAGCTTGGAACTCCTCAGTTACTGAAGTACAGCACTTCTTTAAAGCATTCTTTATTAATCTACAATTGAAGCAATTTACAGTCTCAACAGACTCTTTTACTCATTTTGGACAATGAGAGAGCAAAAGAGGAACAGTCGGGGGTGGAGGGATGAAAGAGAGACAAACACCAGCAATCCATTAAAGTGCATCACCACCTAGAGTATAAAAAAAACACAGGAACTTGTTTCTTTAAAAATTTGCCTTTGTACTCAAAGAAAGAGCTTAAAAACAGAAAATGTATTATCTTATTTGTTTTATTTTATATAAGAAGAAAATATTGTATAATAGCAGTAAGGCATGACAGAGTGTGATTGTGTAATAATGTCACACTTCAGGTCATTGAAGCACAAGGCCACAGGCTGAGTGCATTTGGTTCACTCATGCCTCAGTGACAAGCATTTTGCTGATGCTGATTAAGCCGTAGGCAAAATGCCACCTGGCTTTACAGTGCCAGGCATTTTGTTTCCTTGGAGGTACAGTGCCAACACACCCTCCTGTGAAATGGTTGGCTTTTGTGGGAGGCTTTGTCCCCTGCAGCCCCAAAACTAAAGATAACCCCCTTTGGGGTGCCATGCCCTGGAGGGGGTATAAACTGTGTGGGGGCAAAGGGCTATCTAAAATCAAGATTTCCCCTTTCACTGTCACCCTTGTTGCGGTGGCAAAATTGCTGCAACCAAAATCACTTGGCAACTTGACGGGACAAGGAGGCGTTCAGCACCTGAGAAGTGACATTATTATACAATAAAAGACAAAGAACCTCTGTGCACAAACACTGAGGCAAGGGTTACCCCAAAGGGCATTTGGCTGGGAAGCCAAGTTTCAAGAAAATACAAAATCACACATGACCACACAATGCATTGTGTGGGCATGTGTGATTTTGTATTATTATACAATAACACATGTCCTTGGAGTTGTTTTATTTTTTATTGCTTGATTTATCCTTTACCCCTTTTTTCCCCAGAGCCTCGTGCCCATGACTCCTAATAAATGTTGCTTGTTTCTTGTATTTTATTTATTGGGTTACTTTGCTTGTCAATTACTGTATGCTGCTGCTGCTACGGTGGCTCTGGCCCTAACGGCTGGTCACCAGTGCTCCTCACCCACCCCCAATCTTCAGGTAGCCCTGAGTGGGCTCACTACTCTGCTGCTGCTGCTATGGTGGCTTTGGTGCTAATGGCTGGCCGCCAATACTCCTCACCCACCCCCACACTTCAGGTTGCCCTGAGAGGGCTCGCTACTCTGCTGCTATGGCAGCTCTAGCCCTAACAGCTGGCCACCAATGCTCCTCGCCCACACCCAAGCATCAGGTAGGCTGCTTCTCATTCGGAACTTTATGGCTTGAGAGCCACTAATTTGACTGGTTCCCTATAGGGGATACCCAGTGCTGATTGACTGGCTGGACCAGCTCCATTTTTTAATTAATTCTGAGCACTTGGCACTCACTCCCATTGCTCCTAGTAAACTTGTAATTTGTCAGGAATCTGCTAAGACCTGCAGTTAAATGGACTCTTAAGTTAATGGAAAGGCATCCTGATGCATTGCCTTTAAACTGTCTGCCTGTCTATCCATTTTTTACTGATTGTTATCTGAAATTACTCAGTCATTTATACTATTTTAAGTTAATTCATCCTAATCTGAATGCTATGTGCAATATTCTCTGCTAGCATTAGCATTAATAAAAAAAATAATTAATAAGATATTGAACGTTCAAGCTTAGACTACAGTAACATGTTGTACTTTGAAATATTGTCTCCCAGAATTGCAGTCATTTGACTTTCTGACCAGTGAATTTTACAGTCTAGCTAGCCTGCTCTGAAACTGCACCTGATCTCTGTTTTACCTGTTTGTCTTTCTCCTTCTCTCTCCCCTGCACCTCTTCCCACAGAACTAAGTCTTTTGTCTCTCCTCGGCCATCCTGGTACCTAAACCCTAGTTACCTCCCTTTGCTATTAGCAGGTCTTTACTCTTTATTTTTGCATTTCTTAACACCTCTATCCTACTGTTTCCACTGTCCCCACCCCGACTGCATTACCGTCTGTTCTACTGTTCTGTCCGCTGTTACAGGCAAACCTAATCCCTCTCTTTCCCTGTCTCTCTCTCTCTCTCTCTTTCCCTCCTTAGGTAGCTCTGAGAGGGCTTACTACTCTGCTGCTGCTACGGTGGCTCTGGCCCTAACGGCTGGTCACCAATGCTCCTCGCCCACCCCCAAGTTTCAGGTATCACTGAGAGGGCTCACTACTCTGCTGCTATGGCAGCTGTGGTCCTAATGGCTAGCTGTCAGCCCTTCTTGCCTGCCCCCAAGCTTCAGGTAGGCTGCTTCTCATTCAGAACTCCTCGGCTTGACAGCCATTAATTCGATTGGTTTCCTGTAGGGGATACCCAGTATTGATTGATTGGTGGGAGCAGCTCTGCTTTTGACTTAATTCTGAGCACTTCGCGCTCACTCCCATTGCTGCTAGTTAACTTGTAATTTGTCAGGAATCTGCAAGGACCGGCAATTAAATGGACTCTTAAGTTAATGGAATGGCATCCTGATGCATTGCTTTTAAACTCTCTGCTAACCTATCCATTTTTTATCGATTGTTATCTGAAATTACTCAGTCATTTCTACTGTTTTAAGTTATTCATCCTAATCTGAATGCTATGTGCAATATTCTCTGCTAGAGTTAGTCTTACTAAAAAAAAAAAATATTTAATAAGATATTGAACATTAAAGTTTAGACTACAGTAATGTGTTGTACTGTGAAATATTGTCTCCCAGAATAGCAGTCATTTGACTTCCTGACTAGTGAATTTAACAGTCTAGCTAGACTGCTCTGAAATTGTACCTGATCTCTGTTTTCCCTGTCCATCTTTCTCCTTCTCTCTCTCCCCCGCACCACCTCCCACAGAACTACGTCTTTTGTCTCTCCTCTGCCATCCTGGTGCCTAAACCCTAGTTACCTCCCTTTGCTATTAACAGATCTTTACTCTTTATTTCTGCATTTTTTAACAGCTTTATCCTTTTTTTTCCACTGTCCCCACCCCACGATTGCATTGCCTTTTGACCTACTGTACTGCCCGCTATTACTGGTAAACCTAATCCCTCTCCCTCTGTCTCTCTCTCTCTCTCTTTCTCTCTCTCTCTCTCTCTCTCTTTTTTGCTCCTTAGGCAACCCTGAGAGGGCTCACTACTCTGCTGCTGCTGCTGCTACAGCACCTCTGGCCCTAATGGCTGGCCACCAACGCTCCTCCCCAAGCTTCAGGTAGGCTGCTTCTCATTCAGAACTGTGCTGCTTGAGAGCCACTAATTCGACTGGTTCCCTGGAGGGGATACCAAGTGCTGATTGGCTGGCTGGAGCAGCTCCATTTTTTAATTAATTCTGAGTGATTGGCACTCGCTCCTGTTGCTGCTAGTTAACTTGTCATTTTGTCCTACCCACCCACCCCAGCTTAGACCTCTATTAAATACCCGTCCCTCAATTGAGACCCCACCTAAATGTCACCTCATTGGTGCACTCTTACTACTTCTTAAAGATATACCACTCTTGTACTAATCATAAAGGAGCACTGACTTGCTGCTAGTACCTGCAGCTACAGCTTGAGACCTAGTCACCTCCTAATCTCCAATAAACACAACCTGAAATGACTTGTACTATTTTACTTAAATCTCTCTTTTACCCCTGACTGCTCCTAACCTTCCTCCCTCTCCTCCACCACTCCCCCTCCATTATGCAACCCCTTCAAGCTCCTCTAAATGCTCTCAATAATTACCCCCCTTACTCCCCGAATCCAATTTCCCCCTAGCAGTGACTTCTACTCCCTGTAATGTATTTTGGACCTACTCTCCCATCTGCCCTCCTGCCTCACTTATGCTAATCCCAAATTATATTGTCATCCTACTGCAATTAACTGCTCAGCTGTTCCCAGTACCTAACACTGCCCTACTAACTGTAACTTGTGCTGCAAATAATCCTGGCATAAAAGTAACAAACTCCACTATATCATTATAGATGACTGCTGCCATCAGCTGGGGATATTAGTCCTAACCCTGGACCCCCTGGCCCCACCCACATCACCAGTCTTCGGGCTCACAGGACATGCCTTGACCTCTCTGCAACTGTGTCCCCTCTCCCTCATGACCTTAAGGTTCTGCACCTCAACATCTACAGCCTACTCCTGAAACTTGACTTACTGCATCCACTAATAGTCTCTCTTACCCCTGATATTGTCATTCTGACTTAAACATGGCTGAGGGAACATAACCCGGACAAAGCCATTTCATTCCCAGGGTACTCGTTCACCTACCTAGACATTGGGACCTGCGGAGGATGTGTGATTATCTACTATGCCATATCACTCCAAGTCACCACCATCCCCCTAGCCTCAGCCATGCCAACTTCCTATGAGGCATTAGTCATCAGGCTCTTGCTGCCCTTTTCCATACTGATTTACGTTGGAGGGCTCTACAGCCATACAGGACTGAACATTAAAACCACAGTTGAGCTAGTGAAAACGACTATGTCACTCACCACTGATGGAGAACTATATATATATTAGGAGACTTTAATCTCAATTGGTTATCCCCATCCCTAAGTAGAACCCATAATGACTTAACCTCTCTCAACCTCACTCAGCTAATAAATGAACTGACACGCCTCAACCACAAAACCTAGAATCGTACCTTCATTGATTGTGCCCTCACTACCCACCCCCATCATATTGTCAAAGCAGGTACGCTCCCAGATGCTGTATGTGACCACCATGCGAACTTTCTAGTGCACAAGGTGCACCAACCCAAAGCTCCTCCCAAAATTCTGCTGACATGGTCTTACAGATCCTTCGATTTAGCCCCTCTTCAGCATGATTTATCACAAATTAACTGGTCTCCTCTCTCCCTTACTAAATCTGTTGACCAAGCCCTACTCTACTTTAAAAACAAATTCCTTAGAGTCTAGAACAAACATGCCCCCTTAAAAGGAAACTGAGTCCAAGGTAACCACGTCCCTTGGGTTACCCTGGAATTCTTGGCTTGCCAACAAGTGCATGATTGTGCTTGGAAAATTCACAAAACTTCCAAACTCCCCCAAGATCTTCAAATGTATTGTGCCCTTCACAACTCCTGCACTAGAGCCATTAGGTTAGCTAAATCTGAATATTTCATTTCCTCCTTTCAATCAAACATCGCTAATCCCTCCAAGTTCTGGAAGGTAGTTCACTCAGTCTTCTCCCCTCCAACTAAACACCCTTCCCCTCTGATAAAAATAAATAACTCCCTTATAACCAACCACCCCACCATTGCTACAGAATACACCTTCTTCATCTCCTGTGCCTTATCCCTTCCCCTCCCCTTCTTCATAATCCCACCCTCTCCTCCCTGATGCAAGCCACTAGCCCAACTGTACAAAGTTTCTTTTTCCTCCCAGTCTCTCCAGCTGAAGTACATGAGGCCCTCCTTGCTCTCAACTCTTCCAAAGGTGTGTCCCCTGACCATCTAGACCCAAAACTACTTAATCTCTCTGCATCCCCTATCTCCTCCCCCCATCCATCCTCCTAAACCTGTCCTTCTCCCTTGCTTTGATCCCCATTGACTGGAAACATGCAACAGTTATCCCTCTACCTAAAGGAGGTGACCCATCCTCACCAATTAACTACTGGCCTATCTCACTCCTACTAGTCCCAGCTAAGCTCCAGGAGCACATCATCCTGACCCAACTCTCTACCTTCCTTTCTGATTCCTCCTTCTTTATCCCCTTCCAATCTGGCTTTAGGAAAAAACACTCCACCACAACATCCCTCCTTAGGCTCACTGACCATATCCTCACAGGAATGGATAATGGGATTATAACTTTGGCCATCTTCGTCGACCTGGCAAAGGCTTTCAACATGGTCTCCCATTCCCTGCTACTCCAAATCCTGTCATTATCAGGCCTATCTGACTTTACCACAAATTGGTTCAGAGCCTACCTCACAGGTAGAAAGCAATTGGTTAGGATAGCTGACACCATTTCCCTTCTGTCCAAATCCACACAGGTATGCCTCAAGGCTCAGTTCTTAGGCCACTTCTATTTTCCATATTCTTCAATTTCCTCCCCATTCTCTGCTCAACCATATCCATCCATATGTATGCAGATGACACAGTACTATATTACTCCAGACAATGCCCCACTGATATAGCAACCAGACTGCAACTAGACTTCAATAAAGTCCAACACTGGCTTCGCTCTCATCAACTTTTCCTCTATGCCAAAAAGACCATCTCTATGACCTTTGGCACAAGGCAGAGACTCTTTAGGCTTACCACTGTTACCTCCTTCCACATCCTAGATGGAACTCTCCTTGAGGACACATCCTCCTTCAGGTACCTTGGGGTTTGGCTTGACAAGCACCTAAGCTTTTCTGGACATATTGATGCCATCCTATCTAAACTGTGCCCCAAGCTTGGTGCACTATACAGGAGCTGTAATTGTCTTCCTATAATGGCCAGAAAGGAACTTGTCCAGAAGATGATCCTACCTACCTTAGACTACTGTGACGTAGTGTACAGTGCCGCACCAAAGTCCTCCCTAGTCAAATTGGATACCCTTTTCAACTCTTTCTGTCATTTTGCCCTGGACACACACCCACTCACTCCTCACTCACTCACTCACTCACCACTGTGACTTTTATTACATCTTTGCCATCCCTTCCCTGGGCAAACAGCATCTCCCCACTGTGCCAATTTTTCTCCAAATTCTGATTTCAGTCCCTCCCTTCATACCTTTCTTCTGCCCTTTCTGTGCCTCCACCCCTACACTCACTCAGATCCACCAACTCTTGAACCCTATCTGTCCCTCGATGATCCACTACCATAGGCAAGGCAGCTTTCTCACTCCATCTTCCTAAATTCTAGAACTCACTTCCCCCTCAAATTTGCCACTCTTCTTCCTCCACCTCTTCCATCTCTCTCACCCTCCATAACTTCTTCTCCCCTAACTGCACCTGTCCCTAACCCTTCTGCCACTCAGTCTGCCCCTCTATGCACATAAGTGTACCTTGTTTCACTGGCATGTGTCTCACATCCATTTGTTCTGTCTCCTGCTCTTATGTGATGTCACTGTACCAAGCTGAATGAAGCTGCCACATTTTTGGATCATGACAATTGCCTATATATTTAAGTCCCTACTAAACCAATATCTATTTGGAAATGTGAAATGTTATATGTGGACTTGTATAATGTGACAATTGTTTACGTATTTATGTACCATCTATGCAATGCATTTGTGTCCTTTGTTCCTTATGTACCCCAGCCTCCAAGATGCACCATGAGATGAGCAATAACAATTGTTCAGCATGCCTTTCTGGTGAAACTCTTCAATAAATAAAATAAACACTGTAGGGTGGGTTTGTTGGGTACTGGTATTAAGAGACATTTTCCTGAGGGGCATAGTCCTGGAAGCTTAGGAACTACAAAGGGCTCTCTCAAGTGGATGCACTGTGTCAACAATTATTCAAATCCCCAGCCAAAAGGAACACCTGACTACAGACCATCTCCTTATACTACAGGTTTAAAGTGAAATTCCCTCAACTATAGAGGCCTGTACCAATCTCCTTACTCTGGGAAGTTTACATGTGGACTTAGTAATTTTTCTCTAAGTCCACAGGATCAGGAATACAATTCTACAAGCCAACTCACTTCCACAAGTGCAAACTGGTGAAATATTTTCTGAAAAATCTGTATTTTCTTCAAATACAAGAATTGAATTCCTCAAATATTCACCTTCATATTTTTAATATCACCCATCCTCCTTGTACAGTAGTATGAGGAATGTACTGAGGCAAGAATTATCCCTATTGGTTATTACATGTGTCTCTACACTGACAACAACCCTTTATCCTTCCCCTCACTATTACCTAAATTAATGATCTCTGTGAAATATTAACACTTACACAGTTTTGCTCACAAAAGCTATTAGGGCTGCCAATGTTGCCATTTGTTACTGCTAACTGTGCTTTTGGCAAAAAAGCACAAAGTCAGTCCTTACATTATTCACTGTGTTTCTGAGTTCTGTGTGTTGGGAAACACTGACAGGCAACATACTGACTTCCCTTATATTTCTCAGAAGCTACTATTCAAACTGGGAGCACAGGCTTTGACACTTGGCAGACTAGGGATTTTTCATTCATGTTTCCTCTAGAAGGTGCTGTAGTGCAGTGATGAACATGCATATACATGGTGTTGCACATGCAATATGGCATCCAGTGGCAGTCCATCTCCCACAATGTGTGCAATGGTGGCTTCCACCAGGGGACAATCAAGCAGCAGGATGCAGCCTCCTCCTACCATGAGGTAGGAAGACTGTCCCTAGGATGCTCAGTTCTCTTTCCCCAATGAGTTCCAGCATGATTCATCATAGCTGTAGGAGTGGTAGCACTACAGGAACAGCTTCCAAATGGCCATTCTAACTCTGAAATAAGTGACATGACTGTTTACTATAGGTCCTTTCTATTGTCTCCTTAAATAAAAAGACTGAAAAGTTTTGAAATTTTGGAGTAACACTGAGTTGCCTTTTTCAAACCATACTATCAAACCTATCAGGTGTCATACGCCTGAAGGTATAGCCTTTTCTATTTTCTATTGTTTCTTTTATGTTCATGTTTTGTATCATACTGTTTTGATCTCATGGAGAAGAAAACAGATCAGGTCTCACTCATTTTGGTTATAAAAAGAACAGTAATTCAATTCTATGAGTCTTTCTCCAAAAAGGTATTGTGATCTGTACATTTAGATGGTACTTAAAATGTTCTGCCTCATGTTGAACTAGAAACTGGCTCACTTCTTTGGCTTATTCTCAACACCTATGCTATATCAGATCTCAACAATAAATCACAAAAGAAAACTTAAAAGAGCTTGCCTATCATCAAGATAGGAACCTTACAGAATGGACCTCCCACTGATAGAAATCATAACAAGAGAAACATCTGCAAGGCTTTAAATTCTAGGCACAGCAAAGGGAGGGTACTACTGTATGCCAATACGTGGAGTGCACATGGGGCTAAAAAGTTATCCTGAAGTCAAGCCTATAATAGAAAATAAAACTGAAAACATTTCATCCACTTATCTTTCATAAGGAATGATCTATAAAAGATCATGCAAACACTGGTATGATAATGTTTTTCTAACCAAACAAAAATGAGTGGCACACACTCCCAACCCCCCCAAAAACATTCTCAAGCAATGTAAAACATCAGTAAGATGCTTAGTACTTACTTTAAGTGTTGAAGTGCACAGTCAGTATTATAGAAAAATCTCCAGATGGACATGGAAAACAACCAGTGCCCCACATTCCTAATGTTTCACACCATTTTCTGAGTACTTCCTCAGAGTGTCACCTGCTGTCACTGTCCTTAAATAGCATTTCATTAACCTGCAGCTGCTGCATTTAATATTTTACAGCACTCACAATTGGTGCTCACTGTTGGCTACAAAATGGAAAACATACAAAAGTGCAAGTGAAGAAACAAATAAATACAATTAAAATAGAGATAAAAATGTGACTGAAGCAGCACATGAAATCCCCAATGGTTAACACAAGTAAGTAATTCTCCCATATGTGCACCGTCACTCGGGCAGCCTATTGTTTGCTGACAAGCATACTGGGAGTGAAGTATGGCTGCATTTCATTTAGTCTTCCTGCATGAAGAAAATGGATGCCAGTAATACTGCACAATCTTTTGTGCAGTGAAAACAATGGCATTGTGTAGAAAATAAGATTTGTAAAAACAGGACTCATAAGAGCATGCTAGTGCTTTTATTCTACCATTATTATGATTATTATGGCAAATACATATTTATTTGCAGTAAAATTGTTTTTCAGGAGGGAGGAAGGAAGGCAGAAGGAGCCTTGCATGCCAGGAAATTAAATTTCAAACAGTTTCTTAGAACTGCTAGAAAGCCCCAACACATTGAATTGACCAATGACAACGACTTCAGATGAGAGACAGCATAATAAAGCAATAACAACTGAGAAGCCAGTCATTTCTTTTTTTTTTTTGTCCCTGGTAACCCTTCTCACTGTATTGGTTGCTCAAGCCCTCCTCCCCACTTTCTGCCCGTTTGTGCCCAGGCTTATCCCCCGGTGTGGGTTCCCCCTCCCTAAGGACACGGTCTCTTGCCCTGGTATTGCCCCCTCTAGGATGGAGCTACAGGAGCAAGATCCCCCTAGTGGACATTAATCTCACTGGGAGCAGTAGCAGAAGTGCGGGCTCTCATGAACGGGCCCAGGATTTTTGGTATGTGGAGATCCCCTAGAGGTGGGAATGTGCAATGATACCAGTGTCTGCTCCTCCCCCTTAACATGTGGTGCCAGTAGCGGTGGTACCCCTAGCCTCCCCCAGAGGTCCATGTAGCACAGGACACTCTTCCCTCCTCCCCCAGGAGGAGAGCAGTCCCTAGGAAGCTCAATCCTTCTCACCCACGCCGGCCCTCTGACTCATGGATCAGTCACCAAACCTGGGATGTTAGCACCGAAAGCGGACACCTTGCAGCTGTGCCAGCCTGCTGGAAGCCAGTTATTTCTGAGGGATTAACTACAGGTTGGGGAGATGGGTGGCCTGAGGTGCAGCTGAGGGAAATTTTCCACTAACCAGTTCTTAATCCAAGGAAATGACTGGCTCTGAGTCTTTTTTTCCTATAATGTTTCTGCTCCTGTGTCTGGGGGCAGCTTATTAGCCCAGTTGCAACCATTGCAGGCCAGCTCCTTCATCCCCAGATAAACTCCTTGGTCAGGGTCTCCCCATGAATTCCCACTTGTGGTGGGACTGGAGGAGGGAGCTCCCCCCAGTGAATAATTCAAGGTGGACCAGTTTCAGTTTATTGTTCAGTTAAAGACCATTACAACTTAAATATAAGATGATATTTTTAAAACAATGAGTCAAAACAAGTGCTACAGTACATAAGTGCAGTTACAAAATGCATTCATGGTGTAGCAGTTCTTTACACACTATAGCAACAGATAATAAAACATCATAACAAGAATACAAAGAATTTAGAATAGTTCCCAAGTCCTAAGAACTAGGTTTTCTGTAATGGATATGCATAGCACAGTTGGAACAGCTCCAAACTCAGTGTTTGAGACATATTTTATTTATAATTAAAAGGTAATCAGCCACTCTGTTTATCTTCTGTGGTGAACATGATAATTAAAATCATATCCTTGTCTTGGGTCTGGATTTTTTCCCATAATGGTGCTTACCAGATCTGTTGAGGCCTTGAATAATAAATGCAATTAAATATGACATGTTGTAAATTTTCATATTCTGGGAGATTACATGCACATTGTTTTTCAGATTATTCTGTTAACTTTTTATATCTGGCTCTTAAGATATTACTATTGAAAAGTTCCATCTCATATATTGTATACAGTTTTCATTTAACAGTATCTGTTATTACATTTAAGTAATATCTATAAAATGTCTAATGCCATTCCATACCAGCCAAGAAGAAATTGTGAGCCTGGTTATCTTTTCCATATCATGTGAGCAGCTGATATTCACAGTCTTTTTCTTTATATAGTCTATAGAATTAGGGCTAAGTAGAATACCATTTTACCTATTTATCCAAAAAATCCAGACCATAAAGATTAAGATCCTTGTTTATTCTCCTTAACCAGTTTGACTGTCTGCAGCAGAGTTGAAGCCAGCTATTCTTTTCAGCTAGGCATTTATAAGGAAGTCTATGTGATGGTAATCTGGTAAATCTAATCCAGAATTGTAATCTCTTTATTGCTGATAATGCCACAAGACTAGTTGTACCTAGTTCAGCCCTCAAAAGTTGAGTTGGACCGTATTACCCATGCACAAGGTAGAGCTATAACGTTTGTTTATAGGATTCTCTAGAAGATCATAATTAGGAGGAATCAATATTTCCATTTCATAAAGTGCCAGAGAGATATAGTTTGCTCTTGACGCTCTCAATGAAGGTTTAACAATATTATCCCACAACTGTCCGTTGAATCTGGATAGAGCTCCTGTTGTTTGATGTAATTTGGTGAAGTCTCTCATATGATTAGACCAAAAGCCATTGGTTGCAAAAGTAAGTCCTAAATAAGTTTAAGTAGTCACTGTCTTTATTTCCTTGGTTCCTCATCTCCAGCTATTGCCTAACTTGTTTGATCCAAAAACCATAACTTGACTTTTATTCTCATTAATTATAAGTGGATATTTATCAGCATAAGACATTCATATATCTAGTTTTTGCTGTAAGACAAAGTTTGTCAATGAAAATAATACAAAATCATTGGTGTAAGCAAGCACCGGAAACTGGGTACTACCATTTTTTGAAGAGTCTGATACTGACTCTTCTAATTGTTAAAGTAATTTGTTGATGTATATACAGAAAAGGGTGGGTACTAATATGAACCCCTAATGCATACCCATATTAGTTGAAAAAATGACCAACAGTTGATCATTAGTGTGCCCATGTGTTGGTGTATAGCTCTCTGGTAATGCTGATCAAATTTGGTTTGATAACCCATTGTGACATAAGTCCCTATAGGGAACATCAAGGAATGGTGTTGAAAGCAGAACTAAAGTCCATAAATGCCACATAAAGCCTTAGCTTCCTTAATGCTTCATATTTTTCATACAGATGATTCATAAAGAAACAGTTATCAGATGTATAATAGCCTGCTCTAAACCCAGCCTGTAATTCTGAGAGTCCTCCCAGTAGACTTATTTGATCTAATAATCTGGACAAAAAAGTTCTGGCAAATATTTTGCCAGCTATATCTAAAAGAGATATTGGGCTATACATCTTCAGATCTTTTTTTATCTCTTTTTTCATAAATAGATATGATGGTAGCCCCTTCCATGCATGGGGAATTCATCTATTCAGAATACATTTGTTAAAGAAGGGGGGAGTAAGATCTTAGACCAAAGCGATGGGGCCAGCAGAAACACCACCGGGGGGATTAGGTCAGGATCAGGGGCTTTGTTCTTTTCAGGTGATGTAAGTGCTAAATAAAGTTCTCTCAGCTGAATTAGAATAACATTTAACTTATCTGACTGGGAATCCCACAAAGGGATATCAGTCCTAACTGCTGGATTATAAAAAATGTTAGTGAAGTGTTTTATCCATTGAGCCAAAACTCGCTCTATGGCTGTCTCTCGTCTCACTACAACTATAGGACAATCTGCATTTTCTTATTGTTTCCCTAAACTCTGGAACTCATTACCACCTCAAATTCATCACTCCTCACCCCCCTCATCCTTATCTTCAGCCCTACTAAACTTCTTCTCCCCAAACTGCACCTACTCCTAATCATATTTTCTTAACTCTCATTCTACTGTTCTATGTCTACTCGCTCTCTCCCCTGCCCACTACGCTCCACCTTAAACGCTTACCAACACTTAAGTTTTATGTTCTGCTTGCGAAATTTGTTATGTCCCCTGCTTTCATCAATTGTGTATTCTCCTATTCATTTTGTACATCTAATGTATGTTATTTTATTGTATTTTATGTAGCCATGATTGGCAAATGTACATGTACTTTCCTTCTGTAACCCCTCCCCCAGGCCGCACAGGGAGATCAGCAATCTCAATTGTTCAGTTTGCCCTCCTGGTGAAACTTTTCAATGAAAAAAGAAATAAAAAATATAAAAATCCAATTCATGCATATTATTGCTTGTGCCCCTTGCAACCAATAACCTAAAGGATTGTATATCTTCATTGTTTATAATACAGAGCACATGATTCCATTGTTTATGAGAACATTATTTTTTTTTGTTTTGTTTCAGAAGTAGTTTGCATTGTTCTCTTCCTTTATTTAATTATTTATAATTATTCATGTCTGTAGACTTTTTATGTGACCACCCAGTCCCCTGGAGTTACTAGAATCCCATCAGCGTTAAATTAGGAAGGTTCTTGGGCAGCCTGTAGGGAGTAGTTAAAATCTACTTGCAACATGACATCATTGTTTTCTCAGCTAGTCTGAAGAGAGAAGGGATTATGTCATTCAGAACTCTCACAGCAGCCAGAGCCACTTTGGAATCAGCTGCCTGGGATTATCTTTAGAATGTTCATATGGGAGTAGTCAGTTAGAGAGAGTTAGAGTTCAGTGTGGGAGCTCTGTGTAGGATGGAGCTCTCAGTGTTCAGAGATGCCTGCCTGTCTAAATTGGTTGATGGACCTCTGGTCATTTTCTCACCCTAGTGTGTGAAAATACAGCAGTGCCAAGAGAAGTGGTGGAGACCTTTGCCAACAGGACCCCAGTGGATATTCCAGAGAAAGTTAAGTGGGATTGCAGATTCAGTGCTTCCAAGAGGCAATCCCCTGAGGGACCAGAAGAGTGTCAGCTGCCCAGAGTGAGACAAAGAGTGCTTCTATTTGAATCTATGAAAAGCTACCTGAAATGGAAGAGATGTTTCTTCCGGCATCTATTTTTGTAATAAAGGGACAAACAAAACCATGAGTACAGTTACATGCCACTGTTCCTAGGAAGTTGTCTGAGGTGAATGTGCCCAGAGATAAGGCTAGAATACACCCGTCAGGGTCCCTGTATCACCACAAAAATGTGCTGAATGTGAAGACTGACAAAGTAGAGTCCTTCAGCAATGTGATGAGACTGAACCCTCAATTTGTGTAACCTAGCAGGAATGGCAGAGACTTGTTGGGGTCAGGGTGGGCAAATCCCCCTTCTGAAACTTCAGTCAGGGCTAACTGGTTCATAGAAGGGCACAAGGTTACCCTGGGCATGTTAACTAAGTCCATTGCATCTGGAGGAAAAAGATTTTAACTGTTTTTAAGTGTGTGGCAACCCCTACGTAAAAGACACTTTAAGAGAAATGTCCATGTTCAATTTTCTGGTACAGAGGGAGGGACTGTTCATAGTTTGTGACTAGTATGAATGTGTACAACTCAAGACAAGTGTTGTTTCTAGAAAAGAAAAGTGTGTAATGCCCTTAGAAAGTCAGTTCCAACCTGGGAGACCACCCAATTCTGTGTTTGTTGCATCTTGTGTCAGAATAAAGCTGTACTGTACAATCCCTTTTCCAGTAGTGGACATTCAATATGTGCTTCCCAGTATGACTTGTTTATGATCCCTGCTCAGAAGATAGTCATAGCATAGCCCTAGCACCTGTCTCCCAGAACTCAGAGTAATCATGCATGTTTATTTTGCACCCTAACCCATGACCTCTAGATGCCGAGCCAGGTATTTGTCCCAGTGTCAGGGGTGATGCCTATTGACCTTGTGGTTTGATGCCTTGCCTGTGTAAAAGTTAGGGGGGTCCTGGTTTCAAGATGCCACTCTTGGACAGGGTAAGGGTTGCATTTAGTAATCCTTATTGTTTGAGAAAGTGCAGCTTTTGCCCTCTTTCAGTCCCAGTCAAACCAGGAAGAATCCTATGGTAGACTGACAATGGCATTTCAGTGGTAGTGCGGGCTCTGGAACCAGTGGACTGGCCTTCATGATGCCTCTGATGCTTCTGCTCTTCATTTTCTCTCCATCCTATGCTGTGGAGTGTGAGCTTCATGCATGGAGGTGCACCCAGCTGAAATTTCCCATAGCGTCCCTCCCATATGCTTGCCACCCGAGCTACACTACCACCAGGCCGGCTTCTGGTGGCAGTGTACAGCCAGGCTGACCAGCCTCCCTATCCCAGAAGAAGAGAGCTGTCCCTGGGACACTCAGTCCTCTCCCACTCCAACTGAGCCCCGATGACCCATGTTCTCTCCCAAACCCAGGCTGCCAGTATGGCTAGAAGAAAGGTACAAGCACTTTAGCCCTCCATGACACTTGACTGACTAAGGTATGAGGTTTTTATTGTGTTTCTAAATCTAATAGCAATAATAGTTTGATTTTACTGTAAAATTTACTTTCTGTTCAAGTTTTAAGGGTTTGGTGTGAGACGTGCTGCATGAGTATATCCATGTTTCATGCTGCTCAGTGTCGGCTGGCAGCTGGATTGGTCATTCCTAAGACATTAATTACTGATTACTGAAGGAACTAGAAGGGGGCCAGGATCAGATCTACAGTACAGTAGCTTCTTGTTGTTTTACATTGTTTCTTGTGGATTCTCCTTGGTAGAAGGTTATTTCTTTTCTTTCTTACTGCTAAGGGTCTAGCAGGGTATTGTTTGGGGCTGTTGGAATTTTGAAACCTGTTTTGGTAGCTATAAGTGGGCTCATTTGTTTGATTCACTGTGTAGCAGGCTGCATTTGTAGAGGCCTATTTCTTCTGTTTTAAAACATAATTGGTGTGATTTAACTGGGTCTGTTTCTTTGAATTGGAGACATATATCTTCTAATTCCAAGCCTATTTTGATGCGTTGTTGGTGAAGCTGTTTGAATTGGAGTCCTGTTTCTTAGGGTAGCAAACCTATTTTGGGGGCTCTGAGTTGAATTGTGATTCATTGTTGCTGGCTTCACTAGCTGCAAAGTTTGAGTGCAGAGTTGGGGAAGGGTGCTAATGGTCTGACCAGAGGCCTCAGCTACCTGATTGTTTCTGGAAGACTTGGGCTGGTCCCAACCCTGGTCCATTATTTCCTTTATACCAGGGTTCTGACATCACTTTCTCAAACAGGCAAAGGATATGCACCTGTCATAGCAAAAGCAGACATCAAGGAAAGGAGCAGCAGCAAGTGAAGAGGTAACTGCTCTCTCAGTGGAAGGGAAGTAAATGCAAATCTAGGAGCTTTCATTATTACTTCTTTGCATTGATATTGCATTGGGGAAAGGAGGAGTAGGAGTTTGAAGAAGGTTGTGCAATGGCTACTTAAAGTCTGTTTTTGAGTGTGGAAAGGAAGGATAGGAATATAAAAAGCAGTTAACATAGAAACATAGACTTTGATGGCAGATAAGGACCGCTAGGCCCATCTAGTCTGCCCATTTCCCTACCTACATGATAGGCCGCAGATCCTATTTAACCAACAGCCTATATCTTCCTGCTCCCCACAAGAATTGCCTTATGTCTGTCCCATGCATTCTTGAATTCTCCCACAGTTTTAGACTCCACAACTTCCTCAGGAAGGCTGTTCCATGCAACCACTACCCTCTCTGTGAAATAATACTTCCTCACATTGCCCCTGAACCGCCCTCCTTCTATCTTTAAATTGTGTCCCCTTGTTCTTGCAAGTCTCTTTTTCTGAAAGATGCTACCCTCTTGGACTTTGTTGATTCCCTTGAGGTACTTGAAAGTTTCTATCATGTACCCCCTTTCCCTTCTTTCCTCAAGGGTATACATATTAAGCTTCTTTAGTCTCTCCTCATACGGCTTCTCTTGCAGACCCTGCACCATTTTAGTTGCCCTCCTCTGGACTGCCTCTATCCTGTCTATGTCCATTCGGAGATGGGGTCTCCAGAACTGGACACAGTATTCCAGATGGGGTCTCACCAACTGTCTGTACAGAGGGATAACAACTTCCTGTTTTCTGCTGCTGATGCCTCTCCTATACATCCCAGTATACCCCTGGCCCTCCCTACTGCCTTCTCTCACATTGCTTGCTAACCTTAAGGTCATCTGATATGATTACCCCAGGTCCCTTTCCTGTTTTGTTGTTGTTACTACCTCCCCACCCATTGTGTATTCTTCCCCTGGGTTCTTGTTTCCCAGGTGCATTATTTGCACTTTTGCATTGATTCCTAGCTGCCATCGTCTGACCGTTCCTCCAACCTTGCCAAGTCCTTTTCATCCTTTCCATGCCTCCTTGTGTATCAACCCTGTTGCAGATCTTTGTGTCATCTGCAAAAGGCATACTTTTCCTTCCAGTCCCTCTGCAATGCCACTGATGAAGACATTAAAAAGGACTGGACCCAATACTGAACCCTGCGGTACCCCACTAGTAACCGCCCTTTCTTCAGAGTGGCAGAGTGGACTCCATTTACAATTACCTTCTGTGTCTTGTTGTCCAGCCAATGTTTTACCCAGGCCACCACCCTGGGACCCACTCCCAGGCTGGTTAATTTGACTAATAATCTTTTGTGTGGGACTGTGTCAAATGCCTTGCTAAAGTCTAGGTAGGCCATGTCCACAGCCCCTCCCTGGTCTACTACTTTGGTCACCCAGTCAAAGAAATCTATTAGATTCGTCTGACATGACCTTCCGCTGTGAACCCATGCTGCCTTGGATCCTGTGCTCCACTGACCTCTAGGTACTCAATTATTCTTTCCTTCAAGTGACTCCATCACTTTCCCTACCACAGAGGTCAGACTGACAGGTCTGTAGTTTCCTGCCTCTGTCTTGGTCCCACTTTTGTGAAGGGGAATCACATCCGCCTTCCTCCAGTCCTCGGGTACCACACCATCCTCCCATGATTTATTAAAAGAGTAGCCAGTGGTTTCACTAGTTCCTTCCTTAATTCTTTTAGAATTCTGGGGTGAATTCCATCAGGACCCATTGCTTTGTCCACCTTCAGTTTTAGGAGTTCTTGCAGAACCCTTTCTTCTGTGAAAGGACTAGGATCGACCCCCCTATCAAGAGTGCTTCTGTTAATTGGATTAGGCACTTCCCCCTCCTCTTTTGTAAATGCTGAGCAGAAATATTCGTTCAGTATTCCTGCTTTTCACTGTCCCCTCTGCCCACCACCGTTTATTCTATTCAGCCTCACTATCCCTCCCTTTGTCTTTCTCATTCGCTGATGTACCTATAAAGGTTTTATCCCCTTCTTAACTGAGTTGGCTAACTTTTCCTCAGTTTGGGCCTTTGCTATTCTGACTTCCCTCCCTGCTTCTTTCTGCCTTAACTGGTACAGCTCTCTGTCCTGCTCCTTCTGTGTTTCCTTATACTTCCGGAATGCTATCTTTTTCTTCCTGACTTTCACAGCCACCTCTCTTGAGAACCATAGTGACTTTTTCTTTCATTTTGATTTGTTTATTTGCTTCACACAAAGGCTTGTTGCCTCTGTGATGGCAGTTTGATAATTCCCCATTGTTGCTCCACACCTCCTTCTAGCCTGTTTGCTAGTGCTTTTCTGAGGCACTCTCCCATCTTGCCAAAGTCAGCCCTCCTAAAGTCCAGTACCCTCACTTTTGTTGGCTTGACTCTGTAGCTGAGTTTAACGTGAACCACACTGTTTGATGGTCACTTGTCCCCAGATGGCAACCCACTTCTAGATCTGAGATCCTCTCACTGCCCCCGTTTGAGAGTATGAGGTCTAAGATTGCTCCCTCACGAGTGGGTTCTGAAACTAGCTGTCTAATGCCTGCCACCTGTAGGGTGTCAAGAATGGCCCTGCTCTTGGATGTGGCTGCAGCAAATGTGCTCCAGTTAACATCTGGCATATTCAGGTCTCCCATCAACAGTATCTCCCCTTTCTCTGCCATTCTAAGAATGCCTTCCATCATATCCTTGTCCATTCCTTCCCCATGACATGGAGGTCTGTACACAACCCCTGTGTGGATTGTGGTGCCCTTTCCAGTCTCCAAGGTGAACCCACAGTGCCTCCTCTCCTCCCTGTTTACTCTTTTGTTCAGTTGCTTTTATCCCTTCCTTTACATAGAGAGCTACTCCTCCCCCTCTTCTTCCCTGCCTGTCTCTCCTGTAGGTTATGTACCCTGGTATGTTAACATCCCAGTCATGGTTCTCTGTGTACCATGTTTCTGTGACTGCTACGATATCCAGGCATCCCTCTTCCATTAAGGCCACCAGCTCAGGGATCTTGTTGCCCAGACTACGGGCATTGGTACTCATTACCCTCCATTTCCTGATGGCCTTATCCCCCTTTGCCCCATCCCTGTACTTCTTGCCTTTGTTGCTTTCTCCATTTACCCCTGCCCTTCACCCTATTGACACCTCCCTGTTGGTGTTTGCCACACTTACTACTGTGATTGTTTGGGGGGGGCTAGGATTTTCCTGCTCCTTTCCAGTGCCTCCCCCCTTGGCTTGTTTAAAGTTTGCCAATGAAGCATTTAAACCTATCACCTAGGATCCTGGTTCCCCTCTTAGACAGATGCAGCCCATCATGCCAGTATAGGCTTGCATCACTCCAGGTGGACCCCAGTCCCCAATGAAGCCAAATCCCTGAGCTCCACACCAGTTTTTCAACCACTGATTGAATCCCATGGTATGGAACACCCTAGCCTCTCTATGCCATAGATGGTAGCACCTCCGAGAAGGTTACCATGCGTGCTACTTGACTAAGGCCCCTCTCAATTCCACAAACTCTTCCTGCACTTCTCTAATCCATTTCTTAGCCAGGTCATTTGTCCCTAAGTGGACAATGACATCCAGCTCCCTCCCCTGTGCAGCTGCTCCAGCAATCCTGAGGATTCGCTCCCTGTCCCTCCAAGCCATGGTGCCAGGCAGGCACCTTACCTCCCTCTCCCCTTCATTGCCCAGTTCTACCTTCCTAACAATGGAGTCCCCCACCAGGAGTTGTTTTCTTCCCCTGCAGGGTCCCCTGCCACCCTCCTGTAGGTCTCCTTTGTGGAGGTTCCCAGCATCCTCCTTGGTCACCACTGTAGGTGCCTCCATAGAGGAGCCACACTTTTCCAGAATGGCATAGGAATTGTGGAGAGGTACAATATATCTAAATGTGTGCAACAAAGGAGGTAAGGGAAATAAAGAAAATGTTTTGCACTGATAGAGGAGGGAGAGGGGAGACTTGGGGGAGTGTTTGGTATCCTGCATCTGGAAGGGTGGGGGGTCGCTGGTGGATAACGACAGCAATGGGTAGGGTGGTAGGCTGCAATGGCTGTGGTGCACCAATCTTTCTAAAAATTGCCTTGTGTGTGGGAGGATGTTTAGTGTGCAACCACATAGAAAAACTTAGAAAGGAGATCGAGGGTCTGCAGGAGGAACTAAGACAGGCAAGGCAGATTGGGGGTAGGTTTAGCCCAATACTGGAGGGAGGAAGAAGGGGATATGAGGGAGGGTGATTTAAGCCAACAGTGGTGAGGAGAGGGTCAGAAGAAGGGAAGCAGAGACAAAGGGGCCCAGGCCAGGAAGAACAATTGCCGGGGAAACCAGGTCAGGAGACAAAAGACAAAAGGAAGAAGGAGATAGGGACTTGTGAGGGGAGGCAAGGAAGTGGCAAAAGTCATGGAGTGGAAAGGAGAGAACAGGTTACTATGAAGAGAGAGGGAGTGGACATTTGTGAAGGGCCTTCAGAAAATAGTTGTGCACTGCTAGAGAGAGAAGAAGGTGGAGGAGGAAATGATGAAATTAGAGGAGTAATTGATAAATGCCTGGACCAAACTGGAGTGGGGAAGTTCTGCTGGGAGAATTGCAACAGAGGGTAAAGGGAAATAATGTGCAGGAGGAAGAAGAGGCTGGAAATGAGAGAGGGAGATGAATGGAAGCAAGCAGGGAGTAAGAGGGGTGGAATCTTAGTGCTGGGGGACTCAATACTAAGAGGAGTTAGGTGGGGTAGCAAGGGGGGAGAGGCATAGTTGCATTTGGGTGGAGGCCATGCCAGGAATGACAGCATAAAGGGTGGGACAATCTGTTCTGAAATATGCTATAAGGGGTAGGGACAAGCCTCATTTAATTATACATCTTGGGACAAACAACCTGGTTGACAAGACAGTAGATACAGTCCAGAGGAGGTTTGAGGAACTAGCACAATTATGTGAGGGGGCAGGAAGATCAGTAACTTTTTCAGAGATACTTCCGGTGCCAAAGGCAAGCACAAAAAGAAAGCTGAGAATAGAGGACTTTAACGGATGGCTAAGAACCTGGTGTTGTGCTAAAGGTATGGGCTGTTGGGGGTGGGGAGGACTGGGAGGACAGTAGTCTCTATGCCAAGGACAGACTACACTTGAGTGAGGAGGAAGAAAGTGTTGAAACAGAGGATGGAGGAGTACATAGAGGAAGTTGGGAATTTAAACTAGGAGTGGGGGTGGCAGTTGGGAAGAGATATGCAGAGACCACAGGCTGGGAAACCATATGAGCTTACCCCATAACACTGACAAAGGACAAATGGCAAGTACTGTTGGTGATGCTAGGAAAGGAGGGCAGGATGGGAGGGGGGGAAGGGTGGAAGGTGGTTACCCTTAATGCTAGGAGCCTTGGGAGAAAAACTGCAGAGTTACAGGTTCTCATGGCAGAGGGAGAGGTGGACATTGCAGCCATCAAGGAAACATGGGCCACCCTATGCAATGACTGGGACCTGTCTGTACCAGGGTAAAGGTTATTTTGTAGTGACAGGGTGATTGGGAAAGGAGGGGGGTGGCACTATATGTGAAGGAAGGACTGAAGTGTGTAAGGGAGAAAGGGGAGGAGGGTAGTACGGAGTCACTTTGGATGCAAATCCAGGATTCCAAGAATAGGATTCTTAGAATGGGAGTGGTGTACAGGCCACCATCTCAGAGGGAGGAGTTAGACATGGAACTAGTGGGACAGATCAGGAGGACCTGCGAGAAGGGTAGTGTGGTGATTGTGGGGGACTTTAACATGCCAGGAGTGGACTGGAGCACCCCAACAACCAGTGACAGAAGGGAGCAGGTACTGCTGGATGCCTTCCAGGACAGCTTCCTGCTGCAAATGGTCAGTGAGCCAACCAGGTTAGGGAATACCCTTGACCTTAAGCTGGCAAATGGGGACTTTCTGAGAGAACTTACAGTGGAGGAACTGCTGTCAGGGAGTGACCACCACTCAGTATGGCTCACATTGGATATGGGCAAGGAAGGAGTAGAATCTGGCACAATAGTGCTGGACTTCAGGAGGGCCAACTTTGGGAGGATTGGGGAAGTGGTAAAAGGGTACCTGGCCAGAATTCAATCTAGTATGGACACTAACCAGAGGTGGGAGCTCATAAAGCTGGGGATAGTGGAGGCAACCAAAACCTGCTGCAAAGCCAGAGCAAGAAGGCTAGGGCTAAGAAACCGATCTGGTTGAGCAAGGAGGTCATGGAAAAGGTAAGGAGGAAAAGAGCTGCCTTTAGGAAGTACAAGAAAACAGGGAGGGGGAGGACAGGGAGGAGTACTTGACAGAATCAAAGGAGGTGACAAGGGCAGTAAGGGGAGCCAAAGCATCTACGGAACTCAGGCTGGCACAAGGCATTAAGAAGGGGGAGAAGGACTTCTTTAAGTACATCAGGGAGAAAAGGAGCTGTAAGGACCACATAGTAAGGATTAGGAAGGAGGGGGGTTGGGTGGAAGCAGGGTGCGATAAGGGAAGCACTAAATGAGTACTTCTGCTCAATATTTACTAAAGAAGAAGAGGGTGACACCCAAGGTGGGAGAAATGGCAGAAGCAGGGGGAAGTGGTGACAGATGGGAAATCATGGAGCAGAGTTCGAGAGGGTTTGAAGGCACTGAGGGTGGACAAGGTGCCAGGCCCAGATGGCATCCACCCAGAGTACTGAAGGAGCTGGCAGAGGTCCTTGCAGGACCTTTGGCAGACCTATTTAATTCCTCACTACATTAGGGTGTGCACCTCAGGACTGGAGGATGGCTCATGTGGTGCCCCTCCACAAGAGTGGCCCCAAGGATGAACCGGAAAACTACAGACCAGTGAGCCTCACATCCATCGTGGGTAAGCTAATGGAGACTATCCTGAAGGAGAGGCTGGTGGCCCTCCTAGAGGCCAAAGGACTACAGGACAGCAGACAGCATGGCTTCATACGTTGCAGATCCTGCCAAACCAACCTGGTTGAGCTCTATGACTGGGTAACTAGGCAACTGGACAGGGGTCATGCAGTGGATGTCCTGTATCTGGACTTCAGTAAGGCATTCAACTCAGTGCCACGCGGAAGGCTGGGAAGGAAGTTAGTAGGCACAGGGGTGGGTGCCAAGCTGGTGAGATGGGTAGGAAACTGGCTGCAGGGAAGGCAACAGAGGGTGGTGGTGGGTGGGGAGCTCTCACACCCAAGGGCAATGACGAGCAGTGTTCCACAGGACTCAGTGTTGGGACCAGTGTTGTTTGGGATATTCATTGCAGACATATCATGGGACATCAAGAGCAAGATCAGTTTGTTTGCTGATGATACCAAGGTAGGTGTGATGCTGGATGACCTAGGAGGATGGCAGGGGTTGCAGGATGATCTGGCAAAGCTTGAAACCTGGTCAGACACCTGGCAACTGGGCTTTAATGCCAAAAATGCAAGGTGCTGCATTTTGGGATGAAGAACCCAAGGAGGAGTTACCAGCTAGGGGGAGTGCAGCTAGCCCAGACAGAGGAGGAGAAGAATCTGGGTGTGCTCATTACAGGGTCAATGAACCACTCGGCACAGTGTAGGAAGGCAGCTACAAAGGCCAACAAAATGCTGGGTTGTATTGCAAGGGGTATATACTTGAGGAGGGAGGAGGTGATTCTGCCACTGTATATGTCATTAGTTAGACCACACCTGGAGTACTGCGTGCAGTACTGGCGTCCATATCTGAAGAGGGACATTAAGTTACTGGAGGGGGTACAGCGCAGAGCGACAAAGATGATCAAGGGGCTGGGGGGCTTATCATACGAGAGGAGGTTGAAGGAATTGAACATGTATTCACTGGAGGAAAGGAGAGACAGGGGTGACATGACTGAAACCTTTAAATACATGAAAGGAATAAACAAGATGGGTACAGAGGGGCTGTTCAAAGTAAGGGGAGGGGAGGGCCACCAGGGGCCATGATATGAGACTGGAGCGAGGAAGGTTCAGGAGGGAGATGAGGAGACACTTTTTTACAGAGAGGGTGCTGGCTGGGTGGAATGCGTTACCTGCTGAAGTGGTATGCAGTAGAACAGTGGACTGCTTCAAATGAGGATGGGACAGGACAAGGGGGAGTGTTAATGAAGGGGAAGGGTGGAAGGGAGGGGCAGCTGCAGAATAAGGGGTGCTAGCTGCACATTCTAGCAGACTTGATAGACCTCTAGGCCTTTATCTGCTGGCAAGTTTCGTATGTTCTTATGTTCGTATGTTCGTATGATACAGCACACAATCAGAAGCTCCACTAGGCTCATAAATATTTAATTAAACCTGTAGTTATTATCATTGTTGTATAGATTATGATTTATTTGTTGCTGGTTTTTTTTTTTTTGCCATGGAAATGTGATTTGTAGTTCTTGAGACCATGCTTGTGCATTTTCTAATTTTATAATAATTATTACTATTATTATGGAAATACTTGTTTATTATTTATGTATGTCTCATGACAAGATGATTAAGGATGAAGAGAGTAGGGAGAAGCTGTCTCACTGCTAGTGAAAATTCAAACAGCTTTGTTACACAGCTGGAATCAATGCACACACCCCAGTGTTGCATGATGAGTACTGATGATGAGTGAAACTGTATCATTATTATTATAATGTAGTAGTATTACAATGTCATGACTTTTATGATTATTATACAGTAGTAACTATAGTATAAATATTGATTTATTATTTATTTGCAGTAAAAACATGATTTGGAATTACACAGAAACATAGAAACATAGATGCTGACTACAGATAAGGGCCGCATGGCCAATCCAGTGTGGCCTTTTTTGTTGCATTGCTTAAACTGTATACCCCTTCAGGTCTATGACACTTTGGCCCTGTCCACACTGCACGGCTCAGACCCTGTAACGGATAGAATCCATTACAACCGGGGGGCGGTGCAGTGTGTCCACACTGCTGTGGTGTCCCTTACGGGACCGGCACCGCCAGTCCACACTTTGGGAGCTGGGCGACCGTTACTGTGACACCTGATCCCACAATGCAGCTCGTGCTGCAGTAGGGGAATGGTGCCACGTGTCCACACTTTGCCCAGTAACGTTAGCGAGGCATAACCGGTTTCATAACCATTGTTGAAACCACCTCACTTGTGGTTTCAACAACCGTTATGAAAATACCTTCTGAAATGTTACAGGTGTATATGCAAGCCATTGCGGCAATGGTTTGGGCACTCTGTAATGTTACAGAGGGGTAGTGTGGACAGGACCTCTCTCTGCCACCCTCTTACCTATCCCTTATGATTTTTTGAATCCCACCACTGTTTTCACCCCCCAAGCTTCCTCTGGAAGACTGTTACAGGCATCCAACACCCTTTCTGTGAAAAAGCATTTCCTCACATCTCTCCTAAGCCTACCCCCTTCCAGCTTCATATCATGGCCCCTTCTTTTGGAGCATCCTTTCCTCTGAAAAAAATACCTCCCACTTGTACCTTATTCACCCCCGTGAGATAGTTAAAGGTCTCAATCATATCCCCCTCTCCCTACTCTCCTCCAGGGTGTACATGTTTAATTACTTTAGCCTCTCCTCAAAGGACATTTGATGTAGACCCTGTACCATCTTGGTAGCCCTCCTTTGGTTAGCCTCCATTCTGTTAATGTGCTTACTGAGATGTGGCCTCCAAAACTGGACACAGAACTCCAGGTGGGGTCTAACTAAAGATTTGTATAGTAGCAACACCACTTCCCTCTTCCTGTTCATAATGCCCCTACCTATACTTCCCGGTATCCCACTAGCTCATCCAATTACTTTGTCACATTGTCTGACCACCTTCAGGTCATCCAATATAATTACCTGCAGGTCTCTTTCTTGTTTGGTCACTGCTAGTATCTCTCGCTCCCATTCTGTGATGCACCTCCGGGTCTCAGTGACCCAAGTGCATTATTTCACCAATGAAGACATTAAAGAAGACTGACCCCAGTACTGACCCCTGCGGTACCCCACTGGTCACTCTCCCCTCCTCATAGCAAACTCCATTTACTGCCACACTCAGCCTCCTATCCCCTAACTAGTTTATTATCCAGGTTACCACCTTAGTGCCCACCCCCATGCTATCCAACTTGTTTACCAGCCTCTTATGTGGAATGGTGTGAAAGGTCTTGATGAAGTCCAAGTACGCTATGTCCATCGCCCCCCCCCATCTAATACAACATGCTGATTACCCAGTCTGAAAAATGTACCAAATTTGTTTGCCATGTCCTGTGCTCCATAAAGCCTTGCTACCTTGGGTCCTGCAGTCCACTGGATTCTAGGTGTTCCACAATTTGTTTCCTTTGATAGTGCTTCCTTCAATTTCCCTACTACAGATGTCAGGATAACAGGCCTGTAATTTCCAGCCTGCTCCTTGCTACAGTTCTTCTGAAATGGGATTATGTTCACCCTTTTCTAGTCCTCCAGGACCATGCCAGTCTCCAGTGAACTGTTAAACAAGTCTGTAAGGAGTGTAGCTAGCATCTCCCTGAGCTCCTTTAACTCTCTTGGATACACCCCATCTGGCCCCATGGCTTTCTCCACCCTCAGATTAGCGAGTGCTTACCTGACCCTCTCCTCAGAAAAGGGACTGATGTCCATTCCCCACCCCTATCTCTTGATACTTCTTTGTGATTTCTCTCCTTGACCCACAACTGTGAATACTGAGCAGAAATCTTGTTTGACAGTTTACATTTCTTAGTCCTCCTCTGTATAACCCTCTGCCTCTTTTCTTAACCATGCAATTTCTCCCTTGATCTTCCTTTTTTTGCTGACATATCTGAAAAATTTATTGTTCCCCTTTACTGCTGTCTGGGCTATTTTTTTCTAAGCTTGCACTTTTGGGCTCCTTACTGCCTTGCTTGCCTTCCTCTGTTTCCCTAGATATACTTCTCTGTCTTCCTCTCTCTTCCTCTCTCCAGGTCTCCTTATACCTTCTGAGTGCCACTGTTTTTTCCTTTACCTTTTCTGCCACTGCTCTCGAGAACCTTAATGGTTTCCTCTTCATTCTGCTTTTGCATATTTGCCTGATGTACAAGTTTTTAGCCTTTACTATGCTTTCTTTTATTCTGGTCCATTTTCTCTCCCCTCCCTCAACATCTCCTATCGTCAGGTCTTCTCAGATGCATTCTCCATCTCTGTAAAGTCAGCCCTTCTGAAATGCATTGCCATTGCCCTTTTGTGGCTGGATTCCACTGTTGCTCTTATATTAAACAATACTGTGCAATGCTCACTAGTCCCCAGATGACTCCCCACTCTGAAGTCTGCCACATTGTCCCCATTTGTAAGTACCAGGTCCAGTATTGCCCCATCTGAGTGTGCTCACTGACCAACTACATGAAGAATACACCCTGCAGGGAGTCAAAAATGTCTGTTTTCCAAGTTGATGCTGCAACTGATGCTACAGAATTCATGAGAGCATGCTTGTGCTTTTCTTAGTCTAGTATTATAATTATTACTATCGTTATGTAACTATTTATTGATTTATTTAATAATTTGCCATGAAAAAATGATTTGGGAGGGGGAGGCTGGCTCTATGTGAAGTCATTAAGTTACACTTTTACAGACCTTCCTTAACCCAAAATGCTTGGATCAGATTATGAATTTAGGGGGCACATGCCCCCTATGGACAGCATGATGACTGGCTTTTCTCACCAACCCACTGATAGACTCCAAGTGTCTCAGACTTACTGCAGCAGCTGAGACTCCTTTACTTTCACTCAGGCTCACAGACAAAAAAAATAAATAAAACAAGATACTGTGGATTTCTGCACTCTTTATAGATTGCTGGTGAAGCTACATCTTGAGTGCTGTGTCTGGTTCTGGAATCTTTACCTCAAGAAAGATAAGGACAGGCTAAAGATGGTGCAATGAAGGGTGACTTGGATGAATCAGGGCCAGCAGGATAGATATTATGAGGGCTGGCTCAAGACACTGAACATGTAGTCGCTGGAAACTGGATGAGAGAGGGGTGATATGATTGAGATCTGCAAATTCCTGAAAGGAATAAATAAGGTAAACTGTGAAGAATTATTTAGTATGAGTAACACTTCAATGACATGTATCCTGTATGGACAATCGGTCCTGAAATTTGATAGGGAATTACAAGGAGATTGGATGGACTATTGGACATTATTGGCTGTTATCTTCTATACACTATTTCTATATACTCTGCCTGCAGTACCATGCCCTAAATCAACACAGTCAGTAAAGAAACTGAAATAAAACTTTCTGAACACACCAACACACTTCTTGTGTATGCTCAGATCACTGCCCTAAGCCCTAGTGCTGCAGTGCACTACTGAAGACAAGCCTAGCAAATCAAAAATGCACATTCCCCTCTCTTTCTTGAGCACAACACAATTTCCCTGCTTGCTAGCCGAAAAGTAATTATAATGTTGTTTCCTAACTGAGTATAATGATACTTTATAATTCTCCAATGATTTCTGAATCTTCCGAAAATCACTTGGGGGGATGAACTGCTTTCAACTGCAGATCCTTCACTGATGAGAACAAGCTAGAAATTGTACTGATACATCCATAGCACTCAGAGGACTTGATCTCCAGTGTTTCTGACTGGCTGAATGCCAACAACTTACACATGCTCAGCATATGCACTCCTTTAAAACAGTAAATCATGACACTGAAGCTATGAAATGTTTAAGGGACAAAGATTCCCTTCAGACCAGCTTTGCCAGTATCAAAAGTGCTATCTTTCAACATGTTCCTCAAATGCTACTTCTGGCATCACCTCAAGCATACTGGGGTCTAATGCGCCAAGTTTTTTGGGCTATATTATCATGTACCCACCATTAGTCCTCCTCGCAGCCCTACCTAAAGGACTCTCAATCTCTGTCCCACCACATGCACCATCTGAGTCCTTCTCCAGCACCACCACCATTTGCAGAACTGGTACATAGTAGAACTGGCACAGTTGACCTTTCCTTCCCCTCTATCCTTTTCTCCTCAAGTTCTTTTCTTCAAGCTTTCTACAATGGCAGACACCTACAAATGCCCATCACCCACTGACTTATCCTCCTCACCTCACTTAAATACCTTGGGATGGATTTTCAAACAATAATGCAGTGCCTATATCAATCCTTGTGTCAATATGATATGCTACTGTGGCGGCAACAAATCCAAATGCTGCAACTGCACCCAATTGTCTAATGTCAGAGTCAGTTAGGGTACTTGTACCTCCTTTACAGCAGCTTGTAGAAAAGACTGGTGGCAAGCTGCTTGCAAGAGGCCCCAGCATTGATGCTCACTAGGCCACAGAAAAGTAGTCCAGTTGTCATCTAAATGATGCATGGATAAAAAGTAATTTTTTGCCAGAAGGCTAATGCTCCATATATTTGATACATTGGCTGCTTGCAGCAAGAACACACCTTTGAAAATCTGGCCCCCAGTGTCTCATCAATCAGTCAATCAATTAATCGCTTTATTTAACCAGGCATAAACACCATTGAGCAAGCTCATTTTCAAGATGGTCCTGGACAATAGTACATTATAGTTCGGTACAAACAAACACAGATAAGGTAAGGTAGTAACAAAAATGTAAGAGTACACTGCAGTTCAGTACAAACATAACACAAACAAGGTAGTAACAAAAATGTAAAAACATTATACAGGTAAAGCACAGAAGGCCAGTACCTAATAGCCTGTCATAATGGTGAACACATGAAATTCAGAGCAAAAAACTTTAGTTCACTCACTCGCAAAGACATAAATGGATGGATTTTTTTTTCCTTTGCCACTAGCAGTCAGTAAAAAACAGGATTTGTCACCTGCATCCTTTAATCCCAACCTACACACCATTCCCAGTCTGCTAAATTCATTTTGTTTGGCTCTTGCTGCAAAGGGGGAAAAAAGAATTCCTTTGCCCTCTATACTACCAGCACTCAGTAAAAAAACAATATTTGTCAAATAAAATCCTACAAAGTACTCTTGCTCCTTTCCCAGTCTGTTAAATTCCCCTGGTCCTGTTCATGCTACAGTGGCTGCAATTGCCAGTTCAGGCTCACACACAATGCACTCTCTTTTCCTCTGCAACATGATTTCACTGACCAGCCTGGAAGTACAGTTAAATGTAATGAGCTGACAAACTGGAATGATGTTGCATGACTCTCCGATGATTTACAACTTTTTCTGATCAGCAGTCACCTTTTTTAGCATACTGTGAAATTAGTTCTTTTCAGTCAGGTCCTTCCCATGTAAGAGAAAGCTGGAAGTGGTACTGAGATGTATACAGTGAGAGGAGTTCTTGATCTCCATAATTGCTGATTGGCTGCTGCAGGTAATGTAACTTGCCAATCACTTCAACACGCTCACTGCGTGCTCCCCGTAAAAAGTGCTGCATCATGACATCAAAGTGCCAATGAGCAAAAGGGAAAATTAGTTCCTTCAGACCAATTTCAGTGGTGCCAAAAACATTAGATTTTGACACATTAACTGAATTCAGAATCAGTACTGGCTCATTCTTTCTGCATAGTATTTAATAGTATATGCTCTGGTGATGTCACTAAGAAGAAGACTGCCTATAATAACATCTGTTGAACTGTTCTCTCTGGAGGTCAATTGACTCACCACTGTTCTCAGCAGTCTGTTATATGTATGAGATAGCTGTCTCTGTAAGGCAAAGTTTCACTGACAAAAATATTAAGAAATCAAACTCCAAATACTCTTTTTGAACTTTTACATAATTCATACAATTTTCATAGGCTACATTCCAATGGTAAACTTCAGCTGTTAGAGCAAACAATCTCTACAAAGATGGGCCAAAAAGCGTTTGCCTTTTATGCTTCTATATTTTGGAGTAGACTAACCAAAAACATAAGGGCTGCTGTTCAGAAATTATCTTTCTACCATTTACTGTACAGTATGTTTATACTTGCATCATGAGAAGTGGGATGGTTCATTACAGAGGTGCAGTTAAGCCTCTATAGTTAGGGTTGAGTAGCAATTTCTATATTAAACCTCACATTTTACACTTTAATAACTTACCAGCTGTTCAATGGATTTGCACAAACGTTGATATGCACTGTCCTGTGGGGAAGACCTCTTGATGTGGCAAGATTCATTCTAGTTGGATATGCAGATTTTGAGATCTGGATAGTTAAAAAAAGTTAAAATCCATCTTTTTTTCAGTTTCTTCCTCATCACCTTGCTGCCAGACGGTGGGGAATTTATGCATGATTTTTGTAGGGTATAAAGAACCTTGGTAGCAGAACAGACAGTGAAAATGTGATGCAATAATATTAATCTGTTGTAACGTTACTAAGTTTTCTAGTTCCCATTTTATCCTATGGGACTTTTCTGAACATTCCAGTCTTTTGGATAGCTGTATTTTTTTTTTTGACAAAGAATTTGGTCTCATGAACAAGGATTTAGTCTCATGAGAGTGGTCCTGTTTCGCAGGAACAAAAATCCTTGTTTGTGAAAAAAAAATTCCCTTTTCTCGAGTTGCCATCTTGCTTCCCATTTAAAAAAAAAAATTGAAAACCCACAAAAATTAAGTTAATGAGATACACCAATGCATGTATTGTGTTTATTGGGATTCCCTTACATGGATTCCAAAGTAGTTTTAGGGCACAGCAAGCTCAGAGGGTTTTTTTTTTCCATTTTTAGATTCCTTCTTTCTGACTTGCTAACTTCCTGTGTCTCCAGGCGTAGGTTAGCAAGTCACTAAAAAGGAATCCTTTTTTGCCACCCTCCTGTTGCTATTCACACTTTTCGATAATTTTTTTGCTGACATTGGGGTGCCTGATCCCCATGTCACTGTGGGACACTGGGGAGCCCTCTCCTAGTGTCTCAAAATATTTGATAGTTTAAAAAAAAGTTTTTTTGCCGACATGGGGTGCCCAATCCCTAGTTTGGCATAGCACCCCACAGACAGTCTGAGACACTGGAGAGCCCACTACCAATGCCCCCAGTTATATCCTCCCCCCATACTGTGGGACACTGTAGAGCCCACTCACAGTGTCCCAGAATATTCTTGAATATACATTTGTTTTAAATGATTTTGCCGACACTGGGGTGCCCAATCCCCGCATCAGCACTTCATCCCCCTGTAGTGTTGGACACTGGGAAGCTTACTCCCAGTGTCTCTAGTTATGTCCACCTCCCTCAGTACAATGGGACACTGGAGGGCCCACCCCCAGTATTCCTAAATATTCTTAAGTGTCTCTGCAGAAAAAGAAAACAGTCTCCTCTTTTTTAAATATCTTGAAAAACAGAAAACAGTCCCTCGTCATCTCCCCCATCACCCACCCCATCCTGGCCCTCCGACTGAGCAACCCACCATACCACACATGTACCCTTGCCCTATACCTACCAGCGAGGATCATTGGCTGTCATCTTCTGTGGACCAAGACGTGTCTGCACTCTTCAAAGCTGAAGCGCGAACTGAAGAATCAAGGTAAGTGCCATATAACAGCTTTCAATGGCATTTTGAACTTATTTTGCTATCTCAGCCATTTTTAGGTGTTTTTTTACTAAATTTTCAACATGGGTTTTTGGGCACCCCACCTCATGAACACTGGCATTGTCATTTTACTACTCAGTCCTGAAAGGTGATTTGGAAGTCGCTGTGCAAAATCCCATTTCAGGACTGAGTAACAAAATGAAAATGCTAGTGTTCATGAGGGGCAAAAAGCCCATGTTGAAAATTTGATGCAAAAATACACCAAAATGCCTGAGTACATGGGGTTGTTTAAATTTTGCTATGCACACGTGTAACTTTGGGATTTTTGTATATTTTCAATCAAAATTTTCAACATAGCCATTTTTTTAACACCACCTCATGAACACTACAGCTGTCATTTTTCACATCCTGCTTGAAATGTGTTTTTGCACCTGTTCCATGTGATAACGGTGATTGAAGAAAGGTGATCACCATTAGGTTGAGTGTACATTGCCTAAAATCAATTTTGGCAACGTACACTACCGCCGCAAAGCAAAAGGGAGCTGGAAACATACTTTTTTTATTTATGCAGAGGGTTGCACACTTCGCACCCCCGCTAGGAACTTCACCCCCCGCAACCACCTACTTCAGGATTCTCAACTCAAGGGTGGTGCATATTGGGGGGTGAAAAACAAAACAAAAAATTGCCAGACGATGCACAAAAAAATGACTGCACCTAGGACTGAACCTGGTACTCTCTGAACCCTAGCCAGCCACCGACCCACTACATCATATGACCAGCTCAGCAGCCAACCACTTTACTACACGCCCACAAACCCTCCCTCACCTTCCACCAATTGCACAGCTTGCTCGCTCCCCCTGTATGCATGTACATATAGCGACATCCTGTCGCTACAGTATGTTTGAGGATCCCCCATCCAGTCACTCTCCCTGCCCAGTAGCCCTGTGCATAGGCACTGTGATTGAGTCACCCTTTTTGAAAGTGCTCAATCACGGTCTCCATTGTCACAGGCTACCTTTTGCACCTGTGGCACAGAATGGCATGTTGGCTGTGTGAAATCACCTTTTTGGGACCAAGTAATGAAATAACAGTACCAGTGTTCATGATGTGGGAGTCCCAAAAAGCCTATTTTGAAAATTTGGGTTCAAAATTTCAAAAAAATGGCTGTGTTATGGGCATTCATTGCAATCTCACTACACATGCTCATAACGATGAAAATGTTCAATATTTTCACCCATATTTTCAGCATAGTTTTATTAGTACACTACATCATGTATGCCACAGCTGTCATTTTTCAATCCCTGGTCAAAATGTGGTTTCATACCTGTGGCATAGAATGGCATTGAGGTTTGTATAGAATTATGTTTTGGTGGGGATTTCAACATTTTATGTACTTGGTACATGCAGTGAGGTGTTAAGAAGGTTATGTTGAACATTTGGGGTGAAAATTATTTAAGATGGCACAGTTATGACTATTTGTTGCAATTTTGATTGCCTGCTCAAAACTTCATGCATGGAAGCACAGGGTCCAGAGACCCCTACATTTCCACAGCTTGGTACTGTGCATGTACAAATCTATAGATTGATGGCAATGCAGAGTCCAAAGGACCCTGCACTCCCACCCCTAAAAATGTTGTAGCACGGGGTCTGTGGGGTATTGTGCTGCTGTGTGTAATACTGTTGGAGTGGAGGGCCTGAAGGACCCTGCGCCCTCACCCCTAAAGACATTGTGGCACACGGTCTGTGAGCCACTGTGCTGGTGCCTGAGATACTGTGGGAGTTCAGGGTCAGAAGGACCCAGCACTCCCAGCTCTTTGGGGCACTGTGCTGGTGCCTGACATACTTCCAACCCTGTGCTCCAACCCCTAAAGATACTTCCACAGCTAGACACATATGCACATCTGTGGAGGGATGGGAGCGCAAGGCCCGCACCCTGTGCTCCCATAGTAAATTAAAGATACTATTGTACTATCTCAAAAAGTAAGGAAATAAATTGCAAAAAAATGTGTTAATGCATCGGTTAGGGTTAAAGTGACAAAAGTAGGGAAATGTAGCATTAGGGTTTACAACCCTAACACCACACCCCCACCCTGCACAGATGAAGAGGGATTGGGAAGTGGCATTGGCATCTTCAGCACTAATGTGCACCCTATTCTCCTATATTCTGCCTGCCCAGCTTATTTCCTAATAGAATGTGATGAGCGTTAGGGCTGAAGACACCATTGCCATCCCCCCGATCCCTCTTCATCTGTGCAGGGTGGGGGCAGGTTGTTAGGGTTGGAAACCCTAATGCCACATTTCCTTACTTTTGTTGCTGCAACCCTAACTGATGTATCAGCAAAGTTTTTCAGCAATTTATATATTTATATTTGTAATGTGTTTATCTGTGAACTTTAGTTAAATATCAGCTCATGTCTGAAAATAGGTTTTTGCCTAGTGACCTTATTAGTCAATGAAATAAATAGATATCTTTACATCTACATTAGTAACCCTTGCTGTGCTGCAGACTGCTATATCAGTCCAAAATTATTTTATGTTCTTATTCTGTCAGCAGCCTAGGGGTTAAAGGTGTCACAGCCCACTTTCTGATTAAATGTTTATTATTATGTAGCAATAGCTTTTCCTTATATGTTGCTCATCCCAGACTGCATGAGTTCCAAATGTAAAATCTAATCATGATACAACTACATTTCCTTCTGCAGCATCCATGTCTTGAAACATTCTACATCAAGCTCTAAGAAAAGCCAGAGGCCTAATTCTTAGTCAAAGCTAGTGACAGCTCCAACTGACAGTGCAAACAGATAGTGGATTATGCCATCTTCAAAATCTACCACACACAGTAACTCCAAATAGCCCATCTAAATGTGGGTAGCTTATTTCCAAATCTACATGAAGTTGAAGCTTGGGTAACATTACATAGCCCAGATTTCCTGGGGATAACAGAAACATGGTTAAAGCTGTCCAGTCCTCATTCACTATGTCATATCAATGGCAATACCTTGTTCACGAATGACAGGCCAGGGCTCAAAAGAGGTGGGTGGGTATTTATCCATATTAAAGACTACTTAACTGGCTCAGCTGTAGCCTCAAGTAGTGAACCAGGTTCTTCCTCAGAATGGATCATTATCAAGCTGATAGTTGGGTCTGCAAAAAAAAAATACACATAGGTTGTATCTACAATCCTCCTGCAGGAGGGATAAATGGGCTAAAACACCTTATTAGTGTGGTTGCTAGCCTTTTCCTGGCTAGGAACATCATTCTTGTAGAGGACTTCAATTTAAATTGGTTGGAGGATAAGCAGCTAGGGCATGTAGAGCTCCTCAGACAGATCAGACTCACTCAGATTATTCACTCCTCCACACACCATAACTCCAGATCCCTTAACCACACACTCCTTAACTGGATATCAACAAATAGGGAGGACAGGATAATTACTGCTAGAGTCCTGTCTGATTCTGTTAGTGACCATTCCCAAACTTATTGCACCTGGTCCAATCATAGGAGGCATCCACCACCTAAGCTCATCTCTTTTAGAAACTTTTCTAAAGCTGACATGGCTGCTCTAAAGTCAGATCTGAGGGAAATAAATTGTTCCAATCTTTACTTTCACACTAATGTTGACTCAGCATTGGGTTTCCGTATAGCTGCTGTGTCCTAAATTCAGGATAAATATTTCCCACTCACTACTAGGCAAATTAGGGTTGGAAACACCAAATAGCTAAACAGTGAGTCGATGGAAAAGTTGGAACTAAGAGATAAGTCCTGGTCAAATTACTGAACTTATCCCTCTACTGAAAACTGGAACACATACAGGAAGCTTAGGAATCAGTGTAAACAAGACACTAAATTTCTTAAGGCCTCCTCCTTTAAGTCACAACAAATAAGATATTGGGGTGACTCCTGTGGTTTTTGGGCATCTTTTAACGTGGTCATGAAAGCGGCCCCTAAGTTAAACACTATTAACCTGATCACTGATTCAGGTCTGCAAATTGGCCCGTCAATTGTAACAAACATATTCAACAACAAATTCATGAATCTAGAATTGTACATGGCCCAGATCCCCTCAGTCCCCCTGGGTGCTCAGTTAAAGCATTAGGGTTGAAAGGTAACTGATTTTCCCCTTTTCTATTTCTGAACCACGTCTCCCCTAGAGATACATCATCTCCTGAAAGTACTACCTATCTCAGGCAGTGCAGGGAGTAATGGGCTCTGCCTCAGTTTCCCGAAATTAGTGATAGATTGCATTGCCAAACCGCTCTCATTTTTCACAGTCTTTCACTGTCTACTTCCATCATTCCTATGCTTTGGAAAGAAGCCAGAGTTGTCCCTGTCTTTAAAGCAGGGAACCCAAATCTGCCTGAGAACTACAGGCAGGTATCCATCCTACCGCATATGAGCAAAATCCAAGTGAAAGTAGGGTTTCATTCAATATTGGAATATCTCAAGACATATAATCTTCTATCCAGGGACCAGCATGATTTCAGAAAAGGCTATAGCACTACCATGGCCCTTGCTCAACTGACAGATCATGTCCTCAGTGAGGCAGACAAGGGGAGACTCACTGGTACCATATTTGTGGATCTCTCCAAGGAGTTCGACATGGTGGACCATGGCATCCTATTCAGGGAACTGGATACCTTAGGTCAAACTCTTCAAATTGGGTCCAAAGTTACCTTACAAACAGGAAAAAATGGTCTGAATTGGGAGAGTCTTATCCAGCCCACTACAAGTGCAGACTGGAGTCCCTCAGGGCTCCATCCTAGGACAGTATGGAGTGAAGTGGGTGAAACCCAAAAAGGTGAGACCCGGAACTGCAACAGGAAAAAGAAGAAACAGAAATGGCAACAAAAGTTTCTCCCCTTCTCCAAGGTGCTACGACTTTGAACTTTGTTGTATTAGTAAGTGGGGTGCAGGGGGAAAAGGCCTTGCATCAGAGGGTGTGGGGGGCAAAGCCTCCTGCAAGAAACAAAGAGTTGCTGTTTCGGGTTTCACCCAACTGGTTTCATGATTCTTGGTTTGCTCTTATAATTTTGCCTTTATCACATAAAACCTCCTAGGGGTACTACTGTACTATATTCTCTCTTTTTAAATCCTCTGCTCTTGAAACCATCTGAATCTCACAGGATCATGTATGCTAATGATCTTATCTTATTCAGCAATGACAGCACCCCTTCTAGGCTAGCTCAACCCTCACCAAAGATTTCTCCTCTGAAATTCAGTGGTTAACACAACAAAGGCTTATTGTCCATGTGAAAAAACAAACAAAAGCTATGCTATTTGTCTCTAAACACAGGCTCACAAGACACTCAGTCAGTCTTAACATCCAAACTCCAGATGGATCCATGATTGAGCAGGACAAAGATTTTAAGTACCTGGGTGTAACGCTGGACCCCCTCCCTAACATTCGCTACCCATAGGCCAGGCAGTCAAAAAGGTCAACCAACAATGGGGTGTCTGCTACTGAATGAAACACCTACTTATCCTGATGCTAGACTGGCAATTGGGTGAAGCACCCTTCTTCCCATCTCAGAATACTGCTCTTCCATAATCTCCTACACTTTGCCACAACTTCTCAATCACTTTAACATGGAGTACAATAATATCTGCATGTTTGTAACTCAAGTTCCTTACTGCACCCACCACTGCAACTTATATCAAAGGCTTGGGTGGCTTTCCCATTTGGATCACTCATTTTTAAAACCCTCTATGTGCTAAATCCCCGCTATCTGTACTTGTAACCATTAAACACAACTCTTAGCAATTGAAGTCCTCCTCTAACCTCCTTCTAGATTATCCAAGGCTATCAAATGTCATTGGGCAGAGTTTCTCTGGTGTAGCTCCTAGTTTTGAAATTCTCTCTCCCAGAGGAACTTCACACCCTTGAATCCACCCTGACCTTTAAAAGGCACTTCATAAATTCTCTTATGTCAAATGCATCCTGCAACTGTTAACCGTGATTCCTATTATGATTGTATAATAGAAGAAATAATTGAATAATATGAAGAATAATAGTTGAATGCTGTAAGATTTTAGATTTCTAACTGATGTATTAATATGTTTTTAAGATTGTACTTTATGTGTGTTGTTTTATGTATATTGTAACGGTGCCCTGAGGTTGGAAAGGGAGCCTAGAACAAATAAAGTTTGATTTGCTTTGCTTTGCTTTGTTATATTGCTTATTAAAATCAATATCCCCTGTTCTGGATTTTGTTAAATGTGAAGAATGTATTATCCCCACTGTGTCATTTTACCTTCCTGTAATTCCTGGACTTGTAAACTGCAAGGAATTGAAATGTTAATATTTTGAACTTGTAATAATCCTAATGTCAACCATCTTATTGTCAAATGTTATTGTAGCTCAGTGTTGTTTTTTGTTTTTACTCTATGTGCCATCTAGATGTCCCAGGTCATGCCTCAAAACAGTCCCTGGAGCCAGCGTACTTACCCAGTTAAGAAATGCAATAAATAAACAGTCAAATAGCTTAATTTGCTCAAGGGAGACGTCTCCACGGTGACTTAGACACAATGCTCATCAGCTGGCTTCATGTTAGTGAGTACAGACAGAGTTTGCATCTGTTAACATTCTGGCTTGTGGCACAGTGTTCATCATATGGTTTAATTCCATGGCTAAGGGCCTCTATAGAATTCCCCCCTCCCATGTGACTATCACCTTATGACTTCTCAAATATATCCCAGTTGATTCCTGCTATAAAACAACAAAGGAAAACACACACATTAAATTCATAGGCCTTACTGTATTTATTATAGGTGCATAGGTGCACAGGAAATGGTGACCAACTACCCTTACATATTGCCTCAGTATAAAGCTTCCTCAGGTGATCCAGTGGCCCTGCTCCCTTCTGCAATTTGCTCCCTAAGTGACCTTATAAGTCTATGGCTTTCAGTGGAAACACCCTGCCTAGTCTCATTCCCCACAATTACTGTTATTGAAATTTTCCATGATGATCTCCATCACTCAATGACTCGACTGTTGATGGTCTCACCATTGCAACAACCTGTACCAGTTCTACAGTATGGATGTCACAAAAATCTGCAACTACCTATGCAACAGTCACTCATTATGCTTTGTGCATGGCCCTGAAGGCTATTTGTACAGCAAGCCCTGCTCCATTCCCCTGCATGTTTGCAAAGTCTTTCACAACTAGTGTTGTGTGAAACTGAGAATTTTCATTATGTGAAATATTACGCAAAAATTCGCACATTTCGTGAAATATTTTGTGGTTGTGAAATGTGAAATTTTACCCCAAAATTACATTTTACCCAAAAGTTGTGATATTTTTCTCTAAAATGGTGACATTTCACTGCAAAATGTGAAATTTCATAATTTTTGGGAGAAATGTCACAATTTCTGGGCAAATTGTCACATTTTGAATCCACAAAATATTTTGCAAAATGCACAGATTTCACAAAAATTTTTGCATGCTGCGAAATTGCAGATTTTCCTGCAATTTTGCTGGCAACATTTTATTTCGCAACATCTCTAGTCAAATAGAAGGTAACCCCAAACCCCCAGTTGCTAACAGGCATTCTTTCAAATTCAGAGTCAACAAAAACTTTGGAAAAATTCATTGGTTTCATAGGTTGTTTCAAAGCACAGAAGACTGAAGTCTGTTTTGCTTGTCACTTGAGCTTCTAGCTGTATCCCTTTATATTCCTCACCTTGAAATAATTGTCTAATTTTCTATTAAACTCATTCATGGTTTTGCTAGCAACTACCTCCACTGGTAGCTGGTTCCGTATTGGCACCACTCTAACACTGAACCAGTATTTCCTTTTAGTAGTAGAATACCCATCCACGGTCAGCTGTAGTGGGTGAAAATTCATATTGTAGTTTAGTACCCTAAATGTAAATCCTAGTTGTTTTTTTTATATAGGTGAGTTTGTCCATTTTGTTAGATAGATAGACTATAGGCATTTAGGGATATGCATTTCAATGTAGTAGTAGTATTATTGGGGGGGTTATTGTTTGTTCTGCAATTAGTTCTTCCAGGCATAACAGGGCCACTCCCTGCCTCCCCCCCACCGTCCTTTAGTTTAAAAGATGTTTCACTGCTTGCCTAATCTCCTGTGCTAAGATTCTTGTCCCAAACCTATTGACGTGCAAACCATCCTGCCCAAATAGGTTGGCCTCCTGGAAGCTTTCACAGTGGCTAACAAATGTGAAACCTTTCCTCTGGCACCACCCTCATATCCATTTTTTTTGCCAAATGTCCCTTTTTAGCCTGCCCCTGGCCCTAGGGACTGGGAGTATCTCTGATATAAATGTTTGGCTATTACTAGATTTTAAAATCTGCCAATATCCTCAAAGTCCCTCTGGATGTCTCCCAACTTCCTTTTTCCTATATCTTTTACCCCCCACATGCAGTACCGTGGTGGGTGCATAATACTGCTTAATTAACTGTGGCAGTATTGTCTTAATATCCCCAATCCCTGCTCCTGGGAGCATGCTGACTATTGTAAATTCCTTGCAACCTTTACAGATGATCCTATCTGTATTTCTTAACATAGAATCTGCAATTACCAGTACCTCATGTGGTTTCTTTGTTTTATCTGAGTTGTTTGGACCTAGAACCTTGTTTAGTGAGGGTTCTGAATTTGTTCCAATACCCTGGCTTTTTCTTGCTGTATCATCTCCTTCATCAAGACAACTAAACTCTTTTTGCAGCTGTATATTGCTTGAGACACCAATATTCCGTCTCCATTTTTGAACCCCTTTTGTGCCTAATTCCATTCCTCCACCTTACCATCAGCTACAGCAGGGCTGGTGGATGTTTCCCCTACTGTTTTATGCATAGCATCCTTTGTTATAGATGTTGCTCCTTCCTGGTGAGATAGGTCTCCACATTTATCTCTTCTATCACAGAATCAATGAACTTTTCTAACTCTGTAATCTGTTCCCTATTTTGCAATAAAGGAATAATACATGACAGGGTGTGTGTCATGCTGGGATAATGCCATGCCTGGGGGGTTGGGCACAAGACCGCAGGCCAAGTGTGTCCAGTGCCCCAGACATGGCATTATCCCAGCATGACACACACCCTGGAGTGCATTATTCCTATTATACAATGGCTTGTTGTTATATATAGAATTAAAAAAATAATTTTAAAGATTGTTTTTATTAGTGTGGAAAAATACTTTCGTTTCTTAACAGAAGATGGAAAAAAGAAAATAAATAAAGAGGCTGACACTAGAGCTGTGGTGTTATGCTGGGATAACGCCATGGGTCCAGCTACAGATTGACCAATCACAGTCCAACATTGTTTCTTGCCATTGTATAATCTTGTTTTTAGTTCATATATTTCTTTCTGAAGAACCCCAATTAAAATGCATTCATCACAGACAAAGTTCAGTTCCTGATCCCCTTCCCTGAACAATCTACATGATGAAAAATAATTAATTTTCATACCTATATTACCCTTGCCTGCTTTATGCTGCCCAGAGTACTCACTGTGATTATGCCTTTATGCCTTCCAGTAGTTTTTCCCTATGAGATGGTTATGTTTGTAATTAGTATATCTCCCAGGACCCCAGCCATCCCCTGTGGATGCAATGACACACACAGAAACACGTTTGTCTCAGTGTGCATCTCCATACGTGGCCCAGCACACACTCATCTCACTCACTTGCAGGGGACCTTTAAAGCAGCTGAAATGGGAAGAACCTCACTTCCTGCTTCTGGTTTGGTGCTGCTGTTCACAGCATTCAAAAAATGCTTTTTTGCAGCTTTCCTTGGCAACAGGGGCATGCACCACACTATTAATGGTGTAAAAGATGCTACCCCATTGTGCTAGGTCCATCTAGGTGTTTAAAAGATTGTTCAGGTGATGTGGAGGCTAAGAGCAGCCCTCCACTATCTCAGGATGCCCCAACCTTGCTTAGAGCACCTTAGTCCTGCTAAAGGGGATGGTCTCCCCAGCCACCATCCACTTCTTTACTTCCAACAGCAGGTGTGTTGCCAAAAAGCTAACTGCAGCTCCTGTACTGTATATTACCACCTCCCTCCAGAGGTTCATAGCTCACCAACCTGTGGTTCTGGACCAACAAAAGTAATATCTTTTCTCAAAGTCATCGACACAAAGACTACATATTAAAAAGAAACATAATCAAAGCTCAAAGAAATGATAACCATGAACTTAAATATTAAAAAAGAAAATGAAAATATTAAGAACGAAATCATAACTAGATATATAATTAACTAGTTAAGTGTGAATAACAGGAAAATATTAATCAAGTGCAATATGTGGAATACAACAAATTATGTGTGTTGTGATTTTAATATATCAATATATGTGGATATTTATGTACTATTTGTAACTGTAAACATTGTTTTTAATTGTAAGAACATAACTTGTTAAACAATAAACCTTTTGATTGATTACATTCAACCTGTTTTTTTTGCAGCTGCATACTGTATTAGTGTCAAAATGTTATTTCTAATAAACAGTGGCCCAGATATTCAAACTGCGCTCAAAACTAGCGCAACAGCAGGAGCAAGCACAAACCAGTTGCACAAATGCGCAACAGGTGCGCCATTCAAACATGGAGCAGAGCAAATTGCGCAAGCAACTAACGCCTGAATATCGCATATACCGCGCCATCACGCAACCAGGAAGGAGAAGTTGAGTAAATGCTGCGCTTATGGAGCAACCAGGGAAGCCTAGCTGAGCATTCCAGAGCTGCTCTAGCGCAAGCACAGCCCCCCCCCCAGAGCAATGGAACTGCACATCCAGGGAGGCAGGCTGGGGCCCACCACCAGCCATGCCACACATGGGCACAGGAACACACTGCAGAACCCACACCACACCTGCACACCCCAAGAACAGCATCACTGGGGGTGGGATGGATGATCCACGTGCCCATGGGGACAAGCCAACAAAGCATAGCAGAGCCATGACACCCCAGCACAACCACTGGCAGGCGGAGAGTGCCACACACAGGGGGTTGACAACCACAGTGCACATCAGCCCCCCGTATGCACAGCACACCCTGCACCGTGACCCCAAGACACAGCCCATGTGCAGTGACTGGCACTGCAGGAAACACCATGCATCCCACCTGGCACACGTCAACCCCGTGCTGCAGAGAAGCATACAAGCTAGACCCACCCTGTGCACCCAGCAGTGGGTGGCAGCAGACGGCAAGACCAACAGAAAGTCAATGCCATGCTGGTGATACCTCCCCATGCACACACACACATATACCCAGGACCACACCATCCCAGATGGCATGCACACCACTACAACTGAGCAACCATAGCCAGCTGCAAATCAGATACCAACACAGTATTCATAACAAAATATAAATGTGTATTATAAAAATGTGTAAATTCTAAAATCAACATCAAACAACTATTTACAAGAGGGGGGTAGGGGTACAAGGTAGGGGTGGGCAAAGGGTAGGGATGAACAACTGGGAGAGGGAAGGCAGAGTGGGAGGGATGGGTGGAGAGAGAAGGGGGATCTGGCCTAGGGCCTTGCAGACTGGTCCTCTGCTGCCTGGTGCTGTCTTTCTTGGCTGTGCCTCTTCCTTAGCCCATGGCGCTGTATGTCCTGGAGGATGTTCTGGTTCTCCTGGGACACCCGGGTCATCCGATGCAGTGACTGCTCCATTCTGTGGAGCACAATGAGGCCTAGGAAAAGGGAACACAGTCAATGGCTGTGACCGACCACAACCCTGAACACCACCCAACCTGCAAGCCATATAGCCCAATGTCCCGCACCTGTGATGGCGTACACCCACCCACAGTGAACATGCACATGGCCATCACAAACAGGCAGCACCAGCTATGCGCACCACTGCCCACACACACTGCCCACGTCCATCACAGTACAAACAAGGCTGGCAAGTGACGTGGCAATGTGGTGCGATGCCAGTTACACAGCTATGTGCCCAGTGCATGCCTGGACCACCAGTGACGCATACACAGACGTGCTGAGATACTGCACAGTGATGCATGTCACCTGTGTCGTGCCTACATACATAGATACATAGACAGTGTCGTCAAATAAGGGCCTATGGCAAACCCAGTCTGTCCATATGAGCTTGTCAGTTCACTTTGTTTCCTGGAGGTCTGCTGCCTCACCCCTGATCTCCAGATCTCCTTCATGTCTGTCCCCTGCAGTCTGAAATCCTGTGATTGTGTCAGCCCCCACCACTTCCTCTGGCAGGGGTTCCACCTGTCCACCACCCACTCTGTGAAGACAGTCCTTCTCCATGTGTCCTCTGAATCATCCTCCCTCCATCGTCATCCCATGCCCTCTAGTCCTGGAACATCGTTTCACTTCAAAAAGTGTGGCCCACACCCTGATCCCCCCGTAAGATACCTGTATGTCTCCATCATATCCCCTCTCTCCACCCTCCCCTCCAGCGAGTACATGTTCAGTTCCTGTAACCTGTCGTCATAGGACCCGTGATGCAAGCCATGCACCATCTTTGTTGCCCTCCTCTGAACCTTCTCTGCCCACTCTACATCCTTACGTAGGTATTGTCTCCAGAAATGTACACTGTACTCCAGGTGGGGCCTCACTAGTGTCTTGTATAGTGGAATCATGACCTCCCCTTTCCTGCATGGTTGTATTGTGCAGGGCTACTGGTCTCCCCACCAGCATTCAATAGCATCCATGAAGTCATGATACTCACACTGCTCAAGCAGCTCTGTCTGCCGCTGTTGCTGTTGCTGTTGCTGTTGCTGCCACTGCTGCTGCTGCTGTTGGGGTGGAACAACTGCCGGCACCGGGTCCCTGGCACGGCCCTCCTCATGCCGGCCCTGCATCCTCACATCCCGGCCTGTGGGAGACATATGTTGAGACAAACATCAGTGTGACTCAAAAGCAGAGTGCCCCCTGCCCCAGTGAGAGTGCCTGCCCACACAGCCATAACCATCCATCGCACAGCTGCACACACTGACACAGCCAACCGTGTCTGAGACGGCACCTATGCACAGCCACCCAAACACACACACACCCCTACAGAGAATATAGGTGCATAGATGGTACACTCACCTGGCCTAGGCACCACGCCCCACCTGGCACGGTCCCGCATTCTGGCCAACATGTCCGGCTCCCTCCGGCGGAGGTCACTGTACAGTGCCGCACTGCTCAGCAGACCGGCCCCATCCAGTGACCTCCACCAGGTCAGTGGCCACTTGCTGCCACACGTGTCCTAGGCATGGTGAGGGGGGCCTCACCATAGAGTGCCTCACAGTGGGGCTCCACCAGGGCCACCAGGTTGGCCACCTCCAGTGGGCTCCAACTCACTGCCCTCCTCCTAGCCATCTCAGCCAGTTTACAGCAGGCAATATGGCGCTCCGCTGCACTGTAACCTCACGTGGAGATGTTGCGCAATAGACCACCACAGGCTCCAATCGCGCTGTTCGAACAGCGCCGTCACTTCACATAGCGCTGTCACCAGACAGTGCAATAGGGACGTACACATGGCATGCGAACCGTGCCGGGGGCAAAGGGCATACACAAGGTCACGGCAATGACGCAAGGCTATGCACAGCGCCATCGGACGTATAGCATCCTCCGCGACTGCCAAACTGCGTACCAGTGCCACAGTGGACCATTGCACAGTAGTGCCACAGCACCATATAGTGCCCAGTGCTGTAGTGCCACCGGCACAATGGTGGCCATGGCCTGAATTGCCTATCGCGCTCAGCAGGTCTGCAGCATGATAGACGCATGCGTAAGCTGTCTGGGCATGTGCAATGCAGTGTAGCATGCAGGCACAAATCTGCACCATTGGCTCAGCCAGCCCTTCCGTAGTGCGCAAAGCGCAAATCCACAATATTCAGCCGACATATGCAAATCATTCGATCAGCCATTCAAAGGCGCAGTGGCGCGATTAGCATGTCATTAAAGGCGCCACTCCTCATTTGCATGTGTTGCGCTATAAAATGCGACAGTGGGTTGTGCTGGCCAGATTCGGTTACTACGCAGGTGAGAGGTGAGTTACATGCTGTGTGATGCTCAGGACAATGCTCATGGGCAAGGGTGCGGAGGATGATAAAGGCTGAGGGGGCTGAGAATGAAAAGGGCACTTAGAAAGGGACAAAGGGCACCCTTTCTATCAGTATCTGCCATACGGAGAAGAAACGTGGGGGGCTTCTGCCCCCCCGGGCCGGCAACTATGCTCATGGGGAAATGCTGTCAACTGCACAGTGACAGGTGTCCACTTCCACCCATACAGATCACCATGACTGACCAGAGCCAAGCTGAGGGTGAGGACAGCGGGCGTAGGAGAAGGCTGAACTTCACAGCGGCAGAGACGGAGGCCCTCTTCCAGGCCTACCTGGAGGATGAGCCACTATTGAGTGGATGGAGGGGTACCCCTCAGGAACGTGCAGCTGTATGGGAGGGGGTAGCTCGGGCCGTCAACCTGCATGGAAGCCACCAGCGCTCCGTGCAGGAATGCAAGAAGAAGATGGGGACTGACCGCAGGAGGCTGAAGGAGAAGGTGGCAGCCTTCAGGGTGGCACGTGCTGGCACTGGTGGGGGCCCGCCAGTGGTGTTGCAGCTGACCCCAACGGAGGAGACACTGGTCACAGCCATGCAGCCGAGTGCCATTGCGGGCGTACCAGGCGGAGGATTCCAGACAGGTGGAAGACCATCACTGCACGGTATGACATGGTGGTGGTGTTGGGGGCTGTTGTTCACATGCACTCACATGTACTCTCTTTCTGTTACAGATCCTGTTCGTCTTCAGGAGACGGTGGTGGTGGTGGGTCCAGACAGTGATGCAGACCTGCTGGACTTGGAGGAGGGACCATCCACCTCCGCCACCAGCCAGCAGGCACTGCAGCAGCATGCACGCTGGGCCAACAACTCTGGTGTAAGTGATACGGTGAGGGGGTGCACAGCCTGTGTCTCAGCAGTCCGGCATGCAGGTATGCCAGCATGCTGTGCCTATGGCAGTGGCACGACTGAACCATTGATGATAGCAGGCCTGCAATGGGCAGTGATAGGTGTGTGTCCCATGACGGACACATGGCAGGCCAGCACGTGCCCCTGGGCCTTCCTGGTTCACACCTGTGTACCAGCATGCTGGCACAGTCCCAGGCTGTGCCTGTCAGCACCAGTGGGCAGCACTGGTGGCTGTGCAGGTGTCCGCACTGTTGCCAGCATGGAGGTGGAACAGGCGGACCTGGGGCTCAGCAGTTGGAGGCGGCAGCAGCAGTTGAACACCAGGTCTGGGGGTACAGTGTCAAGCAGTGGCACATGTCCATCGCCCTTTTATCTGCCCATACCTGGTCCTGACGAACAGCGCCCACCCTCAAGGGGTGCTGTGCACCGGGACCGTCCATACCCTGGGGGTCACAATGCCATTAGGGCACAGTACCCATTGGACACGCACACCCACCTGCTGCAGGAATCAGTACAGCTGCAGGGGCGGGTTGCAAGGTCTGTGGAGGCACTGTCTGTGTCCGTGGAGTGGAACAGCAGGGAGTGTGCTCGGGACCGAGCCGAGCTGGTCCTTATGTAGACGGATGTGACCGCCACCATTGACAGGCTGACCCAGTCAGTGGTCTCTGTCACTGATGCATTGGGCACACTGTCAGGTGCCCCTGTACCACACACCCAACACAGTGTGCTCTCCACTCCCCGTTCCCGGCGTCGTGCGACACCAGGCCTGTCGATGACGCGTTCTGCTGTGGGCATCCCGAGCACCCCTGGTGCACATTTGTTCGGCATGATGCAGACCCCTGTGCGGGCAAGGTCGCATTCGCGCAGTGGGACCCCTGGTGGTGCAACAGCACCACCCCATGTGGCCCCTGCTCAGCCTGCCAGTGCTGCTGGGCCATGGCGGGGCTGCCCACGCATCTGTGGTGGCTGTGGGACAGTGCTACATGACTGAGCTGTCTCCCAGTGTGGGCCCTGTCTGGTGCTGCCCTGTGTGCAATGTGTGCCATGGTGGGCAGTGCACTGCTGGGTGCTCTGCTCACCACGCTGACACACGGTCCACCTGCACACTCTCCCAACTGCTGTCCACAGGTGCATGTGCATGATGATGCCTGCATTGCACTGTACACCAAGGTGCAAGGGTGCCCAGGTCCTGACACACGTACTTGGACAGTACAGGTGGTGGGGGTGGTCGGTGGTGCTGTGTGTTGGCAATGTCGTTTCTGCAGTGCTGTGCTTCTGCCCATGTATGCTGCCTGGTGTGTGTGTGTGTGTCCATATGAGTGCTCACCCCTCCCTGATGGTGTGTTGGTATGCCTGGAACCTTCAACTCCCCTGACCTTCATGCACGGTGTGTTCCCCTGTGTGCCTGTGGTTTGCGCATGGACAGTGTTGTCTGCACATGTCCCCTTGACTTACCTGTGTTGGGCGTAGTGCTCTTCTGCAATGGTGTTCCAGTGCAGCTGGGCCTGCCGGGTCAGTCGGGGGTCCCTCCGTCCTAGGGGGGGCTGCTCATCACCAACATCACCGGCTCCACTGGCGTCCCCATCGCTGTCCCCCTCTTTGACCTGTATGGCTATCCCATGGTCTTTGGCCATGTTGTGCAGGATGCAACAGGCCAGGAATATCCCACAGGCCTTTTGGGGGCTGTACTGTAGGGCACCGCCGGAGGTGTCTAGGCATCGGAAGCATGCCTTGAGCATCCCAAACACCCACTCTATGATGTTACGTGTTGCGGCATGTGCCTCATTGAAGCATAGCTGCGCTGGGGTCGTGGGGCACTGGTACGGTGTGAGCAGCCAGGGACGGAGTGGGTATCTGCAGTCACCTGTGTGGAGATAGTGGAGAGCAGTGTCATGTCAGGTCCATATTGCCCATATCCTTGTCTGCCATTACCATGGCACCTGTGTCATTCCCACCCTTGCCCAGAGTTTGCCTTCCATACATGTGTACTCACCCACTAGATGACCCGTGGGGATGTCCCCACTCTCGAATCGATGGCACAGTGCAGACTGGTGCCATATGAAGGCATTATGTGCTCTGCCAGGGTGTGTGGCACAGACATTGATAATGCGCCCAGTGGCATCACACACCACCTGGCAGTTGACACTGGAAAACCCTTTCGGTTCTGATATGCCTGGCCGTCGGGGCCAGGTGGCGTCTGAATGGCCACATGGGTGCAGTCTATGGCCACTATACGCCAGGCATCGATGCTACCCTGTGGAACTCCTGCATGTTTGCTATGCTCTGCTGTGGTGCTGGGGAAATGGATGTACTCCGCGGCATGAGGCAGCAGTCGCCTGATGAATTGGGTGAGGATGCGTGGCGTGGCTGACTGTGTAATACCTGTGGTGTCCCCTGTCGGCCTCTGGAAGGTGCCCATGGTGAGCAGGCACATGCAGGCTGTCACCTTGGTCTCCACAGACAGAGCATGACTCCGTCGTGAGGGTGCCTGCATCACATCACTGCACAGCTCACAGAGCCGTCTCAGTATTGCCCTGTTCAGGCGGTACCTGGCCACGATCTCGACGTCTGTGTACAGCTCGAAGCTGAGGTGGGCACGATACCTCCTGTCGGGGGCATACCACCGACAGGCCCCTCCGCGGCCACGTCCCCCTGCAGCATGGTGTCTCACCCCTCATTACAGCTTCCATGTGAAGCTGGCACTGTCCATCTCCTGGCTTCTGCCCCCCAGCTGCTGTTCCTGTGTTACCCCTGCTGCCCCACTGCTGCTTCCACTGCACCAGGCACCCCCACTGGCCTCTCTGTCCTCCTGGACCCACTGTCCCAGTCTGCCCTTCCAGCTATATCTCTCTCTCTCTGTCTGTCTCTCTCCCCCAGTTTGCGGCCTGCTAGGGTTCTTGCGCCCGCTTGCCAGGCCTTTTATTTTGGCTCAATTCCGCTACTCGCGCAACTTCGGCTGAGGCACTCTTGCGCATTCGCCAAGTGTTCGAATTCGCATGCGCACTTTATGCATGGACCCGCCCCCTTCGGTTGCGCATGCCTTCATTTCCATTGCGCTGTTGCTCAGCATGTTTTCGGTGACGCAACTGGCCCCTTCTGAATATCGCAGAATGGCGCATTTTTGGAGTTGTGCACACGCAACCCTGTTGCGCATGGCGCAACCCTTTTGAATATCAGGGCCAGTATATTTAGATGTGCTAAATGGGCTATATGCACGGTAGAGGTGGTTTTAAAAGCTGAGGGCTATTACCAGAGAAATACTTCTTTCAAAAGTGAAACCGGGATTCCATACAAGCATGGACCTGTGGTATTACATGATACCAAAATGAATCTTTGGTTATCTGCAGTGCCAAGCTGATGTTGAGGATGTGCAGGACAAAGTAGCAGTATGGGATTTTCAATCAGAGTGACTGCCATGAACTTTACTACAGAAAGACATGGAAGGCACCAGTATGGTGTGGTTAAGGAGGCATTACTGCTTTCAAATGATCAAGGTATAGACACTAATCACACCTATACATAAACTGACAGCTGTCTTAGCTGACAGTAACTCGATCTTCTCTCACTCCCCATGCTTTGTTACTGAGACAGAAGTAAGTCAATTTTACAAAAAAACCTACTGATAAGGCATATGAATTTTGGCATAATGCATTGCTAACAGGATGTCTTGGTGAAGAGGGACCAGAGTATGTGCACCTAGTAATGTAGTTTTCCCTTGCAAAACTGCTGCAACTTCACTGTACTGCAGTGTGAGTCACTCCTCTGCCATGTAGTGATGTCAGCAGTACAGTCCTGGGTCCACAGTAACACCAGGCTTGCTATAGAAGCTCTGGTACACCCTGCCGAATTTAGCAGTTCAGAATGCAAAAACTAACTGCAGAGAACAGTAATGAAATACAATTCCAGAATCGACGTAAGAATGGGAAATTTATGCATGAAAGTCAAATGAACTGGGAAAGGTGCTGACAACAACTTGATCTTCTCTCACTCTTCATGCTTTGTTACAAAGGGAGAAGTAAGTCAGTTTTACAAAAAAAAAAAAAAAAAACATACCAACAAAGCATATGGATTCGGCCATGAAACAGTGCTAACAGGGTGTCTTGGGGAAGGGGGACATGTATGTACACCTAGTATTGGTAGTTTCCCCTTGAAAAACTGCTGCAACTGCACTGTACTGCACAGTGTGAGTCAGTCTTCTGCCATATAGGATGTCAGCAGGAGCCAGCAGTCCAGTAGCCGAACAGCAAAGGCAAGTGCAGCAGGGCTCAAAAACAAATGCAAAATATGGAAGGCAGAGTAAACCTTGGCCAAAAATAACAAATGCACATACTCTTTCAGGATAGTATGGAATATAATGACTGCAAGCTGTAGGTTTTTGGACCATCATGAAAGGTGCTCTTTAATGTCCTTTCTGTTCTTTCTTTCTCTACTAACACACACACAGACACAGAGAGAGACACACACACACACACACAGACACAGACAGACACACACACACACACAGACACACACACACACCTGTAGCTAAACATTAAGTAGCATAGGCTACTTTAGCACAATTACTGTGCAGGAACAGCTTGCTGGCATTTTAGTGTTATGTGATAGATGCAATGAATTGCATGTTATCTGAGTTGTGCCATGCCACAGAATGTTGTGTGAATTTGAACTGGGATTTTATTTTTCTTCTCTGAGTAGCAAGACTGCAATGCTTTAATATGTTCAAGTGCTGTGAATGTAGTGAGATAGACAGACAGAGACTATGTTTTAATCAGCAGATGTTCTTGTTTTTTATAGTAATAATAAGTTCATGATGACTTTGATGATTTTGTTCTAGAGTTGATTTTCTGTATCAGATCCTGTGATCAGAAGTTAAGCCCTTCTAGCCATATTCTGCTTTGAACCCCGCTGGGACCAGTCAGTCCCTTGAATCAGACTAACCCCAGAAGAAATCTGCCCCCATTCTCACACACAAGTATTTTCAGACAATTGGGCAAGCAAAGATCTTGTGTTAGACTGCACAGAATTGTCAGGTAGGAGATGGTCTTGTTGGGGGGGGACAGTGAAGACATTGGGCACAACACCTAATTGGGAGAAGAGAAAAATGTGTTCTCCTTTTACTTTTTTGAAGCAATTTGTAGCTGTTCCATTGCTTGGCACATCTATGCCATCTCATTTGCAAGGAGGTCCCACTTATGGCATACCGATAAATACAACAGGCTCTGAATATGGGGGCGAGTTTCCAAAAAGGGTGCCCCAAATGAAAACTGCACACATTTGCTATGTTTATGTTGTTTGGGGGATAAAAAATATATAAACCACATGTTTGACAAACTGCCATAAACAAAACACTGGCAATGTACATTATTTCACATTGCTGGTCTCTATTTTCCTGATACTAAATGAAATGTGTCTTTAAGCACAAACTGCATACATTTTCTATGTTTAGGAAATATGTTATGCTGATCAGATTTATTTTGTGGATTACTATGGGCTTAGGCCAGCTGAAATCTGAGGGCTATAGAGAGTCCTGGTATGAGGGAGTCTAGAAACAAGAAATGTGAGACTTCCTGCCTGATGGTGACATTTGCTTAAATGCAAGAAGTGCAAACATTTAGGGAAAAAACACTAATTTCATTTTAGAGTTGCTGAGTCTCAAGAATGCAGCCTCTTCTCTAGTCAACATAGTTTTCATGACAACAGTAGTTGTTTCATAAGGGTAGAAATGCATTCTCTACACCTTTTGCCTCCTGCGTGAAATGCCTCTTTTTTGCAACTCATATTTACAAGAGATATTTGACAATCAGATCCCATTAACTGGAGGTCTTTGCCTTAGGACAAGCATCTTGTTTCACCAATTATTTATTTATATTTTTAAATAAATCAATGACAATTATGAAGTAGAAAATGTGTAATTTATTCCTTAAACTAGGTTTGGCTAGTCACTGTCCCCCTCCCCCCATACCCTTGTGATGTCACAGAGTACATTTTTCACAGAACTGTGTTACATGGATTACTACCTGGGGACATTGATGTAATCTTAAACTAATAACCAGGGAAACTCCATAGAGCGATAACAGGTCAGGCCAGAAGTAGCAATTAAGGAAGGTCACAATTTTGTCCTTTGCCATTTTTTTAACAAGAAGAACTTGATTAACCATTTGTTTTAACTGAAGAGAGAGCCTACCTTGAAGCCCAGATTGTACCATACATAGGGAATCTAAAGAAAAATATGCATGTTATTTGTTAGTTGCAACATTTAGTTGTAGGTAAAATACTGCATAACATACATTTTCAATCACTGTAAACCAGGGTCTCTGTCTTTTGTGTCATTATATATAAAAAAAAGGATCAACCTACACTGCATTCGGCATGTGCTTAGTTTTGAAACAATGCTCTATTGATGTTACTTTTTACCATGTAAAAGTCTGTAAGTACAGCAGATTCTGAATGTATGCACATGATCAGGACAGACCAAAAATGTGCATACAACTGGCATATGCATACATCCGGACAGATGCAAGATGGCAGCCACAGTGGGCTAGCTATCAGCAGGTGGCAGCAGAGCAGAGCATTTTGTTTTAAATTTGTTTTACATGATTGTTAGATTGTTATTTTATTGAGTTTTTATTTTTAAGAGTGTTAATAACCTTAGCGGCAGTGAGAGATAGCTTCTTAAGTGAGGTATAAAGGTCAGGTCATTTTTTGCATTTAGGGCTCAGTAAATATTAAATTGAGTCACAAATATTTTCCCACTACAAGTTAAAGGATAGCTGAGAGAAAGCAAGTAGTAGAAAAGCAAGTTGTGGAGTCTCTCGATTACTGTGGATTACCTTACTGCTTGGGATTTGACTGCAGCACATAGTGGAACAGGGTGTCTCGAGTTGCCTGGGTATTGTTGAGCAGAGGAAATGTCCCATGAGTTCATGGGTGATTGGTGTTTGACCAGACTCAATTTTTCTTCAGAGTAGAGGTTGGCTTGTTGGCCACTGAACTAACTTGCTAGCAACCAAACGTTTTGTGGTTGTATTGTTGATGGACTGTAGCTGGGATTTTTTTCTGGTCTTCACTTGATCTAGCTGAATTTTTGTCCTTGAAGAGGTTTCCAATCTCCTGTGTAGTAGAATCTAACTGGCATTCTGATTGTTACAGAGTGGGGGCCTTTCTAGTCAACCATGGTGGATCCTTGCTGGGTTTGTGTGCCCCTCAGGAGGTGGGGACTAGGCCTGCTGGAGAGTGGTGCAGGGTTCCAAGTTCTCCTAAGCCATCTAGAAGACTGGCTGGTGGGCTGGTGGTGACAGTGGCTGAAGAGGGGAGCATGCTATTCTTGGTGGGGTCTCCTAAGGTGTACTGGGGTGTGCTACCTGAATTTCCACCACTGGGAATAATTGTTTGTCCAGGATTAAAAGCCTCCCTTAATTGCCTAATCTTGCAGTGGTATATCGAGGAGGCTCTAAACTGGTCCAAAACTCAACAGTCAGACCTTTCCTTGTTTTATACATCTTCTGGCTCAAACATTATAGAGCAGTGAGCATGCCAAAAATTCTAATCTTTTTCATTATAATTCCATTGGTTCTTTTAAGTCTATGTAAGAGGTAGCACTTGAAGTCCTTGGTGACTTTATTTTCTGATGAGGTGGAAGATCCTTAGATTCAAATCCAAATTACTGACATTTTGAGCCATTAGTGACTGCTCAGTTTCTGTTAATATTCTTGCCTGCTGCTAAATATATTGGTTATTGTACATTGGGTAACGGGGCGTGGCAATAGTAGTATTTTATTTTAGTGCTGTAATTGTGAGTTATTGTTGGTTATTTTAAGGATTGAATGGGAAGTATTTCTTTTGAATGTGCATATGAGTGAGATTGATTTCTATGTGATTTTGATTGTCTCTGCCTTAGGATATATGTTGGGAGGGCCATAAGACAGTCAGATGCTATTCCCCCTCCAGACTCATGGACCTCCACCCCTTCATCTGCCCCCCTTGTTATCTGAAGCATACACTAGGTGTCGTGCCTTGGTAATAGTTAGAAAGAGGAGAAGGGGGACTGGGTCAGGGGAATGGAAAAGAGCTGTCGCATAGGGGTAGTGGGGACAAAGAGATGCCCTGGGGTGAAATGTATCAGAACAGGGGTGCTCCCTGTCTGATTCCCATACCCAAGGGTACTGCAGAATGCAGGCGGGTGGTGAGGTCTTCCGCGACTGCTCATCCTACTTGGACGGTGTTATGCAATACCAGGTCTATTCGAAACAAGGCTGCTATTATAGCAGATTTTATTGAGACATCAGACCTGGTGTACATCACTGAGATCTGGCTGGATGATAATGCAGGTCCAGTTCCAATGGGTTACTCAGTGATACACAGTCTGAGGATGGATCATAGGGGCACAGGTGTAGCCATCTGTTTTAGACCAGAACTGGGCCTTATTGAGGTGCCAGTGGGGTGCACCAGATACTTTGAGTGTATCGTGGGTGCAGGTGTGGGGTGCAGGTACCTCTCATCTACCATCCACCTGGAGATGGGAAAGAATTCCTGCAAAAAGTTGCAGACTTCATTGTCAACGTGGTATTGGGATCCCCCAGATGGTTGATTATGGGGGATTTCTATGCCTGGGTCAATGATGAACTCTCATAATTTGGTTGTGACTTCCTCCAACTAATGACATTGATGGGCCTCACACAGGTTGTTACCTCCACTACCCACATTATAGGTCACTCATTGGACCTGGTGTTCCTCATGGAGATGGAGGCATCTGATCAGGTGGTGGAACCAGTCAGATGGTCTCACCATCACACCATAATATTCAGTTTTGGGGCTCCCCCTAATGGACCTACCCCTGTGGAGATGGCCCAGTACCGCCATTTGTGAGGTATGACCTCTGATGGCCTAATGGCGGTGCTGGATGTATCAAGCTTTCTAAGGGAATGCATGGATCCAGGGGGCCTGGTGCTTGCCTATAATACAGCAGTAATAGAGGCTCTGGATTCCATTGCTCCTGTTTGTGTTCGCCCCCTCATCCTCCATCCAAGGTCCCCATGGTTTGATGGGGCCTTGAAGGAGTTGAGAAGAGTGGGGTGAAGGCTGGAGTTGGCCTGGCAGAAATTGGGCCTAAAGGGCGGCAGGCTTAGGTTGATGGAACATTATATGATCTATCAATCAACAATCACTAATAAAAAGGCAGAATTCCTGTCCAGGAAGATTGCTGCTGCAAAAAATGGACCAGCTCAGCTCTTCTGGACTGTGAACATATTGTGCAATCCAATCTGTCTTCAGTCTGGGGGAGCTTTTTCACAAGAGAAGTGTGATGAGTTTGCTCAATTTTTTGCAGATAATGTTGCTGCCATCAGGTCCAAGATCAGTCAGTCCTCCTCCAAAGGATGCTGCAATGGTCAGCAGGATATCACAAGTGCCTGGTTTGTCTGGACAGATTTCAGCCGGCTGGAATTCATTGACATTGTGAGGATCATCCAGACTTTGTGGCCAACCTGCTGTAATCTGAATCCAGGTCCCACAAGATTCCTCGTGGGTTGTGTGGATGAGATTGGCCCAATCCTTGCAGAGATAATCTGGAGCTCATTGGAAAGGGGGGATCTTTCCTGACCCCCTAAAGGAGGTGGTCATTCAACCGCTCCTGAAAATACCCTCCCTGACCCAGACTGTCCTGTTAACTACAGACTTTTCTCTAACCTGCCCTTTGTAGGCAAGGTTATTGAGAAGGTGGTTGTGGTGCAGCTGGATGGCCATCTTACCATCCATGATGTCTATGACTATGTGCAGTCTGGATTTAGGAAGAGACATAGTACTGAGACTGATTTTGTCCGGGTGCTTAATTATTGCCTAATAGCGAGAGATTGGAGATCTCATTCCATCTTGGTTCTTCTCGATCCCTCTGTGGCATTTGACACTGTGAACCATGGTGTGCTATTGGAATGCCTGTGGTCCATCTGTGGAACATTGGATATGGTCCTCAGATGGTTTAGATTTTTCCTCCAGGGTAGGACTCAGAGAGTGGTCACTGGGATTTATTCCTCTGATGCTCTACCCCTATCCTGTATGGGGTTACACGTGGTTCCATTTTGGTGCCCATGTTGTTCACAGTGTACATGCTGCCATTTGGAGTCATTATTAGGTGGTATGGCTTGAGTTTTCAATGCTATGCAGATGATACTCAGCTGTACCTGTCCTTTGTTCCCGGGCAGGATGATGCAATCTTGATATTTAACAGCTGTCTCCCTGAGATTCAGGACTTGATGAATACCAGCTGGCTGAGACTAAATCCAGATAAGACTGAGGTGTTGGTGGTGGACCCAGATTATTGGGTGGTGGGTATGCTGGTGTGGTAATTACCTGGGCTTTGGCTCGGTGATGCTCCACTGGCTGCCTCACATCAGGTGCATAACCTGGGTGTTATTTTTGACAATGAGCTGACCGTGAAATCTCAGGTGTCAGCTGTTGTCAAGACCTTGTTTTTTCATCTGAGGAATATCACTCAGATGAAGCACCTGGTTCCTCCCAATGATCTTTCTACCTTGGTCCACACCTTTGTGACTTCCCACCTTGATTATTGCAATGCCCTGTACCTAGGGCTTCCAGGGATTAATATCCACTGCTTGTAGCTGGTGCAGAATGCGGAAGCCAGGCTTGTGTCTGGTACATCTAGGAACAGTCACATTATGCCTGTGCTTCGTGGACTGCACTGGCTGCCAGTAAAGTGGCAGATCACCTTAAAGGTTGGGTTACTAACCTATAAAGCCCTACATGACCAGGGATCCCGCTACCTGAAAAATCTTCTTTGCCCCTACTGCCCCTCCTGCCCATTTTGATCTATTGACGAGGGATTGCTAGAGATTCCCAGGGAGTGTTTGAAGACATCAGGGGCTCGATCGTTCTCATACTTAGCCCCTACCCTGTGGAATTCTTTACCTCATTGGGTGAAAAAGTGCCTGACCATCCAAAGTTTTAAGTCAGCCCTTAAAACAATTTATTTAGATAAGCATTTCCAGATAATACTTAGTTGATTATCTTGGCCATTAATGCTATGCTGCTGTTTAATATCTTATTTTGGATAAATGTTTTAACTGGATATGGAATGTTAATGTTATATTTGATTTGATATGTTTTAATCTGTACAGTGCCTTGGTTTTGAAAGGTGCTTTATAAATAAAAATTATTATTATTATTACTATCAAATCAATGGAGACAGATGCCGCTGTATTAGTGAATATTTTACTAAGTAAGAAAGGCACATACATTAGGTTTAAAGTCATAAAAAGCAGTGGCACTTCACATGAGCAGACTCATTAAACATTAAAAAACATGCCTACACACAATTTATTTTAATTACCTGATTTAAAAAATGTAGTAATACAATATAACTTTGTTTGTTACTGTTCACTGTGATAGACTCCAGGTAAGATTCAAAGGCATAGAACTAACTGAAGTCATTTGTTTCTTTCCACTCAAAATACTGCATATTTTCTGCATCATGTTCCATACCACAGCAGTAGTTGGTGATACAATTTCTTGGTCCCCCTCCTCGTCATCATCTCCCTTTTTCTCAGCACTAAGTAACACAGATGTGCAAATGTCTGCATCGGTCAGAGCTAAGGTAGTCGGCTCCAAATCACTGATCTGTACATAAGCCATAAAAGTGGTTGGGTCCATTTTAGCAGGAGACAGCACAGGAGGTGAAGGTTCAATGAGGGCTTATGTCTCCTCGGACCATATGCTGACCTTTTGAAAGCAGTGCCTTAGAGTGACAGGAGTAATATTGGTCCAGGCTGCATACAGGAGGTGGATCTGATCCAGCACACTGATTTCTTTAGCCTGCTTTCTGAACTCCTGATCTGACTGATCAATGGCACCAATCTGTTTGCTTATGATTCACTTGTGGTAGTGGGCCTTTAAATTCTGAATCACCCCCTGGTTCATGGACTGCACTACTGTGGTACAGTATGGTGGTAAGAAAAACAGTCTTGTGTTGTGGAGGGGGACTGACTTATGGGCAGGGCAGTTATCCACAATCACTCAAATCTTTTTTCCTTTTCTGATCATTTTTTTGTTAAGATTGAGTAGCCAGGAAGAAAAAAATGCCACTAGTCATCCATGCATTTGAATTCACCTGATATTGAACAGACAGTGCTTCCATGGCAACCCCACAAAAATAACGCATTTTTTTAAATTTTCCTATCAGCAACAGTGGGAACTTATCCAACCCATCAGCGTTGCTTGCCATCAGAACTGACAGTCTTTCCTTTGCCTTTTAGTGCCCCCTTAAGGCTTCATTCCTAAAAGTTAAAGTTCCATCCAGGGTGGCCTGAAAAAAACAAGGCAGTTTCATCTGCATTATAAATTTCTGGCAGAGAGAATGGCCACACAAAATGTCTGGTAAAACATTATTAAGCCAGTCCTCTGAGGCAACAAAACTGGACTCTGCTTTTTCACCATGAATACAGTGGTAGCTTATCTGGTGATGGTCTTTCCACCTTGAGAGCCACCCTGCAATCAGTTCAAAGTCATCAATGTCCATAGGCTGGGCCAGTTGTTTTGCTTTCTCCAGCAGAATGGGCCCAGGCAAGGGTAAACCTCAATCATGGGAGAGGGTGAACAAATGAAGCAATGCTTCTTTCATCCGGCCATCCTTCCCCTCACATTTTCTTTTTCTTTCTCTATGCAGCCTCTGCTCCAGTCATCCTGCAGAACTTCTTTTTTTTCAGTAAGTGATCCACACTGGAAACAACAAACCCAAACTCCTGGGCAAGTCCTTTTCTTGATACCCCAGGCAGCTTGGACTTTTTAAGGAGCTAGCACTGTGCATGACACTTTCTCCATTGTGGCCACTAAGGAATGCCCTAATCAGACATCATTTCAAACAACTTTTTAACATGTAAAAAACCTGATTAACACATTTGAAACACTCTGTGGTCACAAGAAGATGGTAGTTTATTACCTCAGCATCCCTTAATTGTTCTGGCAACTCTTAATTATTCTGGCAAGTGGTGTGCTCCACTTCTAAAGGCAGCAATTAACACTGATTATTACCCAGTCCCACCAGAAAATTTGTGCATACATCTGAAATTAGGCATGCATAGAAGCGGACAATTTAACATGGAAAGGATAGGGAGAAAATTGGGACATTACAATTTTGTGAATACAAATGAAAAATGCACACATCCAAATAGCACACATGTGAAATGTACTGTACACTTACTAGATGCCTAACTTTTTCTGACATTCTGTACGTAATCTAACAGTTATGTGTAAATAGAAGAATGTGCAATGTGGTAAGTAATATCCATCCCTATAGAAGGGTCTGGCTGAGCCCAATATAGCTGAAATGAGTTCTGCTTATGTCAGACTGGTATTATTATTTTTTAGCTGGTTGCAGAACCATTCTTTTAAAGAAAAAAAGGTTTTATTTGAAACAAATTGTTTGCTAGTGTTTAAAACCAAATATGCTCTGTGCAAAACAATTTATTATCTTCTTACATCCAAATGATATGCTATAGTTATGGCATAAACATTTGTTTTGAATCTTTAAAGTTTTTCTCTGTTTGACTGATTGGCTAGGTCTGAACTTAAGTAAACTGTGTGCCTTTCAGAGATGCATGTTGTGCAACCTCTACTTAGGATGAAGGACTATGCTTCATAACTTAATTGCTTTTAGTTTTTGTGTGTGGTAAGCATTGGCTACCTCATCAGACTCTTAATGTAAACTGCACGTTAAGAAGATTAAAGCTTAGCCTAAAACAGCTATCTTTACCATTTGCCCATTGCAATGCACAAGTCGATCTCCTTGCAAGGCAAGGCGCTCTGGGAAGCTTGAACCTTTAGGCCACCACTATTTTTGACAAACTTTACAATAAAACAAGCTGAGACCATGGAACAAGTTGTCTAGTAGATTGGAATGTGGGGAATGTGGGAGAAAAGTTAATTATTTTAACCTTTTGGAATACCTGAAGATGCATTACATGACAGATGGCAGTGTCCTTATTTTATTGTAAATAAATGTAACCCTTCCATGTACAAAGCTCATATTACAGGTAATAAAATGCCAACAGATAGATGGTTTCATGCTAATCAGTTGAAACTGTTTAAGGGTAAGAAATAATGTGCGGAGGAAAGGAAGGTAGTCAAACTCCTGTTTGTTTTCTGTCATTTCAGAATGCAGAAGATCACTCTGATAATCTTTTTCTTTGACAGATGTGTAATGAGGAGGAGAGAATGTGAATGGAAGTACAGTAGTCTTACTGGTCTATGGCAAGGAAGGTGGCACCATACATTTCCTGTAATGGTGACTGGAGGGGTTGCAGAAATGGTGACATGGAGAGGCTCTGGGACTTGCACAACAATGCCTGGGAAGATGGGTGTCCAGACAACTCCTAGTGGTACAAGGAGAGAGCCACTGGGTATGGAAATGGGTCTCTCATACTGAAAAATATTATGAAACAGGATGAAGAGGTATGGAATGTCTACAGTGGGAGATCAAATGGATTAGTAGCTGATGTATGGTCAAATTGAACTGAAGGTGATGGTACTAACTGTGACCCTGCCACACACATGAGCACTATGGACATTGTTTAACCTACCCTTGTGAAGAAGACTGTACAATGCCCTGGAGAGGAACTGGGTCCACCCAGTGGCTTAACTCCTACTTCTGTCCCATATACTTTGTTAAACAATGTACTGTTTTTGCACAGACATGGTTTTAATCTGTGAATTTGCTTTCATATTGGAATATGATTACATAATGGGCCTTGTGTAGGAACAAATGTATCATTGTTTCGTATATCTTTGTTGCTAGATGTGCATGCCACTCATCAGACAAAGGCCCAAGATCCAATAGTGGGCCAATAAACTGACTGGCAAGCTAATACCTTCCATTCCAGGAGGATGCAAAGCTTAGAAGGAATGGTAGGAACTGTCTCAGGGTTATTTGGTCAGGCATGTTGGTCTGGAATCAAGCAGACCTGGAAACCATCAGGAGACATGTCAATTATTTTTAGCACCAATCTGCCAAGTCCATTTCAAAAACCTGCATTACAGGCATCAAGTGCCTGGCCACTGAATAAGGGTATGCAGTGTACAATATGCATGTGTTAATGAGTTAATTTCAGCTAATAATATAAAGGCCTGACTCAAAAACTTAGGCATAGAAGTAATATGCACAGCCTATGGAATCTATGTTCTCACAATGATTTGTACTTTGCTCAGAGATGTGGAAACAGAGTACTTCCCTGACCTGATTTCAAATAATTACTTGACCAAATGGTATTGCCTAGCCTGTGGCATCAATACACAGTACATCCATTCAGGATGCTTGAAAGCCTGTTAGAGGTTTTCATTTGTGACAGCTAAAGACCTGGGGTATGTTACCTTGCACCCTAACCAGGGCAAGTATTACACCAGTGGATCCTGTTATATACAGGATATTTTGTACATATCATTCACTGTTTCCCTACCACTGTTTGACCCAGCTAAAGCTGTTTTTAACAAACTGGCCATAGTCCCTTCAGTAGGTTACTTAAAGGGAGACATTTATAAAGAGGTTGACATACAATTCATATTGGTTTACAACTGTACCACAGCAATGTGGCAGACTCCACACATAACATGTTACCTGGTGAAAATATATACTGTAGGTATGTATGTCTGTGTGATATTTTTGATGTCACTGTACCTGCATGTGGACATGATGAAGGTCAGAACCAAAATACCACCCAAAACTTTACATGCCTGATATAGCTCACAAAATGGCACCTCCCCATGGCAATGGTGACCTGCAACATGGATGGTCAGTATTGTGTAGCCATTTGTCATGAATCATTTACAATCATTATGAGAATTTTCCCCAAACATCTGTGTCACACCCACTGCTCACACTGACATTGGTCAGTTACATTACTTGTATAATTTCCTGATGAATATGTTTGCAGTGAACTTTGTCATCTAAATGATGTCATAAAGTATATTCCAACATTTAATGTGAATATTGCTCCTCTCTCCCTCAACAGAATGTTTTTTATTGAACCATAAAGATGAACATGTGATAAGAACCCTTAATAGCATTAATCAAGCACAGCAATCACTGAATACTCTTGTACACAATAGTGAGTTTCATCTATTGATTTCAAACACATGGATAGAAACTACTTTTATGTTATTCATGTTACAAGCTATTCTTTCATGCTCTAACTGCTGTATAACTTTGCAGATCCTTTTATTTTCACACCGCTTTGCAGGGTACCAAGGGTGGGGCACTATTACATATAGCTTTGGGATCTGCCTAGGCATATATTTCATGATAGATATTTTTCACGTAGTAAAACATGCTGCCATAGTTCAGTATTCATCAGAGAAACCTACTGGCTATACACTAACTAATGCTCCGGCCATACTGTATATTACTGATGGAAATTTACTAAGTTCTGTTTGCTATACAGCTGGGTTCATTACTGTACAGAACTGATAAAGATTAACTATGTATTGACTGTTAGAGACAGAAGTAGACATGCAGATTTAGGAAGAAAGACTGGTATTTTCTGATTCTGAGACTGTTCAAGGTTGTTTAATATGCACGATAATAGTAATGTATAACAAGACTGTACTGTGTGGAAAGAAAGAATGACTATGTATGTGTATCCTTGTAAGCAGATAAGGTCAGTGGAGAAATTCTACATTGTCACACTGCTGAAAATTCTTGAAATGAGAGAAACGGGAGCAGAAAACAGGCAGAGAATGATGTATGAATAACAACAAAGAATAAAAAAAATGATTGCTTAACTTCTAAGGTAATGAACACTGCTAAATTAAATAAGGTCTAGCTAGATCATGCAACAACAGAATTTCATCATCATCATAAAGATAAATACCTAGAAAGAGAGCAACAGGAACTAAAGATAGTTAGATAGACACTGTTTTCACTCCCTCTCCCTACATCCAAAAAGTAAAACAAAATAATAAAAAAATATGCACTATACTTGATTTCATTGAAAGGATACACTGTGATACTTGAACATCATCATCAAGATCTGCACCCCAAACAGACATTATAATTTCATGAGGAAATATCTACAATTTATGTTCTCTACAATTCATCAGGATAGGTCCTGTGGTGGAAGACTTATACAGCACAAAAGCAGCATATTGCTTTGTGGAGCTCATCTCATTTTGTTTTATTGTGTGAAAAATTCCAGACAATAGAATTTATTAAGCTGAAAATTTCTGGGCACTATAGTTCACCCCTCAAGTGCATTACTAGAATTGTGTTGCTGGGACTAACACACAGCATGGCACCATGTAGCAAAAAGTAGCAGCCTGTCTTATTTTTGTCTTGTTGTTGAGAAAAATTCTTGAAGGATAAATTTTCTGTTTATTATGCTTTTTGCACCATTTGCTCAAAAGTACATTAAAGAACTGTGGTGGTGGGACTGACACACAGTGTATCACCATGTAGCAGCATGCAGCATAGAAACACAGAAACAGAACTTGATGGCAGATAAGAACCGCTTGGCCCATCCATTCTGCCCATTTCTTCCTACCTATATTATTATTGTGGACTGTGCCTAATTTACAGATCTTTCTACTGTACCTCCCCCCTTCCTTCCTTTCTACTATGATTTCCTTGTGCTTATCCCATGCATTCCTGAACCGCACCACTGTTGTTCATCCCACCACCTCTGCAGAAAGGCTGTTCTAGGAATTTTCCACTCTTTCTGTGAAGAAGTACTACCTTACATCTCTCCTTAATCTACCCCTCAATTTTTATGGCATGTCCCCTTGTTCTTGAGAAATTTTTTTTCTGAAAAATATTTCCCTCCTGTACCTTATTTACCCCATGAAGTATTTAATGGTCCCTATCATATACCCCTCTCCCTCCTCTGTTCTGGGCTATACATATTGAGGTTTGGTTTTGTAGTTTTAGCACTTTTGTATATATTTTCATAAAGAAAGAGGAGATAAGAAAGCATGAGGCGAGACAGGAGGGAGTATCTAATAGAGCAAATGAAGAGTTGTAAAAGAGGGAAGATCAGTGAGGAGAACTGGAGAAGCAAGGACTGAAAAAAGCGTGATGGAGTAAAGATTATCAAGACCCAGGTGGAACAGCACCAGAACTGCTGCAATGGAACTCATTCATTAACATAAGCAGCACTTGCTGGTTCTCAAGGTAGCTTCTTTATAGTTTCTTATGTGCAAGAACCTTTGTGGCAGAGGTCCCCTAGCTCCACGCACAGTTGTGCCAACATCCTTACAGTACTTGTTGGCACTGACCATGTGAGTGCTAGTGATGTTCTGTGCCCCTCTCTATGGCATGACTGTCTTGGATGTGTCAAACTGTGTGCTATACCCTCAGTGGCACAGAAGGACCACTGCCACCACCACTCACCACCTCATGTTTTCTTGTGTCTCATTGGCTCAGGCAGTGCATTTTCATGTTGGTATCTTGCCCACCATGGCCTAACTGGCTGCCCTTCTTCCCACAGCTGATCAGTGATTCACACAGATTGCACTTGACAACACTGTCATCAATAAGGTAAAGGTTGAAAGAGTCCCAAATGAGGGAAAACCATGGGTGCTTCCTTGTATGGTGCAGAGAGGAGACAGATGATGAAGAATCATGGACATGGCTCCTCAGGGAGAACAGACAGTGGTGGTGGTGTTATCATGGGGGGCACAGAGGATTCAGACTGTTGCTGCAGAGCTTGGGCTACTACTGTGGAGCTGGAGGAACTGGGGGCTGCTGCTGTATTGGTGGTTGCTGCTGCTGCACTGGTATCTGCTGTTGTGCTGTGGGGCTGCTAGATCACCCATTCCACTGCTCTACAACCTGCATCTAGACAAGGTGCAGTTCTATGTAGGCATATGCCTCCACCAGCAGTCAGAACATGACCCTGTCTAAACTCCATCATTCACAAATATACTGTAACAAGAGTGAGACAGAGAGAGATAAGTAAAGTCAGATAGAAAAAATGGAAAAAAGTGAAAATAGAGCTCTATAACTAAAGGTAATATGTAAAACAAATAAGCAAAATATAGATGACAAAAACTAAATTACTCCTAAGAGTGCAAAGAATTAAGCAAGAATGAAAAAAATAATAAAAATATTGTTAAACTAATGTAATTTGTTGTTTTACCCAACCATTTGCTGCACTGAAAGCTTGTCAGGCTCCTATCTCCTCCACTAACACTGTAAAACCAAAAGTGAAGTAGACTGACTGTACAGAGATGTACCATGTGCAAAGGTGAAGCTCTATCATGTGACCCTGAGGCACTGTTGTTTACCATTGGCCTCATTCTGTGAAACATTTCTGAATGCACCCTAAAGGTAAGGTTAGAGGCAAAGTTGCCAGGAGAATTAAGTTTGCCATTAAAAGGCAAGCCAGGTTGTCTCATGGCCCTAACCAGAAAGAGACAAAGGGAAGGGGGGAGGGCATAGGAGGGGGAGGGGAGTAGTGACATCATGATGACAATGCAAGGGAGGGTAATATGACCAGGTACATGGCTCTCTGGCCAATGGCCAAAGAGAGAGGCTAATAGGGCTCCTGATCAGGGGTTCTTAGGAGTTATATAAGGGCTGGTAACCCTCTGGAAGCCCTCTTTCTTGCTGATTAAATTCAATATTGAATCTCAGCATTTCGTGGCAATCTACAGGTAAGGCACACCAGGGTGGCATGGAGCTTTAGGCCACATGTAGCCCTGTTTTTCCGTTGGAGGTAAATAGCTATAAAGAAGGGATTAGTGTTGCATCCAAATTAGTGAGCTTGTATTTCCATAAAATTGTATATTTTAATTTAGTGAGCTTGTATTTTAGTCTGTGGGCAGTTTGGAAGTAATTGTATGGTTGGTTGATTAGAGGTGTGTGGGTACAGGCCACACATTCTGGATAAAGCAGGCAGGTTTGGATATGGCAGGTAAGGTAAATAGGACTGCAAGAGATACAGTGCAGTGGCTTAAAGCATGTACAGGATGATGAAAATGCAGCCTGTGGATTGTGGTTTTATGAGGGTTTTTACTTACCCAACATATTGCTGGAGCTCGCTGAGGGGGACAGAGCTTGGTCTAGGAGCAGTTGGTTGGAGTAGTGGGATATGGCTTGCGAGCAACAGAAGATTCAGAAGTTTATTTAGCCACCAATTGTAAGGAAGCACCTGTGTGAGGTGAGGAGTCATGGTGCATAGGGCTGGTGCTTTGAGGAACGTAGGTGGGTGGGCGAGCAACTGTAGTGGGAGCAAGGTGAAAGGCAGGCCATGGGACTTCAGTTATGGCCACCAGAGACAGCGTGCACAGTGGGGGGCCACATGGGCCAAGGGGTGACTGGGCCAGAAGACCTAGGGGCCAATAGGCAATGAGATGCATGTTTTTTTGGACATTTGGGAAGGGTAGCTCGCAGGAGGTGGTGAACCTGGTCCCGGCCTACGGGCAACGGCTGATGACATGGGTGTGTGTGTTTTTCCTCAGGTTGTGGGCTCCACAGTGAAGGAAGAAGAATTTGGTTGGAATGGGTCAACCAAATGGAATGTGCGGCGAGGGAAGCTGTGGTACTCGTTAAGGTGTGGGGGTGAGGTATCAGTGGACAAAGGGGGCAAAATGCTTTTTCAGTGAGCCGCTGTTAATTTAGTGCTGGAGCGCTTGCAGCAGGGGGAGCTAGCTGGCACAAATGACTGGGCATTTGGACAGCAGGCCACAAGCCATGTGGCAGCATGGGGGAAGAGGTAGTGATCGCATCACTGGGCCCAGAGCAGGCCTGAAAAGCTGTGTCTTGGACGGGGGGAGGGTGGGATAGAGAAGCATTGTGGATAGCAAATTTAGGGCCTGCAGAGGGCTTGCAAGGTGCATGGCTATGGTGAGGGGACCGCATGGTTGTACCATGATTAAAGTTGGGGTGGTGCAAATGTCAAAGGGGACCCAAGAGCAACACTAGGTGGCCAGGGGCATCAGAAGGGTACTTAGTGGCAGTATAAAAAAAAAAGAAACATATATATATCTAATAAGTATATTTCTAATAAGCATTGGTTTTCTAAACAGATACAGGAGATAATATAGGAAGCACGTAAGGCAGAGGACAAGGCAGAGAGCTGTGGGATCTAAGTGTCCTGGGTCAAGGCCAGACTCTCCATATTCTATCAAAATGAATGGGGATAGAGGGTTGGGGATAGAAGAGCAATGGGGCATTGTGGTGTTAGTGTTCCTTTGGGGAGCTGGTTCTATGGTGGTCAAGTGCAAAGAGAAGGAGACATAGGGAGGCCAGGACCCCCACAGATAAAAGGGCCTTATCATGGCTCACCAGATAGGTTAGTGCAGGGTAATGATTGTAGGGTGGGGGGGTGAATTGGGTGCCTTGTCATAGTGCTCTCCCACGACAGTACAGGAGGGGTGACAGGAACTACTGAATCATAACACAGGGGTGGGAGTTGGGGACCCTGAAGGGGGAAGGCACAATCTACAAGGGGCAGTTGGAACGTGTTACACGATTGTTTCATGGGGGGGGCTGGTGGAGGCGTGGAGAGAGGCCTCAGCTGGTATTCGCTGTTGCCTTTTATGCCTTTTAGTAGCAAGACAGAGAGGATGGCGTCTAAGAAGACACCACTGTCAAGTTCGAAGATGATGGAGGAGGTGGCAAAGTTGATAAGCCAAATGACAGAGCTGGTAGAAGTGGGCAAAAGGAGAGAGGCAGAAGAAGAAGCCCAAAGGAAAAGGATGGAGATGGATGAGAGGCCAGGTGGTGGAAAGCCAGGAAAGAGACCCAGGTGAGTGGGACCCTGCCCCTCACCTACCCCGGCATCTGTACCAGACCCTACTCTGGCACCAGTGGCGCAGAGACTGGATGGTGGTAAGGATGAGATGGATCTAAACAATAAGGGGGACTTAAAGGAGCACTTGGAGGGTTTGTTTGAGGACATGGAGGAAGGAAGGGGTAAAGAAGATGGAATGGGTGTTACAAGCCATAAAGGATGGGGGCAAAGGGGGGGCTAGTAGGGCCAATAAAATGGGAGGGTCTGGGAAGCTATGTGACGGGCCACCATGTTTCACCATGGGGGACCACGTTCCATCCTCTCTGAAGGAAAAAATTTGGAAAGGTGAGTATGTGGATATGTTTGGCCTGGTGGATGAGAAGACGGACAAAAAATATGAACAAAGGGAGTCAGTGGGTAAGTCAGAGATGGCAGTGGCACTGGCAGTGGTCAGGCATAAGGTGGAGGAGGCAAAATATAAGGGTAAAAGCATTGACACGTGGCAGGTGGGTTTTCTGATTTACAGTGCATTTGTGCTGCAGAAACAGCCAGAACTGGCTATCCCTCTTTTGACTTATACGGCAATCATTAGGGATGCACATAAGGCAAATCTGGGTTTCGGTTGGTTGAAGTATGTTGAGGCATTTCAGAAACGGATGGCAGCAAAGGGTGATTTGAGGTGGAACTGCACCCACTTGTAACTGTGAGTGAGGACCCTCTCCAGACCATTGTGCAAGTCGGTGATAGATCAGACAACAAGGGTCACTCAGGCCCTGGGAGCGAAGACTTGCTGGGCTTTTAACAGGGCATCATGTGCATGGTCCAGTTGCAAGTTCAGGCATGCCTGGTCTCGGTGCATGGGGTCACACCTGGCAACAAGCTGCAGGCAGGGAGGGGACAAGGCCATGCAACTGGGGTCACCATCAACAAGACAGCAAAGTGGGGTTATAATTCCAACTACAGATGGAATTAGGGAGAGAATGGACAGCAGACAGTGGGGATGCACTATAGCTCACACACCTGTTCTTGGGGTGGTGGAGGCTTGGATGTGAGGCTATCCCAATGTGCGGGGGGCCAAGTTGCTGAGGAAGGGTTTCCAGAGGAGCTTCTCATTGGGATTCATGGGGTCAAGTAGGGATGAGGGCAAAGAACTTGGGTTCTGTGAAAGGGAGGGAGGACATTGTCCATGCAAAGATACAAATGGAGGTATGGGCAGGGAGGATGGAGGGGCCTTTACAGGAGCTACCATACCCTAACTTCCGGATGTCACCATTGGAAGTGGTGCCCAAGAAGCAGGTGGTGAATTCAGGCTGGTCCACCACCTTTCATACCTGGATGGGGGTACAGTAAATGAGGGGATCCCGGAACTTTTAGGCGTGGTCTTATACACTTCACTGGCTCAGGCAGGTGTATTGATCAGGGCAGTGGAGTGGGCATGGCTGGTGAAAATGGACATAAAGTCAGCGTTCCACCTGTTGCCAGTCAGGCCAGAGGATTCGGACCTCTTGGGGTTCCAGTTTGATGGCGGTTTGTACTTTGATAAGGCCATGCCCATGGGTTGGTCGGTGGCTTGCTTGACTTTTGAGACCTTCAGCTCATGGGTACAGTGGGTATCTGGAACTCACTATGGACACAGGATGGTGGTTCACTACCTGGATGATTTCCTGTTGATTGGTACCAGCTGAGCAGAGGCACAGGAGAAGTTGAGGGATTTCAAGGACATGTATGGGCACATAGGGATCCCTTTTTGGGGAGGAGAAAACAGAGGGCGCTGCACACAGACTAGAATTCTGGGGGATTGAGGTGGACATGGAACAAGAATGCTTCCATCTCCTGGGGGATAAGGTAGCTCGACTCAAAGAGCTATTGACACTGGTGGGGGGGAGGAGGACGCCGCTGGTACAAGTACAACAACTGCTGGGGCACCTTAATTTTGCCTGCAAGGCCATAAGCCCAGGAAGAGCATTTACAAGGAGGTTGGGGAAGGCCACGGTGAGGGTGAAACAACCCCATCATTGGGTGGACATCAGTAAAGGGGTTCCGGAGGATCCCCAGGTATGGTAGGAGTTCCTGGAGTCATACAATGGAGTAACATTTTGGCAGAAGGAGTGAGTGTACAATACAGACCTCAAGCTGTACATGGATGCCTCTGGGGCTCTGAGGATGGGGGCATATTTTAAAAGAGAATGGATGTCAGAAGCTTGGCCAACACAATGGAAAGAATGGGGGTCTGTTAAGGATATTACCTTGCTCGAGATTTTTCCCATCTGGGTAGTACTGGAAGTGTGGGAGGATAGGATGAGGAGAAAGTGAATCCTGTTCTGGTGTGACAACAAGATGGTGATGGAAGTGGTGAACAGGTAAAGTGGTAATACAAAATCGGTCGGCGGAATTCTGTTACACATGGTGCTGTTGGGGTTACAGTTGAACTTATCATTCAAAGTGCAACATATTGAGGGACTCAAAAATGAGGTGGCTGACAGTCTTTCCCATTTTTTAGCTTGAGAGTTTTTGGGAACAGGCACCACAGGCAGCACCATATCGATCCAGGATCCCAGACAGGCTGTGTGAGATTGTAGGGAGAAAACCAAGGACCTATATAGGGATTCCTGTATGGCCAACACCCTGAAGGTCTTCGAAGGAGTGTGGGTAAGTTTCCAGGAATTCCAGGCTCAACGGGGTTGGGATACAGCTGAGCCAGTCTGGGAGGAGCAGGTGATGCAATATGTAGTTGTAAGATGGGAATAGGGGGTGGCCCATGCCACCATGGTGGTTCAATTGGCAGGTATAGGTTGGATGTGTCAGGATTAGGGGTGGCCTGACATGGCCGGGGGGAGGGCAATAAGGCAAATGGTCACGGGGTGGCAGAGGGGACAAGGCACAAGGAAGAATAAGAGGAGGCCCATAATGGGGCCATTGCTCATGAGGGTGGTAGGGGCCATGCAACATGTTTGTACCTCGGGGAAGGAGGCCTGTTTTTTCAGAGCTGTCTTCACAGTCATGGCAAGGGGTGCCTTTAGGGTAGGGGAAGTAGTGGCCCCGAGGAAGGCAGCTGCCACACAGACACTGCAATATGAGAATGTTACATGGGGTAATGACACAATGTTCATTCAGCTACCTGGGCCCAAGATGGACCAGAGGGGCAAGAAACCTCAATGACACTGCACAAGCACCAGTTGGTGGGGGTGTGTGTGGTTGTGGCCATGGGGGAGTATGGTAAGTCTTGGGGCAGAAAGAAAGGGGCATATTTTCAGCATGGGGACAGGTTTCTGGTGACTGGATTCCAGGTAGGAGCAGTCCTTAAGAAGGACCTGGTATTTATAGGTGAGGACCCAAGGGAGTTTGCCCCACGCTCATTCTGGATAGGGGCAGCATCCATTGCAGCGGCGAGAGGGGAGCCAGTAGTGGAGGTGAAGCAGGTGGGGTGATGGCACTCCAATTGTTGCAAGAGTTATGTGAGATATTGACATTGATAACTCATGTTATTTTCTTTCCATGGCAGGCTCCAGGTAGCAGGTGTGGATTGTGGAGTACTCATTCATCTATTGGGCAGAGAGGTTAGCAGCCACCACAAGCAGAGGGATGCAGTTGTGCCCAGAAATGGAGCACATGAGAGTGTAATGGAAAAACATCCAGGGGCATGAGGTGGGCCCATCTGCTGCCACTGTTGGATGAGTTATGGGTGCAGTGGACCAGGCCTGACTGCATAATTATTCATCTTGAGGGCAATGATTTAGGGGGGCTGCCTTGGAGATCACTAGTTCGGAACATAGTGGCTGACCTAGAGAAGGTGAAGAGCTGGTGGCCGAGAGTGCTGATCGGCTGGCCTGAGATCACATCCCGTTGGGTGTGGAGAGGTCCTAAGGGGGTCAAGGCAGTGGAAACAGTTAGGAAACACCTGAATAGGAATGTAGCGAGGACAGTAATAGAGATGGGGGGCTACACATCCAGCTTAGAGACATTTAATTTGATCAGGCTGACATGTACAGCTCAGATGAGGTACACCTGTTGGAGTTCAGCATGTGCCTGTTCTTGTGACCTTATGGGGACCTAGTGTGGGTGATGGCTAAGAGGGGCCTACAATACTAGCCTGCAAGGGGGGAGCCTCATCTTCCATTGCAATCTGGCAATGGGCCAGTGAAAAAGCAGGTGGGAGCAGGGGAGGAGAAAGAGAGAGCAGAAACAGGGGGTTAGGCACTATAGACTGGGGATAAAGGAACCCAGGCATGGGAGTAACTAGGGAAGGGGGAGGGGTATAGAGCTAGTGGGAGGATTTTCGTGTCCGGACCTAGTGGGGGAGAGTTCGGGTAAATGTTTGCTACCTGGTTCTGGAGATGGAGAGGGGAGCCAGATCCAAGTGTCTGAACCCCGAAGAGCAACATGAAAACAAGAAGAGGATCAAGAAAGGAAGATGGGCAGGATGGAAGAAATGGACTGATATGTCTAATGTAAAGAAATGGACTGATATGTCTATTGTAGTGTTTACTGTTGTGCTTTATGAAATATGGGATGTAAATATTATAATATGTGCCTAAATAAATGATTGCCAGCAAGCATCAAAGCTAGCAGTGGTGGCATGTATTATTTCTGGTGGGGGATCATGGGACAATTAAGCCTGCCATTAAAAGGCAGGCCAGGTTGTATCATGGCCACAGCCAGAAAGAGACAAAGGGAAGGGGGAAGGGGATAGGAGGGTGGGGGGTAGTGACAATATGATGACAATGCAAGGGAGGGAAATATGACCAGGTAATTCGCTCACTGGCCATTGGCCAAGGGGATGGCTAACATGAGTCCTGATCAGGGGTCCTTGGGGGTATATAAGGGCTGGTAACCCTCTGGGAGCCCTCTTTCTTGCTGATTAAATTCCCCACCCACCCATCCTTGCAAGAAGGGGAGGGCTACAAAGGTTTGAATGGCACATAAGGTAGGAAGGCAAGGAAATGGTGGTTGCCTTGGTTGGGGCCTGGCAAGGGCCATGCAAACTGCAGAAGGGCAGCGATTGGGCCAGGGGCTGGGTGGAGCCTCATCGGTGGACAACAAGGAAAAGGGAAAGGGGTGGGAGCAGGGGGGAGAAAGGGGGGCAGGAAGAGGGGCAGGGGTAGGCACCATGGGCTGGGGACAAAGGAACCCAGACATGGGAGTAACTGGGGGTGGGGGAAGGGTATAGAGCTAGGGGGCGGATCACTGTGTCAGGACCTAGCAGGGGAGAGTCTGGGTAAGTGTTTGGTACCTGGTTCGGCTGATGGAGGAGCCAGATCTGAGTGTCCAGACCATGCAGAACAACACAAAAACAGAAAGACGATCAAGAAAGGAAGATGGGCAGGATAGAAGAAATAGACTGATATGTCTAATGTAAAGAAATTGACTGATATGTCTATTGTAGTGCTTACTATTGTGATTTATGAAATATGGGATGTAAATATTATAATATGTGCCTAAACAAATGATTGCCAGTGAGCGTTCAAAGCTAGCAGTGATGACATGTGTTATTTCTGGTGGGGATCACGGGACAAGTTAATAAAGGCTAATTTCCCAAGAAATGGTGTAAATTCACAAATTGATCTGCAAAGTGAAGCTGGCCATTTCCTTCTAAAAGTTTGCTTGCGAATCAAAACTTCACAACATCTTTACTTGTCAGTTACATAGTCTACAACAATTTAAGAATTGATTACCCAACATTCACTTAGACAATTAGAATTGCTGGAAATTCAAAAATTACACTTTATCTGGGTTCTCTGCAAAGTGCATGGTAAAGTAAAAAAATAAGTTGGTGTTTTTTTCAAGTGAAACAATGCTCCCCCCGAAGGTCTGTGACATGCCCCCTCATTATGTAACATATGTTGTTGAGGATTTTTCAAAATTTGTTTTCCCAAATTATTCCATGAGAAAAACAAACAAAAATGTTGACAGAGGAACAAAAAAGTCCACAAGGAGACATTTTGTTCTTTATGAAACAGTAGTTCCAAAAAGCAGAATCTTGTGGAACTTTACCATTCATTTTATAGAAATTCCACACATGTGGAAAGGAAAATTGTGAATTTTACAATTTCTTCCTTACTCACTCTACCAACATGTTGCTTGCTTGCTGAGTATTGTTACAGTTCCAGAATGAGAATGAGAGAGAGAGAGAGACAGATACAGACACAGATGCACAGACAAAAACACAGCCACAGAGACAGACACAGAAACTGATACTATTAGTTACACAGTATAAGCAATGGTAACATTTCATCTGTTATGCTGGGATACGTGTTCATAAACAAATTTGGCATAGCACCTGTTATGCAGCAGGAGAGGTAGGCAAACTTGTCATTATCACATTACTATGTTACAATCCTCTGGAGAACTCAATTTCTTGAAACCTAAAGCAAAAACATTAGAGACTTGCAGGCCAGCTGGCGCAGTGGTAGGATTTCTGCTTGAGACACCGGTGACCCAGGTTCTGGAATGGATCTAGGTCATTGGAGGGCCGGCCGGGGAAGAAGGATTGAGTATCGCTAGGGTTGCTCTCCTTCTCCAGGGGGGAGGGGGGCTTTGTGATCAGTGCAGGAGTGACACCTGGCAGAGGCCAGCGTGTCGCCCTGAGCTGACACATGATCAATGCTCTCTGGGGTGGGACAGACACTGGACGTCATTGCATGTCTCCACCCCAGCTTACAGGGGAAAAAATTGCTGCTTCTGCTGTCTCTATGAAGCCCTGTCCCTAGGCTTTAATTAGCCCCCAGGCCAAGCTCTCCCAACCAGTTACCATTCTCAAGGTACTGATGCCTGTATGGTGCCATGATCCCGCCCCCTGGGTGGTAAGCCAGGGGTAACCGGAAGAACAGGGGCTTAGTAGGAGGAGAAGTCGTGGGGGCACAATGACCAGGACAGAGAACCTGACGGCAGGTGCGGAGGGAAAAAAAGAGTGAAAATATTTTAAAAAAAAAGCATTTGAGAGACAGAGAGAGAGATGGATTTGACTCTAAAGCATCCCATATCTAAAACAACTGCACACTCCATGTCAAGTAATCAACATCCAAGGCCTCTATCATATTGATCCTAAAACTTATACTGCCAACTCAGATGCTTGCATTTGCTTAATGATCAGCCTGTACCCATTGCTCATCAGCACCACATATCTGCACAATCATAGTGCCACTGTACTTACCAGCAAAGCACTGATACTTTTGAACTACTTTATATTTCATGCCTAAGTAACCAACAGAGTGCTCGTTTAAGTTTTGTTTTATTGCCTGGAAGCTTGCCAACATCCTACCTCCACAAAGGGGTGATGCCTTAAAGCTTAACCTCTAGAAACTACCATTCCATTTCACTCCCTCCTACCCTGGCCATGGTGCAGAAGATGCTTGGCAGCATCCTTCCTTCACAAAGGGGGTGATACCTTATGACTTAGCCTTTAGAAACTACCATTCCATCTCACTCACTCCTACCTTGCCCATGGTGCAGGAGATGTTTGTCAAATCAAATCAAATCAACTTTATTTATAAAAAAGCATCTTTCCAAAACCAAGGCTCTTGTACATAATTCATTAAAATAAATCAATAACAATTAAGACCATAAATAGACAAGTTAAAACTCATGGCTGCAGCATTAAAAATCAGTATCATTGTCCATTCTCATTTCTTCTTCATCCTTGATGCTTGCTTCCTCTTCCTTCATATTCCAGTCTGGCCTCCATAGATCCCAGTCTACCATCTCCTCCCTCTCCCATGTGACTGATTCATGCTGACTTTTGATACTATGACCCAACCCCATCCATCATGAATAAGCTGGGAGAGCATCCCCAACATTTTGGTTGGCTGGTTCTATACCTTCTTTCTGACCAGTACAAGTCAGTTCAGGTTGGGAATGCTTTATTCTCCCCCTTGCTATCAGTTCGTGAGTCTGTTATGGCTTCATTCCTGGCCTGATCTCCTTTTCTATCTATCTGAGCTGCAGATCTGGAAACCTGGGTTTGAATCCCATAGCTGCCTAGGTGTACACTGTGTGATCCTGAGCAAGTCACTTAACTTCCTTATACTCCGAAGTCACATCTGGAAACAAGCTTTGACTTAGTGTGCTACTCCTGGTTAAACAATGATCCCACCCCTCCCCCTCCTTCTATTTCTTGTAGGTGGATAGCACTGTACTCTTTTTTTAGACATATTTTATTCTCCTCCAGAGGCCACAGGATACCTTTATGCTTTCCCCAAGCATACTGCTTCCTCTGCATGAAACCCTGCTACATCCACTCCCATTGTCCACACCCACCAATGACACCCCCCTGTGCTGCACCCCAGCTTACCCCTGGGGCTGGATTTGTCTTTCTACAGTGGCGTTTCTTTCCCACATTCATCTGGTCTATCTGGGGTGGAGGTGAAGATGTGGGTTGAGCTAGGACTGGTGCAGCTATGGTCTGGCATGAGGGTGGGCCACAAGAGGAGCATCATCTGCCTGACCTGTGCACTCATGATTCCTTGGTTTCTCCTCATCCCCACCACCAAGAGCATACATCAGGATTGACTGCCAGCAGAGCCTAGGCAGCCAATCCATGTGCATGCTGCAACAGTCCCTCTCAGCTTCTGAGTATCCACTTCAACATCACCTGTGGTCACTCAAGTGGTAGTAGTGCAGTGGGGCATGTAACCCACCCCCCTCTGTGGAGGAAGAGAGCGTCCTGTTGGATGCTCAGTCCTCCTTCCCCGGACCATGTCTCCAACAGTCTGGGCTTGCTCATAAACCTGAGTCATCAGTGTCGCAAGTGGCAGCACTGCCGCTGTGCTGGTGGGCTGACCCAACACTGTACTTATTAGTTAGAGAGCCTTAGTCCCTGAGCTAGAATTGTCAGCATGACATTGATAATGTCCGGCATTAGTTCTGTTCACACTACCTCTCTCTTAATGCTAAAAATACTGTTTCAGTAACTTTGGTTTGAAGCAGAGGCTAGCTAGGTTTCAATCAAAACCAGTCATCAAGACCTTTGCTGGTGCCACTCCTGAAATAGCCCTTAGATTAAGCACTTCTGTGTGTAATGAGATGAAACCCTTGATTTCATCTGCCACATTGGCAACATGCACAATAAACTCCATCCCAAGTTTGGCGCTCTGTACAGACACAAGTCGTGTGCCTCCCCCAATCTACTATATCATCATCCTCAAGATAATCTTACTGTACAAGTGTTCAACTACACAAATGTTGTGTATTGTGTCACTCTCACAACCACCCTCATTAAGTTGGACCCTCTCTTTCATCCTTCTGCCTCTTTGCTCGAAATACTCCATCACTTACCCAGCACTGCTTTTTTTACCTCTGTTGCTCTCTGCTCACCCCCACCCTTGATTCTTGACATCTCCTTCACTGCTGTCCATATGTTTCTTAATATTGGTACACCTTGTTCCCCCATCGTATCTGCCATCTTCTCTGCCCTCTCTCTCTCTTACCCTTCATCTTAATCAGTGTGCTGTTTTATGCCTACTCCTTTTCTATCCGTCACTATACAAACTCTACTGTCTCTTCTGTTTTCTTTGTTGGCCTCACTGCACTATGGAATAGCCTCCCTCTACCAATCCTCTCTCTTTCTCTATCCCCTTAATCAGGTCTCTCCTTCTTGAGCCATACTCCCAAGTTTGCAATTGTAACTAACCCATCATCACCCATTGTTTTCTACTCCCCCATGCTCAGTTTTCACTAATTAAGAATCATTTATGAAATTGCAAATGCCTATTTGTGCTATGATTCTGCTTGTCCATATGTAGCTAAGTGTTACTTTGGTGACATTTGTTATTTTTGCACATCCTTTTTTCAGTGTACTTTGCCTCCACACTTATGATAAACGGCTTTGCAGTGTCTTGTTTTACTGTACTATGTATTTATTCACATTTTATTCTGAGTTATTTGTTCTGCTCTCCTTCCCTGTGACATACCTAGAAATTAGCTTCCTCAACAACTTCTAAATAAATAATAAATATTATTTATTATTATTATTTTCACATTTGCCCAAGCACAGCTTTGCTTTTATTGACTGTTATTTTTTTCTATTTATAGCTTTCAATAAAGCTTTTTTGTACTCTACTGCACTTTAAGCATCCTCAGGGCATACCAGTAAAAAAAGTCACAAGAACTAGTTTAACTTCTGGTAAATAGCTAAATAAAGCAATTCACACTAAAATGTGAGATGTTACACCTCAGTGGTCCTACTCTGTATAAATAGTTTGAAGTAAAGTTAATACACGATTTTTCATTAAAATTTCCAGTACCCCTTACATAAAATGTTTCTCCAGTTTGAGACACTTAACATTTTGCTTTAGAATGTTTCCTGATTTATTTGTCTGTCAGAGAATTTAGAAATAAGGTTCTACACATAGCTAGTTAAATTCTGTTCAAACTAGCTAAGCTGTATTGTAAGCATAACATGACAGTGTCAATAAGCTTACTACCCTTCTTGCATAGACAGATCAAGTGACTAATCTGCTACAGTATGTTTTACCATTTCTAGAATGTGTCAGATCTTGAAAAGATAGTTAAAAAATAATTGACATTTAGTACCCCCTTTATTATTTTCATGTTGTCTGCCAAACCATTTAAGATGTCCTGGCATGTATTTTGTTTTGTCCCACAAACTCTCTTCATAACATACAGTACTTTCAAGATTATTGTGTTTCTACTGGTATCACCAATATCAAAGTACCCTAAATCTTTTAATAAAGTTCCTCCTATATTCCTATACAATGGGTTTTAACAAATGCCTACATTTCTGTTTATTTTGAGTTTTGCAAACTGGATGCTTTCATTAGTTTATATTCCACTGCTAATTCAGACTGACTTAACTCTTAGCCACCATGGCTGTTAGGATGTGTAATCACCAGATGGTTCTCATCCCTATAGCTCATGATAAAATAAACAAGAACTGTCCTGACCTCTCAACTCTGACAGTACCTATTTCTAAGGTCAAAAAAATTGAAGTATGTTTATGTAGACAGTCCTTGAAACTAAATCTAGTATTGAGTCAGGAATTGATTTACTCCAGCATAGACAAGCTAGTTATTGCAGAAGAGATTATAATAAAACCAGCTGTATCTTTTTGCATCAGCAAGGGGGGTTTGCTGAGAAATGTTGAGTTATTACAGACCAGCTCCTTGTCCCGTATGTTAAAGACATATGGCTAGTATGGCTAATGTCTTAAACACCACTTTATCATGACGTTAAAGAGTGTTTGTAGCAAATAATGCCATAGCTTCCAGGCCTATTCTGTCACAGTTGAAACTGTGAAGCCATAACTATGATATAAGGAAAGGTAAGACAAATTTATCTATATAGCACTCAATCCAGTGAGGGATTCAAGTGCTTTATGAAGTAAAAATACCAATTACAACATAAATACACTATCATATTAAACAATAACTAAAATGGAATTAAATAGATTACGTCATATTAAAAGCTTGATCAAACAAAAAAGGTTTTAAACAGACTTTAAGGGTCTGCACCATATTTGCAGAACAAATGTAATAAGGGAGAGAATTCCACAAAATAGGGGCTGCCACTCTGAAGGCTCTATCACCAGATGATCTGAGCCTAGTTGGAGGGACAGCCAACAAACTAGCATAGGTGAAGTGGAAAGGGTTGACTGAGTGTTATGGAGTCAGGAGTGCTTTTAGGTAGTCCAGTCCCAAACCATGTAGGGCCTTGTTTGTCAATAGGCAGATCTTGAAGGTGATGCATGAGTGCAAAGACAGCTAGTGCAGTTCACGTGGGACTAGTATGATGTGATCCCTCAGTGAAGAACTCACCAACATCGGGGCTGCAGCATTCTAGACTTGCTGCAGTCGACACATCAAAGCTCCAGACAATCCTAGGTACAGAGCATTATAGTAGTCCAGTCTAGTCATGATGAAAACATAGATAATTGTTGCCAGGTCATCCTGATCTAAATACAGCCAACTCCTGGCAATATTCTGGAGATCAAAGAAGCCATATTGGACCACAGATGATTCCTGCTGTTCAAACGCCAATCTGTCTTCCAAAATGACCCCCAAGTCCCTGACTGCACTAGCTGCTATGAGGGAATGGCCACCTAATATAGGGAGAGCCATATCCTCAGCCCAGAAAACCCCAATGACCTGGTTCAATAACCATGACCTCTGTTTTTCCTAGGTTAAGACATAACCAGCTTGAGTCCATCCAGTCATTAATTTCAGCCAAACCATTGCTCAGCACCACAGACACAGAAGTATTATTGGGGCATAAGACAGGTACAACTGAGTAGCTTAATAGTGAAAACCCATGTTGTACCATCTTTTGACCTCCCCTAGAGGCAGAATATACACAGAGAATAAATAGGAGGCAAGGACTGAACCTTGAGGAACACTGCAGGACAACACAGAGGCCTCTGAGGTGATATTCTCCAGGACCATCCATTGCATCCTCCTGGTCAAGTAAAAAACAAACCAGCACAAGACTGTGCCAGTGAAGCCCACATAATTCCTCAAGCAATACAATAGCACCACATGATCCACCATATCAAATGCTGATAAAAGGTCCAAGTACACTAAGAATGAACATAGCCCTTGGTCCCTCACAATAAGAAGATCATGAGTTACTCTAAAAAGAGCAATCTCAGTGCTGTGCCAAGGCCTAAAACCAGACTGGAGAGGTTCAAAGATAGAAAGAGACTGCATGCTATCTATTAGTTGCTAAACTACCACTTTCTCAATAACCTTCCTTAAGAAAGGAAGATTAGAGACTGGCCTGTGATTCACTAGAACCTCATGGCCCAAAGATGCCTTTTTCAGAAGAGGCCTCGCCATGGCCTTCTTTATAACCAAAGGAAAGATACTCTCCCTCAATGATCCATTCACAATCTCTGTGAAAACTAGCCCTAAGAACTCAGTGCAAAAGAAAAATTAGCTATGTTGGTACTTGGTCCAGTTCACAGTTGGTGGGATGCAAACTGAAAAACACTTGGAGGACCTCAGTCTGATATACTAGCTGAAACTCATCCCAGGCAGGCAGATCTATGCCACCATAGTTAGGCCGCTAGAAGAAATACCTGCTCTAATGGCTGACACTTTATCAGTGAAGAAACATCCAAACTCCTTGCACTCTTCTGCAGAAATAACTCTCATAGACTGCAAACAGGGAGGATTTAATTATCTATCTACAGAGTGAAAGAGCTGGGCTGATCGATTCTTCACTGCAGTAATCAACTGTGACAGAAATTCTTCTTTTTCTGGTTGATCACCTGTTGATATTTAGCATAATGAATTCTCAATGCCAATCTGTTTTCCATAGATCCAGATGTTCTCCAGGAATGCTCCAACCTTACCCCCTTAGTCTTTAACCACCACAGCTCAGCACAGTTCCATGATGAACCATGGAGGGAGGTCAAGGGGTGAATGTGCAAAAATGCCATAGAGACCAGGGCATTTGTAAGCAATGTGTTATAGCACTCGGTGGCCACCTCAGGACCTTGTACATAGGCTAGCAGCAAGCCCATTATATCCAGTACCTCCTGGAGTTTGCAAGGCTCCAATTTACATGTAGGATGGCACCAGATAATTTCAATAGAGGGGGTAGTAAGAAAGGGATCCCCACAAAGCAACTCAGTGGTATGATGATCTGACCAAGCACCTGTATCAACCTTGACCGCACTAATGTCAAGTCCTAGTGAGAAAATCAGATCCAATGTGTGACCATGCTGATGTGTTTCAGAGGCAACAGCCTGTGTCGACCCCAATAACCACTAACCAGTGGCTACATGCACAGTACCTCAGTCTACCAGTGGATGAACCACTCCCATTTAGTTTGGGAATATTTTTGAATTACTTACTGTTTTCATGTCTTTATGAGCTGTCAATTTTAAAGTTTTCATTTGGGTACTGTAGGGGTTACATAGTAACATAGTAATTTAAGTTCAGAAGGGATGCCACAATAGGCTAATCACGTCTTCTCACCTCCTCCCGAGTTCATAATAAACAACAAAATAGGTGTTACCACCCCTTATCTGCAAGAACTATGACTTAGTCCACTGATAGCTGCTGGGGTATGGTCTTTAAGCTTCAAGGCAGTGGGCCCTGGGTACACTGGTTTAGATTTGGTTGTAATACACTATCAGCCTATTGATTTATATTTAAAAAAAATGAATAAACACTTTGTAACATTTAATAATAATAGTTTAGAATATGAATCATTTCTCAAAACAGCTGCCCTAATCAGGGTCATGCTCCAGCCAACCAGAATGATGGCTAGGAGTGCAAGCTGATTAAGGCAGCTGAAACTTATGCCAGTTCACAAACACTCTATGAAAATGGTATCACAGTAAAAAACACACTTAAATATGAAACTGTCTGTTTTTTTTTATTATATACAATAAACCTCCTCCAAGAACAACTCACTGGTAACTTCCCACCTTGTTAAAGTGGTGACATCATATGGACACTCAAACTTTTCACTCATGCCAATGATGTTGCCACACTAACTCAATGTGAAGTTGCCATTTTTTTCTTCATGGGGGTAATTTTTCTCTATGATACAGGTATCATAGTACCAGTTCCTCCACCTAGATAGCCCCTTCACTTAATGGAAATACTCACAAGGAAATACTAGTCTGGTTCCAGTAGACCATCCCCCATAGCAGCCACAACTTCAATTACCCAAATATCTGAAATAACACACTAGGCAATAAAATGGCTGAACACAGTAAACATACTGCAGAGAAAACAGATGTAACCCCCAGGGGGTGGTATCCTAAGGGCTACTACCCCTGCCTGCCCTAACTGTAGCAGGGTGAGGGGCCCAGATCCATTGGCGGGTGCCTCCACCCAGAGGTCGGGGTTAGAACAGTCGAGGTTGACTCGGTCACAGCCCTATGGGTTGCTGCAACCCCCCTTTTTTCCACTAGTGCCCACGCAGTTCAATTTCAGTGTCCTTACCATATACACTTACCCCCTGGCTCGAACCAGTCAGCTCACTCAGGGGACCCCCTGGAAAGTAAGGTACAATTACACCACATTCACTGTGCAGTATTTCACCATTAATACACAGACTAGCCAGTGTACCTTTGCAAAACAAGCAATCTGATTTATTTGAGGGGAGATAACAAGGACCGGGGGAAATCAGGTTGATTAGCTTACCGCTACTGTATATGAATATCAACCTATGGCTCTGTGCACAGGCCTAACCTATTAATTACTGTCTATGGGTACTCAAGCCCTAATGACTAGTTCCTCGATGCAGCTGGTTGGGACCCTGACACAAGCAAGCATTTAAGTCCTGAGCAGATCAGATGGAGCCAGAAAGCTCAATTAGTGCAGTCAGCAATACAACAAAACGATTTTTGCCTTTGTTTGTAAGCTTTAACAGGGAGCTACCCTGATTCAGTACTCACAACTCCAGCAGAGAACCACTCTTTCAACACTCGCAGGGCTGAGCCTGAGCTTCAAAGGCCTCCTCACACATTCATATGGAAAACAACAGAGGGGTACCATACCAAGCAGCTGCTTCCAGGACCCGAACAAACTCACAGCTATGCGGGCGTTTCACTGCAGCTTCAATGTCCTGACAGACCGAGCGTGATTCAGCAGATTCTCCAGTCCTCTTCAGGTGAAGTCTGGTAGGTAGCTCTGTTTGTACACAGCCTCCTCTGACCGCAAGCCTGCAGATTTAATCTGTGGAGCACTGGCAATGCAAACGGCCACCTCAGGCCTTTCACGCGCTTCCCGCACGATCACTGAATGGCGCAGGAGCTCAGAGTTCCCTTCTCCTTCACAGTCACAACGCATCTGCCCCTAACAGCATGGGGCAATCCTTACAGCTCGGGTGCTACCCAATTTCATTGGCTGGTTACAACAGTCAGTCACTTAGTCTGGCCCTCAGTGGTGCGAAAAGGTGCCATGGCCCATAATGCCACTTCCAAGAATTGCAAGCGGTGTTCCCATTGGTCAGCCGGCTCCAGCCAGAGTCCTGATTCCTGGTTGGTCACCTTCACTCCAATTCCAATGCCCCTTAGCTACTATTGGACCCCCTTTCACACAGTCCAGGTCCAATATGGAGAGGCACAATGTAAAGTCCCAGCTGCAATAAAAAGGAGTTAGGCAAACTGCAATTTCACCAACACTATACATGTTTCTAAAGGGAACAACTACATCTTTCAGATGGGCTCCCTTAGCGCTCCTAGCGACTGCAGCAACAGAGTGATCATACAGCAGTCCAGGGTGGGATTCGAGCAGAGAAACCCCAGTCCTCTATTTGAACCACTAAAGCCTGTGAACAGGCAGCTCTTAAAGAGACAGTACTGGAGGCTTTAAAAGCACTCACAACCCCCACATTTAACGGCCTTACGCCGAACACCAGCCAGGCATGGAGCATTTAGGCAAGCTCCAGGAAGGCTTTTAGGAACCCCCATTTGTAGGGGGGTTACACAGAGGCCCGACTTTATTAGCGGAAAATGTTTAGAACAAGGTTCTGGTGAAGAAGGTAAGGGTTAAGCAAATAGCATGTAAGTATATCAAAGCACAGACAATGGGGCCTATGCACTATGCCTACATGCTGCATATCTGTGGTACGTAGGCAGCCCTAAGTGACAGAGACACACAATGGGTGAGTGGCAGGCTGAAAGGTTCCCTGACAATGTCAGGATAGGCCAGCCAAATCTGGAAGGAGAGGCAGAAAGCTTACTCAGTGACCAAGATGCAAGAGGTTTATTTACCAGGGACCATAAAAATAAGATAACTGTTTCTACAACACTACAGGGAAAAAAATAAACAAACTATGATTAGGACCAACAATTGGTCAAACCAAGAATGGGGAGGGGGAATTATCTCCTTTTAGTCCAATTCCTGCACACTTTGCCGAAATGACGAAACCTGATGAAGGACTGTAGGCAAGGGGAGGGGAACCAGGAAAGGAGGAAGGGGGAAAAAAAGAAAACTTTCATTTCGGGGAGAGAGACCCCAGTCCTTTGTGGTGCCACTAACTTCAGGATACTGCAAGTGTCTAACAAAACTCTAGTGGCATGCACAAAATAGTTGTGCACCCCTTCCATGTACTGACTCCTGGTCATGGGTAGCACTGTGCATCAGCCTTTGGGGGGGAGTGACATGGGTATGGCTAGACTCCACACCATGCATGACAGTGTGAAGTGTCTGCAGAGGGAAGTTCAGGCTATGGCTGCTGGCATACCTCTCAACCTTTTGTCCCCCAAATGTGGAACATTGCCTGTCAAAATGTGGAACAAATGGGCAAAATGTGAAACATTTAACCAAATCTTTACCTAAGAAGCTAAAAACACTGTTAACATGTTACATTTATGTTCAGAAAGTCTGTTATTAATTGAATAATACATTTTTTGCATCATTTACTAAGAGATTTTTGCTTTAAAATGTTGACTTTGAATGTGGAATAAGTCCTCACAATGTGGAACAGGGAGCTTTTCTGACGTAAAATGAGGAACATTCCTTGTAATGTGGTACAGTTGAGAGGTATGACTGCTGGCACCATTCTGTTTAACTTCTCTCACAGACTCTCACAAATGGATGAAGCATCACAGCTTTGTTCAGATAAATGCAGGTGCAGTTTCTTCAAAACCAGTGCAAGGCAGTGCAAATAACATTCAATGCAGGTAGTAATTCAGCAAAAACATTTAAGTACTGCAATTGCTATACAGCAAAATAACAAACAAAGCTGAATGAACAGTGCAGAGACTGAAGATTTCCCCTAGCACTTTGTGATCAAATATCACTTCATGAGGGGTGATGTATAACATAGAAACATAGAAACGTAGACTTTGATGGCAGATAAGGACCACTTGGCCTACCCAGTCTGCCCATTTCCCTACCTATTGGATAAGCTGCAGATTCTAGTTAACCAACAGCCTACTTCCTGCAACCCCCCACTATACTGTAATTGCCTTATGTCTGTCCCATGCATGTTTAAATTCCCCAATGTTTTAGACCCCGCAACCTCTCCAGGAAGGCAGTTCCATGCGTCCACCACTCTCTCCATGAAAAAGAATTTCCTCACATTACCACTGAGCCATTCCCCCTCTAACTTTAAATTGTGCCCCCTTGTTCTTACACATCTCTTTTTCTGAAAGATGCTACCCTCCTGGACTTTGTTGATTCCCTTGAGGTACTTAAAAGTTTCTGTCATGTCCCCCCGTCCCTCCTTTCATCAAGGGTATACATATTAAGCTGTCTGTCTCTCTTCATATGATTTCTGATGTAGACCATGCAACATTTTAGTTGCCCTCCTCTGGACTGCTTCCATCCTGTCTATGTCCTTACGTAGATAAGGTCTCCAAAACTGCACGCAGTACTTCAGATGGGGTCTCACCAACTGTCTGTACAAAGGGGTAACCTTCCCTTTTCTACTTGTGATGCCCCTCCCTTATGCTTCCCAGTATCCCCTGGCTCTCCTTACTGACTTCTCACATTGCTTACCCACCTTTTGGTCATCTGATATGACTACACCCAGATCCCTTTCCATTATTGTTGTTAGTACCTCCCCTGCTATTGTGTACTCTTCTCCTGGATTTTTATTTCCCAGGTGCATTACTTTGCACTTCTTTGCATTGAATCTAAGTTGCCATATGTCTAACCATTCCTCCAACCTTGCCAAGTCCCTTCTCATCCTTTTTACCCCCCTTGTGTATCAACTCTGTTACAGATCTTTGTGTCATCTGCAAAGAGGCATACCTTTCCTTCCAGACCCTCTGCAATTTCACCTATAAAGACGTTAAAGAGGACTGGACCTAGTACTGAGTCCTGAGGTACTCCACTAGCAACCCCCCTTTCTTCAGAATGTGTTCCATTCACTATTACCTTCTGTGTCCTGTTGTGCAGCCAGTTTGCTACCCAGGCTACCACCCTGGGACCCACTCCCAGGCTGGTTAACTTGATTATTAATCTTTTGTGCTGGACTGTGTCAAATGCCTTGCTAAAGTCTAGGTAGACCATATCCACAGCCCCTCCCTGGTCTATTACTTTGGTCACCCAGTCAAAGAAATCAATTAGATTCATCTGACATGACCTTCCTGCTGTGAATCCGTGCTGCTTTGGGTCCTGTGCCCTGCTGGCCTCTAGGTACTAAACAATTCTTTCTTTCAGAAGTGATTCTGTCATTTTCCCCACCACTGAGGTCAAACTAACAGGTCTATAGTTTCCTGCCACTTCCTTGCTCCCACTTTTGTGAAGGGGAATCACATCTGCCCTCCTCCAGTCCTCAGGTACCACCCCATCCTCCCATGATTTGTTAAAAAGTATGGTCAGTGGTGTCACTAGGTCCTCCCTTAGTTCTTTTAGGATTCTAGGGTGAATCCCATCAGGTCCCATTGCTTTGTCCACCTTGAGTTTTAGGAGTTCTTTCAGGACTCTTTCTTCTGTAAATGGACTGGCGTCAACCTCACTACCCAGAGTGCTTCTATTGTTTGGTTTAGGTAACTCCTCCTCTTCTTCTTTTGTGAATACTGAGCAAAAGTATTCATTCAGTATCTCTGCCTTTTCACTGTCTCCCTCTGCCCACCTCCCCTCTCCTTTATTAATCTTCAGTATCCTTCCCTTAACCTTTCTATGCTCCCTAATGTACCTATAAAAGGTTTTATCCACCTTCGTAACTGAGTTGGCTATTTTTCCCTCAGTTTGCGCCTTTGCTTTTCTGACTGCCTTCCCCACTCCTTTCTGCTTTAATTGATATGGTTCCCTGTCATGCTCCTTCTGTGATTCCATATATTTTTTGAATGCAGACTTTTTCTCCTTAACCTTCCCTGACACCTCTTTTGAGAACCATAGTGGTTTTGTTTTCTTTATTTGTTTCACACAAAGGCTTGTTGCCTCCATGATGGCAGTTTTGATTTTTCTCCATTGTTCTTCCACCCCTTCTTTCTGGCCTTTTGCTAATGCATTCCTCAGGTATTCACCCATTATGCCAAAGTCAGCCCTTCAAAAGTCCAGTATCCTTGTCTTTGTATGGCTTAACTCCATGGTTGTGTTTATCGTGAAGCACACTGTGCAGTGGTCGCTTGTTCCCAGATGTCTACTGACTTCTAAATTTGTGATCCTCTCTCCATTTAAGGGTACCAGGTCTAATATTGCTCCCTCCCGAGTAGGTTCCACCACTAGCTGTCTAAGACATGTCCCCTGTAGGGCATCGAGAATGACCCTGCTCTTGGATGTGGCTGCAGTCCATGTCGTCCAGTTAACATCTGGTATATTCAGGTCCCCCATCAACATTATCTCCCTTTTTTCAACAATTTTGAGAATGCCTTCTATCATTTTCTTGTCCATTTCCTTCCCTTGAGACTGGGGTCTGTATACAACCCCTGTGTGGATTGTGATGCCATTCCCTGTCTCCAAGGTGACCCAGAGTGCCTCTTGTCCTCCCCCTTTACTTTTTAGTTCTGTAGCTTTGATCCCTTCCCTTATGTGGAAAGCTACTCCACCTCCTCTTTTACCCTCCCTGTCCCTTGTGTAGATTGTGTACCCTGGTATGTTGACATCCCAGTCATGGTTCTCAGTGTACCATGTTTCTGTGACCGCCACAATATCCAAGTGTTCCTCTTCCATCAGGGCTACTAGCTCTGGAAGCTTGTTTCCCATACTATGGGCATTGGTACTCATTGCCCTCCATTTAATGTTGGCTTTATCCTCTTTTACCCCATCTCTGCTCTTATTGCCCTTGTCTATTTTTCCATTTACCCCTGTCCTGCCCTCTGCCAAGCTCTGTCCCTCAGTGTTTACCCTACTACCTGCCATGTTTTGTGGGGGGAGGCTTAAACTTTCCTATTTCCTATCAGCACCTCCCCCCTTGGCTAGTTTAAAAGCTTGCCAAGGAAGCCTTTAAACCTGTCACCTATGAGCTTGTTTCCCTTCTTGGACAGATGCAGCCCATCATGCCAGTATAGACTTTCCTCTTTCTCTCCAGGTGGACCCCCAGTCCCCAATGAAGCCAAAGCCCTGTGCTCCACACCAGTTTTGCAACCATTCATTAAACTGCATGGTGTGCAGTACCCTAGCCTCACCCCTGCCATAGACTGGCAGCACCTCTGAGAAGGTTACCGTACTTGCTACCTGTCTGAGGCCCCTCCCCAACTCCAGAAATTCATCCTGCACTGCACTGAGGCAAAGGGGCCCTCCTTAGATACCCCAAACTATTCAATTATTTGAATCAATTTGTTTATTCATCTTCTGAAATTGATTACTTAAGGAGACAATGCCCCATTCTGAAGTTAATTAGTTAAGGAGACAGTACTCCATTTCTAAAAAATATGTATTTTTAAAACAGGACCAAGCCCCATATTTGATACACCAACCACCTGTAACTAACACTATGTGAAATACAATCTTTCTGCATCTTAACTCTATACCAAATGTTTTATTGTTACAAGAAAAAAATATAAAAATTATATTTTGTATTCTTTAACCCATCATATCATTCAGAGTGAATATCATCAGAATACATAAACTATGAACAACGATTTTATTTCCTTGGTTTACAAAAAGAAAGTAAGATTAATTTCACTGTTTAATCCACGTGGCACCAATGTGTTAAGTACATGAATCCAGTGGGCTTGTAACTGCTCTAGCTTTCTTCACTGGTTGTCACCCCATGGTAGTGGTTGCAATCCATCAATTACTACAAATCTAAAGGACAATTTATGGTTGCACTCCATAAATTACTACAAATCTAAAAGACTGTTTATCTCCATTATAAAATTCCCTAAAGTGTTCATCCACTGCACTTTCTGTTTTACTTGATACACTGATCTTACATGTTCAAATATTCTTGTTCTAGCCTCCCTTACTGTTTTACCTATATATACTTTATTACAACTACACTATGTCACATAAATGATATGACTGTGTAGTGCCCCAAAGTTAAAGGCACAAGGAAATGGGGACCCTTTCCCTGATGTGAGAATTTTCTTTTTGTTTCTTTCTCCTCGCTAGTTCCCCCAACATGCAGTCCCACATTCCCCACCCACTCCCTTTGTTTAGTTTAACGCCGTTCAGCACTAAAGATGGGGGTCATGGGCAGGAGACTCTCCCTACAAGGCAAGCCAAAACATCTACTGCCCTACAAAAGGGATGGGGAGTGGCCAGAAGGGGAAGTCAGCAGCTAAGGGCAGAGGCTGGAGGACACGGAGAACCTGGACACAAAAAGCATTCCTGGAGTGTGTCTGTGGCTCCTCTGGCATCACTGCCTTCCAGGAACAGTATGGCAGGCCCTTGGCAGCTGCTGCAGTGGTTGGTTAGGAGTGGCTGCTCCCTGGCATGATCTGTGAGTCTCTGGCACCAGTAATGAGGATGGCTCTGCAGTGACGAACCAGGTGTGCAGCAGTGAAACAGGTCCGGGTAGAAACATGCACCCCCAACCTTTGAGATCCATTGACAGCCTCAAGAGCAGCAGCAGCACCAGAAAAAAGGCTGGGCGGGAGTGCAGCTCCTTGACTGACTCTTCAGATGCCCCTGCAGCAGCGACCATCCCCAGGACATCACGGTGAGTGGGATGTGTGTCCAAAGGTGTTTACCTCATGCCACAGGTGATGCGGAGAGGGGAAGGGAAAATGGAAAGGACAGGGAACACATGGGCCATAAGCCAAATTTACAAATACAGAGCACCACTGGTGCTAGAGGGGTCTGTGCATGTCTGTGCAGTAGCACTAATACTGCATTCAATCGGTGGCTGGCCATGGAGGTGAGAGGTGGGTTGTGCCAGTCGCCAGCTGGGGATGGATGGGGGGTGCTGGGTTGTCTTGCACAGCTGGGTGGGGGGCCACTAGAATACCAAGGAAACTGGATTGTTTTTTATTTTATTAATGTACAATTCAGGGGGGCACTAGACTACCAGGGAAATGGGATTGTTTTTTTATTGTATTAATGTACATTTCGGAGGGCACTAGACTACTAGGGAAATGGGGATCTTTGATTATTTTATGGTTGGGGGGGCACTGGACTACCAGGGCAGTTGACATGCTGCATTTGCAGCGGGTGACCCGGGGGTCAGGCATGGGTGGGTGGGTGAACTTGTCACCTGTGGCAGCGGGTTGCAGCATGCTAGCCAGGTACGCCCTCTGTGCAGCGTACCTTGCCACATCTTGCAAGTCACAGAACTTTGTTGCAGACACCCTGCCCCTTCTAGAATTGGTCACAGGGTCAATGTCACAGTTGTGGGTGGTGCAAGTTGCGTTCATCGGCAACTTGTGCCACCCTTCTGGAATCAGGCCCCAGGTGTTTAAATTTCTTAGATCTTATCAAATATTTGCAGGCTGAACAAGAACCACAGCTATAGAACCCTTTAATTCCCTTACTCCTTTCCATTATTACACTGTCTGAAAAATGACTGTGTTAAAATATCTGCAACATTAGCTGCTCTGCTGTACATTATTACTGATTTCTCCCCTATAATTGGTTTAAGTACATTATCAGTTTTCAAAATGTTCCAATCTGAACATACTATTCCAGTCACAGAACTAGAAACGCAGTTATACTTTGTTACAAACACTGTTTTATTATCCTTAACCCTATCCTTATGTTGTGCTTTATGTGCAATGGCTGTTCTCTATTTGCATTTTCAACCATTTCATATGCTTTTAACAGTGTCTGTAATGGATAACCACTACTTTGAAAATTGGATGTGAATTCTTTAGATTCCAAATGAAATCTCTCCATAGTAATGCAATTATGTCTCAAATGTAAATATCGACTATAGAAAATCTTCTTAATGGTTCTACCGGGGTGTACCCTACTTGCTAAAAGAATTGCCAGCTATAGGTTTTCTATTTCCATAAGTTTCTATTTCACCCTCCGATGTACCAATCAACCATAAATCTAGGAACTGAATTTTCTAGGGTCCATATTAAAATTAAACATCAACCCTAAGCATTATTGTTTAACCTGTTGGCAAACCATAAAGCTTCAGCATGGGTTCTAACCCAGATAACAATAAAATCATCCAGGTACCTATGCCATCTAAATAGGTTCCCGCAATATGGATTTTTCTCATTCAAAATACATTGTTTTTCTATCCATGACATCACTAAATTTGCATATGATGTAGCAAGTGTGGTACCCAGTGCTGTACCACTACAGTGGTGATAACATTTTTGATCAAAATTAAATAGTTGTGTTTCAGAACAAATTCAGTATCTAGGATATAAGAAAGTCAGCATTAATTATGTTATCAAGATTCACCCCAGTAACATTTGTTCAAATGCATGAAGTCTAAGATCATGATTGATTGAGGTGTATACACTTTCCACATCTATTGTAAGCCATATGAATGTATTTATCCACTCAGTGTTCAGTTTCCCAAGGATGTCCATAGTGTCTCTAACATAGGTTGGCGACTTGTTTGCAAGATTATTAAGAACAAATTCCAAAACTTTGGATAATTTCTCAGTCAAATAACCTATGCCAGAGACAATAGGATGCCTTGCAGTGGTTTCTCCAGATTTTATACAACTTTTGTATAATGTAGAAAGTTGGTATTACAGGAAAAGGTGTCATGAAATACTTTTTTTCTTCTAAATTAAGCCAGCCATTTTTGTAGGCTGTATCTAACAAATCATTAAGTTGTTTATTAAAAAATAAAGGTTGGATCACTGTTAAGCCTTGTAAAGTATTTGTAATTACTTAATTTCCTCCCAATTTCTAAAAGGTACATACTAACTTCTAATAGGTACATATATTTTGTCATTAACACAATGTTCTTTCTCTTATCAGATTTTTTTATCATATCAGTCCACTTTGTGATTTCTTCCAAAACAGCTTTTTCTTCATTTGAGATATTAGAATAAAGTGGTTGCCATCTCTGATTGAATACTTCCTCCACTTCATGTTATACCATTCTTTCAAAAACTTCAATGGGTGACTTTTTACCCCTTCAAATGTTGACTGAAGTTTGAATAATTTCTTCTTTTCCGCTTGAAAATCCAGATGAACCACATCTTCATTATTTAACACTGAAATTGTTTCATCCATCAGAAAGTCCACTGATGTTTGGGAACCCAATATTTCATAATTAGTATCATTCAGTTTTGTTGTTTCAGGATCCTGAGCAGAGATACCCAATTGTTTAGATGTTTCAATTAATAGTTCAGCCTTATTTTCCTGAACAGTTTGTATAGGTCAACCTGCACATTAAATCTATTAACTTGTGGTGTTGGAATAAAATTGACTCCCTGGCTAAGGACATGTAATTGTGCTTCAGTCAATTCTTTGCCTGTTTGATTAATTACTTGTTATTTCTGCCATGTGTACCCTTGTTGTTCCTGAGGTTGCAATATTGTTTTTTTTTTTTTTCTCATCCTGTATCCTCCTCACCTGATTTTATGCTGGTGTTGTTTTTATTTTTCAGTGTGCTTATTATCTGAACTTTGAGTTTTTTGTTTTGAATTTTCTTTTTGTGCCACTTCCTCCCCTTCATTATTTGCAGTATCCATTATTTCAACACACCTTTGAAGTAATTGATCTCTATTAGCAGAGCAACCCCGTGCTCTACTTCTGCTCCTACTCCTTTGTTTTAATTTTGGCCAATTAAACACACACTCATTTGTGTAATCAGCCTCATCCCTTACAAGTTTTTGTGCTTTCTGTACTTTAAGTTCTTCACATTTTGTCAATTTCAGTTCTAGGTCATCATTCAGTTCTTTAAAATTGTCACTGCTCTTAAATTTGTGTAACTCAGATTGTATGGCATTCAGTTTTTCAATTACCTCCTTATACCAAAAAAATCATCTTCCTTAATTGTACACAGGGCCAGTTTTAGGACTTTGGGGGCCTCCAGCAAACTCTGTGATTGGGGCCACATGGACAGGGCTGGTCATCCTTCTCCAGTAATCTTTCTACATAGTATTTTAATTTTGTAAAATATGTGCCAGTGCATAGTTATGTGCTAAATTGCATTTGGAAGCCTAGAAACAAGCCCACCACATTTATAAAACTGAAACAATTGTACTCAAACTAACTAGATGCAAGTATGCAGATCTGACTGTTGAAATATAAAAACTGGTACTCCAGCTGCTCCAGCTTCTGCTACTGCACAATTAGTCATAGACAGTGTCATGCAGAGCAACACTATACAGGTTGCATTTATATTTCTAGTAGAATAAACCTGAAGAACACTATATAAACCCCCATTCAAAAAAAAAGTATAAATAACTGCTGCTTCAGGCTCCAGCTACTGCATATATAGATAGATTATGTATTAGAATACAATTTGCTTTCTTAACTGCTGGGAGTGCTCCAGCAAGTTGTTGCAAAACTTGTCATTGTCCCAGACAGACAGTGAGTCAGAATTACTTGAACAGCAAGCAACAATTGAACTACTCATTTATAAAAAATACTTAATAAAATTATAAAAAATGCTCCTCCTGATCCAGCTCTTATTGTTCTATCTCTGCTGCTCTACTATGCTGCTGTCTCCTCTATAACATGTATCCACTATCTGTATACCAGCAGAGCTAAATTAATTCTGATGGTCTTCTAGTCACTTCAGACAGATCAAGACACTAAGACAGTCACCACCTTATCCAGCTATCCCCACATTATTACCTACCTAAAAGGAAACAAATGCAGGCAAGGCAAGGCACTGGTCTCCCTGAATCCTTGTGGGGCTCTCACTGCAACTACAGTCAGTCACCTCTCCACTCTGTGTACTGGTGGCAGCATAGCGGGTCTGCACTGGCAAAGTGGCAACGAACTACCACTGCTAGCTGTGGACTGCTTTATTCACTTTTTCTTAAAAATGAAAAAAAAATATCACAGCTCTAGCAGCACTGGCAGACAGTAACAGGGCAGCAAATCTGTATCAGCGGGTGGTGGCAGGCCTGGACGGTCAGTCTAGCTGACTGGGTGGGTGGGTGGGTGATAGTCTTCCTCTCTGCTCTCTACAAGTCAGGCTAGTGGCTGCAATCCTCAAATTCTCTCCGGTGCTCTGTAACTGGTCCTTGACTGTGATTCCAAGTGTGCCAGAGGGTCCATTTTTATAATGCAGCTACGTACCTGAGGGGGAACAGAAATGTTCACATCCCAGTGGGAGGAGGTGTGATAACAGGAACGGAGAGAGTGAGGCCCTGTCATTGGTTCCAACCACATCTCCTCCCACATCAGCATGTGCAGCACAATAGGGGGATGTAGGGAAACAGGCAGCAAAGTTCAGTTCAGCTGGACATGGCATGGACAGGACTGCACGGTTCAGCATCCATCAGGGTTGGGAAATCGGGTACTGCAGGCAGCATCATTAGATTCCCTAGGTGGTGGCGGTTGCAAATGGAAATGGTAGTAAAGGTGATTAATTCTGTGTATCTCCAAGTGACTGTAAAACAAGTTTTGAATAAATGATTGGTTCTCTTAACTTTTGCTGATGACTGCTGCTGGGGCCCGTGCTTCCCACTGCCAGACCCGCTACCATTAGTTGCATTTGGGGGCCTCCCATGGCCACGGGGTTGACAGGTACTGAACACCAGCCCTGATTGTACAGGCAAATAGGTGTTCAAAGCAGTTCACTAGAATGCTTTACCATTCATCCTTTAATTTAAGATTGTTTACCCAACTGTTGGAAATTTGGTTATTCTTAAACCTCGAGGGACCCAAATCTTTTATTGGTATTTAGTTAGATTGTCTTTATTACACCAACTGTTAATTTCTTTAATTTTTACTTGCTACAGCTTGTGAAACAATGATATTAATTCACAATTAGGATGACCATTAGTAGAATTAGATTCAGATGAAGCTTGTCAGTATCTAACCACAGTCTCTGCACTGACTAAACAATATGGGATTTCAGACTCAGTTTCAATATCTGAACTGGACATGTTTTCAGCTTCTTCCATTTTTTATATACTTTTACTTTCTGCCAGTAGCACTAAATAATGTCACAATTTTCTCAGAAGTACTCCATCTAAGTAACGCTGGCTAGGATGGCTGTGGTGCTAATGATCAAAACACAAAACTCCAGACTCACCACTTTCTTCCACAGAAGAAGAAATCAATCTCAGCACTCGAGATGCGGGGTGCCTGCATTCCATATGCAGTCCAACTTCTCCTCAAATTAACACTGCACAGACTGTCACCGATGGATAAAATGTCACAGCTTTATTCAGATAAATGCAGGTGCAGGGTGCAGTTTCTTCAAAACTAGTACAAGGCAGTGCAAATAACATTCAATGCAGACTGTAGTTTTTATGTGCCCCTCCAGCTGGAGGCAGGTGGCAGGACTGTCTTGTGAACAGGATTGCATTAATCCTAATGACTAGTATTCCTGTATAAAAATAAAGTTTTTACTCTATCTATCTTTCTATCTATCTATCTATCTAGTCTGAAACAGTAGCCATTCCTGTACCAAAGATCCTAGCCCCTTTGACATGTGACTGGAGCTGGAGGCTCCTGACCGGCATTCACTTGTAAGTCATGGGCCTTGACTAGTGCTGGAGTGTGCTTGTTTCACTACATCCCTGTGCCTCACAGAACAGGAGATCCACTCTGCTGATAGTATGGGCAGCCAACTGGATGACCACTAGCATCCTAAGCCCCACCTGCATCCTGCCCCCCATTCCCGCCATGCTCCTATGTGCCCGTGGGGCAAGGCCATGGATGGGCAGCCAGGTGTGTTGAATGGTATGTGATGTGTGCCAGAGCAAGAGTGCAAAGGGCTGCAGCCAGGGTATGCACCTATAGCATGTATCTGGTACCCAAAGGTGCACAGGCCCCCACATGCTATTCGGTAACCTCCAGTGTTCCCTACTGACCTCCTGCTACAATACAGTCCCATACTGCTGAACTTGGCTGGTAAACCAGTACTAAAAATAACCTTAATACTTATGGATCTCCCTTTAAACTAGTTAGTTGGTGGTACCATGTAGCTGCACTCAATGTATAGTGTGGATTCAATGCAGGATGATGTAAAGCCCGTCACTAAACTAGAGAAGGCTAGCAATACAAGCAAAACACTTTGAATTACAATCCAGTAGAAAAGGTTTGAGTAACAGGTCTTACACCTGATCCACACCCTACAAACACAGCCTTTGTGCAGCTCAGGGCTTCCAATTAAAACTATATACCCTAATCTAATTAACAAGCTACAATACCATAAAGCAATTGCAGAACCTTGTATCTGATCATTTACTCATGGTTCAACTTATTCAAACAATACAGAGTGAGACAGACCAGGAATACAGCTATCTTTGTTTGTCTCTGTGAACTCCAGATGTAGGCAGGGAAGCTAAAACTGGGGAAACAAAATCACCACACTATTTTGGAACAGACTAAACACTCCCCTCACTTCATTTATACCCTTACAAGAATCTTATATTATGACAACTCTCAGCTGGTGGTGAGGGGGGGAATCATGACGATATCAAAAGTTATCAGTTGCTTGCCTCTGAAATTACTCAATCATGGTTCTGCTTGGAAAGTAACATTCAGTCACCAGTTACGTTCATGCAGTCTCTGATTTGAAGCTTTTCCTCCATTCGGGAGTTCCCATTGATAAATGTCTAGACAATTTATTGTCTTTACATGAAAAAGTGATGTTCAAAAACTTCTCTGATTGCCCAGTGACAGCTGCTTTTTTAACCATACTAACTGGAATTTTTATAAGTACCATCCAGTTCTGAAGATGTATTGTATGCCAAAACATCAGCGAGTACGTGGTACATATTTACGTGTGCACCATCTTTGTCTTTTGCTGATGGGACCCCAATTTGGGGTCCACTGTAAACATGCAAAACTGGGAACTTAAAACCAAAATGCTTAATTGTGTAGGCAATATAGCCAAAACAGATATTTGTTTCTGAGTGTAGCTTCATGTGCTGCTTTAAAAAACATGGACAGCACTGACTACATTGCTGATACACTGTGAAAGAAGTAAAAATTATGGTTGGGAAAGAAATATCAAGTCTCCTGACTGTTTATGTAAGAGTAAAATGGACTTCTCTTGCTTTACCCTTTTTTGGTATCAGTATGATCATCTACATACTAGTTATTTCTCTGCTATTGTGCACCTTTCTGCTGAACTTTGAGGCAGTATAAGCCACATCAGAGCAAAACAGATAGCTTAAATTTCTATGTCAGGATCACCAATTTGTTAGGACACAGTGCAGTCACTGCACATGGTGGCTTGTGCAGGCTTCAGCTGTGTAACTTTGTTTCAGTCATTACGAATCATCTGCTCCACATGGTCTTACAACTTCACCACATTGGAACAGACTAAACATTCTCCTCACTTCACTTATTTCCATTCAAGAGTCTTATATGATGACAGCTGTCAGCTGATGGTGTGGGGGGGTCATGACTAGATGCCAAAGTTGTCAAGTGCTTGCCTCAGACATCATGCAATTAGGGCTCTGCTAGAGAAATAACTCAGAAACAGTCACCTGTTAATTTCGTACAGTCTCTGATTTGTAACTTTTCCTCCATTCAGGAGTTCTCACTAATGCATGTCTAGACTAAGCCACTTTGAAAAATCATGGCCTGCTTTACACACATAGGACAGGATTCTCAAAAGGGATGTACCCAGTGCACCTGAGATGCACCGGCACATCTCCAAGTTGCACACTGGTGCGATTCAGCAAGAGGACTGATGTGCTGGTGCATCCTTGATATGCCAACGCATTGCAGATGCACCGCATACTGACCATAATGATATGCAGCACATCTGGAGTGGCTGTGAAGGGGACATGCCCATGCATATGGTGCACAGCCCCATTCACAGTCTGACAAGGAGGTGCATCTCTGGGGCAAGTCCAGCGATGCACCTCCTAAAGATAAGTCTACAACAAGTAGACTTAAATCACTTGCCACCCACAGGCAGGTTGTCATGCTGCAGTCAGCAGCACAGCATCCTGCCCACCCTGGCAGTCCAGTATGCCCTCCTGCCTGCATCCCCATTATATTGCCATGCTCTGAGTTGAAGATGTTGAAAACAAACCCCCTTCCCACCTTCATCCCCATTAACCTGCCACTCTCTGCAGTGAATATGTTGAAACCAAAGCCCCCTTCCTGCCTGCATCACCATTAACCTGCCACTCTCTGAGGCGATAATGTTGAATATCAGAACTCACCCTCCCCACCCCAACCTGAATGGCAATCCATTAGCCCCCCAGTAGCCTATCAAACCTCCCCCCTGCCCACTCAGGCACCCCAACCCACCCTGCTCCTCTCATCCCAGATAAGTCCTGCCATTGGTGGGCAACAAAACCCACCCTCATACCACCATGGCTGCCCACTGACTGAGCTGTTTGTGAATGACAGCTACTGTACAACTGTAAGTCCATTGGTTGACCATGTTGATCGATGGGCTTGCTGTGTGTACTGTAAGCTGTCAAGCACAGCTGTGTGAATGAGTCATTCACAAAGTTGTGCATGACAGCTTACAGTACACACTGTAAGCCCATTGGTCTACATGGCTGACCAATGGACTTACAGTTGTACAGTAGCTGTCATTCACAGATAGCTCTGTCAGTAGTCAGCCATGATGGTATGAGGGTGGGTTGTGCTTCCCACCGATGGGGGGAGTCAGCTGGGATGGGGGAGCTGGGTGAGTTGGGGTGACTGAGTGGGTGGGGGTCTGCTGGTCTACTGGGGGGCTTATGGATTGCTGTTCAGGTTAGGGTGGGGAGGGTGGGTTCTGATATTCAACATTATCGTGCGAAGAGTGGCAGATGCTAGCAGGATGTGGGTGGGGAGGGGGTCTGTTTTCAACATTATCACCACAGAGAGTGGTCTATTAATGGGGATGTGGGTGGGGTGGGTGCTGGTTGTCCTGGCAGTCATGGGTGCTCATTTAGTGCACAGCCCTTGCAGGGCATCTGGTACATTCTGCTGGGTGCAGCACTGCTAGGCTCTTGAAATGGGGCCATAATGACATGCAAATGGCCCCATTGCACCTTGCATGCCTAATGGCCCCATTTGCATGTCCATGGCTGTGAATGGCAGCTTTCAGTGCAGTGCATTGGGAGATGCACTGCCCCATTGTCTACCCAGCCTGACCAGGGGGTTGCATTGGCACATCCTGGGCTGGGCGCAACTGTGGTATTCTTAGGGGGGATACACTGAGAACATCCCCCAGCGCATCTTCTGTGAATACCACCGTTTGTGTTTGGTGATCTCATTTCTGCCTGGGCATCTGAGATGCACCAAGTGCAAGTCCTTTGTGAATCCTGCCCATAGTTTCAAAAACCTAAAGTCTGTCTCACATTCAGCTATTGTGGATGAAGCCTTCACACCAATTCCAATGCCACTGTGCCCCATAAACTTTTAATTTCCTTTATTCCTGACACTCTTGCTGCCTTCTCAATCAATAGGCTAACACTGAGCTCTCCTACCCTATGCTCTGTATTATGGATCAGACATGTTAATATCTAGTGGCTCTGTTTACATTTGCACAGCATGACTCAAAGTCAGCTCTGACTACATGAAATTCGGTATATGACCATGCTGCCAGACCTGGGGATTAAGTGTGCAGTTGTACACAGTTTGGTTCCTTGCACTAGTCAGGGCATTGTCCTGCAGCTGAACATATGAATTTCAAACTTGTAGTCACTGTTTGCTAATCTAAAGGCAGCATTTGGTCAAAAATCACAAGTACTCAAGTGAAACAGAAAGCCCCATGACAATAACAAATGATTACATATGTCTCTCCAGAGAAAGTATTTTTGTTTATTGGCAGTGAGGAAAGATTGTTGTGCACTCTTTCTGAGCTGACAGCTCATCAGTAGGGCCACTAGAAAATTGAGGGCACAATTTTTCCACAGTTTCTGCAATTTTCACCCTTCTCCACACGAAATCCTCAATTTCTTGCAATTTCTTACATTTATGGAATTTTTAACTGAAATTGTATAAAAATATTTAAATTCTCAAGGAAATCTTCTCAGATATGCTAACAATTTAGTACACAGTTTTGGATTTGACCAAAACAGTACAGTGTGAGGTGAGAAGGAGTCAAATGTGACTCTGCTTTCATGTGATTCACTTCCCTGCTTTGGTTTCAAAATTCTCTGGTCATGAACACTTAAAATCTGTGTTAAAGCAGACTATCAGAGAACTTTTTGCTGACACAGAGACTGAAACAGTAGGTGTGAGAAGAGGTGCAAAGTGCCCCTTTCACCTAAATGAAGCAGTTCACATTACTTGATTAAAATCAACGAGCTGATGGCTCTTAATTTATTGTAGACATGAAAGGAAAATCAAGGCTGAATCCATGATCTGAGGTGATCCAACAGGACAATAAAAACAATCTGAACAGGAAAACTGTGCAGTTACCACTCCAGAGGAAGACAGCTCTCTAGAAAGCCTTGTGAGAAATGCACTCAGCTGCTTTTGGTGCTGTGGTTACCTGTTCTGTATTTTTGTACAGTTTGTAACTTAAAGATGGAACTTTAACTATAATCAGCTGAATTCTTTGGACTGTGCTGATCCTCTGGCATGGTGTGAGTGCACAATATTCTTGGCTTCTAATTTAGCCAACTCATTCAAATTCCATTAGGATAGTCACTTTTAACTCCATCATCTGACATTCATTTGGGCCACCTCACTCCAATTCTTCTTCACAGGTACCTTCATTAATGATATCCAAGTTGTATTTAACTGATATTGTGAAAATCTAAGCTTCTGCTTCAGGTACTGCAACTATAGCAATGATAGTTGAAAAGATATACTACTAATTAATTGCTATTGTCATATCAAAACACACCCTACTGAATTAGAAATGCGGATGTCCCAGACATTATGGCAATTTGAGATAAATAGGGTTGGCAATAAAAGGCAACCTGAGCTGCCAGTGGTTGCCACCAGAAATGTGGTAGGACAGATTTTCTAGCAAGGTCAGGGCGGGAGGTGGAGAGGGTGGAGGGGGCAGGCAGGGGGAGGGGTCAGGCAGGCAAGGAAGGCAAGGTCACATAGAGGAAGGCACCTGAGGACTAGAAGTGGTTGGGAAACAGGAAAAAGTGGAGGGGCCAAGAGGAGGTCCTGATTGGGGTCCTTAGGGGGTTAAAAAACCTTGTGTATGCAAGGGATAATAGTAATAATAATTTTTATTTATGAAACACAATATCTAAAATCAAAGCACTGCGCAATCCATAAAACAGTTAAAAGATCAAATAACATAAATATCAAATACAGCTAAAATCAAGTAATGGAAAAATACAACTATCCAAGCAGGAGCATATACGTAACTAATTGCCAAATGCCTGGCAGAACAAAAAGGTCTCTAAGGCTGTTTTAAAGCTCTCCATGGTCTGGCACTCTCAGATCTGATGAGGAAGAGAATTCCACAGGGCTGGAGCTGCAAACATAATAGCATGAGGGACAGAGGTTTTCAACCATACCCAGGGAATCTCTAAAAACCCCACGTCAGCTGAGTGCTGTGAGCAGGCAGCGCAGTAGGGGACCAGGAGCTATTGCAGGTAGCCCAGGCCCTGTCCATGTAGGGCTTTAAAGGTCAGAAGACTGACCTTGAAGGTGATCTGCCACTGCACAGGCAGCCAGTGCAGTTTGCACAGCACAGGCATGATGTGGCTTGAAAGAGGAGCTCCAGTCAACAGCCGTGCCACAGCGTTCTGTACCAGCTGCAAGTGGTGGATATCAACTCCCAGAAGCCCTAGGTAGAGGGAGTTGTAGTAGTCCAGGCATGAAGTCACAAAGGTGTGGATCAGTGTTGGAAGCTCACCGGACGGAACAAGGTGGTTAACCCGAGCGATGTTCCTAAGGTGGTAAAAAGAGGACTTGACCACTGCAGACACCTGTGAGTGCAGTGTCAGCCTATTGTCAAGGAACACTCCTAGGTCATGCACCTGTTCAGAGGAAGGCAGCTGATTATTTCCAAACCAAAGCCCAAAGGGATACCCTGCCACCAGCTCCTCTATCTGGAGACCTGGATCCACAACCAACACCTCAGTCTTATCGGAATTCAATTTCAGCCAGCTGGATTTCTGTGAGGCAGCTGTTAAAGACCAAGAGTACACTATCCAGGTTGGGTGTGAAAGACAGGTAAAGCTGGGTGTTATCTGTGTAGCAGTGAAGCCTCAGCCCATACCATCTTACAATGTCTCCAAGTGGCAGCATATACACCGGAAACAACGTCGGGGAGAGCACTGAGCCCTGAGGGACCCTGCAAAATAGGGAGACTGAGTCCTAAGAAAACAAACCAGACACCACTCTCTGAGACCTGCCAGAGAGGAAGGATTGAAACCACCTGAGGACTGGACCAGCCAGGCCACAGATGACCCTCAGGCACTCAAGCAACACCCCATGGTCCACGCTGTTGAAAAGCTGATGAGAGCTCAAGAAACACCAAGATGGAGTGGTGCTTCTGATCTCTAGCCATCAGCAGATCATTGAGCACCCAAACCAGAGCTGTCTTGGTACTGTGCATCTTTCAAAAACTGGACTGGAGGGGATCATAGATATCATGGATGGTAAGAGGGTTCTCCAGCTGCATCGCAACAGCTTTCTCAATCACCTCTTCCCTGAAAAGGGAAGGTTAGAGATAGGTCTATAGTTAGCCAAGCAGTTTGGGTCCAGAGAAGCTTTGCTAAGGAGTGGTGTAACCACCGCCTCCTTCAGGGAGCTAGGGAACTCACCCATCTCTAAGGAGCACCACACAGTCTTGGCCAGGATGTAGCCGATAGAATCAATACACTCCAAACTGAGGCGTGTTGGGCCCGGGTCAAAACTACAGTATGTCATCTGCATATTCTGGATAATCTGCATGATATAGATGATCTCTGCCTGGTCAAAAGAAGACCAAGAAAACTGGGGTGCAGTGGACAGGCACCGACTACCTTCAACCCCCATAGAGTGAGCTGGTTGGATCTCCGCTCTGACGTTGACCACCTTATCAGCAAAGAATTGAGCAAACTCACACTTAGATTGTGAAAATGTTCTTTGGACCTGTAGATAGGTTGGGTTGCACAACTTGTCTACTTTCCAAAAGAGCTGAACTGGTTGATTCTAAGCTGCAGCAATCTCCCTAGACAGGAACTCTGTCTTCTTACGGGTGATTGCTGATTGATAGAGCTGATAGTGCTCCATCAATTTAAGATGGTCAGCATCCAGGGAGGATTTCCACCAGTGATGCTCTAGCCTTCATCCAACTTGTCTCAACTCCCTCAAGGTCCCATCAAACCAAGGATACCAAGGACGAAGAGAGAGAGGATGAACACGGACAGGAGCGATATAGTCTAGTGCATCTGCCATGGCCTTATTATAGGCTAGGACCAAGTCCTCAGGACTTCCACTTGCACCCGGTAAACATGATAGGTCCAATACTGCCAGTAGACCATCAGGAGACACATCCATCAAAGGGCGGTATCTGACCATATCCACAGGGGCAGGCCTATAGAGGGGAGCCTGGAAATTGAATCTTATGGTGCAATAGTCTGACCACCCAACTGCTTCTATCACCAGATCAGTGGCCTCCAACCCCAGGAGAAAACCCAGATCAAGTGAGTGACCATGATCATGAGTTGCAGAGGTAATTACCTGTGTGGGGTTCAATGAACACATAAGTTGGAGGAAATCCTGCCCAAACTGTGAGAATTTGTTGCGACCCAGGTGTTGAAGTCACCCAGTACCATCAGTCTTGCAGACTCAAATGCCATGTCGACAGCGAAGTCTGCAAATTCCTGCAGGAACAATTTCTCATCCCCAGGTGGACGGTAGATGAGAACGATCCTGCACTGGACACTTGCAACAATGGTATACTCAAATGATCTAGAATCCTTGACTGGCACTCCCACAAGATCACCTTCCTTTCTTGCTGGAACTCATTTTAGTCCACTCACCTGAGCAGGAGCAGCAGAAAGGGAAGGATTATTCAGAAGCTCAGACTGGGTCAGCCCAGGGGGTGGCAGACTCAGGGGAGAGGGACCACAAGGGAGGATGGTGTAGGAGAGGGATGGCAAAAACTGGCACATGCAAGGGCATGGTACAGTGGAGCTTCCGGGGTAGGCAGAGCAAAGGTGTAACTGGGGGATTCTGCCAGGGTAGGCAGAAGAGATCACTAGTGGTGGAGGGATTTGAAGGGATAAAATAATAGTAGCGGGGAAGGGGCAGCTAAGAAGGAGGTGGGAATAGGAAGAGGAGGCAATAGGCACAGGATAGGGTCAATAGCACCTGTCCATGGAGTGGGGGGATAAGGAGAAGAGGGAATAGGGGGGTCATGGGTGGAGGCATCTACCTAACCGTGGAACCTGCAAGTGGCCAAGGAGGAGGCTAGGAGGGACATCAGGGTTATGTACCTGAGCCCCTAAGAAGACCAGAGAGGTACAAGACAGGAGCTACAAGATGCCCAGATGGATTGAACAGGAATGCAAAATGTATTTAGGCTATTTTAGGAGAATATGAATATGCTGATGGTGATGGTTTTGAATGAATGTAATGCTATCATTGGATCAACAAACTAACCATTCAAGTACCCAAAAAGTATTCAAGTGTATTAATTTCTGGGTAATCCCTCTGACAATTTATTAGTTATCCCAGGGTTCAATGGGATTGTTTGTTCTAAGATGAATGCTGTTATAATTGCAGTTTTTTCAACAAGGATTTTAAATCACACAGAGAACACATGCATTAGATAGATAGATAGATAGATAGATAGATAGATAGATAGATAGATAGATAGATAGATAGACAGACAGATTTATTTTTAAAGTGCTCTTTTCTGCCTCAAAATGCTATACAAGAAACAATAAAACCTTTACAGAAACAACATTTAAAAATACACCTTTGAATTTGTCAATTTCAGGTAATAAAATTAACGATCATGTTACAGAGTTAGAGCATGAAAATAAATAGTGATGCTTAGTGATAGGTTGTACTGGTTTCAGGACATGTCAATCAATAACTCAATAACTCAGTGACTCCAGTTACCAATGTTTAATCCTATCATCCTGACACAGTTTAAACAATAACGATTCCCAAGTCTAGAGAGATCGTAATAAGAGTACAAAGATATCTTCAGTAATTAGAAAACCCTTCACTAAACATTACGGCTGGGCAAAGTTAGTAAATTCACAGTTGCACAACATCTTGTAAATTTCTTTATTTGACTCCACCTTAGCCAACCACTTAGTAGGAGACTTGATTATTGGTAAGATTACTTATTGTTAAGTGCTCTAAATGTTTGCCAGATCCAGTACAGTATATTATATTGGTATTCATATGAGTGGTTCCAAGCCTACAGGGATTCAAATTTGGCATTTCATTTCTTTGCAAAATTTGTATAAATGTTTCACAGCTTATAACCTTGCCAACTTTGAAGCTAGATACATGGATTTATTTATTTATTTATTTAGCTTTTGTTTACTGGGTAGGTACACTAGACAAGTTATATGCCTATTTTCAGGAACAACCCGGGAGAGTACAACAGGTATAACAGGTACATCAATATAGCAAAGTGGGTGAGCAAATACTTATACATTTTGTGGTTAGGTACATGGAGTCAACAAGACGAGGGGGCAAGATACATTTTGTGAATTAGGTACATAGTCAACAGAGCAACAGAAGATAAGGTGCATATGGTCAACAAGACATCAGACAATATGTAGTGCATTAGTTCAGGTTGTGGTTCGGGGAGTAGTGTGCCACCTGGCTTGAGACATCCAGGACTATGTGCTAAGGTGGCTTTAGGCATTCACAGCGTGAAGCCAGCTTGAGATGTTCCCACAGGGAGGTCTGAAGGCGCTTATGGGAAGGGGCAGTGCAGACCTGTTTGGGGAAGGAGTTCCAGAGCCTAGGTGCGTGAGCTGCAAAGCCCCTGTCACCCATAAGGGTGCAGGTGTAGGGAATATTTAGTAGTCCTGGGCCCTGGGATCTCAGGGGGTAGGGTGAGGGGTCAGCTGGGGAGAGGAGCTGGGCCAGTTCCGGGGGGGTGCCGGTGCTGATCACTTTGCTCGTAAAGCACCCAGTACCAAAGTTGAGGTGATTGGTCAGGGATAGCCAACCTAGCTTATCGTAGAGTTTGCAGTGTTGGGTGAGATGGGTGGCAGCCAGTGCAAACTGGCAGATGTTGTTGTACGTCATGCTCCACTTGTTAAGGAGGGCCTTAGAGATACGAGCAAATAGGTGGAGACCATAGCTGAGGGAAGGTAGTAATACTCCCCTGACAAGAGCCAGATGAGCCGCTGGGGTAAGGTTGTACCTAGCCCTATAGGCCAGCCCCAGCTTACAGTTTACGCCTCTGCAAATGTTGTGGATGTGGATCCTTATGTCCAGTTGTGGGTCGAGCGTCACACCGAGATATTTAAGGGAGGTCACGGTAAGAAGGGAGGTACCATCATCGCAGTCAATTTGCAGAGGGACTGCAGATGCTCGAATTTTGGCTGATGAGCCAAATAACATAGCCTGAGTTTTTTTCTGGTTGAGGACCAGCTTCTGTTTAGTGAGACATTCCTAGATGTTCTTGAAGTCCTCTGATAGGTGGTGGTTTAGGGTGACTGTATCACGGGAGTGGGCCAGGAGGACCAGATCATCCACGTACATGGTAACCTGGCACCTGGTAACCACAGCAGGGAGATTGTTAATAAATGGAGAAAAGAGTAGGGGTCCCAGCACTGAGCCCTGAGGGACTCCAGATGTAATGGGCAGGGGGGGGCGGAGAGGACTTTATTGAATTTAGTTAGTTGTTCTCTGCCATGTAGGTAGTCTGTGACCCATTCCAGTGCAGGAGGGGACAAGCCAAGGGACCTCATCTGCGTGCAGAGCAGGTCATGGTCCACAAGGTCAAAGGCCTTGGATAAGTCGATGAACACAGCTCAGAGAGTTGTCCCTGGTCCATAGCTGCTCTGATGCTGGAAGAGACAGAGATCAGTGCCATGGTAATTCTCTGCCCTTTCGCAGCCATATTTGGGTGGGGGACAGCAGTTCGTGGGTATGGATATGCTCCATGAGTTGTTTGGCTACAACCTTTTCCAGAAGCTTACTGACAGCCGAAAGGATGGCTATAGGTCGGTAGTTGTCTGGAACTTTAGGGTTGTCCTGCTTTAGCACAGGGATGACCCTGGTAATCTTCCAGATATCTGGGATCTGTCCTGAGGTGAGGGACAGGCTATAGATGTGGGCCACCGGGGAGGCAATGTAGGGGGCTCCAAGTTTGAGAAGCTTGGGCTCCAGGTTATCTAGGCCAGGGCTTGAGTGCTGGGAGAGGCCTTTGAGAAGGGACCATACCTCATTTACCGACACCACCCTTAGGTGGAAGGGAGGACAGGGTGGGCCAGGCTCCTGCTGGTCCATGGAAGTGGGGCAGTTGTCACTCCTAGCCGTTGGTGCATGTGGGAAGACAGCAGAGAGGTCAGTGAAATGGGAGTTGAGAGCGTTAGCAATCGTGTGTGGATTGCTGCAAGAAGCTCCTCCAATGATCATGTCAGTAACTCCAGAGTTGGAGTGACCACTAACCAGGGTTTTTATGGTTCTCCAAAACCGTGTAGGGTCATTAGCAGAGCTGAGAAGGGCAGTCTTACAGAAGTCGCTTTTAGCCCCCCTGATGGCTTTTTTGCATTCATTTCTGAGTTTTCTGAATTGTTGAAGCAGGGACAGGTCATGCGAGCATTTGAAGCGGGCCCAGCACTTGTCCCTCGCTCGCATGAGGGTGAGGAGGCCCCCATGCAGCCACTGTGTGGCCATTCCCCAGACCCTTCATCTAATGATAGGGGTGTGCATGTCTTGCAGATCCACAAAGGAGTTGAGGAGTGCTGCAATGGCAGTGGAGGGATCATGGGCATTGTAGACTCCTGACCAGTCGATGAGCCTTAGTTCCTCCGTGAATATTTCCAGATCAAACCTAGCGAAGTTTCGGATGTGGATGATTTCGTGAGGGACCTTTGGGGAGGGGATTTTCCATACACAGAAGACCAGAGAGTGGTCTGAGATGGAGTCGGATAGTGTCCCCACAGAGGAGATCCTCTCAGGACGGTTTGACATGATCCAGTCCAGAAGGGTGCTGGTGGTTCTGTTAGTCATCTGTCGGGTGAGCTCCTGTAAGAGTTGCGTCAGGGTTAGGGTGGCAAGCAGGGCCTCGAACTGCCTGACATTATCCCCTGCCCAATTTAGGTTCACATCTCCCAGGATTATGAGTTCATTGTCTCAGGTACAGGGACTGACAGTGTCCAGGATATGGGTGAGGCCCTGGAGCCCTCCCTTAGGGGGGTTATAGGTACACACCACGTGCAGTTTTTTAGCATTGCCGAGTAGGAGCATGGTGTGAAGCAGCTCACGGGGAGACAGCAGCGAGGGACGGTGGTTTACTAGAGATACATTGAGGTGGCTCCTATAGTAAATCAGGATGCCTCCTCCCCTTTTGCTTCCGGTCCTATCCAGCCATTTGAACTCGTAGCCAGGAAGCCCACAGGCTGAATCAGGAACCTGGGGTTTGAGCAAGGTCTCTGTTATCCCCATGATGTCAGGCTTATAGAGAGTGACTCATGCAGTGAGCTCATCCAGGTTGGGAAGTAGGCTACGAATATTAACGTGAGCCACTTTCAGTCCCTTGCCCAGCCGCCATTCCTCAGGAATATTGGAGGCTGGGGTGGAGGGGCCAGGGTAATGCTTTATGTAAGTCCCAAAGCGTTTTACTGAAGGAGACCCACAGGAACTTGAGACTCAAGCCGGCACCTCCACTCTGTTATCAGTCCTTAGCAGAAAGCGTGTGTCCTTGGTAGAAAGTGTGAGGGGGGACCCTCCAGTTCAGGTCTCCCTCGCTTACCCTCCATCAGCAAGTGGTGAGATTCTTTGGGGTCGTGCTCTCTTTAGTCAGGAGGGCTCATGAGGTGGGCGACAGCAGTGGCCAATCGCAGTGATCGCAGATTGCTGAGACAAAGGACGGGGCAAGATGGCGCCAAATTCAACAAATCCCCCGACACCTTCAGTATCAAAGCAGGGCTTGCCGTTGAGACAGAGGAATGCCAGGAATTAGGTAGATTTGTGAGGTCTCCTGCATCAGCAGGGGCGTTTTGTTTGTCCAGGAAAAATAATGCTTCATGTAAGTCCCGAAGCGTTGGCCAGGAGTTATGGCTCAGACTCCACTGATTTCTTTGCAGCCCTTATTATGTCCATTGCAACCCCGGCAAACACCTTAAACATGGTTTCCCTTGCATTTATTTATATAACATATAGTAGATGTAGTAGCTTTGCAACCCCTATGATTCTGCTGAAATGGAAAGTTGAAACCACGATGATTCTGGTGAAGTGATGCTACTGGCTAGATACCTGAAAATTAGAATGCACAAACTCTTTGAACAAATCTTAAGAACTGCAAAATATGGCAATATTTTGGTTAATAATTCTTACGTTACAGGGACTCATAATTTCACTAAATGTCTTGTTTGTGACATTTTCTAACAAGCATTTTTCAATGCCAAATGTTGATTGCATTGGTCCATTGAGCTCGCTCACTGCCCCGTGTCACTCGCTGATTCTGTTTCTCCCGGTGCTGCAGGCTGCCCTTTTGTACTGGGCTCCTGCCTCTGTTGGTGACTTTTTCTGCCCACAAAGAAATCTTCAGCAGTCCTGACACAGGTCTGTTGAGCTAGCTCACTCCCCCTCTCTCACTCACTCGTTCTGTTTCTGCCAGCTCTCGGGCTGGCCTTCTTTACTGGGCTCCTGCCTGCATTGCCACCTTTTTCTGCCCTCAAAGCAATCCACAGCACTCACAATAGAGGTCTGTTGAGCTTGCTCACTCCCGCTCTCTCACTCGCTCGTTGTGTTTCTCTCAGCGCTGCAGGCTGCCCTTCTGTACTGGGCTTCTGCCTGTGTTGGATCCTTTTTCTGCCAACAAAGAAATCTGCAGCTGTCCCAACAGAGCTCTGTTGAGGTTGCTCACTCCGCCTGTCTCACTCGTTCATTCTGTTTCTCCTGGTGCTGCAGGCTACTCTTTTGTACTGGTCTCCTGCCTCTGTTGGCACCTTTTTCTGCCCACAAAGAAATCTTCAGCAGTTCCGACAGAGCTCCGTTGAGGTCATTCACTACCCCCCTCACTTGCTCATTCTGTTTCTGTTGGCGCTGCAGGCTGCCCTTTTGTACTGGACTCCTGCCTGCATTGCTGCCTTCTTCTTGCCACAAAGAAATCTGCAGCAGTCATGATAGAGCTCCTTTGAGCTGGCTCATTCACTCCCCCCTCTCACTTGTTCATTCTGTTTCTCCCGCTGCTGCAGACTGCCCTTTTGTACTGGGCCCCTGCATGCATTGCTGCTTTTTTTTGCCCACAAAGAAATCCATAGCACTCCCAACAGAGCTCCGTTGATCTCACTCACTTCCCCTCCCTCACTCACTCGTTCTGTGTCTCCCACTGCTGCAGGCTGCCCTTTTGTACTGGGCCCCTGCCTGCATTGGCGGCTTTTTCTGCCCACAAAGACATCAGCAGCAGTACTGACACAGCTCATTTGAGCACTCTCACTCTCTCGTTCTGTTTCTGCCAGTGCTGCAGGCTGGTCTTTTGTACTGGGCTCCTGCCTGCATTGCTGCCTTTTCCTGCCCACAAAGAAATCTGCAGCAGTCATGATACACCTCCATTGAGGTTGCTCACTCCCCCATCTCACTCGCTCATTCTGTTTCTCCTGGTGCTGCAGACTGCCCTTTTGAACTGGACTCCTGCCTCTGTTGGCATCTTTTTATGCCCACAAAGAAATCTCCAGCAGTCCCGACAGAGCTCTGTTGGACTCACTCACTCCCCTGTCTCACTCGCTCATTCCGTTTCTGCCGGCTCTGCAGGCTGCCCTTCTGTATTAGGCTCCTGCCTGCGTTGTTACCTTTTCCTGCCCAAAAAGAAATCTGCAGCAGTCACAACAGAGCTCAGATGAGCTCAGTCACTCCCCCCCAGTCGCTTGATCCTAATCTGTCCCAAACACTGATTTCCGACAGAGACTGTGGTATTCTGTGCCAGAAGCGCAGAATCACATTTCAGCCAGGATGTGAAAAATGACAACTGTACTGTTCATAAGGAGGTGTGAACAAATGCCAGTGTTGAAAATCTGGCATGAAAATATTACTAATTTGCAAACTTACAAGAGTACGTGGAAACTGCACAACACACGCTCGTAACACAGCCATTTTATGGAGTTTCATCACAAAATTTTCAACATAGGCATTTTAGAACCTCTGCTCATGAACAGTGTCAGTGTGATTTTCTTAATTTGTCTGGAACTTATATTCCCACTGCGACCGAGCTATTGTACACCGGAAGAGCAAAAACACACTTTGGCCAGGATGTGAAAAAAGACAGCTGCACTGTTCATAAAGAGGTGTGGCAAAATGGCAATGTTGACAATCAGGAGTGAAAATATTGCAAAGTTGTGAAGCTATTAGCAAGCGTGGAAACTGCGCAAAGCACATTCGTAACACACTCATTTTATGGACTTTCGTCAACAGATTTTCAACATAGGCATTTTAAGACCTCTGCTAATGAACAGTGCCACTGTCATTTTCATAATGTGTCCCAAACATGAATTTTCCACAGCGACCACGCTATTCTGCGCTGGAATTGCAAAAACACATTTCGGCCAGGATGTAAAAAATGACAGCTGTACTGTTCATAAGGAGGTGCAGAAGAATGGTAATGCTGAAAATCTGAAGTGAAAATATTATTAATTTGTGAAGTTACGAGCGTGCGTGCAAACTGCGTAACGCACGTTCGTAACACAGTCATTTTATGGAGTATCGTCACTGAATTTTCAACAAAGGCATTTTAGGACCTCTGCTCATGAACAGTTCCACTCTCATTTTCTTAATCTGTCCTGATCACTGATTTCCCACAGCGACAACACAATTCTGTGCCAGAAGTGCGAAAACACATTTTGGCCAGGATGTGGAAAATGACAACTGTATTGTTCACAAGGAGGTCTGAAAAAATGCCAATGTTGAAAGCATGCATAGCAACTGTGCAATGCATGCTCGTAAAACTGTCATATTTTGGATTTTTCCCACCAAATTTGCAGTATAGGCTTTTTGAGAGCCCACCTTATGAACACTGGTACTGTCATTTCATTAATCAGTCCCAAAAGGGGATTCCATGCAGTGACTGTGAAATCACCTTTCAGGGCTGAATAATGCCATGACAGGACCAGAATTCATGAGGAAGGTCCTAAAAACCCCATGTTGAAAATTTTGCGAAAGTTCCCAAAAATGCCTGAGATATGCATCAAAGTTGAAAAAACCCTATTTATTCCATTATACAGCTTACCGGCATTTCCTCAGTTCCCGGTAGGATTTGAAGAGTGCAGACGTGTTTCTGGTCCACTGAAGTTTGTCATGCCAGACTCTGGAGGTAAGTATGGAGTGAGGTGGGTGTGGGGAGGCAGTGTGCACAGTTAGTGGGTGCAGGTTGTGGGGGGGCAGGGAGACCGTCGAGGGACTGTTTCCTTTTTACAGGTTAAAAAATAAAAAAAAGACATCACTGAACCATTTTTGATTTTACAGGGGCATGTGACACACTGAGGTGGGCTCCCAGCATGCCAATGGAGTCTTTTTTGGGGGGGCAGCTGTAGCTGATGGGGGATTGGGCATCCCTGTCAGCACACAACAAAAGGGAGGGTGATATTATGTCGATGGGGATTGGGCACCCCATCAGCAGACAACAAAAGTGGGGATTTACATAATGCTGATGGGGGTGGGCTCCTCATCAGCAACATAAACAGGGCACTGAAGCCAACGAGTTAGGGCCCCGTCAACAAACAAACCGCGGTGGGGGCACATGCTGCTGGGGGTTGGGCACCCCTGCGGTGAGGGGTTTATATTGTTTGTTGAACATGGCAGCAAGCCACCGCCATGTTCACAAATAATATCAGTGTTTCAGGTTCCACCCTGCAATGATGGGTCGCTCTCTCATTGCAGGGAATGGCTGATGCTGCAATGATGAGGCGGCCCCTGATTGCAGTGGTTAAAACATTACAAGTTGGTGGCATGCTGGCTGAACTAGTGTTAGAAGCAGTGTGCCACTACACTGGGGGAAGTGGGCCAAGCCTTTAAAGGCTCTGGGGGCATTGGCCACAGCAGTGCTACACCTTCACAACCTGCTTCTGGAGAAAGCTGCCGCAATATGTTTCTTGTGCATTCACGCAATCAACATAAAAATGTGGATGCTTATAACACCATTGCTAATGCATAGATCTAACATTCAGCATACATACTCAGAGTCAATTGGCCCTGAAAAATAATAAAACTTAAAGAAATGTTGTTTAGTACATTAGTTGAAATTCACAGAGGAAATGCTGCACATTACTAACTGATGTCATTTTCTCAACAAGTTGTGGAAGCGGAATAGGTAATGCCACCACAATTCCAATTTTTGAATGTTAATTTTACAAAGCACTTATCACTGCTGCATCTGGTTTAACTTGTCCCTAATTTCCCTAGCTAAGCTAAGCTTTGCAGTAGGGCTGTACAGAATTTTCAAATTAATGGAATTCTCCAGAGATTCAGAAAATTCTACCTAATTCCATGGAATTCTATCAGTTGCAGAATTCCAAAATGTCAAAGATAGAATTTTATGGCACATTTGTAACCTGTGGTTTACAAGGTTTACATAAACCACAGATTATTTTCCCAAAAGCAGTAGAATAATTATTCCACAGTTTATGTGCTCTGCAGAAAACTTTTTCGCAGTTTACAAAAAATAAAACTTTTGGAATTCCACAGAATTAAAAAAAATAAAAAATTACAAAAAGCATTTTGGAAGTAAAATTGGCATTCTGCATGAATTCCATCATCAGAATTTAACATTCCAAACTCTAGTCTGCAGTCTTGTAGTATGCCCCTGGATGACTATTTTGTCCCCTCCACTATCTTTTCTATATATCTTAAAGAATGAAGCATTGGGGCCTTTAGATGCCTTTGTAATTATTTTGTGTGCATTTATTTGTTTCATTAATTACCATTTCCTCATTTTATTTGTATTTTGCCAACTACTCATAGAGAAAGAATCCAATAGAATTCTTGTATTATGATGTCAGAAAAGTTTTACTGGACAGGCCAATAGTGTAGTTTAATGAAAAACTGCAAACCTGTTTTCAGATTTAAATAAACAAATAACACTTTTTACCACCAAAATGTTATATATGTAATAGAAATATGTATTATGTATTTTTGATAACCTGTTGTCTTTTGGTGTAATTTAGGAGGTGTCATTTTCTTCATAACCAGATTTTACTTGGGAAGAAGAAAAGAGAGGCAAATTGCTACTTTAAATATTGTAACACCGTGCAAACATATAAAAGGTAAAGTCTACTATTTAAAAAACTATCTATTTCTCCTGAAAAGACAGAAAATGTATTAAGCTTGTTATTAAAATGCATTGGGCTCATAAGCAGTTGGAAGTTTCTGAAATCACAACATCAGAATTCTAGTGAATTCTTTTCACTAGCAGTGTGAAAAGCAAAGGTGAAACCCCACTTGTTTCATTGCACTAACAAGTATTTTATTGCAAAAGGTAAACAAGTAATTACTATCAGATCAAAATACAATAAATAAAAAAGTTGTCTATTTTTTAGAAGTGAACACATGCACTTTAAGCATGAGCAGATGGAGTTATTGTTACTGTTTGTTCCCCATATAATCAACTTGGTCTTCACATTGACACCCTCCATCAAAATGAGAGACACCTCAGCAGTCTGACATCACAGTGGCAGAGCTTCTGCTTATGATGCCAGTGATCAAAGCTTGGGAATAATCCAGTTGCATTTGAAGCCTAGCAAGGGAAGGAGAATTAAGCACCCTAGTGGACGCTATCCTCCCTTGGGGAGGGAAGGTTCCTGCCTCTTCTATGACAGTGCCAACTAGATCACCACTGGAAGAAGTGCAGCAGTGGTATTGCAAGGGAATTGGGATGTCAGCCAGTCTCCACACCCTCATACTCAGCATCTGCTGGGAGCCCCTTGCATGTTGACTTCCTAGGGCAAGGAACAACTATTGGAATAATTGCATACAGCAGGATGCTGGAGAAGCAGTAGAAGGGGCTCAGAGGTAGCCCAGATGATGTGGGTGAATCTGGTGACTATGGGCATAAACAAAGAATTATAAAAAAGCACCACCTACTCTTTTGCCTGTCAGATTTAGTCCTACAAATAGCCAACATTTTTTTCTCTGGGTGTTGAAGTCATTTTTCTTCACTGACCAGGTCTGTGCCATCACATCTAGATCCTAGTCTCCCCAATGCATTGGAGTCTCAGGTTAGTCAGTTTTCCTGGGTGTGATTTGCATATGGTCTGCTTTCAAGTGAGTCTAGTTTCCATTCTGTGCTTCCTCTTTCCAGCTGATGTCTGCTATTCTTGTGCTACATAGCTCTTCTATGCTTACCTTGGTGAATCAATTCCTCTACCTTTTACCACTAGTGATCCTTTGCAGTAGCTGCCTCCTGTATCCTTTAATTTAAATCTCTGACTGCCCTATCCATTATCCTAACCAATATCCCCATGTCCCAGAGTGACCTCCAGTCTGCCAGAAAAAAGGTACCTTCCTCTTTCAATTGACTCTTGGAAGGAATTAGATGTTATTACTCACAGGCCCCAGGATGATTAGGATCTTGTAGAAGATCACTCTGGATGCCTTTCCCTTTAGGAATATCTCTAGTTTTGTACATGGACTCCTCATTTCATCAGGACTTGTTCTTCCTTTGACATCTATAAAAATCTGGACAACAGTCTTCTTCTTCTTCCTCTAGCTGCAATTCTGATCATTGGATTGCACTCATTTGACTTGCAGAGCAGGTAGGAAATCACCTTGAGAAACACTATAGACCATATGCACACAGGTGGCCAGCGGGATCAGGTACCAAAACCATCAGAGAAGAGTACTAAAGGGATTGTACTCAGGGCAGATATATAGTTAAATCTGTGGCTTTTACAAAAGGATGGTGTACTCAAAGAATACAATAATGGCATTTATTAACAAAAATAACTCATACTAACACAGTAAAAATAGACAAGCCATAACAAGAAAGCTGCAGCGATACGCATCTTAAGGTGCGATGCTTCATCAGGGGCAGCGTTAAGGCCAAACCTTCTCAGTTGAATGCAACACTTTTAAAAACACAGTATCAAAAACAAGTACACTAGATCCTGGAAATGTTAGCTAGCACCTGTGCCATATGCTCTATAGAGAAAAAGTACAGTCAGAACCAAAATAAGAAAAAAAGTATTGATGGATGGAAACAAAATTTAAGAAAGACAAAAGATGATTAATAGATATACAGCTGAATTGCTAGAGCAATAAAAGTACAATACTGAAGGATGAAGTAGGGTCAATGTAAAAACATGAATAAATAGGTGAAATCAAGAAAGTATTTAAACCACTGAAAAGTCACAGCATAATTGACGGTGGTGGAAATAGTACCAGAGGGAAATTGGGAAGAAAAAAGGGGACAGGCAAGCAGGCAATGATGGAAAAAGGTGGAAGGTGTGTAGCTATAATGCTTCACTCCATGGGTAATGGGACACTGTTAAGACAGTTTGTTGAATGGTTCCCCTTATAGGGCTAAGTCAGTGTTGATGTTCAAAAATGGGGGAGGGGGGGGGACCAAAAATACTCCACTCAGGCTGTTGTAAAATTTCTCAAAGTTCTTTATTTATTTTTGTTAATTTCCCTGACATTTTGCATTCTTGTGCTTTTTCAAAGGGCTTTTCATATATTCTGTAGGAATAATAGATAAATATTGTTTATAAATCTTACATTTTTGAATTCCATTTTTTTTCATTATTCTTCTATTATACTTCATTATCACTGTGCTTCTTTCCCATGCTACTTATAGTACAAACTCTGTACTCTATTCACTCTTATAACTAAAACTTTACAAAAATAATATACAGTAATAAAGAATATGTACCCTGTATTTGTGCTTTGTTTCCACACTGGCCTGACGCTTTTTACTTCTGCCTTTGCCTGTTCAACTGATTCTTCATGGCAAGGAATTGCACCAAACTTGTGTCTTAACTATAATAATATAAACAATATATGAAAATGCCTTCAGCAACGTTATTTAGTAGGTTATTTTCAATACAGTAATCAAACAACTTTCCCTTATTGCTACCTTTTCTGTTATAACTGTACCATTTTAAAATATCTTAATTGGCTACATTTTACCTTTTGCAGCTTTATCTTTCAGCTCAGCTTGTTCAGTTTCCTTTGTTCTTTGTCTTCCTTGAATTTTAGGTTCTGTTTTTAAAACATTTAAAGTTTTAATACAATCAAATTTCTTGGTAACTGTTTAAACACTTCTACAATGTGTCTTTACCTTTATAACTGGTTTTAACATGTTTTACTCTCTTTTGTGCTGTATGTTGTTTCCAACTCCTTATTTCTTTATTTTTTTTATTTTATTGTCATTCCCTAAAAAGAGAATCTATCCTTTCAGTGCCCTTCAATATTTTGTTTTTTTCAGTCCTATTAATCTTCAATTGTATGTTACTATCTCACTTTACCTGGCTGGTATGTGTAGATACTTTGAGTATAGTGTTAAAAGTCACCTTCAATTCTTTCTTTAGCTTTATTATGTGAGCCCTGTATCTGTATGTAAAGAAAATAAGATCTTTTAGTTGCATTTTAAATTTATTTGACTTAGCCACAGCTCCTAGATATCTAAATCTTTGTCCTTTCTTACCTTGTGCTGATTCTGTTGTTCCTTGCATTGTTTGGTGCAGCTACTGTGTGTATATGTGTGTGTGTGTGTGTGGTGCAAACTCTCTTGCTAAATACCTCTCGGCCTGATCACCACATGCAGATTCACCTGCAATGGATGAGCTCCAATTAAGCTCAACTCATGGTCGCTTAGCAACCTTTGTTGTGATCAGGCCATTGCCTGGCCACAGTGTGTCTTTTTTTATTTATTTAACTACTCATTTCTATGTTTAGTTTATTGAGAAACTATTGATGCCTTGAGGTGTTGGGTTTTCTTAATAAGTTGTGATTCTTCAATGTGTTTACGTTTGTGTTTAGTTAATGTGTTCTTTATATGGGGGGATAGTACTATGGGGGGGGGAAAGACCTCAGAATGTGAAGTGTTCTTAACTTTATAATTTCTTACTTTACCATGTTTTTGTTAAAATTTGCATGCATATCCCTTCTTTTTCATGAAGATTCAACTAATTGTGATGTTACTTTCATGTTTCTGACATATAATTTGTTGATGGAATGTTGCTATCTTCTTCTTAACAATACCAGCAAAAAAAGAAGTGTTTAAAGACCCATACACTGGTAAAGAGTACCCTATAAGACAACATATAGACTGTACAACAGAGGGGTAATATATGTATTACAGTGTCCTTATGACCACTTATATGTGGGGCAAATGACCAGAGCTCTAAAAACCCGCATACAAGAACATAAAGGGGATATTAGAAGGCAGGAAGAAAAATCACAGGTAGCAAATCACTTCGCTGAACAAGGACATACCGGAGCCTCACTCACATTCTGGGGACTTGAACAAATCCAAAAACCAGTAAGGGGAGGGGACTATCAAAAACAGCTGGACAGAGCAGAAATGAAATGGATTTTTCAGTTACAAACCCTGGAAAGAAATATAGGGATGAACAAGGACACAAACTGGAATGCTTGTTGGTAATGTTAAAATAAGTAAGAGAGATGGAGTATGCCTCCATAGACAAAAAAATAAAAATAAAAAACAAACATAAAATAGTAAGGTTAGACACATTAAAAAATGAATACTTTACAAAATGGGTTATTTTTCCTAAAAACAGAATGGCAACATGATAAAATGTGACTAGTAAGCCCTAATGAAAATTGTTCTCCACTTTAATATACAAATGGTAGATGGGAATCTAATAGAAGAAGATAGCAACATTCCATCAACAAATTATATGTCAGAAACATGAAAGTAACATCACAATTAGTTGAATCTTCATGAAAAAGAAGGGATATGCATGCAAATTTTAACAAAAACATGGTAAAGTAAGAAATTATAAAGTTAAGAACACTTCACATTCTGAGGTCCTTCCCCCCAACCCCATAGTACTATCCCCCCATATAAAGAACACATTAACTAAACACAAACTTAAACATGTTGAAGAATCACAACTTATTAAGAAAACCCAACACCTCAAGGCATCATTAGTTTCTCAATAAACTAAACATAGAAATGAGTAGCTAAATAAATAAAAAAAGACACACTGTGGCCAGGCAATGGCCTAATCACAACAAAGGTTGCTAAGCGACCATGAGTTGAGCTTAATAGGAGCTCATCCATTGCAGGTGAATCTGCATGTGGTGATCAGGCTGACAGGTATTTAGCAAGAGAGTTTGCACCACACACACACATATACACACAGTAGCTGCACCAAACAACGCAAGGAACAACAGAATCAGCACAAGGTAAGAGAAGACAAATATTTAGATATCTAGGAGCTGTGGCTAAGTCAAATAAATTTAAAATGTGACTAAAAGAGCTTATTTTCTTTACATACAGATACAGGGCTCACATAATAAAGCTAAAGAAAGAATTGAAGGTGACTTTTAACACTATACTCAAAGTATCTACACGTACCAGCCAGGTAAAGTGAGATAGTAACATACAATTGAAGATGAATAGGACTGAAAAAAATAAAATATTGAAGGGTACTGTAAGGATTGATTCTCTTTTTAGGGACTGACAATAAAATAAAAAAATAAAGAAATAAGAAGTTGGAAACAACGTTCAGCACAAAAGAGAGTAAAAAGTGTTAAAACCAGTTATACAGGTAAAGACACATTGTAGAAGTGTTAAACAGTTACCAAGAAATTTGATTGTATTAAAACTTTAACTGTTTTAAAAACAGAACCTAAAATTCAAGGAAGACAAAGAACAAAGGAAACCGAACAAGCTGAGCTGAAAGATAAAGTTGCAAAAGGTAAAATGCAGCCAATTAAGATATTTTAAAATGGTACACTGTTATAACAGAAAAGGTAGCAATAAGGGAAAGTTGTTTGATTATTGTACTGAAAATAACCTGCTAAATAAGGTTGCTGAAGGCATTTTCACATATTGTTTATATTATTATAGTTAAGAACAAAGTTTGGTGCAATTCCTTGCCATGAAGAATCAGTAGAACAGGCAAAGGCAGAAGTAAAAAGCATCTGGCCAGTGTGAAAACAAAGCACGAATACAGGGTACATATTCTTTATTACTGTATATTATTTTTGTAACGTTTTAGTTATAAGATTGAATAGAGTACAGAGTGTGTACTATAAGTAACATGGGAAAGAAGCACAGTGGTAATGAAGTATAATATAAAACCTTAATAGAAGAATAATGAAAAGAAATGGAATTCAAAAATGTAAGATTTATAAACCATATTTATCTATTATTCCTACGGATATATGAAAAGCCCTTTGAAAAAGCACAAGAATGTAAACGTCAGGGCAATTAACAAAATAAATAAAAACATTGGGAAATTTTACAACAGCCTAAGTGGAGTATTTTTGGTCCCCATTTTTGAACATCAACAATGATGGAAAAAGGAAAGTGAAATAAGAGTCAGGGACACAGGAAGGAAAGTGCCTGCAGCCAAAGATGAGGTGCTAGTCAGGATTCCATGTATGTAGAGAAAATATAATTTGAAAATGATATCTTAAAAGTATAAAAGCAAATACCAATAATAACTTATAAAGTAAGCAGTAGGCCAGCATGATTGTGCCAGGCAAAAACAGGAGTACAAGACAGAAAATAAAAAAAATAAAAAAAAAACTAGTTGAAAGGTACATGTCAAAAGGAATAAAAAAATATGACAATGTTCATAACAGGCAGAACAAGGGAGGCACTGCCTCAGAGAATTAACTGTGCAGTGTGTCTATTGTTTTTTGTCACTGGAATATTATTGCTGATTTCTACTATTGATTTGAAATGGACTTGAAGTTTATAGGTTTTATATGTAACTAAATTGACTTGGACTGGGTGTGCATGAGATTAGAATCTCTTATCTATTAGGTGCATGTATGGTTTGTATGAGTGTGTTTTTTTAATGGGGTTACAAGTTATATTAAGTAGAGTGGGATTTGAGTGTTAATTTTAAAAGCAGAAGCTTAAGGTCTACTAGTATTTTGACTTGAAAAGATTGGGTTAGGGTGTGCTGTGGGGATTTTTTTGACTTTGAATTCTATTCATCACCTCCACCAATTGCACCCCTTTGGATACCCAAGCTTCCTAATGCAGGATGTAAGCACAACAGATGTCTAGGAATCCTCAAGAGGTGTATCAGGGGTGCAGGGTGTGGTCAACGAGTGAGGGCTTAGGAAGGGCAAATGTAGAAAGTTAATGACAAGAGTTGCCCTGTTAGGTATCAAACTCATGATAGGGGTTTCCTCTAACTGGTTTCACTATCTAAGGATCTCTACTTAGAAATGGAGTTGTAGCTAAGGGAACAGTCAGGCATGGTCCTCCCCTTAGTGTGAGTCTTTGTAAAGCCAGCTGTTAAGGATAAAACAGTTTTGTGAGGTATTTTATCACTGACTCCTTGGCTGACTTGGTGTCCATCATGGAGACATGTCTCAGGGATGGGAACTTCATGATGCACTATCCAAGGTGAGAGTGTGTGTGGGGGGGGGTCTGCTTTATGTCTGAGTTGAGGCTAACCACATTTCCAGTGATGGAGGAAAGTCATTTGAATGTGTGGTTGTTCAGGGTAAAATGTTTACCCAATTTCCCCCAACAAGTCAGCTTTTTCAGTTCTCCTGCCTGCGCTCAGCCACTTCAGTGGGGACTTCTATTTTCTAATTTTATTGTCTGTCTGTAAAAAGTACTGTGTCAGAGAGGGTTAGGCCTGGCAAGATCCCTGAATCTATGTTGGTAGCAGTGCCTGCAGCATCACCCTTAGCGTAGGTGGTGTGTGAAATACATTCTCTGTACGTGTGTGTGTGTGTGTGTGTGTGTGTGTGTGTGTGTGTGTGTAATAAAATCTACCAGCCAGTCTTCAGTGCACCAGTGCCACTTCTTGCATACTGACTGTGTGAAGCCCCCTCCAAGAAGTCAGTCATCTGTCATCTTTCTCCCTGTGCTCTCTCGGAGGTGTATAAGCTTTGGCTCAGTGGGCAGGGCATTCCGTCACATCATGTGGAATAAATAAAAAAATAAAATCCTTGAAGGGAAAAAGTACTGCCAGAGAGGGTAAGGCCAGGCAGGGTCCCTGAATCTGTGTTGGCAGAAGCAGTGCCTGCAGCATTGCCCTTAGGATAGGTGGTGTGTGAAATACATTCTGTGTACATGTGTGAAATGTAGTCTGCCAAACAGTCATCAGTGCACTAGTGCCACTTCTTGCTTATTGCCTGTGTGACCCCCCCCAAAAAGTCAGTCATCTATCATCTTCCTCTCTGTGCTTGCTCAGTGTGGTATAAGTTTTGGCTTAGTGGGCAGGGCATTCCGTCACATCAAGTGTAATAAATAAAAAAATAATAAAATCTTTGAAGAGAAAAAGTACTGTGTCAGAGAGGATTCGGCCAGGTCGGGTCCCTGATTTTGTGGGGGTAGCACCAGTGTGAACGCATCACCACCCTTAGCATAAGTGGTGTGTGAAAGAATTTGTGTGTGTGTCTGTGTGTCTGTGTGTCTGTGTGTAATAAACTCTGCCAGCCAGTCTTCACAGCATCAGTGCCACTACTTGCATACTGTCTGTGTGACCCCCCCCCCAAGAAGTCAGTCATCTGTCATCTTTCTCCCTGTGCTCTCTCAGTGGGGTATAAGCTTTGGCTCAGTGAGCAGGGCATTGCGGCATGTCATGTGGAATAAATAAATAAAAATAATAAAATCCTTGAAGGGAAAAAGTACTGTCAGAGAGGGTTAGGCTAGGCAGGGTTCCTGAATCTGTGTGGACAGCAGCAGTGCCTGCAGCATCACCATTAGCATAGGTGGTGTATGAAATAGATTGCGTGTGTGTGTGTGTGTGTGTGTGTGTGTAATAAAATCTGCCAACCAGTCATCAGTGCACCAGTGCCACTTCTTGCATACTGTCTGTGTGACCCACCCCTCAAGAAGTCAGCCATCTGGCATCTTCCTCTCTGAACTCATTCAGTGGGGTATAAGCTTTGGCTCAGTGGGCAGGGCATTCCATTACATGATGTGGAATAAGTAAAAATAATAACCACTTTTTGACCCTGAACAAGTGACAGTCAGGCATTATGAGTACTCCAGAAAATAGTAAAGCAAAAGCCAGGGGCCAAGGAAGTAATAAATGTAAAAAAAGTTTATTCAAGAGCCCAGAAAGAAGTGGCCCAAAAAGTAAAGTACAACAACAACAAGCACCACAGTCTGTTGAAGGGGCTTAACTAAATGCTACTACTATCTGTGTGCAGGCTAACTCTCAAAATACTGAAAACCCAGCAAGGGTTGGTGGACTGTCTATGTTAGAAGGGCTCAGTAGTACAGCCAACAAAGTGTCAAGAGACAGTGGCAATAGCAAGTCATCTGAGAAAAAAGTGCAAAAACAAAGAGTATTCCAAATGCACATAAAGTTAAAGCACTTACAGGTACAGCTCGCAGTGGAGTTGCTCGATTTGCAACACATGCGTATCGAATAGCTTAGTCTGTGACTGCAAATATTAACTGTACTGAAACTGATGATGGTGACCACCATGATCATGGTGAGACTGATGATGATGATGATGATGAGCTTGTGGCTTTATCTTTAGCCATGTCTCAGTCTGATTCTGACAGTGACAATGTGGATAAAAATAGTGACAGCAGTAGAGTGTCAAAAGGGAAAAAAGTCAAAGGCACAAGCTACACAAAGGGAAACAAAGTCTGACATTAGTGTTGATGGTGATAGCAATGGTGCTGGAGAGGATTCTATGATTGTCTCACCTGATGAACCTGAATCCTCTGCTGATATGTCTTCCCCATGTAAACCCAGCCACTCAACTCCTAGTCCTACTGAGGTTGTTACTAGACATAGTCAGTCCACCTCTACTGTTTGGAATCATTTTTATGTAAACCCCAAGGATGCTTGCCAAGCTATATGTGTGCATTTCAACACATGTGTTAGTAGGGGAAAAAATAAAGAGCATCTTTGAACCACAACAAAGATGTGACATCTTAAGCAAATTTACCCTATCATTGTATATTGCTCAAAAAATCAATCTAACATTGGTGGCTGGAAATCTAGCAGGGCCCTCAGTGAACAGGAACATTCCACTGAAATAGTGGGAGATGAGCACCAGGCAAGATCCAAAAGTCCACTTTCGCCTCCGGGTCATGGACATGATAATTATGTGCGGTCCTCTGTTTTACCAGGCACAGCATGTAGTCATACAACACCCCCAGCCAAATGTAAATTTACCCCCCTGATGAGAGGCAATTGAAGTTAAAAGAAGTTTTTGAAAGAAAGTCTAAATATTCATGACATCATCCCATAGCACTGGCAATAAATCATAAAACAGCAGAAATGACTGTACTTGATTTGCAGTCATACTGTGTTGTGGACGATATAGATTTCAGAAGACTTTTGGAATAATTAAAGTCATGATATTTAATGCCAAGTAGATAATATTTCTCAGTAACCGCTGTGCTCAGAATGTATGACAGCATAGTAGTTCAAGTAAGACATGCTCTCTGAGGGGCAGAGGACAAGGTAGTTTACTTCATTACTGATATGTGGACCAGCAGCCAAACCATTGCCTAGCTGTCTCTTACTGCACACTGGGTCAGTTTTGCGGGCAACTCATCATCATCCTCATCCTCACATGCTAGTCTGTCTGCTACCACTTCAACTAGTAGTACTACTACTACCACTACTGTTTCTCAGAGCTCAAAAAAAAGTCACGTTTCAGAAAATGGCAGTTCTCCATGTGTGTTACTTTCAAGACACACACACACACACACACACAGAGCACAGCACATTCAGCAAGAACTGAAAAGACTGCTTACTGCTTGAGTCACTTCACAGGGTATGAAAGTTTTTTTTTTTTTTTGTTGCCGACAATTGTTAAAATATTAAAAAAGCATTTCACGATGGCAACTATGTACATAAACACTGTTTTGCCCGTTGTCTTAACATAATCATTTGAAGCTTCCTGGATAATGACCGGTATCAACCACTGTGGGTACAGTGTGAAAAGTGTGTAGCCACTTCAACCATTCAGTAAAAGCCCATGACATCCTTGTTGATATCAAGAAGGACAAAGGTGTTTCTCATCTCCAGCTTGTTCAGGATGCAGCAAAAAGGTGGAATTCAATTTACTTTATAATTGAATGCATCCTTTAACAAAACGTAGCTTACATTTGAGTATATCATGTATAATGATATTGAAAAGGGCCCTGTACTCCATTCTACTCAATGATCTCTGCTGGAACAGTTGTGTCACATTCTGAAACCATTTATAAGCGCTGCAAAAGAGGTTAGTGCAGAAAAGGCATCCCTTAGTCAAGTTATTTCACTCATTGTACTTCTCAAAAAAAGGGTGGAGAAAATGAGGAGCATCTTAGATATGAACCAATCTCTAGTCAATAATATGCTTACCAGACTAAGCAATGATGAGAAATTATCAGCCATGACACAGAGCAAGGAGTATATCTTAGCAACTTTTCTACATCCACGTTTCCATAACAGACACCGTCCTGATGTGGTTTCTGACAATATGGAGGAGTTGAACTACAAGTAACTTTTGATTGAGGATTGGCAACAGTACTATAATGACACCACCTCAAATTTAAAAGACTGCTACAAAAACCAGTATAGAAGCAGGCAATGAGAAGGATGACATTTGGGATCAGCTGCAGGACACTGAAATTCCAAAAGGAGAAATGCATGCTCAGTAGTAAGCATGGTAGATGGATACAGCATCTGTCTGAGCCCAACATTAGTATTAAGGATGACCCTTTAACTCACTGGCAAGAGAAAAAATCATGCTGGTCAAAGCTGGCAACCCTGGCTTCTAAGTATACTGGATGTCCACCCTCCAGTGTCTGTTCTGAGCATTTATTTAGCTCTGCTGGAGATTAAGTGACTGATAAACGAACAAGATTAACACCAGACGATGTGGAGAAATTAATATTCTTGAAGGTTAACTTGCCAAACTTTGGCTACATATGTGATGCTGTTCTTGAAGAAGATGACACTGACAGCAGTACCTGTGCTGCAACTGTGGAGTGACACATTAGCTTTCAATTTTGAGACTGTACTGCTTACAAGTAGAGATCTGGGACTTGACTGCCTTTTGACTGCATCATCATCATCATCATCCTGGGGTGGGTGGGAGGTGTAGCCAGTATATCACGTCATCATGTACTGGTAGCAACTATGGCAGACAAGTCCTTGATCTCACACACAGTTGATTTCTCATTCTGACAAGATCATTTATTTTATTACCTAATGCACCTAAGAATAATTATTTCTTACATAACCATAGTTATGTTTCTTTCCCCCTGATAGCAGTGGTAGTAGTAGCAGTAGTGGTCACTTTGGACTGCCTGGTGCTCTTGTTCTTTCACATTGCTTCACGTTACATTCCATACTGAGACCTGCTGCTATTCTAAAATAATTGGTGACGTACAAAAAACACACTGACCCCTTCTACAAAATGTCAGACTCAGGAGACTGGTTAAAAACAAAGACAGAGATCGGGGACTTGCCTGCCTTTTTTTTTGGACTGCATCATCATCATCATCATCATCCTGTGTGTGGGTGGGAAGTGCAGCCAGTACATCACATCATCATTGTACTGGTGCAACTGTGGCAGACAATTCCCTGTTCTCACACACACAATCATTTTGTCATTCTAAGGAAATCATTTACCTAAATGCACGCAATTAAATAACCACATTGATGCCTTGCCCAGTGGCACTGAGGGTTGAGGTGCTGGACGCCCACACCTCACGCCATGCTGGTGACCCTTGTTCGGATGAAAGCCCTGGTTGTCAGGGATCAGCAGGAGAGGGATAGGATTGAGTGTCCAGAGGACTGCTCTGCTATCCGGGGAGGGATTTGGGTTCCCATCGCTCTACAGTGGCCCCTGGTGATGACTGGGGGCACTGCTAGAGTCAGTGCAGCGGGGGGGCAGGGAGGAGTGCAGCACATGTGTGCATGTCGGTGCCTGACATCATTGCACGCCTGCACTAGAGGGGAAAGAGCCACAGGGAGAAAAATGGCAGCATTGACCATTGCAGCTTAATAGCCACAGCTTCCTGAGCCCAGAGGGGCTCGTTGGTGCAGGCCACATGCTGGTATTAGTTTCTGGCCTGGTGTGGGGAACCGAGGGGGGGTCCCTTTCGTGGGTACAGCTGCACATGCTAGCTGGTGTGGGGATGTACCTCCGGGGTCAATCGGTGGAAGCGGAGTGGTGGCTGGATTCATAGCAGGTCAGTGGCTGCAAGGAGGAAAAAACATAGATGTGATAAAAAAAAAAAAACATTGATAAATGCTGCTAGCTCTGTTATTTTCCCCCTGGTAGTAGTGGTAGTACTACTACTATAAAGTACAATTATTTAAACACACTATTGTCCTTTTTAAAAAATCGGACTCAGGAGGAGACCATTGATTTACAAACTAGAGTTCTGGTCTGAGATTTTCTTGTATATCACAGTCAATTTCTTATTCTTTTCTAAGTAGTCATTTTTGGTAAATGTGCCTTTAACCAGATTGACTTCGGTGCTGGTAGACTACTTCTGGTTTTCCTCTGATTGTAGTAGGTGAGGGTAGTAGCAGACTGCTGTCTTGAAGTGGTAGCTGGCCGACTGGCTCTCTCTGACTGGCTGCCCTCTGTTCTGGCTTGGTGCTGTTTTTGTGTTCCTGGCTTCTTCTTCATCATCACTGAACTGTCTAAAACACATCTGCTGCCTTTCTGTACCTGTTGAGAATTAATACTCACTACTGTTTTTAATACAACTTATACACAGTATTAGTATTACTTTCTTAAATGTCAGAAGCAGAAGAGTGATTAGAGACCATTCTCTACTACTAAACAGTAGTTTAATTGTTTTTTTCTACAGGCATGTTGATTAAAAGCAGTTTAAAATGATTTTTTAACTTACGGTTACCATATAACGATAAAGGTCATAAAAGGTTTGGATAAGATTCGGATAAGGATCCAAATTTTTTTTTGCTGATTAGAACCTTTTAAAACCTCAGATCCTTTTGAGGTTCTCCCTTCCCTATTTGCAACACTGTCAGATTGTTTTTGTCACCTTTGCCAATATGCAAAACTTTTTTGACTTACTGTGTTCCCCCTGGTTGTGTCTGAAAATAAGCACTGTACAGTCTAGTGCACCTATCTGGTAAACAAAAAAATAAAAACATAAATTTAAAAAAAAAATTAAAGCAGAGATTGAAGCATAGCTGGTTGAGATTAAGTTCAATGGATGACAGGTTGACTCTGAGAACCCATTATAGGGTGTATCAGGGGGCAATCACCCAGAAAAAGACAGAATTCCTCTCAAGGTTTGTTGCAGTGAGGAGGGATGGACCCTTCCAGCTCTTCTGCAATGTGGACAGACTTTTACATCCTGTCTGAAGTTCAGGGGTGAACTATTTCCACAGCAAGGGTGAGGAATTTGGTGATTTCTTCATTAAGAATGTCCTTCATCAGGATGGTGATCTCCCAGGTGTGGGTGATCCCCAACAGTGGGAAAAAACTACAAAAAGTATCTCTAATATTCTGGATGAAGTTCCTTTTATTTTCTCTTTCACTTGGATGGCCCTCCTCTGGGGGAGGTGTCCCAGCCCTGTCACCCCGACCTCCACCAGGACTTACCACCAGCCATCTTCTCCCAAAGTGTGCCTCCTCAGTGGGGTCTGTGGGGTTCCCATCAATGACCAGATCCAGTTCAGCCTAGCAAACCCAGTTAGTCAGGTGTGGGGCCTTTTGGTACCCTCTGGCATCCTGCCACTGGTGTTTCCCCTTTTCCAATCCCCTGGGAGGTGTAACATGCAAGCATGTCTATGTGCATACCATGCATGCCAATGCAAAGTGCAATGATGCCTGCCATACTTCCCGATCTTCTGGCCCAGACCGCCATCCACCAGGAGCCAGTCAAGTGGTGGGCTCTGCCCACCCTCCCCCCCAAAGAAGGAGAGCAGTCCGAGAGAAACTCGATCGTCCTCACCCTGGCCAACCCTCTGACATCCAGATTCACTTCCAAACCTGAGTCATCGATGTAGTGCTACTGCTGCACCAGAAGGCCAGCTCTGGATGGAGATTCTGCCAGTTTTGGATTAGAAGATATCACAGCTGTTTTTTCACTTGTCTCTGAAACCTACCTATCATATTTTGGATCCATGCACAACCCAACTGCTGGTGGAATGTTCAGAGGCCCTGGTTCATGTAGTTCTCAGGATCAGCTAGGGTTCCATAGATGAGTGTCATTTCCCTGCTGCATTAAAGAATGTGGTTGTAGTCCCTCTTCTCAAACAAAAAACAACAATCTCTGAACCTGAGATTCTGACTAGTTACAGACCTGCTTCAAACCTTCCCTTTTCAGGGAATGCAACTGAGATGGTGGTTGCATCACAGTTGGAGGGGCAACTGGTTCATTATAAAATCTGCAAGCCATTCCAGTTTGGGTTCAGATCTTTACTGAGCACAGAAACTGCCCTAGTGAAGGTGATGTTCTCTTCCTTATGAAAGACTGGGGTATATTCGGTCATTCTTCTCAATCTCTCATTGACATTTTTGCACTGTGGACCATTGGGTTCTGACTGCTCACCTTTGCAAGTTTGGGGGGGCCCAATGGTGCAGTATTGTGTTGGTTTGGGTTCTTCCTGTTTGCAGATTCAGCATGTAACCCTTGGGAAATTTTTCTCAGAGGTGTCTGCTGTCCCCTGTATTGTTCCTAAAGACTCAGACTTATTCCAGTGTTATTAGCAGTGCATATGTTTCCCCATGGAGAAGGTACTGAGATGGTATAATCTGGGTTTTACTGCTATGTGGATGACACCCAGCTGTACCACTCCATCATACCTGATTGGAAACTGTGTGACTGTGCTTGATCAGTGCTTGTCTGAACTGAGTGATTGGATGATTGCCAGCTGCCTGAGCTTCAATCCAAGTAAGATAGAGTCAATGTTCATAGAACCAGAATCTCAGATGATAATGAAAAGGAATTATATCATCATCTCTTCTTTGGGTAGCACTTTGTTCAGATCTGTGGTCATGGATCTTGGGGCCATAGTGGACAACAAACTGTCACTTGAGATGCAAGTGGTAACCATTCTTTGCTTTGAACTTTTCCATTTTACACATATTCCCTGCAAAAGCCCTATCTTTAATAAGATAACTTGGTGACTAGTGCATGTTTCATTGTATCCCACTTTGACTACTGCAGTGCTCTATATATGTGGCTTTCTAGAGGTTTGGTGTTTCATCTCCAGCTAGTGCAGAATGCCATGGCCAGGCTGACAGCTGCTACCAGCACATTTAATCACATCACACCACTGCTGCATGATCTGCTCTGGCTTCCATTTAAATGGTGTACCACCTTCAAGATTTGCTTGTCGGTTTTCAAGGCCCTGACAAACTGGGTCCTGGCTACATAAAAGTCATCCTGCACCCCTATACTCCCAATTGCCCTTGCTGTTCCACTAGGTTGACTTTTCTAGAGGGTTCACAGGCACATTTAAAATCTTCTTTGGACACACGCTTTGCAGAAATGGCTTCTTGGCTAAGGGAAGTGGAAAAGAATGGAGTCCTTTTCCACTTCCCTCACATGACCTCTGTAGAGGCCTTTAAAAAGGCCTTAAAATGTATCTGGTGTTCTATAAACCTGACTAAACTCTTGTCTTTATTTTCTCTTAATGCATCTTGTGCTTTTATATTTATTATTGGCGCTGACCCTATAGAACTCTCTACCTCATCAGATAAGAGAGCGCCAGACAACTGAGAGCTTTAAGTCAGAACTAAAGACCTTCCTTTTTACCCAGTCATTCCATTCTGAGGTTTGACTTAAGAACATATTGACTATTTAAGTTCAGACTGTTATTATTAGGATTTTATCTGTTTTATAGTTTTAAATTTTTGTACAGCACTTTGATCTTTTGTAATTGTGTTTATAAATAAATTATTGATTGATTGATTGATTGATGAAGTTTTATCCGCTCACACGTGCTTTTATGTTTTCATGTATAGCACCTAGATCCTCAGGGATGTAACAGTGTGAACGTGAAAAATGATTGATCGATTGATTGATAATAGAAAAATAATTAAACAAATCAGTTTGACATTGTCTAGCTAACATAATATTATCTGCAGTATATGTCCAAGTCACTTTTGTCTGATGCTCTTACAGGTTTAGTAATCAGAGATAAATTGTCCCACAAAGTTGAAGTATAATGGGGAAACTCCTTTCCCTGCAATGGTTTTAACATCATGAATAATCCAATTATAATTACTTGTGACACCCTTTAATGTATGGCGTGGATCTGTGTTTCAAACAACATAGTAGCCATGTTACCCAGTTATTTCGGCGTTCTGTGTCAATCCCAGTTGGTGAGCCACCTCATTGGCTTCTACTCTGTCTGTGGGTGGGCTGAACACCTCAACAAATATGATGGCTTTGTTTCTCTGTTACCAAGGAGCCTCACTGATAGCCCAACTGATGGTTTGCCTCTCAGTCTCATTATAGGTAATTTATTCATTTCATTCAGTGTTTATCTGGTTAATCCTGCCTTTACAACATAAACAATCTATCAGGTTGATCCAGCTGTTCATATGCTTTGGGTGGGGCTTTGTCAGGCAGCAACTGTGATCAGGAACAGACCATGACTGACTTCTATCATTGTTACTATTGCGGTTCCACAGTGTAATTAAATTTAAAAAGAAAAGAATATCTGTACTAGAGAGGGAGAGATGAGAGTGTGTTTGTGTGTGTGTGTGTGTGTATGTGTGTATGTGTGTGTGTGTGTTTATCTGTGTGTGAGAAAATTGCTTCTCTAACTTCGGCATTCAATCCCTGCACCAGTAATTTAAAAAAATAAAGGATAGGCAACTGTATTGATATGGATTTTTTTTTACACACCCTTGGTCTGTGATGACTTCATAAGCCTCTCGAGCTTCACTCTCAAAGTTTATGGGTCATCACTAGTGATGTGCAAAATCCGTGAATTTCATTCCGTGAAATATTTTGCGAAATTCGTACGTATCACAAAAAATTTAGTGGGTGCGAAATGCGAAATTCCGTCAGCAAAATAATGAATTTCGACCATGAAATGCAAAATTTTGCTCATGAGCGGCAGAATTTCAATCAATCAATTCTTTATTTAACCAGGTGAAACACCCTTGAGGCAATTCATTTACAAGGTGGGCCTGGAGCATTAACAGCACAACATACCAAACAATACAATGTTTTAATGGACTAGTCAGTGAAACAGGAGTAAAACCAGGAGCACAATATATGCAGTAACACAATATAAAATAGTGAGTAAAACAAACACAGTGTTGGGGGGGGCTATATTACAATGCATAGCAACCAGACTAGGGCACTAAGCAAATGAAGACATACATTTGTACATAATGACTGCGGATGTATATATAAGGAGAACAATATTTACAGCCTATATGTTCAATAGCAGACATGTAATAACTATAAGGTAAGTGCTAACCCCCAACTAGGGCAGTGCTTACAGAGGGTATTAGATAGTAATATCATAGGAAATATTGGTAGCTAAGGCCTGTGGTTGAGAATATAGAGAAGATAGAAGAGAAAAGGCACGTGACAAAGATAGGCAGCAGAAATTTAAGAGTAGCATTTGCAACTATCCTGCAGTTGCTGATTAATGAGATATTTGAATTTTTCAAGGCTGACAAAGTTAGAGAGCTTAAGGAATTTCTGTAAATTATTCCAAACGGTAGGTAGAGCTTAGCTTATGGCATGGGAACCATGGAGTGTCCTAATTCTCAGGATATCAAGTGAGACACAGTAGTATTTCCTGAGCAAGTAACTCACCCGGGTAATGGTGAAAAAGCTACAGATACATTTTGGAAGTTTATTGGTCAGGGCTTTCAGTGTCCAGATAGTCACATGTTTTATTCTCCTGCTATTCAGTGAGGGCCAACCCAATGAAGACTAAAGGGAGCAATTATGAGTGGTAGAGGGTGCACCAGTTATGAACCTAATGGCCCTATGGTACAGAGTGTAGAATTTATTCAGTGTGGAGCTTGGGCCATGACTGTAGATATTACCCACATAATCTAAGAATGGTAGGAATGTTGATTGCACTAGCTTAAGTTTCGCATTATAGGTAAGGAGGTTTTTTAATATGGAAAAAGAGTCCCAATTGCTGCTTGAGTTTCTCTGTTAGCCCATTAATATGTACCATAAATGACAGTTTAATGCCCATCCAGACTCCCAGATACTTGAATTTATCCACTGGCTCCAACATTTCTCCCAGCAACATGGATATAAGCTGATTAGGCTCAAATAAGGTGGAGGTGGTAGAGTGCGTTTGGGAGGACAAGTACATGGATTTCAGTTTTTTCGCATTCAACAACAATTTTAGGTTTAAAAGATTGGACTGCAGGGTATTGAATTCATGCTGCAACATGTTGCTAGCTTGTTCCAAAGTTGGCTTTGCAACATAAATCATGGTATTGTCTGTAAATAGGTGGACAGATGCATTCTTTATACCATACTTTAGGTTATTTTTGTAATTTACAAAGAGAAGCAGGCCTAAAATAGACCCTTGAGGGACACCACCCTGTATGGTTTTGAGAGGGGTAAATCTTCTTGTGCCTTTATTTGCTGTTGGCAGCTAGTCAGATAACTCTGAAACCATTTCAAGGCTGCATTATCCAGACCGATGTTACATAGCTCATTTAAAAGCAGATTACGGTCAACCGTATCAAAGACCCTACTAAGATCAAAGAATACAGCTCCCACATGCTGCTTGAATCCAATGTCAGCTGCCATTCATTGGTCACACTGGCTAGAGTGGTTATTGTGCTGTGACTGGGGCAGAAGCCAGACTGTATGGGGTTGAGTTTCGTATGGTAGTCCAGATAATTCCACAGTTTTGAACTGACCATTTTTTTCAGGAGTTTAGAAAGAATGGGCAGCAGTGAAATGGGTCTTTAATTATTGAGGTCAGAAGGGGTAACAGATTTGAAGAGGGGGACTACATGGGCTATTTTCCACAGGTCTGGAAGGGTGCCTTGTGACAGTGATAAGTTAAATAGGTGGGTAATAGGGGCTATGAGAGTATGATAACCCAACATCAAGAAGAAGGTATCAATATGATCCACTCCAGCATTTTTCTCGGTGTCAAGAGTTAACAACAAGTCCTCAGCTTCTTTATACGTTGCAGGGATGAAGGCAAATCTGTCCTTAGGAGAAGAGGCATTGTTCATCTGTTCTTGTGGAACAGAAGGCTTTTGTTGTGAGAGCAATTTACTAGCAGGAGAAATGTCGAAGGCCAACCCCCACTGTTGCGAAGTGAATATTGAGCATATGCAAGATTTGGAACTTGTCCAATGTAGTGAGGTCACCAGCCGTGATTTTTGTAGGGAGGGCCGAGTGACAGTGATATCATTCAACATCTCCTACAGTTCTCCAAAATAAAGCAGGGTTTGCAGATGCATCATCCAGTCTGGCCTTGAAAACATTGGACTTTTCAGACCTAATTAGCTTAGTGCACTGATTTCATGCTGTGCTGAAAGCCGCCTATTCTGAAGATTGTTTGGACTTGCAGGCGCATTTCCATAAGAAGTCCCTGTGGCGGAGGGCATTTTTATGTGGCCACTGAACCAAGGGCAGGACCTTTTCTTGGTTCTGATCTTGGAGAGAGGAGCATGCTTATTGATCACATCTATAGCAAGACCTTGGAAAATATTATAGGCTTCTGACACAGTTTTTGCAAGGTAGAATTCTTGCCATCTTATGGAGCATAGGTCCCTCAGGTAGCTATTGCTATTGAAGTTTCTAAGGTTTGTTTTGAATGCATATGTCGAGGTCGATGGTAAAGTAGGAGTGGCCCTAACACAAGCTATAGCACTGTGGTCGCTTACATTATGTCTTTAAAGAACACTGCAGTATGAGAAAATTTGTATGGTTTATTAACTAAGATCAGATCCAGAAGAGTGCTATTTCCTGGGTTCTTATCATTCAGTCAGGTCAGTTCCAAAACAATCTGTGTAAGGCCATACTTGTCACTATAGCACTGTGATTGCTTATGTCTTTAAAGAACACTGCAGTATGAGAAAAGTTGTGCGGCCTATTAACTAAGATCAGATCCAGAAGAATGCAGTTTTCTGGGTTCTTATCATTCATTCCAGTCAGTTCCAAGATGAGCTGGATAAGGTAATACTTATCACACTCATGAGTGACATTCTGATGCTCATGGGCAAAATTTGCGATTTTGCTTGCAGAATTTTGCATTTCGCACTTGCGAAATTCGTCAGCAAAATCTGTGAATTTCTTGAAATGTTTTATGTGGTGAAATTTGCAATTTTGTCAGAATTTCGCCAGCAGAATTTAATTTCTTTGCATCTCTAGTCATCACACTCCTCTGGAGTACAAACAAAATCCATAACACACAGTTGCCTATCTCTTATTCTCTATATAGTAAGATATTAATATTTAATGCATGTTAATAGTTTTGGGTAAATTGGTAGACAGTAAGTTTGGTATTTTGAATTTTAGTTAACATGTTGTCATGCATCACTTATATAGTCACCAATTTAATAGCAATGATACTTCCATTTGATGATATAACTAACTATCTAAAGTAGTTTCATGCAAGTAGAATACACATTTACATATGTCGCCATAGGCATTTTGTAACTTATTTTGATTATGCTTTGATGATTGCTGAGGTCCAGTTTGAGAAGAAGTATGCGTGTTGCTATTACATTTTTGTAGTACTAGTATTCTTTTGAAATACGTGTATGCCATTGCAGCTAGACCAGGACCACAACAAATGAACTAACATTAGTATCCCTTAACAGAAGAATGCTAAAAAGATGAGGGGTGGGATATTCAAAAGGGTTGCGCCATGCGCAATAGGGTTGCTCCTGCGCAAGTCCAAAAGTGTGCCATTCTGCGATATTCAGCAGGAGGCAGTTGCACCACTGAAAACATGCTGAGCAACAGCGCAATGCAAATGACGGCATGCGCAACCGAAGGGGGTGGATCCATGCATAAAGAGCGCAATGCGATATCCAAAGAGTTGCGCAATGCACAACAGCGGACCAGCCGGAAGTTGCGCCCCAGCGGAAATGAGCCAAAATAAAAAGGCCCAAGGAAGAGGTGCAAGAACGCCACAGGGATGCCAAGTGGGGAAAAGAGAGAGAGAGAAAGACAGACAGTGACACGCCAGGGCAGACAAGGGAAGCAGTGTGGGCCATAGGCTGCAGAGGCCAGCAGGGGGTGCCCAGTGCAGTGGAAGTAGCAGTCAGGACAGCAGGGGTAACAGAGCAACATCAGCCGGGGGGGCACAAGCCAGGGAGATGGACAGTGGCAGCTTCCACATGGAAGCTGTAATGAGGGGGGTGAGAATGCAAGGTGCAGGGGGATGTGGCCATGGATGGGCCCGTCGGAGGTACGCCCCCAACAGGCAGTACCGTGCCCACATTAGCTTTGAGTTGTACACAGATGTAGAGATTTTGGGCCGGTACCACCTGAACAGGGCAATACTGAGGTGGCTCTGTGAGCTGTGCAGTGATGTGATGCAGGCACCCTCACAACGGAGTCATGCTCTGTCAGTGGAGACCAAGGTGACAACCTGCATGTGCCTGCTTGCCACGGGCACCTTCCAGAGGCCAACAGGGGACACCACAGGCATCACACAGTCGGCCACGTCATGCATCCTCACCCAATTCCTCAGCGCACTGCTGCCACATGCTGCGGAGCACATCCATTTCCCCAGCACCACGGCAGAGCATACAGCAAACATGCAGGTGTTCCACAGGGTAGCACGTATGCCTGGTGTGCTAGGGGCCACAGACTGCACCCATGTGGCCTATTCAAGACACTACCTGGGTCTCGGCGGGGCTTCTATATAGAAAATAGCGGCTTCCCCAGTGTCAACTGCCAGGTGGTGTGTAATGCCACTGGGTGTATAATCAATGTCTGTGCCACACACCCTGGTGGAGCACATGATGCCTTTATATGGCATCAGTCTGCACTGTACTATCGATTCGAGAGTGGGGACATCCCCACAGGCCATCTAGTGGGTGAGTACGCATGTAGGAAATGCAAACTCCGGGCAAGGGTGGGAATGCCACAGGTGCTATGGTAGTGGCACACAGGGATATGGGCAATATGGACCTGAACATGAGACTGATCTCCACTATCTCCACACAGGTGACAGCGGATACCCACTCCGTGCCTGGCTGCTCACACCGTACCGGCGCCCCATGACCCCATCGCAGCAACGCTATAATGAGGCACATGCTGCCACATGCAACATCATTGAGCGGGTGTTTGGGATGCTCAAGGTACGCTTCCAATGCCTAGACACCTCCAGCGGTGCCCTACAGTACAGCCCCTCAAAGGCTTGTGGGATATTCCTGGCCTGTTGTATCCTGCACAACATGGCCAATGACTGTGGGATAGTCGTACAAGTTGAAGAGGGGGACAGTGATGGAGACGCCAGCGGCACCGCTGTTGATGGTGATGAGCAGCCCTCCCCTTGGACGGCGGGACTCCCGACTGATCCGGCAGGCCCAGCTGCACCGGGACACCATCACGGAGGAGCATTATGCACAACACAGATAAGTCAAGGGGCCATGTGCAAACAACACTTTCCTGGCGCAACCCACAGGCACACAGAGTAACACACCAGGGGTGCATGAAGGCAAGGGGGGGTGGAAGGGACCAGGCACACAAACACACCATCAGGGAGGAGAGAACAGTCATATGGACATACACACACAAACACACCAGGCACAAAGCGTACATGGGCAGGTGCACAGCAGAGCAGGAACAGACATGGCAAACACACAGATCCACAGACCACACCCACCACCTGTACTGTCCAAGCACGTGTCTCAGATGCTGGGCACCTGCACCTTGGTGTACAGTACAATGCAGGCATCATCATGCACACGCACCTGTGGACAGCAGTCGGGATGGTGTGCAGGTGGTCCGTATGTCGGCGTGATGGGCAGGTCACCCACCAGTGCACTGCACACCATGACTCACAGTGCACACAGGGCAGCACCAGACAGGCCCGCACCGGGAGACAGGTCAGTCATGTTGCACTGTTCCACGGCCACTGCGGATGCGTGGGTGGCCCCGCCGTGACCCAACAGCACTGGCAGGCTGAGCAGGGGCCACACGGGGTGGCACCAATGGACCACCAGGGGTCCCACTGCATGATCGTGACCTTGTCCGCAGTGGGGTCTGTAGGATGCCAAACATACCTGCACCAGGGGTGCCTGGATGTCCACAGCAGAACCTAGGCCGACAGGCCTGGTGTCGCACGACGCCGGGAATGGGGAGTGGAGAGCGTACTGTGTGGGGTGTGCGGTACAGGAGCACCTGCATGTGTGCCCAATGCAGCCACAACAGCGACCAATGCCTGGGTCTGCCTGTCAATGGCGGCGGTCACATCCATCCGCATATGGACCATCTCTGCACGGTCCAGAGCGCACTCCCTGCTGTGTCGCTCTACAGCCGCACACAGTGCCTCCACAGATGTTGCAACCCGCCCTTGCTGCTGTACTGATTCCCGCAGCAGGCAGGTGTGCTCGTCCAATGGGTACTCTGCCACAACGGCATCCTGTCCCCCAGGGTGTGGAACGTCCTGATGCACAACACCCCTTGAGGGTGGGCGCTGTTCACCAGAACCAGGAATGGGCATATCAAAGGGCAGCGGGCATGTGCCACCGCTGGACACTGTACCCCCAGACCTGGTGGGTGACTGCTGCTGCTGCCCCTCCAACCGCTGTGCCCCAGGGACCACTCGTTCCACTGCTGTGGCCGCAACAGTGCCAGACACCTGCACAGCCACCGGTGCTGCCCCACCGGTGCTGACAGGCACAGCCTGGGACTGTGCCGACATGCTGGCACACAAGTTGGAACCAGCAAGGCCCAGGGGCACGTGCTGGCCTGCTGTGTGTCCATCATGGGACGCACACGTGTCACTGCCCATTGCAGTCCTTGCATCATCAATGGTGCAGGTACGTGCTACAGCCACAGTCACAGCGGCTGGCATGCTTGCATGCCAGACTGCTGAGACACAGGTTGTGCACCCCCCACACCCGAATCACCGACACCAGAGTTGGCAGCCCAGCATGCATGCTGGTGCAGTGCATGCTGGTGCAGTGCATGCTGGCTGGTGACAGAGGTGGATGGACCCTCCTCCATGTCCAGCAGGTCATCCTCACTGCCTGGACCCTCCACCACCATCCCCTGAAGATGAACAGGATCTGTAACAGAAAGAGAGGACATGTGAGTGCATGTGAACAACCTTCCCCCCCCAACACCACCACCATGTCATACCGTGCAGTGATGGGCTTCCACCTGTCTGGAATCCACCTCCTGGTATGCCCTCAATAGCACTGCGCTGCATTGATGCAGCCAGTCAGTCCTCAGCCGGGGTCAGCTCCACCACCGCTGGCTGGCCCCCCGCCAGTGCCAGCACATGCCGGCCTGAGGGCTGCCACCTTCTCCTTCACCCTCCTGCGGTCTGTCCCAATCTTCTTTTTGCATTCCTGCATGGAGCGCTGGTGGCTTCCGTGCAGGTTCACTGCCCGGGCTACCCCCACCCATGCAGCCGCACAGGCCTGAGGGGTGCCCCGCCGTCCACTCAGTAGTGACTCCTCCTCCAGGTAGGCCTGGAAGAGGGCCTCAGTCTCTGCCATGGTGAAGTTGGGCCTCCTCCTCCTTCTCCCACCATCCTCACCCTCACCTTGGCTCTGCTCGGTCATGGCGATCTGTATGGGTGAAAGTGGACACCTGTCACTGTGCAGTCTACAGCGTTATCCCATGCCCATTGTCCAGAACATCCCACAGCATGCAACCCACCTCTCACCTGCAGTAACCGAATCTGGCCAGCGCAGTCCAATGTCACACTTTTATAGCGCAATGCATGCAAATTAGGAGTGGAGCAACTGTAATGAGATGTAAATCACGCCACTGCGCCTTTGAATGGCTGATCGGATGATTTGCATGTGTCGGCTGAATATCGCGCCATTGCACTTTTCGCAATACGGTTGAGCCGGCTGAGCCAATAGCACAGATCTGTGACTGTGCGGTACACTGCATTGCGCATGCCCAGGTAGCTTACGCAGGCATCTGCCGCGCTGATGACGTGCTGTGCGCGATCGGCAATTCAGGCCATGGCCACCATTGTGCCAGTGGTGCTACAGCACTGGGCACTATATGGTGCTGTGGCACTACTGCGCAATAGTCCACTGTGGCACTGGCATACAGGTGGTCGGTCGCGCAGGATGCTTAGATGTCAGATGGCGCTGTGCGTGGCCTTGCGTCATAGACCCCTGACCTGGTGTCTGACCTTTGCCCCCTGGCGCTGTTCGGCTGCCATGTGCATGGCCCTATTGTGCTGTCTGGTGACAGCGCTATGTGAACTGACGGCGCTGTATGAACAGCGCGATTGGAACCTATGGTGGTCTATTGCACAACATTTCCACATGGGGTTGCCGCACTGCGGGGCACCATATTGCCTGCTGTAAAGTTGGAACAATGGCACGCAGGAGGGCACTCCAATGGAGCCCGGTGGAGGTGGCCAACCTGGTGGCCCTGGTAGAGCCCCACTATGGGGCACTGTATGGGGAGGAGCCCCTCACCATGGCTCGAACCCAGGTCTGGCTGCAAGTGACCAATGACCTGGTGGGGGTCACAGGGCGGTGCTGGTCTGCCGAGCAGTGCCGGCACAGGTACAGTGACCTCTGCAGGAGGGAGCCAGAGTTTCTTGACAGGCTACAGTCACATGCCAGGAGGGGCGTTGTGCCTAGGCCAGGTGGGTGTACCATCTATGCACCTGTATTCTCCGTAGTGGTGTGAGTGTGTTTTGGTGGCTGTGCATGGGCGATGGCTCTGACATGGTTGGCTGTGTCAGTGTGTGCAGGTGTGAGATGCATGGGTCTGGCTGTGTGGGCAGGCACCCTCACTGGGGCAGGGGGCAGTCTGCTTTGGAGTCACACTGATGTTTTTCTCAACATTTGTCTCCCACAGGCTGGGCAGAGAGGATGCAGGCACGGGATGAGGAGGGCCATGGCAGGGCCCCGGTGGTGGTCGGTGGTGCTGCGAGGGGTGGGCCACAGCAGCAGCAGCAGCAGCCACAGCTGCTTGCGGAGTGTGAGTATCATTACATCATGGATGCTATTGCATGCTGGAGGGGGTGGGCATGACCACCAGCCATGCACAACACAACCATGCACGACACAGGTGACATTCATCACTGTCCAGTGTCACTGCCGTCTGTGTGCGTCCACTGGTGGTCCATGCATGCACTGGCACATGGCTGTGGAACTGGCATCGCACCACATTGCCCACGTCACTTGACAGCCTTGTTTGTGCTGTGATGGTCATGGGCAGTGTGTGTGTGCAGTGGTGCACATAGCTGGTGCCGCCTGGTTGGGCTTGTCATGTGCATGGTCACTGTGGGTGGGTGCATACCATCACAGGTGTGGGACATTGGGCTATATGGCTTGCAGGTTGGGTGGTGTTCAGGGTTGTGGTCAGTCACAGCCATTGACTGTGTTCCCTTTTCCTAGGCCTCATTGTGCTCCGCAGAATTGAGCGGGCACTGCAACAGCTGACCCGGGTGTCCCTGGATAACCGGACCATCCTCCAGGATATACAGCGCCATGGGCTACGGAGGAGACACAGCCAAGCAAGACGGCACCAGGCAGTGGAGGACCAGCCTGCTAGGCCTTAGGCTGGCTTCCCCTTCCCACTTCACCCATCCCTCCCACCCTGCCTTCCCTCTCCAAGTTGTTCATCCCTAGCCCTTGCCCACCCCTACCTTGTACCCCTACCCCCTCTTGTAAATAGTTTTGTTGTTGTTCATTTTGTACTTTACATTTTTCTAATATATATATATATATATTTTGATATGAATACTGTGTTGGTCTCTGATTTGCAGCTGGCTATGGTTGCTCAGTTGCAGTGGTGTGCATGCCATCTGGGGTGGTATGGTCCTGGGTATGTGTGTGTGTTTGTGTGTGTGTGTGTGCATGGGGAGGTGTCTCCAGTGTGGCAGTGACTTTCTGTTGGTCTTGCCATCTGCTGCCACCCACTGCTGGGTGCACAGGGTGGGTCTGGCTTGTATAGTTGTCTGCTACACGAGGTTGACGTGTGCTGGGGGGATGCATGGTGTTTCCTGCAGTGCCAGTCACTACACATGGGTGGTGTCTTGGGGTCATGGTGCAGGGTGTGCTGTGCATACGGGGGGCTGATGTGCACTGTGGTTGTCAACCCCCTGTGTGTGGCAGTCTCAGCCTGCCAGTGGTTGTGCTGGGGCGTCATGGCCCTGCTGCGCTTTGTTGGCTTGTCCCCATGGGCCAGTAGATCATCCGTCCCACCCCCAGTGATGCTGTGCTTGGGGTGTGGGTGTCTTGTTGGTTCTGCAGTGTGTTCCTGTGCCCATGTGTGGCATGGCTGGTGGTGGGCCACAGCCTGCCTCCCTGGTTGTGCAGTTCCATTGCTCTGCTGGGGGTGGGGGGGGGGCTCTGCTTGCGCTATGGCACCTCTGGACTGCTCAGCTGGGCTAGCCTTGTTGCTCTATGGCGCAACCTTTCTGCTCAGCTTCCCCTTCCTGGTTGCGCTATGGCACAGTTTGTGCAATATTCAGATGTTGGCTGCTTACGCAATTTGTTTTGCTCCATGTTTGAATATCGCATCTGTTGCGCATATGCGTAATTGACTTGTGCTTGCTCCTGCTGTTGCGCACATTTTGGGCGTAGTTTGAATATCTGGGCCGAGATATTTAACCAAACCAAATTTAATTGAAACTGGTGATAAAGTACTGAGATCACAGATAATGAAAAATGGTCTATAGCTAGTACAGAATGCAGCAGCTAGGCTTGATACTTCCACCAGGAGTTGCAAGCATATTACATCAGTGCTGCATTTCTTACATGGTCTGCCTGTTACATGGTAGATCTATTTTTCATTCTTACTTGTGAACTCTAAGGCCCTTACAGACTAGAACATCTCTATCTTAGTGAGCTTCTAGGAACCAGCAGTGATACCTGTGTGTTAAAATCCCCAGGAATGGGATTATTGGTTGTTTCAAAATCAAGGATGAAATCTGCTGGGGACAACGCTTTTCTGTTGCTTCCCGCCACGTAGGAAATATCCTTGCAACAAATATATGGTCAGCCCCCTCAATTCTTCTTTTTGAAAAATAAACTGAAAACAAGGCTATTAGTGCAAACATTCAAGGGTTCTTAACTATGTTTATTCTACCTTGTTACAAGTCTATTTTTGTTTGTAGTTTTATATTGGGAAATTATGGATTTTTTAATGTATTGTTTATTATTCATTTATTGCACCTGGATTTCCAGAAAGATTTATTTAAATCTCTCTCTCTCTAGCTACAGTATCTATGTATCTATGCCTCTCTCTCTGTCTCTTTCTCTATATATACATATATACTATAAATATATATCTAGGGGATATGACATGGCCTGACTGAAGATATCATATTTATCTTCACGAGAGGCCATTGGTATCATGAAGTCATTGGCCTCAAGTGAAGATAAATATGATATCTTCAGTCAGGCCATGTCATGTTCTGTTTATACTATGTATGTTTTGGGCTGCATTCAACTAAAGCTCCAAATGTGCACTTACTACATTCCACTACATAGAGGTGTTGGCTGTTTCAACACAAATCTGCAGCATATCTACCAGCTCAACAGATGCCATATGTTGTTTAAAAAAATATATGTAGTTGATCCAGCTGCTTTAAAATTATTGTACAAAAATGTGTCTGGATTCTGGCTGACTTAGCCCTGACCACCCCAACAAAACTCTCCATAGCCCATCCCTCAAAACAGCAGATTACATATATTCTTAAAAAAAAATGTCTCATGTTGCCACTCTAAACTCATTGAATAATACATTTGGCTGATCCTGCTTGCATCTTTAAACAGATATATGTTTAAAAAACATACATTATCTGGTTGATCCTGCAACTTTGTTTTATCCAGGTCCAGCTGTAATACAGCATGAGTGATCGATATGCAATCACGTGTAGTGTGACCGTGTACTAAAAGATTCAAATGCAAGGTACTGTTAGAAATTGTTAATTATGTAGCCTGTGCTGTAAAGTGTAGAAAAGTTTGCCCCTTTGTTAATATTGCCTCTATTTTATTAAAAGAAGCTGCTGACAGTACTGAGAGAAGAGTGACTGAGTCGGCAGCTTCAGAACACCAGACAAAAGCGCAAGCATTTACAAACCATCCCAATGCCTGCTAAATGGAGTCCCATTGTAGACCCTGGCATCCCGTTCTCCCATCTGGCCACTATGTACCTCATGACTTGTGCCTCCAGAACTGGGCCACTTACCTCCATCCCAGCCTGCTGCCAGAACTCTTGGAATGCCCTCCACACATTTCATGTGCTCTTAGCATGTTGGGGGCCCAGGCATTCTGAAACAGTAGCTGGGCTGACTCCATCCAATTTCCCATAGGTGCTGAGAGACCTGCATTCTCTGGATGGCCATCCCTGGTGCAACCAACTGGAACCTGTACAACTGTAAACATGAGAGGCTGTCAGCTATCATGTTCACAGTACTCTAGATGTGTCTAGCTCTGAATGACACATTTAACCTGAGGCCCCCAGCACTAGCTTTTGGGTTACCCTCAAAACTGACTCAGTGGATTCCAATTGCCTGTTCAGAATCTCAACAACTGCCTTGTTGTTGCACCAAAAAATTACCCTGTGGTTCCATAATCTGTTCCCCCACACTACCATGGCCACCCAAATTGAAAATACCTCCAGGAAAGTGATGTCCTTCAGCAGACCATTCTTCTGGCAATCTCTCTGATATCCACTCCCCCAGAAGTATGCTCCCATGCCAAACCTGCCAGCTGTATCTGTGTACAGCTCTAGGTCAGGATCAAGCAGTCAATCTTCCTGTCAGAACTTGATACTGTTGTAATGTGTTAAAAACTATTCTCATGTTTCAAGGTCTTGCCACACCCCTGTGGTGATGTCCACCCAGTGGTGTGGGCACTTGGCTTTAGCTGTAGTTCTTGCAAGCAGCACATGAATACTGTACCCAGTGCCATCACCCATCTTTACCATTTCACTCCTGTGATGAGCTCCCTCAACTGCGCTAACTTCCTGGATGGCAGATGGAAACAACTTTTTTCTGCATCCACCTCTATCCCTAAAAACTCCATTTTTTTATCTGGACCCTCCATCTTGTCCCCAGCAAGTGGTACCCCAAACTCTAAACACATGCCCTGGAAATGCTGCAACATCTCCTGCGTCTTGCTCTTCCCTTCACCTACCAGTAAGAAATCATCCAGGTAATGAACTACAGATCTGTGATCATATCTGTCCCTGAAAACCCACTGTAACCAGGTGCTAAAGGTTTCAAACATGGCACATGCTACTGAGCAGCCCATGGGCATTTCTTTGTCGAAATAGTAACCCTCCCAAAATTTTAAACCTAACAAATCCCAGTCCTTGGATCTGACTTCCAACAGTCGAAATGCTGCCTCTGTGTCTGTTTTTTACCAGCCAGGCACCTTCCTTCACCCTAATCAGCTGCATCACATTATCTATAGCAGTGGTGGGCAACCTGCGGCCCACAGACCATCTGTGGCCATGCAATGTATTTTTCTGAAGCCCCTGAGAGACTTTCAGACCTTCATAAATATTTGTTTTTTTTAGAGAAATGGAAAAAAAACACACTGACTCTTTAATATAACTGCAACCACTGTCTGCATCTCTTCTTGGTTCAGCTTGCTTGTTCCACTTGCTCGGGTATAGCTAAACTTCTTCAAGCAGATGGAATGAACCTCGTTGTATTGATATGGAGCTAGAATGCCTATTGATCGCAATCATAAAACAAAAGTTCTTACTTTGCTGGCACTCTGTGATGTCACTGTGGATATTGTGGATTTACTGCGGTCTGAGTGGAGAGAGAGAGAATGCCTTTGGTATGAAATTATGTTACATTTTAGGGGTTTTGGCATTCTATACCTAATCAACAGCTGCACAGATTTTTGCAACCTTTCCAGAGCGAAGTGATCCTGACTCTAATATGGTTCTTGCCAATAGTCAAGCCCCTAGTTTTAAGGATAGTCAAGCCACGAGTGACCAAAAATAGAGGTTTTACACAGGATTGCAAATGCAGACCTTACTATAGTGGCACTACCATGTTAATATAATGCCAGTCTTACAAATAGTGGCATTATTTTAGCATGGTAGTGCCAATATAGTAAGGTAAATTTTTGGTTTCATGGGTCCTGTCCAAGGCATGCATGTTGATACAGCCCTCGAGGTTGTCCTAGGGCTACATATATGGCCTACAGGGTATTCCAGGTTGCCCACCACTGATCTTAAGTGTCAGAGGACACCTTGCTCCTTTCTTTGGAAATGACATTGTTCACCAAGTTCCTCTCTGGGTATGAGAGGAGGTGGTGGATCAGACTACAGTCTCTGGGCTGTTTTTTGGGTACCAAACCTGGTGGGGGAAGACTCTCAGAGCTGGAAAAGGAGGGGTTGTAAATGGGCTTTCCATTCTGCCCACCACCAACTTCTTTTGTGTCTTGTTCTGTACTATATCCTCTTTCCCCTTTATAGACCCCAGGATCCTAGCCCCCATGCTTTTCCCATTCCCAGTGTAATGTAAACTAAAACCTTCCAAAAAACCTTGTCTCAGTGTCCCCCTGGCACCATAGTTCAGGTTGCCTTCTGTCCTGGCATAGAAGACGTCCACCTTGATTGGGGTAGCTGCCAGCTGGAAACCCCGCTATACCACTATGCCATCAGCCCTGATTTTTCTTCCCCCAGCACTGATACCCCCCTCTCCTGGCAGCACCCTGGTTGCTGTTACCTTGTCGCATTCCTCCTCCCCAGAACCCACCCTTGAAAGGGATGCCCATGCACCTAATGGGCCAGCCTGTCATCTTGCATTCTGCATCTTACCACACCTTATCACAAGGTGGTACCCCCCACACCTGGAACACACATACTTGAGCTTGCAACCGACCCATATGCACAATTTCTAGTTATAAGTCCAGCACATCCTGGCTGGAGGACCACTGCCTGTGTTTTGCCCTTCACTGCCAGCCCCCCCATGGCCAGACAGCATTCTCAACCACAGGTCTGCCTGTGTTGCATCCCAACAGACATCGCCATGGGATGCCATCCATTGACAGAAACATCCTATCCTATACCAACCACCCATACCCCCCGTTTACCTTGTATACATCTCTAATAATGGCAGAAAACATCAACAAAGGTATGGCAAGCTCTGGTCATTTTTCAGGAGAATGGCACTGAAGTTCATGAAGCCCTACACCCATGCACCATATGTCTTGTTCTTGTAGGTTGTGTCCTCAGCGGTCTTCCAAACTAAGGCCAGGGGCCATTGCCATTTCTGATCTGCCCACAGTCTCCCTCTGTTCGAACTTTCTTGCTGCCTTCTTGTCGAACAAAGTGAACATATCAACGTACTCCCTCTTCCAGATTTTCTCCTTTATGGAGTGTGGAACATGGTTGCTCAGAGTCATAATAGAGGCTCCCCCCTTGTGTACTGTATCCCCCCCACCCCATCCATCCTTTGTTCTCCTTTCCTTTGCCATTTTAGCTCTTGCCATGCTTTATCCAACTCCTCCCATTCTTTTACCCCTTTTCCGCCATGATCCCTGTCAAATACTTTTTTTAGACTACCATCCACCTTCAAATCCACTGACTGCTCCTAACTAGGGTCAGGTTGAGGCTTCTCACCCTCTCCAGGGTTGTTCCTCATCACCTTCTTCTTTGGTGGCTCAGCCCTTGGTGGCTGATTCTTCCTCTTTGCTGCCTGTCTTTCTCTCTCCTCGGTGTCCCTCAACTCCTTTGTGAGGGTCTGGACCTGCTACATGAGATCCAGCACTTTCTGGGCAAGCTGGTCACTGCTGGACCCCTTCTGCACTAGTGCCTTTTTTCGTGCCATCCTGAAACTAGCAGAGAGATAACATTAGGACCAACCCCCCCGTTTTGCTTTTTGCCTCACTTGCAGTGCCATTCTTCCCTTCCCTGTGTATTCTGGAAGAAAAAACACCCCTTTTTCTGCAGCATCTCATATGCTCCATTCCCCAAATTCCCCTCCTTGCACTGCCCATGGCATGTCAAGCTGATGTGCCCCATTAATCTGCTGGCTTTTGTAATCCTTATTAGTATTATTTTACACCAAAACTCCCCTTGAATCGGATGGCCTCCCATCCATTATGCTGGGGCCTCTCTGCAATCCTCTCTGCACTCCTTGCTGCAACCACCTGCTCTTTCAGTATTTGCAGCCTTTGCCTCACATCTTAGTTTGTTGGGGGGGGTTTGCCCCATCCTGCAGACTAGTCTCCCACCTGTCCCATTGCTTACTGTAATCCCTGTTGCTGGAATGCCAGCTGGGATCTGTGTGGATTCTGGATAATTGTTTGCAATCGCTGGAAAATTTCATATCCCAGTGAATTAAATGTCTCCTTAAGTGCCTTGGAAAATGTGCCAGCTGGGATCTGTGTGGATGCTTTGTAATTGCTTGCAATTGTTGGAAAAATTTGTATCCACAATGAATTAAAATGTCTCCTAAAGTGTCTTGAGTGTCTACACACCTGTAACCAATGGACTTGCACTAAATGCAAAGCTTTTATATTCATACGCCTCACTGTTGAAATAGTATCTTGTAACCCCGGCTTTCATAGTCATAAAAGCCTCCAGCACATTGAAATAGGCACTTGAAAACCATGGTCGCTGCCTTGACTCCAGCCATATTCACAAAGTAACCTGCCAATATGTAAAGCCTGGTTCATTTTTGGCTGGCATCCTGCGTAGGCCTCAGACCACCCTTCCCCTTGCCACTAGGTCCGCAGTGACGTCAGACACCACCCGCGCCCATCACCATCTTGCCTCCAGTTCACCCAGTTTCTTATTGTTCTATTTATTCCCTTTCCCAATTTTTTTTGTTATAAACCTTGCTGTTTGCTTTAACATCCTTTCACTGTAGGTGAAAAAACAACCTCTGGCCTTCTGTGATGAAACCTCCCATCACCCTTTTGAACATGCAATGGCCTACACAGACCTGTGGGTGACGTCAGATGCTGAGCCTACCCCAGTCATCTCCATCTCTCCTCATGGCCTCCCTAGCCTGAAGGCCACCAATTTCACCCTAACAGTGTCTCACACTGACCAATCTTCCCTTCCAAACCTTAGTGGGACTTCCATCTGGCTGGCTTAGATTTCCTTTTTCCTTTTATCTTTCCACCAGTCAAAATGGATTGCTGCCTCATCCGTGACTAGTCCCAGACCCATGTCAGCACCCAAACTTGTAGCTGTACCAATGCCAGCATAGAACCTGTCCCTTGTGCTCATTGTTCCCCCCAGCCAGCCCCAGTATGGTCATAGGAGTCTACTAAAACTGAATGCACCAAAAAGCCACCCTTGTGCTGCCATGATCGGGACAGAGTTGGTCGGCTTCTTCCTTTGTCCACCTCTCTTGGATATGCTCCCCCCAACAGCTCACCTCACTTGACAATTTTATTAGCTGAGCAGTGATCCCCCTCTGGGCCATCTTCTGCTCCAATCCCTTCCCATCTGCTGCTGGCCCTGTCCCTGTGGCATGCCTCCCGCAACTGTCTATTTCAATCAAAAGCAGGTTTCTGCTGGATCATGATGGCCAGCAATGTGGAGCGGGAGTAGGCCATGGAAACTGGTAAACCCTGTGTTGTACATCACTCTACTCCAAATAAACAGTACCCCTGCAGTAACTAAATAACCTTAAGCAAACAGTATAGCAACCTTGTAAAATATATGTACAACCTTAACATAGCTTTGCAGATAACTTGTAATTATAACATATTTTACTTTGCAAAAACATTGTACCTTACTCCAGTGCTGTAGTGACCCTCACCCTTTGTGCTAGCCCCCCCCATAAATGTTACTTTTTCTCTAAGTTCTTCCAAACCTCTTTAAAAGACCACTTGGTGATGTTCCTTCTGGATTTCAAAATAAAACATCAGAGAAAGAGAGGGTCTGCTGCTATCTATATCCCCTTATCTAGCTCCCCTTGGCCCTTCCCCTGCACTGAACCTTTCCAATTATTTCCTCTTGTTCTACCTGCCACTCACCTCACCTACCTCTTCCCCTTTCTTACCTCATCATCCCCCTTCCCCTGCTTCTTAGCTCTGACCCTTCCCTTACATTCCTTTTTTCTCCTTCCCCCAAGCTTCCTCACTTTCAGGGCACCCCTGACAACCTTTATAACCCACACAGGAAAAGAAGGCCTTCCAAGTATTCTTCAGTTTTTTAAAAACTGATCCAGTTATTTTCATGTTTTTGAAGTACTTCAAATTGACTTCATTTGACCCTCAGACACCAGTTTTTAATCCTTTGAAAAACATCTCAGTTTGTTCTCAAATGCCTTCCAAAAGAAACATGAAAAATGCTAATTACCCTTCAAAAAGAAAACTGAAATAATGGTAATAAACTGTTATGAACAAGACCTTCAACTGTACCTAAAATACTTTTTAAAGTGCAAATTTCATAAGAATCAAATGGCCATCAAATCAGAAAAACTCTCTCTCCCACCTATGGGCCCCATTTTCTTCCACCCAGATCAGCCCTAGGACCTCTGACTAGCATCCCCTAGCTACATGTCCCCTCTCTGCCCACCTTGATCAGCAACTGGAACCCAAGCCAGTCTTCCCCACCTACATTCTCCATGTCCCCCACCCAGAATCAGCAAAGGGACTGCTGGGCTGGCCTGCCTCACCTATGTCTCCGTGGTATCCTCAAATGGACCAGCCTTGGGATGATTGGAATGGCCTCCCATGTCTATGTTTCCATTGCCCACCCACTTAGACCAGGCCTGGGAGCACTGGATCTGCTTCCACATCTACAGGTGAAGCTTGCCAGGATTAAACTCAATTCTGTAGCATGCTGCAGAAGAGTTACTACAGTAAACAATGCAATTTCAATGGTAGTCAGTCCCTTTTGTCATGCAGGAAACTGTGACACTTCGCTTCATCCTTGCAGGCTTCACTGTACATCCTCCATGTCCCTCAGTCTGGTTCAGTGTTGGGATCCAAGGTTCAGCTTTCTCTAGGAAAATCTCCCCTTTTGCCCACTTTGACTACCCCTGGGAACCCATACTGGCTGTCCCCATGTATATCAGCATAACTTCACCCAGATAAACCCTTGGACCATGAGACTAGCCTTCCACTTCTATGACTCCCCTGCCTGCTTGCCCACCCAGATCTCCCATGGGACCTCTGGACCAGCTTTTTCCACCTATGTCCCAATATTCTTCCACCTGGACCAGCCCTGAGACCTCCCTCATTTAAGACCTTCCTCTTCCCCCCCCCCAAGACCAGCTCTGGAATCTCAAACTGGCATTTCCCAGCTACTGTATGTCCATCATTCTGCCCACCAGGACCAGTCCTGCAAACCCTAGAAGAGTATTTAACACAACCTCCACATTCATCTCCCATACTGTCCAGCACTTGAACTCCCAGACAGGGTTTCATGTGATAAAGGCAACCGTGTAATAGCGATCGCTATTTGGGTGAGTCTACAGCACCAAAAATGCATTTTGGTGATGTATACTAGCATCGAACAGCAAGATGGCCCCAGAGACTTACATTTTATTGTTTTATGTGGAACCCCCTGGACATCCCTACTAAAGGATTCTCAACTCCATGGGTGTGCATGTTAAGAGGGGGGATGCAAATCTAAAAAAAAAAAAAAGCACCCATGGCGCAAAAAACAAGCACACCTAGAACCGAACCCAGCACCCTTCCAACCACAGCCTGCCACCAACCCACCACACCACATGGCCAGCTCAGCAGCCTACCACTGCACTGCACCCCACAAATCCTCCCTCCCTTTCCACCTGTCGTGGTCCCTCCCCACCTCCATGTGTGTGTATACATAGCGACATCCTGTCGCTATAGTCACCAAACCCCCTATCCGGTTGATCTCCCTGCCCAGTAGCCCTGTGTAAAAGTACAATGATTAAGTAGCCCTTTTTGAATGCACTCAGTCATGGTCACCTAATACACAGGATACCCCCAGACAGGTTTCCTAAACTCACCTCTACTCTCTGCTTCTAACAGGACCAGACAAGGAACCCATGCAAGGGTGTTCTGCTCACATCTTTTCCCTTTTTTATAATTGGATCAGCCATAGGAAAAGAGTCTCACACTCACCTCCACCCCCATCTCCCACCTGTGGCACTCTACAGTCCATAGAGCTTGGATCTGAAACACATCTGCATCCACTTCTTCCATTCCTACCATTCCTACCATCCTTAGGACCCTAAAACAGGGGCCAGATACCCACATGCACTGTCATCACATTCACTTTGACATACCAAAATGCCAAATCCAAAAACCCAGGAGCCCAAAGATTATAGCCCAATAGTCAGTATCCCATAAGTCTTGAATTGCCCACAGCTGAGGTTTTTTTGTGTATTTTGGGGGGCTTCACCACCTGCAACCCCCTTATTTATGATTGCCAACTCTGCTGTGGGCAATTCCAGACTGTCCAAATACCGTCTGTTGGGTTATAATTTTCAGGCTCCTGGGTATTGGGATTCAGCAATTCAGAATGTTGTAATATTCCCCCTCCATCTTCCACTCAAACCACCCTCAGGGTCATCATACTAGAATTCTAACACCACCTGCACCTTCTTTCATACCATTCCTATAACCCCAGAACCAGTATTCAACAGCCACCATAGTCTGCACCCCCCACAGACCACCTATAGGCCCCCTTGGAGCATATTTACTCATCTGAATTACCAAAGGGAACCCCCAACAAAGTTTCCCTGGTGATGGCCTTCTCTTCCCCCAGCTAGTCCTCTCAGGGGACCCACATAATAGACTCCCCCACACACATTCACCCTCTTCTCCCATCTGGACCACTTAGGGGACCATGCAAACCATGCTGCCCCCACCCAGGACACTGGGGGATTGCAAATCTATGGCCATGATTGGGGGCAGTAAGAAGCATAACAACATTGCTTTGGGGGTGGGGAAACCTGAAGCTTGGGATGGGGCTTGAGAGCCTGCTGCCAGGGCTAAGAGGGGTACAACAGTGAGTATGACACCATGGCTTGGGGGTGTCAAGAGCTAGTGGTCCCACCTTCAGCATGTAATGGGTGTGGGCACATCATTACAGTCAACCCACCCAATACAGATTAATTAGAGGGCCTTACCTGAGCACTATAGGAGCCAGTGGCAGGCATCTCAAAGGGACATTGTCCACCACACCTGTAACAAAAAAAAAATAGAAAAGGGGATCATAAAGGAATCATAGCTCTTAGATGGTACAGTAAGGATGGAAAGGAAAGGTTAGGCATAGAAATATACTTATCTGATGGTTAGGGGTCCATGTCCTGTTAAACATCTCAAATAAAATAAAATTAGATTAGCTGGGGAAAAAACAGAGGAGCAGAAACTGAGAGGAAAGGAAGTGTGGTTTGGGAGTGGGCTCAGCCAAAACCCCCTGTTCTCCTATTGGTGGCCCTGTGACCAGTATTATACCTGATAGCCAGGTGGGCTAGTGGAGGCTTTTCAGGGGCTAGTAGGCCTGTTGTAAATAAAAGAATGGTACTGGTGGTATTGCAGTCTAGGGATGCCATGAGGGGGCTACTAAGTAAAATGGTATCCCTAACTGTCTAGTACCCTGTGGCTAAGGACAATTTTCCTTTGAAATGAATTAGTACCCTTCTCTGGGGTCTAGCAGGGGCTCTTTGAGCCCTAGTATTGTGTAGGTGTTGCTGATGTGGAATAGTGGCAGGAGGAGGATGTGCTTGGGTTGCACCTGTAGCTAGCCACATAGCTCAATCTTGCTACAGTGAAAGTGCCTCAGGGCACTTGAAACTCCCAACCCACACAGAGCTCAGGCTACAGCCCCCTCTGCATGGGTGGGGGATAGAGAGCGAGAGAGAGAGACTTGAGAAGGAGAGAAAGAAGCCAGAGGGAAGTGGAGGAGGCAATAATAGAAGCACCCTTATGAAAATGAAATATATTTTGAAATATATTATTAGAAATATATTTTCATATATTTCAGTATATTTATATCTGTGTGTTGTAAAATATATTGCAGTATATTGTAAATCCAATATATTGAAATATATTGTTGACATTTGAAATATGTTTGCATATGCAGAAAATATCTAGTATCACCACTTTAGCATATCCCATATATTGGAAAATATATTGGCTTTTTTCAAAAATACTTTATTAAGTACTGATAATGTGTGTAATCGATATATTGATAATATATGTATAAATATATCATTGAAACATTGGAAATGTAATTTCTTATACTTAAATAGATGTAATATACATATGTAATACATTTATAATATAATAAACTATGTTTGTGTCACTTATTTGTATGCGTCACTATATATTTGCAATGCATTGTTATTGCATTCTAAAATGTACTAAACATATCTTGGAAATGTATTCACAAATATATTAGCAAACCTCAGATTGGTGAAAAAAGGCCCGCTCACCCAGAATAATTTTAAACATGTATCTTTTTTACTTAATATCAAATAGAAATTACATGCCTATGATACGTGTGGGGAATTTCACAAATATTTTGTAGTTGAATTGTGTGTGAGAGCTCATGAGTCAATGTATACAATATGACACTGTGAGTTTCAGATATTTAGAGTGCACCCAATACATTAAATCATTTGCAAGCTTATATGCAGCCGTGTCAAATGGTTAAGCATTCATAATAATTGGTCACTGTTCATGAACAATAGTTATATAGTATAAACCAATGATGGCAATTATTACTTAGTCCTATAGTGAAGCAAAGTGAAGATCTGATTTTTTTTGTTACATTGATTCAACTACAAAGTAGTCTTGCCCCTCTATAGGTCACTGGTAAGGCTGCACTTAGAGTATTGTCTGCAGTTTTGGAGGCCATACCTAAAGTGTGATATCAGGCTACTAGAAGGGGTGCAGAGGAGGGAAACAAAGATGATATGTGGAATGGAGGGGACAGACTATGACAGCAGGCTGGGAGAACTCAATATATACACCCTGGAGGATAGAAGGGACAGGGGGAACATGATAGAGACATTCTAGTATCTGAGGGGAATCAATAAGGATCGGGCAGATGGGGGCCCAAGTATTCAAAAGGGTTGCACATGGCGCAACAGTGTTGAGCCATGCGCAACCCACTGATGCACCCTGGCGCGATATTCAAAAGGGAAAAGTGCGCAGCACAAATCCTGATGCGCCGGAGCGCATCAGTAATATATGCAGGCGCAGGTGGGGGGTGGGCTCATGCATGCCATGCACAGCCCGATATTCAGCCCAGGATGTGCAGAGCCATGCATATGCAACCCCTTCCTGCGCCAGCACAAAGTTGATCCAAAAAAAAAAGGAACAACTGATGGCCACCCACAGGTGAGCTGCCTCATTGCAGGGCGCAACATGGCAGCTGCCACCTGTGGGTGGCCACCCGAGCTCCGGCTGCACCTGGCGGCACCCCCCATGCCCGAACGTGAGCATTTGTAAAACAAAATAATAAAACTCCTGTCCAGTATCCCTGGTGGTCCAGTGGACCGCTGACTGCCCGATCACGGGCATTTGTGAAAAAAGTAATAAATGTCCAATATCCCTGGTGGTCCAGTGGACCACTATCTGCCCAATCGCAGGCATTTGTGAAAAAAAGATCAAGTGCTTCCAATATCTCTGGTGGTCCAGTGGACCAGGTATCTGCCTGATCGTGGGCATTTGTAAATAAAAAGATCAAGTGCTTCCAGTATCCCTGGTGGTCCAGTGGACCAGCTATCTGCCTGATGGCAGGCATTTGTAAAAGAAAACATATGTCCACTATCCCTGGCGGTCAAGGGGTACCCCCTCCACACCTGCCCACTGAGTCCCACCGCCCTGCTCCCCCTGGTCAGCCGGCGGGTGGCAGCACCCCACCTGCCTGCCACCCCACCGCTTGCCGACTGACACCGTCAGTAGGGTTGTACACCCATTGGTCCACAGTGTGAGCTGATGGGTGTACAGCCCATACCTTACTAAACATTCCAGATATGTGAATGATCCCATTCACATATCTGGAATGTGTAGTATGGTATCTGCACGCCCATTGGCTCACGCCAGGCCACTGTATATACAGCCCACCGACAGTGTCTGTCAGCAGGTGGAGGGGTGGCAGGAGGGTGAGATGCTGCTGCCCACCAGCTGACCGGGGGAGCAGGGCGGTGGGGCTCAGTGGGTGGGTGGGGAGGTTGTACCCCATGACCATCAGGGATAGAGGACATTTTTTTTTTTTTACAAATGCCCGCTATCAGGCAGATAGCTAGTCCACTGGACCACCAGAGATATTGGAAGCACTTGATCTTTTTTTTTACAAATGCTCTCGATCGGACAGACAGCAGCCCACTGGACCACCAGGGAGTTGGACAGGAGTTTTATTTATTTTATTACAAATGCCCATGATTGGGTAGACAGCGGTCCACTGGACCACCAGGGATGTTGGAAAAGAGTTTTATTTATTTTATTCCAAATACCACTATCGGGCTGTGGAGCACATTGCCAGCTGCAGGGGACATCGGTCCCCGATGGCTGCTGCCTGGCAGGGCGCCAGGTGCAAGTCATCGGGAATGGGTGCACCTGCATGCAAATGTGGCCATAACGACATGCAAATGGTGCTATGTGTGCCTTGCATACATTATGGCCCCATTTGCATGTCAAGTTTTGAATATTGTGGTTGCTGTGCATAGCGCAATGGAACTTGTGCTACCGCATCCCTATGCTCCACTCTGGCCACTTGTGCTGGCACAGTGCCACTGCACCATGCACGCTGAGGGTGGCCAGGGTGCAATATTCAATGCTGCTGAGCCATGGTGCAGCTCCATTGAATATAACCCAGTCCATACCCCTGTGCAGCCAAGTTGAGCTGTGCCCAAGTTTGCACCACAGCCTGGTGCAGTTTGATTATCTGGGCCCGGGTATTTAAGTTAAGGAGGGGAGGGTCTCCAGGGGGCATGGGCTAAGAATAGAGGTGGGAAGATTTAGGAAGGAAATGAGGAGAGACTATTTCACAGAGAGGGTGGTAGCAAAATGGAATGCCCTACCAGAATGGGTGGTATTATGTAAATCTGTGAACAGCTTCAAATGGGCATGGGACAGGAACAGGGAGAGAGAGGGTGGGGAGGTGGGGGTGGCAGTGAGATGGCAAGGGGGTGGGGCAGCTGCAAACTATGGATGTTGGCTGCACACTCAAGCAGACTTAGATGGATCGGGTGGTCTATTTCTGCTGGCACATTCATATGCTCATATGTTCATACTGTACTTAGTTAAATGCATTAGTTAGCATTTGATGTACATAGAATAGGGCATTTATTATTTTGAATGTTAGATAATGCTATAATTATGGAATTCTATGTAATGGGCATAACTAGATATTCATATAAGACTTTTTTAGAGCCTCCTTGAGAAGAAAATATTTTATGTTATAAAAATGCATTTTTTTAATTTTTTTAGGAGATTCTGTTGCATGTCATATGTTGAAAAATAAGATGAAATCAAGGCAAACAACATAGTCATGATTTGGTAAGCAGAATTAAATTAATGATGTCTTAATATATGGTTATAAGTTAGAAAATTTGTTTTTTGAACAATTCATAATAGTTTATTTGATTATTTTGTATTTATTAAATATGGTACTGTACTGATGAAGGTTATACTGAAATGTATACCAGTGGAATTCTGCAGAATATGTGTGGATTATCTGTACTGTAGCTGATTTGATGATATTAAGTAAAAAAGATACATGTTTAAAATTATTCTGGGTGAGTGGGCCTTTTTACACCGATCTGAAGTTTGCTGATTTACTGATACTGATTGGTTTAGGTTCCTCCCTTAATTAAGTATTTTCTACTTTTTATTAAGTTTGGCTGGGCTGGACCTTTACTTTTTCTGATTCATAAATATATTCCCATATTATCTTATATGGTTATAAATATACATCAAATGCATTTATAAATGTGTGTGTAATACATTGTGCAATGTTCAAGGTATAACAAAGAAAACATTTCCCAATACGTTTCAATACATTCATAATATAAATATATATATATAATATGTATTCAACATATATTGTGTCTGTATATTCATAAATAATTGTCAGTATATTGCTATACTTGTTATATGTTGCAATATATGCCACATACACAGAGAGTCAAAACCCCAGTATATTGTACATATATTGGTCCTGATTGAAAATACATATGAAATATATTGTTGAATGCATTTATGCAAAAGCCTTGCATACATTTGAATTGTGTGCACATTATGCTACTAGTATGTTGTAATATGTGCAGTTTATATATTCATACATAGGAATATCTGTCTATCTATCTATCTGTCTATATATATATATCACCTATATTAACATATTAATGTATATATTGTTCAGTATATTACACATGTACTATTTATTCATGTCCCATATATCAACTAAATGTATTGCATATATATTTTTACTATGTTCTGCATATAATATTAATGTATTTCCAATATATAAAGTCAGTATATTTAATTTCTATAAGTCAATATATTCTACATATTGGAAACTATATTGATTAAATTCCAAATATATAGAAATAAAGATGGCAAATATGTTATTGGTATATTGCAAAATATATTGATTACATTCCAAATATATTGAAATAAGGTGTCACCATATAGATATATACATTGGAATTATTGTTTTTAATGTGTCCTTATCTGTTCAATTGTAGTTCATCTTGTTAGTCACCATGGAACTATATTCACTGAAATTATTGTTTAACAGTGCAGCTTTAACTCAAACATTCATTTCATACTTACACATTGGACTTACCTCACAAGTTCATGCTTTTTAAGGGCTCAGATCAATATTTATACCACCCCATTTTGTTTCTCTTGTAGGTCAGGGTGAGATCCTACATGTACTTGCTTTATAACTTGTACCTTTCCTTTCAGTATGTAAGCTAATATTGTGAATTTGAAATTAGTGTAGTACTAGTAATTATCATGATTTTGGCTGCTAAACTACATTTTCAAAATATGCAAATTAGTTATGCAAATGTACACTTGGGACCAAACTAAGCATGTACGAAAATATATGTCACATACAAAAACAATATATGTAACATGTACAAAAATATACATAACATATATAACAATATATGCAACATGTATAAAATACATGTAACATATATAAAATAAATGTATGTATATGGAGTCATTCACATATTTGGGACTGTCTAGTACAGTATGCCCTGCAAGCCCAATGGTCCACACTGTGGACCAATGGGCTCACAGCCCATACTGTACCTGTCATTTGGTGGGTGGCTGGGCGGTGTGCAGGCAGGATGCAGTCACCTGCCAAATGATGGGGGCAGAGGGCAAGGGGTTCTCTGTGGGTGGGTGGTGGGGAGTGCCACTGGATCACCAGGGCATTTCAATACAGGATTTTACCACGATCATGGCAAGGGGATCTACTAGACCACCAGGGACATCATATTTTCATTTACCGGGGAATCGGGGACTCAGGTGAGAAGGGGACCACTAGACCACCAGGGATGGTCATGTTTCATACTTATTGATGACTCAGGGATGGGGGGCCACTAGACTACCAGGGATTACTTTATTAACATAAACCATGCAATCGTGGCTACAGGGCAGGGGATGCCCCGGGATCCCCTTAACACATGTCATGCTGTGAAGGGTGCCAGTTGCCAGCCTGCCCTGCCCAAGGCATGCAAATGGGGCCATAATGATATGCAAACGGACCCATTTGCACCATGCATATATATTGGCCTCATTTGCATGCCCCCTGTTGAATATTGAGGGTGATGCAGCTAGCACAACTGCACTTGCACTGGCACATCCCTGTGCTACTTTTCTGTGGCTTGCACTGGCGCAGTGCCACTGCACCATGTGCAGTTTGTGCACTGAGCATGCCATAGTCAATGGTGCTGCACCATGGAGCAGCACCATTGGATATCACCTTGACCTGTCCCCGGTGCATCACAGTTGCACTGCGCCCAGACTTGTGCCACTGCCAGGTGCAGTCTGAATATCACAGCTCATGTGTATCATGTATAAAAATATATGTAACATGCATAAAATATATGTAACATATATATAAAATATATGTAAAAGGTAAACAAATATGTGTAACATATACATAAAAATAGATAACATGCATAAACATGTATGTAACATGTATAAACATATTAGATAGATAGATGATATAGATATGGATAAATACATACACACACACACACATATATATATATATATATATATATATATATATATATATATATATATATATGATGCGTGAAGTCACCCAGGATGACACACCGTGCTGCAGAATTTGCAATAGAGTTACTGCAATAAACAATGGAATTTCAATGGAGTTAATCCCTTTTGTCATGCAGTAAACCTGTGACACTGTGCTTCATCCTGGCTGATTTATCTGTATGTAACATATTAAATATATATAACATATATAATAAATATATGTAAATGTATAATATATATATATATATATATATATATATATATATATATATATATATATATATATATATATATGTAATATATATAAAATATATGTAATAAATAAATTTATGTATGTATAAACATTATATGTAACATGTATACATTTATATGTAACATATAAATAAAAATACACAGCATGCCTATAAATGTGTGTAACATACATAAATGTTATATATATGATATATGTAACATATATGAAATATATTTGTAACTTACATAATACATATATGTAATGAATAAAATGTATGATATATGTATGTGTAACATATATACTATATATATGTATAACATATATAAAATACATGTAATTATATATATGTATAAAAGTATATGTAACGTATGATAATATATGTAATATATATGAAATATATGTTGTATATATAAACTATATATGTAACACATCTAAACATATATGTAACATATTATATAAAATATATGCAACATATTCAAAGAATACTGTATATATTTTGAATAATACTAATAATATATGTCAGACAGTACATTACTAAATAGATTGACATGCTTTCATGCAATGCATGAGGCAGAAATACATTATGATTATATATTTCTGAAATATATTGGTTTATGTATTTCATCAATTCAGTGTCCTGACATACTTAGCCTAATTTCCAGTATATTGAAATGTATTTCATTTTTCTAAAGAAATATATTATTTCAATACATTTAACATAAATAAGATCATTTGCAATTTCTTTAATTAGAAATGCATGGTTTTAGTTTATGTGGAAATATACTGTGTATTGCATTTCATTGTGTCAATGTATTTCTCAATATATTAACATATTTTGGCATACTATGAGTTAGTAATATATTTACATCAGTATATTTAAAATATATTTAATAAAGTATTATATAATATATTACACTGGGACAATGTATTTCTCATTGTATTGACATACATTAACTCATATTTTTCAATACATTGCAGTATATTCCATTTTCATAAGGGCGCCTCCCTCCTCACCTTCCCAAACCATAATTTCAGCAGCAGAGTTTGTTTATGCCCCAAGGGGCTGAAGTGACAGCAAGGAGGCGGTCATGGAAGAGCCACATCCCCTGGTTACAACAGCAGTTTTGGAAATTGGGTCTAGAAGGTGGCAGGAGCTGCCACTGAGTGAAACCACTCCCGTGGCAAGAGTAAAGCCGGGGGAGGGGTGGTTGCAAGAATAGGAGAAAACAAGATGGCAGCAGTAGCAGCAGCAGGTGTTTATTTATTTGTTTAGAACAGATTCACCAGGAAAGCAACATGAACTGTAAACAGCTCATTTCCAGAAGTGTCTGGGGAGAGAGGTTACATAGGAGGAAGCATGGGACAATCATTTACAAGAACCAGAGAACAGAATCACAGACATTACAAGTGGTAGATAATTAAGAACTAGTGCAGCGTACAAAATCTATACATTTCAATTACAGACCAGGTAAAAAACATGAACATAAGTTACATCACAGCCTCATGGTGAGCAAACATTATTGGATATGACAGCTGGCTTAAACCAGGCGATAAAGTGTGGAGAGACTGAAAGTAGATAACAGTGCTAGTACTTTGAGATTGTAAGGAGTTCTAGTGCTTTGTTGGGATGACAGTAACTGAGTGCTAGCTGATTGACCTAGTATATAAAATACCAGGGGGGGGTGTAGGAGGGAGGGGAGAGGCCTAGACCTTCACCCCCCCAAGGTGTTGAGAACCCCTGTTAGGGAACATTGTTTAACCAACCGTTAAGGGACAAGGGAGCCGGGCATTAGAAAAAGGTGGAAAAGGATAGAGGGACATGGACTAGGGGTTGGGTAACTCATTTAAATACCTTGGTCTCACACTCAATCCAACTCTTACTTTTGATCTCTATATTCAACAAATCTGCAAGCTGGCAAATATAAAACTTGGTATGGCCTACCATTCCAGCTGTATGCTCACACCCTCAGCGAGGCTTGCCATAGCTCATGGCATACTCCTACTGTCACTCACCTAAGGGGTTGCAGTGTATGCCTCAGCGGGTAAAACTAGTCTTCAAAAGTGGGATGTTACTTACAATAATATCTATAGATATGCATCCTCCTCTCATCAGATGAAACACCACTGCCTCCTATATACCGAACTAGGGTGGCTTTCTCCGGATGCCTCCAGAAAATTTGCCTACAGCTCGATCATAGATAATATCATCCGTAACCAAACACCAAAGCCCTTGGCAGAACTATTTTTCATCCAAACATCCACATATGGTCTACGCTCAACTGCAAAGGCCCCTGTACTCATCCCTCGACACCATTCCTCCAAAGGTGCCAGTACCTTCTCTTGTTATGCTCCCCATCACTGGAATTCCCTTCCTCTAGCTATACGGCTAGCACCATCCCATGCCTCTTTCAAGAAATTGCTATGTGACAATCTCGCTGTTTCTTGTTCCTGATCCTGCTTCAAACCCCCCAGCCCATTATTTTCTCCTGATCTATGCACCCCTCACCTCAACAACTAAGCACTGTACTTTCCTCCAGTCACCTCCCTGCCCTACTTTTATTATCTCTAGTCCTCATCCCCTTACCTTGCCCTATTTTCCTATCCTATCCTATCCTCACCCCTACTTTCTATTGCATCCCCCTTTTCAATTCCAGATTATCTTATACCCATCCAATATGGCTATTATGGTGGTATTTGTTCTTATAATATCTAACCCCACTTTCACTTGCTGAATTGCTGCCAAATGGCTTTATTTATTGTATTTTACTCTCTTATCCTTCTATGTTATACACTATTGTTGATTCAATTGTACTTACTGTCTTTCTCCTGCCTACACTGTATTACTATTGTCTAAGCTTTAACTGTTTAGGATTGTTCTGCCCTAAACAAATGTTTTATTAAACAAATGTTTTGCTTTTCTGTAAACTCCTGGGTCATGCCTGAAAATAGTCATTGCTATGGCTAGGGCACCTTACCCGGTCAACAAAAACTAATCAATAAATAAATAAACTAGGGATAGTGGGAGGTGGGAGGGGCAGTTAAGGAAGAACTGGGGTAGAATGGTGGAAAAAGAAAGGAAGCCACTGTCTTCACCCCTTCAGGAGGCAAAGAACCCTGCAGTGGCATGGGGATGGGGAGCTGGCAGAGGAAAGTAAAGTTGGACTAAGGGGACAGGGATACAGAAGTCGGTGCTTACACCCTCTTGAGGATGCAGAGAACCCTGCAAGGGGGAGTGGGGAGCTGGCAGAGGAAGGAGGAAAGTAAGTTGGGCTAAGAGGAGATTGAAGCCAGTGCTGACACCCCCTTCAGGATGTGGAGAACTCTGCAAGGGGATGGAGAGCTGGCAGACAAAAGTATTGATGGTCTAAGGGGAAGGGGATAGAATGAGGGGTAGGGTGGCAGGGTGACATAGAAGAGAAAACAGAGGGAGTTGGAAGCTAGAGCCTTTACCCCTTCAGGATGTAGTGAACCCTGCAAGGGGATGGAGATCTGGTAGAGGAAAGTGGAGTTGGGCAAGGGGAGAGAGAGTGGTGTCACATAGTTTAAGCCACACTGTGCCTTGGCAACTTGAAGCACCAATCAGGAGTCAAGCAGGGTTAGCTAAAAAGCTGAGGAGGAGTTCATGGTAGAAAAAAAGCGGTACTGTCCAATGTCTGCACGTTGCCTTTTCTTTGCCTACTTAGTGCCATTCCTATACATGTAGCATACCTGAAAAAGGATGCCTTGTACAGGCCCTGTACAGTACCTGTAAAGATACAGTTCATTCCATGCCCTTTTTTGTTGGGGTGGGGCCTGCATCTAGTAGATATCCCACATCAAGAAATGGGGCACAAATGCAGCTCCCCCCCAAAAAAATGACACCACTAGAATCACAGAGGACATTGGGACACAGGCCAAAGATGGAGGAGATTCACATAGTGAGTAACAGGAAAATACATGTGGTGCAATATAAACATAGACAAAGATAACAGAAAAGACCAATGGTCCATCCAGTCTGTCTTTAGTTCCCTCTTAAAACAAAGGACCAATTGCCTGTAAAGGGGACTAGTCCTCAGTATCTACCCCACTGTTACCCTACATACTACTGCCATCATAAGTAACCAATACATCCTTCACTCAGTCCCAGTCATACTTGAAATCATTTATGGTTGTGGCATCCACCACCTTGGCTGGCAGACTGTACTACCCTTTCTATAAATTAAATCTTTCTCATATCCCTCTTGAACGTCTTTTTCAGCATTTTCCATTCATACCACCCCTGTCTTATATGTTGCTCAGCCTAAATAGTTCCTCGCAGTTCATCTTGTTTATTCTTTTCAAGGTATTCCCTAGTGAGGGTCACAGGGAAGGAAGTGAGTCTAACATCATGCAACCAAGAGGTGGTACATTGTATCGCATAGGTAGAATCTTTTAAGCAGGGACTGAAAACTTTATTCACTCATGCTTTTGGTGTTTAATCATCTCCACAGTGTTATCTACCCAACACAAGCCCCCTTCCTCCAAAGCACCTGAAACTATGCCACCTGCCTCCACAGTATCCAATATGAGCCTCCTTCCTCCATGGTTCCAGACACTAGCCTCCTCCCTCTACAGCACCTGACACTAGCACACCTGCCTCCTCAGTACTCTCCACCAGATCATCTTCATCAACAGCACCTAACACCAGCTACCTGTGTCCACAGTACCCAACTCCAGCCACCACTGTCCACAGTACCCAACACCTGCCACCTCCCTCCACAGCATCCATGATACTAGCCCTCTCCCTCCACAGCACCTGACACTAGCATGTTTTCCTTACAGTCCCCATGACAGTAGCTCCCTTGACTGTACATCTTCCAACCCTCTCCCTCTATTTCCTGACTCAACCCCCGAACACCACCACTCCTTCTCTTTCACCTCCATCTCTTAGAACACCCTTCCCTCACTAGGCATCCCACTTTTCTAAACCCATGGATAACCTCCCTTCCTCCTGGGTCCCCTTGACTCCCAGAAACCACACACCTTCCTCCTCAACCATTTTAGAATCATATATAAACTTGTTAACCACCTGTCCTGCAAAGACCCCTCTGGACACCACCTCCTCAGACACCTGAGGCACACATACACCTTCCTCTACACTTTCCTTCCACAGGCTCTGAAACTAGTCCCCTTCCTCCTTCCCCAACTCCCGACCATAGCCGACCCATGTTCCAAAGCCTGAGACACTAGCATCCCACTTCTCCAGACACTAGCCCCCCCCTCAGCCCCTGACAATAGCCCTACTTCCTTCCTTGGCACAAGACACTAGCCCTACATCCTTCACTGGCATAAAAATTGGCACCATCCCAATAGCTAAATGTAGCAGATTTTGTATCTAGCTAGTAAGATTTTCCTTTACCTAGCCATGTGGACTTGTACTGGAGAAGGTAACACTTTAGTAAGTACACCAGCAAGGCCAGTGGAGAGGTTTTTTGGGATTTTTACCTGGTTACCAAACAAAAAAATGTTTTCCCAGTCACTAGCCCTTCTTGCTAGTGGCTACAAAACCTAATTTTGACCCCTAAATTAAATATGATCTATCCACTCTGTTCAAATCACAGTGTCCAGGGTTGGATTGGCTTGGGTTTGGGGTATTCTGGCAGTATCTAAAAGGAAAGCACTGAGAAGGATGTGGAGACAAAAGTGTCAGAGGTTCTAGAGGAGAGATTAGGGGTTAGAATTAAACAAGATAAGCTACTTATCTGAAAGGTAGACAGTCAACATCTGGCCAGATTTGTTAAAATAAAAGGTAAAAATGAGGAACGTATAGTAGCTTGAGTAGAGAAAGCAGCAGAGAGATACAAATGGAAATACAACATAGAAGTAAAGAAAGCATAGTTCTAGTGGAAACTACAGAGTTAAACAGAAACTACTATATGATAAGAGTTAAAAAACACTAGATTGTCACCAATTGTATTTTAATTTTATTGTTTCTAGTTATTTTTTTTTTTACTTTCCCATGCTGTTGATCTACTAAATATTGTAGGTAATGCAACACTTATTTCACGAAGTCTTTCACAACCTAGAATTCCTTTGAACTTTAAATTAGTATTATGCTATTATGTACCCACATAACCCATTACACCCAAATCAAACTGTACTCATCTAATAGGTAAGGCATTATGGACCCCATATTCAAAGCCAGCCAGCTGCATGCACACAAGGTGGTGCCACATTAACAAATGGGGACAACTGGCTCCGGCACCATATTCAAATGAATAGCACAATCTGAACTGACTGCACTATGCATTTGAATATCAGCGATGGAAGCATGGCACTCAGCCATTGTTCACCATGCTTTATGCTGTGCTACAAGGGTACGGGCTAAAGACCAACCATAGGGGTAATGTACAGCACACAGTGATTAGTTCTGCACCCCTATGGGTGAATATTCAAACAAAGATGAACCCACTGCACTACAAGGTCATTTGTATGCCCATTATGGACTCCACTACATGCTACCACAGCAGTTCAGTGTGCTGCACAACATCCCCCTCATGTGCCCTGATTCCCATCCATGTTTAAAAACAATACACTCACTTGTAGTTCAGCAGTCTCTCACCAGCCCTGATCCCCGTACTTGTTTGGAAAATGAAATTATTCCCTGGTGGTCCAGTGGTTTCCCCACCCTAACCCTACCTGCACGTAGCAGACAAACCCTGTCCCTGGTGGTCTAGTGGACCCCTACTCTGGCAGGTAGTGCCCTATCAACCCACTGGCTCCCTTGACCCAGCACCAAGAGCCAGTGACTGGCACAGCATTCTGATCACCTCCACAGCTAGTCTAAGACTGAGTTCTTCTGGCACATGTACTGTACAGTGCACCCTATGAATGCAGTACAAAGCCCCCCCTTCCTGAAGAAATTCACTTTGGGAAAAATGTAGTGGGCAACAGAGTCATGGCATTCATGGTATTCCCATCCCCCATACTATTTCTGTCCACTGTGAAACCTGGGTCACAAACTGTAGTTACTCCAAGAACACTATAAAATTCATAATATATATAAACATAAAATCTATGTCAGGTATTAGTGGCATAGTCTAGTTTTCTTTCATAAAATACTATGCAAACACAGCCAAAATTTCTTCAGCTAATATTATTTTGTTAAGTAAGCTGTTCCTAATTTTGACCCCTTGTTCAATGCAAAAAATATTTCTTCAGCTTAAATGTCACAGGGTTGAGAAGTAAATTGCCTACTAACATTCCTTGGCTTGCAATATACTACAATATATAAACACAACAGCATTACAAATACTACATTTGAATACAAAGCCTGGAGAAGAAAGACTGTTCTCCTACCACACACAAACACATGTTGATTTACTTTCAAATAACTGCAAATGTACACGTTTCTTAGTCTAAAAGTCCAGTTTCTTTATGATAAAATTTTAAAAATGCAGTAAAAACAAAGAAAGTACTAATTAAACATATGCAGCATGTAATTAAACATATGCAGCAAGTCAGGAATGTCAATTGCAATCTGATCCATCACAGCATTTAGAAACTTTATAAAACTGCACTATATTTAAGCTAAAAAAACTCTCTAAACTATTCTAGATTAAAAACATACCTTTCTGAGTGAACTGTTTTACAAAACTGTAGAAAACAAATGCCTGAAAAGTCTTTGCATATCTTTTCTCACTGGTCTCACAAAGAAGCTACAACTGCCAACACTGTTCAAACTAGGAAGGGACTAGGAAGTGCCTCCCTCTAGCAGTATCATATCCTGCCAAAAAGCAAAAGAATAATGGGAAATGATGTTTTTGCTGCATAGATTTTTAAAGCAACATGCAAGTGCAATCTGTCAGTTTTTCAAGATGTTCCAAATTATTTATACAAAAAATGAGAGTCATAACTACAGTTACACAAGGTTGTATCTTAGAAGACTGGCTTTATTTACCCATTTACTTACCCAGGGTTTTCAAAAATGAAGGCTCTCTTTTTCAGTAAAGTCCTGCTTTTTCTACACAAGTCTTCATAATTAAATAGAGTCTTGGGAGATCAAATATGGTCACAGCTGAACAAGAACTACTGTGGCAGGCCTGAAATATTTTAGCAATAAAGAATGACCAGGGGCTGCATTAATTATATGTAAATCACATCCTTGTGAGGTAATGTGGCATAAGGTGAAGTTGACTGCCATGCCCCAAGGCTGTGATTAACATATTTGCAACCCCTATGAGTACCTTATTTTTTTTTTAGCAACGTGAATAAAAAAATCTTCAGACTAAGTAAGCTGTTGGTTAATTAGGATCTGCAGCTTATCTGTTAGGTAGGAAAATGGGCAGACTAGGTGGGCCAAGCGGTTCTTATCTGCCGTCAAATTCTATGTTTCTATGTTTACTAGCCATTTACATTTTTTAATTAATTGTACCTGATTTTACATTCAAACAGTTCTTCAACCATCTAGTCATCAGTCCATCCATGGTCCGTTTATTAGTTCCAATTCAGCTTGCAGATGTTCAAAGACATATGTGTTTCTGCAGAGCTGTACAGCACAGCAAGAACATCTGCACAATTGCAAAACAGTATGTCCAATTCTGACATTATGCTGATGTCAGCATTAACTAGCCAGCAAGTTTATCTGACTAGAAAAATGAAAAAAAAAATATTCCAGTTTAGTGTGAATGTGTGGGGTTAATGGCTTAGATGCCAATCTTGAGCTGTAAAAAAAAAATCACACTGTTACCATGGCAACACTGACTGACTAAACATGCCCTCACAAAGGGGAGCTCTAGGTAAAGAGTATAGCACAAGAATGAGGACAACATTGTTTCCATGATGATTGTCATGGCAACAACCAATGGGGTTTAGTGAGTTCTTTTTCACTCTGCATGCTCTACCCTCCCCACAACACTGCCCTCCATGTCATAGCCAAATATCATCACCTGGAGCAGCATCCTAACCACCCTCTCTGTAGCTGAATCAACACCCTACACCTCAACCACTCTCCACCCCCCAAAACTCCCTGCAGCTGGACCTGCCCCAAGTTCACCATCCCCCCCAGCTAACCACTTTCTGTAACTGGAAACCTTCCCCAGGCTGACTGCACTGCATACCACTGCATTCCCCTTGTAGATCCCTGACCGGACTCCCCACTGAAACCTCTCTAGGTCAGTATCACTGGTGGCAAAGTGTGGCCTGGTGGTAGAGGGGGTGGGAGACTGTGGAGACAGCAAAGGTGTTGGGGAAACTATGGGGTGACAGGGCCTGGAAGAAGGAGGTGGTAAGGGGACTCAGAATTGGGTTATGGATGCAATGGGTTCTGTGGAGGGATCTGTGGGTGGATGTTGAGGGAAAGCAGGCAGTGTTGGGGCCTATGGAAGGAGGTAAGACTAGTATCTGGGGCTGTGTAAGAAGACTTAGCTAGTATCAGGCAACAAATGGAAGGGGCGGGGACATGTGTCTGGGACTTTGCAGGCCTGTGGAGGAAAAGTATCTTGACAGTCTGTATGGGGTGGGTGGATGTTTAATGGATCTAGGAGGTGACAGTGGGGTGCCATGCAGAGAGGCAATGGGTCAAGGGTATGAGGGGGTCTCAACTGACCAGAGAGGGACAGGAATGTTATGGTTGCTGCGGCTGACAGGTGTTACTGGTTAGAAGAGGGGCTGGGGGAGTACCTGGGGGCTGTGAAAGGAGTGCAAAGGGTATGAGAGAAGATTTAGTGATCTGTAAAGAGAGAGGACATCAAGTGTTGGGGATAATTGGCCAGTCTGCCCTCACAGCTGAAACCCCCTTCACACAGACCTGCCAGCCCCAGAAGTTGGACCCACTGAAGAACATACTGGCTGTGTGCCTTCATCCCACATCTTGAACCCTCTTTCCACAGGGGGGTTTGATGGGGTGTAGAGGGAGTTTATGTCAAGGGTTAGGGGGCAGTGGACTAGCAGTCCCTAGCATCCACTGCGAAACAACTCTTTCCTCTCATTCCATGTAAATTAAGTCATTGGCATTCAGTGGCACCTCTTCACTCTCCCCATCCCATATTAAAAAAGCAGTTTTTACTTTCCAGGTGTTCCTCATACCCCTGCTCCATCAATCTACCAAATGTCAACTAGTAAAGCTCTCCAATTCACATCTTCAGCAGGATGCTGTTTAATATGGGCCTTTAACAAACACTAATTACTATGATTACAGAAATACATGCAACACAATCAAATTTTTCACACAATGAGCTGAGTAGTATGTATTTATGTAATTGCCATTTGCAACAATTACCCATGGTAGTGGTGGACCATTCTTCTCAACTTTTTACCACTGTAATGAGGGACACAGATATTTAGAATTCTTGCTCTTTCTTCCTCCCCCTGTGACTTACACATACCCTAGATGAGAGAGGGGGGATTTCAAAGGACATTGCTCAGCTGGGGAGGCTGGTCATGTGGCTGATAGTGGTCCTGGTGATGATGGTCATGTGGGGGAGCTAGATTGGGAGGATGCAGATTCAGTGGCTGCTCAGATGACAGCATTCAGATGAGATGTTAAACCAAGGTCTGTTTTGCCCATCTCTGGTCTCATGCCAGGTGGAAGTAAAAGTTCATATGGTTAATTTAAAAAAAAAGAGCCACACAGCTTCCCAGTTCCATGGCTAACAAAGGTATCAGTGTAGGAAAATCATCAGTTAACAAAAATCCTGTTTAAGAAAGCTTATATTCACAGAAATGCACAAAACAAGAACGTGGTCACTTTAAGATGGCTTACACCTTGGGTGCATGTGACAAGATGAAAATAAGTATAGTATAAGTGAGATTAAAACACCCAAGTCATGAGATGTAGGGTCATCCTCCCCCCAAGTCCAAGTTTGGGGAATACCGCAAAAATGAACAAGCTGCGTGTGAACTCTAAGGGACGTTCGAATAGTGGGACAGCTAACGGTGTCAGACAGGGACTCTATTTTAAGGAAGAACATTGTCTGGGAGTCAATGTTCTTGGACTGAATAAGGTCTAAGTCAATTTTGAGCCAGACCGGTCTTAAGTATTCCGGACCCAGATTCACCCAACGCATATACTTTGCAATGTGACTAGCCCAGTAATAAATTGCTAGATGCGGGATCTGCAGTCCTCCATCCGCTTTCTGAGTGGCTAGCTTATAGTATGCTAACCTGGCTTGTGTATTAGACCAGATGAAATTTGTGAAATTTCCGTGCATTTTCTGAAACCACGATAACGGAGTAAAAGAGTTAAGGAGTGAGAGGGGATAAAACAAGCGAGGAAAAACGTTCATTTTAATTATATTAATGCGACCCCAGAGAGAGAGAGAGAGAGAGAGAGGGAGTTTAGACCATCTATTGAGATCCTGAACTATCACTTGGGAAAGAGGCTCCAAATTTTCTTTAAACCAGGAGGAGGGGTTATGTGTCAAATTAATACCAAGGTATCTGAGAACACGAGAAGACCAGCCGAGACCAACACAGCACCACTTTTAAAGCATTGTAGTGCTCAGAAAATCTCACCATACAAAACTATAATTGTTAGAAATGTTCTCAAGTTCCAGAAATTATATATGATGCTGCTGCAGTGGGCCAGTCTCCCTCCCAAACTGAGCTCATACACAGCACTACCTGTAAAAGCAATTTAGTGTACAGAAAATTTAACTACAGTATATAACATTTTATTTTTCTGAAATTTTCTTAAGTCCCAGAAATTATATATGCTGCTGCTGCTTCACTGTGTCAGTTTCCCACCCAGACTCCTTCACTGCACCTCTTGTAAAGCACTTTTGGGCACAGAAAATATCACTATATAAAACTCTAATTTTCTCAAGTCACAGATATTATATATGGTGTGGTTATATGCTGCTACTTCACAGTGTCAGTCTGCTTCATAGAGTGAGTCCCTCCATATCACCTCTTGAAAAGCATAGTGGTGCACAGAAAATCTTAATATGTAAAAGTTTGATTTCCCAAAGATTTTCAGGTCACAGAAATTATATATTCTGCTGCTATATACTGCTGTTAACTGTGTCAGTCTCCCAGCTGGACTGAGCCCCTCCACAGAACCTTCTGTACAACAAAGCAGTGCACAACAAATCTTACTATATAATATTTTAATTTCCCAAAATGTTTTCCAGTCTTAAACATTATATGTGCTGCTGCTATACTTATGCTACTGCATTGTGTCAGTCTTCCTCCTGGATTGAGTCCTTGCACAGCACCCTTGTAAAGCATCATAGCGTAGATAAAATCTCACTGTATAACATTATTATTTCCTATAATGTTCTCAAGTCCCAGAAATGATCTATTCTGCTATTTGCTGTTCCTGCTGCTGCTGTGCTGCATCAGTCTCCCTTCCCAGCACCTCTTGTAAAGGACTGCAATGCATAGATAAATCTCACAATAATAATTTCTGATCACCCAAATGTTTCTCAAGTTCCAAAAAGGATGTTGTTGCTTACAGTGGTAGGCACCTGCCACATAATGATTTCATCTAATTTGCAGAGGTAGGCAGCAGCTGAATGCATGGCAAGACTGGGTGAGCAGGTTTTAAGGATTTGTTCTGCTGTATAGAGATGCTGAGTAGTATCTGTTGAATTGTTTGCATCCAGTGAGGATGTACAGTATTAACTGAGGTAGTAGTGTTTTTTTGATATGTCTGCTGCAAACATTGACCACATGCATGAGCTAGCAGAGAAAACTGGTGGATTGCTTGCTGGTGAAGGACGCATTCAGGACAGGAGGGGAAGAGACCTGTTCAGATATAAATGAAATTATTTAGACTCTAGCCCCTTCCTTTCATGTTGCTCCTGTGAAAGGAAAAAGAAAATGAATAAGTAACAGAAAATTATATTTGGACAGAATACTTACCATTACATTGGTGATAGCCATACTGTTATATGGTACAAAAGTTTCCCCAAGACAGAGGAGGCAAAAAGGAATAACTCTCACTCACTGGCATAGCAGGCAACAGGACACCTGTGAAGAAAAGATAAAATTATTTAGACTCTACACAACTAATCTCTGTGGACACTATGGTGGCATCACAGTATATACATTGTCCACTCCCAACTCTCACCAAAGAAGACAAGACAGAAATTATTTTTTTCTTAGTTGACCACCATGGTGGCCACATGGTATATTAGTTGCCTACTTCCAGTCTTGCTGTACCTGGCTGTCACCTTATATGACAAGACAGAAATAACTTTTCCATAGTGGATGGGGGAGGAAGAGATGACTTACTAGCTATTAAAGAGGAGGCATCAGTGCATCTCACCCAGTAAACAAAAGCTAAATAAAATAATAAATCAGAAGAAGAAACCAGTGAACACAAGAGTGAAATTATCTAGGCTCTAGACCACTCCCTGCCATTTGTACCTGGAAAATAAAAATAAAAAGTAAAAGTACCTCAATACCCCAGATAGAACAGTCCCTACAGCATTAATATTTACTTGTAACAATCACACAGGAGTGTGGTGTGCATGTTTATGGAACACATATATACAGAGGTGAGAAAGAAGCAAGTGCCTCAGCTGGGACACTTACTTATTTCTCACCTCTATTTGCATCAGTCCCTACAGCATGATTTTGATGATGTCCAATGCTGGTTCTGCACCAACTAGCTGCCACTGAATACACAATAAAACTGTCTGCATGCTTTCCAGCTCTCATTGTTGGCTTAGTAGCTTAGTCCCTGTTTTCTCAACCCTTGATGGCACTCCCTTAGATACACCCCTGTTTCAAGAACCTTGGGGTGTGACTAAATAGTCATTAAGACTTTTCAGTGCACATGGATAAGGCACTGGGTCAGAATATAGCCAACCACAATGTCATTGCCAAAGACAGCATGGCAAAAATGCCATCAGATTGATGTTTGCAGAGGGCTTCACTGCCCTGATGTGGGGGACTCTACCCCCCACATCCCCTATACTTAAAGATTCTCTCAGTGGGAGGAATTGGATCATAGGGAAAGTTAAAATGTGTGGTGCCATGGAATACTGTTTCCACAGCCCCTTGTAAAAATTCAAAGTCCCAAATCCAGCAAAGGTTTAGGAGACCAAGATTAGAAACCTGGTCTCCACTGCCTCTCAGCCCAGCTGCTCCATGCCGAGGCCCTCCAAGCCATGGGAGAAGCTCAGCCAGCCCCTGGTATTTTGCTGCCCTTGTCCTGAGGCAGCACCACAGACAGTGTCCAGGGAGTGCATATCACAAGCGCTTATATCCCTCGTCAAGAAACAGTGGCAGTACCACAGGAACTAGCACTCTCTGCCTGGAACTGTTCCTGTAGTGCTAATCTGACCGGTTACCCATTGATGCCATCATCAAAAATTACACCCTAAACTAGGTGTCTTCTAGAAGAACATGTCCTGCCTTCCACTCCCAGTTCAGTATGAGAGTGTTCTTAAAATGATTCTCCCACTGCTGACTATGCAAATGTAGTCTATGGTGATGCCTGCAAATCTGCCCTAGTCAGACTGAACCCTATCTTTCACTCCTTCTGTCACTTTGCTACTGGCTCCCACAGACTACTGGACTGGGGATTGAGGATAGGGAAGGGGTTCACTAGATCACCAAGGAGATTTTTTTTTTGTCATTATACAGTGGGGGATTGGGATGGGAGTTACACTGGACAACAGGGCATGATGTCCTGGACTGGTCAGATGGGTGATTGGGTGAGGGGAGGGACTGCTAGCCACCAGAGATTATGGTAATTTTATTTTTAAATATGGGGCAGATGATCGGGTTGGGGAGGGAAAGCTAGCCACCAGGGAATTAAATTTATAATACATCGATTGCGATCAGTAGCCTGTGGGATTGGTGACACCTTACACACCTTAGTGTAGCCTCTGATCAGGTGGGGGGAGGTACTGCTAGCCACCATGGAATAAATATGTAAATTTTGTATTGAACATTACATCCAACATCGGGCAGTGATGCAGGGCAGGCAGAATTTTCAAGAAAGTTCAGAAATGGATTTTTGAAATTTCACGGAAGCAAAAGTTTGATTTTTGCTTCAATTCTCCCAACAAAAGTTCTTTTTTGCATACTTCTACTCTCTTTTGTTGCAGGCCTCCAGCAGTGGCTCAGTCCCCATCGTCCCCTGACTCTGGACTGGTTGGGGAGGTTCCCGTATGCCTTTCTTCCGAAAGCAGCTGCTCAGAAAATGTTATGCACCTTTACACAGCACTGTTATCTGGATGTGTGGTCTGGAAGGGATACCAGAATTGGCACAGCTGTCTTGCAGAACCTTTTCCCTACATAGGTTCTGTACCCAGCTTCCCAAGGTATTACTTTGTAGTCTGCATACATTAAGCATAGTAAAGAAGTTCTGGGGTTTAAAGAAAACAATTACTTACCATAGTAATATTGTGCCTTCCAAGGGATTCCTCACTATACTTAAATCTCCCATCCTTCCTCCCCTTCCAGAACCAGGAAAAGGTTGCACAAGAATCAGTGTTTTCTGCTCTTCTCTTGCTTAAGCATTACTTGCTGTTTACGTACAATCAGTTTCAGTGGTCTCTATTTAGTCTGCCATGGTTTGGTCTGGGTGACCAATCTCATCTTGTTTTGATAGATTTTGTTTGTTAAGGTGTACTGTAGGATTGGTTAAAAATGTTGTGGCTATTAGCCAGTTGGCTTCAAAATAAATCTGATGTTAGGCTGCAGAATGCAGCACCACCATGAGGCAGAGATTTGAAACTCAGTTCTGAGTTTCCTGATTAGCATATATTCCACTCTCTTCAGGGCAGCAAGACCTAGCAGGTGGACTGCATACATTAAGCATAGTGAGGGATCCCTTTATGAAATAGTATTACTATGGTAAATATTTTTTCACATATTACATCTAGAGATTTTTTATTGTCTAGTGCATTACTGTCAAGATCAGTAAATGTAATCAAATTAGTTGTTTAGGAGTTTCCCTTGGTAAATCTGTGCTGTGTTATATCACTTCTGTTCATTTTAGTTATACTGGAGACTATTTGGAAACATACCAACATAGAAGTTAACAGCAGAAGGAGACCGCTAGGTCTATCTAGTCTGCCCAGTGTTTTAGATCTGATTCTGCTACTCTAGCTGCCCTTTGGTGTGAGGGTTCCCCTGTGTCTATCTGAAGCATTCTTGAATTCTGCTACTGTGTTAGCCCCCCCCCCATCTCCTCTGAGGGCAGGCTGTTCCAGGTGTCCTCCACTCTATCTGTGAAGAAAAACTTCCTGGCGTTGGTAGAGATCATCTCTCCTTGCAGCCTTTGATCATGTTCCCTGGTTCTGCTGCCCTTCTTGTAGTGAAAAAGTTCCTGTATCTGTACCCTGTTTATGACTTTTATGCATTTAAATGTTTCGATCTTGTCTCCTCTCTCCCTTCTCTGTTCCAGGGAATGCATGTTCAGCACTCTCAGTCTTTCTTTGTAGGACATCTCCTGCAAACCGTGAATCATTTTTGTCACCTTGCTCTGTACTGTTTCTACCATGGCTATGTCTTTTCTGAGGTGAGGTTTCCAGAACTGTACACTGTACTCCAGGTGAGGTCTGACCAGTGATCTGTACAGAGGCAGGATCATCTGTCTTCTCCTGCTTGTCATGATTCCCCTCGCAGTGCATCCCATCATTTTGCTGGCCTTCAAAGCTGCCTTCTCATACTGTTTTTTAACTTTCAAGTTGTCTGTGATTATGATTCCCAGGTCATGCTCCTGGTTGGAGGCAGCTAGACTTTCCCCTCCTAAGTAATACTTATTATTTGGATTTCTTTTTCCTGTGTGCATGACTTTGCACTTCTTGGCATTGAATCTCAGCTGCCATGCTCCAGGTCATTTCTCAAATTTCTTGAGGTCAGTTTCCATCTTGCCCACTGCCCCAGAGATGTTGACTCTGTTACATATCTTGTTGTCATCTGTGAACAAACACACCTTTGCCTGTAGTCCATCAGTGATGTCTGCTATAAAAATATTGAAAAGCAGGGGCCCCAGCACCGAGCATGGGGCACGCCACTGATCACCCTACCTTCTAATGATAGTGCACCATTCAGCTGCACCCTCTGAGTTCTGCCTTTTTTTTTTACTTTTTATTTAATTCAATTTGATTTCAATATTTAAAAGAATAACAATATGCATACATAACAAATACATTAACAGAACATACAGTGTCATCCCCCAGGATGAAACGTAATTCTGCAGCATTTTGCAGCACTCTGCAGATTGCTGCAGAAGGCCTATTGAATAAAGCAATGTAATTTCAATGGTAATTAGTCTCCTGTGTGTGACACTGCCACGATGAAGTGAATGCCACAGTTTCCTGCATGACAAAGGGGACTAATTGCCATTGAAATTACATTGCTTTATTCAGTAGGTCTGCTGCAGCATACTGCAGAGTGCATTAAAAGTGTGTTTCATCCTGGGGGACACCACTGTAGCTTGACATTTCCTAAGTTCAATTATGTTCAATCATTCTGACTGTATACATAATTAATTATTCAGTTGGGTGACTCCATGTTATTGGGACCAGTCTGTTTAAGGAAAAGGGAAATAATGAATTAATCTCTTCTCATGTTACCCAACAGTTCCCTCCGCCCTTGTATCAGGGCACAAAGTCAGATCTATGCTGTGGGATGTACAGAGTCCAGCGTCTCCTTATTAGTTCATACTGTTCCTCTTTCTTAGTTACTAAGACTGTAAGTCGCACCATCTGATACACCCTGAGCATCATCTCATGCCAGTGATCTAATGAGGGGATCTCTGTTGTTAACCATTTCCTGGTAATTGCATTTTTTGCTGTCAATAGGCAGACTATAAGTAGTTTCTTTGAGTTTGCATCCCTGCACCCTCTGAGAAATCTGTAAACAGAAAAAAATCAGGTGTGAGATGAGGGAAGGGAACAGAAATTTCCACCAGGGCCTTCTGTTGATCCTTTATAAAGGGCTGGAGTCTAGGGCACAGCCAAAAGATATGTCCATGTGTGGTGGGTGAAGCACCACATCCCTCCAACAGCTCACCCCCCTTCAGGTATTTTGCCATTACTGCTGGGGTTCTGAAAAAGTGGAGGATAGCCTTCCATGAAAACTCCTTCCACCTGATTAATGCTGTACCCTTATGCAGGGACTTAAGATGTCGGTCCCACATTTCATTCTGTACTGGGAGATCTAGGTCTGATTCCCATGCAGCCCTCACCTTCTATATAGAATCCTATTTAATCAGCCAGTCTCCCCACTGACCCTAACTACATTATCTTTTGCAGGGACAGTTTAGTCCTTAGGACAAACAGAAAATTCCTCCCTAAGGTGGTATTTGAATTTCATTTGAACCAATCCATCACTCTTTCTGTGTTCTTTACAGCAAAGTCCAGCTCTGGTGAACAAAGGCTCCACATTCAGGACATCAAAGGGCATTTAGTTCCTATCTGGACCGGGTATCAGCTGTTCCCCACACATGGTGAGGTGGGCGAAGATGGGCCAGCTCTGGTGAACAAAGGCTCCACATTCGGGACATCAAAGGGCATTTAGTTCCTATCTGGACTGGGTATCAGCTGTTCCCCACACATGGTGAGGTGGGCAAAGATAGGCCAGCTTCTAAAAGGACTACTGCCTGCTGGATAGTATCCTGCACCCAGTTATGCTACATTAAAGTCAGTATGCAAATATGATATCATATGCTCCAGTAGTGATCCTCCCCTTAGGGCCCTGTTGATATTTTCTATCAATTGGGGGACTGGGGACCCAGTTAGTAGGCCTGAAAACTGTATTCTTATAATATTTCAACCTTGAAAAATCTAAATTTTTCTTGGAGTCTCATCCCGTAGTGGTTCAACATGTCTGAAAATAGTAGTATGACACCCCATTTAACAAAATGGCTCATCAGATGTAAACCAAAGTGTTCCCACCTATGATAGCCATTGTCTAGGCAAGCAGATGTGAAGGAGGCTAGGTACGGTAAAGAATACAAGAGGGGCCTGCTTTTAGCTAAATTCTTGGAGTTAATTATAGCTCTCCAACAACTTAATGTGTTGGTGGTATATAGGTTCATGGTAATATTGTGTATAGTATATTGGGGTATGCCAGCAGGATTTTATTCAGATTTGTTAGATCTTCTCCCCTCACCTCCACCTGCTTCCACTTGGCCTTGTACTGTGGTTGCAGCCAATGAAATACTGTCCTGATCTGTGCTGCCTGATAATAGGTCTTCAGATTTGGAAGAGACAACCCCCCCCCCTTGGCTTTTTGGTAATTGTAAGATAGAGTAGTGTATTCTGGGTCTCTGTGATGCCCATACATATCTCAGGATTTTCCAATTTATGTCCTGAAAGAAACTATCTGGTATAGCAATTGGTAGGGTCTGGGCCAGATATAAAAAGTGAGGCAGCAAATTCATCCGGAATGTATCCACCCTTTGTATTAAGGGTAGGGGCAAATATTTCTATCTCTCAATGTCTAAGGAGAGCTGTTGCCTTAATGGGGTATAGTTTGCATCAAATAATTTGATATAATCCTTTACTAAGTACACTCCCAGATATTTCAGAGCATCCAGGTTCTACCTAAATGGAAATCATTCTTTACTATGGTCCAAGGGTTCATACTGCAATTGTAGTACCTCCATCTTGGAGGAGTTAATCTTATAACCCCCCACTTTACCAAATTCGGATAGGGTCCACCACAAAGGTGACTGAAGTTTCCGGATTCATCATATACACTAACAGATCATCAGCATACAATGCTAGCTTGAGATGGTGTCCTTCCACCGCCATCCCTTCCACTGCTGCATTTTGCTGAATGGATTGTGCCAATGGTTCTAAATATACTGTATAGCAAGGAGAAGGGGAGACAAGGGGCATCCATGCCTTATGCCCCGAAATAGGGGAAATTGGTTCTGTGACTGCTCCATTCACTTTGACATAGTCCATCCATTGATGATAGAGAGCCATAATAAGTTTAACAAGCTCTCTTGAGAACCCTGCCCTCGAGAAGGTAGCTGTCAAAAAAGGCCACACCACTTGGTCAAAGGCCTTCTCACATCTAGGCTTAATAGCAGTATGGGTTTCCCCTACCCGGCAGCATGGCAGAGGAGATGGAGTGTCCTCCTTATGTTATCTTGGGTCTGCCTAGCTGTTACAAAGCCACATTAATCCATATTAATCAGTATGGGGAGAACTGACTCCAGCCTCTTAGCCATTATAGCTGCAAAAATTTTATAATCTTTATTTTATACTGAGATCGGCCTATAGGAGGTGCAAAGTGTACGGTCTTTACTGGGTTTGGGATCACTCATAATCATGGCAAACCTCCCTATCTGAGGTACCCCCTCTCCTTCCTGAACCTCCTTACAAACCTCGTGGAGGACCGGTAGTAATTTTTCTTTAAATACCTTATAAAATTCCCCAGAGTATCCATCTGGTCCAAGGTTTTTATTAGCTTTAAAATTAGAGATGACTGTCTCCAATTCTGCGTGAGTGATAAGGGTATTCATGGCTTCTGCTTGCGTTTGTGTTAGGGCTGGCAGGTTTAATCCTGATAGAAAAATCTGTAGACTTGAGGGAGCCACTGGTTCCTCTGGTATATACAGATCTTGGTAGCATGGTTTAAAAACTTGCATAATCCGAGAGGGTGACCTTTCCAAACCTATAGCCCCTGTTCCCCTAATTTGTGTTACTGTTGCTTGTGCAGTTTTCTGTCTAGACGATGTGCCGGGAGCTGGGAAACTCTTGGGCCACCCTTGTAGTACTTCCATTTAAGGAACTGAAGCCCCTGCTCCATCTTAATATCTATTAAGTGTTGCACTCATTTCTTGGTGGCTTGCAGCAAGGGATATACTCCCTCATCCCCTGCAGCATTTTGTTCTTGAAGGGCTTTTAGTTGTATTTGTAGAGTTTCTAATAGGAAGCAAATTTTACAAGATCTTCTCTAAGGACAACTTTTAGAGTATGTCAGAGTGTCCCAGACTGTACTTGGGTGTTGCATTTTTCTGTATTATCTGAGGAATATGCTCATTAACCATATTCTTAAATTCTTTAAGGTTTAGCAAGAAGTTATTAAACTTCCAAAGTATGGATCGCTTAGTCAAGCCCCACTCCAATTTCAGCAGTACCATTGAATGGTCAGATAAAGGGAAGGGAAGATGTTCACAGCTGGTTACTTTATGCTGATGTTCCCCTGATATGTAGAAATAGTCTAGCCTAGCATAGGACTTGTGAAGGTGCGAATAGTGTGTGTATCTCCTCTGCATGGGTGTAGGGACCTCCACGTATCTACCCAGTGCATCTCTTTGAAATATAGTTGTGCTGCCCTTTGTGGTGCTGATTTTCTGGGTATTTTGGGGTTGGAAGTGTCCAATGGACCATAGGTTAGGTTGTGATCCCCTCCCACGACAAGCACCCCGTGATGGTGCTCAATGATTTTCTGGAATAATGATCTAACCACTCCCCCATCTAATCCCGGGGGATGTAGAGAGAAACCAGAGAGTGCAAGGCTCCCTCCAGCTGCCCAGTAATCATGGCCATTCACCCTTCCACATCAGTGTATGTAGCAGTTGGGTGGAATTGGGTATATTTCAGAATTAAGATAGCCACTCCCCTTCGCTTACCCTATTTATAGGAGGAAGCCACAATCTGCATGAAGCCCAGCCTCACCAACTTCTGATGTTCCAGTACAATAGGTGTGCTTCCTGCAGTAGTATGAAGGTGGGCTTCTGCCTTTTAAGTAGGGGCCAAACCTTATATCATTTTACCAGATTATTATTTTTTTTTTCCATTCAGAGTTTATTGAAGTTTTCAACATACAACAAACAACACATCATAGGATACATAAAGTGGAATCAAATATTACCGGGTTAAAACATGTGTCTCCTCGTCTTCCCCCTTACCCCCATCCCCCTAACATAAAACAAGATTTTAATTAAAGAAAATACACAATATCCCCTCTTCCCCCCCAAACTCCCCCTGCCCTCCCAGGTTTGCATGGATAAGACTTGATCAATCCATATCTCTACAACAGTAAGCCCAATAATCTAAGTAGTTTGACGAGAGTAAAGGGTTAATAAAGGGGCCCAAATTTGATTAAATCTATTCATTTTGTTCCGAAGACTGGCAATCATTTTCTCAGCTCTAAGATTAGCCAGGAGTTCCCTCAGCCATTCAGCATATGATATCTCCTCACTATCTTTCCAATGCCTAAGTGTTAATTTTTTAACTGACATGGATATTAGAGCCATATGATACTTACGAATAGTTACTGGAATTTCAGAGTAGTCTCCTTAAAGGCAAATTTTTAACGAAAACAGATCATTAAGACCCAATAGGGGATCTACTCTCTGTTTAATTTGCGACCATAAAGAAGCTATCTTGGGGCAGAGCCAGAAGATATGTAATAGATTACCCTCCCCCTGGGCACACCTTATACAGCTAGAAGAGGAAGCAAAACTGAATTTAGCCATTTTTTGAGGAGTGTAATATAAATTAAGAAAATCTGAAATTGCATGAGTCGGAGCCTGTCTTGTGTAATAAATCTGTGGCACCCTTGACAGAGCAACGTCCAGTTAATGGATATCTCAGGGAGAAGCAGGGCCCAGTAAACAGAGGGTCCGAAAGATTCGGGATAAATCCAATCATATAGGGCATTGAAAATCCTCGATACAGCGTGCAGGAGGCCAGCCGTTTGGACCAGTTCTGCTCGAAAGACAGGGCACCTAGATGGCTGGGGCATCACACCTATGGCCTTCACAAGCAAGTGACATAGCTGGAAAATTTTAAAAATATTAGACACCGGAATTCCCATCTTAGCTAGGATCTCTGGAGATGAAAGCCATGTCCCTTTTATGTCATTCCAAAAATATGTGAGATTAACCTCTCTGGCCTGCGGTAGCCGCAGGGGAGAAAGAACTCTCCCATCTATTTTAATATTAGGATTGCCTGGTAACAGTTGCTCCAATTTACCAGATTATTTATGCCATTCACATTTAGTGAACAGATTGTTATTTGAGGATTAGCTAACATATTTTTTTCCACCATGCCCAGTTTTTCGCTGTGTGGCTACCCATCCTATTCTCCCCATCATTCTGAGTGTTTGTAAGTCTCTTACAGGCATATAACCCCCCCGAGTCATACCGTTAGCCTTTCCCCAATACACCCCAGGTCCCAAAAATTCCCACACTCAGTTCACCCAAGTTTCAAACCTTAGTTTTTGTATCTTGTTTAGATATTTGTCAAGCTTAACAATTATAACAAAACCCTTGACCATCATACAACAACATGTAACACCAACAATAAATTTAACTTTAACCCATACAAGGCTGAGGTGGAATACAAACCACTTTCTAGTCAAAAGAACAGTGCCTCCTATGGGGAACACCATCTTATTAGGAAGAAATGTGATAGGATCGACTGCCAGGCCTCCTAGGTCTCGGAACATTCTCGAGCAAATATGAATAAAAACAAAGGAAAAAGTCACAGTCCAAGAGAGCATCTGGAGATCTTTCATCTCTCTGTGCCCCTGGGAGTATCAATTATGGCTGCAAATCTGTACCCACTATATAATGATTATCCTTTTCCATTAGACCCATAAGCATTTTTCTATATATATTAATACAGTCCTGTTTTAATGCATATACTCACTCTGTGTCCTTTAATTAATGTCAAGTAAGAAGAGAAGTGTTCCTCATTGTTCCAGCTATCCCAGGTTGATGTATTAAGTTTCCTCCCCTCTTTATTCTTATTATTCTGCACTCCCACTAAACATCCAGGAGTACTCTTATCCTTGGTAGTAGCAGGGTTCTTTGTTTGTTTGCTTGCTTTGGTTATACTTCTTAAACAGGAATACCCCCCCCCATTGATTGTACAAGATCCTATATAGTCCAAAGTCTCTTCTTTGCTCTCTGCTGCTACTCGTAATAGTCCGTTAGGAAGATGGTTCCCTTTATTACTCATCCTCTTTTCAACTGATCTTAAGTCCCACTAAATGCCTGGGAGAGGTTTGTCCAAAGAGTAGGCTCACAGTTAGATAATGGAGAGTGTGCCTCAGAGAATAGCTCCCCAGTTCCAATTGTGCATCATGCAATTAAAGAAAAATGGCTGTGCACACGAGTGGGGGGAGGGGATAAACCAGGGTAATAGAAATCAAGCCTCCACAGTTGTCTGTGGTGATAATCTACTGTTCATATAGGTAGATTCCAGTGTTAAGCATTCTAGATACCACAAAATGGTATGGTAACCCACAAGAAAAGTCAATTCAAACCTCTGTGGAAACTATCACCCCCCCCCCCACTTCCAGACTCTGCCCCCCCCAGAGAAAGCTGTTCCCACCAACTCCAGCAGTTCATCTATGAAAGGGAACTAGGGGGAGCAGAAGAAAATCTTTAACCTACCCCAATATTTCAAGTGTCCATAGCAGACAGGGAAGGCTCAGAGCATGGTCGCTGTCCTTGAATATCTTCTAGCAGCCATTGTATGTCTTCGAGTGTTTTTGGTACAGTACTTTTGGCTGAGTTCTTGTGTTCATGTATCTCTCCTGGAGTCCAGACAGAGCGAGGTGGTCTCATGCCTAGAGATGGGGGAAGTGGCCGAAATTCACTCCGCGGAGTGATATGCAGAGTAACGCAGAATCTGCAAAGTGCTCCGCAACACAAAATGAAGTACTTTGCGTCATAATGGGGAATGTGAAGTCCATTGAAACCAATGACTTCACGTGATTCTGCCTTCCCCAAACCACTTCTCCACCAATTTTAAGGCAAAGTACATTGAAATCAATGTACTTCGCATCACTTCGACGTGTTATTGAGCTCCAAGGTGAATTTGTAGTGCTTCATGGGATTGCAGGTCACATGGGCTCTAGATTGTTCTGCACAGCCTCAGTTCTGTGTAGTGGAAGATGGAGACAGCTTCCTCTCAGAGCTCTGCAATTCAAATCTTCTAAAAGCTGTTAAAAAAGCCTTTATTGGGGGCGCTGCTGAGCAGCCTAGATGGAAGAAGCTCAAAACTCGAGCTCCTGAAGGAAACTATTATTTCCACTAATTTAACTAATAAATACTCACAAGTCCTGGAATTACAGGGTGATCAGACAAATTCAAGGACCTTGTAGACTGTTAAGATGGGGAAATCCAAATGAAATAATTCCTCCTTGACTGATTTTTTTCACCCCGAGGCTAGCAACCTGCGATGAGCGACCTGTGCACAGGGACGTGACCTTAGACCACACTGAACCAGCCGCCAGAGAGGCATCTCTTGCAGCAATTCATGCCACGCTGCAGAAATTAGTAAATTTGGTCCAAGAACTAGATAAAAAATTCGATTTACTTACCCCTAGGGTTTCGGCCCTTGAAACGTGTATGGACCATTGTGAGACCGTAGTGCAACAATCGGAGTCCTCAGTGCTTAAAACAACAGAGGCTACCACTAAACTAATTAAGGAGAACATGCAACTGCGCCAACATTTGTAGAACGTGGAAAACCAGACGAGGGAATGAAATCTTTGGGTAGTGGGCCTACCCGAGGCGGCTGAAGGGGAAGATGCTTTGTTGTTTGCCAGGACATTTTTGCCAGCTCTTCTGGGCCTCTCAGAGGAGGATCCTCCATTCTCTCTGGAAAAAGTGTATAGATTTACACCCCGATGGGCCCCACTGGAACCTACAGCCCCTAGGACATACATGCTGATATGCACTGGAATGAGAGATCGCGACTGCTCTCTTACTATAGCCCGAAGGTGGAGATCGTTGAGATATGGGGATGCTGCAATTATGTTGTTCCCAGACCTGTCCTATAGCACTCTGCAATGGAGGAGAGCCTTTGATGGCCTGAGGGGTCGTCTCAGAAAACAAAAGGTGCAACACCAGTTACTATTGCCTGCGATGCTGCGAGTGGTCTGAAATGGGCAGCAGTTCTTATTTAATGATGCAGAAGATGCTGAAAAGCTCATCACCCGAATAGAACAGGAACTGGAAGATCGAGAAGAAGGGGAGAATTCATCAGAAGAGGACTGATCTACAAATTGACTGTGGGCTAAAACAGTAAGACTGCCAAGGCCTTGTATGCTTGTTACTGCCTAGGCCTGTGGCGTTAAATTGTGTTATCTATTACAAGCCATATTATTTGCCTCATTGAGTGGGAGGATTGGGAATAGGACCTTTTAGATCAAGTTAAATGTTTTCCCGGACTAACTTTAAGTCCTTGGTTTTCTTTTTGGTCTCCCGATGCCTGATCTCCATGCTATACTATTAAAATAATTTGTTATAACTTGGCAGGTAGTGTGGGGTTGTCCTCTACTGATTGTTGAATGTTTTATTAATCTTAAGGTAAATATTCTTACATATTGTGCCATAAGTGCTTGTAACCTGAATGTGTTCGTGAACGTTGATAGTAAACATGTGTGGGTATACTGTTGGTGGGTTCCTTCTGGGAGCTGGGGGATTGTTTTTTTATTATGCATAAACTTGCAAATAAATAGGGGACTCGTTATGACCGAGAAGGTCACTATGTTAAAAGGGATTCAGCTATAGCCTAGTTACTAAGAATGAATCCTCTGGACTCTTCCATGCATACGGACAATTTATTCTGGATTCATATTTCTATTTTATTGCACTTCCCCCCATGGTGTAACAAATAAGGGGGTGTCCTACCTTGATCCTTTGTAAGAGGAGAAATGTTTTGTATACTCTGCTAACCACCTACTGTATGTATAATTGATTTGTGAGTTTTGCTTACAAAATCAATAAAGATATAATACAAAAAAAAAAGCCTTTATGAGCCATTTTTTTTTTTTGCTCAAAATTTAGTGCATCGATTGTAGGAAACTCTCCTGTGCTCATGTCATCAAGTGTTTATTGTTTGTGTGTGGATTTTGAATGTTAATTTAGAACAGTCAGTCTGTGTACTGTGAAGTGTGCTTTGGGGGAAGGGCATATCTGTGGTGTAGGTAGATTAACTGGGAGAAAAAGGCAGTCTTTCTGTTTTGGTTATATTTTTCTTGTATAACTGTGTTAATGTACACACAGTAATATTTTCAGTAATTCTTGACATTTTTTTGCTGATTGTAATAGTGCAGCAGTGTATAATTCCAGTTTGTTTAAAACATTTGGTTATATTGCTAAAGGTTTTCAATTTGCTACGCAATACTTGTAGTGTGTGTGTGAATGTTTGTTTGATGCGTACCATTAAATCAGACAACTTTTATTGTGCCAGAGTAATTGCAGCAGTGTAAACCTGCTATCCACCGCACCTGCATGACTTTTTTATACTGCTTTATGGTATCTTTACTGGTAGTGGACTGTTACTGCCATGTGCTATCCCCCCAACCAGCAAAATATATTATTTTTCAGATTTGGATTTGTGACTTGTGAGCATTGGTTAGGTGTTGTGCCTTTCTGTCTGACTCTGCATCTCTTGAGTGCATAGCGCAATCTTAATCTGTCTGTGCATTTGCAGTACACCATTAATTCTGGGAGACTTTGCATTTCTTGTTACGCTCTCATTTCACTTTGTCAGCACTAGGGAATTTTCTGGACACAAGACAGTAGCATTTTGTGGATGCAAATTAATTCTGGTGACTATCTGTGACCACTGTGCGCATGACTGAGTGTGCCATTAATTCTGGGAGACTGCATTCCTGGTTACACTCTCATTTCACTTTGTCAGCACTGGTAAATTTTCTGGACACAAGACAGTAGCATTTGGGTATGCACATTAATTTTGGTGTTTGTGTGTGATGTGACCACATACACTGCATGCATGACTGACTGTGCTATTAATCCTGTGAGACTTTGTATTTCTTGTTGTGCTCTCATTTCACTTCATCAGCACTGGTGAGTTTTTCTGGACACAAGACAGTAGCATTTTGGGGATGCACATTAATTCAATATTGTTGCCACTCTGCCTTACTTCGCGTTAAGGAGGAATGACAATGCAAAGAAATAATTAGAAGGCAAAGTGAGCCTTTCCTATTGGCCACTCCGTGTAGCAGAGTGACAATGCGAAGTGGCCACTTTGCATTCACTTCACCAGTGGAATTTAGTTTCGCTGCATCTCTACTCATGCCTTGTTCTTGTCGGGAGAGTTCTGGAATGCTCCATCCTTTACCCCGGATAGGCACCCCGGCCTCCTCCAGTGAATTGTAGGTGGCTGTGCCTTCTTCCCAGTGTACTCTGAGCTTTGCAGGGTATGGGGTTTGAAATCTCACCTTGTGATCTCTAAGCTCCAGTAGGATCCCAGAGTAGACCATCCTCTGCTCATGATCTCAGTGGGGTAGTCTTGATTGAATATTAGTCTTGCCGCATTGTATTTTACCACCTTCCTCATCCAGGCTACCTGCAGTATCTCCTCTTTATCCTTGAATCTGGGGAACTTGAGCACCACTGAGCATGGCCTGGCTGCTGGATCTTGCGGTTTTGGTGTTAGCACTCAGTCTGCTCTTTTGATACGGAAATGGAAGGTTGGGGGGAGCTCTAGGACATCTCTTAATAAATTGTCCATAAATTCAGTCATTTTGCCCATTTCCGAACCCTCCAGGAGACCATAAATTCTCAAGCTGTCTCTCTCTCTCTGGGATAGGTCTTCTAAGTCCAGCAGTTTGTTGTGGATTGCCTCCTGGTTATCCACCAGGAAATCAATAGCAGAGTGTAGCTGTATGTTGTCGACTTTCACAGCAGCCACACAGTCTTCTGAGGCCCTGACTCTCTCCTCTACTTCCCGAAGTTGCATATGCAGGTATTGGAATTCCTGCTTAGTCTCGGTGTGACAAGATTTGATTTCTGCCAAGAAGGTTTCAAAACATGAGCAGGATAGCTGTTCGTGTTCCACATCTGTGTCTGTGTCAGGGCCATTCAGGCTTTTTGGTGATGAGCTCCTGATAGGTGCCATCTGCCCGGGTAATCCACCTCCATCTCCTTTGTGGACTGAATTTTTATTTTGGGATCTGCTCAATCTGTTCCCTCCTGTTCATTCTGATTCCATTTGCTCAACTTTTAGTGAGTATTCTGCTATTACTGAAGGGATTTGGTAAGTGGGCACTTTGAGCTCTAGAGATGAGCAGCCATCAAGGCGGTGACATCTCTGGAAGTCTGAGTTCTGCCTTGTATCCAATTTTGTACCCACCTAACTACTTCTAGACCAGGCTCTGTGTGTTCTAGCTTCTTTACCAGCCTTCTGTATGGTATCAAGTTGAAGGCCTTACTAAAGTCCAGGTAGAGCACATCCACCACCCCGCTCATCATCCACAACCTTTGTGACACACTGAAAAAAACCTGAGCAGATTAGTCTTGTATGACCTTCCTCCTGTGAAACTGTGTTGTTTGGGGGTTCTGTTGGCCTCTAGCTTCAAGGAATACTATGATCCTCTATTTGAGTAGTGTTTCCATCAGTTTCCCCACTACAGATGTGAGGCTTACTGATCTGTACTTTCCGGCCTCCTCCCAGCTGCTTGATTTGTGAAGTGGGACCACTTTCGCCTTTTTCCAGTCTTCAGGCACCACTCTTCTCATTAAGGTTTTGGTGAATAGTTTTGCCAGTGTGCTGTTAATTCCAACCCCAGTTCTTTTAAGATTCTGGGGTGCATCTTGTCTGGCTCCATGTTCTTGTTGACCTTTAGCTTATTCAGAGCTTCCAGTACTTCGCTCTCCATGAAGGGGCTAGTGCTGATCCCTGGTTCAGTGGTGTTGTGTTTTGTCAGTGCTGGGCCATCACCTGGGTCCTTCTCAGTAAACACTGAGCAGAAGTACTTGTAAAGATGCAGCAAAATGTAATTTTGCCAGAGAAATTGTGAATTTTGTCATGCACCAGAGAAAGCAGAAATCCTAAACAAGTACTGAGAGATGAGCAAAATCTGAAAATTTCGGTATGCAAAATATTTTGCGAAATTCACATATTCCGTGAAATATTTCGTGGTTGCAAAATGCAGAATTTCACTGATGAAATGCAGAATTTTACCCATGCGTGACAAAATACCACCATTCTTGGGCAAAATTCTGCATTTCACTGGCAGAATTTCGCATTTCGCACCTGAGAAATATTTCACGAAATGCGTGAATTTCACAAAATATTTTGCATAACAAAATTTGCAGATCTTGCCCATCTCTAAGTACTTGTTTAGGATTTCTGCTTTCTCTGGTGTTCGATGATTGATTCTATTAAGTTTTCCATAACTAATACAAGACTAATTTGTAGATAGTTCCTGTTTGGAGCCCTTTAGTATGAATTTGAGTAACCATGTCCTCCCTCTGATCACTTGGCATCGCTAATGTATGAAGGGAATTGTTAAATATTTCATTTATTGGATCCATCAGTTCTTGTGCTAGTTTTTAATTATCCTCAGGTGAATGAAATCTGGATGGGGGGCTTGTTAATGCTGAGTAAATTAATTTTATCCATAACTGCATTGGTTTATATAACCATGTAATTTATATTGTTCTTTCTCATAATGATAGTGCTGAGTGCTCATCCTTGTTGAATACCAAGTAAAACAATTTAGTTCAGTGTTTCCTCAATATTAGTTTAGTGTTTCTGCAATATCAATACCATTTTCTAATACTCTGTTTTATTGTTTCCAGTGTCTAAATATTTTTTTCTTACTTTGTATGTGCAGTAAAACCCCATTTATCAAAATGACTTTGGGGACATAAAAAATATTTGGATAAAAGGGGTTTTGAATAAGTGAGTTTCCTGTTATTATTATTATGCATTTTGGCACTTGCAATGGCAAACTGCGTAGTGGTTGTCAGTTTCAACTTCAGATGGTACAGTACATAGCATTAAAAGATTGATTGTGTATCTGTAATGAACTTCTATTGCACTACTGATCCTGTTACAGTACAACAGTGAATGTTCCATGGGTTGGTGGGCAGGTGGTTGCGGTTTATATCCCTCACAGCACATCACTGCCATACTTCCCTCCCCATTAGTTCTTCTTTCTCTTAATAGCTACATTATAATGATTTACTCTCCTCATGTTACCCCCCCCCACCACAAGTCTTATGCTGGTACAGTACTGTATTCTCCAGATGGCACATTTATTTATTTAGTTAGTTTTTGTTAACTGGGTAAGTGCACTAGCCAGCTAGTGACTATTTTCAGGCACAACCAGGGAGAGTAAAAGACAATTACACACTGTGTGTGTTTTTACATAAACAATACAATAAGCAAGGCAATACAATGTTTAGACAATAGAGCAGAGGTTCTGTGGCTTAGATAACAGTGGCACTGATCTAGGTAAGATATCTCTGGTTAGTACATACATACTGCAATGTTCAGAGTGGTATATGACAAGCAGTGTGGTTAACAGTATCAAAGATAGGTTTAGTCAATATAAACCAGGCAGACAGGGCAGACAAGCACATTTGGGGGGGCACTTAAGAGGGTGAGTATGGTGAGATGCTAGGGGAGGGGCAATCCGAGGCAACAAGGCTAAGAGGGAAGGACCTAATAGTGATTACAGCTTCGGCGACTCCAGGTGCCAGAAGCAACCGGGCTCATGGTTCTGCTTCCTGGGTAGGAGCGTGGCAGGCAGTCCCTGAAACAGTAGGTTTCCTGGGAGGGGCAAGGCACAGTCTAAGGTGTTAGTTGAGCTGTGGTAGGTTCCACCGGTGGGTCTTTTAGGCTGCAGCAGTGGTTCCATGGCAGCACTGGGTGTGAGGAGGAGAGAATCCTAAGCCCAGAAATTGGTTCGGAGGAAAAAACAGCTGATACGGCTTTAGCGGCACAAGGTACTCACAAGCATCCAGGCTCCTGGTACTGTTTCTGGACGTGAGTGTAGCGGGCGACCCTGAGACTGGGGTGCATAGAAGGTAGGAGAGCAGTCTTCCCCTGGATACCACTTGGCCAGCAGTTCCAGAGGTGGGTTTCAGGGACTATCGAGGTGGGTCAGCGGGAGAGCTGGGAGCAAGGAGGAGTGATCCTAAACCCCGGCGGGCTTGGAGGGAGTTATCGATAGATTTGGTTTTAGCAGATCTAGGTATCAACTAGCGGCCGGGCTCCTGGTACTGCAACTGGGCTAGAGTACGGTGGGCTGATTCCCGTCCCATGCTACTTGGAGGTACAGAGGTGGGTTTCGGAGACTAACGAGGTGGGTCAATGTTAGTGCTGGGAGCTGAGAGGAGCGATCCTTGGCCCCGGGGGGCTTGGGAGGATTTCTCGACAAAATATGGCTTTAGTGACTCTAGGTGCCAACTTGCGGCCGGGCTCCTGGTACTGCAACTGGGCTTGGGCACTGTGGGTGGTCCTAGTCATCCGGCTATTTGGAGGTGCAGTACGCTATTTACGGTGGAAACCGCTAGGCAAGCGGTTTGAGAGGCAGGTCCCTTAGGCTACAGAGGTGTGTTCACAGCAGCACAGGGGATCATGGAGGAGTGATCCTTAGCCCCGGCGGGCTTGGAGTGACCCTCAAATGCTGGAAGCACAGAGGAGCACATAGAAGCACAGCACTAAATGCAAGTGGTTCTCTAAGTCTGCTTGTCTTGGGGTTGGGTTCAGCAAATACAGCACTCTTATTGCTGAGCAGTTTTGTGTTTGCTCAGAGGTGAGCTTTAGCAGACAGATTACTGCTTAATTTTAATTTGAAAAGGCTTCCTTTACAGGTGAGAGGGGTTAACAAGAGGAGGTTTAACAGTAGGTATGGGGAGGATTTGTCTAATGAGATGCTAGGTGAGGTGCTGACTGCAAGCATAGACCAAGTGCTAATTGCTCTGTCACTGCAGCTCAGCTATTCAGAACTGCAAAGAAGTGTAGGTTACACGTGGGGGACAGGACTCTGTTTTGGACAACTGAGAGTTTTGGAAAAGTGAGGTTCAGATAAATGGGGTTTTACTGTATAAACATTTTAGTGGTTATTATTGTTGGCATGCACAATTTTCTTTTCCATGTTTATTCTAGCTTTTCTTATTTTTCTTTTGCAATTTTGCTGGGCAGATTTTAAAAATGTTTTTATTTTTCTCAGATTTATCTCCTTTTTATGTTGATTGTGCATACGTATGTGCAAGAAACATGTTGCAGCAGCTTGCTGCAGAAGCAGGTTGTGGAGGTGGTGCACTGTTCTGGCCAGTGCCCCCACTGCCTTTGGAGGCTAGGCCCACTGCCTGTGGAGGCTAGGCCCACTTTCCCCAATGGGGTGGCATGCTGCTGCTGACACTAGTTTAGCCAGCGTGCCACAACCTTGAAACATTTCAGCCACTGCAATCAGGGGCTGCCCCATTATTGCAGCGTCAGCCGTGCTGCAATGAGGGAGTGACCCATCATTGTGGGGTGGTCCCTTGCCTTCCCCTGATCCAGTTTACCGATGGGGAGTCCAGTCCCTGTCAGTTTCTGGTGTCTGCTGAGGGGGTGTCCAATACCCATCGGCATGTTCCCCCCCAATTTTTGCGTGCCCAGGGGGTGCCCAATCCCCATTGGCTCCAGTCCCCCACCCCAAAACATGCAGGTGGCATGCTGGGAGCCCACCCCAGCATGTCAAAAGTACCTGTGAAATGGAAAAAACATCCCGCGAAGTCTATTTTTTTTTAACCCTGTAAAAAAGAAGACTGTCCCTCACTGTCTGCACCCCCTTCCGCAACCTGCACCCACCGCCTGCACACCTGCCCCCACACCCCCTCACCCCATACTTACCTGCAGAGCCCAGCGCAATGATCTTCGGTGGACCAGGAACACGTCTGCACTCTTTAAAGCTGACCACAAACTGAAGAAATGCCGGTAAGCTGTATAATGGCATAAATAGGGTATTTTGAACTTTGTTACATATCTCAGACACTTTTTGGAATTTTGGCACCAACTTTTCAGCATGGGGTTATTGGGACCCAGCCTCATGAATTCAGGCACCGTCATGGCGTTATGCAGTCCCAAAAGGTGATTTTGTAGTCACTGCGCCGAATCACCTTTCAGGACTGATTAATGAAATGACAGTGCCAGTGTTCATGAGGTGGGCTCTCAAAAAGCCTATGTTGCAAATTTGGTGGAAAAAATCAAAATAATCACTGTTTTATGAGCTTGCATTTTGCAGTTGCTACGCACGCTCATAACTTTGCCAACTTGCAATATTTTTATGCCAGATTTTCAATATTGGCATTTTTTCACACCTCCTTATGAACAGTACAGCTATCATTTTTCCCATCCTGGCTGAAATGTGTTTTCGCACTTCCGGCACAGAATAGCATGGCCACTGTGGAAAATCAGTGTTTGGGACAGATTAAGAAAATGACAGTGACACTGTTCATGAGCAGAGGTCCTAAAATGCCTATGTTGAAAATTTAGTGACGATAGTCCATCCAATGACTGTGTTACAAGTGTGCATTGCATAGTTCCCACCACCCTTGTAACTTCGCAGATTTGTAATATTGTCACTCCAGATTTTCAGCACTGGCATTTTTCCACACCTCCTTATGAACAGTACAGCTATCATTTTTCACATCCTGACCGAAATGTGTTTTCACACTTCTGATGCAGAATAGCACGGTCGCTGTGGGAAATCAGTGTTCAGGACAAATTAAGAAAATGACAGTGACACTGTTCATGAGCAGAGGTCCCAAAATCCCTATGTTGAAAATTTGGTGATGAAAGTCCATAAAATGACTGTGTTACAAGCGTGTATTGAGCTGTTTCAATGCACCCTTGTAACTTTGTAAATTTGGAATATTTTCACACTGAATTTTCAACACTGGCATTTTTTCACACCTCCTTATGAACAGTACAGCTGTCATTTTTTACATTCTGGCCAAAATATGTTTTTGCACTTCTGGCACAGAATAGCATGGTCGCTGTGGGAAATCAGTGTTTGGGACAGATTAAGATCAAGCGAGTGACGAGGAGAGTGACCGAGCTCAACTGACCTCTGTCGGGACTGCTGCAGATTTCTCTGTGGGCAGAATAAGACCTCAATGCAGGCAAAATTCTAGTACAAAAGGGCAGCTTGCAGCGCCAGGAGAAACATAATGAGAGAGCGAGTGAGGGCAGGGGAGTGAGCAAGCTCAATGGAGCTTTGTCGGGACTACTGCAGATTTCTTTGTGAGCAGAAAAAGGCATCAATGCAGGCAGGGGCACAGTACAAAAGGGCAGCCTGCAGTGGTGAGAGAAACAGAATGAGAGAATAAGAGAGGAGGAATGATAGAGCTCAACGGAGCTGTATCAGGACTGCTGCAGATTTCTTTGTGGGCAGAAAAAGGTGCCAACGCAGGCAGGAGTCTAATGCAAAAGGGCAGCCTGCAGCACCAGGAGAAACAGAACGAGCGAGTGAGAGAGGTGGAGTGAGCGACCTCAATGGAGCTCTGTCGGGACAGCTGTGAACTTCTTTGTGGGCAGAAGAAGGCGCCAACACAGGCAAGTGCCCAGTACTAAAAAGCATCCTGCAGCGTCGGGAGAAATAGAACAAAAGAGTGACAGAGGGGGAGAGAGCAAGCTCAATGGAGCTCTGCCGGGACTTTACAGTTGCCCACCCTCCTGCCCAGAGTCCACTGTTGTCCTATATTACAGCAGGGTCTCTGGCGTGGAGACAAAGCAATGGCTGGATACTTTTAGGATTGCTGTAATAATACAGATTAAATTGTTCTGTTTATTTCTCTAACTGAGCTATGTACTGAGCTATAGTGCTATGATTGCTGTAATAATAAATATTTATTTGTTCTGTTTATTTCTCTGAGCTGAGTAGTAAATTTGGTAGAAAAAATCCAAAAAATGTTTTATGAGCGTGCATTGCGCAGTTGTTAAGCACACTCGTAACTTCGTGAATTTGCAATATTTTCACTACAGATTTTCAATACTGGCATTTTTCCATACTTCCTTATGAACAGTACAGCTGTCATTTTTCACATCCTGGCCAAAATGCGTTTTCACACTTCAGGTGCAGAATAGCGTGGTCGCTGTGGGAAATCAGCGTTCAGGTCACATTAAGAAAACCACAGTGACACTGTTCATGAGCAGAGGTCCTAAAATGCCTATTGTGAAAATTTTGTGATGAAAGTCCATTGGGCAACATTGAGCAAAATCCTGGCCCCATCTCTCACCACATTAGCCTACCTGCCCCCTTCCTTCAACTTCCAAGAGGTCTGAAACTCATCCACCTCAACATTTGCAGCCTTTTGCCCAGACTCACCCTACTGCAGCCAACCATCTTCTCCCTAAGACTTGACATCCTGGTCATATCCAAATCTTGGCTAAAACCTCACATTAAGGACACTGAAGTTGCTATCCCAGGGTATTCTGTCATTCACCATGATCGACCAGGCCAAAAAAGAGGTGGCGGCATCGCCATGTATGTCGCAGCCACGTTTCAGTTCACCCAAATCCCAGTTCCCGCACCTACAATGACCATTAACCCTCTACTGATCAAGCTAACACTCCCCCACTCAGCTTCCCTCTTTATTGCAGGCTCCTACTGTGCACCTAATAACACCCTGGCAGCCATCTCCCAACACTTAGGAACCCTAAAATCTCTGTCCCTGGAGGGTGAACTGCAAATCCTTGGAGAGTTTAACATGAACTGGCTCTCCAACCACAGTGCCAACCTCCGTAATCTAGTAGCCTCCCTAAATCTCTCCCAAATGGTCACAGAGTCCACTCGCTTAAACCATAAATCTCCAAATCACTCGCTCCTTGACTGGACCCTCATCTCTAACCTGCAAAGGATAACTGCCTCAGGCCTTTTACCTGATGCCCTAAGTAACCACCACATGATGTATATGATAAGGAAAGTCTCCAAACACAAAGCTGCCCCCCTCACATCATTTTGACCAGGTCCTATAAATCTCTTGATCTCCCCTCTCTTCTCCATGCCTTGGCCTCTATAGACTGGTCACCCATACACCGTGCCTCCTCACTGGATTAGGCATTTACTTACTTTAAATCAATATTCCTTGCTGCCTGGGACCAATACACCCCTATCAGAAAGTCTAGGGTAAGAGGTGCCCACCTGCCCTGGATCACAGCCAATCTTATCACAAACCTCAAGGTAAGGGATCTAGCATGGAAATCTTTCAAAGCCTCAGGCTCTCACCTTGACCACCTAAAATACCCTGCATTTTGGAACTCCTGCATGCATTTAATCTGCCAGACTAAAGCCAAGTTTTTCAACACAGCCCTGCATTCAAACCTCGCCCACCCTACTAAATTCTGGAAGGTGGTCAAATCCCTTCTCTCCCCTCCTTCCCTGCCCCCTACATTATATATTGCATTAAACATTGGTGGTTCCATCATTACAGACACTTCAGCTGTGGCCTTGGCATTCAATGCATTTTTCACCAACTGTACATCAACACCTATGTCCCCTTTCCCCGCTCCAACCTCCTCCACCTCCACCCCAATCCTGCATCCCACAGTGTCTCTCAAGACCCTCCACCCACCCACCCCACTTCTCTTTCCACCCTGTCACCCTATTGAGGTACTAAATGCCCTCCAGGCACTAAACCATTCCAAGGGCAAATGCCCCTCTGGCCTTGATTCCAAAATGTTGTACTTATCAGCCCCGGCCATCACCACCCCTCTGGCTGCCCTCTTCAATCTGTCTTTCTCTCAAGCCTCCATCCCATCTGAATGGAAACTCATCACTGTCATCCCCCTCTCCAAAGGCGGGGACCCCTCTGTCCCTGGTAACTTTCACCCTATTTGTCTCCTTCCTATATTGGCCAAGCTGCAGGAACACCTTGTCCTCTCTCAACTCTCAGCCTACCTTAATGCCACATCCTTCTTCATGCCTTACCAGTCTGGTTTCAGGAAGTCCCACTCCACCACCACCTCCCTGCTAAGGCTCAATAACAGCATTCTCTCTGCCATGGACAAAGACCATATCATCTCAGCAATCTTTGTCGACCTCACTAAGGCTTTTGACACTGTCTCACATCCCCTCCTTTTGACTAAGCTCCAAAATGCAGGACTTTCTGGTCCAGCCACAGAATGGTTCCACTCATACCTGATAGGATGGTCACAATCTGTCAAAATCAGTAGCTCAACCTCTTCCTCTCTCCCCATAATGTTGAGTGTGCCACAAGGCTCAGTACTTGGGCCGCTCCTGTTCTCCATCTTCCTCAATGACCTGCCCTCTGCCTGCCCACACACATCCATTCACATGTATGCTGATGACACGGTGCTGTACACATCAGGTCCATCGGCCTCCGATGTGATGTCCAGACTCCAACAAGACTTCAACAAAGTACAACACTGGTTTTGCTCTAACAAGCTCCACCTCAATGCCAAGAAAACCGTCTCCATGACCTTCGGCACAAGGCAGAGACTCTTGAGGCTCCCCTCCACCCCTACTTTCCACACCATCGAGGGGACAACTCTGGAGATCAGCTCCTCCTTTAGGTACCTCAGGATCTGTCTCAACCAGCACCTTGATTTCTCTGTGCATATCGATGCATTCCACAGAAAACTACACCCCAGACCGAGTGCCCTATACCGTAATCGTGGATGCATCCCACTGCCAGCCCGCCATGCTATGGTACAGAAAATGATCCTGCCAGTCATAGACTATGGGGATGTAGTCTATAGCACCACCTCCAAGTCCACCCTGGCCAGACTGGACCCACTCTTCCATGCCTTTTGTCGTTTCACCCTAGACTGTCCCTACCCTACCTATCACTGTGTCCTGTATCACTCACTGGGTCTCCCCTCACGGCAGGATCTCCGCCAAATACATTGTGCCCATTTCACTGCCAAGTTCTGGTCTCAGATCCTGCCTCCCTATCTCCACTCTGCACTTTCAGCCACTCCCCTGCCAGCTTACGCACTCAGGCAAAATGACACCAGGCTCATATCTATCCTGCACAGGTCCACAAATGCTGATCAGGCAGCCTTCACATATCACATGCCCAAGTTGTGGGACTCCCTTCCTGTGGACAAAAGGTAGGCCTCTTCGGACTGCTTCCTCCATGCCCACCTCAAAGATCATTTTGCCTCCACCTGCACTTGTACCTAACCTATATGCACCGCTCCTCCTCCTCTAGGTTGGAGTACTATAGCTGTATTGTGTTTCACTGTATTTTGTTGGTCTTTTGCACCTCGAAGCATCCTATTGTCATGTTATTCCTAGTGCTGTTAGCTGCATCTAACACTTACTGTCTGTTTGCAATATATATTTTCTGTATGGTGTTCTCCCCTCCCTTCTCTCCCAGGATGCAACTGGAATTGAGCAGTACTCTGCTTAGTGTGCCCTTCTGGTGAAACTCTTAAATAAATAAATACATACATACATGCATGCATGCATACATACATACATAAATAAATACATAAATAAATAAGATCACTGTGTTAACACGAACCCTTGTAACTTCGCAATTTAGTAATATTTTCATGCCAGATTTTCAGCACTGGTATTTTTTTACACCTTCTTATGAACAGTATAGCTGTCATTTTTCACATCCTGGCCGAAATGTGTTTTCGTACTACAGGTGCAGAATATCTCGGTCTCTTTTGGAAATCAGTGTTTGGGACAGATTAGGATTGAGTGAGTGAGAGAGAGGGAGTTACCGAGCTCAATTGAGCTCTGTCGGGACTGCTGCAGATTTCTCTGTGGGCAGAAAAAGGCACCAATGGAGGCAGGAGCCCAGTATAAAATGGCAGCCTACAGTGCCAGGAGAAACAGAATGAGCTAAGTGAGAGAGGGGGAGTGAGCAACCTCAATGGAGCTCTGTGGGGGCAGCTGTCAACATCTTTGTGGACAGAAAAAGGTGCCAATGCAGGCAGAAGCCCAGTATGAAAGAGCAGCTTGCAGCACCGAGAGAAACAGAACAAGTGAGTGAGAGAGGGGGAGTGAGCGAACTCAACGGAGCTGTGTCAGGACTGCTGCAGATTTCTTTGTGGGCAGAAAAAGGTGCCAATGCAGGCAGGAGCCCAGTACAAAAGGGCAGCCTGCAGCATCGGGAGAAACAGAATGAGCGAGTGAGAGAGGGGAGTGAGCGAGCTCAATGGAGCTGTGCCTGGACTTTACAGTTACCCACCTCCCACCCAAGTCCTTTGTGGTCCTATATTACAGCAGGGTCTCTGGAGTGGAGACAAAGCAATGATTGGATACTTTAGGATTGCTGTAATAATACAGATTTAGTTGTTCTGTTTCTTTCTCTAACTGAGATAAGTACTGAGCTATACTGTTATGATTGCTGTAATAATACATATTTATTTGTTCTGTTTATTTCTCTGACTGAGCTGAGTAATACTTGGAGTGCAATACAATTTCTAACTGGGCTAAGTGAAACTATATGAGAGCCGAGAACAAAAAGTATGGTAGCTGAGGGGTGAAAAACTGGAAAGGAGGCTTTATGATTGCTACACTAATGCAGTATCTAACAGATAAGATTTGAGACTGAATTACCTTGGTTGGCAAGGGGTCAGTAGGGGGACTAGTGTGGGGGAGGAGAGGAATTTGACTAAATAGGGGCCTAACAGTTGTAGTAGGCTACAGAACCTGGGAATAAGAGCCCGTAACATAAGATGGGGCCCAAAATGGGGCAGGTGCGACATGTCAGTAGGACGGGTATCTTTGGAAGGGTGGAGGGGTGTACAGGGTGTGGGTATGCCATGATCCTGGACTGAGCTTTGAGGATGGGGAGAGTATGGTCTGTAGATGACTGGCTAGTTTGAGGGAGGAACTGTGGAGGTTAGGGAGGAGTGTAAGTGGCAGGGCAGATATGTGTGGTAGGCATCCTGAGGGGGGAATAGGGGATGGCAAAGGGGGACAGAAGAAGAATAACTAGGGACTGAAACTAACCCCAGTATCAGAGACACTAGCAGAAAAGAGAGGAAAAGGGAAGGGGTGCCCAAGGTGAGGGCGGGGGGCCTCCTGATGGGGAAGGAAGAGATGATGAGGAGTACCAGGGGAGAACCAGGGGAGACAGCAGATGTCTGCGGATAGGGAGGGACGGGGGTGGCATGGAGGGGAACACGTAGGAGAGGGAACCAATAGGGGGATGAGGTGTAGGACTGGTATTGACTATGAATAGATTCAAACGTCTGCTATGGGACAGAGAGGGGGAGCAGGAACATACGGAAGGGGGAGGACAAATGGGGCATGAGAGGGATGGCAACAGGTAAGGGAAGAGATAGCAAGGACAAAAGGGTAGAAGGGGGCTAGTAAGGAAGGATGGGGTGGTGATTGAAGGAGAGAAGGCTACAGGAAGGCAGAAGGATGGGAGGGGCATCACTATCAAGGTAGAAGGGAATGGGGGCTCTAAATCAACAGCAGCGGGGATAGGAGAGGGGTTGGAAATCAGCAAGGAAGGAGGGGAGGTCGACATGGGAAGCCCAGTAGGAAGTAGTCAGGCTGGGAAGGGGTTCAAGGGGGATGGGAGGAATAAGGCAGAGAAAAGGGATGAGGCAGAAGTAGGGGGTACAGATACAGAAGTCTCAGAGGGTGTAGTTGGCAGGGGTAAGGGACAGGGAAGAATGAATACTGGGGTGATGGAAGCGGCATTAGAAGGGAAAGGGGGTAAGGGGTGGGGAGGAGTACTTGTCCTGGGGAATTCTATACTGAAATTGGTGAGATGGGATGGAAAGGGGGAAGGCACAGCCATATTTGGGTTGAAGCTGTCCTCAGGTTTACTGCAGGTGGTGCAGGGCAGGCACTGCTCAACTGTGCACAGAAGGGGAGGAAGAAACCTCATTTACTGTTGCATTTGAGTACAAATGACTTGGCGGGGGACACTGTGGAAGTAGTACTTGGGCAAGCAGTGTGAGGGGATCGGGAAGTCGATGGCATTCTTGCAGGTATTGCTGGTATCATGTGCAAGCATGGAGAGGAAGGGTAGGCCTGAGAAGTTTGAGTCCCTGAGGGATTGGTGCCACATGAAACATTATGGGTTAGTGACTAACTGGGGTAGGACCGGGGGGCTAGTGACTTGTACATGGGGGAGAGGGTACACTAGAGCAGGAAGGGGAGGGGCATATTAAAGGCAGCATTGCTGCTGGGCCACTGGCACTGAGGGTTGAGGTGCTGGGTGCCACACCTCACGCCACGCTGGTGACCAGGGTTCAGACACAAGCCTGGCCTGCCAGGGGTAGGCAAGGGAGGGATAGGATTGAGCATCTAGAGAACTTCTCTCCTATCCTGGGGAGGGATCCAGGGATCCACCACTCTGTAGTGGCCCCTGGTGATGACCGCCGATGCTACTACAGCAGTGTAGTAAAGGGTGGCAGACTGCGGCAGATGTTGGCATGCTGTGCCTAAGTGTCATTGCACAGCTGCACTCTGCAAAAGGGAGAAAAGTGGAAAATATGCTATGGTCAGGCAGCATGAGCTTCCAACCCCCCTGCCCACCCCGAATGGCGCCTCTACAACCGGATCCTGCTCCGGTGGGTTGACCTGGGAAGCTCCTCACCACCCCACTATGGGGGTAATCCTTGGAGGTGAGCAGGTCAGCCTGATGTCGGGGGCAGGGCTAGGGGAGTTGGTTGGGATGACCAAGTCAACCATAGCTCAGTGAGAAAATATGTAAAAAAATAAAGGTAGGATTAGAAGGATGTATTTGTACTAAGATGGATTTAAACAAATGGCGCAGGGGGGTGGCTGAAAGACTGAAGTTGGTAGAAAGGTCCAGACAAGGGAACCTGATGAGCTCACCACCCTAGATATAGGTAAAGGCAGAGGCGTAGTAACCCTGGAAGGGGGTGGGCAGAGTGGTCTGAGTGTACTACAGAAGGCACCACCACCCAGTAAGAATAAGGAAGAGAAAGGGTGTAGACTACTGGGAGTACAGACACAGGCCAAAAAGGAGAACAGTGAGGAGAAGGAGGGGTATGGGTGTAAGGTGGTCTGACTACATGGATAGAGAACTGGTTACAGGGGAGGGTGCAGAGGGTGGTGGTGGTGGGGGCTCTTGGCACCCACAGCAGTGACAAGTGGAGTGCCACAGAGCTCAGTGCTTGGCCCAATGCTATTTGGGCTCTTTATCTCCGATATAGCACATGGCGTGGTGAGCAGGGTTAGTCTGTTCGCACATTATACCAAATCAAAAGCAAATAGTTATAGTAGCAGAGCCCTCCTCACATACACACACACATATACACTCCCCGGAAAGCTGCTTAAAAGCCTGCAATTCATTCAAATCAGTTCCATTTTCTTACTTACTTGGGGTTCAATGCCAACAAGTGTAAAATCATGTACCTAGGGCATAGGAACCCTGATGCTGGTTATAGGATGGGGGAGATACTGATACTCACTAGACATGAAAAGGTCCTTGAGGTTATTATATCAGAGGACCTCAAGATGGCAGTACAGTGTGACAAGGCTATGGACAGGGCAAATTGGATTCTGGGATGCATAAGGAGTGGCATCTCCAGTAGGAGGAGGAGGGATGTTGTGTTGCCATTGTATCACTCCCTGGTATACCCCCAGCTGGAGTACTGTGTTCAGTTTTAGAGTCCAGACTTCAGAAAGGACGTAAGGTGGGGTTTTTCCAGAGGAGGGGTGAACTAAAATGGTTCAGAATTTTCACAGGAATCCCTACAAGGAAAGGCTGAAGAATCTCAACATGTACACTCTGGAAGAGAGGGAGGGAGAGAGGTGACACGATCAAGACCTACAAAGTACCTCACAGGGGTAAAGAGGGTACAGTTGGGGAGTTTCCTTCAAATGATGATGAGCACCCAAACTGAGGTACATACAATGAAGCTGGGGTGGCATTCAGAATAGATGTGAAGAAATATTTCTTTACTGAAAGGGTGGTAGATGCCTTGAACAGACTGCCAGGAGAAGTGGTGGAAGCTAAAATGGTAAGGGCATGAAGCATGCATGGGATAAATATAGGGGTGTATTAGAAAAAGGGGAAGAGGGGTCAACGGAGATCAATAGGGCTATGGAAGTGGAGTAGGTTCAAGTTCATTGCAGGAAAAATCTATTAAACAAGCTCATTCACAAGGAGGTCCTGATGGACACAGGCAGAATAAGACATGCAGTAACATATACAGGCAGGAGTTACAAGTAGGTAGAGAATACTTGGGCAGACTGGGTGGGCTGAGCGGTCCTTTTCTGCTGACAAATTCTATGTTTCTATGGCATCATGTGTTAATTCAGGTGCAGTGTTTATTCAAAGTTGGGCCTACCATACATCCAGATGTAAGGTATAGTAAATTACCGAATTAGATGCAGCCCCATTACAATACAATAAACAGAACCCCAGTGCTTCAAGAAGCCTTTGCTCTTCATAAGGCTGCTTAAAGAGCTGGGGTTCTATTTGCTGTGTCCACACCAGTATGCTGATCTTAAAATCGACACCACATCTGAATGAGTACTTGATTCTTCCTCACTCCATTTCTTCCCCACTTTGAAAACTGCTTGTCCTGAGTTAGTTTTGGGCTGACAGCACATCACCTGTGTTGGAAGATGACCAATAAGCGGCACTGAAATACATCAGACTTCACAGACTTTGAAGGCAGCTGCTCACGGACAGACATAAGGCAATTCTACTGGGGGGGGTAGGAGGAAGCAAGCTGTTGATTAACTAGAATCTGCACCTTATCCATCAGGTAGGGAAATGGGTGACTAGGTGGGCCAAGCGGTCCTTGTCTGCCTTCAAATTCTCTGTTTCTATGTTTCTCACCCACCATCTTGGCAAGAAGAAGGCTGCAGTTGTGGGCACTGATGACTGTTCGGGTGTGGGGATGGGAGGACCAAAGGGGACAGACATAAGGAGATAAAATCATCATAAAAATTGTGAGACCTTCATCAGCTTTCCAAAATGCTTACCAGTAAAATAACACTCTATGAAGTTTTTCAAATGGCAACACAAGCTGGTGAGCCCTCTGTCTGCCATCTGACACCAGGCATCAGCCATCATAAAATTGCCTAAAGAAGGCAGTGTGGTCATGTGGTTACTGAAATTCTGGAGATTACAGATTTATAAGATCAAAAGAATATCACACAGAAGCTGGCACATATGCCCATAGCAGCTGTCTCCTGCTTCTCAGTACTTATATTTATACCCTTGAGGTACTTGAATGTTTCTATCATATCCCCTCTTTTCCTCCTCTCTTCCACTGAGTACATATTGAGGTCCCTTAATTTCTCCTCATAAGTCTTCTGTTGCAAGATGTGTACCATCTCATTCACCCTTCTCTGGACCATCTCCAGCCTGTTAATATCCTTAGGAAGGTACGACCTCCAGAACTGCACACAGTACTCCATGTGAAGCCTGACCATGATTTTATATAATGGCATCACTACCTCCCTCCTTATGGTGGTGATACCCCTACCTATGCACCCCAGCATGTCACTGGCCCTCCCAGCTGCCTTACCATTTTGACATGTTCAGGTCATCTGAAATAAGAACCCCCAGGTCCCTTTCCTTCTTTGTGACTGTCAGCAACCCCCCCCCCCATCCTGTACCTTCCCCCAGGGTTTCTGTGTCCCAGGTGCATAATTTCGCACTTTTTTGAATTAAACATCAGTTGCCAGTCCTCAGACCATTTCTCAAGCTTCTCCAGGTCCCTTCTCATTTTCTCCAACTCCTCTGGGGTATCCACTGTGTTATAAATCTTGGTGTAATCTGCAAACAGACATCTCTTTCCCTTCAGCCCTTCTGCAATGTTACTAATGAAGACATTGAACAGGACTGGCCTCAGGACCAATCCCTGTGGCACCCCACTGGTCACCCCCTCTCACCAGACTGCACCCCATTTACCACCACTCTCTGCCTCCTGTCTCTTACCCAGTTTCTAACCCACTTTACCACCCTTTCCCCCATGCCCAGCCTACTCAGCCAGTTTATCAGCCTCTTACATAGGACGGTGTCAAAGACTTTGCTTACATCAAGGTAAGCATTGTCCACTGCCCCACCCTGATTTACTTCCTTTGTCACCCAGTGAAAGAGATCAACCAGATTTTTCTGACATGACCTCCTCACTGTGAATCCATGTTGCCTGCAGTCCAGGCCTCTGATGGCTTCTAGATGCTCCACTATCCTTTCTTTAACAAATGTCTCCATGATCTTCCCCACTACTAAAGTGAGGCTGACCGGCCTATAGTTCCCCACCACCTCTCTACTGCTGGATTTCTATAGAGGGACCACATGTGACCTCCTCCAATTCTCTGGTGCCACCCCTGTGTTGAATGGCTCATTGAACGTGGCTGCCAGAGGTACTGCTGTTTCCCTTCACAGTTATTTTATTATCCTTGGGTGTATGCCATCTGGTCCCCTCACTTTGTCCACCATTAATTTACTAACCTTCTGCAGGATTCTTCTGCCTGTGAATGGACTATTGTTCACCTCTTCACGCCTTTGCAACTGCTGTGGCCCTTGTCCTTCCCCCTCTTCTGTTAATACTGAACAGAAAGACATAGTGTATGTCTTGGGGGCACATGACAGTTTTTAGGCATGGTACTTTCACTTCCAAATACCTAAACAGCACATATAAGCAATCAACATTCGGCATTGACAAATACTTGATTTGTATGGAATGCATTGCTCTTTATAGATATTAGTTTATAAATACGCACTGAGAGTCACACCACCTTTTTGCCTTTTTTGATGTATTTTCTTTCATGTAATATGCTTGCTTGTGATCCTTTTTAATGTTATTTTAAAAGAAATAATGCTTTTTCTTCAACACCCAGTCTTTTAAAATTGTCGTACAAATTCCATTTGCCCAAATAAGTTCCTACTCTCACTATAAGTTTTTCTAACATTTCTGAGTCTAGCTTTATCATTCTTCTGTAACATTTTTCATTTTACCTTAAAGGTAACCATATTATATAGTCATTGATTGCAAGTGTTTCTCTGACACCACAGTCAGTGATGGATTGACAATGGTTGCTTACAGTAGTACTATGTCCAATATTGAGGTACCTCTGGTAGGAGTTGTCACATATCATGTAATATTGTGCTTAGTACATTTTTGTAACTTGTGGTGTAGAAATTGTGTCCTTCCAGTTAAATTTTGCTAGGTTCAGGTCTCCTGTCAAAATGATCACCCTTGGCACACGCCACATCTAAGGCATCTAGAATGTTTTGGTCAGCTTTCTAACTCTGTGTCTTGTGGCATATAACACATTCCCCAGGTATGGTCTCTGTAACCCCTATCAATACATTTCACTCAGTCAGTCTCAATGTCTGGATGTTGTCCTATTTTATCTCTTTAGGTATTTACAGGAATAGATTGCAGCACCTCCTCCTCTCCATCTTATTCTGTCTTTTCTAAATTTCAATGTGCTTACACAACTTGGCGTGGTGCTGTGCTTGTGCATCTTGCTAAATTAACCTTGATGTGGCTGTTCACCTCTCTGTACCTCAGGAATACCACCCTGTAGGGATGCTGAAGACAAGGAACCCTGGAGGGGGGTTCCACCCCAGAGTTGTCACTGGAAGGATTCCTCTAAGCTAAAGGTAGCTTATGAAAAGCCCCTGAGGAGAGAGGCTTGCCACTGGAGGAGGAGGAGTGAAGAATGGTGAGGCAAAGAAAATTGCTTCTGAGTGAAGCAGGAAGGAAGTGTTTAAATAGGTCAGACAGGGGTGTGTGGCTATTTTTTCAGCCCCTTGAACCACAGGCTTAAACCTTTCAAGTCGATATGCTTACAAAACTTGGTGTGGTGTTGTGCTTGTGCAACTTGTTGAACAAACTTTGGTGTGGCAGTTCACCTCTCTGTGCTTCGGAAATACCACCCTGTAGGGATGCTGAAGGCAAGGAATCCTGGAGGAGGGTTCCACTCCTAGAGGTGCTGCAGGACGGATTCCTTAGGTTAAAGGTAGCTTATAAAAAGCCCAAAAAGAGAGTTGATCGGAAGGCATTACAAAGGTAATGAGTTGGAATCAAGATTTGAACATAAGCATTGCTCAGCAGAGATAAAGGTAATGGTCAGAAATAACTTAAATGAGTAATGATTTTAATATTTTTCAAATTAATTATGATGAGAGGTCATGACTTCACAAGGAGAGAGGGAACGGCAAGGAGGGCCACCATTCATCTCCATCGAACAGCGGAAACCTACCTAAATAACTGCGGAAATCTGCCTAAGTAACTTAGGGAATTAAAACTAAAGTAACTAGGTATTATGACCTTTGAGACTGAGGAGAGAAAAAAACACCCTTTGAGGAGGAAACCTTGGGGTATCTGAGACCTATGTCGCCTTCCCTCCAGGCTAGGGATGTTGTAATAAGTGATGACTTTGCTGCTGCAATTTAAAAATCCAATCCAAGGAAGGAAAATGTTTCAATTTGGTGGAAAGTTCTCACAATCCCTCTAATGGGAATGTTGTGAAGGGTTGTGAGAGTCCATTACAACAGATACTCTGAAGCAAGAGTGGGATCCCAAAGGCAGGAGGAGGAGAGCAATGAATGCTGAGGCACTCAGCCAGTCTACTGACTAAAAACAGACCTGGTGAACCAGAGGCAGTCATGGGGATAATAGCGTAGAGGGCACTGCCAAACCTGATTCAGCTAGATAAAGGAGAGCACTTGGATGTGTGGGCCCCATTCCTCATAGCTGGAGTTTTAAATTCTACATCAAGAGGTGCTATCTATTGGCTATATGACTAAAGCTTTGCTCAGAGTGAGGTCATTCCCACTATGGGCCAGATGAGAAGGACCCCGCCCCGAGGTTTGCATGCACAAGATGTGGACTTCAGTGCAAAGTGAGACCATAGGCTGCAGGGTGAGCCCTGAGCCATAGAAAGTAATGGTCATGATTGTCATGCCTCCGATTTATAATGAGAGCATACTGTCAACTATAAAGTATTAAATATAAGGAGGCCAGGTGAAGCCAGCTGCTGTCAGTTAGGTACTGGTATGCGATATGATTGACTGAGATGATTGACTGATACAATAAACTAATAAAATTGGGTGATGAAATTGATGGATAGGAATGCTTAATATGATTGACTGATATGAGCAAAGCCAGTGAAAGCAAGCCAACCAAATAAATAAATAAAAAAACAGTTCCATTAAGGAACCCAAATTAATGATTTCATAGAAGGTAGGTGATTAAGTAGCGAGAGGCTGTGATGTTATTTAGCAGTGAGAGGCTGTGATGCCAGAAATTGATTCAATGAGGTTTAGTGTAATTGCATCGATGCAGTTTAGCAGTGATTGCTATGGTTGCAGCATAAGTAGAGAATTTATATGAGTGGCATGAATGCCTTAAATGCCATTAAAGCAGAGTTAGGTCATTTGAGTAAGCAGCATTTGGAATGCAGTAATGGAATGGACTGAGGATCATGAAAGCCATGTAGGCTGAGAGGTTAATGTATTTATTTGCATGGATAACTGAAAAGCCATGTAGGCAAAATCATATAACTCACATAAAATCATGCTCCTACTACTTGGAGCCATAATGCCCCACTGTGACATCAAGTTTAAGAAAATGGCTTCAGAGTCTTTTAAAGGAAAGGCAGTTGTTAACCTTAATGCTGAAACCACATAGATTTAATGAGGTTTAATACAGTTTCATTGAAGCATCTCCCAGTTTAAATTTCCCTCCCTGTCTATCCATGAAAAGGCAACAGTGTTCCCCCAAGATCATCATCTCTGGTACGGGTGTCATTCAGACTGTTGACAGGAGAGAGAGAGAGAGAGAGAGAGAGGAGGAGGGGGAGAGAGAGACAGCGAGAGAGAAACTTTCCTATTTTAATCTTCAGAGACAGGCCCTTCAAGGGACCATGTTTGTGGAACACTGCTGATTTATGGCTATACAGGTATTTTCCCCCTATATGAGCAGGTTCTTATTTTCAAGGAGATAAGGGAGGGGAATGGGAGGGGGCAACCAAGCAGAAACAAGGAAGGAAATATTAATACTAGGACAGGGTGTGGCATTTTATTTTATAGTGAAAGTTAGACATGCTGATTAGAGGATTTCAAGAATGAGATGCATTAAATGAAAGTAAGTAGGTTGATTGAATTGAGTTCTGGACTGTGTTATAACACTTTTCTTCTATACAAAGTAATTGTAGGTGGCTGTCAATTGTTGTTTAGTGAGCTAGAGGAGCAGGCAGACAGATAGGACACCAGGAGACAGGACACAAGCACACAACAAAGCTTCTCAAAGATCATCATGGGATCACATTTCTTGTGAAACACCATCTTGCCAAGTATTGAAGGGCTAGAGATGTTGGACAGCCAGTAACTTTGGGAAGGAATGAGGGGATCCATCTTACTGTACTGCTGTGTTGTGTGCACTACTGCAGTTGTGCATGAGCAGATCAGTTCAGATTCATCAGCTGCACCCATAAGGATTTTAGAGAGGCACTGATTTCCTAAAGATTTAAAGAAAAAAGTTTGAAACCCATAACTTCACTTGTATATTACAAAAAGTAATATACAAGTCATGACATTGAGCATTTTCCCATGGTCGTTGTGAGGGGAGGGAGGAATGTGTGGGGGAGGGCAGATGAAAAGCCAAGGGGAGGGAGGAACCAGAGGGGGAGCACAGATGCAAGGCAAGTCATTCAGGTCACACAGAATTGCATCCGATGCATTTTATTTCACACAATTTCTATTGCAAATCTTAAAAATCATTATTTAACTGATGTAGTGATGCAAATAATATATAAGTTAAGTGATGATTTTTCAGGTTGTTATTAAAAAGGCATAAATTCAATGGTAAACTTACAGCACACTCCAGGGTAGATGTGTGCTTTCTTGCTGAAGTGCTGCTGTATCAGTCACTTCATTGATGTCATCATGATGCACATCAGTGGCCATTTCATGGATAGACGGAGAGAAATTTTAATCGGAAGAGGCAGTTGTTTACAAGTTTTCAAATTATGTGAAACTACATGAAATTTCAATATTAAAAGGGTCTTAGAAATGCTGAAATCTGATTGGTTGTCAGCATTCTGAGAGCTTTCTGTTAATCATCTTATTAATATACTCCTGGAGCCTGGTCGCCAAGAGTAGTAATCAATTTGATAGAATGCCCTGTAATTTTTAAAGATTCTATTTTATTTCTTTATTTATTGAATTCTGGTAACTGGGTAGGTCCTCTGACACAAGACAGTCCCTTTTTCAGGGGCACCCAGGAAGTGCAGTACATTGATAGTCCATTCATTGATACAATACATTAGAGAAAGAGTAGTCATACAATAAGAGAGTACATCAGTTACATTCAGATATGTAAAATAAGCAATTTAAAGCACAGTCAACAAAACCTTACATACATACAGACATCATTTACATTTTCTTTTTGTCTTGGAGAGCAGGAGATATAGAGAGTGGAAAGTTTTGCTAGGAGACTCGTGCAAGGAGTCAACAGGGGTTAGGAGTCAGCAGAAGCAGAAGCAAGGTGGAGCTGTTAGGTGAGAAAACAGCAAACTTTGAAATTGAGAGAGGGAGGTGCAGACCAGTATAGAAGGAGGTAAATAGTTCCAGTAGGACACAGCAGAAAATGCAAATGATCTCTGTGCCGTAGAGAGTCATAAGTTTGGCACTGAGAGAAGAGGCAAGGAGGTAGATCTGAGGGTATGTTGAGGAAGACGACATTGAACAATATCAGCAAGGAAAGGAGGAGGAGTGAAGTGACGTACAAGCTTATGTATAAAGCTTAGTGTGGCATAGCATAATTTTAATTCATAGGGTAGCCATCCCAGGGCAGACAGGACATTGCAGTGATTGGCCACAAGAGCAAACCTGCCAACTCTATGATACGCCTGTGGTAGGCATGATAGTACAGATGTGGCAGCAGACAGTAGAAATGGAGCACCATACATAAGGAGGGGCAGGAATGTGGCATCCGCAATCTTGCAGCAGGAGGTCAATGTAAGGAACAAACAGATATGGTTGAGGACACTGATTTTTTGGTTTATAGTTTTGGTGATGGCTGTAGCATGTGCATCCAAGGTAAGTGAGGGATCTAAGGTGACTCCCAAGAACTTGAAGGACCTGACCGATTCAAGTGTATCCCTAGTACATGAGAGTACAGCCAGAGGGGGGGGAGAGTTGGTGCTGATGAGTTGGAGAATAACATGCTCTTTGCTTTTTTAGTATTAAGGACAAGCTGCTTCCAAAGCAACTGTCCTCAAGGGTGTGGACATTGGATGCTAGCATTGAACTGAGCCACCCAATGTCAGGAGAAGAATGGTAGATGAAAACATCATCTGCATATCAATCAATCAATCAATACTTTATTTATAAAAAGGCACCTTTCTAAAAACCAAGACTCCTGTACACCACATGAAAAAACAGTATTAATGAAACAATAAATTAACCACACTAATAAGATTTTAAAAATCATTATATGCTTGTTTAAAAAGATATGTTTTAAGTGCTCTCTTAAAAGTTTCGACGGTCGGGCAATCTCATACCTGACGAGGTAGAGAATTCCACAGGGTCGGGGCCACAAAACTAAAAGATCTGGCCCCAGAAGTCATCAAATGAACCCTGGGAATCTCTAGCAATCCCTCATCAGTGGATCGGAGAGAGTGAGGGGGACAGTAGGGATGAAGGAGATCTTTCAGGTAGCTAGGTCCCTGATCAGGTGTAGGTGAACTAAGGCCCCACCACAATTATTAGAGAGGTCATTAACATACAGAGAAAAAAGTAATGGGCCCAATATGGAGCCCTGGGGGACATCCTGGGTAATGGGCTTCAGATCAGATAGGGAGCCTGCCCATTTTACTTTTTGGGTACAGCTATAAAGGTAACTTTGGGTTCAGGACAGGGCAGTGGCATCAAGGCCAAGGACATGCAGTTGTTATAATGGAAGGCCATGACTGACCAAATCAAAAGCATTGGTCAAGTCTACAAAAATTGCTCCAGTGGCATGGCCATGGTCCATTTCATGGAATATTTTGGAGGTGACTATAATCAGAGCTGTAAGTGCACTGTGGTTTTTCCCTAAACCCATGTTGAGAGGTTCAGAGCAGATGGTGCGGGTCAAGGTAATCCTGTAAGTGGTCATAGATTATCCACTCTAATATTTTTGCTAGAGGGCAAAGCATTGAAATAGGCCAGAAATTGTTCACTGTCAAGTTGGGACCTCCCTTGTGGGTGGGGATAACCACCACTACTTTCCAGGGACGGTGCAAGTAATGAAGGATCGATTAAATAAATCTCAAACAGGGCGGGCTGGGGCATCAGCTTCCAACTTAAGGAATATAGACTCTAGAGTGTCGTGGCCAGGTGAGCTGTCAACCTTTAAGTTCATGAGGAGACAGTGAACCTCCACAAGGGTTGCAAACTTTTGATGAAAGGCAGGGTTGTCCATAGAGTCTACTGACAGCAGGGGATCAGGTTGGAGGGGAGAGTGAATGAACTAGAAAATAGTGATGTGTACCTATCCAGATTGGTGAAGAACTCATTAAAGCTAGAGGTGATGGGGGGGGTGTCAGTGAGAGAGACCCCCTGGCCATCAAAGGAACTGGGTTCTCAGAGGTGTTACCCTTCAAAAGGGAATTAACCTGTCACCAGAATTCTTTTGAATTACTAAAATGCTCAATCTGGAGCCTCTTAAAGTGGAGTAGTTTTGCTTTTTTGATTGCGTTCTTGCAGCTGTTCCTTAGATGCCTATATGCTTGCCAGTTGGTAGGTAACCCACTATCCTTATAAGTCTTCCATGCCTTATCGTGAGTGGGCATGAGCTGCCTTAATTCCTTGGTGAGCCATGGTGCTTTAATATCTTTTACCCAGCAACTCTTTAAAGGGGTGTGTTGATCAATAATGTTAGTGAATTTTGCCACAAAATAGTCTAGTGCCAAGTTAACATCCAGCAGGGTATTAATTGGATCCTAATCAGTTTCTTGGATGGTATCAACAAAGTTGTTGGTGTCAAACCTGGACATGTCCCGCACAGTGATGATCTTAGGAGGGGGGGTTGAGGAAGTTGTTACACCATACACAGAGTGTCAGCGAGTGGTCGCTTATACCATCTGAGAGGACCTCCATTGATTTTATCTTTGGGGCACAGTTTGTGACCACCCAGTCAAGTATGTTTACTCATCTTTGTATTAATATGAGTAGGGTCACCAATCATTTGAACCAGATTTGAGTCAGCCAGGATGGCAGTCAGTTTGGAAGAGTCAGAATGCAGCCAATCAATGTTAAAGTCACCTCCAAGTATGAGGTCATGCCATGGGAGGTTAGCAATGGAGATTATGAAGGAGAGGAGGCCAGAGACTGCTACCTTAGGGGGCATGTATACACAACCTACTATAATTCTTTTATGGTGCCATGGGTGAGGGAAAGGAAGATCGATTTGACAGCTGAAGGTCCAGATTCAGACATATGTATTTCAACAGTGTCTAAGTGCTCCCTGGCATACATGAGGACACCACCACCCCTTTTTCCCTAGTCGATCCTTCCTGAAACATTTGTATCCAGGTACAGCAACCTCATGTTGTTTGATGCATGGTTTCAGCCAGGTCTCAGAGATGCCCAGGATGTCAGGAGTGTATTGATTATTCCAGGCTTCTAGCTCAAACATCTTAGGTCTGAGACTATGTACAGTATATTTAAATGAGCAATTTGTAGCCCTTTTGGCATTTGATATGATGATATCGGGGAGTTAGGGACAGATGAAGGTATGGCGAGTCCGGGATTTGGCTCAACGTCACCAGCAATGGATAACAGCAGGAGAAGTAGTAGGAATGGTTGGATTGAGGAAGTAAGTAAAACTCATCATTAGCAGTTCTTGTATTAAAAAAAGAGACAGCTTAGGAAGGGTAGAGGCAAGAGCCAATAAGAGAAGGGGAATAGCATTACTCCTAATCAGAGCTCAGGAGCAGTAGTAGTGCAGCCAAATGGCCAGAAAGGCAAAAAGCACTAAGTTCAATCCCGTTGGTGGTTCTGGGCTGCTCTTCAAAATCTGTACCTGGTTGTAGGCTGTGAGGCAGGTGGTTGGTGCAGAACAGCTGCTGAGGTCAGAGCAGCTTCTGTGGCTTGCAGGAGGGGCAGTCACCCGTACCAGGCAGGATGCCTTTGGAAGGGAGAAAGGTCGGTTAATTTAAGGCCAACAGGGACAATGGGCACTAGAAACCTAGGCCCCAAGCAGACAAGGAGACAATGGCAGAAGGAGGTTTTCAGGGCAGGGCAGACAGATTAGTAATGCATCTGAACAACACCTTCACAAAAGAGCTGTTACACTTGGGGAGGGGGGCTTACTGCAGCTAGCTGCAAAGCCAGGAAAAAAAACACAGGACATGGAGGGGAGAGAGGATGAACACAAGAATTATGGTCTGATAGTTCATAGGGAAGAAAAATAATATTGGACACAGGGAATAGAGCAGTAAAGATCAAGCAATTAGTTCAAGCAGTGGAGTCCTTAGAGTGCTTGACAGCCCACTAGACAGGATTTGTAGAGTAGGACTGGGGGAAAAGAATGCAGGTGTCTATAGTTGGTTAGTGGAGGAAGAATGCAGACAGTCTAAATACTCTATACAGGTAACATCTATAAGCAGCAGTTATTAACTATTCTATGCTGTAAAAATCAACAAGCTAGAAAAATTAACAAGCCTGTTCTACTAGACAGTCAGTACTGAAAAACTCAGCATTAGCAGTTCTTGTATTAAAAAAAGAGACAGCTTAGAAAGGGTAGACGCAAGAGCCAAAAAGAGAAGGGGGAATAGAATTCCACCTAAGCAGAGCTCAGGAGCAGTAGTAGTGCCGCCAAATGGCCAAAAAGGCAAAAAGCACCAAGTTCAAGCCCGTTGGTGGCTCTGGGTTGCTCTTCAAAATCTATACCTGGTTGTAGGCTGTGAGGCAGGCGGGTTGGCGCAGAACAGCCGCTGCAGTCAGAGCAGCTCCCACAGCTTGCAGGAGGAGGCAGTCTACAGAACCTTGAGTCACCATTAGTCCCAACAAAGTCAACAAGAGCAAGCTAACAGCTCATCAATCAGTTACATAAAAATTGAGTTTAACTGTACTTTTTAAAACTTTAAAAAGTTTCCATGTAAAAGTTTTGAATCTATCTTCTAAATCTGTTGAAAGCAGTAACTTTTTTAAGTTCCATCAATCCCTCCAGTGGGCACACTAGTCACTGTTGCAGAGACGGAGGTCTCCTGTCATGCACAGGGAGCTGAGTTAAAATAAATGCAGTGCTTGCCTTGATCTGTGTAAAAAAAAAAAAAAAAAAAAAAAATATTTGTAATCAAATGTATTTATTAAAAAAACTGTATATATAGTGCTGGCTGGTGTCTTTGTCTTACGCCAATAAATGACCATGGTCTGTTTCCTCTCTCACAGTAAAAACTCTGCATGGGGTATCATTTTTAGTAAAACCAGTTACACTGAAAAGTGTTGTTTAATTTAATAAAAAAAGGAGGTTACCATGGCAATGGTGAGTGAGCTATGTCAACGTCCGCATTCAAGTTATGTCCCAGTCACCTGATCCTGATGTCCCAATCATCTTCAAAGAGTGAACTGAGAATGACGGGGTTCTAACTGCAAATATCACCATTATACTGAGTATGAAACTTTTTATTCCTCTTTTCTTCTGATGTGCTTTTGCTCTAGTATATATTAACTCTTGTGGTATTACAGTGTGTGCCACTTGTACCGGACCCGGTTCTAGCGGACATTTGGTTGTAACAGAGAAAATGGGCCAACCAAATGCCAAAACATAAAACTGCATTGTTAAAATCAGCGGATAAAGTGGACCTTAAACTCCGCTTTTAACATCTGCCAGGGACAGCATTTAGCACCTATTTGCTGCTCATGAGTAACGAGTTTCTCACTTCCATGTGAGCAGTTAGCGGTCAATCACTGTAACGGCAGGAGTCAGCATTTACCCAGTTAAGCATACTAGAGTTAACAAGCTCAGAAATTCTTTTAAATGCATCACCACACTTGATTCAGTCTGTTATTTCATTGTTCTGCTCTACTACTCTCCGCTTAGCTGTGCTTCTGTGCTGATTCTCTGCTAAGATGGCTTCAGCTAAGCGTACATGCATAACGCTTGCAAGAAAAACAGAGATAATTAACAAACTTGACAAGATGTCAAAGATGAGCATTAGAGACCTCAGCATTCACTGTGGCACCCCAAAGTCCACCATATCTGACCTCCAAAAAAAGGTGCATCACTCCTCAGTGATTGGCACAGCAGCCACTATACTAGGTACTATACTAGGTGGATTAGACAGGTAGAAGGCTTTTGCCCAGAGGACTTGTCTCCCCTTGCAGGGTTTAGCTGCCCTTCCTTCACAATAGTAAGTAATCATCCAGTTTTCTTTTGAACATTTCTACAGAGCTTGATTCTATTATTTCTTTAGGGAGTTGGTTCCATAATGGGTTTATTCTTTGTGTGAAACATTTCCTTCTATTGTTTTTCTTATGATATGTTAATGCAAGTTGTTTATTATGACTCCTAAGCTTAATTTCTCTATTTGTGAGGTGTAGATCAAGGTCGTTCATAAGATCCATGGGCCAGATTCTAGAAGGGTTACACCTGGCATAACAGCAGTTGCACCAAGTAGGATGGCACATATAGTAACTTACACCAGCAGTTGCGACATGCTCGATTCTGCAAAGTGGCCTGCGACATGTTGCAGGCCACTTGCGCCGAACAGCAGTTACGCCGCATAAATCCCCTGTGACATGGCGCTAGGGGGTTTACGGCAGCAATTGCACCCCATTCTAAAAGGGTAGCCCCATGTCAGGATTCTGCAAGAACCCACGGAGGAGAACCAGCAATGTAAATTACACCACCATTTAGCTGGTATAACTTACGGGCGCTCTGAAGTCCTGTAGACCCGTGACTGTCCAGCGGTCAGTGCACAGTTTCCCAACCAACCATGCCCAGCAAACCCAGATGGGCCCCACAGGGCTAGCCATACCCCCAGCCCCTGAAACACCCATTTGCAGAAGCCCTGCAGGGTGGCGCTGCCATCCCCCCACCCAAGCCTGAACTGCAGAGTACGCCAGCCGCATCTGCAGCACTTACACCCCCAGTAGTCTAGTGGCTCCCTGATCATTATAAATGAAATATACAAAGCCCCAACTTCCTGGTAGTCTAGAGGCCCCCTCCGACCAATATAAAATACATATAGAAAGCTCCAAATCCCTGGTAGTCTAGCAGCTGCCTGCCAATCAATAGAAAATACATATAGAAAGCTCCAAATCCCTGGTAGTCTAGAGGCCTCCCGATCATTATACAGAACTGTATAACTCCAATTCCCTGGTAGTCTAGGGGCCCCCCACCCAGCTGTGCCAGACCACCCCACACACCTCCACCCGTCCCCAGCTGGCGACTGGCACAGCCCACCTCTCACCTGCACAGCCAGTGGCCAACTGAGATCTGTATGAGTGCTTACTGTAAAGACGCACTCAGAAGTTAATTTCTGAGTGCATCTTTCCAGTAACGCTCATACAGATCTCAGTCAGCAGCTGGCCGTGGAGGTGAGAGGTGGGCTCTGCCAGTCACCAGCTGGAGACTGGTGGGAGGGTGCAGGGTGGACTGACATGGCTGAGTGGGGGTGGGGGGCCCCTAGACTACCAGGGAATTGGAGTTATACAGTTCTGTATAATGATAGGGAGGCCGCTAGACTACCAGGGATTTGGAGCTTGCTATATGTATTTTATATTGATCGGGGGGGTGCTAGACTACCAGGGATATGGAGCTTTCTGTATTACTTATATATTGATGGGGGGCTGCTAGACTACCATGGAATCGGTGAGTGTTCTTTCTGCAACAATGTTCGGGGGGGGCACTAGACCACCAGGGAATTGGCGATCTTACATTCGTTGCCAGTGCTCGGGGGGGCACTTGTCTACTATGGATATGTGGGTGATGTATATTGATTTAACAGTGTTGGAGGAGCACTAGACTACCAGGGCTACCTGGGTATATGCCACATTTGTGGCTGGCGACTCGGGGTTGGGGCACAGGTCGGGGGGTTGACTGTGCTGCCCTGCTGTTGCGGCTTGCAACATGCTCGCCAGGTGTGCCCACAGTTTGGTGTACCTGGCCACATGTCACAAGTCACAGGACTTGGCTGCGATGACCCTTCCCCTTCCAGAATAGGGCACAGGGTCAATGTCGCAGTTGCGGGTGACGCAAGTTGCATTCAGCAGCAACTTGCGACACCCTTCTGGAATCGGGTCCCATATCTCTACTGATTTTATACATGAACAATAAGTCTCCCCTGATTCTCCTTAGTTCTAATGGATAAAAACCAGTCATAGTGATTCTCTTTTCATAATCCAGGTGACCTAATCCAGCTATCATTTTAGTTAGTCTCATCTGGACTATTTATATATGCCCTATGTCTTGTAATAAAATATATTCTGATTCCAGTAATAATCCTATTTACCCTGCCCATCACTTCATTACAGTGGCCAGAAAAGGCTAGGTTGTTTGTAATATATATACACCTAGGTCCTTCTCTTTAGTTATTGTGTTCAATTTTATGTTGTTTAGTGTATAATCCCTGCATAAATTGTTGCTTCCAAAGTGCACGTTTTTCCACATTGAACTCCATACTATTCTTTGAGGCCTAATCTTGGATTTTTAATAGCTCCTGTGGGAGTGTTGTTCCTTACATATCATTACTGACTTCCACACATATTTTTGAAACATCAGTGAATTGTATGCATTTACCCAATATGTTCATGCCCATATCAGAGATTAAAAGAGAAAAGAGAGCAGGTCCCAGGACGATCCCTGAGGGACTCCGCTGGACACTGCACCCTTCCTGGACAAGTAGCCCCTTATCCTAACTGATTGATTTCTATCTGTCAACCAGTTTTTAACCCAAATGACAACCTTAGCATTAATCCCAAATTGCATCATTTTAAGAATAAGTGTGTCATGTGGTACTTTGTCAAAGGCCTTCCTATAATCCAGAAAAAACCCGTCCACAGGTTTATTATTGTCTAAAAGTGCACTAATGTTGTCATAGAAGGTTATCATATTTGTTAGACATGAACGTTGTTTCCTGAAAACATGTTCTGTTCTATCAGTTTTACCCATTGATATCAAGTCATCATGTAATATTTCTCTGATAAGTGATTCTGATATCTTCCCCAGGATTGAGGTCAGATTTAACCACAACCTGGAGCAAAAAAGAAAGTGGGAGGGCAAGGACAGTTCTGTTGAAGATGCCCTCATCTGCTGGTTTACCAATGCTCATGATATGGAGGCACTAATCAGCAGTCCCCTGCTGTTACAAAAGGAAGACCAGCTTGCTGCCATGAGACAAACCAATTTTAAAGCAACTGACAGCTGGCTAACTCACTGGAAGCAGAGGCACAACATCTGCTTCTGTAAAATACATGTCTAGAAGCTGAATGCAGACAATTCAGCTGCTGATGCCTAGCTCACTGGCGTCCTACCACAGATCCTTGCTGGCTACACCCCGGATAACATTTTTAATATAGATTAAACAAGGTTGTTTTTTCGATGTGTGGGTTATGGAATGCTTCTGTACAGAAACGCGCCTTGGTCTAAAATAGGCCAAAGAAAGGATCACTGTCCTGTTGACATGTAACATGTCTGGCAGTGAGAAAATGACCCCAATTGTTGTTGGCAAATCTGCCATGCCTAGATGGTTCCACAGTGTCTGTAACTTGCCTGTTCTTTATAGGCGCAATAAGACTGCATGGATGACTGGGAGCATCTTTCAAGCTTGGCTCTGAGATTGGGACAGAAAACTAAGATCAAGAAAGATTGCCCTTCTTTTAGGCAACTGCAGTTCCTACCCCAATGTCACTGGTCTGAGAAACAAAATTGGTTTCTCCCACCAAACATCCCCTGCTTAATGCAACCTCTGGACCAGGGCATCATATATAGTTTTATAAGATATTGTGTCACCTTATTGTATGGGAGGCTGCTCGATATCCTGGACCAAGATGAAGAGATAACCACCTCGACTTGCATTTGAAGAACTTCATTGCTTGATTCTGTGTGGCTTTTCCAGAAGGCATGGCAGAAAGTTTCAGCTGAGACCATACAGAGTTGTTTCCGAAAAGGGTAATTCACCACTGATCCTGCAATAGGCAACATACCAGAGGAGGAGCCGGAGGAGGAGGAACAGGAAATGGAGAGGGAGCTCGGACTGATATCATCAGTCCTTGATGAGCGCTGTAGCATGGGCAATGAATAGGAGCCTGGAGATGTGAATGACATTGAAGATGCCATGGCAACTGTAAGAGGACAGGGGAGTGAAGAGCCTGAAGAGCTTGACGAGAAAGAGGTGGAGGAGACAAAGGTTATGGTTACCCCCCAAGATGTGCACCAAGCTCTTCTAATGCTAAGAAGGGCGGTGGAACAGAGGGAGGATATTGTTCCACACTGGGAGCAGCTTGTCGTGATTGAGCTTGCATGAAGCTGATACGCAAGTGCCCTGAAGAAACAGAAATCATTGGATGACTGCCTCACCCTGTCTAAGTAAAACCTTCAAAACTCAGCAGAACACAGCACTTCAAAATGTGCAGAAGAAGGCAGTTTTTAGCTTATTTCAGTTTTTTTTTCACTGTTTAATAAAAGTTTAACACTGAGGTTGCCTTGTATATATTCAAAAATGGGCTATAATCACCAGAAGCATACCCATGGACATGCAGCACTGTCTGTATTCTGTCTATAATCTTATTGTTTGTTCTAAGTTTGTTCTCCATGGGCTGCATACCGCACCAAATGTATTCTCAGTTGTAATGGATGGTGCTTGTAACAGACTAATTGAATAATGCAAAATTAGTTCACTACAAGTAGCTCATACTGTACCGGGTCCAACAACTCACCTTCTCACCTACCCACTGGTAACTTCAGTCATGAACATCCTCACACTAAATACAGTCAATCAACACATTCTAACAAAATGTGGAATTTTTTTTTTAATTTTCTCTTTTAAAAAAAATCATAAATACAATGTTGCCATTATTTGTTTTGGAACTTTTAATAATAGCAATAAGGCACTCCCAGTGGTTATGTTAATATTCTTGTTAATCACCCCCTGGGGCAATATGGCACTCGGCTGTGCCTCATGCCACATTACACCCCCAGGGGGTGCTTAACTAGAACATTAACAAAACCCTTGGTCGTACCTTACTGCTTAAATTAAACAGATGCATTTTCTGCATTAACGTAAACAACTGTCTTTCCTTTAAAAGACTATGAAACCATTTTTTAAACTTTATCTGTTAAATTATGTATTTTATTAATTTGTAACTATCTTTCTACTCTGGTACCTGAGCTGTGCATGAGAAAGGTGCTTTTAGCACCAGCGTGCTTACCTAGTAAACAAAATAAAAACAAACAAACTAAAGGGTTTATATATCCTCTAAATAATTAACAGCTCCCTTTAAAAAAACATCTGCTCTTCATGATTCATTGGCATGGGGGGGGATATCAGCTTGAAAATTTAACTAAGAACAATAAATCAGGTTCATGCATGTGCACTCTCCAGTTTCACTACCATCTTCTTTTTAGAACCAATAAATGTCTCTGCTGCTGTTATACACATGATAACCAACATATTAAATTACACAATACACACTCATTCGGGTCATAAAACTAACACATGTCCCACTTCCCAACTGTGTTTTGCTGTAAGAAATGGTCATCACCCACTCTTTTCTGTGATCACAATAGAAAATGGTTTGCAAACCAGACCAGCCTGATAAGGTCTCCAAAAGTAAACCAACATAGAGGATAATGTTTGGTCCACTATCCACAACAAGCTTGTGTAGCCATTGAGAGGTTGCCCTAGTGACCATTTGCTCCTCAAGAGTGAAGCTCGAGAGGCTTTGACCACCACGGCAACCTCGAGATGGCTACTCATGCTTGTTGTGGAAAGTGAACCATGCACTGTCATTTGTAGTGTATGTTCCACTATACACTAGAGAAATGAGTGCGTGACTTAAAATCCCATTCACATTTTTCAGTGCCACCCTCTTCCAGTGTCAGCTCTCACTGCTGCGGCCATTTCGGGAAGAGGGGTGGTTTGCAGAACACGTATGCCCGAAGACATTCCAAGTTGCTGTGCTGCAATAACTACGTATCTAGTGCAGCACAACAATGAAAATTACGTAGCTATTGCAGCACAACAATGTTGTTCTAAGTATCAATTTCTACCTAGAACAACATTCTACCATACGCTATAATAATCTGCTGTTTCATGCATAACTACCCTATAGTAAGAGAGCAAAATGAGTATGCCTGCGTGTCAAGAAAATGGAGCTGACAAGGAATGCAACCAGAGATAATGCTTCATTTCCTGTTCATCTTATGTTCATGCATTCATTGAAAATAAATAATTTTATCAGATATTATGTATTTACTCCATCAAAGGTATAAATCAAATTCACATAAAAGGAATGCATTTGCTGTATTCATTGTGCTAGACAGATTGTACAGTAATCCCATATTTGGTGGTATCTGATGCTTGCTGTAGATTATACAACTACTTGTAATGACCAATATCTTTTTTTTAATTAAACCTTTTACATATTTAAACAGAGTAGTATTATTGGACTCTTACTAGTGAAAGAGCTCATTTGGACATGTCAGTAGAGTAAGGAGCCTCTCATAATCTTAACTTATAGTGAGGAGACTGGAAGAGGAAGCATTTCCAGGTAAGAAGGCAAACATTACATATACACTGAAGGCTTGAAGGCCACTGTTGAAGCAGAGGTAGTAGAAATAGCATTGAACTTATTTTATGACCATTTAAAGCCAAAAAAACAACAGTGAATTCCTTTTGGTACTTGATACACACCATACTGTGTGTTGCAATGTTAAAATCTCCATGATGAGTCACTGAAATGGATGGCTGGTTGCAGTTTCCCAAAGAGACCATAAACAGGGCACTAGGTTTGAAACTCAGATGCAACAATAGCACTCGCAATAACAGTGCTGCTACAACAGCGCCTGCAGTATTGGCGCATGGTGGCAGACCCAACACTCACGGAGGACTGCTACCACACATTTACACAGAATGCTAAAGCCCACCACACCCCCCCATTACTAAAATAATCAACTCCAAGTCAGAGTTGGATTGCAGGGAAAAGTGCAGTCCGGGGGGGAGGGGTACCATGTGATGGGACTTGTAAAAATATTGAACACCCATCTCACAGAAAAAATTCAGAGACCAGGACTAGAACCCTGGTCTCTAGTACTATGCTGGCTGAGCTGCTTTCTGCCATAGCCCTCTCCACCATGGGAGAAGCTCAGCCAGCCACCACTTTTCTTCCACCCCATCCCCTTCCCACTGAGGTCACAGCTACAGGGGTTGCAGTTATTGCTGGTCACTGTTCTACCCCTGTGGCTGCCCTCATTTGCTGTTTTACAGTGTGCTTTATACCTGCACTGTAAAAGTTATGCTGTTCTGACTGGGTAGACATAAGCAGACTACTAGACTGCTAAACAATGTTGCAAGACTCGTTATCAGTATATACAAAAAGAAAAGATTGCATATTCTGAATATAGAACAGTTATGATCTTGGCCTAGGTATAACTGCTGAGTTTTTATAATGAACAGGCACCAGCAGAAATATTAACTCTTGAAAGGCTACAGTGCTTAGGAAGAAAAAATTACTCACCATAGTAATTATGTTTCTTCTAATGGAGTCTTGCTGTATTCTGACTATTGCAGTTAGCCCCAGCACTCAAACTGCACTGGAGAGTAGAGGGTTAATTTCTATGCAGAGCATAGAATGTTGAGCTCGAGCTTGGTTCAGACCTCTGTCTGCTGCACTTTGAAGCGCAACTGTCAGATTCTTACGAGCTAATACTAACTACTATGTAGAAATTGCAAAATGTTTACTAGCCAAATGGCAACCAAATATTTTGGATCCCCAAAAGACTCAAGTCAAGAAATCAAAAATCAAAAACCAGGTAGTGAACAACTTAAGACTGTTAAATTAATAATATAATCCACTCCCCCTCTTTGAAAGGAGGGAGTACCCAAATGCACCCCTGGGGTGCAACACTGCACCTGCCAGCTCATTTCCCAAAAATAGGTTCTGAGAGGGGAGGTAGGGAGGGAGGTCAGAATACAGCAAGACTCCATTAAAAGAAACATAATTACTAAGGTGAGTAATTTTTTCTTCAAACCACATGAAGTCTTGCTGTATTCTGACTATTGCAGACTACCAAGCAGTACCTCCATGGAGGAGGGAATCAAACCTACCTTGGCAATAAGCTCTGCAGTACTGCTGTACCAAACTGAGCATCACTCCTAGCCTGGATGTCCAGGGAGTAATGTTAGGTAAATGTATGGACTGTTTTCCAGGTGACTGATTTACATATCTCTAGCAAAGAATATTCCTGACCGCAGCCAGGGAAGCAGCTGTACCTCTAGTCGAATGAGCACTCAGGCCTGAGTGAGGTATTTTGCCTATCTTCTCATAGCAGAATTGAATACAAGAGACAATCCACCTGGCAATAGTTCTCTTAGTGGCAGGTTTGCTCTTACCCACTTCCCCATAAGTGAGAATACACTGAGGGGAGTCAAACCTGTGAGCCTTAGTATGCTCAATGTGGTAACTAAGGGCTCCTTTAACATCCAAACTGTGCAAACGTCTTTCTCCTGAAGAAGAATGATCAGTGAAGAACACAGGGAGAGACATAGATTGGTTCAGATGAAAATCTGAAACCACTTTAGGTAAAAACCTCCTATTAGTTCTAAGGACCACCTTATCTCTATGGAATGAGATAAAATCAGGCTCCACTGACAGAGCTTGCAATTCACTGATACACCTGGCAAAGGTAATAGCTACCAGGAACACAGTTTTCCAAGTCAAGTACTTAAGCTCTGCTAAGACAAAGGCTCAAAGGGGTTGCATAAGCTGAGCAATACAAACATTAAGATCCCAAGCAGGGGTAGGATCCCTAATGGGGGGATTGGTATGAAGCAATCCCTTGAAAAATGTACAGAATACAGGGTGAGATGACAGTGAGGAAGGCTTTTCCACTGACAGAAAAGCAGAAACAGCTGACAGATGTACTTTGCGAGTAGCTGGTCTGAGGCCTAGGCCATTAAGATGAACCATATAATCCAGAACGGTAGACAATTCAGCAGTGTCTGGGGATATATGCTTCTTGGAACACCACATGCTGAATCGTTTCCATTTGGAGTTGTACGTTTTTCTGGTGGCAGGCTTTTGAAAGGTTCTGAGAATATCCAGAACACCTTGGGACAGATGCAAATCTGCATACTCTTAACTCTTCAAGAGCCATGCCTTGAAATTGAGAGACCAAAGCTCGGGGTACTAAATCCTCCCCTGAGAGGAGGTTAACAGGTTGTAATTCCTGGGAAGAGACAGGGGAAGATGGACTGCTAGGGGTAGCAACAGGGGTACCAAGGCTGCCTGGCCCAGTCTGGAGCAATCAGAATCACTTTGCAAGTTTGTGACCTTACCTTGACCAGAACCTTGAACAGTAGAGGAAAGGAAGGGACTGCATATAGAAATTTCCCTTCCCAGTTCAAAATCATAGCATCCAGAGGGACTGAGCCCAAGCCAGGGGTCTGCAACAAAACAGAGGAAGTTGGTGATTATCTGGGGCTGCAAAGAGATCTATCTCTGGAGTGCTCCACCTTGAAAAAATCACTTTCAACATCAGAGGGTACAGGGACCATTCGTGATGGCCCAGGGAGATCCTGATCAATGCATCTGCTAGCACATTGTCCTTACCTGGAAGGTGAACTGCTATCAGAGAGGTTTGCAGAGAATAAGCTAGAGACCACAATTTCATGGCTTCCGTGCACAAGGCCGTGGACCAAGTGCCTCCTTGCTTGTTGATGTACCACATGGTGGTGGTGTTGTCTGTCTTGACCTGAACCACCTTGTTCTGCACTGACTAAGAAAGCTTGCAGGACCAGAAAGACTGCACTGAGTTCCAAGAGATTGATATGAAGAAGGAATTTCTGAGGGGACCACAGTCCCTGGACTGTGAGATCCCCCAGATGGGCTCCCCACCCCAATAGAAAAGCATCCATGGTTAGGACCACAGAGTGAGACTGAGTGACTAATGGGACTCCTTGCCTGAGGTTGCCCTGATCCTGTCACCATTGGAGAGCCTGGATCAGAGTCTGTGTCACTGGACACTGGAACTGGTTTGATTAGAGAATCTTTCTTCTGAGACCAAAAGGCCCTCAGGTGAAACTGAATATCCCTCATCTGAAATCTTGACCTTGGACCACTGCTGTAGAAGCTGTCATGTGGCCCAGAAGTTGAAGGAAGTGCCATGCTGGCCGAGAGAGACCAGTAGGTGGAATGAAGAGGTCAGCTCTACAATAGCCCTTGCCCTTTCCAGGGGAAGAAAAGCTGTTGCTTTGACTGTATCCAACTTTGCCCCTATGAAGGTGAGGAGCTGTACAGGCTTGAGAACCGACGTGGGAAGATTGAGAAGGAATTCTAGGGAAGTGAGCACTTGCTGAGTCACTTGCAGGTCTGACTTGACTTGGTCTGGGGACTGACCCACAATAAGCCAGTCGTCCAGGTATGGAAATATGGAAATATTTTTCCTTCTTAAAAAGGCCACTAATACTGCTAGGCATTTTGTGAATATCCTTGGAGCTGATGTCAGGCCGAAGGGCATAGCTTTAAAATGATAATGGCCTGAAGGCAATTCGAACCTGAGGTACTTTCTGTGGGAACAACTGATGGGAATGTGAAAGCAGGCACCTTTTAAGTCCAGGGAGGCTAGCCAGTCCCCTGGCCTTAGAGAGGGAAGGATTATTCCCAGAGTCACTATTTTGAATTTTGGTTTTAAAAGATGTTTGTTCAGGTATCTTAAGTCTAGGATGGGTCGCCACTCCCATGTCTTTTTGGGGCTAAGGAAGTACCTGGAGCACAGATCTTTGCCCCTGTGCAATGTAAGAACTCTCTCTACAGCCTTTAGAGCCAGTAGAGATGAAACCTCTGCCTCTAGGGCAATGGTTTCAGAGACCTCGCAGGTGGAAAAGATCTGTCTCTCAGCTTTGGAAATTTCTTGAAGCTGAGAACCAGCCCCTGGCTTACCACATCCAGGACCCACTTGTCTGAGGTAACAGACTTCCAGTCCTGGATGAATTAAGCCAGCCTGCCTCCTACAGGAATGGGGGAGTCGACCCGGGCTGACACATCAGGGTATCTGCTTGGCAGGACCCTTAGGTTGAGGGATAGATGCAGCCCTGCTCATCCCCCTTCTGCCCCTCCCTCTGAAGAACTCCCTCTGAGGAAAGGGAGAAGAGGCCTGTGCTTGGTAGAAAGGCCTATGAAAAGGCCTGCCCCTAGCCTGCTGCCTTTGAGGAGTTGCCTGCCTTTCCTTGGCCTGTGTACTCCTATAGGTGGTCCTATACTCATCCATCTTTTTCATGTAATTCTCTGTCTGCTCCCCAAACAGAGAATTACCCACCACAGGGAAATCCATGGCCTTAGCCTGGGTGTCCTGTCAGAGACTAGTGCATCTGAGCCAAGCCATTCTCCGAAGAGCCACAGATGTAGCCATGTCTCTAGATAACACATCACTGGAGTCCATAGCAGCATGGAACTGTACCTTAGATGCCTCAATCCCATCAGCAGCCACCCTTTCCAGCTCCGAGGCTAGCTGGGGGGAGGCCTGCTTAGCCAATGCCAGTACAGTGTCCCACCTGGACTTCTGGTACCTGGCTGCATAGGCCATATAATTAGCCTGCCTGAGTCCCTAGGCAGATGCCATGTACTTTTTCTTTGCCATGGCATCCAGCTTCCTAGAGTCTTTATCAGTGGGGTGTGAAGCAAAGGGTATATTAGCCTTATCACAGGCTGCAGCCTGCACAACCCCAACAGGGCTGCATTGTTGATACAAGTACTCTGTACCTGAACCTGTTAAGGTGTACCTTTTGTCGGTCCTTTTGTCGACAGGAGGTACAGAATTTGGAGTTTTTTAAATCTTTTGTGTCTGCTTACCAAAAGACTTATGAAGAGGAATAGACAGTCTCATGGACTCTGGGATGTCCATCATCTCCACATAATCAGGTTCCTCTTGTTCCTTTACAGCTTCTTCCACAGGGAGCTGGAGGGTTTCTGCCACTTTCCTGTAAAACATGTAGTGGGAAGGGGACTCAGAAAGCCTAGGAGGGGAAACACCAGAAGGTTTGAGGGGAGATGACCGGTTCAATGGGCTCAACCAGACCTCCCACACCATCATCATCATAATCTTCACCCCCCCCTCCAAATCTGGTTCATAGAAGTCTTCAAGGGCATAATCTTGAACCGGAGGAACCGACCGAACCGAGCACCTGCCAGAAGGCGCCGGATCAGACGGAACCGGACGAAGCAATTCTACAATCCTGATCGCATTGGCAGTCTCTTTAGCGGTCGGAAAATGGGTCTCTGGATCTGAACCGGCCAATTTTTCTTTCTTTTTCTTTTTGTAGGAACCAATCCCTCAGGATCAGCTCTCCTCTTGCCTGAAGAAGTGTCGCCCTGGTCAGAGGGCACTCCCTCAGGTTCGGTCGGAACTGAACCGGGCTGGCCATCCAGGTCAGCGGACTTCATGGCCTCCTTATCCCTGAGCCTGCCTAATCTTTTTTCCAGGGTAGACTTAGGGACATTTTTACAGATTTGGCAGTCTGAATCAAGGTGGTCAAATCCCAGACAATAAACACAGGTGGTGTGGGGATCAGCCTTAGCAAAGCCCTCCCCACACACACTGCAGTGTTGAAACCCAGTGGGCCTGGTTTTTCTTTTGGGTTTTTCAGACGTAGCCATCCTAACTACAAACTTACCCTTTTTATGGCAAACAACCAGGCAAGACACCCTTATAAGTTTCTAACCAGGTCATGGGTATTGGAAAAAACCACAAGAAAATGCAGTTTTTCTTAAAACCGATAAGGACCGGTAACCACACACTAAGTTTACAAACAAAGACAGAATATATAAATCACTAAAGGGCCGGTTCAGATGAACTGGTCCAAAAATCAATGTTTACAATTTCCACAAGTCTACTATGTCTAGTTCTCTACCTAGTACTTACTGTACTACAGACAGAGATCTGAACCGAAACTTGCGAAAAATAATCGGTAAAACCAAGGACTTTAACCGACTTTAGAACTGTACGCAAAGGAGAAATCTCCGGAGTGGCCATTCAGTAAGGCGGAGTAAAGAATCTGACAGTTGTGCTTCAAAGTGCAGCAGACAGAGATCTGAACCGAGCTCGAGCTCAACGTTCTATGCTCTGCATAGAAATTAACCCTCTACTCTCCGGGGCAGTTTGAGTGATGGGGCTAACTGCAATAGTCAGAATATAACAAGACTTCAAGTTGTTTGAATTATTGTTTGCTTCGTCACTTCCTCCTTTTTTTTTTTTTTAAATAAAGAAAATTTCTGTACCTCATAAAAGAAGGTTGGACCATTCCTGTTCACTGTATTTCTAATACCTGGCTATGGTAATCATATCTCATGTCAAGCACTCTAAATAGCATGACCACCCCCACAAATCCTGTAACATCTTTTAATTTGCATGATTATTTTTATAACCCCATTTTGCCAGGCCCAGGTTAATCAGATTTACCATCCCACAGAACTGAAGGCAATTTAAGATATCAAGTCACATCTTAGATTGAGACCATGAGGATGTAAGATTGCATTTTATTCTTCATTAAGACAAGTACATTCTTTCTTCCAGTTTTCATTTACTGTACTGTAAATAAAGAGCAAGACTGGGAGACGAATATTTGTCAAAAGACAAATATTTATCAAATGAGTGTTGACAGGTACTCTTGAAAACAGAAAGAACGACGATTGTTAGACAAAACTATGACTAATATCTTCTGACCATTTCCAAAAATGTAATTATATTTTATTATATTCTTGAAATTATACTTTGAAAGCTGTACAGTAACATTTAACCTGTTAAGCTTGGAAGCTTAAGATTTTGTTACATGAAAGTATAGAGTCCTATAAACATGAATATATAATACAAGACAGCTCGTATGTGTTGATACATGCCAGCATAACACATTACTTAAAGTAATAGGATTTTAAAAACATTTTTGAACCATTTTTTTTCTCCGCCCCCAATTGGCCCTCCTTCTGACAGTGCCCAGCCCCATCACCCTGACATCTACCAGCAGTTACCTGCCTCCATCTTCCCCCAGGACTTGACCCCGCCACCAATGAGGGTTGTATGGTCCCCCTAGCCCCACCGCAGAATGGATACAGTTCTGGTGGTGTGCCCAGCTGGTCGGGTGCAGTGCCTGCAGCGCTCCTTGTCATTCTGCTGCTGGTGTTTTCTCTCCAGTTTTCACCCCTACAGATAAGACATGCAATGATGTCATGGCACATGCCATGCACTCCCACACGACATGCACTGACATCTGCACATCCCCAATCTATCTTGACACCGAGCTGCCTTTCCCACAATTTCTGCAAGGGGCCACGCAAGAATTGGACTCTGCCCACCCTCCACCCAGAAGGAAGAGAGAAGTTTTGCAGATGCTCAAACCTCCCGACCCCAGCCAACCCTCCGACAGCCTAGAATTGCTCTTGAACCCGGGTCATTGACTTTGCAAGTAGTAGTGCTACTGCTGCACTTGCAGGCCAGCATTTTTGAACCATTTGCTTTTTATATAATCAGTATATGGAGCTGTAGTAGCATTGTATATCTATGTATCAACTTAGCATATTCCAAACTTTCATTTAGAAAAGTTTCTAGCACAAACAAGTTCAAAGTTATCCTATTTTAATTAAATAATTTACTGGCAGGTCTAACTTTGGAACTTTTGGGGCTAGAAACTTTTTTTTTTTTGCCATTAAATTTTCATTACATTTTTCGTTACAGAAATACAATCCAACAACTTCAAATGCAAACACTCAGTGGTACATACATATTCATATCCATACATAGAGTAAAGCAACCTCTGTAACATAACCCTCATAACCCTCCCACCCATTCCTCCCCTACCCACCCTATAACCCTCCCAGCACTAGTCCAATAAGGTAGCATGCCATCAAACAGTAGCTAGTCCACACCCTCCTATAAAGAATAAATAGCATAAAAGGGGCCCCAAATCCTATCATACCTAGGAAGCTTATTCTGGAGGATAGCTATCATTCTCTCAACTCTCAAACTAGCTAACAATTCCTCCAACCATTCAGTGTAGCTGAGCACGACAGAATCCTTCCAGTGTCTGAGGACAATTTTCTTAAGCGTGGCAGCGATCAGAACTATATGGAACCTCCTACTCTTGACAGGAATATGAGAGACTTCTCCCAGCAAACATATTTCAGGAGTAAAGAGGTCCCCTAGTCCCAGTAATGGATTCAGTCTGTTTTTAATTTCCGCCCACAACGGGGTTACCTTAGGACAACTCCAGAAAATATGCATCAAGTCTCCAACCCCCGTTTGACACCTGTAACATATAGAGTTAGTAGCAATTTTCAACCGAGCCAATTTTTGTGGAGAATAGTAAATATTGTGAAGGATTTTGAACTGCATCAGCCTTAATCGATCCTGCAAAAAGAATTTATGACAGTTCGTCCATAACGCCTTCCAATTGAGCGCAGCATCAGGAAAGACTGAGGTCCAATATGAACTTTGAACTGGGTTTAGAGAATACGCCCACTCAAATAACACTGCATATATTTTGGAGATTGCGTGCAGCAAACCTGCCAACGGCCCTAACACGTCATAAAAGTCCAACCTAGGGTTCCGGATTGCCCCTCTACCCATCTTTGCAACTAAGAGATGCCTGATCTGATATATCTTAAAAATTGCCGTAGTAGGCATCTCAAACTTATTCAGAATCTCAACAGAGGAGAGTATCTCCCCATCAGGTGAAAAAAAATCTTTCAAACAACATGTACCAGGCAGGGGCAGCCATGCCGGGCTGAGAATTTTATTACCTATTACGAAACGTGGATTACCCCAAATTGGCTGCACCCAGTTACTAAGATGATCATATTTCAGGAAGCAACAAAGTTGGGTGTGGGCTCTCACAGAAATCCCAATTGGGGAGCTACGCAGCTGGGGGGGCAACAGTTTCGGAGTGAGATGAAGCAGAGCCTCAGGTTTCAAACCGTATTTCCGAGTCAGGGCCAATTCAATCTGTAGCCATAGAGGCATATAAGAATGCTGTACTGAAACTTCTGTACCCTTCACCCACCTCAGATACTTGCAGGCATGAGCTGCCCAGAAATATATTGGGGCTAGAAACTTAATGTGAGGTCAGTAAAAGTCAATCTTATTGCTACAGTCTTTATGTGTAGAAACTATTTCATATGTGTTGACACCATAAAAGACTACTTTTTGAGTATGTTATCAATAAATGATTTTTTTTTGCAATACAGCCACAAAATGGCAAACACATTATATCAATAAAACATTTTTTATAGTGACAGACTGTATCAATGCTATTTTTGATGTCTATGCATCAAATTACTAGAGGGATAAAAAAAACATTTCTTTATCAATTTTATTTTAATTTTTCTGAATCTTAGTGATACAACACATTATTTAATTAGAAACTGTGAAGTCTGCAACTTAATTTTAATTCCTCCTATTTTCAAAATCGCATTATGAACATATAATTACTGGCCAGCAATTTTTTCCATAGGCTGACCGAGTTATAATTTGCCGTTATAACCCACGTGTTATAACGGCAAACAAGCGCCACGTCAATCGAGAACAGCCACTCCCTGATTGGCTATTAATGTCCTACTGGGCGGGCTTCCACTCGTGAACAAACATGGTGCGTCCTTACCCGCATAACGAGGAGCCGAGAGGAGCCGCCGAGCCGCCAGACCGAAAGTACTCAACATCTTTTTTAAAAAAAAAATTAAACAGTCATTTAAATATCTGGTTGATTGCACCATTCGAAAGCCGTAGAAGACAACATGAATGGCTCCTTGAGGTACCTCGCTCCTTGAGGTAAGACGATCACGATTTCCACACAGAACTTTGGCCAAAGATAAAAAAAAAAAAAGCAATGATTAAAAAACAAACTGAAAAAAAAGACGACTGGAAAGACAGACAGGTGTGTGTGTGTGTGTGTGTGTGTGTGTGGGTGCATGTGACAGAGAGTCACAGTGTGTGTGTGTGTGTGTGTGTGTATGTGACATAGAGTCAGAGTGTGTGTGTGAGAGAGATTCAGCACAGGGCTGGAAAAATTTCTGTCCAGCAATTATAAAAAATAAAATAAGGAGTGATGTGTAAAACTTGGTTTTACACCCACTATGTGGGATGCAGTTTATAAACCCCTAGTGCTTGCCATCCGGGGTTTCTGTAGCATCCCACAACTCGGGTGTGTGTAAAATCTCGTTTGACACACCACCCCATATATTATTCTCTATTTAATTCTCTCCTCTATCAAGCCTTACTCTTCCTTGCATTGGAAGGCTTTGCCAGTGAAAGTGTCAGAAGAGAATGATTGCCTCCTGTTCCCCAGATAAGTTGAATTGCCTGTTCAGGGTAGAAAAGAAATCAAGGTCAATGACTTTCCTGTCTTAGACCTCAGTTTTTCTTTGCCAAACAAGAGGATGAACTGTCTGCATGATATGAAAATCATTCTGTCCTAGGTTAGTGTATAGTGAGGCTAAATTCTTTTTTTATTAATCCAGTTAAGCATATCTTTGTAATTTTGCTAGAAAAAATGGCTTTTTCAACAACAGATTTGTAGTGTCTCTGTTCCAGCAAGAACCTTCATAATGACCTCAAGACAAGTATTTCTATTGCTTAACTACATAGCCTGGGATATTATCGGTTACATACAATACTCCAATAGACAGCATTCTGATCACACACTGAAGAAGATATGTTAAAACATAAGCAGCAGGGCCTCACCGATTGCCCAGCAGTAGCACGTCATGCTACCACGCAGGTGAACCAAGATCAGGAGCAAGTTGAGGTCACCCCACAAGAAGGTAGGTCTGACCATGGCAGCTGCTATGCAACAGTGCACCTTAGCCCGGGAGGGATGGTGCCAAACATTTGGTGCCAGAGTGATCCCTTCAGCAGGGCCAGAGAGCTTGATCCTGCCATAGGTTTAGTGGTGTGTAACCAAGGCCCAGGAGCCAGGCTTACAATGAGGAGGTGGAAAGGGACCAACATAAAGAGAGAAAGTCCCACAGTTCCATCTAAATGATGGACTATGCCTTGGGGACTCCCCTGTGTCCTATTGCCTGCCAGCACTATATCCAGACTGCCTCAGGGAAGTGGATGGCCCTCTCCATGGAGCCCCTACTACAGAGGGCAAGCTGTGAGGGTAACTGGTAAGCTACTATGGTCCGGGGGGCAAGAATTTTCAGACCTATTGGGTTACTTTTTCCAGGATCAGGATATATCCCTGGGAGAAGAAGATGGAGTGGGGATAAAAATCATGGGGATGCCCTTTTTGGAACCATACTATTTAATATAACATTTTTTTTTAAATATTGTTTGGAACAAAGTGAAATTTCACCTAATCCCACCAGCTTGAAATTAAAACAGGCTGCCCCTGTGTGCTGTTGTCTCTGTATGGGAAGATTATGATGTTTTTGTACACAAGGGCTTGGATTTGATATCAGGGATAACCTCCTGTCATTTTACCAGATGATCTAGCTGACTTGGGAGGTAAAAGGCATTTTTGTGACACTTTTATGAAAGTTTGGAATGGTGGAAATGGCTAGATCAGGACTACAGTTTGCTGCTGGGTATAAACTAGGTTGTGTGCCTAAGAAGATCGGTCAGTTAACAGCGATCATTTTCATGACTTTGAACTTTTTTAAGGTCAATTATTTTGAAGAATATCCAGACTCCCATTTGGACCACTAATCTCCATTGGTTTCTGAAGTACATGTCATTGTGCATAAAAATTCCTTGTTAAAGAATTTGTTCACGATCGGGGCAGAATCAGAAGCTGGAATGATCTTCTACTTTGGCACAAGCTGTCATTGGTTTCGGGTTTTATTCATTATTTTGCATGCAGCTGCATTCACTTAGTCCCTGTATTGTCTTTTCCAAATTAAATCCAGTTTATAGCTCAGTGAGAGTTATGTTCTCATCCTCCAACTCTGAATTGAGTTGTTTGGTGGAGAACATGGAAAATAATCCACTTAACTCACTTTTCTCATCTCCCACTCCACTTCCTGGGAAGGATATCTCCCTGCTTTATATAGATTATTCCTGCAAAGGTCACACTAAAGGTATGTATTGTTACATTTTATTTAGGTAGTTAGTAAATTTTGATTTGGCACTCTTCTCAAATGTCAGAATACCTTACTGTATGTCATTATCATTTACCCAGATAGTTCAACTGATAGCCAACCTTTCATTTTCAGTGGGGTACTACTTCTACCCATTTTTGTGCTGCTTGCACACATGTGCAAGAAACACATTGCTTTCAGCAGTTAGGGAGAATGCCTAACTGCGTCAGGAAATTCAGGCCACGTCACCATGCAATCAGCTGTTTTGGTGCACTACAAGCTACCAAAATAGCTGATTGGTGTCCCCATAGCAACTGCATCTCTGTCGGACTCTCACAGTCCCCAGGAAGCTGACAGAAAGCCACCCCTGTCATTCAGTATACCTTCCTGGTGAAAAATTTCAATAAAAAAAAAAAAACAGACAGGGTGTCCAATCCCCCTGTCGGCATGCCCCCTTGCAATTCAATTTGCATATGGGGATCCCATTCCCCCCTCCCAAATTAGTTGTGTGCCAAGGGGCTCCCAATCCCCCTTGGCTCTTGCCAGCCCACCACACTTTTATGGGCTGACAGAGGTGCCCCATCCCCCTGTCAGCATGCCCCCTTCCTGGTAATTTTGCTGATGATGGAGCCCACTCCCCATCGGCATAATGCTCGCCCCAATTTCTTGTGTGCCGAGGGGGGTGTCCAATCCCCCTTGGCTCTTGATCCCTCCCAGCACTCGGTATGTGCTGATGGGGGTGCCCAATCCCCTGTCAGCTACAACCCCTCCCCAAACACTCATGTGGCATGCTGGGATCCCACCCAAGCATGCCAAAATTAAATGTCCCTGCAAAAAAGAAAACCTTGCAGCGAAGTTTTTTTTTTTTTTTTGTTTAAATAACCTTTAAACTAGAAAACGGTCCCTCATTGATTCGGTGGTCCCTCCCCAACCCGCGCCCACCCTCCATGTACCCCACCTTCCCACCCCTCCTCACACCATACTTACCTCTGGAGCCTGGCGTGATGATCTTTGGTGGACCAAGAACACGTCTACACTCTTCAAAGTCGACCGCAAACTGAAGACATGCCGGTAAGCTGTATAATGGCATAAATAGTTTTGTTTTTCAACTTTGGTGCATATCTTAGCCATTTTGGGGAATTTTTGCACCATATTTTCAACACGGGGTTCTTGAGACCCCACCTCATGAACTAAGTCACTGTCATTTTGTTATTCTGTCCAAAAAGGTGATTTTGTGGTCACTGCACGGAACCACCTTTTAGGACTAATTAATGAAATGACAATGTCACAGTTCATGAGGTAGACCCCACAAAACCCTATGTTGAAACTTTGGTGAAATAATTCCCCAAAATTAATGTTTTATGAGCATGCATTGCGCAGTTCCTACTCACGTTTGTTACTTCGAGCATTTTTAATATTTTCACTCCAGATTTTCAACGTTGCCATTTTACCACACCTTCTAATGAACAGTACAGCTGTCATTTTTCACATCTTGCCTGAAATGTGTTTTCACACATAGTGCACAATGGCGCGGTTGGTATGCAAAATCAATGTTCAGGACAGATTAAGAATATCACAGTGACGCTGTTCATGAGGTAGGCCCCCAAAAACCTATACTGAAAATTTGGTGAAAAAATTCCCTAAAATGACTGTTTTATGAGCATGCATTGTGCAGTTCCTACATACGCTCATAACTTTAAACATTTTTAATATTTGCACTCCAGATTTTCAACACTGCAATTTTACCACTCCTTCTAATGAACAGTACAATTGTCATTTTTCACATCTCACCCGAAATGTGTTTTCACACTTGTAGCGCACAGTGGCATGGTTAGTGTGTGAAATCAATGTTCAAGACAGATTAAGAAAATCACAGTGACACTGTTCATGCTCAGAAGAAGCCAGAAGTGGAAGGAAACATATTCATTTCTGTGCTTTACAGTAACTGGTAATTGCTATTTTTGTTATTAAACTTAGATTGTGGTCTTTTAGTGACACTGTAATTTCTTTGCTGTCTTTACTTATAATTGTTTTTGGGCTGTTGAAAATTTAAAACATAGTGGTGGTGTATTTCTTTGCTGTCTTTAATTGCTGCAAATTTAGTCTTGGCTTGTCTGACTTGTCCTGTAGTCTGGGTGAGGGGTGCTAACTGTCTGGCCTCTGACCTCAGCTACGTGATAACTGGAGGTGGGGCTTAGTCAGAGTTGAGGTAGCAAGTGATTTTTGTTTGCTCAGAAGAAGCCAGAAGTGGAAGGAAACATATTCATTTCTGTGCTTTACAGTAACTAGTAATTGCTATTTCTGTTATTAAACTTAGATTGTGAGCTTTTAGTGACACTGTAATTTCTTTGCTGTCTTTACTTATAATTGTTTTTGGGCTGTGAAAAATTTAAAATGTAGTGGTGGTGTATTTCTTTGCCATCTTTAATTGCTGCAAATTTTTGTCCCCCCTCCCTCCCTTTCCCCCAACTCTTAATTATATGCCCTGTTAAATCTGATTGATAGCAGCTAAACACAGGGGATAGTAGGGGGTGTGGAGTAGGAGGGGCATAAGGGGAAGAAACCCACCCTCAGCACGACAAGTGTTTTGACTCAATTATTTATTTATTTATTTTATTTTTGTTTAAAGAAAAGTATCTGAGGATCAGTGGCAGGATTTTTAGGACAGTAAATTAATAAAAAGGGAACTGGGAGAGCTTCAGTAACAGACAAGTAGTGGAATAGCAGTATAATTGCAGTATAATGTAGGAGTGGTGCAATGCAGTAGCTGCGAGGCAGCCATATTCAGGCAGACCTTCTGGACACTGAGGTGCTGCCCTATCTGCATGCACCTCTCTGGACTGCGAGATGAGGTAGCCAGACTCAGAGCGGAAGTAAACTGGGTTAGGATTACCATCACCCCTATCCAGAGACCATCCAGTTCAATGCCGCTGCTTCAAAGGATGCCGAGAACGAGGAGCACTTGGATGACAGTGGGCTCAGGGCAGGTTAAGACAGTTAGGCAGAGGCACATCGCATATCCTATTCCACTTAAGAACTCATATGCCACACTGGCAAATGGGGGCAACCAAATAGAGGTACCCAGAGAAGAGGAAGGAAAAGATGTGGAGGTTAGCCAAGGAGGTGACCTCAGCAGGGACAGCAGTGGACCCCAGAGGAGGAGGAAGCAGATTCTGGTGGGGGACTCCATTATAAGGGGGATCCAGCTAGGAACACAGGAGGGGGGGGAGGACAGGAGGTGAGGCCTACCAGGTGCCACGGCATGGAGGATGGAAGGAAGATCCTGGGGATCGCTGGGAAGGCAAGACAGGAGGGTGAGCTGGATGTCATTATCCACCTAGATACTAATGACCTGGCAAATGGGGAGCCAAAGGAAGTTCAGGAAGAGTTTAGAAAATTGGGGAGGGGTCTCAAGCAAGTAGCTACTTCTGTCACCTTCTCAGAAGTACTACCTATGAGAGGCATGGGAGAGCATAGGGGTGCATGCACCAGGAACTTTAACTCATGGTTGAAGAACTGGTGCTGTGAGGAAGGGTTTGGATTCATTGGTGACTGGGGACCCACCTGGAGGGATGGAGGTTTGTTCCATGCATCCATCCTGGAGGGGAATCCAAGCACTCAATGATAAGTTTAAATGCTACATTGACAAGCATTTAAACTAGCCAAGGGGGTGGCAGGCCAGCAAGGAGGGTACCTACTTGCTCACCCCCCACAGCTAGCAGTGGAACCAGTGAACCAGAGGAGTGGATATCTCAACAAAGCAGTGTGCAAAAGATGGAAATTAGCACCCAAGAGGTGAATAGGCAGAAAAGGGGCAAAAATCAGCAGAAGGGCAGACAGCAAGGAGAACCAGGGATAAAGGACAACCAGGGAAGGGGCTGGAGTAGAACACCTAAACAGTATAGGGAGGTCAAATCATGGAAAGCCATGTGTGCTAATGCCAGGAGCCTTAGCAACAAGATGGAAGATCTGGAGGCTTTCATGGTGCAGTCAGACCTGGACATTGTGGCCATCACAGAAACCTGGTATAATGATAACCATGACTGGGAGATGGCCATTCCTGGCTACAACATATTCAAAAGAGACAGGGCAGGTAGGAAGGGAGGAGGAGGAGGAGGAGTGGCACTGTATGTGAAAAATGACATAAGAGCCACAGAGATCCAGGGAGAACAAAATGGGGGAGAGATACTGTGGGTTAAGCTGGAAAGGAAAATGGGGCCAGCCATCTGCACAGGTGTGGTCTATAGACCACCTGCCCAGGAGGAAGAAGCAGATAGGGAGCTGATGCTAGCCATCCAAAGGATGGCAGACAAGGGTGAGGTAGTACTGGTTGGAGACTTCAATATTCCAGACGTGGACTGGAGCATCCCAGCAGCAGCATCAACTAGGAGCAGATTTATCCTGGACTTCCTTCAGGGTGCCTTCCTCAAGCAACTGGTCATGGAACCAACTCGGCAGAAGGCAATACTGGACCTTGTGCTCACAAACAGGGACAGTGTGATAGGGGTTACAGTGGGGGAGCACCTGGGGAACAGTGACCACCAGTCACTGTGGTTTGAAATCACAGAAGGAGCAGAACCAAACCACACAAAAACATGTATCCTGGATTTTAGGGGAGCAGACTTTGGGAAAATGGGGAGATACTTGAAAGAGGCATTAAGGGGAATGGGGCAGGAATCAGGGGTTGAGGAACAGTGGGCAGTATTTAAAACCGGGATTACAAGAGCAACAGAATTATGCATTAAGCAGGTTAGCAAGAGGAAAAGGAGGAGGAGGCCAATATTGTTTTCCAAAGAGGTAGCAAAGAAAGTGAAAGCCAAAAAGATTGCATTCAGGCAATCCAAAAAGACATAGGCAGAAGGGGATAGGGAGAAGTACCAGGAGAAGCAAAGCGAGGTAGGGAGGTCAGTAAGGGAAGCCAAAGCTCAGACAGAAGAGCACATTGCAAAATCAGTGGGAAGAGGGGACAAAACCTTTTACAGGTACAGAAGTGAAAAAAGAAAGGCAAAAGGAGGGATAGTGAGACTGAAGGGGGAGGATGGGGGCCGCGTGGAGGATGGCAACAGTAAAGCTGACATACTGAACAGGTATTTCTGCTCAGTCTTTACTGAGGAAGAGGAGGGTAATGGGTCTGAAGGGAGTACAAGGGGTGAGAATGGTGCAGAAATGGACACAAGTTCCTTTACAGAAAGGGTCCTGAAGGAACTGGAAGTAATAAGAGTTGATAAAGCAATGTGGCCAGATGGGGTGCACCCAGGGTCCTAAAGAACTCAGAGAATGGTGGCTGAACCTCTGGCTATCCTGTTTAGCCAATCACTGAAAACAGGGAGGTACCCAAAGACTGGAGGACAGCAGATGTAGTCCCTTTATACAAAAGTGGGAACAAGAGGAAGTGGGAACTACAGACCAGTCAGCCTCACCTCGGTAGTGGGGAAGACCATGGAAGCACTACTGAAGGAGAGATTGGTAGAACATCTGGTTGTCAATGGACTGCAGGATCCAAGGCAGCATGGTTTCACCAGGGGGCGGTCATGTCAGACCAACCTCGTTAAATTTTTTGACTGGGTGACTAGGGAGGTGGATCAGGGGAGGGCAGTGGACATGGCCTATCTGGACTTCAGCAAGGCCTTTGAGACTGTGCCATATAGAAGACTATTACACAAACTAGGGAATATGGATGTGGGCAGGACAGTAGTGTGGTGGGTAGGTAACTTGCTGGGTGGCAGGACACAGAGGGTGGTGGTAAATGGCTGTCACTCCACAGAGGGAAGAGTGACCAGTGGGGTACCACAGGGATCAGTGCTGGACCGGTCCTATTCAACATCTTCATCTGTGACATTGCGAAGGACCTAGAAGGCAGAATTTCACTGTTCGCTGATGACACAAAGCTCTGTAACAGAGTAGACACACCAGAGGGTGTAGACAGAATGAGAAGGGACCTGCAGAAACTTGAAGCTTGAAGAATGGTCAGGGGTTTGGCAGGTGAAATTCAATGCAAAGAAGTGCAAGATAATGCATATGGGGCACAAAAACACTGGCACAATATATCAGTTGTGGGGTGAGGATATAGCATGCACCAAGCAGGAAAGGGATCTTGGGGTTATCATCTCTGATGACTTCAAGATAGGGAAACAGTGTGACAAGGCAGCAGGTAAGGCAAATAGGATGCTGGGATGCATAGGTAGGAGCATCACCAGCAGGAAAAGGGAGGTCATGATTCCACTATACAAGACACTATGAGGCCCCACCTGGAGTACAGTGTGCAGTTCTGGAGACCTTACCTATGTAAGGACATTGACAGGGTAGAGAAGGTTCAGAGGAGGGCAACAAAGATGGTACATGGATTGCATCACAAGTCCTATGAGGACAGGTTGAAGGAATTGAATATGTACTCCCTGGAGGAGAGGAGGGAGAGAGGGGACATGATAGAGACATACAAGTATCTTACAGGGAGGAATAGGGTGCAAGAATACACTATTTTTAAGCAAAAAAGATATTCCAGGACTAGAGGGCATGGGATGAAGTTGGAGGGAGGACGATTCAGAGGAAATGTGAGGAAGAATTTCTTCACAGAACAGGTGGTGGACAAGTGGAACACCCTGCCTGAGGAAGTGGTGGGGGCTGAAACAATCATGGGATTTAAGAATGCATGGGATAGACATAAAGGAATTCTGGAGGTCAGAGGTAAGGGGCAACAGAGTTCTAGGAAAACATAAACTGAAGTTACAAACTCAAATGGGCAGACTAGGTGGGCCATAGGCCCTTATCTGCCGACACTGTCTATGTATCTATGTATCTACGTATGATTAGAGGTCTTAAACTGGCTATGTTGAAAATTTGGTGACAAAAGTCCATAAAATGACTGTGATATGAGCTTGCATTGTGCAATTTCTATGCACCCTCATAAGTTCACAAATTCGTAATCTTTTCAGTCCAGATTTTAAACATTGGCAGTTTCCACACCTCCTTATGAACAGTACAGCTGTCATTTGTCACACCCTGGCTGAAATGTGTTTTTGCACTTCTGGCGCAGAATAGTACGGTCACTGTGGGAAATCAGCGTTCAGGATAGATTAAGAAAATCACTGTGAAACTGTTCATGAGCGGAGGTCCCAAAATGCCTATGTTGAAAATCTGCTGTAAAAAATCCCAAAACTGATTACATTACGGGTGTGCGTTGCATGGTTTCTACGCACACTCATGACTTTACCAGTTTTTTTTTCATATTTTCACTCCAGATTTTCAACATTGCCATTTTTCACACCTCCTCATGAACAGTACTGCTGTCATTTTTCACATCCTGTTTGAAATGTGTTTTCACACCTGTGGCGCCAAATGGCACAGTTGCTGTGCAAAATCACCTTTTGGTTAATAAACTGATAGTGTCACTGTTCATGCAGTGGGATCACAGAAAACCCATGTTGAAAACTTGGAGTAAAAATACCAAGAAACGCCCAAGGTGTTAGGGTTTTTAACCATAACGCCCTACCCTGTAGGGACTGACAGGCATCAGGGGTGTGATGTGGGATTGTCAACAGTAATGCTCATGCCATTCCACCCCCACCCTGCAGCCAGTGGCAGGCATCGAGGTGCGCCTTGGACCCTTTGACCCCAGAGTTCACCCCATTCTCCTATACTGCACCCATTTCAGTGTATTTCCTTATGGAATGAGGTGAGTGTACAGCCCAAACACTTCAAAGTACACCTCGACACTTGTAAGTGTCTGCAGGGTAGGGTGAGGTGAAATGTCGTGACTGTTAAGGGGCGATGACTCAAAGGCACACCCCAATGCCTGTCCATCTCTGCAAGGTGGGGGTGGAGTTGGTGTCAGTTCAATAATTCACTGCCATTCCTATACTGGATCTGTCAAACTCCTGCACTTCCACTGCTAATGACAGCAAGCAACACTTGGCATTGACAAATGCTTGTTTACTGTTGGGTGCACTAAAGCATTGAGATGCTGGGTGACTTGCTCAACATCACCTTCAATGCGGTCTAACATGACATATTATTGAAAAGATTATACCATTTTGGGGTTAGCCAAGATGCCCTTAGGTGGTTTAAAAATTATTTACAAAACTGGACACAGCCCTTCCCTTACAGAAATAATTATATGAAATGTTTTCATGCTGCACACATAAAACTACCCATGTGATATTCGTGCTGTAAGCATGATTTAAATGATCATTTGGAACCAATTGCATGCATATGACACGTCTGCAGCAAGCAAGTGTGGAAAGCATGTTTTGTATGTCAAATTGAAACAGACTGCATGCATGTGGCATGCATGCAAAAAGCAAGTGGTCGGTGATAACTGCAAACATAAAAGTTAAGTGACTTGCTTAGTAACACACAGTATACAAGTATGGGTTGATGATATTCAAATCCAGGTTTTCAGGTGTACTGGTTTGCAGTTCAGAGCCTTTATCCACTTAGCTATACTGCCTGTATACATATGGCTCGCTTGTACTTCAGTACAAATCTGAGAACATCTGCATGCATGCAGCATGTTTATAGCCAGTGATATACTTTTTTAGTTTTCTTGTCCCCCCTCATCTCAGCTGCACAGCTGAACTGTAGCATACATATTAATGGAAACGCATGTGGTTCTTCCTACTCCAGTGCACACACTTGTACACAAAACTACTTAGTTACTTCTGTCTGGCCTGTACTCCTACTATATTCTCTCCCTAGTTTTGAATGCTTCCACACAAACAAATTTTAAGTGGCAAATACAAAACTAGTAATAACTCAACATCCACCGACATGGTCAGTCCTGCCCCCCCCCCACACACACACACACACACTGTAGCAAGCGTGGCTACGCTGCTACAGACAATTCACCAAGTATAAATATAAGTTGAGAGTCTCTTACCTGAGTACTAGGGAGCCAGAGGTAGGAGTCTTTAAGAGATGATGTACTAGGGTCAGATGGGTCAGAGTGCTGGGGCATATTCCTTTGAAATTCCCACCCGTGCCCCGAGCGGCACCTCTGGAACTCGGTGGTGCTTCCAGCCACTGCCTCCGACCCACTGGATGTTTCCAGCCCACCCTCCTGGTTCTGCTGCCCGGATCCAGTAAACAGATCCCTCCCGTGCCCTGAGTGGTGCCTCTGGACCTCGGCAGTGCTTCCAGCTACTGCCTCCAACTCACCAGATGTTTCCAGCCCACCCTCCTGGTTCTGCTGCCCAGATCCAGTAAACAGGTACTGCAGCTAAACTTTCCCAGAGCCATCAGCTTGCGGAGGCTCTCTGGTGCGCCTGCTGACTCAGCGTCTCTGATTGGTCTGGCGGGTAGTGCTAAGCTCCTGATTGGTGCACCTCAAAGCCTGCTTTGAACCTCAGCATGGCAAGCTATTTTACAGCTTTTGGATTGTCCTGCTACTGTGGTTTTTTGTACTTAAACCATTATTCTAAGACTGTGCTACAAGTGTTTCCCAGCCCTGCTAATTGTTAGTTTAGTAGCATTCAACAGGGCACCTAAACTTTAACTTGGCTATGTATTACTGCAGATCTCAATGTTAATGGCCCTGCTGTAGATACTAATTAATTATCGGACAAAAGCTAGGCTGCCATATGCTTGAAACTGTTACAGTAATTTTACAATGAAATTCAGTGATTAGCAGCCCTGTTCTTGTCAATGTAAAGTATCTGTAGATTCTCTAGTTAGCTGCATGCCTCTCATTTACCTTAGAAACTGTCTGTTTAATTACTAAGTTCCGTAGCTAGCTCCTGTGCAGCCTTCTGTAATCTCTCCTGTCCAGGGTCTCTTTCCAGCCCTGCCTCCCCCCCACTGCCTGTTCTATCTCCCCTCTAATCCCGCTCCTCCAGCACCACTTTCTGTCCCACTAGCACCGATTTCTAACTCCTGAATATTGAGATCTTTACCCAGTCTGCTCTTGCCCCCCCAGCTAACTTCTTCTTACCCTGTCTGCTCTTAAATCTCCCTCCTTTGTTACCCCTCAACCTCCACCCTCTCCAATTTCACATTGCAAATTTTTCCTTTTGTTTCTTCTATCACCCCCACCCATATTGTCGATCAGCAGCCAGCCCCCTGCCCCCTCCTCTTCCCCGTCTGAACTGCTTTATCTAACGCTGTGTTCTCCCTCTCTCTCAGATCCCACCCGTGCCCCGAGCAGTGCCTCTGAACCTCAGTGGTGCTTCCAGCAGTTGCCTCTGACCCACCAGATGTTTCCAGCCTGCCCTCCTGATTCTGCTGCCCATATCCAGTAAACAGGCACTGCCGCTAAACTCTCCCAGAGCCGTCACTCTGATTGGTGTGCCTGCCCACTCAGTGGTTCTGACTGGTCTGGCGGGTAGTGCTAAGCTCCCGATTGGTGAGCCTCAAAGCCTGCTTTGAACCTCAGCGCAGCAAGTTATTTTATGGCTTATGGACTGTTCTGCTACGGTGGTTTTTTGTTCTGCCCCCCTCCCCCTCCCAGGCCTCCTTTAAATCTGCTACTTGTCCTGCCTTCAAGACCTACCTAGCCACCATTGGCACCTACTGCCCCCCACTACCCTTGCCCTCCCAGCCAATAGCTAACTCCTAAGTGGTCCGTGTTGCTCATCTTCCACCATGCCTACTAACAAGTACAAATCCTGGTTTTCTGCCTCCTGTCAACAGCTAGTATGACACTCACAGCCCAGAATCTACTCATAATCTCTTCCATCTTATTCTGCCTACCCTCCCTTTTACCTCTGATCCCCTTATACCCTGAGCCCCCTCCCTCCTCCTCAGCTAACCTAACTCTTCCTGCACATCCCCCCCCTGCTACTCTATCTCTTCCAGCCCCTACCTGGTCCCCCTACCCTTTTGCCCCCTCCTCCTCTCTATACTCTATGCCCACCTTTGGTCAACCCTCCACCTAATTACCTCCCACTCACCTCATGCTGGCCACCCTAAAGTGACTCCTAGGTGGAGCTCGCCCACAGCTTGGTGCTATCATATTTGTTCTCACTATCTAACGCTGATCGTACTACTTCTTACAGAGGCTGACATTCACCCCAATCCTGGCCCTGCACCGGCCCTATACCCTCTAAGCTCTGTGATCAACTCCCCTAAATTAGCCACCACTGCTACACCTTCTGGCTCCCTTCTCCGAGAGCTGTGCATCCTTCACCTAAACATTCATAGCCTAGCCCCCAAGCTCAATCTGCTCCAGATGCTAGCTGTCTAGCATGCTCCTGACATTATCATCCTATTGGAAACCTGGTTAAGCCCTAACTTTAGGGACACATCCATCACCATCCCAGGTTTCAATGTCTTTGACAAGACTGCTCCACCAGAGGTGGAGGAGTTGCAATATACACAACCTCAGACTTACATTTTTCTGTTACACTTGCTAATTCAGAGTATAACGCCTTTCATATGCTCATGCTCCAACTGACCCTCGCCTTCTAACTTCCTACTAATATTGCGGGTGTTTACTGCTGCCCTGGAACCCCTGCTGCATCTGTCACCGATCTTCTATACCTCCTAGCCACCCTAGCCCCATCTGGTGAATGTTATATTTTGGGCAATTTTAATCACAACTGGCCATCACCCGCCTTTAACAAAGCTCACTCAGAGATCACAGCCCTCAATCTTACTCCGTTCCTCTCAGAACCAACATGCTCAAACCACAAGACAAACAACTGCTCCCTGATTGACTGGGCCCTCACCTCCCACCCCCATTGAGTCTTCAAAGCCGGCCTACTTCCTGACTCTATAAGCGACCACCATATCACTTACATAGTCCGCAAAATCCATCACCTTAAATCCCCTCCCAAATTTCTAGTTCAAAGGTCTTACAAATCTCTAAACATTGCCCCCATTCTGGATGAATTAGCCCACACAAACTGGGGTACCAACCGTAGTAACTATAACATAGATGATGTCCTGCTACATTTCTGGAATACCTTCCTTAACATCTGGGATAATCATGCCCCCATGCGTCAGATCAGGGTCCAAGGGACACACCTTCCCAGGATTTTCCCAGAACTAGTAGCATGCCAAAATGCTTGGGACAAAGTGTGGTAAACCTACAAGTCTACACTCCTCACACACACACACACACACACACACACACACTCTATCTCTGTCTCTCACCACACAGACACACACACACGCATATATTTGTATGTATGTTACAGATCGCATATAAATATATAAGTGATACACAGTGGGAACCTCATGAGTGGTGTAGAAAGCACATACATATATATGTGATAGACAGTGGAAACCTCATTAGTGGGATAGATAGCACGCATATAGAAATACCTTATTTATCACATAAGCTTCCCTCTGCTTATGTCATTTATTCAACAGGCTTGGACCTTAAGGGAGAGACATTTGTTTTGCCTTTTTAGGCATAAAATTATTTTTATAAGTCTGTTATTTTTTGAACTAGGGTTACTGTGCTTTCCACCATCCTGATTGCTAGAACCACTGCCATGAAAGTGAAGTCAGAATGACAAGCTGACACTGTGATGTGGTAGTTTGTTAGTGCCATAGAACTTCATAGAGTACAAACCACACTTCATGAAGTTCTGCAGCAAATGGTAGTCTTACTTGCCGCAGAACTTGGTCGCTAATGCACTTAAGAAAAGTAGGGGGTCCTGGTGATAACACTGTTCATCGTATGCTCCATAACAGCAACCAAGGCCACCCGGTTAGCCAAAGCTGAATACTTTAACTCCACCTTCAATGCCAACCTTCGTAAACCATCTAAATTTTGGAAAGTTTTCCACTCCCTTCCCCCCCATCGACAAATCCCAATCCCCTTCTGTTCTTAAATGGTACTCTTCTCTCTGATGCACTCATAGTTGCCTCCAAGTTCAATTCATACTTTACCACATGTGCTACTTCGCTTCTTGCTTCCCTACCAGCTATCACTCCACCTACCCACCATGATGAAGCTGTAAATCCCCCCAGATCTAACACCTTCTACTTTGGGACCATCTCCCCATCGGAAGCTCTCGATGCCCTACTCTCCCTAAACCCTTCCAAGGTAAAGTCCCCTGATGGGTTAGACCCAAAACTCCTCTACCTATCTGCCCCTGCCATTGCAGCTCTGCTAGCTGCCCTACTAAACCTGTTGTTTGCCTCTGAATCAGTTCCTGTGGAGTGGAAACATGCTTTAGTCCTTCCACTTCCAAAGGAGGAGACCCCACCTCTGCGGCCGACTACTGCTCTATCTCCCTCCTCCCTATCCTAGCAAAACTCCAGGAGCACCTCGTGCTCTCTCAACTCTACAACTTCCTCTCAGAATCTAACTTATTCACCCCCTACCAGTCTGGATTTAGAAAGAACTACTCTACCACCACCTCCCTCCTACGACTCTCCAACGCAGTCCTCTTGGGGATGGACAAAGGTCTCATTACTGCAGCCATCTTTGTCAACCTAGCCAAAGCTTTTGACACTGTGTCCCACCCCCTGCTGCTCTCCTGTCTCTCTGAAGCCAGCCTACCCATGCCTGCCACCAGCTGGTTCACAGCCTACCTGGAATGGAGAACTCAATCCATAAAAATTGCTGGTTCCACCTCTCTCCCACTCCCTATAACTACTGGTGTCCCCCAAGGCTCAGTACTCGGCCCTATCCTCTTTTCCATCCTCCTAAACAACCTGTCTCTTGCCTGCTCAACTACCTCAATTCACATGTATGCAAATGACACTGTCCTCTTTTCCTCTGGCCGTACCCCTGAGGAGGTTACTACCAGTCTTCAGGCTGATTTCAACAAAGTTCAGCACTGGTTTAGCTCCCACCAACTCTCCCTTAATGCCAAGAAGACAGTATCCATGGCCTTTGGCACCAGGCAGAGACTATCCAGGCTTACTACTCCCCTGAACTTCCACATCCTTGACGGGACTGTCCTTGAAGACATGTCAACTTTCAGGCACCTTGGCATCTGGCTTGACCGACATCTATCTTTCTCGGCTCATGTGGATGCTATCCTGAAAAAACTGTGTCTTAAGCTCAGCGCTCTCTACAGAAACCACAGTTGCCTCCCCCACCGATGAGACATGAAATTGTGCAGAAAATATTACCTACGTTCGACTACTGTGATGTAGTCTACAGTGCTGCTCCTAAGTTGACTTTATCCAGACTGGACCCCCTCTTCAATGTTTTCTGCTGCTTTGCCCTCAATGCCCCCCCTTGCACCCACCACTGCAAGCTTTTCCATGCACTGGCCTTCCCCTCCCTTGACAGCCGACACCTACTCCATTGTGCTAAATTTGCTTCAGACCTCTGGCTTGGGTCCCTTCCACCCTACCTCACCTCCTCCCTATATCCCACCCCAGCCCCCTCTCACACCCTTAGATCTACTGACTCATAGCTGTTAGTAATCCCTCACCGCCGGACCACTGCTGGACAATTGGCCTTCTCCTGCCACCTCCCAAGGCTCTGGAATGATCTTCCAGCACAAATCCATCACTCCTTCTCTAGGTAGTCCATCTCCTCTGCCCTGACAAACTACTATGCTGTAAACTGCCGGTGTTGCTGACCTCCCCTTCCCTCCTCCTCTTGTCTTCCTTCTCCCTTCATCCCCCCACTGCCCTATCCCAGATCCAATGTGGCCTGACCAGTGGCTTTAGCTACGACTACAAATGCTGGCATATATCCTCCAACCTCCGCACTTACCCACTACTGCACTTCTAGCCTTGACTCTCTGTCTTCTGCGCTACCATAGATAGTAGCTGACATGTATGTAGATATATTTTACACCCTTTGTCATTATAATTCTTTGTACAATTTCTCTCTCACTCCATGTAACAATGTGGATAACACCTTGTTGCAATGTTTCCTATGTTGCTTCTACTTCATGTTTCCATGGTATAATACTTATGTACCATCATGCAATTTCATTTGTGTAATTTTGTTTCCTTGTACAAATGTATACAGTTGCTCTCCTCTGTAACCCCCCCCCCCAGGTCACACTGTGAGATGAGCATCTTTTTGCTCAGTGTGCCTTTCCTGGTAAAACATTTCAATAAATAAATAAATAAAATTAATGGAGTTATTTTTTATTACTGTTTTATATATTATGATGGCTAGTTGAAGAATAATAAAGGCCACTGCTCTACAAACAAGGCTCCTGTTAGTCGAGTTGTAGCTTTCATTAATCTCCAACTCTTAATCAATAATCTATAAAATAGTAATAAAAAAATACCCCCATTCATTTCAATGGGCATGCCCCTGCACTTTTCCTTGCGCTGTGTCATAATGTGTCTGAGCTTGGGGATGTGGGGGTCTTCACTGGGGGGGGGTATAAACCTGACTATAGTGTGGCTGCAGTAGTCTGTGCATACCATACCGTTCAACTGTCCCTGAATGCAAGGGACAGCCCTCATTTTACCCCTGAAAACTGCTTTGCCCCTCATCCATCCCTCATGGAAAAAATGCTGCTCACACATAGGATGTCCTGTAAATTTAGACTTTATGGTAGGGGCGCCAGTATAGATTTCAGTAGTGGGGATCCAACACCCAGTGGAGGCCAAGTGCTAGTTAGCCCCTAGGTGGCAAGCTCTAGAATGTCTTGAATATCTTCAAAAGGTAAAACCTATTTTTGGGACTGAAAAGTGATATGTAAATCAGGAAAAATTAAAATGCGTAAGATTCATCTGCCTATACCCTGGAGCAGTGCATTAGATTTGGGCTTAAACCCATCCAGTTACTAACCAGTTTTCTTCCTGGCTGAAGTTCTAAGCCCCCCTGCCAAAACAACCTTTGTCCCAATTTCTATCTACAACTCCATTCCAGTCAATATCCATCTGATATGAGTCATGAAGCCACCCAAAGGTGCACAAACATGAAAACACAAACATGAAGAACACATCAATATTTCAGTCCTTCCTCCTTCCCCAATCCCCCTGTAAAAAAAAAATACTTTTACTCACCAGTCTTCCACCAACCCAGTATTCAGTCCACTCTTTCTCTGTCCTTCTGCCAGAAGCTGGATGCTAGAACTGACAGTCCCAGGTCCCCAACGTGGTCTGCAACCAAGTCAACTAACCAACTGAACTCACCCAACCTGTGTTGCTTGCTTCTTGCTTGTCTACTTCACTGGCTGCTGATGCACTGCACTGATCAAGGCCAATGAAGGCTGCCCACACCACTGTCACTGCTGCTGTGAGACACAGCTTGTGGCCATGGGGGGGCCACGCTGGGGTTATTTGAGAGGTGAGCCTAGTACAGTAAGCAAGTAGCCTAGTCTTGAGTTAGCATCTAGCTCACCCCCTGCCCCTTCAGCCACCAAGGGAGACAGAGACTCACCAAGAGTAGACCAACAAAAATATGCTGCCACAACACTGCTATTGAGAGTTCATTGCTCACCAACTCCTCCAAGCTGTAGTGTGCAGCCTGTCTACTCTGTGTCAGGAAAGACAATATCCCACTCACATGATTCATAGGTTCTTGCTTGGCTGGAGCTCCTCCACTTCATGAGTGATCGCACTGCAACTAATAGGTAGAGAAAGTGGACAACACAATACAGACAGTCGAGTCAGGAGTGTACCTGCAGTGTGAGCACAACACAGGCCAGGGAGCACCTATTGTGCAAAGGATTAAATCCAAATTTAATGCCACTATTGCCACACCACAAGAACAACCTAGATACAAGTGTGAGAGAGGGAAACTTCCTCTCTCTGCCATACCTAAATGGCACCCTTGCTTTATGGTAGAAATTAATTCTCAGGGGCTAACATCAGTACAAGCAAATACAATGATTTCCACTGATTTCTGAGGTACTATATCTCCATGTTTCAGGGTGTGTCCTGATCATCGTGAGGGTTAGTGTCCCTCATTATCTCTCATTTTGAGTGTCCATGTCCCTCATTTCAGTGACAAAATGTGATGTATGGTGCATGTTTCCAAAAACCTGCTCAGCACAATGAGTGGTGAGCATGGCCATAGTGTATATGCTCCATACAGAAAGACAAAGGGAAAGTAAGTGAGCTGTAACAGTCATGGAGAAACACATTTATAGCACTACATATACATAAGGGCGTGACACGTGGACAGCCAATTCTGAGTACACTATGCTTTTTGTAATATAAAAATGTGTTATGGACTGTCTATCATGAGAGATAATGAGACAGCATGTGAGATCACACACACACACACACACACACACACACACACACACACAGATTTTAGATACAAGGTGTTACCTGAAAGGCCAGAAGCTAATTACAGGCTAGAAGATACCTAACTGCCAAGATAGATCATAAACTTTTATAATGGTTAGAGGAAGAAGTGCAGGTTATGACATTTTAGTACGAAGTCATAAAAGATGCTTTGATGTCCTGGAAAGGGGAAGCTGCTCCTATGATCAAAGAAAATCATTTGAAGAAAATGAGTTGTGCTGAGGATTAAAGAATTTAATACTTTGAAAAGACATCCTGTTTTTGTATAGATATATTTTTTTATATATATATTCTGACAGAGGAGGAGCTAGGTGACCTCACACAAAGGGGTTGGCAAATACAGTTTTTTTAAAGAATATTCTGTTTTCCTTCAGAGACACTTTTATCTACACTTTGACAAAGAAACATCTTTGAGCACTTTAAGCAGGTATTTAGAGAGAGAGAGAGAGAGAAAACCTAAGTACTGTAATAGGAATTGCCAACCGAGGGTCCCGACAGAGACATGGATCCGCCGAAGGTCATGAGGGCCATTGAACTAGCCCTCCTCCCCAAAAGACTTCACAAGGTAATCCTCCTAAGAGCCAGCGCCAGACATACAGGCCTGCAAACTGCTGTTGCTGCTAGCATATTCAAATACTGGACTTGGCACCTTTTTTCTTGAACTCTTTTGCAGCGAGACCAACTATTTACAGTTGGCGTGGTAGTGGAGATAGCTATTTTCATTCAAAATTACCACCTAACTGCTACCTTCTATACTGTCTATAGTGGAGGGTACCTTAAGAGATTACTGGCATAAATTAGGGTTTTTAAAGGCATGCCATCTGTTATATGCAGTTTGAACGCTATTTAATGTTATGTTAAAATTATTTAAAGGCATCCCACTCGGAGATTTGTGGCTTAAAACAGGGCTATTAACGGCATTTAATTTACTATCTGCAGTGTGAACGATATTTACTGTTGGGTAAAAATTGTTTAATGGAAGCTGCTTTTTCTCTGACCCTTTTCCCTCCCAGTACATGCCCCCTCCTCTACTGTCTCTACTAATCTATCTCTTCCCCCTTACTATCAGTATTTAAGGCTTATCCTGCCTTTCTGTTGTCCACAGTGAATCTGATCCACCGAGGGTCCTGACAGAAACATGGATCTGCCGAGGGTCATGAGGGCCATTGAACTAGCCCTCCTCCCCGAAAGACTTCACAAGATAATCCTCCTAAGAGCCAGTGCCAGACATTCAGGCCTGCAAACTGCTGCTGCTAGAATATTCAAATACTGGACCCCGCTGACACGTTGTGTCAGCTCCCCACCTTCCCCACCACCACCCTTGCTCAGCTTCTCTTTATATAGGCGACAGCTAAATGGCTGAACCAATCAGCCCACTTTTCCATCTGCAGCCTATACCCTGTCACCACTAGAGGCTGCTCTGCTATATTTTAGCTCTCTTCTCTTCACTCTCCCTTACTAATGGCTTTCTCTCATCCTACCTACTCCCTCCACCTCACCATGCTCCTTTTTATACTCTCCATCTCTCCTACACTGTCCCCGTGCTCATTCTCCCCTCCTCCATTTCCCCCTCTAGTCAATATTCCGGAGACATGGACTACCCTAGGGCCAACTGCATACCACCCTCCACTGTCCATACTGCAAGGCATCCAGAAGCTACAGCAAAGTTCACCATGGAGTACCCCACCTGCACTGCATCCCCCCTCCTACCAGGTGATGGGACCTTCCCCCTGCCCACCTGTACCACATGCTACTATGACCACTACCATAGATGAACAACCCTCCTTAGGACTTCACTTCATAGGGTACCATACCACATGAAACAGATGAATCCTCCATCTCCTTGCTCATCCCACCCTTTCCTCCTGTCAGCCCCCTGTGTGCTACCCCTCCCTATTCCCTCCCTGTCAAACCTACCTGGGACCCCTGCTCGCATAGCTCATTGAATCAAAAAAACATCCTGGAATGCCGTGCTCAGGTCCCTACTCCTACTGCTACTTCTAATCTCCAGCAATATCCACCCAATCCTGGCCCAGTTGCAACCTCTACCCCAAACCATGTCCCCATCAGCAGGCTTCACATTGCCAGCCTCAATGTCTGTAGAAGAAGAAGAATCAGCATTTTTATAGCACTTTTCATACATCCAAAGCACTTTACAAGCAATGCTAGACTGGTAGTGAAGTGACTGTAGCCTACTAAAAAAGTGGGACTCATATCAGGGTTGGGTCCACCAGCATCAGCCTGATGTCATTGCCTTGGACAAAACCTGGCTCTCCCCCCTGACCCCTGGCTCGGTGGTTGCCCTGCCTGGGTTCAACCTCTTCAGAGCTGATCAACAAAGAAAATGCAGGGGGGTTGTGCCATCTGTGCTAAAGACTCAATACAGTGCCAGCTACTCCCCCTCCCCCTGCTAGTACCCGGGCCTCAGGCCATTACACTCAAACTCATACTGGGTCACTGTCAAACCCCCCTTCTTATCACGGCAGCCTACATCCCCCTTAGAGACCAGAAAGCAGCCTTCCACTTGATCCTGGCCTATCTCACCACCCTCCCACAACAAAATGAACAAATTATCCTTGGTGATTTCAACACCAACTGGCTGGCTAAGTCAGTATCCTCGCTTATCGATGCAGCCACAGCCCAAGACCTCACACAAGTAGTCCCCTCTCCCACTCGGTTGGACTCTTGCACTGGATCCTCCTCCCTACTGGACCTACTCTTCACCAATCTTCCACACAAAATCACAAGCACCATGGTGTTACCAAATGTGCTTAGTGATCACTCCCCAGTTCACTGCACATGGTCCTGTAAAATGCCCAAGATCCCCCCAAGGTCATCTTCCACCGCAAACTAGGCCTGTCAAAATTTGCCCTCCTAAAATCACATCTCAGGACTCTAGACTGGTCCTTCTTAGCTAATACCCTAGACCCTGACCTAGCCCTTGACCTCTTCATCCGCACCTTCAACACCATCTGTGACCAAATTGCCCCACTTTCCAAGAAGAAGGTCAAAGGCAACCCTGTCCCCTGGATCTCTGACCATCTCCTTGCCCTGATGCGTACTCACGACTCTCTCTGGCACCTCTCCAATGAGTCCAACCATCCAGCTGATAGGCAGAGATATAGAGAGGTCCTGAACAAATGTACGTGGGCATTGCGTAACGACAAGGCCGAGCACTACAAAGCTGCCCTCACCACCACCTGGGGCACAGGGTGCAAATTCTGGAATAATATAAAGGAAATTGGCTGAAAAAACCTAACACCCCCCCAACCTAATAGCTGTTGATGGGCAGCTTACCTCCGACCCCACCAGATTAGCCTCGACTTTCAACACCAAGCTATCACTAACCTCAGCCATGTCCTCCCTCTTCTTTGACCCACCCCTAACGGTCCCCCTCCCAGCCTACCCCTCCTTTCATCTACAGTGCACCACCCTCAAGGCTGCAGAGCCTCATCTTAAAAATGCACTAAGACATGCTCTCTATAGCGGTGACTCCTTGGATCTGAGGCTTCTCTGGTTCATCCTCCATGAAGTACTCTACCCCCTCACCCAAATTCCACTCCCTTTGGAAATCTGCCTCCATAATCCCCATATTTAAGAGTGGGGACCATACAGCCACCAATAATTAGAGGCCCATCTCTATACTCCCCCCTCTATCCAAAGCTCTCGAGCGCATTGTCTATGATTTGTTCACTGACCACCTCAACAAACATGATCTTCTCTGTAAACAGCAACATGGCTTCCACAAAGGCCACAGCATGACTACTGCCCTCCTGGAGTTTACCGTACACATCCATTCCACTTGTGACAAAGGCCACACCACTGGCACAGGTTTTGTTGACCTTGCTAAGGCATTTGACACCATCAGTCACTCCCTCTTGATAATCACTCTCCCCAACATTGGCTTCTCACAGGATGCCCTACACTGGTTCATAGACTACCTATTGGGTAGGTGCCAACAGGTCAAAATCGGCACCACACTATCCAATCAGCTACCAGTTCTCTCAGGGGTTCCCCAGGGGTCCATCCTTGGTCCACTTCTTTTCAGTATTTACTGTAACTCCCTCTCTAGCTCCTGCTCAGGAAACCATCTTCTATATGCTGATGATGCTGTCCTTTATGCAACCAGCCCTGACCTGCTGCAACTCCACCAAACCCTTCAGTCCTCCTTTAGCGATGCCTAATGGTGGTTGACTGCACAGCACATCATATTGAACTACAAGAAAACCAAGTTCATGATTTTCACCCACCCCCATAACTCTAGGAAGAAACTTTGCCCCCAGGTCCTAACTGCTGACCTAACCCCTCTCAAGCAAGTGGAATCTTTTAAATATCTAGGTATCACCCTGGACCCGGCTCTCAATTTCCACCAACACATACATCTCCTGTCCACTGCCCTTAATGTCTGCCTTGGCCTGCTCTACTGGTTTAAACATTGCCTTAACCAAGACACCCTCAGACTCACAGTCTCATCCTCTATCCTTTCCCTCCTCAACTACGACATACTCATATATAGCACTGCCACCACATCTGCCCTTCATAGGCTCCATCTCTCCCTCAACAAAACATGCTGCCTTGTACTGGACTGTGACCGCCTCACTCATACCTGCTCACTTTATAAGTCCACTAATTGACTTAACTTAGACAACAGGATCCAGTTTCACACCTATCTTATGGTCAAAAAAATCACCCTAGGTCCCCCCCCCGCTGGCTTCACCTCCTTAATCTATCCAACTACAGCCCCTAAAGTAACTCGTAGCTCCAGCAATAAGCTGTTCACAGTTCCCCAATGTCAAACCTCTTTATTTCAAAGGTCCTTCAACTTCAGGGCCCCCTCATGGATGAATGGACTTCCCAGCTTCATCACAAACGAAAACTCTATCGGCCTTTTCAAAAACCAACTTAAGAAATATCTCCAGTCCTCGAACAACTACAACTGCTATTGAACCTGTTTTACGATCATCCCCCTCTATGACAGTGGCCACTGGCTGGCTTACCCCCCCATTGTCTTTCTATATACTTTCTTGTGCCACCCTAAGTTTCTCTCATACTGTTTTCGAGCCTCACATTGTACTTTTACCATGTTTATCATTTATTTCATGCTATTACCATGTATTCAGCTGTTCTGTTTCATGCAATGTATGTTTACCCTATTACTGTACTGTCCAATATTTGTGAAGTGGAACCTTTGTGAATGAGTCTCTGACTCAAAGGTACTTTCCGAATCCTGAATAAATAAATAAATAAATAAACATGATTTAAATGTTAAATTGGAACTGACTGCATGCATGTGGCATGCATACAGCAAGCAAGTGTGGAAAACATGCTTTTAATGTTAAGTTAGAACAGACTGCGTGCATGTGGCATGTGTGCAGAATGCAAGTGGTCACTCACAACTGCACATATAAAAGTTAAGTGACTTGCTCAGGATCACAGAGTATACAAGTGGGGGTTGATGAGATTCAACCCAGGTCTTCAGGTCTCCGGGTTTTCTCATTTTCAGTTCAGTGCCATTAACAACTAAGCTATACTGCCTGCATGTACTACATATGGTTCACTTGTACTTCAATACAGATCTGCACACATCTGCATGCATGCAGTATGCTTATAACCATTAATATACTTTTTAGTTTTTTTGTCCCCTCTCATCTCAGATGCACAGCTGAACTGTAGCACACATACCAATGGAAACACATGTGGTTCTTCCCACCCCCAATACACAAACTTACCCACAAAACTACTTAATTTACTCTGTCTGGCCTGTACTCCTACTATTTTCTCTCCATAGTTTGTAATGCTTCCACGAAAAGAGACTTTAAGAGGCAACCACAAAAGTAGCAATAACTCAACACCCACCCATCCACACAGCCAGTCCCCCTCCTTCCATGCACACACACTGTTGCAAGTGCAGCCACTCTGTTACAGACAACCCACCAAGTATAGCTATAAGTCGAGAGTCTCTTATCTGAGTACTAGGAAGCCAGAGGTATGAGTCTTTAAGAGAGGATGTTGATGGGTCAGAGTGTTGGGGTGTACCCCCTTGAAATGAATGAAGTTATTTTTTATGACTATTTTATACATTGTGATGGTGAGTTGGAGAATAATGAGTGCCACTGTTCTACAAACAAGGACCTTGTTGGTTGAGCGGTGGCCTTCATTCATCTCCAACTCTCCATCAATAATGTATAAAATAGTAATAAAAAAATACCCTCATTCATTTCAATGGGGTATGCGCCTGCAATCTCCCTTGCCCTATGTCATAATGTGCCTGAGCATGGGGATGTGGAGGTCAGCTTCACTGGGGGTGGGGGGGCATAAGCCTGACTATAGTGGGGCTCTAATAGTCTGTGCATACCATACCACTCAACTCTCCCTGAATACAAGGGACAGCCCTCATTTTACCCCTGAAAATTGCTCTGCCCCTCATTCATCCCTCAAAGAAAGCATGATGCTCACACAGAGTATGTCCTGTTGATTTAGACTTTATGGCAGGGGCATCATTTCAGATTTCAGCAGGGGAGAGACAACAACAAGTGGGAGGCCAGGTGCTAGTTAGCCCCTAGGCAGCAAGCTCTGGAATGTCTGGAACATCTCTAAAAGTTAAAACTTATTTGTTGTGACTAAAAAGTGATATGCAAATCAGGAAAAATTCTAATGTATAAGATTCATTTGTCTATACCCTGGAGCAGAGCATCTGATTTGGACTTAAACCAAGACAGTTACTAATCAATTTTTTTTCCTGGCTGGAGTTCTGAACCCCCCCACAAAAAGATTTTGTCCCAATTTCTCTTCCCAACTCCATTTCATTCAATACCCATCCCATATGGGTTGTGAAGCCATCCAGAGGTGCAGAAACATGAAAATCACATCAATATTCCCTAACCCCCTATAAAGAAAATGATTTACTTTTACTTATCCAGCCATCAGGTGAGAACATGCTGCCTAGCCCAGTGTGCCACCAGCCCAGTTTTCAGTCTGCTCCTCATCTGTCCTGCCAGAAGGTGGATGCTAGAACTGTCCATCCCAGGTCCCCATCGTAGTCTGTGATCATGTCACCTCACCAACCGAACCTAACCAACCTGTGTTGCTTGCTTCTTGCTTGGCTGCTGCCATGGCTGCTACACACTGCGCTGATAAAGGCCTATAAAGGCCACCCACACCACTGTCACTGCTGCTGCGAGGCCTAGCTCGCTGCCATGGGGGGCCTGCCCTGTTTTTTTCTTGAGGCAAGCCTAGTACAGTAAGTAAGTAGCTAAGTCTCAAGTTAGCTTCTATCTCACCCCAGCCCCATCAGCCACCATGGGAGATGGAGACTTACTAAGAGTAGACCAACAAAAATATGCTGCCACAACACTGCTATTAAGAGATCAGTGCTCACTGACTCCTCAAAGCTGTAGTATGAAGCATGTCTACTATGTGGTGGGAAAGACAGTGTCCCACTCACATGACCCATATGCTCTTACTTGGCTGGATCTCCTCCACATCATGTGTAATGGTGCTGCCACTAATAGGTGAAGGGAATGGACAACACAATATGGACACAGTCGAGTCTGGAGTGCACCTGCAGTGTGAGCATAACACAGGCCAGGGAGGTACTTCTTGTGCAAAAGATTAAATCCAAATTTAATGCCACTATTGGCACACCATAAGAACAACCTAGGCACAAAGGGGGGCAAATGCCCTCCTCTGCCCAACCAAAATGGCATCCCTGCTTTATGATGGCAACTAATTCTCAGGGTCTAACATTACTACAAGCAAATGCAATGGTTTCCACTGTATTCTGAGGTACTGTATCTCCATGTTTCAGGATGTGTTCTGATCATTGTGAGGGTTAGTGTCTCTCATTGTGCCTCATTTTGAGTGTCCATGTCCCTCATTTCAGTGACAAAATGTGAGGTATGGTGCATGCTTCCAAAACCCTACTCAGCACAAAGAGTGCTGAGCATGGCCAAAATGTATAAGCTCCATACAGAATAGCAAAGAGAAAGTAGGTGAGCCATAACAGTCTTGGAGAAACACATTTGTAGCAATAAATATGCATAAGGGGATCTGCATGGCTCCCAAAAGAGGTCAGGCTTCACAATACAGAGGCTCCTCTTAGCACATCAGGAATGAGGGATTTTGGCTGACTATATCCTAGACATTTAATGCAGTAAGCAAACAATACTTTACAAATTAATGGCAATTTAATGACAAGAATCAAAAGCCATTAAACAACTTGCAAAAGGATCAGAATTAATGAGTTTACTTAATGTTAATGGAAAATCAATGAAACAGGTATTTTAATGGCTCTAATTGCTAGTAGTAGTATGAGAAATAGAAACTGATGTTTTTTTAGATGAGATTTACACCTTCTTAGTTGCTACACACATGGCAAGCATGCAACTTGTGAAACTGATATGATTTTTAAATGATGTTCACACCAGCTTAACTGCTGCACTCAAGTCAAGCATGCAACACACAAACCTGGTGTGATTTTTGGAAGATGTTTGTACCAGCTTACCTGCTGCACACATGTCAAGCTTGCAGCATACAAACCTGATGTGCTTTTTAGATCTGGTTCACATAGATTCACTTTGTGTATGTGAACTGCATGTAAACATGGCACAATTAAGCATGTGACATGCATTCTTTCTTTTTTTATTTATTTCTGATTCAGATTAATACCTTTGAGTTGTGGATCTCTTTTAAAAGGTTCCAAGTCATTTACAATGCATTACAAGATAAAGAGTACAGGCAAGCTCACAAGACAGTACAGTAAATACACAGTAAATACATTACATTGACGGTTTCAGAAGTGTGAGGTTCTAACAATGTCAACAATATGTGAAGTACAGAGTAGTTTTGAGGTGGTTGTAACAGTAGCAACAATATGTGAAGTACAGAGTAGTTCTGAGGTGCAAATGCAGTTATATGCTAAGAGAACACTTGAGTTGTTGAAGTGTAAGATGATGGGGTAGTAGCAGCCTGAATGGGCTTTGTCAGGAAAAAAGAGGGGAGTTTAAGGATGGGGGGGTGATTGGGAAAAAGATGATAGGTCTGGAGTGACTCAACCAATGGTTGGGCATTGGTCAGTGTGTGTCTAATTGGGGCAGTCACAGTGACTTGCTTGAGCAAGAAGGAGGCAGAGCCCTCTTTTGAAGGGGCCAATTTTCTCACATTTTATATGGGAGGCTGGGAGGTCATTTATCCACTGAGACCCTCAGTAGGACAGGGCATGCATTTTGCATGGACACAGCACACTTAATATTTCTTTAAAGGAGGTGGTGAAACTACACAGTGTTAAATATGACCTCTTACCTCTACCAACTGGTATGCCACAGGGCTCTATATTGGGCCTTGTTTTATTTTCTTTTTTGTTAATTCATTACCATCATTATCACGTAAAAGTAGACTTTTTCGTTATGCTGATGGCATCATTATTTACTGGCATTCAGTCTTAGAGAACTAAATCAGAATCTTAATGCAGACTTTGTTACTATCTCAAATTTGTTATCAGAAGGTAAGTTAATCATGAACACAAACAGACAATAACCATGCTGCTCAGCTCAAAACCAAAACTAGCCAATAATAAGGAAGGTATTTGTATTTAAAGGGTAGGCGGTGCTCCACTGAAGTATGTACTGTATCTACTTTCAAGTACTTGAGGGTTTTGTTAGATCCCTCTCTAACATTCTGTGCCCAAACTGACATTGTTTGCCACACAGAAAACTGTATGTTAGGCACTGCCTATAAAACAGAATTGCAGTTAAGTACTGAAGCAAGATTATCCATTGCATGGATTCTTTTGATTTCTAGGTTGACATGCTGCTCTATTGTTTATTTGAATGTCTGTGATGCAAACCTGCATACAGTAGATGGAACACAACTTACAACAATGTATACAGGTTTGCCTGACAGTCAAAGCCAATGACACATTGTTGTAATCTATATAGTAATCTTGACTGGCTTTCTTACAAAAATAGAATATATGATTTAGATATATAAGGGATGCACAACCCCCTACTGGAAATATTTTCAGTATGTTTTGTTTGAGTGCTAGTTGGCCCGATAACATCATGAGTGGTGAACCGGCTCGGTTGGCACTGAGGGTTGAGGCGTTGGACTCCACACCTTGCGCCATGCCAGTGACCTGGGTTCGGGAATGAGCCCAGACCACTGGGGGTTGGCAGGGAAGAGAGAGAGAATCGAGCGTCCAGAGGACTGCTCTCTCAGGGAGGGATCCAGGGGTAGACCGGCGCAACCACGGCCCCCAATGGAGACCGGCGGCACTGCAGTACAGGGTCTCACAATCGGGAAGATGCTGGACTGCCTTCCAGACGTGGAGGGAGCACCCACATCGTGGGCCGGGACAGTACTGCACGCTCCCAAGCACAAGTACAAACCTACTACAAAAGCCCCACCAGCCTGGATGGGCGACGGCCATCCCAGTGCTGAACCGTCACACAGCCAGCACTGGAGCCCTGCTACTGCCCTTTCAGACTCCTCAGGCCCTTCTTCTTCCTCGGGGCTCAGTGAGAACGTAACGTCCTTGAAGATGACAGGACTCACAGTGGGCGGTAGAGCAGCATAGGCGAGCAGATAGGCCCGAGAGAGTTCCGGTGCCTGGGGGAGACAAACAGAATAAAAAAAAAAAATCACAAGTAGCAAAGCCACGAGTGATGTCTTTGGGTCAGTCAGCACAAGAACAAAAAATATTGACAGTATTTCCAGTAGGGTGGTTGAGCATTCCATTTATGCCATGCTTTTAAAAAAGTGAAAATCAATAGAATTTTCTGCTGTTTTTTGCTAATTATAAAAAAATATAAAAGATATCTATAAATGACACACTACTCAGTTTATAGATATTATTGTGCTGAACAACTTTTGTGCTCACAGTACCATTCTATAATTTTTTGGTTTTAAAGTTATTTGCATTTGTTTGTTGCAAAATGTGAAAAAATAGAATTTCCTGCCTTTTTCTGGTAATTATAAAAAAAAACTAAAAGGTATCTACAAATGAAGCACCAGTCATTTAGTAGATATGTTTGTGCTGAACAAATTTCGTGCTCACACTACAATGATATCATTTTTCATTTTAAAGTTATTCACATTTGTTTGTCGAAAAAGTGAATAAAAATGAATTCTCAGCTATTTTTTGCTAATTATAAAAATAATCAAAGGTAGCTATAAATGAAACATCACCCATTTTGTAGATATTTTTGTGCTGAACATCCATTGTACACACAGTACCATGCTATCATTTTTCGTTTTTAAATTATTCGCATTCGAATACGGTTAGTATTGCTCCTAAGGTGAACATTCTAAATGAGTTTTGAATGAGCAAATCAGGACCTAGCATGGGTATGTTCAGACCTAGAGTGAGAATATTTCGATATCCTCACTTTAGGTCCCCAGAAAGCAAAAATATCACTGATATCTGCCTTGAAATATACTCACAGGTATGGCATAAAATATAGAATAAAGTATGGGTTGGGGTGTGTAACGAGATTTTACACACACCCAAGTTGTGGGATGCTACATAAACCTTGAGGGCGAAGCCCAAGGGGTTTGTGAAAAGCATCCCACAATGAGGGTCTGTGTAAAATCGAGTTTGACACCCCGACCCAATTTTTATTTTATATAATTGCTGGGTTTCCCTTTTTTGCCTCAGCAATTATATAAAATAAACAGCTCTGAGTATCCTCATAGTGTATGCCAAGGTCGGTCCTTTTACTCCGGTGCCAAGATTTTTGTATTTTAAACTGTTCTTTCTCTGTTTCTTCAGGTCTTTCTGTGCAGGGTATAAGGGGGGAGAAAAGAAAAGGACTTACCACCAAGTTGTTCTGGTGGTTCCGTTTCATGTAACACGGAAGTGGTGAGTGCTCTTGGCTGGTCGTGCTGCTTCGTGAGCATGTGCAGAGGAAGAGAAATCGTGCGCGTGTTTGCTGCTATAAACGCTCCTTTTTAACAACAAATTACGCCATGGTTTCCCTATGGGAAAAAGGCAGAGCCAGTTACTATTTTATATTTATTATTATCCACAATCAACAACCCCGGTGTTTTATGTAATTGTTTTCTTATTCAGTATCAGCTAGATCTGAGTCTGTTAGATCCAGTGAAGCAGAATGCATGATGGTACCTTTCTTAAATCCCATCAAGGTCAAAGGACAGTTGTTTATGCTGAACCTGTTACTTTGAGTTTCTTTCCCATTGGTGTTGGAAGGTCAAATACTAAATATGTTAAAAAAAGGTTAAGAGATTATTTAGCCACTCAAACATGTTGCAATTGCTCAGGTTAAAGGAAACCTGGACTGTATATAGGTGTTTAATGTATGTGTATAATTATTAATGTACATTTGTTTTATACTTTTTAAGTTTTATTTTTATATTAATTATACAGTACGTCTGTCTTTATTTAAACATCATAGAAAAATAGAATTTGATGGCAGATAAGTCATTTTGCCCACCCAGTATGCTAACTTTTCTAAATTTACAGTGTCAACCCAGCCCTACCTGATCTACAGCCATTTCTGTCCCCCCTTCCTTTCCACAAATATTCCCTCATGCTGATCCCATGAATTTAAGAACCCCACCACTGTTTTTGCGCCCAACAACTCCATTGGAAGACTGTTAAAGGCATCCACCACTCTTTCAGTGAAAAAGTGCTTCCTCACATCCCTCCTGAATTTACCCCCTCCAGATTCATTGCATGTCCCATTATTCTTGAGCATCTTTTTTTCTGAAAAATACTCCCCTCCTGTACCTTATTTACCCCCATGAAGAACTTATAAGTCTCTATCATAACACCATCTCCCTCTTCTCTTCAAGGGTATACATATTGAGCTCCTTTAGTCTCTCCTCATAGGGCTTCTGATTTAAACCCTGCCCCAGTTTAGTTGCCGTCATCTGGACAGCCTCTACTCTGTCTATGCCCTTCCAAAGATATGGTTTCTAGAACTGGACACAGTACTCCAGGAAGGGATCTCACCAGTGATCTATAAAGAGGCAACACTACCTCCCTCTTTCTGCTAGTGATACCCCTCCCTATGCACCCCAGCATCCCACTAGCCCTCCCAACTGCCTAGTCATACTGCCTGGCCAACTTTGGTCATCAGATATGGTTACTCCCAGGTCTCTTTCCTGTTTGGTAGTGATCACTGCCTCTCCACCACCTATTTTGTACACCGTCCTGGGTTTCTTTGCCCTAAGTGCATAATTTTGCACTTTTTTGCAGTGAAACTTAGCTGCCATCTCCTTTACATCTCCTCAAGTTTTATCAGCTCTCTGGTCATTCTTTCTACCCCTCCACCAACCAAGAGCCCCTATTGCAATGTTATCCACAAAGAGGTAGACATTCCCTTCCAATTCCTCTGCAATGCCACTTATAAAGACATTGAAAAGGACTGGTCCCAGTACCATTTTCTTAGGCATCCCACTGGTCACTCTCCCTTCTCCAGAGTAAACTTTGTTTACTGTAATCTCTGCCACCCATCCTCTAACCAACATCTTAGCCAATTTACCACTTTCAGACTCACCATTAAGCTGCCCAGCTTCCTTACAAGTCTCATATGTGGAACGGTGTTGAAAGCCTTACTGAAATCTAGGTAGGCCACATCAACCACTCCACCATGATCTAATTCTCTGGACATCCAGTCAAAAAGAAATCTTTCAGATTAATTTGTTATGACCTCCTTCCTTGAATCCATGCTGCTGCAGGTCTTGTAATCCATTGGATTCAAGATATTCCACAATGCTTTCCTTTAACAGTGATTCCATTAACTCTCCATCCATTGATGTCAGGTTGACTGTCCTATAGTTGCCAGCCTTTTCACTTCTACCCCTTTTGTGAAGTGGGGCTACATCTGCCTCCTGCAGTCCTATCTGGAACCACTCCTGCTTCCACTGAGTTATTAAATAGGGCTATCAGAGGAAAAGCCAGTACCTCCCTGAGCTCCCTCAATAGCCTTGGCAGCACCCCCTCTAGCCCCATCATTTTGTCCACTTTCAGATTTGCAAGTGCCTTCAGCACTCTCTCCTCCAAGAAAGGATTAGTGACCCCCTCCCTCCTTCCAAAGCTCCTGTTACTTTTTTGTATCCCACTTCCCTTCTCCTTCCACTGTGGACATTGAACAAAAGTAATTATACAGAATATCTCTTTTCCTGGTTCTCCTCTGCACAGTCTCCCCTCCCTCCTTAACCTTACAATCCCTTCATTTGTTTTCCTCTTTTCTGTTACATATCTAGAAAATGTCTTGTCCCCTTTCATTACAACTTGGGCTGACCTCTCCCCAGTTTGCACCTTTACACTCCTTATTGCTTTCTCTGATTCCCCTGATACACCACTGTATACTCTTCCCCCTGCATCTCCTTTTACCTTTTGAATGCTACCTCTTTAGCCTTTTTTTTTTCAGCCACTTCTTCTAGAACCATTGTGGTCTCTTTCTCCTCTTGCTTTTGCTCACTTGCTTGAAGCAGAGGTTTGCTGCCTTCACTATTACCACCTTTAGTTTTGCCCATTGTTCCTTCACCTCACCCAGGTTATCTCCCTTGCCAGGTCTTCCCTGAGGCATTCACCCATCTTTTTAAAATCTGCCCTCCTGAAGCCCAGGACCCTCGACCTTGTGTGGTTTGATTCCGTAGCAGTCCTTGTGTTGAGCTATACTGTACCGTAATGGCTGGTTCCGAGGTGTCCTTCCACTTTGCTGTCTACAACACAGTTCCATTTAGTAAGTACCAGGTCCAGTATTGCCTCATCATGAGTGGGTTCCCTGACTAGTTGCCTAAAGACTGCCTCTGCAGGGAGTCCAGGATGTCCTTCTTCTAACTGAAGCTGCAGCTTGGAGTCTCCAGTCTACATTCGGCAGATAGAAGTCCCCCATCAGCAGCACCACCCCTTTTCTGCCGTCTTGCCAGTGGTTTAAACAAGTACCCTATCAAAATCCTCCCCCTGTGCAGGAGGTCTGTAGATCACAACAGTGTGAATAGTGGCTCCATTCCCTATCTCCAGGGTGACTCACAGTACCTCTATCCTTCTCGAATTCCTGTATCTCCATTGCTTTTATACCTTCTTTCACATAAAGCACCACATTCCCTCCTTTTTGTCCCACCCTGTCCTTCCTGAACTGAGTATAGCCTGGAATGTCCATGTCCCAGTCATGGTTTCCAGTGCACTGCAACTCACGATATCCAGGTTAGCATCTGTCATGATGGCCTCTAGGTCTGAAATTTTATTTCATAGACTTCTAGCATTCACACACATAACCTTCCAGATATTTTTACCACTCTGCATGCTCACCCTGTTTTTTCCTTTTTGCCCTACCTTATGATCTCATACCCATCAGCCTTCATTGCCCTTCATTTCTACCACCCTGCTTCTTTTAATATTTGTCTCCCCTTGGGTCCTCCCTACTCTCCATTTCAGTCTTTGATTGTGAGCAATTTATGCCTCCCTGGCTCCTTCCACCACCCCCATGGCAAGTTTAAACATTCATCAAAGTAACATGTATGCAATACACTGAGGACTGCAGCCCACCTCCTGGATGGATGCAGGCCATCAACCATGTATAGGCCCTTATCCTTCTAGGTAGCTTGCCAATCCCCATAGATAGCCAATCCCCTGCTCTCTGCATTGTTCATTTAACCATGAGTTGAAGCTCATGGTGTCAAGAACCCTTTCCTCTCCCTTGTCATAGACAGGCATCACTTCAGCAAAAGCCACTGAGCATGATACCTGTCTAAGACCTCTCCCCAGCTCCCTAGACTCCCCCTCCACCATTCCAACCCCATCCCCAGGTCATTAAACTCCAGGTAGACATGGACATCCAGCTTTCCTTCCTGCACTGTCACCCTAGTGATCCTTAGGATGTGCATCCAGTCTCTCTGGGCCGTGGCACAGCACAGGCATCTTACCTTCCTCTCCTCCTCCTCCTCCTCCTCCCTACCTATTCCCAAATATATCCCCCTCACAGTCTAGTCCCCCACCAGAAGTTGCATCCTCCTCCTCTTAGGTCCACTACCACCCTCCTTGGGGTCTCCACTGTGGAGGGCCCCCACATCCTCCCTGGCCACTATCACTGGTGCCTCCTGCCAGCAGTCCCTCCCCACCAGAGCAGCATAGGAATTATGTAATGGTACCGGTTGAGGAGTGTGCCACTGATCCACTACCCCCACCCTTCCAGAGTCCACAATAGTCCACCATTCTTCTTCCCTGGCATCCTCTGAGGTAACGGTGACAGACTCACTGGTCTCAAAGTAGGGGATATGAGGTCCTCCAAATCCTAGCCAACTCAACCTAGAGTCTAGTGAATTCATCCCTCAGGTCTGAGAGGTCTGTTCAGATGGGGCAGCAGTGTGGTCTCCAGAAAGTCTCTCTGAAACCTGCCACCCCACAGCTACTGCATTTCACCACTCCCAGCATTCCCAATTCCTGCTCTCTTTGTGTCACCTGGAAATACTTTTGTACTCTTACCCCTGATTCAGTGTTTCTAGCTTACTCTTTTTGTTTGCTTACTTTGCTCCTTACTACCCTTACCATAGGTAGGGTTTTCCTTTCTGCCCCACTCAGTTGTTCCCTCTTGTATGACATGTTTTCCTCCTTCCCTTTCCTTTCTCTGCTTTTTTCTACTGAGATAGCAGCAGTCTCACCTTCACCTAACCTTTTGTTACCTGACCCTAGATAGGTTGCTATTATTGTTTTTCTATATCCTCCTTAAAAACTCTTTTTATGCCTACCCTAGATAGCCTGTTGAACCTATTCATAGTTTTGACCTACTTTTAACCCTCTGCCCTTCTCTACATTGAGTGTTACAGCAGGGTTGAATAGGAACCATGCATTAGTTAAATGCTAGGTATATTGTTTTCATGCTCCCTTCTGCTGATCCATGTCAATGCCTAAGCCAACAGTTACCTGTTCCTCTGACTTGCTGGGACTGAACTTTTAGTATGAAGACAAAATATAAATAAATATAAATATACCTTTAAGGTAAAACTGGGTGCTTACAATCCTCTCTCTCAGCAAAGTCCTGTATACTTATTTACCCATGCTGTATGTTTATCTACAGTACATTGAGTTTTTTGTATTTTGTAACACTCTGGGTTGCACCTGAAAATAGACCCTAGACCTAGTGTGCTTGGCTGGTTAACAAATAAATAAATAAATGTAAGTAGCTCTAGTGACATTAGAACCTGGATCTCCATTGCCTCCTGGCTACCAAGCATTTGTTTCTTCTTCTAGACCATTCTGCCAGTGTCCCTAGTATCTTGCCTATAAACAGGTTTCCTAGAACATTTAGCCCCAAGAAAACATGGAAGCTTCACTCTTCTATTGGGCAAAAAGGACCCACATACAGTCCATGACAGACAACAGGATTGTGATTTCTTGTCTGCACCAAAGATAAAAGACAAACATCAATTGTGTTCACTAATGTAGTAAGGAGCTGAAGAAGCACATGCACATAGATGCACAACATTCCTGTATCTAATAAATAATTAATTAATGCTTGCACCATACATGATGTATAGATCATTTGTTTTTAAAAATACTTTTGGTGTCACTTATAATGCTTTCAAGCAAGTTGTTCCACAGAGTTATAACTTGTTGTGTGTAGAAGTATTTTCTATTCATTCTATGAAACCTAGTAGTTTTCAACAGTAATGAATGCCCACGTGTGAATGTTCTTATGTCTTTGAACTCCAAATTCATTTCAGTAGGGACATATGGATCTTTTATTAGCTCATGCATTAATAGCAAGTTTCTTCTTTTCCTACATAATTCTAAACTCATAAGGTTTAGTTTAGATAATCTGTTCTCATATTTCCTATTCTTTTGGCTATTTATGATCTTGGTAGCTCTGCATTGCACCTTCTCTACTTCCTTTATATCATATTCTGTATAGGGGCAACACAATTGGGTTCCATAATCCACGTGGGGTATGACATAGGATTTGTACAAGGACATTATCACCTATTTTCTATTGCTGCTTATATTTTTTCTTATTCACCCTAGGACCCTGTTTGCTTTTGATATTGCTGCAGTGCATTGGATGTTTTGTTCAAATTTATTTGTTACTATAATCCCTAAGTCTCTTTCATTTGAAGTTACTGCACATGCAATATATTGTTACACAATGAATATCTACGAACAATGCAGGTCTTTCCTAAGTGCAATACTCTACATTTGTCAAGATTGAACTTCATACCCCATCTATATGCCTATTTTGCAATTCAGTCAAGATCTAGTTAAAGTCTCTTAATGTTTTCCAAGGTATTACATAGACCTCCAAATTTTGAGTCATCTCAATATTTTGTAATCCAACTGACAACTTCTTTACTCATATTTGTGATGAAGATCTTGAATATTATTGGCCCTAGGATGGACTCCTGGGGGACTCCACTAGTCACTTCCCCCTCATCTGATAGATAAGCATTTACAGAGATCTTCATGGTATGCCATCTTAGCCAGTCTATAATCTGATGCAGGATATTACTTGGTATATTTACGTTGGACATTTTTTTCCAAAATTGCCCAGTGTGGGACTGTATCAAGTGCTTTATCTATAAATACTACATCAACTGTTGATCTGTTATCAAGTGCCCTGCTAACCTGTTTGTTAAAAACATAGTACATTGGTTATACAAGAGTGAAAAGAATCAAACAAATATCCACACCACATGGCACTGAACCAAACTGCAGCTTTATTTACGTTTGATAAAAAGAGCACCAAACACCAACATAAGCATCTACTAAACCTCTACCGGTTTCGCGACATATGCGTCATCTGCCTCCTGCTGATGCATATGTTGCAAAATGGGTATTTGTTTGATTCTTTTGGCAACTTTGTATTCCGCACACACTAATCCATTGGAGCGGTTTTATTTTTCTCTTATACAAGAGTGACCAGATTTAAAACTGTGTTGTTCTGTGTCAATTTGGTCATGGATGGTCATATGCATTAATATTTTATCTTTTAGTATAAGCTTAAGAATTTTTCCAATAATTGAGATGAGGCTACTCAGGCTGTAATTTTGTACCTCCTGTCTGCTCCCCTTTTTATGAATGGGGGTCACATGTACCATCTTCCAGTCCAATGGCACCATATCTTGTGTAACATATTTTTCATATGAAAGTCACAATGGTCTTATAATACTTGGTTTCATTCATCTGAGTATCCCGGGGGTGGGGGAAATATTATTTTGTCCAGGTGCACTATGAGTTTTGAGATTATAAATTTTAGTAGATATTAGTTCTTCTGTAATGCTAGCATTTTCAAAATTTGATGTAGTGTGAGTACAGAGGGGGACAGAATATTTATTAAATACCGAACAAAAATAATTGTTAAACATATTTACTATCTGTCAATGATTATTTATGAAATTACTTTCATTCATTAATGTTGTTAATTTATTATCTGAATTTTAAGGGAGTTTAGCTATAGAAAATTTAGCTGCTTTATTTTGCAGCCATTTGAGTGGGTTTTAGCTCCATGAGCTTTAGAAAATGTTGCTGTTTTGTTTTGTAGCCATTTGAGTGAGTTTAAGTTCCATGTTTTGCTTAGCCATTTTGATGGCATTTTTGCATTTTTTTTCAGAATGCTTGTGAACTGTTTCCACAAGGCTTCAGTGTTTTTTTTTTCTTGTATCTCCCATAGACAGTATTCTTTTCTAGTAGCAATGTTTTAATCTTTTTATTATACCATTTTGGGATGTAACTTTTCTTATTATATTTTTTTAATTTTTTAACATAATTATTACAGGTATATATTATGATGCTTTTGATGAAGCTCCAACCTTCCTCAAAACTTTTTCCTTTGAGTTGTAATTCCCAGTTAACACTGTTCATTACTTACTTTGGTAACATATGCAGATTTATATAAATAAATTGCAGTGCAGCCCATTGGTGATTCATTCTTTAAATATGTTTATTTTGTGTTGCCACTGTTGAGAATTACAGCAACCATCGCTACCGCAGTGATCACTGTTATTCTGGTCACTCTTTTGACGTTGGGTGGTATTTTCTTTGGTGTATGTGGTCGGCACTGTATTAAACTCACTGTTATCACATAAAATTTCTCTCTTGTACTTTAGCAAGAGTATCTCATATGGGTATAAGTTGATAGTTTTAAGTGGGTTTTTTTGGGACCTTCTTTCTGTACCTAGAAGCAAGGTTAAGTTAAAACAGTGATGCCAGAGGGGCCACAAGTATAGGTCAGCAAGTTTAAGCAGATGGGGCTCAATGCAGTCATGACCAGCAGAGTTTCCTACTTTTACTAGTGTCAGCTGATCTAGCACCTTCATTTTAGAATGTAACTTAAAATAAAATTTAGGACAGTAATGTGGAGGGGGTAAGGAAGGTCAGGGGGGGCAACTTGCAGAGATGACACAGTTAGGGGAGCCTTAAATGTGTCAATATCTGTAAAGAACTGGTCAAACACATCAGAAACTTGTGAAGGATCACTGATGGTTTTGTCACCCAAAATTATGTCACAGGTAAGGGTACAAGCATGATCCTTTAATAGACCATTTACTTGGGTCAAAAAATGCTTAGGGTCTTGTAGGTTGCTGGTTTTAGGGTTTTTCATATAGTTTACCCAGTCTTTTTTTGACAAGACATATGCAGGTTCCTCAATTTCATGTATTCTTGCCAGTTCAGCAGCAGACCAGAAACCCAGAATGTACTCCAGACCTTGTCCCTAAGCTTCATGAATTTATGGAAACCAGAGGGCATCCATTTGGAGCAGAGACCTTTCACTTTCCTCTGCATAAGTGGGGCATGCTTATTGGTGACATTAAGAAAGTTGTTTAGCAGAAAGTCTAAGGCAGCATTATCGTTTGTAGATCTACTAATAACCTTCCAGTTAACCAAAACAGTATCCTCGAGGAAAGTAGTTTAATTCAGTTTGGAATAGTCCCTAATTGTTATGACTTTGGATGGGATTGACAAAGCAGTTGCTCCAAATGCACAGCTATGGGAATAGTCACTTAGGGAATAAGCAAAGCTCTCAGCTGCACATACCCTATCTGGCCTACTGACTAGGATCCAGTCTAATAACGTGTGATTCCAAAATTTAATGTTTCATCTAATTGGTTCTTCGATAATTTGACTAATGTGAACATCTCCAAAAGTGGTTTTGAAACAACAGGCACTACCCTGTGGCCAGTTAAAGTTAAAGTCACTGAGAACAATTACCTCCCTAGGGACCAATTCTCAAAGACATGCCAAGATGCTGTTAAAGGCTGGCTTGGTCCAAAAATAAAGGTTGTTGACACAGTGTATGAACACTGACTTTGTGTTCCCCAGAAGTATTTTGACTACAGTACAGTCACATGGGGAGTCAACTAGGCATGGAAAAGCAAGCCTCTGTACCTTTAATGTGGGCCTAATGTACAGCAGAACACCTCCCCCTTTCTTGCATACACAGTCCTTTTTATGTTTGCTTGCAGGCATGTGCAAGAAACATTTCATCACAGCTTAGGAGAGAAGCAAGGTTTTGGAGGTGCGGCACTGTGGGGGCCCAATGCCCCCAGTGCCTTTGAAGCTGGGCCTGCTTTTCCCAATGCAGTGGCACATTGCTGCTGACACTAGTTCAGCCAGTGTGCCACCACCTTGAAATGAATCCACTGCTGTAATGAGAGAGTGACCCATCATTGCAGGGCGGTACCTTGCCATCTGCATGCTTCCGACTCAGTTCATTTTCTGATGGGGGAGCCAACTCCCCATCAACATACTGTAACCCCTCCCCATTTATTGTGTATCAAGGGGGTGCCCAATCATTCTCAGCATCATGCATCCCCCAACAGTCTTTCTTTGCCAACGGGGGCCCCAATCCCTGTCGGCTTCAGTCCCCCCTTCCAAGTTCAATTTGCCAATGGTGGAGTCCACTCCCCATCAGCATAATGTCCCCCCCAATCTTTTGTGTGCTGAGAGGGATGCCCAATCCCCCTTGGCTCTCACCCTCTTGGTATGTGCTGATGGGTGCCCAATCCCTGTTGGCTACAGCCCCCCCCCAAAAAAAACTGTCCGGCGATGTTTTTCTTTTTTTCTTTTTTTTTAACCTGTAAAACAGAAAATGGTCCCTCATTGAGTTCAGTGGCCCCTCCCTCAACCCGCACCTGCCCTTTGCATACTCTGCCTCCCCACACCCCCCTCACCCAATACTTATCTCCGGAGTGCAGCGTGATGATCTTTGGAGGACTGGGAACACGTCTGCACTCCTCAAAGCCAACCGCGAACTGAAGAAATGCCGGTAAGCTGTAAAATGGGATAAATAGCTTTTTTTTTCAACTTTGGTGCATATTTCAGGTATTTTGGGGAATTTTGGCACCAAATTTTCAACATGGGATTATTGGGATGACCCCTCCTCATGAATTCAGCCACTGTCATGGCGTTATTACATCCCAAAAGGTGATTTCGCTGTTACTGCATGGAATCACCTTTCAGAACCAATTAACAAAATGACAGTGCCAGTGTTTATGAAGTGAGCTTTCAAAAAGCCTATGTTGCAAATTTGGTAGAAAAAAAACAAACAAAATATGACTGTTTTACGAGCGTGCATTGTGCAGTTTTCAAGCATGCTCGTACCTTTGCAAATTTGTAATATTTTCATTCCAGATTTGCAACATTGCCATTTTTTGACACCTCCTTATGAACAGTACAGCTGTCATTTTTCACATCCTGACCTAAATGTGTTTTCGCACTTCCGGCGCAGAATAGAGTGGTTACTGTGGGAAATTAGTGTTTGGGACACATTAAGAAAATCACAGTGATACTGTTCATGAGCAGAGGTCCTAAAATGCCTAAGTTGAAAATTTGGTGACAAAAGTCCATAAAATGGCTGTGTTACGAGCATGTGTTGTGCATTTTCCATGCATGATTATAACTTTGCAAATCTGTAATATTTTCACTCCAGATTTTCAACATTGGCATTTTTGCACACCTCCTTAGGGACAGTTTAGCTGTCATTTTTCACATCCTGACCAAAATGTGTTTTTGCACTTCTGGCGCAGAATAGCACGGTCGCTGTGGGAAATCGGTGTACTGGACACACTGAGAAAATCATAGTGACACTGTTCATGAGCAGAGGACCTAAAATGCCTATGTTGAAAATCTGGTAACAAAGTCCATAAAATGACTGTGTTACAGGTGTGTGTTGTGCAGTTTCCACGTATGCTCGGAAGTGCGCAAATTTGTAATATTTTCACTCCAGATTTTCAACATTGGCATTTTGCCACACCTCCTAATGAGCAGTATAACTGTAATTTTTCATATCCTGCCCAAAATATGCATTTGCACATCTGGCACACAATGACGTGGTGGCTGTGGGAAATTAATGTTTCGGACAGATTAAGAAAATCATAGTGACAGTGTTCATGAGCAGAGGTCACAAAATGCCTATGTGGAAAATTTGGTGAAATAATACCTCTAAATGACTGCAATACAAGCATGTGTTGTGCAGTTTCCACTTACGCTCAGAACTTTGAGCATTTTTAATATTTTCACTACAGATTTTCAATATTGCCATCTCTTCACATGTCCCTATTGATGGCACCACTGTCATTCTTCACATCTTGCCTGATTTGTGTTTTTGCACATCCGGCACAGAATGGCACAGTCTCTGTGGGAACTCAAAGTTCAGGACACATTAACAAAATCACACTACCACTGCTCATGACAAGAGGTCCCAAATGCTTTCATGAGGTTGAGCTCACAAAATGGCCATGTTGAAATTTTTATTGCAAATACCAACACACGCCCAGGGTGTTAGGGTTTCTGACTATAACGTCCCACCCTGTACAGACTGACAGGCATCAGAGGTGTAACTTTGGATCACTGGTTGTAATGCTCATGTCATCCCACCCCCACCCTAAAGCCAGTGACAGGTATCAAGATGTGCCTTGCACTCTTCAGCCCCAGACTTCACCCCATTCTCCTGTACTGCACCCATTTCAGAGAATGTCCTTATGAAATGGGGTGACTGTGAAGTCGTACACCCTAAGGCACACCTCAGCACTTGTCAGTGTCTACAGGACAGGGTGAGGTGAAATGCCATGAGCATTATAGGCAATGACCACAGGCACATCCCAATGCCTGTCCATCTCTGCAGGGTGGAGGTGGGATTGGCGTGAGTTCAGTGCTTCACTGCCATTCCTATTCTACATCTGTTTAACTCCTGCATGTCCAATGCTAATATCAGCAAGCAAACATTCGGCATTGACAAATGTTTGTTAATCACAGTGGGGGATATGCAGAATGCATGCTGCATATACTCGAGAACCATAGAAATATAGACTTTGATGGCAGATAAGGACCGCTTGGCCCACCTAGTCTGCCCATTTCTCTACCTAGAGGATAAGCTGCAGATCCTATTTAACCAATAGCCTATTTCTTCCTAACCCCCACAAAAATTGCCTTATGTCTGTCCCATGCATTCTTGAATTCTCCTACAGTTTTAGACCCCAACACCTCCTTAGGAAGGCGTTCTATGCATTCACAACCCTCTCTGTGAAAAAATACTTCCTCATATTGCCCCTGAACCACCCCACCTCTGTCTTCAAATTGTGTCCCCTTATTCTTGCACATCTCTTTTTCTGAAAGATGCTACCCTCTTGGACTTTGTTGATTCCACTGAGGTACTTAAATGTTTCTATCATGCCCCCCCCTTTCTTCAAGGGTATACATATTAAGCTCCTTTAGTCTCTCTTCGTATGGCTTCTCTTGCAGACCCTGCAGCATTTTAGTTGCCCTCCTCTGAACTGCCTCCATCCTGTCTATGTCCTTGCGGAGATGGGGTCTCCAGAACTGGATGCAGTACTCCAGTTGAGGTCTCACCAACTGTCTATACAGAGGGATAGCAACTTCCTGTTTTCTGCTGGTGATGCCTCTCCTTATACATCCCTAGCCCTCCCTACCGCCTTCTCACATTGCTTGCCAACCTTATGGTCATCTGATATGATTATCCCCAGGTCTCTTTCCATTTTTGTTGTTGTTAATACCTACCCCCATTGTGTAATCTTCCCCTTGTTTTTTGTTTCCCAGGTGCATTATTTTGCACTTCTTTGCATTCAGTCTAAGCTGCCATACTTCTGACTATTCCTCCAACCTTGCCAAGTCCCTTCTCATCCTTTCCACACCTCCTTGTGTATAGACCCTGTTGCAGATCTTTGTGTCATCTGCAAAGAGGCATACTTTTCCTTCCAGTCCCTCTGCAATGTCACTTATAAAGACATTAAAAAGGACTGGACCCAGTACTGAACCCTGCGGTACCCCACTACTAACCCCTCTTTCTTCAGAGTGGACTCCGTTTACAATTACCTTTTATTTCCTGTTGTCCAGCCAATGTTTTACCCTGGCTACCACCATGGGACCCACTTCCAGGCTGGTTAATTTGACTATTAATCTTTTGTGTGGGACTGTGTTAAATGCCTTGCTAAAGTCTAGGTAGGCCATGTCAACAGCCCCTCCCTGGTCTACTATTTTGGTCATCCAGTAGACCAGGAAGGGGCTGTGGACATGTCCTACCTAGACTAGTCAAAGAAATCAATTAGAGTCATCTGACTTGACCTTCCCGCTGTGAACCCATGCTGCCTTGGGTCCTGTGCCCCACTGGCCTCTAAGTACTCAACAATTCTTTCCTTCAGAAATTATTCCATCCCTTTCCCTACCACAGAGGTCAAACTGACAGGTCTGTAGTTTCCTACCTCTGTCTTGGTCTCACTTTTGTGAAAGGGAATCACATCTGCACTCCTCCAGTCCTCAGGTACCTCACCATCCTCCCATAATTTGTTAAAAAGGGTAGTCAGTGGTGTCACTAGTGCTCTGCTTAATTCTTTCAGAATTCTGGGGTGAATGCCATCTGGCCCCTTGCTTTGTCCACCTTCAGTATTAGGAGTTCTTTCAGAACCCTTTCTTCTGTGAAAGGACTGGGTTCAACCCTCCCTGTCCAGAGTGCTTCTGTTAATTGTATTAGGCACCTCCTCCACCTCCTTTTTTGTGAAAAATGTATACTTGGCCTGTGCAGATCTACATCCTGAGACAGGCACAAAGTGGCTGGCAAGAATGAACACTGGCCACTGCCATGTACCTGTCTGTGGTCCCATCCTCTGGCACACTGCTGTGCGGGAGTGAATTCGAGAACACAGGTGGGCATCAAATTGGATGCCCATTCTGATCCCCTTGTGGATCCCCTACTCTGCACAGAACAAAGGATTGTGGGACAGCATGGAAAAATAAATTAATGAGATGACAGGTGAGTGTCTGAATGGGTGTCTCAGCCCACCCTGCCTTCCCAGAGGGCTGGGGCAGCATGGTAGTAGGGATCCTTCATGCCACTGCAGCAGTCAGGTATAATTGGTGTGGGGAACAACAGATACAGCAGGGTCCCTGCTGCCATAAGGTCAGTTCCTGCAACTTGGTGCCATGAACTTTGGTGCTGGGAAGGTGCATACACAGGGGGAGCAAGCCCCACACTCTATCAAACCAGTCCAGGGTGCATGTACTTGTGAATGAAGCAGGCAGGCAACAGAAACTTTCTGCTCAAAAACTGCTGTTTAATTATAGCACATGTCCTGCTTGCAAAGCTACAGAAGGTCATGCTGTTTTCAGTTACAAAGTGTAATCCAGTGTATTACAAAGTGTAAGTGCTGTAACTCAAAATTGTCTGCCATCAAGAGCCTGAAAAACCTTCCCCAACACCACCACTCAAACTCTGAGTCTTTAGCAGGAGGTGTGGCTAAGACAGATGTTATTACATTTGAATAATCATGTTCACATGACATCAGCTTACTTACCACAGTACTCTTTCAAGGTAATTAATGACAGTTAAGTAAACAAACATGCTATAGTCCATAAGTGCAAAAGGTATTGTTCACAAAGAGCACAAAATTCTACACAATGTTGATACTTCTTAGATCAACATGGTCACAATGGTTACAGTATAAAAGTCATTAAGTACCTTATTCCATAATACATATTAATTTGAATTTAGACTTCAAGCAAGCTCATTTGCATATCAACTTTTACTCTAAACTGATGGAAGAAAAGGAAGAGCTTTTCTCAATATCTCAGTAACATGCATGTGGTCACTCCTGAATTTCACTGTCACTGTTGAGCACCTTCATGTGGTTTGGAAAGCATTTAATCACAGAGATAATTGAAAAGAAGCTGCTGCTAGGCATTCTAAAACTTTTAATGTATTACTTATAAAAGAGGACATTGAAAAATATAACAATCTCTTTGAAAGCATAAAAGAAGTTAAAGCAGCAATTTTGGAACTTAGATCTGATTAAAACTTTAAAAGCTTTGAAACTTCATTACAAAAGAAAATTCTGAAGCATAAAAAGATTTAATTGAAAGAAAGCAGTTAAAACTACAGAGAGATCAGGAAGACTATAATAATAACTGGGTGATTGGAGAAAATAGAGAAATCAAAGTAGTGATCGCTCTAGGGAATGCTCTAGAGTTAGATTGCAAAATAGAGCTAAAATAAATAAATAAAAAGCAACAAGTTACAGTAAGTGGTGAAGAACAAGAAGTTCAAACCAGTGACACTGAACAGAAAAAGGTTTTTTTAGGGCTCTGTGTATGTAGCAGAGTTTTGCACCTAAAGGTACTGATTTAATCTATTTTTACATGCCTGCACAAGGGCTTGATAACTTTTATTGAACTAACAAGGCTAGCGTGTGACGAGGGATAAGACAACTCTACTAGTTAACTTTGTATCCTCCTATTGTTACTAACAGGGGCTAATATCTCTATGTAGAGGGGCTCTACAGCATTTTTAGTGAATTATACATACTTTGACTGTATTTTGAGAATGAGCACCACCAGCAGTGCCTGTGACATCACTTCCGGTCACTCAAGCATAAAATCTGCATTTTACAATGCTCAGCATTCTGTTAGAGGGCTCTGTGTATGTAGCAGAGTTTTGAAGCTAAAGGCACTGATTCAGTCTCTTTTTACATGTCCAAATGAGGGCTTGATAACTTTTATTGAACTAACAGGGCTAGTGTGTGACGAGGGATAAGACAAATCTACAAGTTAACTTTGTACCTCCTATTGTCACTAACAGGGGTTAATATTTCTATTTAGAGGGGCTCTACAGCATTTCTAGTGAATTTTACATACTTTGACTGCATTTTAAGAGTGAGCACTACTGGCAGTGCCTGTGACGTCATTTCTGGCTGTCCCTCTTATTACTTTTCACCAAGTGAGTGGAGGCGAGCTTCAGCAAAGGCAACATGGGTAGAGACAAGCAGCATCTGCTGGCATCAGCTGGGGAGGCCAGGGACAGAACCAAATCAGTGGCAGGTAATACATAACTTTGAAAGTATTATAGCTGAGTACCAAAAAATAAGCATAGTGCAGCAGCCATAACTGAAAGTTTAGTAAACCATGGCACATCTGCTGGATTCCTCTAAAGAGTTTGCTGTTAATACTATGTAATGAGGGCACACTAGTAAATTGCTGTAAATGTAGAATGTATGTTGAGACTACCCCTAACAGTTATACAACAACGTATACATGTACCAAATACAGGGCCTATACTATGTTGCAGACAAGGTTAAACAAATTGGAGAATGAAATTACAGCCTTACAATATATGAAAGTACAGAACCTAAGACAGGACCAGCCCAGGAACCTAAGGTTAAATGGCAAACATGCTAGACAGGAAGAGCAAGATAGTGGGGATTAGATAGTGAACAAAGGCAGGTTAAAAAAGGAAAAGAGAGTGAACATGAGGCCAGCCAAGAAGAATGGTACACAGTAACATCGGGTAAAGGAATTAAAAAGGGAAGACGAGCAGAGGCTAATATAATACAAACATCAAATAGCTTTAGCTTACTGGCAAATATGGAAACTGAAGACTCTGCAAGCATACAAACTGTTCCCCATACAAGAGAATATTAAGCATTAGGAGATTCCATTATAAGAAAACGTGACAGTATAATTTATCAAGATGGCAAACAGCATAAGATGGTTCTCTGTTACCCAGGGGCTAAAATAAAAGACTTAAACTACATTGATCCAAACATTATTAGGCTGAGTCAACCAAATCCAGTGGCAACATTGCATGTAGGTACAAATGATGTGGGTTACAGCCTCAAGAAGGATATATGTATGGATTATTCGATAGTGCAAGGATATTAAGATTACTAGGGGCTGAAGTCATTGTTTCTGGTTTGCTACTTGTCCCACACGCTAATAAAGAGAAAAACACTATAATTAGAATCAACACAAGGTTAAAGAACTGGGCAGGGAAAGAAAATATTAGATTTGTAGACTCCTGGGCCTTCTTTTACAACAAACACTATCTTTATGGCAGTCACAGTCTACATCTGAATGAAAAAGGGGCACGTCAGTTAGCAATGTTAATTAAAAACCACATGAAGGTATTCCTTTAAACTAAATGTGGAGGGGGTCAATGGACCCCCACCAACAGGGAACCAGTTAAACCAATGAAAGGGGATACACAAGAATTCCATAGACATGATAGACAAAGGAAAACTAGACATCATAATAGTGGTGAAATAAAATGTTTGTTAACTAATGCTAGAAGCCTTAACAACAAGTTCGATGAATTACAGAGTTACTTATGTCAAAAAAAGACTGATATCATTTTGGTGACCGAAACCTGGTGGAAAAAAGATGACACATGGACTAAAGAATTACAGGGTTATAATTTACTTAGAAAGGATAGGGAAACCAGCAAAGGTGGAGGAATCACCATGTATATAAATAACGCAATAAATGCTGTGGTCAGTACCACAAAAAAAAAGCACAGTGGTGAAACAGAAACAACATGGGTACAAGTAAACATGGGTACTGCAAATTCTTTTACCGTGGGACTGGTCTATAGACCCCAATCTACAAATGAGTATACCCACAGTCTTTTGTTACAAGAAATAACTACGGCCGCGGAATATGGACCACTAGTACTAACAGATGATTTCAATTTGAGGGAAATTAATTGGAGCACAGGGAACGCTACCAGTAAACTCGGAAAAACATTCAAGCAAGTCTGTGAGGAACATAACTTAACTCAACATATAAACAAACCAACAAGAAAAAAGAACATCCTGGATTTAGTACTAGGATCTGACAGCATGAATATTGATAATAGCACAGTAACATGCCCCCTTGGTAACAGTGATCATATGAGTGTACAGTTCAATATTAAGTGTGCACCTAAACATGTGAAGAGATGCACTGAAGTATTTTATATAACACAACAAATAGGACAGCAATGAATACAGAAATGAATAACATAGACTGGGACAAATTACTAATCAATAAGACTGGAGAAGAAAGTTGGCAGATCATAAAACATGTCATACTAGACATAAGTAATAAACACATCAAATGCAGGAAAAAGTACAATAATAGAGGTATAAAACCTAAATGGTTAAATAAGAAAATCATTAAATTAAGCAAGCAAAAACACAAAGCATATGCAGCATATAAACATAACGAGACTGTACAAAACTGGGAAGTGGTCAAACAAAAACCAAAAACATCTAAAAACTTGATTAATAGATCCAAAAAAGGTTAGAACTAAAGTTAGCTAGTAATGCAAAGAAAAGCAACTGTAAACACTTTTTTGTGTATATAAATTCATTAAACAAATCCAACAATGGGTTAACCTGTCATTAAAAACACCCAAATCATGTCCGAGCTCACACAAATAGCCAATACATTTAGCAACTATTTCTGTTCTATTTATTCAGAACCTAGTGCTAGAAATGTAAATTGTACTAACAACACTGAAGTCCCATCCTGTACAAAAGAGGAAATAAGAGCTAAAACTGGAAACTTAAAAAAGCACGGTGCCCCAGGTCTTGACAACATAACTCCTCAGATTCTAACATTGATACAGGATAATATCTCCTGACCCCTAGAAATAACTATATAACAAACTTCTGAGTACTGGAGAGGTTCAAACAGATTGGAAAATGGCAAAAATCAATCCCATACAAAAAAGGACCAAGAAGTGACATTAGGAATTACAGAACAATTAGCTTGATGTCTGTTCCCGGAAAATATTTGAATCAATCATCAAAGACAGACTAAGTGAGCATATTGAGGAAATAAATAGAACAGACACATCTCAGCACAGGTTTATGTTAGAACATTCATGTCTAACTAATCTTGTGCATTTTTATGATACATTTAGCAGTTTTCTGGATAGAGGTATCCCAGTGGATGTGATTTTGTTAAATTTCTCAAGAGCCTTTGACTCTGTACCTCATTGGGCAATAATTCAAAAAAGTAGTCAACTAAAAATAAATGCATATATTGTACAGTGGATAAGTAGCTGGCTGACCAACCATATGCAGAAAGTTACCGTAAATGTTTTCCTGTCCAGAGAGGGGTATGTCACCATTTGGGGTACCGCAGAGCTATGTATTGGGCCCTGTACTCTTTCAATTATTTATATCTAATATGGGAAATAATATAAAAAGTAAATTGATAAAATACACCGATCACATGAAACTCAGAGAGCCATGTGAGTCCTGTGAACAAGTACAGATGATACAACATTACCTTGACCTAATATCAGAATGGGCATGCAGATGGGGTATGACCTTTAACACTGAGAAATGCTGTGTGTTGCACTTGGGGAAAAAAACAATAAACAAAATAATTACATTGTTAGTAGTACAATTTTAAAACAGGCCAGTAGCGACCGGGATTTGGGAGTGCTTACAGATAGGGAACTGGACTTCAAGTCAACAGTGTACTAATGTTATCTCCAAAGCAAACAGGGTAGTATTGTAGGTGCAATATGTAGGAACATCAACAGCATGAGTGCTGAAGTGCTACTCCACCTGTATAGGTCCTACCTGAGACCTCAACTGGACTATTGCAGTCAGTTGTGGAATCCTCACAAAAAATCAGATATAACAAGGCTGGAAAAAACACAAAGAAGAATGACAAAACTTATTTCATAAGTGAAACACTTACAATACATTGACAGAATTAAAAAGTTAGGTCTGCACTCTTTGGAGGATAGAAGGAAATGTGGTGACCTATTATATTATGACTCCATAAAAAAATGAAAGACTTGGGAGGGAACTGGATATCACAATTAAAAACTTGAACTACATCACAGGGGGGCACTCATGACAAGACTAGGGTGGACAATTTAGAACAAACAAACGTAAATATTTCTTTACTGAGAGGGTGGTCAACTCATGGAACAGTCTACTTGAGGAATTAGTAATATGTGAGAACAAGCAGGATTTTAAAAATAATCTTGATAAACTAATGCTTGAGAGTGGGAATTCACAGTATTATTTTACATAGGAGCACATATGGACCAAAGCCTTTTTTAGCTCCTGCTACATTAGTGACATTAGTAACAAAAAGGAAAAGAAAACCCATAGGAGAAGAAAGGAGGAGGAAGAAGAAGAAGAAATAAACAATACAAGAAAACTCAGGAAGAAAAAAATCCAAAAACTTCAAATATTATATCTCTCCAAATAAGTACTTATAGAAAATCAAATCAAATGACTCAAAGGAGTTTAGCTTTTGTACCAACACCAAAAGTGAACTCTTTCCAAGTTCATATTGATTTATATAAACTCTTTAGTGAAATAAAATTAAAATACCACTTCACTACTAATATGAACTTTACAACTTCAACAATGAGAAGAGAAACAGCAAACCTGGAAATGGGGTCTGTCATTGAGGATTTGGACTATCTAATTGGATCAGTCTCAGAAAACATAGAAGTGGGCCCATCAACATCTACAGAGGACACCACTGCAAATTATATTGTAACGTCTGTAACCATGACCAGCTTGGATGCTTTATCAGAATTACATGAATTTAACACTACAGAATTTGACTCTGATAACATTGTTACAGGGAACCTAGAAAGGAATGAAATACTAGAAATGAGAAAAATCATGTTTAAAGATAAATCAGCCTATCAACAATGTGATAAATTGTTTTGAAAATGTTATTACAAATCAAGTAGAAGAATTAGACAGGAATAGTGGGATAATACATAATCAACCACAGGGTAAAAAAATAGCATTAAAGCAGTTAATGGAAAATGATATAATAGTAATTAAACCAGCAGACAAACTAAAGAATATAGTGGTGCTAGGTAGGGAACATTACAAGAAAATTGCCCTTTCATTCCTTGAAAATGAAACAAACTATAAGGAGCTCACAACAAATCTAACACTGGTTTTCAAAAAATAGTGCTTTAGTCTTCTACAGCAAGCTAACATGGATGGTAGTATTACTTAGAATGTATTGAAATATATGTGGCAAGAGAATCCTATAACACCCATTTTTTTATATCCTGACCAAGAAACATAAAATCAACCAGGCACTTACAGAAGTGGTTTAAGTTGCCCACAGGCCATATCAGCGCTATTTATAAGCCCCTTCAAGATAGGTATCCGCCTAACTGGGATTCCCATAAGGTGAAATAGGCCAACAAGATACAGGAACCGCTGGAAGCTGAGGATTGGTCTAATTGCTGGGTAGATGCCCATTTGGGCCTCCCTGAATCTGAAACTACAACTTCTTCAGAAGAAGGTCTTGCATAGATGATACAGGATGCCAGTCAAACTGGTTCAAGTGAGCTTAGGTACTTCTGATGCCTGCTGGAGATGTGATGCGGATACATGGTCCCTCTTTTCCACATCCTTTAGGGCTATACCTTTGGGCTGGCAGTATAGCCTAGAGGTTAGAGTAACAAACTGTGAACAAGCTTGGTACATCCAGTAGATCAGACCTGAGTTTGATTCTCACAACCTCCACTTGCATACTGTGTGACTCTGAACAAGTCACTTAACTGCCCAGTGCTCCCAGGTCACCCCTGAAAACAGGCACTTGTGCCTAGTGGGCCTTCCCTGGTTACCAAAGACTAAAATAAATACCCTGGTCAGAGATTGGTGGTCTTCCATTATTAACATGCTTGAATGGGATTTAAATATCCCTTTAACTCATTTCCCCCAATTTTGGATTCTGGGAGACTGCACTGTGTTATCAGAAGAAAGTTGGCAGTACAAAACATTCTTTTATATACTGCAGCGTTTGAAGCTAAAAGGTTAATTCTGCTTAGGTGGAAGACCCCTCACAATCCTTCAAAGATACAATGGATACATGCTATGTCCAAAATGGCCACCTTTTTCCATGTCTGGTTTTGGAGAAAAGAGGCTCTTCCTAAGTTTCACACAATGTGGTCCTTCTGGCTAACTCGAATTGGGGTGATGACACAAACTACAGATTATTTTTTTTAAATCCCCAAATCCATATCTAGATTGGTAAAGTTTCTAGATTGAGGTGGTTCAAGTTCTTATTTCCTGCATTTCCCGTGTTTTTAGGCATGGTCTGATAACAGTACTCATGGCCACACATTTCTTGAATTTTTGTTAAATGTTAATTAGCTAAATGTTAGTTAAGTCATATTATTAATACAGAGTAACAGTTTATTGTACACAGAACTAGGATTTCTGCTTTGAGGCCGGGTGGACTACATATATGTCATCTTTGCTTTTGGGTTCTGGAATATATGTGGTATATGTCTACATTACTCATCTTTGTTTTTCATCAAATTGTGTCTGGTGAAATTTTAGTAAAACGTTTATATACAAAAACAAAATACATAAAAATCTTAGGGACCCACTTGGATGTCCTATTGTATTTGGGACTGGATCACTGACTGAAAATTTGGGCAAATTTATTACTTTTTTTTCTACAGCAGTGTGTTTGTATGCTACCTTCATATATGAAGATGTGTTAACGAAATTTGCAGATTTTCAGTGGTATCCTACATACCACTGGAAAGGCATCGATGTAGAGTCCCGAGGCTTGGATCACAAAGATCGAAGCAAGCTGCACCAATGGCAGCTTGCTCCGATCACAGGTGTGCCAGGGACACTGAATCTGATTTATGAACAGGTGGGGTCCCAGCACCAGAGACCCGCAGCATGTGATAAATTTTGCTGTGTGCCAAAGGCAAGGTGCATGGGAGAGATTAGCTGCAAGCTGTGAGGCAGTCAGGCACCATTGGTGCCCAGTAATGGGAACCAGCCTGGAGGCTGACAGCATTGGGTGGGATGGGATGGTGGTCAGAGAGGGCAGGTAGGGCATGGATGGGTGCTGGGAGGTGGCAACAGGTCCCTGAAGTGGACATTGCAGGATGCAGCTGTGCCTGTGCCGTCTGTGGGCAGGTGACTGCCACATGCCTTGCACCATGGGGGGGCTACCTGCAGGCTCTGCACCATTGGGTGTGAGTCCTCCAAGTGCTGTAGGAGCATGGGATACCACAGGCGGGCAGCGGCATAGGTTCCCTCCAACTCTGCCAAGGCTCAAGGGGTGGTACAAGGGCCCTTAGACCACAGTCACTTAGATAGTGTATCACAAGAGTTCCAGGGAAGTGGGAGCACAGTTAGAACCTGCTGCTTAAAAGACAGAGATCATGGATCTACAAACTAGTCAGTGTTAATCCAGAGGTTTAAATAACCAACAGGATCTCAAACCCTTTCAGAAAAATTAAATGAAAACTTGAATTAATTTCTGATCCTTGAAATAGAAACTTATTACCTATGTGCTGCCCCTGTATGAGCTTATCTTTTGGATACATTTGGAAACTGGACGGCAATTTGCATGGATTTCTGATCCTTGCCTTTGCACTATTGAATATAACTTTGATTTTAGCTATAAGAAGCTGTTTTAGCATCTAACTAAACATTTCCTATTTCTTTCTTTTTGATCTATTTATTCTGCAAACTCTCAAGACCCTGGCTGACTGACCTACAGTTTGCGGATCCCCCAAACTACACTACAGATTTGGGTCCTGATACCAGTAACAGTGAAATTCAGGGGTGATTGTATGGATGTTACCCAGAGACTGAGAAAAACACTTATGAGCTTGCTTAGAGTCTAAATCAAATTAATTTGTATTATGGAATAAGATAATTAATGATTTTTAAGCCATGTCCATTGAAGAGATCTAAGAAGTATCAACATTGTGTAGAATTTTGTGTTCTTTGTGAGGCAATACCTTATTCACTTATGCACTGCAGCATGTTTGTTTATGTTGTTTGTCCTTAATTACTTTGAGAGATTGCCATAGTAAGTAAGGTGACATCAAGTGAATGTGATTATTTAAATGTGATGAAATCTCCCTCTTAGCCACACCTCCTGAGGAAGAGTCAGTGTTTCCATCAAAGCACTAGAGAAGTTTTGTCAGGTTCTTGATGGCAGGCAGTTTTGAATTATAGCAATTGTCTTTTGTAATGCACTGGATTGCACTTTGTAACTGAAAATTGCTTAACCTTATGTGCCTTTGAAAGAGTGACATCAGCTATTAATTAAACAAGTTTTTGAGCTGAAATTTTTTGTTGCCTGTCTGCCTGCTTCATTCATGAGTGCATGCACCTTGAACTGATTCCCTGCTGTTGTATCCTGGACAACACTTGCCCAGCACTCCATTCCTTCTTAGCATGGATTGCAGGCATGCCCCCTAGACATGCCCCAAACCATCTGCACATGTAGCTGGGCAAAAAGATGAGAGGTTCAATGTGGAGGGGTGCATGTCCTTTCTGTGAATGCCACCAGAGTTCAGCTGTACCCCATGTGTGGCACTCTAACTTAGGGTTGCCTACACCGCACACCGCAGATGTACAGCACATAGGTGATATGCACATTAATGGTAGGCCCCACTGTAGCCAGTGATGTCAACTTCAAAGGGGAAAATTCAGGGTTTTAATCAGGTTTTGGTGACACCAAGAATGCCTGGGGAATATAGGGACACCCAGGCCTCAAGTTCAGGTAATTTAGGCTGAAGACTGTTAATGTTCACATAATATTTTTAGGCCCCACGTACTGCACCAGGTAGGGCCAGCATGGAGGCAATCTGAGAACTGTGAGAACCTGGACTGTGTTCAGTATCCCCATCAGAAATCAGAAGCATTACCACCAATGCCTTAGTTTGTAGCTAATAGTTGAAAAATCATAACTCTACAACAACCTTGTCTGGTAATAAACAATCAGAAAAAAATTACCTTTCTCATACAATCCATAAAGTACCAGTAGCTGCTGAGATCATACCTGACATATACAGAGAGGTTAGGGAAGGTTTCATACTGATGTACAGTATATCTGGTGCAGGTAAGCCAGCAACAAGGCAATGAAGGCAAATGAAATGGATTTACAATGCCAGCACAGCAACAATTTTGTCAACTGACTTTACAGCAAAACCTTTATGTCGACTGCATTAATGGTCGGCATGAAGGTGATCACTGCCTCCCATATATTCTTCAGGGGGCTGTGCCCCCCACACTCCCACAATTAAACTTATCAGCTCTGAGTCAGAGCTAATTATGGGAGGGGGTGCAAGACCCCTAGAAAACAGTGCTGAGGGGTCCAGCGCCAACACTATAGTGACCTGGCGCTGTTGTCACTGTAGTGTCAGTCACTGTAGACTTGTCAATGTGGGAGGTGTATACCAATGCTATAACAGATGCATACCAGTGCAAGGGCTGACCTTTTACAAGTCACAGTAATCAACAAGAAACCACTGACAAAACAAGGCTTATATTTCCTACAAGAATAGGAGAGAGGGTTTAGAGCAATGCACCATGACTATTGTGGCCAGGACAGGAATTGCACTTAGGGGTCAGTAGGTAGAGATGGGTTTAGGATATGAGCAAATGCCAGCAAGACCTGAACAATTGCATCTTAAGGTAAGGGGACATCCAAGGTAAGTCACAAGGCAGCAGTGAAGAGGGATCACCAATTTTTGAATACACAAACTGGTATGCAAGGGTCACTCAGACAGAGTATCGCAATGGTTGTGAGAGCACGATTAGATTAACATAAAAGCATGAGGAGCCTCAGGAATATAAGTAGGTAATATAATTTTGAATCACCAGTCAGTGTAAACAATTTCCCCAGGTTGAACCAAGCAATATCACACATACTAAGAGTTCATAGCTGACCAAGTAATCAAAGAGTAACACAGCAGTGCAAGGGAGGATAAAGGTAAAGGGCAGCTCTTAATTGGCAGTGTGTGGCTCAGGGGATCCCCGACCCCAGTTACACTGCTATTGGAGGTGGTCAGTGGGGGAAGGGGAAGCCACCAGGACAAAGGCTCCCACTCCTCATGATTTCACTGCTACAGGAAAGACCATCAGTGAGCAGAAAAGACACCAGTTGCGTCTTTGGAATTAAACTTGGCATCCGCCTGAAGACCCACTCTCTCTGACGTTTGATTGGTGTTGTGCATTGCTGTGGACCCTGGTGTCAGTTAGGCTGCTGCTGGAGGTGGTCAGTTGTAAGGAGGGGAAGCCACTGGACAAAGGTTCTCACCCCTTGCGTCCCCGCTGCTACAGGAAAGGCCTTCAGTGAGCCTGAAAGATGCCAATCGCGTCTTTTGATTTAAACTTGGTGAATGCTGAAAACCTGACCTTACTGGCTCCTGATTGCTGGGTTGTAGTTCTGAGGACCCCAGTCCTGCTTAGGCTACTGCTGGATAAAGCCTAGCATGCCTTTTGACCCTGCTGCTACAGGAAAGGCCATTAATGAGCAGCTCAGCCTTCTTTCTGTCTATGGAGAAGTCTCAGTTCTCCCAATGAGTCTTCTTAGACCATGTTTTTTCAAGCCTTAAACCACCTTGATCACACTTCTTTACCTATTGTTGAGCCTATCAATAGCTTTCCTCTGATATGGCAACCACAGCTGTATGCTGCTCTTAAGATGAGATTGATAAGGTCTGAACAAGGATATAGAGGGGCATTGCAATCCAATCAATTTTCTTACAAAGATTCTGTTGCTGCAAGCTATGAATTTATTTGCTTTGCTCACTGTTGCCCCATGTAGAGTTGCTGCTGATCATTAGGGTCTTTGGCTGATGGGTTTCAGAAATATGGATGTTGTTATTGTAATATTTGGCATTTATATTCGTCTACCTACAGTAGATGCATCCCTTAGTATATTTCAGTGCTAATGTTCACTTGCCATTTTAGTCCACTTTCACACCATAAGCATATCCCCCTACATTTCATAAACAACCTGCTGAGATGCAATTACTCTTCTTATTTGGGAGTTATTAACAAACTTTGCAACCCAGCTTCTGGTACCCAACTCCAGAACATTGGCCCCAGTGCAGAATCTTGTAAGATTCCTCTGATCATTTGTTTCCATGAGAGCAGATTGCCATAGTATAACCTTTCATTTCCTTCAATAACCACTTCCTAATCCATTTCATTGCATGCTCACTTATGCCTACATTCTCCATTTTATGAATAAGTACTGATTCCTTTGACAAACTCCAGGTATACAACATATACAGTTTTTTCTGGTAAATTTTATAGTTATTTAATATATGTTTTGTATTTATGTATCTCGGTCTGGGTCTTTCCTGAACAAAGGAATCCATGTTTAGGGCACTCACACGGTTAACAAATACATTGATTGCATTATTTGATTGATTCTAATTAGGCTGATTCATGATACTTTCACAGAACATTAGTTTAAATTGACATGCATAATCATATTTTATATGTATAACTTTTTTTTAGTTTAGTTTGTTATTTTTATGTTATAGAATATTGTATCACTTCTTGGTGTCATATGCAATGTTCATAAAATTCTTTGAACCATTTTTAAATAATAGACTGTGAAGAAAAAATGTGAGCCATCCCCCCTCCCCCCCAAAAATGTAAAGTTTACTTTGCAGTTCATCAAGTCTGCCGAGCTGTACCTACCTGTACTGATGGTGAGGGCCTCAAAGGGCCTTTTATGTCTTCCTTTCCCTCTTCACTTCTGCTAGTGTCTTACTCTGCTCCATGTTTCTGCTCTACCAATATTTAAATTCCTTCACTGACTTTTCACAGACTACCTCCCTTGGCAGTTTATTCTACCCTTCACCATCCTCTCCATGAGGATTTTTTTTTAAATGATTATACTTTATTGAATTTATTTCATAACATACATGAACAAGAACACAGTGACATGAACATACAAACATAAAGGTCCCCCTCTCCAAGTCTGAAGATAGATGTTGTACATAGTCGGCATATCAATAACATTTACATTACATTACAATTCCATTTGCTACTCAGTTAACTTCTTTATACATTGGTGCAGTCTTTGATAGTTAAGAGTGCTCTTTAGGATTTCCTGTGTCTTTTTAAATGAGTTGTACCTATACCTCGTAGAAGCCAGCATCCTCTCCAGCCTTTGAATTTGCATGACCTCCTGATACCATTCAACCAGTGATGGCATGTCAGTGTCTACCCAGTAACGGAGTATGACTTTCTTAGCAACAAATACAATTAAGGAGAAGTGGTATAGAATCTTCACTGTCCCACAAGTGTTCAGATATCTAATCCTCTTAAGCACCTTTCCTTGGTGAATGCCCCCTTCAGATCCAAGAGTGGGTCAAGGATATTCTGGATCACCTGCCATAGGGGTTGTGCTTTGTTGCTTTACCATAATATATATAGTAGTGTACCCTCTTCAAATCCACACCTGGTGCATAAGGGGGAGTCCAATAGCCCCCACTTGCAGAGTTTCTGAGTGGTGTGGTACATATTCTGTAGAATTTTGTACTGCATGAAGTCATAGCTCTATAGCTGAATGTATTTGTGTGTTGGTCCAGATTCTGTCCCATTGTTGTTGTGAATCATTCCACTCCAGTGCCTGAGGCCGGTAGTTTGATTGTTTGTCATATCTATGTGATATTGCTGTTTTAATAGCTGAGTAGATCAATGATATAGCATATCTTTGTTGGGACATGTCAACAAACTCCTGTGAGGTGTGAGGTGGAGGTTGCTGCTTTGGTGGTTGGCCTAGTATTTGAGCAAGCATGCACTGTAGCTGCATGAAGAAGAATATATCTTTTAATAAGACTGAACCTTGCCAATATCTGGTTGAATGTTTCGCAGCCATTCATGTGCATAAAATGTTTTACTTTCAGAGTGCCTTTATCTTTCCAGGCTGTTTACAACATGTTTTCCCCAGCTATCTTGAAGTTGGGATTTTGCCATGTCGGCTGTTCTTGGGGCTATGCTGAGGAGAATTTAAAGAGTCTGTTGGTATATATTAACAGATGTGCCTATAGGTAAATTGGTTAGTGTCTTGGGCAATGTGCTTTTAGTAGTATAGAAAAGAGTGCCCAGATCCATTCCCTGAGCTTGGCATAGGTGCGCTTCTATTTCAAACCATTGTGGAGTATACAACAAATCAAGGGGGTCTGATTGTCTGTGCCATTGAAAGTGTTTGTTTATTTATTTATTTATTTATTCAATTCTCGGATTATAATTACCTTTTAGCCAAGGCTCTTTTACAAAGGTTCCATGTCAGAGGCATTACAAACAGGGATGAAATGGCACAAAATAAGAGAACAATAGTCATGGTACTACAACATTTGGTAATTAGACACAGAATCATATAACACTCAGGTAAGGAGCCAAGTGGGATACCTGGCAAAAAGACAGTGGGGCCTATGTATGGTGGCAGCTGGTACCAGAGAACAAGGGTTGAAAAATGAAGGGGGGGATACAAAGATGCAGCCGGAAGCAGTTGTCAGACGATGGGGTGAGGGGTGCAGGAAAACAAGGCTAATGGGAAGAAAAAAAAGGGGGGATGGTGGAGAGTGGGGAGGGGTGGATAGGTGGGGCGGTAGAGTGATAATAAGTGCAAGTGGGGTACGGATCAGCAAGGGAGGGGGGGAGAAGTGGTGGTATCAGTGGCAGGACATGACAGCTCAGGAATAAGAGTAACAGTCACAGGAGCTCGAGGCCGTAAGATGAAGTCATAGTCTAGTTTTGAAGGTACCAAGAGATGGAGCTGTGGTGATGGCTGGGTTGAGGTTATTCAGCCAGACAGGAGCAGTATAGGCGAAGGAACATTGACACTGAGCAGTGCGGCAGTGGGGAATTTGAAGAGGTTGAGTTTTAGAACCCTGGTGATCTGCTTGTTGTTTCTGCTGTTGTGGAGCAGGGCAGTGACCCCCAGTGGTGTGAGTCCGAGGCTAATTTCTTTGCCATTATGCAGGTGAGGAACTTTATATGATTTGAGAGTTGGAGCCAGCAGGTTTGTGCATATAGATCCCAGGTATGTGTAAGTCGGTGTGCCCCAGTGTTAAGCCGACATGACTGGTTGAGGGCTGTTGAGCTACCTTCTGAGGGTGGTCATAGTGGCAGAGCCATAGATGAGGAGACCATAGTCAATAATCGAGACCACAGAACTCTGAATGGTAAGCTCCAGTGCTTGAGGTGTGAGATGTTGTCTGTGCCTGTATAGGAGGCCAAGGCGGGTATTAGCAGCCTTAGCCATGCTTTCAACGTGTGCCTTATAGGAGAGGTTGGTGTCAAACAGTATCCCAAGGTATTTGAAGAAATGGACCTGTTCAAGGATATTCCCTTGCGATGTGGAGATTGTCAGGGGGTGTAGCTTGTGTCTATTGTGAGAGCTGCAGAAGAGCATAGACTTTGTTTTCTTGTGGTTAAGGACAAAGTTGTGATTGGAGAACCACATCTCAACAGCATTAAAACCAAGCTGGAGATTTTTTGTAATGATATGGGGTCTCTGTGGGATGAAAAGACAACTGCATCATTTGCATAGAGGAAGATTTTTTTCCATGGAAGATTGTGGTAAGGAATTTAGAAATAGGCTGAAAAATAGCAGGCCAAGTATCGAACCTTGAGGGACACCAGAGCAAACTGGTAGGGTATCAGAGAGAATATTGGCAATTTTTACCCTTTGTGTGCAGGTTTCCAAGTAGCTTTTGAACTACTGTGCTGAGTCTGGAGAGAGTCCAATGTTCAGGAGTTGGTTGACCAGTAGCCGATGGTGGACAGTATGGAAAGCCTTGGAGAGGTTGATATAAACTGCGCCAGTAAGAAGGCCCTTGTCAAGGGAACTATGTATAGTTGCAGTGAATTCTAGAAGGGCAGTGGAGGTGCTGTGACCCTTTCTGAAACCGTGCTGTTGTTTGCACAATAGATTGTATTTGATGAGGTGGTTGCTTAGCTGGTCTGCCACAATACGTTCAAGTGCCTTGGAGAGAGGGGGCAGAATAGAAATCGGATGATAGCTAGCATGGCTAGTTTTGTCACCACTTTTGTGAACTGGAATGATGGTATCAGTTTTCCATCTGTCCAGGAATTGACTAGAGCGGAGAGAGAGATTCAGGATTTTGGTTAGGGACGAAGAACTTCCTCGAGAGTAAGTGACAGTAACTTAAGGTCAAGGGTGTCACCACTAACTCTGGATTTTGAGATGGCAGCTGTAATGTATCATCGTGCTTTATTCAAGTTTATCTCCTGAAAGTAGAAGTTGGGGTTATTAGTCTGAGCAACACAAGCATTTGAGGAGCAGGTGTCTTCCTTAAAGAAGTCAGGGGGGAGGACTGCACTAAGGTCAGTAAATGCTGTGTTAAAGGTATTAGCAATTGTTGTGGGATCAAGAGTAGTGACCCCATCAACTATCAGCATGGCTGGGGGGGTTTGACGGTTTTCCTGTGATTTCCTTAATGTTATCCCAAAACGTGCGACCATTTCCCCCGGTGTTGGAGAGTGCATCATTATAGTAGGAACTTGTGGTGAGTCAGATGGCTTTGGTACAGGCATTCCAGGCTTATTTGTGGTTTTGTATGTCTGACAGCTTGCCTGTGGCTTTTGCCACCGCCCAGAGATGGTTCCTAGCTTTCAATTGTGAGTTGCACTGCATGGAAATAGGCCAAGAAATCAGGTAGTGACAGCCCCCATTTTGTCAGATGCCATTTTTAGGTATGCTCTCCATGGCCTCTTCCCTTGCCAGAGAAAGTTAAAAATCATTGCATGTAGCTTTCAGAGCCATGATAATGGCAATACAACTGACAGCATGTTGAATGGACAGAGGATCTGATGTAATGTATTCTTCTTAACAATAGTTACTGTATATGCTCCCAGAGCAATAGTAGTCACCCCTTCCATCTATCTTAGTTCTGTTTAATTACCTGTAACAGATCAGTAAGATTTTCTTTGAACATTTGAGTCATGGATGTGGATACTTTTATGTCCAAATATAGAAGATTTTTATTAGACAATTTCAGACCCAGATATTCAAGATCTCATCACATGGAATTGTAGTTGAGAGGTAGCAAGGTGGTCTTCCCCACACTGAATTTATAAAAGTACAGGGTGACACATTATTCTATCCACTTAAGTGCTGCAGGCATAGAGAGACTAGGGACTGTTGTAGGTGCAGCAGGATGTCATCTGCATACAAGGACAGTTTATGGTGCTTGTCTATGAATTTTATTCCCTGTACATCTGGGCAGTAGTTAATTCTGACCACTAAGGGCTCTAGGTATAAACTAAATAAAAACAGGAATAGTAAGCAGCCCTAGTGGGTGCTATTCTTCAGTGGAAACCCAGATGACAAGAGTCTGTTACATCGTACTCATGTTGTAGAATGAGAATACAGCAATTGGATCCATTTGATGTGTTCTTCTGGTACAGTATATGGTACCTTGTAATCACGTTGAATAGGTATTGCCAGTTAACTCTACTGAAAGCTTTTTCTGCATCTGGTGAGGCCAGAACCCCCTGGGTAGGGTCCAATCTGGACACAAAAATGATGTGGAGTAGCTTTCACAGGTGATCAGATGATACCCTCCCTCCCATGAAACCCACTTGTATGGCTCCAATCAGTTAAGCCCATACTTTTTGTACTCTCAGTCCTAAAGCTTTAGCCAAGAGTTTGATGTCTATATGCAAAAAAGATACTGGTCTATAGTTAGACACAAATTGGCCATCTTTCCAAGGCTTTGCATAGTGTGTTTCAGGTCCGCTTGGTCATAGGCTTCTTGATGTACTGTAAGTCTTTAATGTGTGTGAGTAGCACTCCCTTCAATGCATTATAGAAATTTGTAGATAGCACGTCTGGTACTGGGACTTTATCTAGGGCTAAGGTATCTAGTGCCCGTTCTAACTCTTGCACCATGAGAGATTGTTGTAGGATTCCTGGACTGTCTGATCTAGTGTTGGTAGTGGAGTAGCCATTAAATAATTATTGACCTGTTCTTCACTGACTGGTGTTTGCCCTAAGGAGTACGTTTGTTTATAAAATTTCTAGAATTCTGTAACATCTCCCTTGGCTTAGTGATAATCCGCTGTGTATGGGTCAATTTCTATGTGTCTTTTAGTTTTTGCTGACTCTTGTACTATAAGGCACAGAGCCAGGAGCTTCCCAGCTTTCTAAGCCTCTAAAATGTAGCTGATCTTGTCTCTCAGCAAGGCTAGTCCTGCCTGTTCCCTATTTTTCTTGTGATATTGCTCCCTGAGAAGATTGTGTTGTTGTCTAGTCCGATCTGTAGCTGCATGGATAGCTGCTGTTTCAGGGACCTGATTTGGGTCAGGAACTGGCTTGCATGGGCTTGCTTTTGACATTTAGCATTTGATGTTATTTGAATTATCTGACCCCAATGATGCATTTGTAAGTGCACCATAAGGTATCTGTTTTACTACAGTGCCATTGTTCTCATCAAACAATTTCTCTGAAAAATCTTTCAGGTGTTCAACTGTTGTGGAGCGTTTAAGTATATTATTGATTCTCCATATTCCATCCATTTCTGCCTGAGGGTTTAGGAATAGCAATAAATTTACCAGGGCATTGTAAAATATAACTTGTGGTAGGATTCCAGTATAGCTCAGACCTTGACAGCAGGCTCTAAATAGAAAGAAAGTCAAATCTTGAGCTAGTACCACGGGGGTTGAGATAAAATATTTTTATTTCATTTTTGCTGATCGGGTAAGTGCACTAGACAAATTCTGCCTATTTTCAGGCATGACCTGGGGGAGGGGGATACAGCTGAATGCCAACTGACCTCAAACCAGATTAAGCAGTTGGTGGTATTTTTAGTGAAATGGGGGGACATTTGGCCAGGGCACCGGGGAAATTCTCCTACTCTTTTCGAGAAGTGCCATGGGATCTTTAACGTCCACCTGAACTACCACCAGAACAGGCAGATGGGACCTTGGTTTAACATCTCATCTGAAAGACGGCACCTCAAGAGTGCAGCACCCCCCTCATGCTGCACTACAGTGTCAGTATTGGAATATTAACCCAAGTGCCTGGTGTGGGGATAGAACCCACGGCCTTCTGATCTCCCAGCCTCAGAGGTGTATATATATATATATATACACAGAGGTGTATAATATAGATTCCATCTAGTCCAATAGAGTGTCCTCCATAGTTTGAAGAGGTTAAGGGAGTCCTATAGGGTACCAGGTCAATATAGCGCTGCCAAAGCTATGCAGGAATAACCATGCCGAAGAAAGTGCAACACTTTGTACAGCGACAGGGTTTTTTCAGCGTACAGTAATAACCACTACCCCTGTCATTGTAGGATCTGATGGGGGAATGTCAAGGAGGCTGCCAGCGTGATGCCTGGTCAAGCTGCTCCCATGATGGGGTGGCTGGGACACCAGCACCCAGTGACTTAGTGGACCTGGGGCCACTATTCGGTGCCCCCCAGTTCCCATAGTGTTGTGACTTTTTTTTACTTTAAAAATGAATTTTCCCCCCTTCAGTGTTTCGCCCCATCCACAAAGTTCACACCCCCTAACAATTAGTTATATTTAGTCCAGGGGATGTGGGGGGCATGTGGGGCAGAGACCCCCCAAAAGAAACAGATAGTGTTGTTTAAACGGTGTGCACTATTTCTGTTGTGGTCACTATTTTTTCCTGGCCTTATTTCAGTACACACCGTTTTGCCTGCAGCATTTTGTTTAGTGTGGTTTTGTCCATGATATTATGAGCCCATGCAGTCCTGCAGTTCTCTAATAGCCTGCTGATTTGAAGAAAGGTTCTTTTCTGGTCTGTCTGACCTGTCTAGGTCTGGATTCATAGGGGTGTTCCAGTCCTGGTTATGATTATCTGGGTGTTGGGCCAAGTGGCTAGGTGCATCTTCACCAGAGTGAAAAAGCTGGGGTCTTCCCTGTTTGGCCTATATATGTTTGCCAAGATGAACTCTTCCATATCTAATAACCCTTGCAGGATAAAGTATCTTCCCCTGGATCCACTAACTTTTGCAGTAGTGTGAATGATGTTGTTCTTCCCACCAATATTGCCACTCCCACATGTTTCAAGTCTACTCCTGTGCCATAAACCTGTCCCTCCCAGGACCTTCTTAATAAGTGTATTTTTGAGGCAATTAGGTAAGTTTCTTGAACGAAGGTCACTGTGGGGGCTACATTATTTCAGGTGTGTGAGTATTTTAAATTTCTTTCAAGGTGCATTGGTCCACTTTACATTCCTTATTAAAAATTTAACAGGCATCCTAGCCATAGTTTGCAGCTGGTAGTGCATTGTCAGGCCTATGCCTATTTGGCAGGTGCAATATTACTATGGGTTTGACCCCTGGTATTTGGACATATATGCAGTGGCAGCCATAGACATGGACAGATATTTTCCGAAATGTCTGTGATATCTCTGGAGAAATGCCCTGCCTGCCTGCAGGACCACTATGGGCCACCAGAGAGAATCTCTTTAGATATATCACAAAATATCTGGAAATATCTGAATATATCAATGGCTGAAACTGTAGCATCTGTTGCAGGCCACAGAAGTGATAGGCAATGTTGTGACTCTCCCCTCCACAAGACATACCTCAGCAAATACAAACAACATTAACCCCCCCCCACCAAATAGCCTTGCCTTAAGCATGTCTCCAGTATCAGATGATGGTGGCCTTCAGGGGCCAGGTTGGAGCCCTTGATGTACGTCTGTGGTGGATACATCAAGAGATAGGTTCTTTATCTGGATTCAGTGGGAACATTAGTGTTCGGACACAGAAAATCTAACAGATTTCCCACAAGCCAGTTGATGCGGCAGGGTTCTCTTGTGGGGCATAAGCCCCAAAATGATTCCTAACCAAATTAATGTAACAGCTTAGCAGTATAACTATGGAACATAGCAGCAATTAGTACAACCGTTAACTCAAAGGAGAGCAAGTAGTCCACAAATTCTGAATAATGTCACATTTAACCAGTTCTGCTGTCCTCGATGGAGAACAGATTAACTGTGTACCTGGACTTGTTGCAGAGAGAAAAATTAGGCCATATACCCCAGTGCTTTAGCTCTGTCTCAGTCCTGGATTGCACTTATGGATTGTACTTATGCCCTGTGGCTGGTGGTCGATCATAAGTGATGCAGTTTAAGTCCTGTTTGGTATGGTGGCCTCCACGTTGCAGCCGAGTCTCTCAGTACAATCCTCCAGCAGTCTGTGGTGTAAAGGAGAAAGGGGCCATGGCATTTCCATTTTAACACTGACCATCTGCACTAAAGTATCCATGTCTCACTGTCCTGCCTGTGGTGGTCCCAGATGTTACTGGGTCCCATCTGCTAATGTGTCCACCAGTGCCTCATCACAAGTAAGCAAGTAGAAGCACTTCCTCTGGGAATAGCTGTTCCATGTTCTTGGGCAGGGCTTGTTGTTGTGGTGGAAAGCTGTCATTCAAGCAGTCACTCTTGAACATTGGTGGCTGCTTAAATGTTGCTTCATGACTTCACTGCTTCAGCGCCCAGCCCACCTGCAAATCTGAACGCTTCCCACGCTTCCCCTCTGGAGACCTTTGCATGGCATAGAGTCCTATCTTCTCTCCCATTTAGGCATTGGTTACCTAATCAAATCCATCTGAAAAGTAACTTGAAAGAAACATCAACAGTTTGAGGTATACCTCACCATTTCCACACTTTTCTTAGAGATTAGTTCAGTTCTTCATCCACTCCTGCTTGTGCTGACTCTGTGACTTTTTAAAAAGCTTCAGTAGGATGATGTGTAGTTGTTGCGAAATGGCTGCTGCTGAATTGTAGCTGTAGGTGCCATAATGGAGAGAGATCACTAGTTTTGCTGGAAACTGCACTCTGAATTTCACTCCTCCCATATGCATCTTTTGTTTAATGTCTTGATATGCTGTTTGTTTCATGCACTCTTGCTCAGTTTATTGAAGATATTTCACGGGAATGATTCCAGTGGAGGGTTGAATGGGATCAAGCTGCCTGTTGTATCCCAATCTTATCTTGGAAGTTGAGTAGTCAGCAAATAAAGGCTCCTTGGGTGCTCTCTTTGTTATGGCTGCATAGCGGGAGCTGTGCATGACGTCCTGCAATTACGTTGAAAAGAGGTTCTGGTAGCACATGACTATGACTGCACCTCTGGTTTCCTTCCTTTGAGTGGAGTCAAAGCATATTTCTCTGTGTTCTCTTCATTCACTACAGTAATTACCTCTTCTTCCCTACCCCAACTATTTCCTCACTAATGGTTTGCTGCTGCTGTTACACCGAACGTCTGGGGCAGCATTGTTTTTTCCCCTAAATACAAGTGTACTGTGTAGACATAGGCAGCACTGAGAAAGAAAAGTAAAACAAATACACACAAACTGCTGACAGCTAAGCAAGGGGAAACACCAGACTGCTGCCACCTCTGACACTTGAAAAGGAAAGCTGTTTTATAATTTTGGTTCATGGACTTGTGCTAAGAGGAATGAGCAAGTCTGGAGAGAGAGAGAGAGAGAGAGAGAGAAAGAGGGAGGGAGAGAGCAAGAGAGACAGAGGCAGAGAGAGAGAGAGAGAGAGAGGGAGGGAGGGAGGAGAGAGAGAGAGAGAGAGAGAGAGAGAGAAAGAGAGATTGCAGTGGGGAAAGTCTGCTGTAGTGATTTAGTAGAAAGAAGTCAAAGTATATTGTGGTGAACTTTGCCTGTAGAGTGCAATGAAGGAGGCAAAGCATGGACAGAAAGACTGATAGACAAACAAAACAGAGTGAGTGAGCCCTGGGGTGTGCCTGCCACCACCGCACATGCTCGGGGGTCTGTGCTCTTTTGCTCCTCCAGAGGAGTTGTTACTGCCACTGCTTCTGCATCCGCACCCCTCCAGAGCCACTGTGCCATGCCAGCCCACCATGGAGGGCACTGCCTGTGGTCAGTTTGTTTACAGCAGTTAAACCTCACTTTTAATCACTATCCATTGCTTACATTATTTGTATTACGGGATTAGCTAGAAATGAAAAAAAAAAACAGGATAAAGGTGGAATAACAGGACTTTTTTTTTTTTTTTTAATATTTTTCTGACAGTGTATTTATGCAGCCCTGGTAGTTCGCTCAGTTTAAATCATGCTTGCAGTGGTGCTGTCTTTCTTTTCTGTCTTTACTTGATGCAAATATTCACCCAGTCTCCCTCCCCTGCCCCCCACTCTTAACTATATGCCCTGTTAAATCTGATTTACAGGATCCAAGCACAGGGAATAGCAGGAGTTGTGGAGTAGGAGCAGGGGCGTCATTTCAGCAAAATCATAGGGGTAGCAAGGTGGGGGGAGGGGCACAATGTGGGCGTGGCCACAGTGTGGGCGGGGCCAGAGAGGGTGACATTTGCAACTCCCAATTCTAATAAGTGTACCCTTCAGCTGTCCCCACCCCTGGCCTGTCACCTACCATCTCTTAGGACTTATCTAGTCCCCAGTTGCTCCATGGTGCACCCCAGGGTGAGATCACTGGGTCTGGCTACACCCTGGCAGAGACCAAAACCTCAATTTGGGGGAGCCTGATTGGTGGGTGTGGGGCCTGTAGGGTACCAGCATCATCCTGCTGCCCTGCCATTTTTTCCCATGATTTTTACTCGCTCATCTCAGAGTCAGTGGTGACAACTTCACATGCATGTGTGCAACAAACATGCAGAAGCCCGACAACACCCACATAAGTGCTGGCCACTATGATGCCTTCCACGCTACCGTAGGAAAGTACTTGTGCGGTGGCACAGACAAGTCCTCTCCTTCAGAGAAGGCCAGAGTCTGCTGGGATGCTGGAGCTCTCTCCCTCCGATTGTCCCTCCAGTCACCCGGGCTCAATCCTGAACCCTGGGCCACCAGCGTCGCAAGCGGCAGCCCTTCTACTGCTCTAATGGGATAGCTCCATGATTTTATCATACTTATTGTGTGCATCTCACAACCTCTTGAAAGATGGGATAGAGAAACCAGCCCATTGGCAGAGTGCGACGCTGGGGGCCCGAGTTCAGGAGTGAGTTTGGATCCTCAGGGGCCAGTTGGAGGAAGGAGGAAGAGGAGGAGGCAGAGGATAGGAACATCCCAGAAGATGCTTCCCTCCAGGCAGAGAGGGTCGTTGCCTTGACTACAGCGCTGCCTCCTAGGGGATCATGAGTGGCAGCGCAGTGATAGGCAGGCAGGAAAGGGAGGTTATCAGCAGGGTGCATGGGTATCATGCCATTTTGTGCATCCCTGCTTTGCCCCCCCAGCATGCTGATAACCTGTGCGAGAAAGGGAATGAAAAAGCCACAGTGTTCAAGGCAAAGGACCCCGGGTACCTCTGCTCCTTGTTTGTCCGCCACGTGACTACTCAATGAGACCTGGGATGTTTGAGGTATATCCCCTGTCTTCCACAAAACCCCAGTGAGGGCATCATTAAGGAGCAGTGGTGGCATGAGAACATGGGTGAATCAGCCTGTGCTTTTGGGCTCCCTGACAGAGTGAGCACTGGAGTAAAGTATACAAAAAAACTTCCATGAGGTGGAATGTAAGTGAAAATGTGACTTTTGTGGAAATTCCACCTGCGCTGCCCAGTTGTCCAAAATAAATAAAATAAAATTAATCCTGGGTAGCTAGTGGTCCCTCCTTCCACCCGATCACCTACCTGCCCTATGTGTATTAAAAAAAACAACCCTGGTGGTTAAAGGTCCCTCCCCCTGCCCATTCAATGTGTATTTTAAACAAAACAATACTGGTGGCTAGTGGTCCCTCCCTCCAACTGATCATCCGCCCCCTCCATGTCCAGCAGTAGTCAATAGACATTTAACCCCCATCCCTATCCCTCATACATTAAAGAATATTTCTTCCCTGGTTGTCTGATCCCCAGTATGTAGTGGTTTTTATTTTTAGCTAATTCTTTGGTGGTCTAGTGGCCCCCTACCCCCCAACCCAGTAGGTAGTGTCTCACCCAGCTCCCCCAACCCGAAACAGAGTGGGCCACGAACACAGCCCTCCACTCTCCTCCATGGCTGGCAGCCCTCTGAGATGTGAATGAATATGGGGGGTGGAGGAGATGGTGGACACTACCTGCCAGAAACAGGGCACTTAAGTTTAAAAAAAAAATAACACTATATACTGGGGATCGGGATAGGAAGGGAGGAGGTTCATTAGACCACCAGGGAAAAATATTTTTAATATATGGGGATAGAGATGAGGGGGTTACATGCCAGTTGACTACTGCTAGACATGGGAGGGGGTTGGGATCATTAACTACCAGGGTTGTTTTGCCTAAAATGCCAGCACTCTCTTAACCTTGGCCATCCCCCTTTAACCTTATGCTTCCATCCCATCTCACAGACTCTGACTCAGCAACAGCAAGCAAAAGCAATGAAAGCACAGTTTTCTTTTTTTCCTTTATTGTTGCTTACTGTTCTTCTCCTTCAATCCAGGCTTCTCTGGTCAATTCTCCAGATCCAACTGATCATCTGTCCTGTCCCAGACCAATCCCATGTCGTCGTCGTGTCTCCAACTCATCCCGCGCTCCTGCTGCTCCAGTCCCAACTGTCCTCTCCGGCCTAGAGTACTGCGCCCGCCCGGTGCCCGGCTGCCTGCCCGACCGATTAAAATAAAACCCCAAATCTGACACCAGCACCTCCTAGATCCACTTTCCTCGTGCCTCCTCGTCATCTCAGCCTGCCCCCTTCGTTGACGACTCCTCTGACCGGAGAATTGGCGATGCGATCATGAACCGACGACGAAGAAGTCGAAATTCTTCAAACCATCTACTCCCGATCTCCCGCCTCAGAAGTGATACCCTGTCTGCTGTGCTCGCACTTGCAGGGTTCTCCCGCTTTTCATGACGTTCCCTCGGCTCGTCCACCACGTCGTGACTAGTCCCACCACTGCAATGGCCTTCCTGAATCCAACTGTCGCGGTACCAACCCCATCTCAATGCACACTGGGATTTGAGTTTTACAGCATCCTGGCGTGCACGTGGGAGGCGGACACTCGGAGCAAAAAGTTTTTTTAAATTCGTCCAGCCAAGTGACCAATAGTCAACATCCATAAGCCATGGCAATGGCAGGCAGGAGTCGCGAAGCCCTGTCATAGGGTCGCAAAATTTTCATAGGGTCGCGAATGCACCCCTGGCACTTAAATGACTTCCTGGCTAGGAGGGCATAGGAGGAAGCCGAATTCTAGGCACAAGAAGTGTTTTGACCTTTTTTTCCCTCCTTAAAAAAAAAGTACCCAAGGATCGGTAGCAGGATTTTCAGGACAGTAAATTAATCAAGAGGGAACTACAAGGAGAGCTTCAGTAACAGCCAAGTACTGAAATAGCAGTACAAGTGCAGTATAATGTGGGGAGTGGTGTAATGCAGTGAATGCGGGGCAGCCGTATTTGGACAGATCTTCTGGATGCTGAGGTGCTGCCTTATCTGCAGGCATCTCTCTGGACTGCAGGATGAGGTAGCCAGACTCAGAGCAGAAGTAAACTGGGTCAGAAGTAGCTTCACTCATATTCAAAGACCACCCAGTCCAACACCACTGCCTCAAAGGATGCCAAGAACAGTCCGTGTGGTGACGTGGGGGTGTGGGGAGGTGGGGTATACAGAAAATGGAGCTCGGGTTGGGGGAAAGGGGGCAAGACAGTTAACGCAGGGCAGTTTTTTCTTATAGGTGTTTTTTTTTTCCTTTTTAACAAAGACGACAGGAGCACTTGGATGATGGTGGGCTTGGGGAGGGTTAGGGCAGTCCAGCAGATGCACACCCCAAATCCTGTTCCACTCCAGAACTCATATGCCGCACTGGCAAATGGGGACAACTGAACAGAGGTACGCAGAGAAGTGGAAGGGAAGGATGTGGAGGGTCAACCAAGGAGGTGACCTCAGTGGGGAGAGCAGTGGACCCCAGAGGAGGTCACCAAGCTCTGTGGGAGAGTGGACACAGATGAAGGGATACAGGACCTACAGGAAGATCTGGAAAACTAGGGAGGTGGTCCAGGATCTGGCAACTAGGCTTCAATGCCAAGAAATGCAAAGTTATTCATATTGGAGCCACGAATCCTAGGACAGAGTACTACCTGGGTGGAGTCCAAGTATCTGCATCAGAGGAGGAGAAGGACCTGGGAGTGATGATCGCTAGTGACCTGAGCACTCCACACAGTGCAAGAAAGGAGCAGCTAAAGCAAACAAGATGCTGGGATGCATATCTAGGGGGATCAGTAGTAGGAGAGAGGAGGTTATACTGCCCTTGTACTGGTCACTGGTAAGGCTGCATCTAGACTATGGAGTTCTTCAAGTACTTGAAAGGGATAATTAATTTGATAAGGAGAATCCCTTTAAGCTGAGTGGCAACCATAACACGAGGGGCACAGTCTTAAGCTGGAGGGTGGGAGGTTTAGGAGGGAGGTCAGGAAGCAAGTCTTCACAGAGAGGGTGGTAGACACTTGGAATGCTCTGCCAGAAGAGGTAATCTCATTGAAGACAGTGGGCAGCTTTAAGATAGGCTGGGAGAGGTATAGGGGGAGGCTAAGGGTCATGGGTAGGGAGGATGGGAGGAGTGGGGAGAGGGGGCAGGGACAGTAGCTCAAGCTGTTGACCCTGCAACATGAGCAGACTTAATAGACCAAATGGACTTCTTCTGCTGGCTTCTTCATATGTTCGTATAATGTATATGGGGCACAAAACAAAAACCCTGGAACAACATATCAGTTGGGTGGTGAGGATATAACATGCATTAAGCAGGAACGGACCTTGGGGTTATCATCTCTGATGACCTTAAAGTAGAGAAACAGTGCGACAAGGCAGCAGGTAAAGCAAATAGAAGTCTGGGTTGCATAGGCAGGGGCATCACCAGCAGGAAAATGGAGGTCATAATTCCACTATACAAGACACTAGTGAGGCCCCACCTGGAGTACAGTGTACAGTTCTGGAGACCTTACCTACAAATGGACATAGATAGGGTAGAGAAGATTCAGAGGAGGGCAACAAAGATGGTACAGGGATTGCATCACAAGTCATATGAGGGCAGTCTGAAGGACTTGAATATGTACTCCCTGGAGGAGAGGAGGGAAAGAAGGGATATGATAGAGACATACAAGTAGCTTACAGGGAGGAACAGGGTGCAGGAATACAGTATTTTCCAACAAAAAAGATGTTCCAGGACTGGAGGGCATGGGATGAAGTTGGAGGGAGGACAATTCAGAGGAAACATGAGGAAGAATTTCTTCACAGAAAGGGTGGTGGACAAGTGGAACACCCTGCCAGAGGAAGTGGTGGGGGCTGAAACAATCATGGGATTTAAGAATGCATTGGATAGACATAAGGGAATTCTGAAGGTCAGGAGTAAGGGGCAACAGACATCTAGAAAAATATAAAGTGAACTTACAAGCTTAAATGGGCAGACTGGGTGGGCCATATGCCCTTATCTGCCAACAGAGTCTATGTATCTATGTATCCATGTATGTACTTAGATCCTCTTTAATGGCACAGCCCCCACTCCCAAAACAAAATACATTTCTTTTAAATTACTTTCAGCTAATCAGCTTTTCACATTTGAAAGGCATACCAACCTTAGAAAGAGATTAAGTTACTTTAAACACTTACTTTGCCTTTCTGTCGCACAAGCTATCAGCACTGGGCTTGGCTGTAGTCAGGCAGGGGTTTAAATAGTCTTGATGGTTTCCATGGGAACAATACTGACAGAGCACCAAATCAGCTCAGCCTGCACAAATGCAGTGATTGAACAAGCATTTGTCAATGCTGAATGTTTGCTTGCTGGCATTAGCAGTGGAAGTGCAGGAGTTAGGCAGATGCAGTATAGGAATGGCATTGAAGTATTGAACTGACACCAACTCCACCCTCACCCTGCAGAGATGGACAAGCATTGGGGTGAGCCTTTGGGTCATCGCCCATGACATTTCACCTCATCCTACCCTTCAGACACTGACAAGTGTTGAGGGGTGCCTTGTGGTGTGTGGGGTTTACATTCACCTCATTCCATAAGGAAAGATGCTGAAATGGGTGCAGTATAGGAGAATGGGGTGAACTCTGGGGGCAAAGGGTCCAAGACACACCTCGATGCCTGTCACTGGTTGCAGGGTGGGGGTGGAATGGCATGAGCATTACTGTCGACAATCCCAAGTCACCCCCCCGATGCCTGTCAGTCCCTATAGGGTAGGGCATTATGGTCAAAAGCCCTAATGCCCTGGGTGTTTCTTGGTATTTTTACTCCAAGTTTTTAACATGGGCTTTTTGTGACCAAACTGCATGAACAATGACACTATCAGTTAGTTAGGCAAAAGGTGATTTTGCACAGGGACTGTGCCATTTGGTACCACAGGTGTGAAAACACATTTCGAACAGGATGTGAACAGTGACAGGCGCACTGTTCATGAGGAGGTATACAAAATGGCATTGTTGAAAATCTGGAGTGAAAATATGAAAAAACTGGTGAAGTCACGAGTGTGCATAGAAACTGTGCAACATACACCCATTATGTAATTAGTTTGGGGATGTTTTACAGAAGATTTTCAACATAGGCATTTTGGGACCTCCGCTCATGAACAGTGTCACTGTGATTTTCTTAATCTGTCCCGAACACTAATTTCCCACAGCAACCATGCTATTCTGTGCCAGAAGTGCGAAAACACATTTTGGCCAGGGTGTGAAAAGTGACAGCTGTACTGTTCATAAGGAGGTGTGGCAAAATGTCAGTGTTGAAAATCTGGATTGAAAATATTACAAATTTGTAAACTTACGCGGGTGCGTGGAAACTGTGCAATGCATGCTCATAACACAGTCATTTTATGGACTTCTGTCACAAAATTTTCAACATAGCCATTTTAACACCTCTGTTCATGAACAGTGTCACTGTGATTTTCTTAATGTGTCCTGAACATTGATTTCGCACACCGACTGTGCCAATGTGTGCTACATGTGTGAAAACACATTTTGGGTGAGATGTGAAAAATGACAGCTGTACTGTTCATAAGGAGGTGTGGTAAAATGGCAATGTTGAAAATCTGGAGTGAAAATATTAAACATTCTCAAAGTTAGAAGAGTGCGTAGGAACTGCACAATGCATGCTCGTAAAACAGTCATTTCTGGGAATATTTTCACCAAATTTTCAATGTAAGGTTTTTGGGGACCAATCTCATGAACTGTGGCACTGTCATTTCATTAGTCAGTCCTGAAAGGTGGTTCTGTGCAGTGACCACAAAATCACCTTTCGGGACCGAATAACAAAATTACAGTGACTGAGCTCATGAGGTGGGGTCCCAGGATCCCCATGTTGAAAATTTTATGAAGAAATTCCCCAAAATGGCCGCGATATACACCAAAGTTGAAAAAAAAAACATTTATGCCATTATACAGCTTACCGGCATTTCTTCAGTTCACAGTAAGCTTTGAAGAGTGCAGACGTGTTCCCGGTCCACCGAAGATCATTGCACCGGCCTCCGGAGGTAAGTATGTGGTGACGTGGTGGTGTGGAGAGGTGGGGTATACAGAAAGTGGAGCTCGGGTTGGGGGAAAGGGGGCAAGACAGTTAACACAGGACAGTTTTTTCTTATAGGTGTATTTTTCTTTTAACAAAGATGACGCAGGACTTTTCCATGCTGGGGTGGGCTTCCAGTGTAGCACCTGGAAGTCTGTTGGGGAGGCAGTGGAGCTGACTGGGGGATTGGGTACCCCCGTTGGCCATACAGACTTTTGCCATGCTGGGGTGGGCTCCTAGCATGGCACCTGGAAGTCTGTTTTGAGGCAGTACAGTGGAGCCGATGGGGGATTGGGCACCCCCATTAGCCACACAGACATTTGCCAAGCTGGGGTGGGCTTCCAGCGTGGCACCTGGAAGTCTGTTTGGGGGGGCTGTGGAGCTGACAGGGGATTGGGCACCCCTGTCAGCCATGCAGTGTGCGGGGGTCCAGGGCAAGTGCATGAGCACACTGGGGTGGGCTCCCAGCATGCTACTTGGGTGTTTGTTGTGGGGGGAACCAAGATAAAAACAGAGCTGTATATGACAGCTGTTCAGATGCAGTGCTGACGTGTAGGCATTTTGCATACTGCCGACGGCAGTATGTAAATTGCTTGCTGATGGCAGTATGCAAATTGCCTACACATTACCACCACTGATTGCAGCAGTCTTTTGCTTTGAACTGTATGCGACTGCATCTGAACTGCTGTCATAGACAGCTCGGACAATTATTAGTGTGGTGAGGCCACTGCTGCAAAAAGGAACAGGGCATTGGAAGCGGGGTGGCACACCTATGAAAATTTGTATGGTGGCACTATGTTTCTTGCACATGCATGCAAGCAAACATAAAAATGGGACTTAAATGTTTTGTTTGCAGAGACAGATCTTTCTCATCTAAAACATTAACATTACATTTATTGTAAGTTCATGTTTACCTTAATGAGATGAATGCATTCTGTTGGCTCCTTGGTGTCATATTAATAAAGCCCATCCCTGACTCTGTTTGGCTGAGCAGTCATTTTGAGCTCATTTTCCAAGTTTTGTTTAACATTATTTGCCTAGTATACTTCAGGGGTTTACAGCCTTATACCTGCTGTGTGGGTGTGGTATGGTGATGAGGGATTCTCCTCAGCATGGCATGTCCTCTCAATGCTACTGATATTTTAAGGGAGGAGAATGATAGCAGACAGCAACAAAGGGATGTATCTAGAGAAACAAAGGCAAACATTTTTATGTTGCTTGTATGCATGTGCAAGAAACATAGTGCCATCATCTGAGTTTTCGGAGGTGTGGCATCCGTCTTCCAATTCAGTCAATGTGTTTGCAGGCATGGCCCCAGTTTCCCAATCACTGCTGCAGCTGTCTATGACAGCAGTTGAAAATGCAGTGGTCGTACAGTTGAAAGGGAGAGCTCTGCTTCAGTGAGCAGAGCTCCCCCCTACACACACACACATACACACACACGCACGCATACTGCGTGCTCATGTGCCTTCCCCCTCCCCCCATGCACACACTGTATGGCCGACTGGGGTGCCCAATCCCCTGTCGGCTCCAGCCCCCCCAAACAGACTTCTAGCTGCCACACTGGGAGCCCACCCCAGTGTGGCAAACATCCCTCGTCATCTTATTAAAAAAACAAAACCTGTAAATACAAAAACTGTCCCTCGGCGCTTCTCCCTGCCCTCCTCCCACAATCCACACCCACCCATTGTGCACCCTGCCTCCCCACACCTCCCTCACCCCATACTTACCTCCAGACCTCGGCGCGATGATCTTCAGTGGACCAGGAACACGTCTGCACTCTTCAAAGCCGACCGCGAACTGAGGAAATGCTGGTAAGCTGTATAATGGGATAGATAGGGTATTTTCAACTTTGCTGCATATCTCAGGCATTTTTTGGAATTTTGGCACCAAATTTTCAACATGGGGCTTTTGGGACCCTTCCTCATGAATTCTGTCACTGTCATGGCATTAATCAGGCCCAAAGGATGATTTCGCAGTCACTGCATGAAATCACCTTTCGGGACTGATTAACGGAAATGACAGTGCCAGTGTTCATAAGGTGAGTTCTCAGAAAGCCTATGTTGCAAATTTGGTGAAAAAAATCTAAAAACTGTTCATTTCTGATATGCTGCGCGGTTCTACACGTTCGTAAGTTCGCAATTTTAATATTTGCACTCCAGATTTTCAACATTGCCATTTTACCACACCTCCTTATGAGCAGTACAGCTGTCATTTTCACATCATGCCCAAAATGTGTTTCCACGCATGGCGCACAATGGCGCAGATCAGTGTGCAAAATCAATGTATGGGACACATTAAGAAAATCACAGTGACACTGTTCACGAGCAGATGTCTTAAAATGGCTATGTTGAAAAATTGGTGAAACAATTCCTAAAAATGACTGTTTTACGAGCATGCGTTGTGCAGTTCCTACGCACGCTCATAAGTTCGCTAATTTTTAATATTTTCACTCCAAATTTTTAGCATTGCCATTTTACTACACCTCCTTATGAGCAGTACAGCTGTCATTTTTCACGTCACTCAAAATGTGTTTGCATGCATGTAGCGCACAATGGCGCAGTCGGTGTGCGCAATCAATGTCTGGGACAGATTAAGAAAATCACAGTGACACTGTTCATGAGCAGGGTTCTTGAAATGGCTCTGTTGAAAACTGGGTGAAAAAATTCCCAAAAATGACTGTTTTATGAGCATTTGTTGCGCTGAACCTATGCACACTCATAAGTCTGTGAATTTTCGATATTTTCACTCCAGATTTTCAACATTGTCATTTTAACATACCTCCTTATAAGCAGTACAGCTGTCATTTTTCACATCTTGCCCAAAACATGTTTCCACCCATGTAGTGCACAATGGTGCAGTAGGTGTGCGAAATCATTGTATGGGACACATTAAGAAAATCACAGTGACTCTGTTCATGAGCAGAGGTCTTAAAATGGCTAGTTTGAAAATTTGGTGAAAAAATTCCTAAAAATGACTGTTTTACGAGTGTGCATTGCTCAGTTCCTACGCACGTTCGTAAGTTAGCAAATTTTTAATATTTGCACTCAGATTTTCCAACATTGCCATTACCACACCTCCTTATGAGCATGTACAGCTGTCATTTTTCACATGTTGCCCAAAATGTGTTTGCGTGCATGTAGCGCACGATGGCACATTCAGTGTGCGCAGTCAACGTTTGGGACAGATTAAGAAAATCACAGTGACACTGTTCGTGAGCAGAGGTCTTAAAATGGCTATGTTGAAAATTTGGTGAAAAAATTCCCTTCAGACATTCTGCAATGTTACTAATGAAGACATTGAACAAGACTGTCCCCAGGACCGATCCCTGCAGCACCCCACTGGTGACCCCCTCTCCCTAGACTGCACACCATTTACCACCACTCTCTGCCTCCTGTCTGTTAGCCAATTTCTAACCCAATTTACCACCCTTTCCACCATGCCCAGCCTATCCAGCTAGTTTATCAGCCTCCTATATGGGATGGTGTCAAAGGCTTTGCTGAAATCAAGGTAAGCATTGTCCACTGCCCCACCCTGATTCACTTCCTTTGTCACCCAGTCAAAGAAATCAACCAGATTTGTCTGACATGATGTCCCCACTGTGAATCCATGTTGTCTATGGCCCTGGGCTCCGATGGCTTCTAGATGCCCCACTATCCTTTCTTTAAGCAATGTCTCCATGATCTTCCCCACTACTGAGGTGAGGCTGAATGGCCTATTGTTCCCTGCCTCCTCCCTGCTGCCAGACTTGTGTAGAGGGACCACATGTGCCCTCCTCCAATTCTCTCATGTTGAATGACTCAGTGAACATGGCTACCAGAGGTACTGCTATCTCCCTTCGCAGTTCTCTTAATATCCTTGGGCGTATGCCATCTGGTTCCATCGCTTTGTCTACCTTCAATTTAGTGAGCTCCTGCAGGACTCTTTTGCCTTTGAATGGACTATTGTCCACCTCTTCACCCCCTTGGCAACTGCTGTACTGCTGTGTCCCTTGCCCCTCCCACTCTTCTGAGAACACTGAACAGAAAGTCACAGTGGATGTCTTGGGAGGAATGCATGGAACTATCACTTCCAAATACCTAAACAGTACATACTGTACAAGCGAGCAACATTCAGCATTGACAAATGCTTGTTTATTTTGTTTATTTATTGGGATCTAGGATTGATATCTTTGAGAACAAGCTCATTACATAGGTTCCATGTCAGATGGTATACAACAGGTGATGCAATGGGTTGACTGCAGACATCAGTAATACACTAATACATTTAGGAGTACAAAAAATAACACATTGTAATATGCAGAAAGGTCAACATGAGTCTTCTGCAGCACAGTACAGAAAGAAGAGACAGGAGAGGATAGACGGACATTACAGGGGAGGAAGCATTTACCAAAGGCACTGTTGCACAAGCAGGTGAAGGGCTCAGGCAGACAGTCCAAGGTGTGGGAAGGGAGGATGATGTAGGAAGGGAGTAAGGAGATAGAGGTGAGGGGATAGAGTGGGGCAGGCAGTGTTAATTGCATACAAGAGTATTAAGATAAGTGCACACAGGAGGGAAATTATGAGGCTGAGACAGTTGTAAGCTGAGAATTAAGGAAAGCAGTCACAGCTAGAGTTCCTAGCTAACTGCTGTTTCAGGTTTTTTTTTTTTTTAAACCTAGTGACGTAACCAATGAGACATCAGAGTGAAGAGAATTCAGCCAGCAAAGTGCATGATGGGCAAATTATCTTTGGCCCACTGACGTCCTACAGTAAGGAATTTTGAAAAGTTGACTTTCCGAGCTGCAGGTGCAACGTCTATTGTCACATGGTGAGAGGAGATTTTGCACCCCGGGGACAATAAACCTAGGCTAATCTTTTTCACCAGGAGACAGGATTGGTACATGAGTCTGCCTGAGAACTGCAGCCAGTTAGCCTGAGCATAAAGATCGCAGGTGCGAGTCAGTCAGAGGGCTACTGTATTGAGTCAACAGGCTTTGTTAAGGGCTACTTTTAAGCGACAAAGGGTGGTATCTGAGGATGACCCATAAATGACCAGCCCCTAATCAATAAGTGAGACTAGTAAGCTGTGGACAGCTAGACTGAGCACCTTTGGAATCAGTCTGTGCTTGTGCCTGTGCAACAAGCCAATGTACGTATTGACAGCCTTAGCAACATTGTCTACATGCTGGGTGAAGGACATTGTGCTGTAGACCATGATTCCCAGGTATTTAAAGTGTTGCACAAGTTCCAGGGGTGAGCCCACATCATTAGAGATGAGAAGGGGGTAAGATTTGTGCCATTTGTGGGCAGAGGAGAACACCATCATTTTTGTCTTTTTGTAGTTCATCCACAGTTTGTGTTCTTTAAACCATTATTCCACGCCTGTAAAGTTACTCTGCAGGTTGCGTTGAAGTGTATTAGGGTCTGAATCATTACTGAATAGTACATCATAATCTGCATATGGTAGTAAATGACATTGACAGGCATTAGGGAGCAGGTTTAGGAAAATGCTAAATAAGAGCGGGCCCAGAATGGACCCTTGCAGATCTCCTGAATGAACAGATCGGCTGTCGGACAGTGTATTACCTATCTTAACTTGTTGCAGCCAGTTTAACCGGTAACTGTTGAACCAAGCCATGGTATCAGCGGAGAGACCAATGTCTGTTAGCTGTTTGACCAGTAGGGCATGGTTTACTGTGTCAAATGCTTTGGTTAAGTCTATGTACACTGCACCGACAAGGAGACCTAGGTCAAGGGATTTGTGGATACAGCCTGTGAATTCTAAAAGCACCATGGTAGTTATGTGTCCACGTCTGAACCTGTGTTGTTGCGGGCATTGCAGCTGATATTTTTCCACATAGTCCACTAACTGATCAGCCACTATTCTCTCCAAAGCTTTCAAGAGTGGAGGAAGAATAGAGATAGGTCGGTAACTCCCAGCAAAAGTCTGGTCACCACTCTTGAAGATAGGTGTCACGGTGGCCACTTTCCACAAGCCAGGGAATTGAGAGAACCTTAGAGATGTGTTGACAATATGGGTGAGAGGGGCCAGAATCTCATCTAGTGTCAGTTCAACAAATTTCAGGTCGAGGGTATCACCACTGTACCTAGATTCGCCTAGGACCTTAAAGAGATTTTTTACTTCTGGCACCATAAGACCTTTAAAATGGAAAGGTGGGTGGGAGGGGTTTGATCCTGTAATTCCACTAGGGTCAGCGGGGTTGGGCAGGTCATGGAAGTCCTGGGGAAGTACTCTAATTAAATCTGTGAAGGCTAAGTTAAATGAATTTGCAATTGTTCTGGGGTTCAGTGTATGAGCACCATCAATGTTGAGCATGACAGGGTCAGATTTGTTGTCTGTACCAGTAACTTGATTGAGGTTGTTCCAAAACTTTCTGCCATCATTCCATGTTTGGGAGAGGGCTTTCTTGAAGTACATGTTTTTGCTGCATGTATGGCCATGGTGCAATCATTCAGGGCTTTCTTGAAGTTCTGCATGTCAACCTGATTTTCAGAGGCCAGAGTCCCTAGATTTCAGCATGTCAAGCAAGTCCAGAGAGAACCAAGGATTGCAGGGACCTTTAGTCTGCTTTGTTTTAATCGGGGCGTGCCTATCACAGGCAGTGTTGAAGTGGTTGATGAAGTGACCTAGCGTGATGTCAACATTGCAGGAGTTAAAGACTAGTGACCAGTCTTTTTGTCAAAGGTCAGCTTTTAGTAGTTCGAGGTGGCCCCATTTAAGGACCTTATTAGTGACTGTTCTAGGATGGGGTTTGCTAATTTTGTTAGATCATTGAAACAGGACTGGTGAGTGGTCACTAAGGGCATCAGGGAGTACAGTGGTCCCAGATATATAACCCGGGTGGTTGGACAGTACCCAGTCCAGTAAGGAGCTGGTTCCTGTGTTGTAGTTTATTCTGGTAGGTGATTCAACCAGCTGTGAGAGGTGGACAGCAGAAGCAGCATCCTTGTAAGGGCTGGCCTGTGGAGAGAGCCAATTGGCATTGAAGTCCCCTGGAAGTAGCAGTTCAGAGGTGAGGCTCAGGATGCTTATGCATTCCATAAGAGCATCTAAGCCTGTGGCCATCTGTCTGCATGGAATGTAGACAGACATAACCATGAGAGATTTATTATGTGCGCTGAGGAGACATTTTAATGCTATAGCTTGCCAGTGTTCACCAATGTTGGCCAGCAGCAGGACTAGCCCCTGGAGAGTGTCTCTTAAGTAAATTGCACAACCGCCTCCACCCTTGAACAAGCACATGCATCCTGGTATGGAAATGGAGGCATCAGATATCTTTGGGGAGAGCCACATCTCAACAACTGAGAGTATATCGGGGTTGTATTGCCATATCCAAGCATTGAGGATGTTCATTTTAGGGAGGAGACTGCATATATTAATAGAGGCTATCGTGAGAGATCCTGAGGTTTTCTGAGTAACAATGGTGCCCTGCAGGGGGTCCAGATTAGGGTGAATGTTGCCCAAGAGCAGAAGCAGTAACAGTGTTAGCCTGCCAATGTATTCTAATAGTAGTCTCCAACCGTGTTTGACTTTTCTTCCCCATGGATGGTGTGGATTAAAGTATTTCTTAATACAGAAGAACTCAGAAAAGAGTGCCAGAGGGAAAAGCCAGATATGGTCAAGTTCAAGCAGGACCCTGCTGGGTGGAGAATGCATTCTCCATGGTCTAGTGAGATAAGCAATTTTATGGGGCCAAGGTTCCACTGTTATAGGTGCAGAGGCAGAGATTTTCCAAATTGAGCTCATCATTGTTGGTCCCAGATGTAAGAGGAGGGTCAGGGAGTGTTAGAAGGGCAAGCAGTAATACACCATAGTATATAATCCCTGTTTAAGGGGCCATTCCGTGCGGATACAGCTTTATGGCAGAAGAAGGGAATGAAGAAAGGATGGTTTAAAGTGCTTGGAGAGCAGTCCTGAAGTGAGAGGCAGCCAAGATGGAGATGTGAAGCAGTAGCATCATGCCTAACAGGCACTGTACAACAGTGGTACAGCTGCTGTCATTTCTGTGCCACAAGGGCATAGTTACTAAGAGAAGGGGAGGAGGAGAGCAAAATGAGGGTGATTAAGCTGAGAAGATAGAGGGTCCAGGAGCCAAAAATGGCTTTAAGCAGCAACAGTAAAACTACCACACAGGAGGTTAGGTGAGCTGCACTGTTAGGCAACGCCCCTTTAGGAGAGGTAAAGAAGTGAAAGTATTAGACAGTCATCTCCAATAGAGTGACAGGGGTGGAGAAAAAGGGCCGTGACCTCAGCATGCAACAAGCATTTAATAGAGGTTGGGGCTGTGGAGGGTGGGTGAGACAAAATACTGGTACAGAAAGCATACTGGCAGGTGTTACAGTTCAGAAAAGCAGTGCTGGGCCAAACACCGCCTCGGACACCCAAGCGAGAGCCCTGGTCTCAACGCCCAATCCTGGTACTGTCACAGATCTGTGCAGTCAATCAGGCCAGCCTCAGAGTAGCCTGGACCAATCGGATTAGTGGCTTAGAAGCCGATAGAAGCTGGAAGCCAGATCCAATGAAAGCTAGAAGCCAGGTCCCTGCGAGCAATCCTACCTTGTGTATGGCAATGGGGGGGTGGCCTGGAGCTGGTGGAAGCAGTCGCCTGGGTGTGGGGCCGAGACAGTAAGGAGCTGCTGTTGAGCCTGTTTGGGACAATCTGTGGAGGGACAGAATTCCTGAACACAGTCCTGGAGTAGGACAGGTATCAGATAAATGCAGAAGGTTTTCCTCCCACGTGAATAATAATGTAATTTCACCTTTACAACTCACTCTGTGATCAGAGTTGGATTTGTTTATGTAATGATGATTAACCTTTAAGGCAACTCATGGATGTGCATTTAAAGCTCTATCTTCCATCTGCCATTGAGATCACACTTGAATGCATATTTAAATTAGTCTCAAAGTAATTGACCAAGAATCAGCATAGGTATGCTTGGCTGAAAATCGCAAAATTTGACAAGGTATAAACGTGCTAAAATTTTGTCTGTTAATGGTGTCTTTACTTTTATCATTTTATTCTCTTATATTACATTAAGACTTCAAAACCTCATATGCATTTCAAAGCTGAATCCTTACCTTTTTAGACAACATAAAAGTATATTATAAAGTGCAATGAATCCTGTCTGACAAGATTAAATATAAGAATATTTTGAAATTTCGCAAGAAATAAAGGGGTGGTGGTAGGCATTTAACCCTATAACTTTTAACATTAATCTTTTGAGGTAACATGAGTATGCATTTTAAAGCTCTACCTCCCGCCTATTTATTGAGACCACACTTGAATGTATGTTTCACTAAATCTCAAAGTAATGGCCCAAGAATCTGCATTAAGTACGTGGACCTGAAAATCGCAAAATTTGTCAAGGTGTCAGTACAAAATTGATGCAAACTACCATTTTGCCCCAGTGTTCATGTGATCAACAGACAAATCATGAATTTGGGCTATATCTGCTACATTAAACAAACATCAATATTTATTTAGCTCTGAAGTGACATCTTACCTCCATCTACTCCAGCTCTATTTATGGGTCATCACACACCTCGAGTGTGTAAAAAAAAATCCATAACACACAGTTGCCTATGCGTTATTATCAATATAACTGATCTGGCATGATTTCCTCCTTGCAAAATCTATGGTGGATAACTAAGTTATTTTTCCGAAATAAAGCAAAGTCAATTTGAAATTATATTGAACTGAACTGATTCAAGAAATGAAAAACATACATCTTACAAGCCCTACCTAAATTCAAATTCTTAAGAAATTTTGCTGGGAATCTGAAAAGATTAAAACAATGTTTAGAATTGTGTCCCAAAAAATTGGAGCTGATGAAAAGAAAGATAGGATGAGTGCTAGCTGCCCATGTGATCCCACGCATGATGGGTAGCTGGCACAGTGATGGTTATGTCAGTGGATCTCAAGTGGTGGACCACAGGACAGAAAAGTGACAGTTTACTTCTTGAGTACAGAAGTGTGGTACTGTAGCTTGTCCTGGAAAAATGAATGCATGAAGTAAAATACTTGAGAAGTTTTGCCTACCTTAAGTGTAATTAAGTCTTGCTGGGTATGCATGGAGCAGAGGTGAAACAAAGAAACATGGAATCTATAAGCAGAAATACACCCAATGACCCATCATGTCTGTCCCTTCTTACCTAACTAATATGAATGAAAGAGCCCTAGATGCCCTTCACTTTCCCCTTCCCCTTCCACCCTCCCCTTCTGGTGCAGTCTTTTCCAAGTCTTTGAATCTGACCTGCTCTTGTTGAAATCACCCCATTGATTTTGCACAGACTACCTCTGCTGTCAACCTATTTCATGACTCCATCACTGTCTCCATGAAAAAGTGATTCCTGATATTTTTCTTAAATGTACCCCACACCAGCTTCATAAAATTGTCCCTGGTGTTTATGTTCCCTTTCTTCCTGAGCAATTCCCTGCTATCCACTTTATTTACCCCATGGAGGTAATTGTAAGTTTCATCATGTCCCCAGTCTTCCTTTTTGCCTAAGGTGTGTACATGTTCAGACCTAACAACCTCTCCTCATAAATCTTTCACTGCTGTCCTTGGAGCATCTTGGATGCCCTTCAATGCACTGCCTCCACTCTGTCCCTGCACTTGTTTTGATGTGGACTACAAAACTGCACACAGCATTCCGGGTAAAGCTGAACCAATACCTTGTACAGTGGTATCTCCTTCCTCCTGCTGGTGACACCCCTCGCTGTGCACACCAACATCATATTTGCCCTATCTACTACACTTTGGAATAGTGCTGTTGATTTTAGACTGTGTGAAATTATTACTAAGAAGTAATTTTCCCTTGTAGTGCTTTCCACTATTACCTCCATATTCTGTATTCAGAGTTTGAATTATTTGCCCCTACTTGCATCACTTTGCACTTGGTGGTGTTAAATTTTAACTACTTTACTTTTAACCAACTTTTCAACCTACCCAGATGGAGTATGATAGGTGCTGAATTTAAATTCTGGTTTGTGCTGGGGTGGAGGGTGACTACGAGACTTGATGAAGGCTGGGAAAGGAAATATTTTAGAACAAACACACAGCTGCTCTGCTTACTATTACCTGCTACCATTACTATAGAGGCAGTTCATCTAAGTAGGGAGGGAAGAGAGTAGATTTGAGTACTAAATGGTGGGGGAAATTACTGCATTTTGGCAAGGTTGGGAGAGGAAGGTAGAAAAGAGGGCCATGTGGGTGGAGAAGCCAGTTATATTTAAAAAAAAAAAGAATCTTCTCATAGTACACTTCACCTGTGAAGTGCCATTATGGAAGACTTCACACGGCAAAGTGACCACTTTGCTGGGTGGTTCTTCATTTTGCAGATGAAGTGCCAACGTGTGAAGACTTTGCCTGGCAATGCAGCCACTTTGCTATGTAAAGAACTTAACAAAGTGTTACTTCACACTTAAATGAAGTCAGATAACTTTGCAAAGTAGCTCCACAATGAGAAGTTCCCCAACTAAAGCATCTGTATGAGTAATGCAGTGTTTTCCAAATACAAGTGGATTGCACAGTTGTTGCATATTTTGGGAAGGTTATTTAGGGCCACAGAAAACAGCAGGGGGCCAAGGACTGATCCTTGAGAACACCAGACACTGCATAGTATGTTTCAAGTTTCAGGTTTATTATTACAGGAATTACTCCATTGAGCAACCTCATTCATAACGAGGTCCTGGAGATTTCAAACAATAAAAGATGTACATGATCTTATACAAAACAAATTAATGGATAAGGTATTTCCAGTTTGCATAAACAGGGTACACCATGTCAGGTAAAACTGTGATTAATATAATGCAGACAGTGCTATAGATCAAATCAGTCTGCAGCAAAAATGAAGGTAGAAAAAACTGGGCAGGCTGGTTAGGCCAAGCAGCCCTTACCTGCTGTCAATTCTATGTTTCTATAGCATGAGATTGCCGACACCTGAGGTGCTGAGCTTGGTAAAAGGTACCCTGAAGTTTATTTATTTGCACTATATAGATAGGTCCTGTAAATGACAGAAAAAAAAACATTTCCATAGAACCATATTTGTGATGTTACATTTTCTGTAATATCATCACTGTGACATCATAACTATGTTATTATAAAATATAATGATTTTTAAAATCCTTGAGCCAAGCATGAGATGGCTTTTACTGTAATTGGTGTTTACAGAAAACATTGATCACTGAAGTAACTCAATGACTGTGACACTTGTTTAGGCTGAAACTACTACAAACAACAGAAACAAGTTTATAGAACCAGCCCCTAACAACTACAGCCATTAGTTGTCTCTTTCACTGCATTTTTTCTTCAGTTCCACACCTTGTAAAAGAAATAGTGCTTTCTCATTGCTTTGTACCAGCCCTGAACAGCCTCAGTTGTTTACTGTCTCTTTCTCTGCATACTACCTATCAGTCATGAAGACCTCCACTCACTTTACAAGTCACAGTCCCGAACTGCCACAACTCTCACTGTCTCCATTGCTTCATACTTTCTTGAGCCTTGCCATCTGTCCCTTGGAGGGGTAGGATCATAGTCCCCGAGGGAGGGACAACTTGGATCCATATATTATAAACAATATCAAACAGATGACTGTGCATTAAGGAGCTATGCTCCCACCTCAAGGTTCTTTTGACATGCTAAAACCTCTTAAGCTTCACTCTCATGGTTCACATTACCACAAACTATTGATGGTATTACAGTACTGTAATCACAGTCTGCTATATAGTATTCTATTTATTCAAACTGTGGTAATTGGGATAGGCATTCTGAGCTTGTCTTGTACAAAATTTTGTGAAACAGTTGTTTCTCAGTTTAACCAGAAGGATTTAATTGTGAGACTTTTTAAGAGTAAAGTAGTACTTTTTGAAAGAAATCTGCACATTCAGTGCAGCCTGGTTTTAAGCAGTTAAATATCCATGGAGAAGGCATGGTAGGACTCTTTGCTGCAGCCCCACCAGCAGTTGCCTGGCAACAGACACCTTGAATGTCCCTCTGACATCATTGGCATTTGTCTGCTGACATCATTGCGACTATAAAAGGACTCCACAGTCCTCACGCTTGTGCTGCATGTAAGAAGGAAAGGAGCAAGAGCCTGAGGAGGTAAGAGTGTTTAAACATTTCCAGCATACTGGCATAGCTACAAGTACATTAGTTTAACAGAATGGCTCTCTTTTGTTTCAGGATGATACAAACTAGTAAATGCAAAACAAATAAATTAATGAGGGAGCACTTTAGCCATCCAACAAAAGTAAGTAGAATGAACTTAAAGTATTTAGTACCATTCAGAGAAATTGCAAATGAAAGGATAGTTTGAATGAAACACTACAATTTTCTAGTTTGTGAAAATACTTTTTTTTTGAAAAGGGCATCAGCATGTACACTTTCTGGTCTTCAATGAGTGTTAAGATTATCACATGGTATAAAGGCTAGAGAGATTTGACATACAGTATGAGAATGGGTTTGGTATTTAGTAATTTAATGGACTTTGAGCCATTCTACACAGAAGTGATTATTTTAAATCTACTGCAAATATTCTAAACATATGCTTATTATTTGCATTAGGCAGTAAAGCTGACCTGCTGTAGCAATAACACCATGTGTAGTAAGTGATAGGAAAAGTGCATGACAAGGTCATAGGTCAAAGCATAAGTCAAACTTCTGCTTATTTTGCTTGATGCTTATTTTCAAGTACATTATTAATTTGAATTAAACATTATATATTTTATGTATAGGCAGCTAAAGTGATTGTGAATGAACTAATAGCTCTATGAGAGTAAGAACATAAGTAAAGGTATACAGCAGTTCCTCATGGATGTGGAGTGATGTTAATAATTAAGATTTAAAAAATGTAAGGTACTTGAAAAATATTTTATGACTTTATAATATAAAGTCCCCTGAAGACACTGAACAGGCAAATGTTGGGACCTTTTTAAAAGTAAATAAAAGAATTATGAAAACTGTTGTTGGACTGGACTGGTCAAATGCTGAGTGAATGGCCACTGGCTGGATCATCCCAGACCGGCACACAGAACATAGATTACTACAGTGTAGCTGCCTGTTGCATTATTTTATTTTTATTTATTTTTATTTAAACATTTGTTGACCGGGATAGGCACACTGAGTTGAGGCTCATTTCTAGGTGTGACCCGGGGGAGGAGATAGAGGAGTACATACAGTAATAACAAAGACAGAATATTTACATAACTATTTACAAATGCTTACAGTATTTACAGTTTCATGTTTACATTTACATATTGATATTATTTGAGCATTAGCAAAGGCATGGCATGCTAGAGACATCTCTAGTGCGTGAGATGAGATGCGAGGATAAGGGTTAAGCAGAAGTAGGTGTGATTGGTGTGAAAGATTTCTAGTAGGAGCTGCAAGTGGCAGCAGAATCTACCGAGGTAATGGCAATCACCTGAGATGGAGGTGAGAGGAAGGTACTAGGAGGCATAGTTTTTTCTTGCAAGTGAGGAAAGAGGAGGTGTTTCTAGTGGAGGGGGTTAGTGAATTCCACAAAGTGGGGAGCCGGAGGGAGAAAGCAGCTTTGCCAGAGGATGAGGATGGTCGAGGTATGCAAAAAGATCTTTTTTTGTTGTGTCTTAGTGTGTAGGGGTGGTGGAGGCCAGTGAGAGACTTTCCTCCAGGTGGGGGGGGGGGTAGCAGGATGAACCAGAATGTAGATATCAGATTGAGCAAATGGATATATTGCCTATGGGACAGCAGGGCTATTCCTAAGAGGGAGTATAGATCACAGTGATGCGTTTTAAGGGGAGAGTTGCTAGTTAAGCAGCAAAAAGAATTCAGGAGGATGTCAAGTTTTGCTAGGGCTGTTACTGAGGCTGGGCAATAGACCATGTCCATGTAGACAAAAATGGGGAGTATCATTTTAACTACTATTTAATGCCTGGCAGGTAGTGGGAGGGAGTCTTTGTGCCGGTAAAGCATATCAAGTTTGGGGTATAATTTAGAGGTGGTTGTATCTATGTGAGGAACAAATGATAAGTGGGGGTCTATCCAAACACCCTGGTACTTGTATTTGCTGACCTGGTCAAGAGGGGTGCCATCTGGCGAGGTGATGGGGGGAGGGGGGATCTGCTAATTTTTTGCACTGTGCCAAATATCACGGAAACAGTTTTGGAGGTATTACATTTTATTTGGTTCTGTAGGTACCATTTTTGAATGTTGTTGAAATCCCATTGGAGGGTGGCTTGAACTTCATGTATTGATGGGCCTGAGGTAAAAAGAATAGTGTTGTCCACATACATATGTATACTGGACTTGGTGCAGGAATAAGGGATGTCATTAATGAAGAGGGAGAAGAGGATGGGGCCAAGAACAGATCCTTGTGTAATGCCTGCTAGTATGGGTGTGGGATGACATGTCAATGATTCTTACAGATTGTAACCTGTTGGATAGATAGGAGTTGAACCACTGTAAGAAGATAGGAGCTAGGCCTGTGGTTTTTAGTTTTAGCATGAGGAGGGGGTGGGATACAGAATCAAAAGCCTTGGCCAGGTCGATGAAGACTGCGGCGGTTAGGAGGCCTTGGTTGAAGGCAGTGTGGATGTGGTTTGTGACACATAAGAGAGAATAGATAGTGGAATGCTGTTTCTGGAAGCCTGACTGGTGGGTAGATAGGAGGTTGTTTGTGGTGAGGTATTCCACCAGTCTGGAGTGAGCCTGAGATTCCTGAAGCTTTGCAAGACCAGGGAGGAGATGGGCCTGTAATTGCCGGGGGTGTAGAGGGGTCCCCTCCTTTGTGTAGAGGAATGACTGAGGCATATTTCCAGGCCTGAGGGACCATGCCCATGGAAAAGGAGAGATTTAGTGGATGGGTAAGTGGTTATAGTTGGATAATGCCATATTCAGAGGCAAGCATGCTAATGAAAACACATGTCATGCAAGGTGCCAGGTGGCTATTTACATGTGATTATGTGGTCATTAGCAGCTTTTTGAAATGCCCTTGTGCACATGTATGTGTGTAGGCATTATGAAGATATTTAGCTATTGAGCCCCTCCTTACCCAAACAGTGTACACTAAATGATAACTCCCTGGTGGTCTAGCAAAAAACACTGGTCTCTGTTGTGTTATGACTAATGTTTCAGGCAATCCAGTAGTATCCTCCAACCACTCAGATTCCTGTTGTGTCATGACTAAAGTCCCTGGTAGTCCAGTGGTATACCATCCTGCCCCAATTACCATTGTTTCCTGAATAAAGTCCCTGGTAGTCCAGTGATACCTCCTCCCACATCTATCCCCACTGCATCTTGACTAAAAACTCTGTAGTACCCCCTCTCACTCAGATACCATTTAGGAAATGGTGCCCCCCCCCCCACAGGACCCACCCACACAGTACATACCAACCTCCACCCCCATCTTGCTTCCTAGTGTCATGAAGTGAATAAACTATGGATTTTAACAAAATGTAAAATAGTAGATCGGTTTCATAGTGTTTTTCTAGAACACAAATCATGATAAACAAATAACCAAGTACCAATGCTAAATCGTACTGCCTCTCCTACCACAGTGAGTCATATAGCAATAGAATTATAAGGCTTGCCATTAAACTGTAGCCTGCTCTTTTCCGTTTAAACAAGTCCTGTCAAGGGCCTTTGCTGCTTTCTACATGTCAGGTTAACATCCAGGAAGGTAGACATTTCTAAGGAAACCACCGAGGCCTTCTAGTGGTTCAACAGCAGGTCTCAGTCAGTGAGGGTGACAAAAAACAGCTCACTGGATAATGTACAAAGAAAAATGTTATTACATTCAGAAGATTAATTGTTTAATGAGGGCTTTCAAGCATAGAAATCACTTACAAGGTCAGCTTGTTGCCATAGAGCTTTTTAAGAAATTGTTTTTTTCCTTTTCACTCTATCAAAGTGCAGTGTACTTTGGCATAAGGGCATATGCATTATAAATGAACATGAAAGAAAGATTTTCTTTTAGACCCAGTAGACTATTATAACCTCATGACCAGCTGTACTAATCCTTAATTTGAACTTCAGTGCAGTAAGAAAAAACAATCAAATTCAACCCAAATGTCAAGTCAGTTGTATAAGTAGAAACCAGTTTATAAATCTAATTTGAAATGCGACACAAACTGTTTTTGAACATAATTAGATGCAGTGATGTAAAAACTTTCATATAATTAATTTGAACAGCACACATTCATTATCTTATTAATGAGGGACGAGTATTTCAGAATATTCTAACAGCTGTAATCTCTAATAATGCACAGAGTGCATTTCCTTCCTTTTTAATTGTAAATTTCTGTTTAGAGTTGTATGTTTAGTAACTTCATCAATGTTTCATGCTTTAGGCAACATGAAAGTGGTTGTTGTGAGCAAAACATCACCTTAATAACCTCGACCAGGTGAGGCACAGTTCTAGGGACAGAATGCTGTGGTACTTAACTATAAGAACTGGGTGGAATTTAAATTCCACCACAGAAATTCTAGTGAAATGCAACATTTATTTTGGTGAAATTTCACAAAAAAATGGAGAAAAATGTCTTGAAATTATGCCATAAGATGTTGAATTTGTTCATGTATTGCAAAATTGTGTAGTGAATTGTGGAAAATATTTCCACAGAACTGCCTGCCTTTTTGTCTTTTATCTGGTAAGCAGAAACTGGTGTAAGTGGGATGATAACTAGAAAGTGTAGACACTGATGTAACTGGGAGGAGAAATTGATGAAACAGTGAGGTGATACTGCTGCAGTTGGTACTGGTGTAACTGGGAGTAGACACTGGATATAACTGGGATGAGACACTGATGTAACAGCTATCCTGAACACTTGTGTAACTGTGAAAAGAGTTGGATACACTGACACAGCTTGGAGTAGACACTTCTGTAACTGGGAAGACAACTGGTAAAATGAGAGGAGACTCTATTTTAACTGGAATAGTGATGTGCAATGTCATTGAACTATGAAAACAATTACTGCAGTTTCCCAACTTTGCATTGTAAAAAGTGTCCCTATGCCTAGTTCTTCACCTGGCAAAGTAGGGACTTCACCAGTGAAGTACAGCTATGTGTAGCTTTTAAAAATTTAAAACCCAGCCCCACTCATACTGTTACCTTCCCCACCCTTCTGCCACCAGCTTGAACATTTACAAGTGTCCCACTCCCTACCACCCTCTGGAACCCAAAACTCCCTCCACCTCAGTCCTGGTGAAGTCAGTCTGTTGTTGCACATTCCCTTCCCTGCTACTACACAATATCTGTGGTTCTGTACCTGCCACCACCCACCTTCCCCCCACATCACCTACAAAATACCTACAAAACAGGTCCCTCAGTAAGACAATTGGCTCAGTCTTCCCTTCACCTCAACTAGCCACTGACTTCTTAATGAAATGGAAGGTGCGCTCAAATAGCATCCACTTGATTGACTCCTCACCTGGCAATTCAGGAGACTGGAAGATTGGAAGAAGACTGAGACACTGATGTAACTGTAATAAGATGCTGATGTAACTGAAAGGGTACAATGCCATAACTGGGAGTAAATGCTGCTGCAAGTGAGACATTTGCTTAATTGGGAAGAGACCATGGTAGAACTGGTATGAGACTCCACTGTAACTAGGAGGTGACACTGCTGTAACTTGAAGGAGACACTACTGTAGTTGGAAGGAGACTGCTGTAATAGTGGAGACACAGATACACAGTAAATGAGTGGAGACACTCTCAGAACTGGTATGACTCTGTTGTAACTGGAAGGATATGATGGCAAAACTAGTATACCCGGGAGGAAACTATGGTAGAATTGTGATGAGACACTGCCAAATCTTGGAGGAGACACTGGCATTACTGGTATAATTGGGAGAAGACACTGAAAGAATGGGAATAAGATCCTGCCATTAACAGAAAGCAGATACTGCCATTACTGGGAAGAAGACATTGCCATAACTATGTAGAAACAGTGCTGTAACTAAGACATAGGTACATACAGCTGGCAGAAGACACCGTTAGAACTGGTTAGCCACCCTGATGCCCCAACAGAAGTATTATGTGCTGCCAATGGGAAGACCCAAGTTTGTGAGCATACTTGGAACATTGCATCAGGATGCAGACCCAGACTGGGTCAGCTGCTGCATGGAAATGTGCTTCAGTGGAGGAGGGTTGGTGGTGGACTCCAGCACCATGGTGACTCCAGCAGCTGGACCAAGGAACTTTCTCCTGCCCATAGGGCACTGTGTCTGCAAGGTTAACTCAAGACTGCTCCCACACTAAGGGGAGGATGGAGTGGATAAAAAGGGGGGAAATAGAAGAAACATCATGCTCCTTTCTGCATGCCAGCTGTGAGTTACCTCAGTTCAGACCAGGGTGTATTATTGTAGTGGAGTATATCCCCTGTAGGATGACAGCTAATAAGGTTAAAATCTACAGTACACTGTAAAAAAAAAAAAAGAAAAAAGAACTGAGAACAGTAATCTGAGAGGAGTTACTACTGTAACTGAGGCATTGTTGTAACTGTAGTTAGGTAAACTTTATTGTTCAATCATAAAATATCGCTTGTTACAATATCGAAGATTAAAATAAATACAGAGTTATGATACATGTTTAAAACAAGGTACATTAAATAGATTTCAATAAAATTTTATAACTATTTATAAAATCAATAGAGCAATCAATAAAAAAGTAAAAATATGACATGAATAGGTAATTTTAAGCAATTTAAAAGACTTTCTTGATCATTCCTTTTCTTACTTTTTGTATGGTCATTAAATAATGTGCAACCCTGTTGATTACTTATTCATCTTCTGTAGTGAATTGTATAGTTAAAATCATATTTGGGTTTACGATTGGGGAAGGTTTAAATATTGGGGAAATCCAGTGGTCTCTTGCTTTATTGTACCATTTGTAGTATAAGATTACATGTAGTAGGTCTTTTTTAGATTTGTTGTCACACTAGCAATATGTATCTATCAGATTGGAGGACTTGCCATATCTCATCATCATAACATTTGAATCAAATGTTCCCAATCTGTACCTTGCAAACATTCTTCTGATGTTGGGATCTTCCAGCACATCTAAATAATATCTATATTTATGGGTGCAATCAAAGTTGCTATACCATGTTGCAAACCTTGATTGAGAAATGGCATTTAAATCTTTACTTTTATAGTAATTTGATATTTTTTTATAGATACAAGGCTTGTATTTGGGGTTTATATTAATATTTTGGTCCAGATACTTTGGCGGGCCTCCAAATCATAAAAAAAACTAGTAAATTCATTAATATTAAATGTTATAACTAGAAAAGGACACTGCTGCAACTGGGACACTGCAGTACCTGTGTAGAAACACAGGTATAACTGGGATGAGGCACTACTGTAACAGGGAGGATACACCGCCGCAACTCTTTGTTCACAGAATTTTGTGGCGAGAGTTGTGCAAAATTTTCTAATTCTGCTTCTGCTAGATTTCTGTAAGATTTCAGAAATTCCACCAAATCCCACAGAATTCCATTGTAAGCACAATTCTAAATTTAGAAAGTGGAATGTTAACTGTGTAACTGTATTCCACTGTTTATGTAAACCATTGATTCATTTTCTGCAAATGGAGCAGACTCAATAGACCGTAAGGCCTAATCTGCTGGCAAATAGTATGTTAGTATGTTAAATGGCAGAATGGTATTCTACAGATTATGCAAACTGCAGAGGACTCGTCCATAATTTGCATAAAAATTGCTTTTTTTTTCAATTCTGTGGGGATAAAAAGAAATCCTGAAAAGCATTTTGGAAGCAGCAGAATTGCCATTCTGCATGAGTTCCACCAGAAGAATCATGCAGTCCATGCAGCTCTCTCTGTGGCACATTTTCATGCACTGGGAGTTTTCCATGGTTTAAAAAACAGTGGTCAATTGAAACCACAGAATCAAGGCCCTGATTTTTCTGCAAAACCATGGCTGTCAGGGTTGCCCAGAACTTAATAAAAAAACATGGGACAGTTTTCTCCAGTTTACAAAAACTGTGATATATTATTCTACAGTTTACATAAACCACAGAATAATTTTCTGTAGTTTACATGTAACAGTCAATGTAAACTGTGAAAAAACAAAGTGCCAAGTGTTCAGCTTAATTCAGAGGTGATGTGTGCCCCAATTTTGTGATACAGTGATTCTTTTCTTTCAGAGCACCACCGTCCTTGTGCAGCTTTCTTTTGTGTATGTCATGAAAAAACAAATCTGCAGTTTACATTGACTCATCAATGGCTGGGGGCTTGGTAGTAGTGCAGGTATAAGCAACATGAAGGGAGAAGCCACGGTTTGATGTGTCAGCATCCATGTAGCCCAGGGGGAAAAAATAGAAAATGGCAGCTCAGGCTCAATGAAGCCCTGCCTGCGAGCCCCAGACCTGCACCATCATCAGGGGTGCCTTGGCCCAACTCTGGATATGGTTATGTGGAGGTGAGAGGATGGACCTCCAATCCCTGGCCCTACCATTGGGGGAACAGTGGGGAACTGCAGGTACAGGTGAATCCCAGGGAAGGGGGTTGCTGTTTCTCTGTGACAGGGACAGGGCTGATTTAGCCCTCGGAACTGTGAAAGTAGAAAAGACTTTATGGAAAAAGAATTATGGGACACCATTCTGAGGCCAAGTACCCACACTTCAATTATTTGCAAACACAATTTTTTACAACATTAAAAGGAGATCTTGAATAATATGCTCACACACCAAAATTTTGAAACTAACAGGACTTTATTTAAGTGGCAGTTGGTCCTGTGCAGGAAATATGATTTAAGCAATGAGCTGTAATAACAGTTAGCAAATAGTGTGGCAGCAAGGTAATAATGGCAAGCAATCACAATGTTACTGTACAGGCCTCGGATTTATGGTACAGACCCACTGTGCACCCATATGAGATTCCCATTGGCACACTGTACTGTTAGGCCACCAGCTTCCCACAGTAGGTACAGTATAACCCACAGTAACACAATTCTGTCAAGATTTTAATATTTATGTTTAATATTTCAGTGGACTGGCTGATCAGTACTGTGCTATCAGAAGAGCTGTTTGACTTGGCTGCCAAGAAGTTATACATACACTTCTCAATTGTCCCTTCCCAGTTCTGTTCCTGGTTCCCAGTTTGCAGCCTTTGCTTGGCTACATGTGTTCCTTTTGCTGTCATTCATATTTGATGCAGGATTCACAAAAAAGATGCACCAGGCGCAAGTGAGATACGTGGGTGCAACCCAAAAATGCACCATGAAATGATTCACAGACAGGGTGGATGCACCGGTGCAGAACCAGATGTGCTGAAGTTGCTGTGTCAGTGGCTCAGTAGGTAGTACACTCGTCTCTGAGGCTGGGAGATCAGAGGGCTGTGGGTTCAGCTCCCACATCTGGCACTTGGGTTCATATTCCAGTACTGACACTGTAGTACAGCATGAGAGGGGTGCTGCACTTCTGAGATGCCGTCTTTTGGATGAGACGTTAAACCAAGGTCCCATCTGCCTGGATTGGTGGTAGTTCAGGTGGATGTTAAAGATCCCATGACACTTATTGAAAAGAGTAGGGGTGATTTTATTTACAATAATGCATGAAGAAAATAACATAAAGAGATCAAAACAAAATATATAGAACATATACAAAATTACACAAACGGAGAAAAGGCTTAACAAAAAAACTATAAAGAAAACTAAACAAGAGTACTCTATAACTCCAAAATGAATCTACAATTCTTAGAATATTACCTATGTATATTTAATAAGATGTGAAAACCCCTTCCACCACATTTTAACTTTCTCAACATTATAAAGTTGCTTATCTTTTAAACATACTTTCTGTAATTCATTCATTACATATTGATAAAATCCTTCATATGTGGCTTTTTTTTGATTAATTACCCATTGGCATCTCACCTGCCATAAACAGAACTGTAGACTTGCAAAAAATACCATCAATGTTCTATAATGATAAATACTAAAACTAGGTGGAAGTATGCCAATGACTAAAATATCATAATCCATCCTAGGCAACCAAGCCAAATTTCACTTATTTGCTGCATTGTTCCATAAAGGTTTTACAAAAGAACAATATAGAAAGAAGTGTTCCATGGTTTCTTCTTGATTTATGCATTCTGGATATGGACAGTTTCTTTCCTCCTTTGCCTTATATTTAGCTGTACCTCTTATATTTAAATGGCCATACATGATGAGCCACTGTAATTCCCACATATACTCTGGGAGTCTAGGATTATTAAGCTGATCTAAAATCCTACTATTCATAGCTGTGGGACAGTTTTTGAAGCTGGAATTTGTGGGATAGATTTGGGACACAATAAACGTATATAGTGTTTTTGTGGTATTAGCACTAATTTGTAGTTTTGTAACTTGCCCTTTATATAATTTCTGTGCAGCTGGTCTGAAGTATGCTGGGATGTGAATATGCGAATTAATTTGGGGGGGGCACTAATTAGCCAGGCTGTCATGTATCTCCTTAGAGTGTTCCCAATCCATAACTCATCATTACTTTCAGGGTGTATCAATCTTCATTTTATTGTGTAAGTAAAAAAAAGTACATGACAAAAAACAATAGGATCCAACATTCCTAACCCACCTTTTTCTTTTGCTAGATATGTGTAGCATTTCTTAACCGGGTTTAATCTATCCCCCCAAAGCATTTGAAAACAACAGCTATATAGTCTCGTATCGTATTGAGAAGATAAAGGGAAAATAAGGGCTATATACTGTAAGCATGGCATGAGAAACAGCTTTAGAATTTGAATTCTTTTTAGTTTTGAAAAGTTCAGCTGTTTCCATCTTACCACTTTTGATTCAACCTTTTGTAACGCCTGGTCCCAGCTAACTTCCAGGAGATTTTGAGGCCCAAACTGAATACCCAGGATGGAAAGAGGTTCATCAGATATTTTAATGGTATTATAGTTAATAAGAGATTGAGTTCTACTCCCCATCATTAACCCTCTAGATTTGGATTTATTAAGTTTGGCATTAGAAAGTACTGAAAAAAGCCTGAATTCTTTTAAAAATTCTTCCATTTTCTCTTGTTTATTAAAAAATAAACAGACATCATCTGCATAGGCTTGTACTATCAAATAATTATTAGACTGTGGCATTCTAAACCCTTCCCATTTTGGTGATACGACTAAAGCTCTTATTAGGGGTTCCAGAGAGAAAATATACAACAAGGGGCTTAGAGGACAACCTTGACGCACACCTTCTCTTAAAACAAAACCTTTTGAAACTGTTCCCTTTATTACAGGGTAAACTTTAGCCGAGTCATATAATGATTTTATAATCTGAATTATTGACCTAGGGATCCCAAAGAATTCTAATGCTGTAAACAAAAACAAGTGGTTCACCCTATCAAAGGCTTTCTCTAGATCTATTGAAAGAAGACAACCTGATCTACCCGTTAAAGATAAGGACTCAGTCAAATCTCTTATAATTGCCAAAGCCGCTTGAATTCGCCTATTTGGAAGCCCACAGTATTGGAAAGGCATAATCACTTTATTAGCTATGATTTTCAATATATTGTTTAATAATGTAGTGAAGATTTTGTAATCTGAGTTTAAGATTGTGATAGGTCTCCAATTTCTAATATCTCTTCTTTCTCCAGTTTTAAAAATGTATATCAGTAATACTTCTGCAAATGCAGCAGGAATTATTTTTCCTGCCATAAAAAATTGAAACACTATATTTAAACAAGCAGTGATTTCTGAAGAAAATGTTTTGTAAAATAAATTGGATAGCCATCCGAGCCAAGAGTAACATTATCTTTTAAATTATGGATGACAGACTCAATTTCCTTATCAGAAAAAGGTACCAACGTGTTATTAACTTGATGATCCAAAAACTGGGGGCAAATATTCTCTTATGTCCTTTTCAGATGGATACTTCACTGGTTGCAGTGAATTTAAATGAGATTCAATAATGGAAATAATAGACAGGCTATCTTCTACTCTAGTTTTATTCTGCTCTAAATAATCCATAGTTAAAGACTCATTAATTTTTTTACAAAGTTCAAATGGGTCTCCAATTACTGATTTCTTTAAATGATTAGTTATAATTGCCTGCAAGGTTCTGGTTCTATTATATTGAAGCACTTTCATCTGTGATTTAATTGAGTCTATTTGATTTGAGAAATCTATTCTAGATGAATTAGCGATAGTGATTAAGTGCTATAGCTGTTTTTTAAGCTTCAAATAGGAAAAAAAATTAGAATTTCTCTGTCGAATCCCATATTTTTTAAACCAGTTTCTACAATCATTTTTAGTTTCCATCCACCAGGTATCTAAGTCAGGATATAAAAATGACACAGACAATCTAGCTTTTAATATAAGAACTATTGAATTCTGTACTATGTTCTCTCTAAGAATGGAAGTGTTAAGTTTCCATCTATTTTTCTGAAACACCCTTACAGGTGTGTTCCCAATTTTCACCTGTACCAGTAAATGGTCAGAAATTCCACTGGAACCATTTTAAACTTACCTACTATGATATTTTTGGATGTGAATAAATAATCTATAGTTGATCCAATTTTCCCCTTAAAAAAGGTACAACTGGGGCCAGCCGTAAATAAATTATTACATGTAACCAAATCTGCTATTTTTATGATAGCTTCTAGACAGTTTGAATTGCAATAAATTTTCTTTTTAGATGGTCCTTTAGAATGTAGACTGCAATTAAAATCCCCTTCCCAGAAAATAATTAGAGAGGAAACTAAATAAGGTTGTATTGCTTTCATGCATTCAACTCATACTGCCTTTGTTTGAGGATTATAAATGTTTATGAATCTACAATTCATAGTATGCCATCTCCCATCTATAATTAAAACTCTGCCAGGTACTAGAACTATTAATTTATGTAAAGTAAATTGGAAAGAATTAAATAAAATCCCGATTCCATCTGCATAGTCTCTTCCAAATGACCAATAAGAAGGTCCCCATGGCCAATCCCTTTTAAATGAGGCTATTTTTTCCCATGCAAACATTCATGCTTCTTGCACAAAAGTAACAGAAATGTTTTTATCATGCAATAATTGGAAAACAGCTTGTCGCTTTACTGAATTTAGAATACTATGCATATTTAGAGAACCCCATATGTGTACTGACATTGAGCTGTATTATGAAATGAAAATACTAATTTTTCCTTCTTTTTTTTTCTTTTCTTTATAATCCTCAATAGGGGCTCCTAAGACCTCCTGGGTAGATTTTTGAGAGTCAGAATCACCAACCTCTATTTCTGAGTCACCCCAAGTGGTGAATGAGGCAGCATAGGAATTTGGGGATTCTATTGACTCATTAATAGGAACAGCAGATACTTTCAGATTCCTACTAGATCTTCTCGGGGGTAAGGGGGAGCAAGAAATATTTTCCACTTCTGCCACTACTGTAACCTCTGGGTCTTTGTAACAAACTGGCTCAAACTGCACAAAGTCCCTTTGTGTTTTCACTATTCCTATAGGTTTTGCTTGTGGACTGGGGGGGCAGAAGGAGGAATTGTATTCGCCACTGCTATGACTTCCAAATCTTGTGAGGGAGTTTTAGAAGCTTCTCCACTTTTGTTTCTGTTTGTTTAGCCATGGCATCTTGAGCTTGCTGTACCAATAAGTCAGTACTCCCACAAGAGGCCTTGCTTTTTGCTGCCTAAGGACATTCTTTGAAAGAATGCCCATACTCCTCACAAAGGTTACATTTAGTATGGTTGGCACATTGCATGGTCACATGGCCCATGTCCCTACAGTTATCACACCTGGGTTGATCACAGGTACTAGAAAGGTGAGTTTTTGACCTACACTTGTAACAAGCCCTAGGCTGACCATTGTAAAAACATACCCCTCTATCCCTACCTAACAGGAAAGCATTGGGGATATGCTCAATCCCTTTTTCGGTTTGTCTTAGTTTAACTTTATCTCCATCCTCCTGTCCAAAATTGTTCTGAGTCTAATATGGGTTCAGGATCACTTTGTATCTCACACTATTGGGACAGCCAATATGATATATACTCCACATGTACCCCCTCATTCCTAAACATAACCATAACATTCTTTATTAGTGGCTTGGTTAAGGGAATTACTAAGAAGTGGGTTCATGTGAGGGAAAATTTGACTTGCCCATATCTCTCCCAAAAAAGATCTAAAGCATAAGCAGTATGAAAACTTATATCAAAATTATCTTCTCCTTAGAAGTTAATGAATGCAAAAACATCCCTGGGAGGAAAATTTTAAAGAGTCCTTTATGAGACATTTCCCTACATAATATCTGTCAGGTCTTTCTTCAAGGCCTCCTTTGTAACAGATGCATACTGCGTTTCGCCTAGGTGCTGCTTCCCTTTTAGCATGTGTAAAAAGCTCAGACATTAGAGGTTTGACTGAACAACGCTGGTTGTCCAGTTCCATTTCTTTATTAATAGCAGGGACAGATTTATTTTGTGATTCCTAATGAGTTGAAGGAGCCTTCTGAGATGTAGAAGCCTGTACAGGTGTATTTACTAAAATGTTTTTATTCTTTCCTTCCACCGAGGTAGCCACAACCTTATTTTACCCCATAAGATGAGATGTAGCAAGTCCAGGTTTACACTCCAGGGAATTCAATGGTAAATTGAAAGAAGTGTCCCAAGCAGGGTCAGGTGTCCAAACCCCCATAGTAGATTTCTCCCAACCAGCTTCCAAAAGTACCTCTTGAGGCAACCAGTTTTTATCATGCTCTTTTAGGATTTCAGTGGCCAGCATTTGGTTAGTAGCACCTGTACTAGCGTTTTTACTGGGTGCTTTACTTTTAAGAGTCATTTTTTTATCACTTTCTGTGGTAGTAGATTGTGGAGGCAGAGGTTGCCGAAAACTGAATTCCGTCACCCCTTCTTGCTTGTTTACCTCTGTTTGATATTTAATTTGAACAGGCATACCAGACTCAGCTCCTCGAGTCGCCTGGGGTTGAAAAACAAAACCCACTTCTTTTGACAACTGAATTGAAAATGGTAAGCTTTGAAATGGTCGTCTGGAAGTCTGTTTAGCTTTGTTCTGCACTAGCGGGGGGGGACAGAAATTATCTCATCACTCGTACTATTCCCCAGAGTTACATTACGCTTTAGGCACTCACTAGAATTCGTGAAATCTCTGCCAGCCTTCACACAGTCATTGCTTAAAGAACCAGAAATGTTTGCAGACATCTACTCACCCTCAGACAGGAGACATTTCTTTGGTGTTACTTCCTCATTCCTGCTGTCAGGTTGTTTGCTCTGCCTGTCAGTAGAGTCAGCTGCAGCCTTGATTAACTCAGCCCAGTTGTTTGAGTGTGATGTACTGTTAGTACTTGAATGATCCTCCGCTTGCTTAGCTGTAAAGGAACTCACTCGGTCCTCCTTTCTAGATGAAATAGTTGTAGAACAAGAAAAATTCTCAGGTATAGACCTTGCTTCATGAAAAATATATTTACCATCAGTTTCCTGATTATTAATCGTTAACTCAAATGGTTGTTGCTCTTCTAGCAGTGGGGCCTGCCCACCACTACACAAGCATCCTTCTCCTCCAGCACTTCTCCCACAGTGGCCATCTCTCAGCAAGATGGCCTGTCCACCTTCAGGAGAGTAGGGGAGTTTTATTGAAATAATAACACAGACACAACACAAAAAATTCAATCAGTATACATGGAAACTGCAAAACACAAGGTGCCAATAATAACAATAGTGATCAAACAAAAAAAAGGGGAGAAAACCAAGATACAAAGGGGGGAAAAAAAGAAAAAAAGAAAGAGGAAAAAAACACATTTCTATATTACTTAACCTTTATAAAGTGGAGGAACCCTTTCCACCACTTTTGCAATTCAACAAGAGCAACTTTTTGAGCATCCTGAGAATATATTCTAGACAGCTCGTTTGAAACTAAACTACTAAAACAATAATATGGCATTTTCCTTTGGCAGAGAACCCATTTACATCTATCTTGCCACAAATAATATCTTAGACAACAAAAAAAAAAGATAAAGTCTCTTCATGAAACAGGGAGAATGTTGCTGGATATATTCCCAGAATCAATATGTCATAAGATATAAAGGTAAGCCATTTAAAACCCTATAGTGTTGCTAAGAAGCCCCACTACTTCTTCGAATAGGAGCATTGCAGAAAACAATGCTCCATTGTTTCCTCCACATTAATACACTCTAGGTAAGGACAATTCCTTTCTTCTGCTACTTTATATTTGTCATTCCCTCGAACATTCAATTTACCATAAAAAATCAACCATTGGACTTCCCATTGAAACTGAGGCAATCTATTATTATTTAATTGAGCCAAGACCTTAGCATTCCAGGTGGATGGGCAATTTTTAAATCAAGGGTCCTGTGGATATAACTGCCCCATTATCAGTGACTAAAATCCCTTTACTTTATTATTTAAGATAACTTCTTTAGTAATATTCCATTTGTATAATTTTTGGACAGCCGGCCGAAAATATAGTGGAATATGCACACAAGGATTTAATTTAGGTGCTAAGGTATGCCAAGTGGCAAGGTATTTGCCCAACACCCCGGATAATCCATCTTGTCCCAATATCTTCAGATGGGGTCAATCCACACTTAATGGAACACATAATAAACAAGGAATATAAAAACACCACTGGATCTACCATCCCTAGTCATCCTGATTTTGTGCTTAAATAAGTATAACATCATTTCACAGGGTTTAGTTGTTTGCTCCATAACATCTGAAAAAACACACTATATACTCTGGTTTCCAAATGAACCGGAAGGGGGAAAAATCATGGCCATATACTGTAAACTGGGTACCAAAAATTATTTAATAATCTGAACATGTTTCAATTTTGAAAATTTCCAGTGTTTCCAATGATTAACCTTAGCCTCAACCACCTGAAGCACTGAATCCCAATTTTCTAATGGCAGATTCTGAGGCCCAAATAAAATACCCAGAATCTTAAGTGGGGATCGAGAAAAAAAAATACCCTTCTGTGTCATATCCATTGGGCCAGTTGCTCCAAGAAATAACCCTTTAGTTTTGTGAATATTCAACTTGGCATTGGAAACCCTAGCATAAGTGTCGAAAGCCACCAAAAATTTATACACCTCAAACTGACTAGAGAAATAAAGCAATAGGTCATCCACATAAGCCTGCAACATCAAATCTTTATCTCTAGAAACCCTATCTGGAATTCCAACCCAACTTTGCTAGGCTATTACATATTGCACAAGGGATTTAGGGAAAAAATGTAAAGAAGAGGACTCAATGGACATCCTTGGCACACTCCAGTTCTTAATGATAAGCTATGAGCCATATTCCCTTTTAAAAAGGGAAAGACCATGTTATATTCATAAATCAGCTAAATTAGATTAACAAATTGTCTAGGGACTCCATACCATTCTAAAACCAAAAACAAAAAGTGTAAATGCACCCTATCGAAAGCTTTCTCAAAATCAGCCACTACCAAACAACCTGAAGTTCCGGATAAAGACAAATGTTCAATGACATCACATATAATCATTAAAGGCGATTTGAATTTTTCTCTCTGGAATCCCACAGAATTGATAAGGAGATATCACCAGTCTAGTAAACGGGTATTCAAAATACTTGTAAAAATTTTATAATCGGAATTTAAATAATGTGATAGGCCACCAATTCTTAATGTTCCATTTATCCCCTGATTTAAATAAATGAATCAATAAACCCTCTGAAAAGAAGAGAAAATGGTGGAACTTTTGTTAAAATATTGAAACAAAAAAAAAACTTTGACTCAACTCCACAGAGAAGGCTTTATATAAGTTATTTGAAAGACCATCTGTTCCAGAGGAAATATTTGTTTTTAGTTTCTAAATGACAGCCTGAATTTCTGTTTGAGAAATGGGCTCCAATAATGCTGAAGTCTCATTTGTCCTTAAAGGAACTTTAATGAAATTTAAATCGGAGAGCATAGACTCCTCTGTAATAGGGAGGGAGGGTTCCAATGGATGGTAATGATCTATAATTAACTTCCTGATTTGCCTGCTTGAGGTAATAATAGTCCCATCCATTTGTTGTAATAAATTCATAGAAGAAGAATCTTTCAAAGTTTTACAAACTTCAAAAGGATCCCCGATAGGAGATTTCTTAGTCCCATTAATGAGAATAGCTTGCAGTGTTTTAGCCCTGTCATACTGGAAAGCTTTCATATAATTTTTTTAGATTATTTATTTGTGCAGAATAATCATACTGAGAGTCATGCGCCAAAGTCATGAGTCTCTGAAGCTGTTGCCTCAATAATAAATATTTCAAAAATCTTCAATTTTTAGTCTTACTTCCTTGTTTTTTGAACCAGGTACCTAAGTCCGACTTATTCTGCCTCAAACAATCCCCAATGTCAGAATAAAGAAAAAAACACTGATAGTCTAGCCTGTAAGATACATGTAACCCCTCATTGTATGTATGGAAACTCCAGACTAGAAGCATTCAATGTCCATCATACCTTCTGATATTCTGGGAGAACACTTAAAGGCAGATAACATAACAAAAGGGAGCAATCAGAAAATTCACTAGGAACCATCCTAAAGGTGCTTATTTGTACAGAAGGGGAGACAAACATATAGTCTATTAAGGAATGAAATTTCCCTCTTGTGTAAGAAAAATGTGCTCCATGATCTGCATATGCCATGCAATTACACAGTTCTGCAACCTTAATAATATGTGCCAGAGCATGGGAATCACAATATACTTTTTTATTTTTCTGTGAAGGTGAGTCAAGAATTGAACAATTAAAATCTCCACCCCAAAGCACCTTGATTGATGTCATTAAAAAAGGTTGAACTGCCTTCAAACAGGCCACTCTATCCGCCTTTGACTGGGGATTATATATATTAATGAAACGATAACACACGTCATGCCATTTCCCATCTATTATCAAAACTCTACCCGGTATTAAATCAATTAAATTATGTAAAGAAAAAGAAAAAGAATTAAAATATCCCATCTGCCTTATCCATTCCAAAGGACCAATAAGGTGGCCCCCAAACCCAGTCCCTTTTAAAAAAGGTTAATTGTTCTACAGAGTGCAACCAGGTTTCTTGTAGATAACAAACTGAAATATTCTGCTCATGAACATAATGGAACAGTGCTTGCCATTTGACTGTGTTCAGCAAGCTATGAACATTTAATGAACCCCAACACCACTGCATAATAAATCAGATACTGAATAACCTTTACCTATCATTTCTTTCTTTTTTTTTTTTCTTTATAATTATCAATTGATTGTGAGATGAGTGAACAAAGAAGATTTCTGGAGTCTGAATCTCCCAACTCCATTTCTGTATCACCCATGGGGTAAACAGTGCTGCATAAGAGTTACTAGTCTCTACAGCAGGGACAGAGGTGGTGATTTAGGGTGCACATTCCTAGCAAATCTCGTCATGGTTGTGACCCTGAGCCAAAACTTTGGACTGATTCTGGAGCACTAGAGGCACATCAGTGTAGCACACTGGAGGAAGATCAATATGCCGGGGAGCTGTTGCTGGGCTTCTTCTCTTAAGCGGGCCTCAGGCAAATAGTTTGTGCTACCTTATTAGGCTCAGGTGAAGAACACCTAACAACAGGATCCAGATGATTAAGCTCTATCTGTTTTTTGGTAATAGTCTGCAAAGAGGGAGAGGGAGGGAGAGGTTGGGCAGGAGGAGGAGGAGGTGGAGATTTAGCAGCACTCTGGGCCTTCTGTATCAAGGGATCTGAGCTTACGCAAGATGCTTTATTTTTGGCCACCCAAGGACACTCTCGAAACATGTGACCATACTCCTCACAAAGATCACACCTAGAATGATTTGCACATTGCATTGTTACGTGCCCCACCTCTCCGCAATTATCACAACATGGCTGATCACAAATGCTAGAAAGATGAGTCCTAGAACCACATTTATAACAGGCCCTTGGTTGCCGCCACAAAAAACAAACCCCTATCCTACCTAACAAGAAGGAATTGGGGATATGATCCACCCCTGAATCAGATTGCCTTAGTTTCACTTTATACTTCCATCCCCCAATCCAAAATTGCTCTGAATCTAAGATGGGATCAGGAGAACTCAAAACCTCGCATTTGTGGGATAACCAAAAGGTAATATCCTCTGCATGGACCCCCTCATTCCTAAACATTACTGTTACAAATTTAATTAATGGTTTAGTTAAAGGTATTACCAAAAAGGGAGTCCATGTAGGGGAAAACTTCACCTGACCATACAGCTCCCAAAACAAATCCAAAGCATGAGCTATCCGAAAGCTAACATTGTAGTTGTCCTCCCCCGAAATGTTAATAAAAGCAAAAACATCATTGGGGTAAAATGAAGTGACTCTTTTAATGAAGTTTTCCCACATAATATCTATCGGCCTGTTCTCAGTCCCCTTTGTAGCGAATGCAGACTGCATTTCTACGAGGGCTGCTTCCCTTTGCTGAGGAAAATAAGTCAGACATTAAAGGCTTCTGCTGGGGGTTGTTCAAGAGGATTCTGAGCAGATGCACAAATGTCCACTGGTGGAGGATCAGAAATGGAATTTTGGGGAACAGATGGGAGAGACTGTTCTTTAGAGACCGTAATAGTAGGTAAAGTCGGAATTGCAGAAGGCAAATCTATGTCCCTTGTAGAACCTTCAGTAGAAATTACAGGTGGTAAAACAGGATTCCACATTGGGGAATGTTGTGAAAATGCAAATTCTGTGTCCCAGGCTGGATCAGGTGTCCATACACCTGTAAAGGCCTGTTTCCATCCTGCACCCTTAAGGGCTATTCCTGGTGACCAATCTTCAGGCCTGTCCCCCGAAATAGGGAGCAAAACTCCTGGCCCCTTAATGTTCCCTGGTGTCATAACTGGAGTTTTAGCAACAGATTCAGAAAAAAATAATTCAGTTACCCCAGTTTGGGAGACTGCCGTGGCTTGAAAAATCACTCTAGGATGAGCATGAGGCTCAGGCTGTTTAAACACAAAACCTGCCACCTTACTAAGCGGTGGCAACTCATTAGCAAAAGGCTGTCCAAAGGCCTTCCATGACCTGATGACCAAATTGAACCCGGGAACAAGCTTCAGAGGCAAAGTCATTTTATTGTGCAGGCTGTAGGCACTCGTGGGTGGCTGGCGTGAGATTGCCAGCCTGAGATAAAGTAGTTAATTCATTCTGTACAGAAGTCCTGGGGGATTCTGAGGCTGCACCTTTCACTTTCTGTAACACTGTTAGTGGCCTTAGTAACCAGGCAATGGACACCACGCTGCGTTTGCAGCTGTCATTAGCTGCCTCCGGTGCGATAACATTCTCCTGCTGTTTTGCAGTGCGATAGAGCTAGTCTCGAGCTCGGTGTTGCAACATGCAATGCTGATAGTTTAGGAGTTTGTAATAAATCCCTGAAGGCTTTAGGCAGCTGCAAGAAATCGCAGTAACACTGCCAGCCTGCAAAGTCGTAGGGGAGCCATGAACATAGCACATATTGCTTGAAAAGGAAAGGATACACTCACCGCTCTCTGCGGGCCCTCCCACCTTCATAGTTAGTTCTGTAGAAATGACAGCAGCTGCCGCGCTGCTGACAGGGGTTACTGAAGTTGTTAGTGGATGTATAGCGCTATGTCCTGCCGCTGTTACAGGCAGTAAATCCATCACAATAACCGGGTTGTTGATAACATTGCAAACTATTGATTTTTCACTTGAAGAGCCCAAAATATCCAAAGTGACAGATGCATCATGGAATTCCAAGTCGGAATCAACATCTACCGACTGTAAACAAGTAGCCTCCGCGTTGCAAAGGATGGAAGCCGCGGCAAGCTCTCCCACCAGACAGATGTCCTCCTCCTGTGGCATTGCACTCCAAGTGGCCATCCCGGCCTGCTCTCCTGTCTGCAACACTTCCACACCAGGGTCCATGGGAGCCGCCATCTTGGTCCCATAGGAAAATGGGTCCCCTCTGCTCACAGGAAGCAGAGTAGGGGAATTTCCCCAGTGTCCTGGCCAAATTTCCCTCATTTACTAAAAATACCACCAACAGCCTAATCTGGTTCAAGGTCAGTTGGCATTCATCTGTATCCCCCTCCTCCGAGTCATGCCTGAAAATAGGCAGTATTTTTCTAGTGCACTTACCCGGTCAACAAAAACTAAATAAATAAAAAATAAAATTAAAATAATAATGTTATGTGGTACATCTAGAAGGGGTGTGCATATGCACACACAGCACAAAGCAATTCACAATGCAGAATGAAGGTACAACAAGATAGCATAGCCAGCGCAAGTACCAAATGAGTCATGAAAAGATAAGTATAAAAGAAGCAGACTTAAGTGCAAACCACCAGCATGTCAGTGGCAGAACAACAGCACCAGCACAGTGACAGACAGAGAGGGAGAGATAGCATACCACCAGCATGAATGCAGCACCATTCATAATGGTTGAAGTACTAATGAGTATGGAAAGGTGGGAAGAAGGAGTGCACCATAGAAGGCATGCCCCATGGTGGTATCATGCCAGGCTGTTCTTTGAGCAGCTGACAGATGTGGAGACAGTAGGCTGATACTGCCTGAACAGGGCCATTATGAGGCAGCTCTGTCAGCTGTGCCATGAGGAAATGCAAGTACCCACTGTATGTGGTCATGCCATATTGATGGAGACAAAGGTGACAACAGTAATGTGCTTGATCACCATGGGAACCTTTCAGAGGCCTACTGGAGAGACCACTGGCATATCACAGGCCTCCACTTCCCCCCTTCTCACACAGTTCCTCACCAGACTGCTACCGCTTGCTTCGGAATATATCCATTTCCCCAGCACATAGGCAGAGTGGACAGAAGTCATGCTGGAGTTCTACAGGGTGGCATGCATGCTAGGCGTCATGGGGCCATTGACTGCACCCATGTGGCAATCCGCACACCACCTGCTAATGACACCATAACCTTCATTAGCCACAAGGGATACCACTCAGTCAACTGCCAGGTGGTGTGCAATGCCACAGGGTGCATCAGCAATGTCTGCACCACACACCCTGGAAGCACACATGATGCCTTCATATGGCAATGGTCCACACTCTGCCAGAGATTCCAGGCAGGGGACATACCAAGTGGCCATTTAGTAGGTGTGTAGGACATGGCAACCAGCCTCACAACAGGGCATCATGGCACAGGACAGAAGGGGGAGGTGTGCAGATAGCACCATGCACAATGCACATAGAGTGCAGCAGATGTGGGACAGCAGAGGTGTGCAAGAAGACACAGGCAGACAACAGCAGGTACAGGGAGGCACACATGTATTGCATGGAATGTGGGGTGCAGTGCCATGTGGGGCAGGTATGGCAGGGACATGCACAACACAAGCAGGCAGCAAGCAGCGCCGTAATGCACATTGGGTAGGGCAATGGTGGGCATGGCACGTGCGACCCCAATGGCATTCATGGCCTGGGGCCAACAACAGGCACAGATGCAACAACAGCAGGTAGAGTTGGGGGGCAAGATTGTAGGGAAGGGACAGGCACAGACAAGGGTGGATGCTCAGTTCACACACCAGTGTGAAATGGAGCAGGAAGTGGGGGCACACTGCACATGTGATCATTGTACTAACAGCCACCGTTACCCCCCCCCACAGGGGATGATGCATACCCACTGAGGCCCTGGCTACTCACCCCCATCCAATGACCTGGAACAGAGGTGGAGGAGCGTTATAATTAGGCACACACCGCTACACACACCATCATCGATCGTGTGTTCAGCATGTTGAAGATGCACTTTCAGTGCCTGTGTATGTCAAGTGGAGCCCTAAAGTATAGCCCTGAGAAGGTCTGTGGCTTATTCCTGGCCTGTTGTATGCTACACAATATGGCCATTGACTGCGGAATAGCTGTCAAGGCTAGTGAGGGCGACAGTTCAGAGGAGGAGGGTGAGGAGGATGAAGCAGTGCCACAGGGCCCCAACACTGGACCACCAATGGTCTGCTGGGACCCATGGCTGGCAGCACAGGTGAGGCAGTACAGGAGCACGCTGGTGGAGGAACATTTGGGAAACCACAGGTGAGTATCAGAGGTATGTATTTGGGAGGTGCACAGTGGTGACAACAGGTAGACACAGTGCAATGCATTGCTCAGTGGACACAGCACAGCACACAAACAGCCCTACACAGACACACACACATACAACACATGCCACACAGTGGAGACGGAACAGCAGTGGACTGCACACATGCCAGGGACCAAGAGCCCCAGAGAGAGAGAGACACACACACACACACACACACACACACGTGCCACCATGACAGAGCCAGTGATGGCATGGATCAGTGTGCACTGCAGCTGGCACACAGGTGCAGCAGACACTTGACTGCACTCATCACGCCCATGCCACATAGCATAATAGTGGTGCACACAGATACGCAGGTGGCTATGCACAGGGGGAGTATGATGGCAGTGCACTGGGGCAAGTGCCTGCCACACACGCCACCCCAGGCATCATCATCATCCAGACATGTGGGACACAGTGGTGGAATGTGCAGCTGCCATTAGAATGGGGACCTGGATATCACAGGGTGGCAGCAAAGCTGCCACAGATACATGGGCAGCCTCTGCCATCACTGCTGGATGCAGTTGCAGCGCCACCAACCACAGGGGTGTATCCAAGACTCCTGTAAGGGTACTGCAATGAAACTGTGAATGGGTGCTCATTGGTCTTGTGGTCCTGCAAGCCATGTCTGTGATGGGGATGCTTGGCACTGCGACATGTGTTGACGGCATCAGCAATGATGGATCCACCTGATGCCGCTGCCTGGGTGTGTGGCAGGTGCTTCTGGATGCCCGGCTGGATGCCCAATGGCTATGGCATGCAACAGAAGGACACGCTGCCTCCACAGCAGCTGCAATCCACTCCAATGCTGCGGTCATGCCCACCTGCAGAAGGCATGCCTCAGTCAACATCTGGGCATGCCATGGAGATGCGGACTCATGTTCCAGGACCATCACCATCCGGTCCTCCTGAATTCCACACAGAGGGCCACCTGTCCCTCCACGGTGTCACTCAGGAGGCAGACATAGCCCTCCATGTCGTCAGTAGTTGATGGGTCATGGTGGCATCACTGATGAGTGGGGGGTGATAAAGCCTGCTCTGGGGAATCCATGGGTGGCGGGTGCACCTCAACAGACTGCGGCATGGGTGGGCCTTGGACATGCTTAGCCACAACATGTCCACTGCCAGTGTTGTCATGTATAAATGGTGCCTTTATGGGTCCCACAGCACCTGGACCAGATGCTCTTGATGGCCCTGCTACCACACCTGGACCAGATGCAGGGAGCACAGCACCCACTGCTGAGGGCAGCTGTGCAGCCACTGCATCCATGCCATGTGCAGCAGGGCCATCAGTGGCACCAGGAGCCACCTGCACAGGTACCTGTATGCTGTGTATCCCACTGTCTGCCATTTCCCCCTCTATCTGGCTGGCATCATCATCAGCAGGGTCATCGCTGTACACCCCCTGCATGCCAGATGCAAGCACAAGGAGGGCATCAATAATGGCCACTGTGTCTGCAAGGTCATCATCAGTGAATCCCAGCAGACCCTTCAGTAATGTGGTGTCATCACCAGACACTGTGGCAACATTGGCCAAGGGGTCTGATGGGCCTGCCACCACTGGGGCTGAGGCAGTGGATGGTACAGGGATGGCAACATTCCAATGCAGTGCTCACAGCCCTGTGTGATGGGCCTCCATCAGCGCCCACTAGGGCATTCTGTGCAGCCGTGCCCATGGCTGCACCTGTGAGACATGATGGAGCTGTGAAAAGAAGGGAGAACATGGTTAGTGCACTGGAATATACACTGGCATACATACAGGCAAACATACAGAAATGTACAATGTGTCATAGTGTAGTGCCATGGTTGCACATGATAGTCCTCAGCATGGCTCTGCAGTGCCTACAGTGCCACTGCAGCCATGCGTCAGCTGTGACCAGTACTGTGTGGTGACAGGCCATGGCCACACAGTACCATGTGTGGCAATGGTATGACAGGCCTATCCAACAGTGTGTGTGTCCCACCAGCCTGACTGGCACTGGCACATCACATGTCCACCATTGGCATGGGCAGTCAGACACAGCATGGCATGGCATGGGACACACATGTGCCACTGCAGCACATGGTGCATCTACTAGGTACACAGTTGCACAGCACAATACAATGAGACAGGCATGGCAGCCAGGGTGCACGCGTGGCCAGACACGTGTTGTATGCATAGCTACTCACAGTGCTGTGATGGACTTCCACCAATCTGGAATCCCTCACCTGGGACACCCTGCACAGTGGGTCTGGCAATAATTGCCATGAGTAGCTCCTCATTGGGCTCAGGTGAACCTCAGCCTGAAGGGCCACCCCCTGTCCACTGCAGGGAGGCCTCTACGTGGGCCACCTTCTCCTTTGCCCTCCATTTCCCATCATTCAGATGCTTCCTGCACTCCAGGGGGGTCCTTTTGTATGTTCCTACGGTGTTCACATGATGGGCCACTGCCTCCCAGCTCTCCTCCTCCCTTGCTGTATGGCTGCCACCCCTGCCCGATAGTACATCACACTTTAGATGGTATGCCTCAATGGGGGCCTGCTTCTCATCCTTCGTGAAGTTTGGTTGCCTTTGGCTGATGGCACTGTTGCCTCCTGACATAGTGGTTTGTATTGGAGAGTACAGACAGACATTAGCCATGCTCATGTATATTCCCATGTGCCCATTATCAACGTACAGTGGATACATCTGGCCACCCCAGCACCTGTCAGACAGGGCTTGCAGGCATTGCACATGTGTCGGGGTGCACGGTGTGTTGTGGTGATCGGTTCTGCATCTGGCATGTACAGCAAACCCACCATGGACAGCTGCATGGCCAAGGCCTTGCCACCTGTGATGCATGTCCAGCTATACATGCAGCTGGCTGCCCATCACTCACACCATGCACACCTCACTGTTGGTGCAGGTACATCAGCTGCCATTATACACCCCCCAACTGGTGTGGCCTGTGGGACAATGTGTGACACACCATGTCACCCAACATGGGGTGCCTGCACATGGCAGGATGGCAACAGACTGTCCACAGCCAGGGTCATCATGTGGGTTGGCTACACAGATACAGGCCATGTACACAAACGGATGCCTCTGTAATACAGTCCTGTAGCAGTCATCCGTATCTCCCTCCCCTGGGTCATGCCAGAATCTAGGCAGCAGTTGACTAGTGCACTTACCCAGTCCACAAGACCTATTTCGACACAGGAAGAAATAAAATAGTACTCACCGTCAAGGCTGTGAATCCTCTGAGTCACCAATTCTCAGTGTGGTCTGAGTTGAGAGCATTTATTGCTCAAGGCATGTAAATGAGGACTGGGGCAGTGATAATGAGATGCTAAACAGCTGAGATGCTCCTGAATACATTATTAGGCTGATTTGGGAGCATTGTTTGTGAATTGCATAATTCCCCCCCTGCCCATCTCAATCTGCACAGTGCATCTGCTGAGGTGGGTGCATCTCTACATGGCGCATTACCCGCGCATGCACTGTGCATTTGGGGCATCTTCTTGAATGGGGCACAAGTGCTTCGGCACATTCAGCATGCATATGCTGTGCATTGTACCCTTGGTGCAGCACCACAGTTGCATGATTGGTCTGACACTCGCATAGCGGACATGCATATGGTGCACGTCGCGTGGTGCAGTCTCTCCATGCATGTATTTCCCCCTGCACAGTGCACATTGTGACAGTTGTCAGTTGTATGCAGATCGTGCATTTCATGCCATTGCTCCACATTGTGATACCATACATCACAGGCGCTATGCGCGATAGCACGTGCCACACGTAACATGGCGAATGGCTACATATTGCACATGCATGACCCGGTCATGACCCATGACCCCACATTCCCACCATAACAATGCACATTGCGCATGTGCTTGTGGGTGCTTGATGGACCTATCGTGCCTCACGATACTGTGCGTGGTGGCATGCACGTGGCCTAGTGATGCATGTGGCACCATTTTGCATTTCATCTGCACATACATTCAATGCAACTGTGTGGTGTTTCTGCTGTGATGATGCCAAGGGCAGAGAGGACTGGACCAAAGGCCATGAATTGGTCCGAGGTGGAGCTGCTCCACCTGGTGGCCCTGGTGCTACATGTGGAGGGGCAGCTTTTTGGGAGTGAGGACCTGCAGGTACTCAGGAAGCAGGTGTGGCCTCCATTGTCCGGCAGTTGGTGTGGTGCACAGGGATTCACCGCACCAGGGAACAGTGCAGGCACCGTTATGCTGACCTTGGCAGGAGGGACAGGGCCTGTCTTCAGTGGCTGAGTGAGCATGCACGCAGGGGTGCACTTCCATGACCAGGTAGGTTGCGTGAGTACATTGGCAGCACAGGTGCATGTGTGGGCTGGGGATGGGTCACATCACAACATCACACTTACATGGGCATCCCAAATACGCACACTTGGCTGTGGATGCATCTGCCCTGTAGTGCCCTGTCATGCATGCCACATAGAGTGTGCCTCTCTGCAGTGGTGTGTGTATGTGTGGGACAGGTACACTGTGTCGCACATGAGTTGGGACCACCGTGTGGGGTGCATAACTGTGGCAGGGCACTTTGGGGTTTCAGGTAAGGCTGCTGCATGCTGCTGTGAACTGCATGGGCAATCAGCATTGTTGCACTGGCTGTGTACACCATCACTGCATGCCCACACTGGTTTTGGGGGGTGGGTTTGTGCAATAACATGCCTACTTATGACAGTGCCTGTCTGTTGTGTCTTGCTAGAGGCCAGGCAGTGGGTAGAGGAGTCCGCTGAGGAATGTGTGCAGACGGCCACAGTTGGTGAACAGCGTGGTGTCCATATGGATGCAGGTAGGTGGCTACCATGTGTTTGCAGTGTCTGTCTGGTGGGGTGGGCTTCTGCTTGGTGGGGGGTTGTGTGTCTACAATGGCACTTAGTGTGTGTTCTCTGTGTTCTTGCTGTAGATCCCCAGGATTGTGGTGCTGTGGCTGGCAATGGAGGATCTCTGGAGCAGCAGCAGGCCAGTGGGCAAGTTGTGCAGCGGGCCATTCAAGAGGCACTGCAGTCCATTTTTCATGTGCAGGCCCAACTGCAGTGGACATTGACAGCTGTTGTCCACCTACTATTGGCACATGGCTGCGCGGGGGGTGCAAAGACGTATTGCATGGCCATACCAATAGATATGTTTTGTAAATAGTTTACAGTTATGTACAGATTTTGCTGTGTCCCCCACTTCCCTTCCTATGTTATTGTCCCCAACCATTACCCCCTTCTGTACTGCTATTACTGTATATAGTCCCTCATGCCACTTTCATTTTTGTATCCTCATATGTACATAGTTGTTCTTGGGTTTTGTTTCTTGTTCCTGTAATTGTTCTTATTATTGTTTCTTGAATTAAATTATTTGTTGTCCAACACGGTGTCTGTGGTCCTTCACTGTTCCATGGTCCTGGGTTTGTGCACTATCATGAACTCTTCACTGTCCCCTTGCTGCCATGCCCCTGTGTGCACCCGTATTTGTAAAGTCTGCTTCCCCCTGCCCCATCTCCATGTGGCCCCACTGTTGCCTGTGGCTTGTGCATGGGCCTCATGTTGTGCTGCTCATGTCTCTGCCCCCAGTCTGTGTGTGCTGTTTGTGGCATGCATATATTGCACTGCTGCAATATTGGTCTGTGGCTCTGTGTGTGGTGTCCTGTGGTCAGGGGTTTGGACTGGCTGTGTGGCACTTTGGTGGCACTGTGTGCAGCCCGTCATATGGCACGGTGTCAGCCTGTGTATCTTCACACAGGGTCACAATCTTGGCCACCTGTGGTGTTGGCCTTGTCCAGTGGCCACCACCTTGCTCCTTGCTTTCACCCGCTGTTGTATGGCACCATGCCGGCTGCAGTGTACCTGTTCTATGTGCCTGCCATGGCCTGTGTGGGGTGTGGCCTGGGCCTCTGGCTGTTGTTTTGTATGCCCAGTCTCACTATTGTGCCTGTTTTGGCCAATATTGTGCCCTTGGCTGCACTAGTTTGTCTCTTTAGTCATGTGTCCCTCTCTTCTTTGTCCCACTGCATTGTTCCCTGTTGCTCACACATGCTTTGCTGGGTTGCTCCGTATTCACTGTGTTGCTCCCCTGGGTGGTTGTGCAAATCCCTGATGTGCTGGCATGTCTCCACTTGTGCCCTGCCCTTTTTGTGTGATTCACAGTGGGGTTGCTCATGGCGCATCCCATGGTGCATCCCTTGGTGAATCACTCACTGTTTGGTGGGCACATCCTATTTGTGCTGGTGCATCTCACTTGCACCTGGCACATCTCTTTTGTGAATCCTGCCCACAGTGTATAATTACTGGTATGCACTTTTTCCCATAAGAAAACCTGGTTGTAATTTTCTGTTATAACCACTTGGTTATAATGGCAAACACACATCAGGTTTCCCTCGGACCATGCATGCTCCAGTCTCCGGTCTTCCTTTACTAAGTGATGTTCCCACAAGCAATGCCCCTTATAGTTGGCGGTTGGTTAATTTTTTTTTTATTATTAAAAAGAAAAGTAAAGAATTCTCTTCCACTGCACATTGTCCTAAAAGGAAAACCAAACAGAAAATTAGCACAATGGCTGGTTTCCTTGTCTCCATGCAAGAGCCAACGGGTCTCCCCCACTTCTTCATACCGGAAGGACACTGCAGCTCTGCGACCACCATTCACCGGTGAATTTAACCATAGGACAAATAAAAAAAACTGTAAAACATTTTTAGTTTCTCCACGTCTTCCTGCCTCAGATAAGTGGAGCACTGTAACTTGGCAAACCACAGACTGCACTGAATCTTGACTGGTCCACGGCTGCCAGAACATTAATTTGTTTCCTTATTTTACATAATTGCTGAGGTGAAAAAGCACATACCAGCAATTATATAAAATGAAATATGGGGTGGTTTTGTAAAACTCAATTTTACACACACCCTTGTTGTGGGATGCATTTCATAAACCCCTCGGTTTTCACCCTTGGGGTTTATATAGCATCCCACAACTCGGGTGTGTGTAAAATCTTCATACACACACCACCCCATATATTATTTTCTATGTTGCTTATGGGTACACTGGTCAGGCTGCCCAGCTACATTGTTAAGAGTGTTTCTGAGTGCAGTATTTACAGGGTACTTAAAGCAGTGGTATTTGTTAGCTGGCAAAAAAGCATCATTTTTTTTAAGCAAAACTGTATTTTCTCAGATTTTTAAAACTGCTTTCATAGCTAATTTTGTATTCAGTGACTCAAGTCATTAAAGAAGACTGCCACTTGCAAGTTTTAAAAAATCTCTTCCCTTGAAGTAACTTGTTGAATTTACTTACTAGATTCACACTTTGGAATACAGGATTTTGCAGCTGCATTTATTGATTGATTTACTTGCTTATTTCAATGGTTTTACCAGGAAAATCATACTGAGTTGGTATCAACTTGTTTCCAGATGCATCTGGGTGGGAGGGGGAAGAGAATAGAGGAGAGGAGAACAGATCCAAAGTACAATGTACAAAAATAATACAGTAATATGGAAATATGTATAACAAAATATACAGATTACAATAAAATGCTTCAAGAATAAAATCATCAAACAGGTTTTTACCATTCATTAAAATTCAAAAACACACAAACAACATTAAACAGTGATCAACAAAACAATAATATGAGGAGGATGAAGTGGTGAATATAGAACGTGGTGTTTTTGACAGAAAACAGCTCAACACTGTACCAATATGTTTAACTTTTTTAATGGTGGCATGGCACATGAGCAGGAACTTTTAAAAATGTCAAAATCGCATATTTTAGTTCAGCATCTAACAAAAATTATAAAGAAATGGGTGTATTGATTTTACCAGAAAGCAATTATTGCTAACAAAAAAAATGGTGACCAAAAAATACTACTGCTTTAAAAGTAATCTAACCATTGGAAATGGATATTTTAGAGAATAACTAACTACAGAGGCTAAGGGGAAGCTCAAGGTTGACCTAAATGTACTTTTTTGTAATGCAGCACTTTAAGGCTGAAATAGATACTAGGTCCATCCTCCCCTCCTCCCGCTTTTTAATCTGGGATGTTCAAGTATGCTGTGTAAAGAGTGATGTGGTATCTAAAGGGGTTGCATATCCTACTATCCAAGGTGCCAGTTTCCTTAGTGAGCATATAGTGTCTTTATGCCCACAGTCCCTAATGGTCAGCTATTCCATGGGTTCACCCCCCCTTTTGGGGAATAGAAATGCTTCCTAATTTTTCCATTGAAATTACCACCTCCAAACTCCAAATTGTGGGGAGGACATGACTAGGCACTTGAGTTCAGACCATTTGGGGGTTTGTGGTGGGATGGGTTTAATTATTTATTTATTTATTCGAATATTCAGAAAGACCTTTGAGTCATAGACTCATTTACAAAGGTTCTACGACATACATACATACATTTCACAGAGGACGTAAATAGATGGCTATTTATGATGAGCTGGAACTTCTCAATTTGCAAATGTGACCCTGTGTTGCAGGATATGGGGTAGAGGGTCATGGAGCTTGGCTGCACGTGGGGTGTTCCCTGTTTTATAAATCCCCATATAAGCTTGTTGTAAAGATTTACAGTGACAAGACAAGGGAAACTATTGGACTGGGCTTGCTTCATGATGGTACATCTATGATTTTAAATAGAAACAGATCATATTTCTATTTAATAAAACAGCTGGCTGGAATATATTGGTGATTGCTGATTGGCATCATCTTGTCTGTCTGAATAAACTAAGCAAGCATTCCTGGTGTACATATTCAACTGCATTTTGGATGTATAAGTTAGGCAGGTTCCTTGATACCCCCTGATGAAGGGTTTTACTCCTGAAGTGGCAGGACATTGTGACAGTGGGCAACGACTGCACAAATTTCTGTGCATTCTTTGCATTCTTTGTATGGCGCATTAAAGCTATTGGAACTAAAGAATGAGGTGTGTGTTTGGTGCTTTGGAGTGCAGGCAGTTTTTTCGTTTATGACTTGAACCTGGGCTAGTCACCCCCTAAACCTGCACCTAACCCTATTCCAGAATTTTTTGGTTCACTTTGTGGATATTCATAAATTAATAAAGGAAGCAGGGTGGTAGAGACAAAGGGGAAAGGGAATGGGATCATTAAAAAATAGAGGGGGAAGGAAAAAAGGAAAAAAGGGAAGGTAAAAAGTAGAGTGGAAACAAAATCTGGAAGACCATGAGTGTGAATGCTAGAAGTCTATAAAATAAGATTCTGGACCTAGAGGCCATCATGGCAGAGACCAACCTATATATTGTGGCTATTATCGAGTCATGGTGCACTGAAAACCATGACTGGTACATGGCCATACCAGGCTATACCCTGTTCAGAAAACACAAAGAGGGAAGCAGAGCAGGGGGTGTGGTTCTTTATGTGAGGGAAAGCATAAAAGTGGTGGAAATACAGAAAATACAGGGGAACACAGAGGTATAGTGAAGCAGAGACATCCTGGACTATCTTTAGAGGGCATTCTACAGGTAACACTGAATCTGGTGCTCAATAACAGGGACAGTGTTGCCAACATCAAAGCAGGTGGCCACCTGGGGACCAGTGATCACTGTACCTTGTGGTTCAGTATCAGGACAGCTGCAGAATTGAATTACACAAGGACTAGGGTCCTGCCTTGAGGAGGGCAGATTTTATAAAGATGAGTGAATGCATCAGGGATGACCTGGTGGGGGTGGAGATGACCTGGGTGGGTGGAGTAACAGTGGGTGAAGCTAAAAGATGGCCTAGTAAAGACCAAAAAAAACCTCTGCATAAAACAAGTGAGGAAAAGCAAGAGGAAGAAGAGATGGCTATGGTTCTTAAAAGAGATGTCTGAAAAGGTAAATGCTAAAAGGGTAGCATGCAGAGCATATAAGGAAGCACAGCAGGAAGAGGATAGGAAGATGTATCAGTGGAAGCAGAGGGAAGCAGGGAAAGCTGTAAGGCATGCAAAGGCACAAACTGAAGAGAGAATAGCCCAGAACATATTGAAGGGGACAAGACATTTTTTAGATATGAAATTGAAAACAGGAAGACCTGGGGAGATTGTAAGGATAGAAATGGAAGGGAAGCTGTGAAGAGAGGTACCAGAAAAAGGCAGATATCCTGAACAAATGGTTTTGTTCAGTGTTCATAGAGGAAAGAGAAGTAGAGGGGTCTCAAGAAAATAACAGAAGGGGTGCATTCAGGGGCATTGAGGGAGCTAAGGGAGATACTGGCTGAACCTCTTACAGTCTTATTTAACAGCTCACTGGGAACAGGACTGGAGAAAGGTGGCTGTTTTCCCACTTCACAAAAGTGGTAGTAGGGAGGAGGTTAACAATTACAGGCTTGTCAGTCTGACATTGACAGTGGGAAAGTTAGTGGAATCACTGCTGAAAGAAAGAGTAGTGGAATATCTTGAATTCAAAGAGTCAGAGATGGGGGGGTCATGTCAAATGAATCTGATAAATTTCTTTGGGTGACAAAGGTATTAGATCAGAGTGAAGCAGTGGACATTGCCTAACTAGACTCAGTAAGGCTTTCAAGACTATTCCACAAAGGAAGCTAGTAAGCAAGCTGGGTAACCTAGGAGTGGGTTCAATGGTAGTTAATTGGATAAGAAATTGGTTAGCGGACAGCTGACAGAGATTGGTGATAAATGGAGGAAGGGTGGGTGACCAGTGGGGTGCCTCAGGGATCTGTGCTGGGACCAGTCCTCTTTAATGTCTTTATAAGTGACATTGCAGAAGAGTTGGAAGGGAAGGTCTTTCTCTTTGTGGCAACACCAAAATCTGCAATAGGGTGGACACTCCAAGGAGGGTGGAAATGATGAGCTGAGACTTGAGAAAACTAGAAAAGTGGTCAACGGTATGGCAGCTGGGGTTCAATGCAAAAAAGTGCAAAATAATAAACTTAGGGTACAAAAACTCAGTGGTGGAGTATGATATGTGTGGAGTGGTATTGATGACAATCAAGCAGGAAAGAGACCCACAGGTAATCATATCTAATGATCTAAAGATGGCCAGGCACTGTAACAAGGCAGTCAGGAAGGCAAGTGGGATTCTTGGGTGCATAGGGTAGGGTATCACCAGCAGAAAGAGGGAGATGGTATTGCCTCTGTATAGATTGCTTATAAGATCCCACCTACAGTATGTGTCAAGTTCTGTAGCCCACATCTCCAGAAGGGCAAAGACAGAGTGGAGGCAGTCCAGAGGAGGGTAATTAAAATGATGCAGCATCTACATCAAAAGCCCTATGAGGAGAGGCTAATGGACCTCAAAACGTACACCCTAGAAGAGAGGATGGAGAAGGGGGCTATAAAAGAGACTTTTAAATACCTCATGAGAGTAAATAAGGTAAAGGAGGGAAGTATTTTTCAGAAAAAAGGTGCTCAAAAACAAAGGGACATGCTGTGAAGCTGGATGGGATAGATTCACAAGAAATGTGATGAAGTACTTCTTCACAGAAAGAGTGGTGGATTCCTGGAACAGCCTTCAAGTGGAGGTGGTGGGGGCCAAAAAGTGGTGGGGTTCAAGAATACATGGGACAGTCATAAGGGAATCATAGTGGAAGGAATTAGGAGGGAGAGAGAGAGAAAGGACTGTAGCTCAAGTAGGGTCTGCAGTGATGTTATACTGTAGGTAGGGAAAAGTGGACAGACTGGGTGGTCCAAGCAGTCCTTATCAGCTGTCATAGTCTATGTTTCTATGTTTCTGTGATCATTTAGCATATTATGACTAAGGTTTTGGCCTCTGAGCACCACAGAGCACAGCTGGATTACTGGTCTGTTGCTATTACACATTCACAAAGACATTCCACTCGACACTGAACAAGTCATTGCAGACTTTGATCCATGTTGGGATCAAAGGGTGTGATTTGTGCAAAGGTGATCATAAAATCTACATTTGATTTGAACTAGAAGTTGTATGGATTGGTGCCCTTGGGTTTTTTTGGTGTATGGGGGTGTAGGTAACCAGACCTGAACCCATGCACCATTTAACCCACTCCAGCTCTTTGATTTTGCTAGAACAATGTTAATGTGCAATAACTGTTACTCTGATGTCCTTTGGTTTGAGTGGATTTGGATTATTTGGTGCAGGAGAGCTTAGGTGATCATGCCATAACCATAGACAAACCTGAGCACCACTTAGCCCACTTCTGCCTTTTTGATACCTAATGTACTGTGAACTTCAATCAATCAATCAATCAATCAATCAATCAATCAGTCAATCAATCAAACTTTATTTCTATAGCACAATTCTCAGTGTGATTCAATGCACTTTACATAAAATCCACAGCATTTAAATACAATAAAATCTATTAGAACATATCAATAACTTATTCTTACGAAACAAAATACATAAATCCAATTCAAATTTCTCATAACATGCAATAATATACATCTTATAATGTGCAATAATTGTTTACTTGTGAACTAACATACAATGGCATGGGTGGCTTTGGGCTCTTTGGTATAGGGAGTAGTAGGTAACCAGAACTGATCCCAGCACCATTTAGTCCACTCCAGCCTTTTGATTGTTATTAAAAGAATGTTAACACATAATAAGTCTGTTACAGTGGTGATGTCCTTTGTCTTGGGTGGCTCTAGAATATTTGGTGTGGGGGGTTGGTTACAGTATGCCATACCATGCCCAAATCTGAGCACTATTTATCCCACTCCAGCCCTTTGCATTACTGTAATTATTGTCACAGCTTTCTATCCACTCTGTCTGTTCAAATGGAAGATATGTGTAGGCTTGTCACAGGTGCAGACTGTTATGTTTGGGAGCAGGAGTGACTGTGTTTGGGAGCAGGAGTTAGTGTGTTTAGGAGCAGGAGTGGGTGTGTTTGGGAGCAGGTGAGAGTGTGTAAATGTAAAACTCTGTCCACAGTGTTGAAAAGCTGAGACAGCTGGTTCTTCTCAGCAGCAATCACCCGTGACAAGAATGCTGCCTTTTTCAGAGTGAATGCTTCCTGATGCTCATGCTAGTGAGTTTTCAGTGCCAATCTGTCCACCTCTGAATGGGACCTCTGCCAACAATGCTCCAACCTCTGTCCCTAAGTCTTCAACCTTCTCAGGTCTGCATCATACCAGGGTGACCTGAGACAGGAGGTCTAGAGGCATACATAGAATGGTGCTAGGAAGTTGATGGCAGTTGAAAGAGCTAAATTAGAACCCTCCACAGCTGCATCAGCCGCCATTGAACAAGCCGTTTTCAGACTCAAGAGGCCTAGTACCACCAGGATGCTCTGAGGCTCCCAGATTTTAAAAGCGGTATCTGACCATCTCCACAGGGAGAATTTTGTGGGGAGCCCCACAGAGGAACAGAACAACATAATGATCTGACCAAGCAAACAGATCAACCCTGACATCATTAATGTCAAGAGCCATTGAGAAGACCAGGTGCAAGACATGGCCCTGTCGGTGGGTACAAGAGGCAACCACCTGTACAAAGCCAAGGGATGACATCACCTGGAGGAACTGTAATGCAAAAGAAGTTTCATCACTGACACACACAATGAAGTCACCCAAAACAAAAGGTTTGGGTGACCCCAACACAAGACTGGCCATGAAAGTCTGCAGTTCCTGCAGGGATTCATGTCCACAACCTGGAGGATGGTATAAGAGCATGATCCTGCAGCTCATATACAGCCCACCTTTTACAGCCACATATTCAAATAGTGTGGTCAAACTCAAGGAGTGTGCCATCAGTCCCAGAGTGGATCTAAACTAGATGGCTATCCCACCCCCTCTGTAATATCATGTGGGGCAATGTACCACTGAGTAACCCAAGGATGGACAACTCAAGCACGAGGTCCGGAGTCGTCCACCAGCCATGTCTCCGTAAGACATACCAGGTCTGCAGAGAAATCCACAAAGGAAGCTTCCATTATGGCCATTTTATTCCTAAGAGATCTTGTATTACAAAGAACTGCCCTAAGTGGAGGAGTCAAGTCGGCTGGTCTATTAGCCACCTGCAGAGTGGAAAGCTTAGTAGCCCAGTGAATAGGGTTCAAACAAAGGCTTCATGCAACTACTTTTCACCCTTTACAAGTTGTCCATAAGAAATTCTAACCACCAAAGCCCAACAGGGTATAACACTCAAAAAAACTGTGTGAGAGAGAGAGAGAGAGAGAGAGAGTGAGAGAGAGAGAGAGAGAGACCAAATTCAATCCTAGTACCATTTAAAACCAAGATCCATACTTGAAAAATATGGCTCAAAGAAAAAATCATGAATTTATTATTGCTGAATGATAGCAGACATCTACTGTTCAGACTGAAGCATCCAACATTTCAGAAAAAAATTCCTTCCTCATTGTGTCTGATTAGTATTTTGTTACTCTCTACAGTATTTCAATTATACTCTCTCATGTTTAGCTAGCAAGTCTATCAATTCAAGAAAAAGGACTGCTCTCTAAAGGACCTAGTAAGTATAATATTCTTTTTTTCTCACAGGATGCGCAGCCAGAAGACTGCCAGTTTCTGGTCCACCATCAAATACTTTACAGCCTGAAATTAAATGAGAGAAAAAATAAGTTTGTTATTATTACTAGTGGAACATTTTTAATCAGCATGGATTTTGAAGATTCATTTACAGAATCTTAAATGGGGTTTCTTCTTAAGTATTTTGATTATTTTACTGATAGCATCTATTTGAGTTTGATCGCATTAATTTCATTGCAAGCTTAACAGACAGGCATTAGTTACAACCACCCAGTTGTAATGCAAAATTACAAATTGGTGGTTGTAACATGATTTTCAGAACCTGGGGTCCCCATATTCAGAGCCAGCTGGATGTGCATGCAAATAGATGCACCACACAGAAAAATTAAGCCGGCTGGCTCTGAGGTGATATTCAAACAGAATGCACAATTGGAACAGATCATGCATTCTGTTTGAATATTGGACTATAGATGTGTGGTACAAAGCAGGCAGCCACCATGTTTGGCGTGGCACAACCAGAATGCAAGGCTGAAGACTGCCAATGGGGGAATGTGTGGCGTGTACCTGGATGCACCGTGTCCCTCATGGGTGATATTCAGCCCAAACATGCAAATTAACTCATTTGGCATGCATGGTATAAAGGGTCCTTATGCATGCCCATTATGGGCTCATTAGCATGGCTGCGTGAGGCTGAATGCACCAGGCCAGCCATCCCCCCCTCCTGAACCCTGAACACTATACATGAAAAAGAGTTCCATAGCCCATTTTCCATAGTGTGTCATCCCCCATCCGCAGCCCCAATTACTGTAAATTAAGCATTTTTTCCTAGACCCTTTTCCATAGTGTAGCATCCCCCTTCCCCGGCCCTAATCACCATAAAATAAATCTATGATCCTAGCCCCTTTTCCATAGTGTAGCATCCCCCCACCCCAGCCCTGATGACCATAAAATATACTTTTATCCCTAGCCCCTTTTCATAGTGTAGTGTCCCCCTCCCCAACCCTGATCACCGTAAAATAAATGTATGTTCTTAGTCCCTTTTCTATAGTGTAGTGTCCCCCCTCCCCAGCCCCACTCTCCGATAGAAATTATAATAAAAACAAGTTCCATTTTCCAAAGTATAGGGCCCCCACCCCAGCCCCAATCCATGATAGAAATATTAAATAAAAATAAGTTCCCCTTTTCCATAGTATAGGGACCCCTTCCCACCCTGATCACTGTAAGAAATACACAAAACATGATTCCCTGTTTTCCATAATGTAGTGTCCCCCCACCCCGGTAGACAGTAATCCACCACCCTTAACCACCATGTCCCATCCCAATCCAGTGACTGGCACAGCCCTCCTTACCCTGCCATGGCCAGCTGCTGAATGATCAGTACCTGAGTACATACAGTTCATAGCACACTCTCATTGGTTGTTGAGGCAACCAATGAGTGCGTACTATGTACTGTGCACTCGAGCCTGATCAGTTGACAACTGGCTGCATAACGAAAGTCAGGAGGGTTGTGACAGTGCGGCATGGGATGGGATGAGAGATGCGATGTGGTGGGTTGCTGCCTAGCCATGTGCGAAAGGATGTGGGGACACTACACTATGGAAAACAGGGAATCATTTTTTGTGTATTTCTTGTGGTGATCAGGCAGGGAGGGGGACACCTACACTATGACAAAGGGGCTATTGTTATTATTATTTTTCTCAGTGATCAGGGCTGAGGAGGGGTGATGCTACACTATAGAAAAGGGGCTAAGGACAAAAGTTTATTTTACAGTGATTGGGGTCGGGGAGGGTGGGCCACTATACTATGGAAAAGGGGCTAGGGAGAAATGTATATTTTATGGTGATCAGGGCTGGGGAGAGGGGACCCTACACTATGGAAGGGGGCTTTGGACACTATTGTGTTGTACAGTGATCCAAGCCAGGGAGGGAGGATCATGTGACCAGCCCTGAACTGTGTAAGGGGCACCACCCTGCTCCACACTTAGTTAAGGTAGGGTTTTGGGAACTTATCTTTGTGCCAGTGCAGCCAGCCTTGTCTTTGCCAGGGGGCACTTGAATACTGCAATGCATGGCATATGCATAAGGGACCCCTCATTTGCATTCATGCATCTCAATATTCTGTGCATCAGTGCAGTCGAGTTTGTGGGGTGCATCAGGGGCTTCTGAATATTATCATAGCTCTAATGGCCCACACAAGTCCGGAAATGTGTGGGCGCATCTCAGCTGAATTTGTGGGCCCTGTTATCTAGATATTAAAAATGCGTCTTAGTAATAATAAACTAATTCTATACATAGGCCCATGATTTGAAATGTTTTAACATGAACATTGTTCTGCAATCAGCAGAGATACCATTCGAAAAATGTTGTTTGGAGCAGTAATTTGGATTGCCTTGGGATGGGGGGTCACAAAAGTTTGTGCTGAAAATCTTTCCATAGTCTAGAAAAGTATTATTGAAAAGCAATGTAGTGGGAGAATGATGCACTGTTGAATAATAGAGAAGAGGAGATGTTCTTATCATACGAACATAAGAAGAAGCCAGCAGAAGAAGGCCATTTGGTCTATCAAGTCTGCTCATGAAGGGTCATGAGACCTGTTTACATGGCTACATCTGCACTGCAGCAACCCAAGCACTCGAGTTGCTGCAGTGCAAAAGTGGTGATGTGGACACTTACCTGATTATGATAGGTTGGTCCTTGCCCCTCTTCCAGAGCTGTTGAAGAATCAAGGACACTTTTAAAGTGAGAGCTGTAAGCATTCATATGGATAGGCTGCACCATCTCTGATGTACTGAGCTGGCACCGCCACATAACAGACCACACTCTGCATTCATGGCTCTTCTCTGGCATGGCTTGCACTGGTGCTGAGAGGGGCTGTGTAACCATAATCGGATCAGTGCAGAAAGTTTCAGAAGCACTGGAGCAGACTGGTGCCTGTGTCTGGAGGTGACCGTGTAAACAGGCCTTTAATGATAAATGTTTTCACATTAATGATTTTGTAACCATGCACAATGTCATAATGCCATACGTGGTGCCCAGTATTAAGTTCCCAAATGTCCAGTCATGCCAGCCATAAATCAAGTCCATCAATTTGTATATTGCCAGTCTTCTTGCAATTTGCCAGCTGATCACTAGAGCATGTAAGCTAAAGGGTTTGAGGAGGCACACACATGTGCAGCATTATTTCTGAACACTGCTACCTGCTAACTTTACCAACCCTGCAGATGACAATGTGTATGTATAGCAATTAAAAACAATGACACCAAGCATTAAAACTAGCTGAAGCTGTGGACACTGTAGTATCAGGATATCTTTAGTAATGACAGCAGCTAGTGCTAGGCACATCAATAGGCAGCTGTGTACTTGTTTAAATACATTTTGTAAAATGTTAAAATATATTTTTTCTGCATAGATATGTACATTAACCCAGCGTTCTCTTTTTTCAGTTAATTATTTTATTGAATTTTCACAATAAAACAATACACCCAGAACATACAGTCTCAAAAACGTATCATCAAGGCAACATAAACAGATTAATTGCCCCTCTGGGGTACATTGATAACAGCATTCCAAATATATAAGTCCCTGATGCAAAATTAATAGCAAAACAACACAGATTCTGAATAGGCAGCCAACAAAAGAGAGTTGCAACAACACTGTATATTTTCCTATGAATGGAGCAGAAAGAAGAGCTGGCCCAGGGCCCTCTCCCACATACATTCACTGGTCTGGGTCCCATACCTTATTAAGAAGCAGGGAGGCACAGTGGTGTGGTGAGACTGGTTATTATGACAGTAGGGTGAAGAAAGGTAGTCACCCCAGACTGCTATAAATTTGTGCATGTCTGTATTATTGAAGTGAAATATTCTCTCAAAAACTGACAGCTAGCCTAGTGCTTTAAGCCATTCGGTAAGAATTAATGTGTTTGTGGACATCCATCTGCATAGAATTACCCTTTTGGCTCAGACACTCACCACCACCAGACAGAGTGCCTCTGGAGAGTGCTGGGGAATATTGTCTGGGGTCAGGTCTATCAAGAACAGTGGAGAAGTCATTACTAGGATGGAACCTATGATATGCTCACAGACCTGTTTCACCCGTCAAGAATTCTTGTAGTTTAGCACAGTCCCACAGGACATGACTACGGTTGGTATCTGTTTCAGAGCATCTCCAGCAGGAGTTATCAGATAGGAAGCCCATGCATTTGAGGGCATCCAGCACTTTGTAGCAGCATAATAAGAGTTTTATTCTGCACGAGTCTGCTTCTCTCATCCCTGCAGGACTTAAGAGCCCTGGACAGACATGATGCCCATGCCTCATCAGAGATGTTGATATATAACTCAGCTTCCTATTGGAGCTTGGAGGGAAGGCACTGGTCTGGTAATGTTTCCCTTAAGATGTGGTACATGGAGCTGGCTTTGGTTTCTGGGTGCATATGGTCCAGAGAGATAGAGAGACAGTGCTGGTGAGGGGGTATGTAAGGGATTTTTCTTAGTCTCTGTGAGAGGAGGCTGTGAAGTTGTAAGTACCCCCAAAGTCCTGCTTAGGGATGTTCAATTTGGTTTTGAGATTTGAGAAGGATTCCAGGTGATACCCATCTAGTGTAAGCAAGTCCCTTGCTTGCTGTATGCCTGTCCACTGCCAACTAGGCCAGTTGAGAGTGGTGCACCCTATGCAAAATCCATCAGATCCCCTCTTGGGGATGTGTACTAGTGGGGTGGGATCTGCCTTTAGCAAGTTGTTGAACAGGAATCAGGCACTTCTGGATGTCATCAGAGTGAAGAGATCCCTTTGCCCTAGAAAGCTTATTATAGAGGAAGGTGCAGCCGGTGTGCTGCCCAGTTGGTGATGCTCTATGTGGAGCCACTGTGGGCCACAATAAGAGCCTTTGGAGAACCACCATAGAGTTTGGTGGATAAGGAAGATTGGGTGGTAGCTATTAAACCTTTGGAGCCCACAACCCCCCCCAATGTAGTGCTCCCAGAGGTCAGCTCTGCTAAACCTGGTCATTGTCTGCCCACAAGAAATTATGAATAAGGAAAGCCACTTTTGAGAACCATGTATTAGCATGTGCATGTGCAGGTCACCTAAGAGGTGCAGGATTATTTGTGTGAGGATAATTTTAATGGCCTCAAGTTTCCCTGCTAGGGAAGGATTGAAGCGCTTCCATCAGTCCAGTTCCTTACGAAAATACTTCAAGAGGGGAGAGAGTGTATGAGTAATCATTTAAAGGAATGATGGGTGAATAATGACCCCCAAATATGTTAAGCCATCCTTAGCCCATTTCAGTTCCCTACTTGTAAATGTGGTGGGATGACACTGGTTATAAAGGGGAAGTATCTCTGTTTTGCTCTGATTAACTGTAAGTCCCTAAATCTGGGAGAATTGGTTAAGGAGTTGAAAAAAGGGGAGCTAATGAGAAGGTTCCATCTGACTGGAGAAGCAAGAGATCATCTGCATAGAGCAACATGCAATGCTCATGGTTCCCAGCTCGAATGCCACAAAGAGAAGTGTGGCTCTGCATTGCAAGTGCAAGGGATTGAATTGCCAGTATTAGGAGGAGTGGAGGCAGTAGGCACCCTTGCTGGGGGCTATGCTGGGGAGGGGAAAGTTGTTGATTTTTGCCCATTGTTGAGGATATTGGCAGTTGGGTTAGACTAAAGGATCTTGACCCGTTGCAGAAACACAGGGCCTACACCCATATGTTGCATGGTGTTGAGAAGATAGTTCCACTCCTCTGTGTCAAATGCCTTTTCAAAGTCTACAGCTACATCATGTCTGTAGCTGGGGAACGGTATTTCTGAATGGTGAATAAGCTGAGCAGAGTCCTTAGGTGGTCAGATTTACATATTTTCTTTATAAAACCAATCTGTACTGGATGTATGAAGCTGGGAAGTATGTCCTTCTGCTGGGTTGCTAGTATCTTTGCCATCATTTTAACATCATTATTAATGATGGAGATAGAGCCATAGCTACAGTAGTAGCGACAAAAAAGTTTACCAGTACCACGATATTTTCCATTAACCATGGGAAAAAAAATACTGCAGATTTACTGCTACTGTGGCAAAAAAAATGCATTGAATAGGGGTTTTTTTTTGTGTGTGTGTGTGTGTGTGTGTGCGGTATGATGTAAATCTGTGATATTTTTTCCACAGTTGACAGAAAATACCACGGTACTGGTCAACTTTTTTGTAACTACCACCACAGTACTTGGCAAAGTATCCCCTTTGTCCTTTTTTGGCAGGACCATAATCACTGCTTCCCACAATGTGGGGGGAAGATCGTTTGACTCTAGGAAGGCTTGAAACATGGCCAGGAACACTGAACTGATATCCTCCATGACTAGTTGACAGAAGTTGACAGAGAAGCCAACCACACCTGGGGACTTGCTGTTATTGAGGGATTTGAAAGCCATCTTGATTTCCTGGAAAGATATGGGTTGATTCAATGTGGCAGTGGTGTTATGTGCAATTCTGGGTATAGAAACATGATTGAGGAAGTCTGAGATGACCTCAGTCATCATATGAGAAGTTGAGGTGTATAATGTTTCATAGAAAGTCTCCATAATGTTTTTAATTTTATCTGGATGAGTCTGCACTTGACCACTATGGTTCTGCAAAGTGGGGGTATGTTTACCCGCCTGTCTCTTCTTTATGCAAAAGGCCAGAAGTTTACTGGCCTTTTCCCCGGCTTCCCAGTAGGACTACTTAACTCTGAATAAACCTAGCTCTGCCATTTGGGTAAGCAGTTCATTTAATTTGGTTTGCTTACTGGTTAGGCAGACCAGTAATTCTGTGGAAGAGTGGGTTAGTTTTATGTATTGTTCCTCAAGATCTTTGAGTTCAACCATTAGGAAATGCATCTCTGCCTCCCTCTCTTTTCTTTGATTAACTGCATAACCAATGATGAGACCACACATTTGACTTTGTAGACCTCCCATAGTGAACTAGTTCTGACCTCATCTGTACCATTGATAGCCAGATAGTGTTTTGTCTCCCATTTCACCCATACTATTAATTTAGGATCCCATAAAAGTAGGGGAGTTAACAGCTAGTTGCCCATATGAAAGTGAGTTCTGGGGGGGAGTGGTTGGATATAATAATAAGGTGGATATAGGTGGCCACAGATTGCTGGATAATGTGGAGAGACGAATACCAGATGTTTATTTTAATGGAAGTTGTACGAACAGCAGAGAGGCAAGTAAAATCCCTACTAGATTGGTGATGGAGGCACCATATGTCTTCCAAATTATGTTCTAGCAAGACAGGAAAGGCAGCACCCACACCAAGTACTGATATGAAACTGTTTACTAAAAATCAAAGTGCAAAAAACTTTAGCTGGCTCTCATGCCATTCTGGTAACAGGCTGTAAGTAACAAACCTTAATGCTTGCTGAAGCCCGAAACATAAGAGTTTGTTACTTCCATGTTATAGATCCAAGCTAAAGACCTTCACACCTATTGCAATTTTGATTTTTAATAACAGTTTCATATCAGTCCTCGGTGTGGGTGCTGACTTTCCTGTCCTGCTATTTAATTTTGATATAGCAACAGATCCATCTCTGTGCAACTTTCAGCTTTGTTTACAAATTATTGTTCTAGGAGCAACTGGCCCAAGGTTCGGCACACCTTGCTGTGAGGTTCATGGGTCAGTATACTGTGGCCCACACAAGCCTCCATTGTAATATTAAAAATCCCTCTGTAGAAATACAGGTGTGGCTAGGGAGGCCATTTCTGAAATTTCTTGACTCAGGAGGCATATGATCTGTGGATTGCCTCTATGCCTCTACTGGGTATATAAATATTTGCTGCTAGTAGAGGGCTTTGGGGTGTGGAGATTTCTGCCAGCAGCCATCTGTATGCTGAGTTGGCCTTCATGTGAGCAAAAGACCAGTGAAGGTTTTCATTCAGGAGACTAGAACCCCCCCTCCCTTTTTTTGTTAATGGCAGCACTGTGGAACTCAGCCCCCAGCCATCTGCATTTCAGTTTGAGGGCTTCCTCTAATGTGAGTCTAGTTTCTTGTAGGAAGGCAATGTGAGAGCAAAGTCGTTTAAGGTGTAACAGGATCTCACATTTAACTGGAGAACAAAGGCCCCTCACATTCCAAGTGATAGCTGTGATTTTAGCCTTGTGGGGTAGTATGGGGGGGTGGTATGAACAGCTACGTAGGAGAATGCCCAATCCCATATGCCTTCCAGGCACTGCTGGACCTGTCTTCCCCTCTCTCCAGACCCTTGAATAAACAGTTGGGCTTCTATGCATGTCAGTAACAGAACATGTATAGCACAAGGTAGTACCATTAAGTAAGTAGCCAGAGCATGCCAAACAGGGGCAACAGTAGTAAGAAACCCCAACCAGATCATCCCCCTGCCACGGTAGTGCCACCCCTTTCCTCTCTAAAACTGTTAAAACACATACAAATGTAAACAAGTAGGCTGTGGCATCATCATCCACCATGCATAGTTCAGGAACTTGCTAAGTGTGAGAAGCAGCAGGAAAGGCAAGGCACAAATGGAATGGCCCTGTGGCCCCTTAGTGGGTGTCCAGATACCACTCTGAGGCAGTAGACTGAGGTCAGCGGAGCACAGTAGAGGGTAGGAGCCCATGCCTTCTGACCTTGATACTAGGGTGGGGATTACTAAGCAGTAAGGAAGAAAGTCTGTACCCATCAGTGATGACATTGGATGATATTTCTAATCCTGGTGTTATGTGGGGATACATGATTACCAGCACTGCAGCAAGAGGATATGCATTATCTATGTCCTTGTTACAGGAAGTGCCAACTACAAGCAGAAGGAAGTAAACAACAAAGCATTTTCACATGCACCTACAGAGAGTGACATAATATCTCATAGTGGAAAGAGGTACCTGCTGCAGTATGTTGGTCAACAAGGTCTGGTGAAGTAAAAAGTATTTTGCTCTCTTCTTGTCCCTCCCCGTTACCTGTGCTGCTGTAAAGCAAACAGAACCTTGGCAAGCATTACCTTCTTGCTGGTGGAGGCCAGCTAGCTGCATTGGGGATCAGAACAATTAGCATGTGTGGCCAGGTGAGCAGCAGATCGTATGTATGCATTCACCCCCCACCCCCCATCTGTTCTGTTGAGATCAGCCTCTGTGTAGAAAGAGGGGCTGTATTCTGGTTTTTTTTTTTTTGTCTTTTTTTTTTGCTAGAACACACAGATAAAACAGTAATACATCACGTAGGTCATTCAGAAGTTTTAAAATGCAATAGCTGATGATGTTTATACAGCCTTGCATATAAAGATATAGTAGATAACATTGTCTTTTAAGAAAGGTGCAGACTGAAGGCAAAGAATTTCTGATTGGTCCGGTTCAGTCCAAGGCTCTGCATTTGGTAACAGGGAGGTATGAAGGTAAATCCTCCTGTCAGTAAGTTTGAGTTGCTGGCAAAAAAACAGTAGGAAAGACAGTTCAGGCTGGACTGGTGTCTGTGGCATGTAGATATGTGTCTGGCAGGTGCCCATCTGTAGGTTCCCCCATGACTGGGGGTTGAATGTGAGACTCCTCTAAGGTGGAAGGGTCACCTGATGGCCCAGGATTTGGGGCATGCTACTGGGTCAGAAGCAGATGATTTCTAGTGTGGCTGGGCTAGAGCATCTCCTACATCATCCTGGGGTGACCAAAGTAGAGGAACACAGTGACTGTTTCCAGTGAGCGGTGAATTGACCTCTGACAAAACTAAGGATTTGTGGCTGCCACTGTGGATTCTGCTCTTGTGCCTGTGGTCTCAGCCTGGTCATTTTCCTTGGACTATCTTCTGTTTGTTGTTACAGCATTATCTGAGAGAGGGGAACCAGGGGTCTGCTTCAGCAGGAGGAGATTTGAGAGGAGACCCATGTTAGTAGGCACTGTAAGTCTCGTTAGGTATTGGTGCAGTGCCCATGGGCTGGGATTTGAGATCCCCTCTTCCTGCTTTGGGTAGGACATGGTAACACCACCAATCAGTCTAAGGTCAGGCCCAGGAGATGTAAGCCTCTGCTGCCTCTGGGATATTGAATTGCTGCACTACCCCATTCTTCATGATCCGGAATGTCGTGGGGTACTGTATCTTGTATGGAATCTCCAAATCTATGAGGGCTTGTCTGGTAGGGGTGTAGGTTTTCCATTTAGCGACAGTTCTTTTGAGAAATCCAGAACAAATCTTGATCCAGGTCCCCCTCCATGCCATGTCTCCTTTCAGCTATAACCAAACCATAATATTTTCCTTGTTCTTAAAGCATAAAAATCTATCCAGAAAAGGTCTGGATTGCTCTCCTTGCTTTGGGTGGGGCAAGCAATTTGTGAGAGTGATCTATTTCTTCTTCTATGTTTGAAGGGCACTGTTTTCCCAGCAGTTCTGGGAGGACTTTCTGAAGAAAAGTGTTGGTATTTTTCCATTCACAGCCCTTGGAGAAACCAACAAAGTACAGGTTATTGCACCAACATTTATTTTCGATGTCTTTGACTTTATCCCATAGAATCCTGATGGCAACATCCTAGTATCTAAGGATAGGTTGTCAGCTGTTCAGGCCTTTTCTCTCTGTCCACTACCCATTGCACCACTACATTCATGTGATGGACCATCTGAACTACATCTGCATTAGTTGTTATCTTATTTCTAGCTTGCTGATTTAAGTTATTAAGTGAGGAAACATTCCTTTGATCGCTAACAGGGTCAGTGGAAACTGCTTGTTTCCTGCCTTCACTATCTTAGAGACCAGCTGTGAGGACTGAGGCACTGACTGAGGAACGGGTTTTGGTAGAGTCTTGAAGATGAGCTGAGTACTGAGACCACCACAAAGCACACTGCTGTGATCACAAGAAGCTGCCCCACCAAACTCAACATTTACTGTCAAAGTAAGAGCAAAACCATGACAGGATGATATAGGAATATGTTAAGGGCTAGTAGAGTAAGAGATTTAGGAGGCCATCTTGTTTACTGCATTCTGTTTTAGCGGTGAAAGTGTTGATGTTTTAGAAGATTACCTTGTTAGAAAGTCTTTGTTGAGTTTGGAAATTGAGTGCTCATACTGTTAATCAAGTGACAACTCTTTTTTGTAAATTTGATCCCATTGACATTCTCAGACAAACATATTACTTTGTACATATAGATGCGACCATAGTACATATAGGTACAGTCTAATGATTACTCTATTATACAGGTTCTACATCACAAACATTTAAGGCTAGTTCTGGCAATTATCACACAAGCATTCATTAAATTCCATGTTGTATCTACATATTTTGCATATCAACCTAAACCTTCATACTGCTACTCAGTGTTGTATCAGCAGTGAGTCACATCCCCATTGATTGTTTATTTCCTAGTTAAACCAGAGCATGTTGTTATGGGGTGCACATTGTGGTTGACATGTGCTACACAACAACTATGAGTGGATTTCAGAAGGAATCAAATACCTGTGATTTACCACTGGTCTTGAACAGGGCGAGTTCCATTTTCATACAAGTGAGGATGTTCTTACTCCACTGTACAATTGCGTGGGGGGGGGGTCTTTGTCATCACAGGACTGTGCCACCATCTTCCACACATTTGTTAAAGCTAGAGTTCATAAAATCTTAGCGTTGCTAGGAAGGTGTGGGCAATCTTGATCCCCCAGTAAGAACTACACAGGGGAGCCGTGCAGCAGGTGGTCCAGTGCCTTCTGTGTGAGATCATGCACTTACCACCTGAAGCCACAGATTCTAGGGCATGCTAGGGACACTTGTAGAAAATGTCCTTATTCTACCTCTCATTTGGGGCAGATCAGGGATTTGACTAAATCATATGTCTGCATATTTTTAGGAATCAGGTGGACAATGTACATAACCTTAAGTTGGATTTGCCTGAGATGCATGTTCCTGGCATATTCTTTAAGACACAGGGAGGATTGTTTCCAGTTTTCTGGGTAAGGACAGTATCTAGGTCACCACTCAATTTAGCTAATATCCCATCTAAGGGGTATGGGCAGCCACCCAGAAGAAGTTTATAAAATGAAGTTAGTGGTATGCAGTGTTAGTGGGGGTATACACTACGAACTCAGCTGGTAAGATTTCTGGTGTATTCAGTTTTAATGGCCCTTTGTCATTTAGCCAGACTCCCAGTTTGAGGTAATCAAAAAAAAAATCACCAGGATGTAAGTTAGTGAAGGAAATGAGGACAGCACCCTCAAGCAGTCGATACACCTGTCCCTGCCCCAGTTCCATTCTCCTCTATCCAACAGTGTTTGGTGCAGAAAGACATTATATTCAGGTCTGCCTTGAAATGTGGCCATGATGTCTGATTTGGTTGAATCACCACAGGGGTATTGTATGGCTTTGTGGACATCTAGCCATACCCTGAGAGTATTAGTGGAAAAGGGTTGGCCATTCCCATAATGCTCAGGATGCTGAGTGCTGGGGATAATTTTCCTCTATTGAAGTCCACTCCTATCTCCTCCTTTAACTCAAGCCAGGATAGAGCTGGTAGTACATTCCTAGCCAGCAGAATAGCTAGTTGAGCAGCCCAATAATATAAACACAAGTTTGTTGGACCACCACCACCCCATCTCTACTGGCAACTGTAGGATGGATTTTTAAAATTCTTTCTGGCTTCCCATTCCACAAGAACATATGCAGTAGGAAATCAATTGTTTTGAAAACAAAAAAGCTCCGTCTGGTGCACTGCTGACAGAACATGGAGCTGCTGCAAAGTAGCAAAACAACAGAGTACAACACAAAATGCAGGGGCTGGTGGCCCTTATCTGCTGACAGTATCTATGTATCTATGCAGCGCTATACACTGGGTTCAGAAAAAGCTGATTTATTAAAGTTTCCACATTAATGAAAACTTCTCCAGCGTTTCAAGGTGACAGTCCCTCTTTATTAGGGGTGTGGAGTCTCAAACCCTGGCATCACATTTAAATACATCAAATATATGACATATTTCAAATTTCATTAGGTCACATTCAAGTGATCTCCCATAGTCAATCAAAGAACTAATAATTTTGACACCACATATGATACATATACAAATCCTGTCACATACTGTACAACATAAAAATGTCATTGTCAATACAAAATCCCTATTAATGTTACTGTAAAGCAACACACTCACATGAGTCAATACCGCATTAAATGACTGTGTGAGGGTCACTACCCAAAAAGAAAAAGGGGAAGACAAAAGGAGATGGGGAAGGGGGGAAGGGTAGGAAAGAATTGGAAAAAGCATATGTAATGAACATTGCCAAATCATAAAATAACAAATATGTGTGTGTTTCTAATTAGATATTTATGGATCAGCCTAAGCGATCACATAATCACACTGACCTCTCTGAGAACAAGTTAATATTAATATTTACACTGGCCCAGTGGTGCTGAGGGTTGGGGCACTGGATGCCACACCTTGCACCATGCTGGCAACCCGGGTTCAGAAACGAGCTCGGGTCATCAGGGGTCAGCAGGGGCTGGAGAGGATTGATCATCTGGAGGACTTCTCTCCTGTGTTGGGGGTTGGTGAGTAGCATATGCTGCAGTACCAGCGGCTCCTAGTGGAGGCAGTGGGTAGCGCAACTTGCGGCATGCTCTAGCAGTGGATGGGGATGTCAGCAGATGCCTTATGCATGGGTGCAGAATGCCCGTCACATGCATGGCATCATTGTACATCTGCACCCCCCCCTGGAAAAATGAAAAACCCCTGGCACCTGGGAAGGCAAAGGTGGGGACCCACTACCAGCACCCAGCGCTCAGTGTCAGACCCGCCGTGCCATCCTCAGGCTCTCGCACTTCCTCCAGCCACACACTAGATTATAGATAGAGCACCAGAGGAGTTGGTGGTTACACCTCATTGAACTCAGAGCCGAGGGGATTGGTGAGTCAGGAGTGAGGATATAGGAGCACGCCAGCATGGAGGTATGAACAAGGGGATCTCAGTGAGCAGGAGAAAGCTGGTGAGTGGACGTTCCCACTGGGGAGCGGTCCTATGGGGACAGTAAATGAGGGGCATAAATAAAGTTCACAACAAAAAATATTAATATTAATATGGAATGGCAAACTAAGTGTGTTGCTGAAAGTTCTATTGCAATGGCCACACCAAGAGACCAAATAACCTCCAAAACAAACAATCAAATACCCTGGATTTACACAAAACACTGAAAAATATAGAAATTAAAGGAGAATAGCTAAACTTGCAAGGAACAAAAGGGAACTGAAAAATACCCATTATTTAAATTACCATCAGTATAATATCTCCATATATATAAATATATTAACATATGGCAATTAGTGGTCAGTACACATCCATCATAAATAAATGCTTAGATCTGATTCTTTGTTCAGACCTCTTGGATATAATGAATCCAAGTTATAAATCCATTTGGACTTTTTCTTCAGAAGAGCAAGCACTTTGTCACCTTTTCTAGCAATGGGTATTAAATGTTCAGTCATAGTAAACTTGAGAGATGCAGGGTCACTCCCATGCCAATTTTTGAAATGTAATCCCAGTGCTGAATCTAATTTTTCATTATCTATGTCCCTTAAATGTTCCAAAAATCTGTCCTTTTCCTGTCTTATTTTTTTTTAGTCGTTTAACCAGGAGTAGCTCACTAAGCTGAAAACTTTTTTACAGGTGCGACCTGAAAGCACAGAGAAATCAAATGACTTGCTCGGGGTCACACAGTATGCAAGTGAAAGCTGTGGGATTCAAACCCAAGTCTGGTCTCCTGGATGTCACCATATTTGCAGCTCATAGCCTTAAGCCACTGTGCTATACTGCCTCCCAACATAGATTTCAGGACAAGAACACTGCTCCACATATACCGCAAACATTGTAGAACAGTTGATAAATTCTCGAATATCAACTGTAATGTCTTTAGAGGGATACCGGAATTGTTTCCCCTGCATAATGTATTTACATGATAAATAATGTCCACACCTATGACATCACAATGGTTTCTCTGGTAACCACGTATAGGGACATGTCCTTTCCGGTATATAGTGGCTGTGATTTAAGAAATCACCTAAGTTATTTGCCCTGCTGTAAGTCACTCGAGGTTATTGATTAAACAAACCTGGCATGTTACAGTGTTCTAGCAAATATCAATTCCTGACTAGTATTGATTAAGATACAAGCATTTTGGAAGTATACACATTTTTATCACATTAATTCTTTCCATCCATCAGAGGGACAATGACTGCCATTTCTCCAGTTCCACTCTTATAGATTGTGACTAAGGCCTAAAGTTATTATACAGCTCAGCCACTGAGCAAGCAAGACAGACCCCCAGATATTTAATCAAGTCCCCTACCACCAGGCCCATGGGCTTATTAGTTAAAAAACTTCTGTTTATTTTCCCCACTGGGAGCAATTTTAATTACCCTAGTTTACTTTGTGACCTGAAAGCAGACCATATTCTCCCTGTACTCTATAGACTGCAGTCGAGCCATCAGAGGGGTTTTGCAGGAACATAAGAATGTCATCTGCAATGAGTGATGACTTATGCTCCACCTCATCACCACATTTCAGTCCCTAATGTAAAGTGCAGCTCTCATCGCAGTGGCAAGGGCCTCCAGGTATAAAATATACAACAGTGGGGATAAGGGGCATCACTGTCTAGTTCCACTGATTACAGAAAAAGGGTCATTGATTAAAATATGAGACCATGCGGCTTGGTACTGTATGGGGATTTCAGCCATCATAGCAGCTGCCATCCCATCCTGTACCTATTGAAGGTCTCCCACTCCACATGGTCAAACAATTTTTCTGCATCCAGGGTAAGGACCATTGCCCCATGCTGTGTATAGTTTTTTAACACCTATGTATAATGCTGAGCATGTGTCTTATTTGTCTTACACTGGTGGTCCTTGAAAAATCCTGACTGATCTGAGTATATTACCTCTGGGAGAATTTTGCTGTAATCTTGTGGCTATCATTTTAGTTGGTATGTTATAGTCAACTGTAAAGAGTGATGTCGACCTGTATAGCACACAAAGACTGTGGTGCTTACCTGATTTTGGAAGTACAGTAATAGTTGCAGACTGTGTGGAGGGAGTAGGGTCCCAGTCTCTATGCTTTCTCTACCATATTAAAAAGTGGACTCTGCAGCTCCTGTAGGAAGGCCTTATAAAAATCAATGGGCAACCCATTTGGACCAGGGGCTTTGCTGCTTCTTAGGGAGATTATAGCTTGTTTTACCTTCTCTATTGAGAGGGGGCCTCAAACAGAGCTGTGTGCAAGTCAATGATTGGCATGATAGAGTTTTTTTCCAAAACGTTTTGATACTGTACAGCATCAGGACTGGTTTCTTTGGTATACAGGTCCTTATGAAAACAGCAAAAGACATCCTCCAACACCTCTCTCTGTGATGTAAGGATACCATTTGCATTTCTGAGCCAAGTAATTGTCCTTGCTACCTCCCTGTTCCTGAGTTGCCACACCAGGAGCTTCTCTCCCTTATATCCATCAAAATATTGTTGACTTGGTTCAGTAGAATGGATCTTTCCACCTCTACTTGGGACTCAGAGTTATACTCCTGTTTTACCCTCTGGTGCCTGAAGAACGGGGGTTGGGAGGGCTCAACCATGTGATCACTCTTTATTTGTGCAGTCTTGGCTTCCAATTATTGTAACTTGGCCTTTCTAGCTTTATTCATATGGCTGGCATAAGATGTGGTTATGCCCCTTATCACAGCCTTTAGTGCCTTCCCTCTCACTGAGTGGGTAGTATCTCCTTCCCTGTTGCTGCTCAGGTATTCCCTAAGCCCTAGCATGACTGCCTGCCTATATTCCCTTTATGTAAGGAGCACTGGATCCATGTGCCAAACCCACGGGGGAGGTGGTACATCCCCCAAGTTCAACACCATCTGTACCAGGGAATAATCAGTGATTAAGACTGATTCAGAAGTAATGCTTTGTACTGAGTTTAACAGGGAGGTGGGTACCAGGAGTTGATCTAGTTGGACATGGGAGAGATGTGAGTTGAAATAGAAACTGCAGGCTCTCCTTTTTATTTTTTCTTGCCTCCAGCTATCCACAAACATGTGTTTCCATCAGATATCAAAGGGCTTTGACACTATGTTTGGGTGGGACTGGGTTGATATTAGATATCCCCCCAATATCTAATGACTTGGGAGGTTAGACATCTCTGGTAAAAGGCAGGATCATCATTGTTGAGGCCATAGATAGAGTCAATTGAAAATGACTCCCCATTGTGCGTTACTATCTGTGAAAAAGCACATCTACCCTCTGGGTCACATCTCACTTGCTATATCTGCCCAGGAAGGTTTGGTTTTAACCAGACTGCAGTGCCCCTAGATTCTGCAGTAAAACAAGAGCCATGTACCTCCCCAGCAATGGGCAGCTTTTTGCATTTTGGATTCAGTCATGTGGGTTTCTTGTGTGAAAATGATGTCCCCCTTAACCTTTTTTACTCTCCCCAGCACTAGCTTCCTCTTCACAACATACTTAAGTCCATTGACAATCTATGTTAGCATTTGTATGTTATCCACTATTTTCTAAGATAAAGGGGTGCCCAAATGGATTTCTATCATTTCAGTATAGCTATATTTGTGGTATGTCATATCTTGTCTGTTGTACCAGCACATTTTGTTTAATCTGTCATGTCTTATATTTTTGAGTAACACTAAAAAAAACACTAAACCCAACACTAGTCCTCTCTCTCCTCCTTATTCAGACATCCTTCCTTTCTTTCTTTCTTTCTTTCTTTCTTTCTTTCTTTCTTTCTTTCTTTCTTTCTTTCTTTCTTTCTTTCTTTCTTTCTTTCTTTCCATTACTGTCTTCCTTCACCATCACTTTATATTTCCTTTCCCTTATCTCTCAGTAAATGCCCAACATTATCCTTAACATGAAGAACAAGTCCAACAACATTTCACTTCCCCAACCCTGTCAATCATAAAATAGCTTAAAACAGCAGTCCCTGCAAACAAAGGATGTATTTAGTTAATATCATGCAAGGTGAGAAACAGTACCTGTAAAAGAAAAAAAACTCAATAAAGCGATCAATGAATTGCAATCAAAACATGTAAAAGTCTTCCATCACTTGCAAAGGTGATGAAGGTAGCAAACAGCCATGATATGCCTTATGCACCTGGACTGGTTTAACAGCCTTAAGAGTTAGTCAGACCAGCCCCCTAGTGGGGCAAACAATGGATATGAGCCACAGAGCCTTTGGTTATGTCACTCGATCCTCCAGCTATGGGTAGCACTATAGCTCATCAGATGCCACACTGCAGCCACAGCATAGACCCCTGTAGGACAAAATTGTGTTCCCAGCTTGTATGGACTGAAGTTTCTGATTAAAAACAGTGTGTGGGCCATCTCTTGTGGTTGAGGCAAGCAGGTACTGCCAGTACTCATATGTGTCCTCTGCCTTTGGACTGACCAAAAACTGAGTGTCCCAACTGAAACCCATGGCTCCAGTAGTTATTCTGCCATGATAGGGGTATCAGGAATCAGCTTCTCAATTCTGATTAGGTATAATCTGTGAATATGTGCTATCAATACATTTAAAGATGGTTTGATGACTGTTCACACAGTTATGGTATCAGTGACCACAGGGAACCTCACCTGGGACACAGCAAAGAAAAGAGATACTGGTAAGCTGTTCTTAAGTCATGGAGCTCAGTTAGAAAAAGTTTAGTTATTCTCAGTTACTCCTCAGCAGATCCAACCCTTACTCATGTACCCCCCCCAGCCCTGACCATCCAACTCCTTCTCCTCTGTTTTCATAGAACCTTGTGGTAGATCCTTCAGTTTGTTAATTACACAGCTTGACCATTTGTTCTGTGAGGGAGACTGCTCCATCTACACAGCAGTACTACAACATGATCTCTGTTGAGAACATGAGCAGGGCTGCTGGCTATGAATGCTGCTATGCAGAGTTGCACTGGAGGATGGGCAGGTCAAGGGTGGAGATTGCCAGGGGTAAACAGAGCAAAATCAGGGAGTCACATGCAAAAAGAAAATAAGGCAACTTAATTAGGCACTTACTGTGGTCTAGCTGACCAGCACACCGGTCCTGTCACCCTTATTGAGCTCTGGTCCTCCACTGCAGCGTCTTCTATGTTGACAAACCCATAGGCCTCTCTTGGGGAGTTGGTGAATCTCAGAGGAAGTCTTGGTCAAGTGATCTGAAGGTGTGAGGGATAAAGGTGGGCAAATTCCCAGCCCCTATTACTGTATGCAGCTTGGTTTTTGCTCCTGCAGATTGTTGTCTCTTCCCCTGGACTTCAAGACTGTAGTCCTAAAATATATGGACTTTCCCTCCATTCATGGTGATCAGGCCATTACTTTTAGCTACCCTTATCATTAGATCTTTTTCTGTGAATCGCAAGTATTTGATAAAACCATATTGAGGTTGGTCCCCTAGTTTGGGCCTTGGGCCAGTATGATGGGCTCAATCAATTGCAAACTTTGCCACACCGGGCCCCAGTTTCCCATGCTCAGTCAGTCACTTCTGGATTGTGTGGCTAGGAGATTCCTCTCCAGTCCCTCCATTAAGCCAATCAGGGATAGACTGCAGCAGCAGGCTCTGTTTCCCTTGTCACCCCACTCTTGTACATCTACCATGGTTTTCTTTAAGATGTCCAGGTGTTTAGTCACATTTAATAGGGCATTCTTGAGCTCACTCATTCACTATTCTACTTCAAGCCATGCTCCATAGGTTGAGGCAGTCTCAGACAGCCCTGTTGCAATATTCTGGAGGGGCAGGATTAGTACTGTTACATTAGCAAATCCAGCTTTGACTTTTGTTTGCAGGCTGATTATTACAGCAGCAAGTGGACAATCAGGGTCTTCTCCCAACAAATTCTCACCCTTATGCATGTGTGGCCTTCTTGCTGTGCTCGGCTTGAAAGAGAAATAGTCACTGTCAGCTAAAAGAAAAGTAGTGATTGCTTTTTTGTGCTTATGGAGCTGCCATGAAATCTCTTTACCTATTCCATGCCACAGAAATTGGTTGCTGGCTGTTAGAACTGACAGGTTGTTGATTTAAGGTGGTGCTGTGTAGGAGTTGATCTAGACAGCAACCATCGTGCTTGCCAGGCCACACAGGTGAAGCCATATTGAGTAAATACAGAAGAAATTGCTGCAAAATTAGTCCTTCTCCTTGCTGTCTACAAAATTGTCAGTAGTGCCATGGTTGTCACTAACTGCACTGAGTACTAGTCAGAACTATGGCTTGCTAACCTCCATCAAAGTATTTTGACAGAACCTGCAAACCATTACATTTCCTCATCAGTGATGTATTTTTTGGTCTAAAAACAGTTGTAAGCTTTCCAAGACTTTGGGTGGAGGTATTCAACAATGGAAGGATGTTTTCCTTTGGGTTTATGCCACCTTTTTGGCCTAATATTTCCTGTTCTGTGTTCTTCACATGATGGATTTCTTCACGGTCTGAAGTAGTAATCTTTCTACCCAGGCAAACTATTGCTTTTGGTCAGTCTCAACATAGTGTGTATCATTGGCTGCTTTTCAGTATTGAAGTGTATGTTGACCAAGTAGATATGACCTTCCTTTAAGAAATATTTGTTGTACTTTTGGAATGAGCATGACTCAATTTCAGATATGTAGAAATTAACCAGAGTCATGGACAGAATGCAGTCATCTTTTCAAATGGCAGTACATAATTAAACAGCCTCTAACCTGTGAAAGAAACCAAAGCATGTGACAGTCTGTTATACAGCTCCACAAATAGATTGAATATAGATGACGGTGAGAATAAAAATTGCCCTACAAACACACTTATACCATGAGAGTGATTTGTAATAATGTAGAATAAATAGTATTATTTTTGCATGTCTTTCAGATGGAGGGATGCATGTTTTTTTCCACTACAACTCATGTTATTTCTACTATAGCCTTGTCATAATGGCAAGATGGAATCTATGGTATAAACAGAACATTTTATATAGTATCCAAGAATAAGCTTTTTTTTTTGCAATTTGCGATGTTGTCAACAATGCAGCCTAGCACTTATGGCTTCTCTTCATTCAGTGATATGTTGGTAGACAGTATTTTTTTGTCAACATTTCATACAAACAGAGAAACATAGACTTTGATGGCAGATAAGGACCATTTGGCCCACCCAGTCCACCCATTTCCCTAGCTATTAGATAAGCTGCAGATCCTAGTTAATCAACAGTCTGCTTCCTCCTACTGCCCACTATAATTGCCTTCTGTCTGTCCCATGCATTCTTGAATTCCCCCACTGTTTTTGAACCCATGACCTCCTCAGAGAGGCTGTTCCATGTGTACACCACCCTCTCTGTGAAAAAAATACTTCCTCACATTGCCCGAGACCTCCTTCCTCTATCTTCAAATTGTGCCCCCTTGGTCTTGCTCATCTCTTTTTCTGAAAGATGCTACCTTCTTGGACTTTATTGATTCCCTTGAGGCACTTGAACGTTTCTATCATGTCCCCCCTCTCCATCCTTTTTTCTAGTGTATACATATTAAGCTTCTTTAGTGTCTCTCAATATGGTTTCTGGTGCAGACCCTGCACCATATTAGCTGTCCTCCTCTGGACTGCCTCCATCCTGTCTATGTCCTTGCAGTGATAGGGTCTCCAGAACTGCACACTGAACTCCAGATGGGGTCTCACCAACTGTTTGTACAAAGGGATGACAACTTCCTGTTTTCTACTGGTGATGCCTCTCCCTATGCATCCCAGTATCCCCCAGCCCTCCTTACTGCCTTCTCACATTGCCTGCCTAGTTTAAGGTCATCTGATATGAATACACCCAAGTCCCTTTCCATTTCTGTTGTTGTTAGTACCTCATCCCCCCATTGTGTACTCTTCCCCTGGGTTTTTGTTTCCCTAGTGCATTACTTTGTACTTCTTTGCATTGAATCTAAGCTGTCATACTTTTGAGCATTCCTCCAACCTTGTCAAGTCCCTTCTTATCCTTTCCACCCCCTTTTGTATCAACCCTGTTACAGATCTTCATGTCATCTGCAGAGAGACACACTTTTCCTTCCAGACCCTCCACAATGTCACTTATAAAGACATTAAAGAGGACTGGCCCCAGTACTGAACCCTGCGGTACCCCACTAGTATTCCCCCTTTCTTCAGAGTGGACTCCATTTACTATTACCCTCTGCATCCTGTTGTCCAGCCAATTTTTTACCCAGGCTACCACTCTGGGACCCAGTCCCAAGCTGGCTAACTTGTTTATTAATCCTTTGTGTGAGACTGTGTCACACGCCTTGCTAAAGTCTAGGTAGGCCATGTCCACAGCCCCCCCACACCCGTCTACTACTTTGGTCACCCAGTGAAATAAATCTATTAGATTCGTGTGACATGACCTTCCCTCTGTTAATCCATGCTGCCTTGGGTACTGTGCACTGCCGGCCTCTAGATACTCAACTATTATTTCTTTCAGAAGTGATTCCATTTTTTCCCTACCACTGAGGTCAAACTAACAGGCCTGTAGTTTCCTGCCTCGCTCGCACTTTTGTGAAACAGAATCACATCCACCTTCCTCCAGTCCTCAGATACCACACCATCCTCCCATGATTTGTTAAAAAGGGTAGACAGTGGTGTCACTTCTCCCCTTAGTTCTTTTAGAATTCTATGGTGAATCTTGTCGGGCTCCATTGCCTTGCCCACCTTGAGTTTTAGGAGTTCTTTCAGGACCCTTTCTTCTGTGAATGGACTGGTTTCAACCCCCTTATCCAGAGTGCTTCTATTGTTTGGTTTAAGTACATCACCCTCCTCTTCTTTTGTGAATACTGAATAAAAGTATTCTTTCTGTATCTCTGCCTTTTCACTGTCACCCTGTGCCCACCCCTCCTCCCCTTTATTAAGCCTCACTATCCCTTCCTTGGTCTTTCTTCGCTCACTAATGTACTTATAAAAGATTTTATCCCCGTTCTTAACTGAGTTGGTTATCTTTTCCTCAGTTTGGGCCTTTGTTATTTTGACTGCCTTCCCTGCTTCCTTCTGCCTTAACTGGTACAGTTCTCTGTCCTACTCTTTCTGTGATTTCTTATACTTTCTGAATGCTCTCTTTTTCTCCCTAACCTTCCCCACCACCTCTTTTGAAAACCACAGTGTTTTTTTTTTTCTTCATTTTGTTTTGTTTATTTGCTTCACACAAAGGCTTGCTGCCTCTGTGATGGTAGTTTTGATTTTTCCCCATTGTTCCTCCACCCCTCATTCCTGCCCTTTTGCTAGTGCATTCCTTATGCATGTTCCCATTCTGCCAATGTCAGCCCTCTGAAAGTCCAGTACTCTTGCTTTCGTATGGCTTGACTCTATGGCTGTGTTTATTGTGAACCACGCTTTCTGGTGGTCTTTTGTTCCCAGATGGCTACTCACTTCCAAATCTGAGATCCTCTCACTGTCCCCATTTGATAGTACCAGATATAAGACTGCTCCCTCCCGGGTGGGTTCCAACACTAGCTGCCTGAGGCATGCCCCCTGTAGGACACTGAGAATGACTCTGCTCTTGGATGTGGCTGCAGCAAATGTGTTCCAGTTAACATCTGGCATATTCAGGTCCCCCATCAAAAATATCTCCATTTTTTCTGCCATTCTAAGGATGCTTCCTATCATTTCCATATCCATTTCCTCTCCTGAGATGGGGGGCCTGTATACAACCCCTGTGTGGATTGTGGTGCCGTTTTCTGTCTCCAAGTTGATCCACTGTGCCTCCTCTCCTCCTTGTTGATCCTTCAGTTCTGTTGTTTTGATCTCTTCCCTTATGTAGAGAGCTACTCCTCCTCCCCTTTTACCCTCCCTGTCCCTCCTGTAGATTGTGTACCCTGGAATGTTGACACCCCAGTCATGGTTCTCTGTGAACCAGGCTTCTGTGACTGTTACGATATCCAGGTGTCCCTCTTCCACTAAGGCCACTAGTTCAGGAAGATTGTTACCCAGACTACAGGCATTGGTACTCATTGCACTTCATTTTTGATGGCTTTACCCCTTTTAGCCCTATCCCTGTACGTATTGCCTTTGCCTTTTTCTCCATATATCTTTGCCCTGCCCCCCTATTGATCACTGTACCTTGGGGTTAACCTTGCTAACAACCCTGTTTTGTGAGGAAAGGCAGTGAATTCCCTGTTCCTTTTCAGTGTCTCCCCCCCTTAGCTAGTTTAAAAGCTTGCCAATGAAGCATTTAAACCTATCTCCTAGGATCCTGGTTCCCCTCCTGGACGATGCAGACCATCATGCCAGCATAGGCCTGTATCCTTCCAGGTGGACTCCCAGTCCCCAGTGAAGTCAAACCCTGTGATCCACACCAGTTTTTCAACCATTAATTGAATCACATTGTGTAGAGTACCCTAGCATCACCCATGTCATATACAGACAGCATCTCCAAGAAGGTTACTGTGTGTGCTACTTACAGTATCTAAGGCCCCTCCCTAACTCCACAAACTCCTCCTACCCATTCCCAACTAGGTCATTTGTTCCTAGATGGACAATGACATCCAGCTCCCTCTCCCTTACAGCTGCTCCCACGATCCTGAGGATTCACTTGCTGTTCCTCCATGCCATGGTGCCAGGCAGGCATCTTACCTCCATCTCCCCTCCCTCCCCCAGTTTTGCCCCCTAATGATTGAGTCCCCCACAAGGATTTGTTTCCTTCCCTTGTGGAATCCTATGCCACCCTCCTGTGGGTCTCCTTTGTGGAGATTCCCAGCATCCTCCTTGGTCTCCACTGCGGGTGCCTCCATAGAGGAACAAAGCTCCACCAGAAAGGCATAAGAATTGTGGAGAGGTACAACTGGAGGGATTCACTTCTGTTTCACCACCATAATCCTCCCTGAGCCCACCGTAGTCTAACCACTCTTCATTCTTGGCAACCTCCGAGGCAGCAGCAGCTGCCCTGGTGGTCCTGGGGGGGGAGATTTCCCAATCCCCTGCCAGGTCCTGGGTATGAAAGATTTCCCTACTCCTTGCCTGGAATGCCTGGAGATGGGTAACCTCCTCTGTCAGAGCAGAGAGGTATCTGCAAATAGAGCAGCATAGTAGACTTCAGAATGTCTCCCAGAAAACTGCTACCCCACAGCCAGTGCATTGCACCACTCCCCACTTGTCTCTCTCCCTACCTGTTGAAATTGTGTTTTTTTTTTCTCTATTAGGGAAACTCACTCACTTCCCCTTAGTAGTGTAACTCTATTCCTAGGGACTATGTACTAGGAAACACCCAGTTTTTTTTTTACAATAGCAATTACAAGAAGATATCCTCCCTGCTTATGCAACACTGCTTGACTGCCTTCTGTGGCATACCCCACCCTGTTTTGTGCCTGTACAGGAAGTTGTCACACCTTCCTGCCTAACCCCATAAAGCTAGGTTAGCTGGGGGAGGTTGGGAATAGGGCAGGGTAAGATTTGGGCAATCCACCTGTTCTGTGATGTGAGAGCAATCTTAGCAATCCAGTTTGAAGCTTCTGAGGCTTTGCCTGGCTCTAATACACAACTTGACTGACTTTAGGAATGAAAGAACACACCAGTGAAAACTTAAATGTTTGTTGTAAAAAGTCGCCAAAATACTATCAAGCTACAAATAAGCACCAGATTAACAGAAAAAGGAAAAAAGAATCAACAGTATTTTAATCCTTCTGTTTGTAAAGTGTCAATCTACAACAAGATCAGAAGTATTGCAAACCCATTCTTGATTCAAAGAAGCAAAAACCAGTCTAAAATTAAAAGTAAGGTCCACTTCCCTCAGAAATTGAGCAAGATTGTGCCTTAATCCTCCAGTTTTCTAGTTCCTAGTTCAAGATTGTGTGTTCTTCCCAGCTCCAAGTTCAGTTTCACAAAAGCAACTTTTACCTTCAAATGATATGACCTTTCTGTCTGAATCTGCTTACACACGTGTGGCTTATACAAGTCAGAACAGTTCTGAATGAAGTACTTATTCCTGGATGCCCTGTGGAATATTCCTATGCAATTCTATTGATGATGCTTCTGGAGTACCCGATGCATTTTTATTGATGATGCTTCTGGAGTAGGTAGGCAATACAGCCAAATCCACTTAAACACATAGCCTGGGACTTGGTAAAATTATGCATTTAAGTGGAATATGCAGTTATGCAATCTTGCTCTTCTGACTCCTCCCAGTGATCAGGTAACATTTCTTTTTACCAATACTGTTGTTTGTGCAACACAAATAGCTTAATTTCCCTGACCAAACCCAACACCCCCCCACAACACTTAATTACAGTACCTAGCGCAGTTCTGTACAGTGCAATATTTCCCATGACTTCTTTCCCCTCCCTTACCTCAGTCATTTCCTCAGTTCTCCATTACACAGCTCAGCCACCAAACTTCCCCTTCCCCACTGATCTAACATAGCAACCCAAATCTCTGTAGTACTACTCAGGCACCAGACTTTCCCCTTCCACACTGATCTGCCATAGCAACCCAGACACTCTCCTTGCAACTTCGCTCACATGGCCACATGGAACCTAACAATCATTAGCAATCCTTACCTTCTCCTAGCAACCTCACTCACCCAAACCCTCTCCTCACAACCTTGTTCACATGATGCCAAGGAACCTAGCAACCATTAGCAACCTTTTGGGTGTCTCAGTGCAATATACTGGTTTTACATTTTTTACATTTTACATTTTTCATTCATGACATGATTCTTTTGGTGAGTGTAATTTTTCTGTATCAGATTCAAAGCCCTTACTTTTTCTTAAAGAGACAGTTCCTTTCATTTTTTGGGTGTTTCGGCCAGCGTGTTTCATTCAGAATGCCAGGGAGAGAGCTGAATGAATAACAAGGGCAGTGTTTTTTGTAGAGTGCTAATTAAGACAGTAACAGCTCCTTAGTCAGTGCTTGGAGCACCTGGATCACTTAACACTTTGTGCTCTGCTGTGTCCACTGTTGAGGACAATAAATAGAGCATGGCAATTAGGTGTTCAGAGCACTGAAAGGTACTGAAAAATATGCATTTATATGGGCTGCCAGTAGTCAATTAAATGATCAATTTACAATGACAGAGATAGGAAAAGAATCGATGAACTAAAAAATAATTCAATTACGTGATTATTGCTAATAAGTGGTATGCGATTAAGTGGGCGTCACTGTAATACCTATGATGGTGGGCGGTACTGGAGTATACTGGACCACCCAGAGGCATAATGAGACCTGACACTGCAGGCAGAGGGTCTTAAGGCTCCAGGAAGGTCTGGAGTAACCCAATACTGCCCACTATGGAGAGTATTATTATGCTTGGAAAATGGGTACATGTAGAGTGTTTCTTTTTAGAAATTAAAAATAATTATTAAACGTTAAAATAAAATCATTGAGACAGTTCATCGTAAAATAGTCTCTTGATTGGTAAGAATGCCAGCAGAGGGCACTGATGTTTATGAGAGCCTATGAGTGGCTATTTGTTTTCTGCTTACTTTCTACTTCTTGATTCTATCTCTCCCCAGCAGTATAATATGGCAGAGATCACTGTGTACAACAAAATAAGGACAAATGTCCCACAGTAGCAGGCTTTTTTTTGCTACTGGTGGCTGTTACAGGCTGAGCACCATGAGGACAAACTGCTGAGTCAACACGATTGGCACAACAACTGCAGAGTGGTTGAGAATAGCACCGTCACAATGTCAGGACTGTAATGATTTAATTTGTTACCCCAGTGCTACAGTTACTGTGCTAACTGTATCACTGTACACTGCGAACACTGTTGGTAAGTCGGGAAGTGTGGTCATGGTCTTAGAATCTCAGACTTTGGATTGTACTGAGCTACTGAGCATGAGTAGCTGGACAGTGCATGGATTGGAAATAGGACAACCAGTTGTAGAATAATAATAAGAAAGGTTTATAGACTGTAGCTACTGTGTCTGCATGATCATTAAGTTTAACTGTTTAATTTCTTGGTGGGCAAGTGGTTCTACACTGGAAGAGAGACTGCTGAGTGGGAATGGGGGAGAGTGGGTTGTTGGCAAATGTATCTTGTGCTGCCTGTAGCGCTCATCTTAAAAAAAATGTGACTTTCTAAACACACCTATAAAACAGCACAAGTATTTTGTGGATATTTGACTCAGATTTAAAGTTATATGAAACAAACCTGTTGGCAGCAGGAGAAGGGGAGACCAGCCACAAGTGTGTATGGGAGGTCAATCACTTACTAAGCCAGAAAACAAACATGGCAGTAGTGGTGGACAAAGTGGCTCCAATTCGCTCTGTGAAGTGAGTCGCGGAGTGAAGGCAAATTCGTGGAGTGCTCCGCAATGCGAAGCAGGGTACTCCGCGTTATAATGGGTAATGTGAAGTCCATTGAAAACAATGACTTCACTTTAATCTGCCTTCCCAAACCACTACTGCACCAATTCTTAAGGTGAAGTACATTGAAAACAATGTACTTCACCTTACTTCACCTTGTTTTTAAGTTCCAAAGGCGGATTTTGCAGTGATTCATGGGATTTCAGGTCACATGGGCTCTAGATTGTTCTGCACAGCCTCAGTTTGGGGTAGTGTGTGTAGGAAGCCGTAAGAGACAATCTGCTCTGAGAGCTGTCTGTGATTCAAACCTTCTAAAAGCTGTTAAAAAAGCCTTTTTGAGTCTGTTTTTTTGCTGACACTTTAGTTCATCGATTATAGGAAACCCTCCTATGCTCATATCATCGAGCGTTTATTGTTTGTGTGTGGATTTTGAATGCTAATGTACCAGACTCAGTCTGTGTACTGAGAGACAGTGGAAGTGTGCTTTGGGGAAGGGGTGTATCTGTGGTGTAGGTAGATTAACTTGGAGAAAAACACAGTGCTTTCTGTTTTGGTGATATTTTTCCTGTATAACTGTATTAATGTACACACAGTAATATTGTCAATAATTCTTGCCATTTTTTTGCTGATTGTTATGGTGCAGCAGTGCATAATTTTAGTTTGTTTAAAATATGTGGTTATGTTAGTGAAGTTTTCAGTTTGTTACACATTACTTAGTGTGTGTGTGAGTATGTGTGTGACATGTCATCAAATCAGACACCTTTTATTGTGCCACATAATAATTTCAGCAATGTGAACCTGCTATCCACTGCAGCTGTGTGATTTTTGTACTTCTTTGTGTTATCTTTACTGGTACTTGTACTAGTGACTGTTACTGCAGCAGTGCAGTACACTGTCCCCCCCCCCCCGCAGCCCGCCCAACTGGCAAATGCATTCTTTCCCAGATTTGAATTTCTGATGGCAAGCGCAGGTTAGGTGGTGTGCCTTTGCATCTGCATCTCTTCAGTGTGCAGCACAATCTTAATCTGTCTGTGCATTTGCATCTCTTTAGGGCCCAATCTCCATCTGTAACATAAGTCACAGTTGTTTCTTTGGCTTCCTTTCAGAGTACTGGACCGGTGTGGTGCACAATTCTGAATGAACATTGTACTCATTAATATGTGTTTTTAAGTCAGGAACATCATCACGAGTCACTAGTGATACAAATCATGTTCTTCATCATCACGGTTACAAATGTAGTCACAAATCCCTATTCATGATCACATCATGAATCACAACATTAATTTTTTTTCTAGTTACTTGGATGTATTGTAAACCTGTTTTGTAGTAACTCTCCAGGCTTCACCACCCACCATTGTACTCATTAATGAGCATTTTTAAGTCAGGGAATTTCTGTTCCAGCTCATCAGGGAAGTACAGCTGAAGGCATTTGCATTGCCCTCCCAATACAGTTCCATATTGTTTATCTCACACCGTTGACACCGAATCACATTCTTCATTATCACGATCACAAATTCAGTCACAAATCACAATTCACGATCATGTCATGAATCACAACACTAATTTTTTGACTAGTTACTTGGATGTATTGTAAGCATGTTTTGTAATATCTCTCCAGTCTTCACCACCCTGCCATTGTATTCATTAATGAGTGTTTTTAAGTCAGGAAATTTGTGCTACAGCTCATCGGGGAAGTACAGCCATAGGCATTCATGCTCCCAATACAGTTTTCATATTGGTAATCTCACACTGTCAACACTGAATCACATTCTTCATCATCACGGTCACAAATGCAGTCACAAATCACGATTCACGATCACATCACGAATCACAACATTCATTTTTTCATGAGTTACTTGGATGTATTGTAAGCATATTTTGTAGTATGTTTCATCAAAAAGGAGCAAGCACAAGGACGTGGTGCTTCAATGCCATGAAACATCAGAAAAAACACAAAAAGGCAGAGCACACACAACCACACATGCCAAGGGCACTGGTCATTAAAAAAGTTTATTTACATACCAAAATGTGGGAGGCCTAAAAAGCCTTTGTTGCATTTAAATTAATAATCCAGAAAGCTTCCCGGGTGAGTAACATGTCATTAAAATTGTCACCACAAGGTTTTCAAACAGACCTAGTCAATACCCGTAAAAGTAAAACTATGTTCCCCATTTCTAAAACATTTTGCTATATGTGCTGCAGTAGCATAAGTAAGATCTTTTTTCTCTATTGCCTTTATATGTTCTCTGACCATCACTTTCATGGCCCTAATTGTTTTGCCAATATAGAATGCATCACAACTACACCATGCTAGGTAAACAATTCCTTCAGAATCGCATGTAATAAGCTAATTTCATAATTCTGACCTTCCTGATGTACTTTAAATTCTTACCTTGTTTTATATATGTGCACATGGTACATTTTTTACATGAGTGGCATCCTACTACACCTTTTCTTAACCACATCTGTGTATTCTTATCGTTCACAAAATGAATATGTGTAACTCTGTCTCCTATAGTAGGTGCTTTTTTAAAAACCATACATGGAGGGAATGAAACCAACTGCTTTAGACCAGAATCACTGGCCAAGACATTCCAATGCTTTCTAACAATCCGTGTAACAGCATCTGCTTGTGCAGAATATAGAATCACAAAATTAAATCTGTCTTGCCCCTGTGATTCCTCATTTGTATTCTGACCATTTAAAAGACTAACTCTATCCTGATTCTACACAGATTTTTTTCCTTCCATAATTATTCTGTTGTTATACCTCCTTTGCTCCAACCTCATACACAAATTTTCAGCACCTGTCTCAAAATCTGTTTTACTACAGTTACATCACACCCTTTGGAATTGCATTTTAGGAATATTCCTAATAATATGTCTAGGGTGATAACTTTCAGCACGTAACAGTGCATTACCATCAGTGGGCTTCCTATAAATATTTGTTGGAGCTCCACCATTATTCTCCTTTAAAATGATGAGGTCCAAGAAACAAATCTGGGTCCTAGATGCCTCAAAAGTAAATCTTAAATTGCTATTCGTATGTTCCATATATCTTATAAACTCTGTCAGTTCAGCCAAATTCCCTTTCCAAATAAAAAATAAATCATCAATGTATTGCTTCCATAATGAAATTTTATCAAAAAATGGGTTGTTAGTTCTATCTAATACAGGCTTCCATGTAAAGATTAGCAATCGAGGGGGCACAAGTGGCCCCCATCACTGTTCCTTTAATTTGTAGAAAGAACTCACAGTTAAAAAGGAAAACATTACATTTAAAACAAATTCTAACATTTTCAATAAGAACTCAGCGCTAGGAATACTACCATTTTCTCTCAGATTCAAAAATAGTGCAGCTGCATCCAGGGCCCCATCATGTGGAATGATACAGTAGGAGTCTCTACATCCATCCTGACCAAGTAGCTTTCTTTCCCTAATTCTACCTCCTCTAATACTTTTAAGACATCCACTGTGTCTTTTAAATATGAAGGTAACATTAATACAAAAGGGCGTAGATGGCATCCACACATTATGATAGGCTCTAAGTAAGGGAATTTGGCTGAACTGACAGAGTTTGTAAGATATTTGGAACATACGAATAGCAATTTAAGATTTACTTTTGATGCATCTAGGACCCAGATTTGTTTCTTGGACCTCACCATTTTAAAGGAGACTAATGGTGGGGTTTCAACAAATATTTATAGGAAGCCATCTGATGGTAATGCACTGTTACGTGCTGAAAGTTGCCACCCTAGACATATTATTAGGAATATTCCTAAGGGGCAATTCCAAAGGGTGCGACGTAACTGTAGTAAAACAGAAGATTTTGAGATTGGTGCTGAAAATTTGTGTATGAGGTTGGAACAAAGGGGGTATAACAGCAGAATAATTATGGAAGGGAAACAATCTGCAGAGAATCAGGATAGAGTTAGTCTTTTAAGTGGTCAGAATAAAAATGAGGAATCAGAGGGGCAGGACAGATTTAATTTTGTGATTCTATATTCTGCACAAGCAGATGCTGTTACACAGATTGTTAGAAAACATTGGAATGTCTTGGCCAGTGATCCTGGTCTAAAGCACTTGGTTTCAGTCCCTCCATGTATGGTTTTTAAAAAAGCACCTACTATAGGAGATAGAGTTACACATAGTCATTTTGTGAACAATAAGAATACACAGATGTGGTTAGGAAAAGATGTAGTAGGATGCCACCCATGTAAAAAATGTACCATGCGCACATATATAAAACAAGGTAAAGAATTTAAAGTACATCAGGAAGGATGGAATTATGAAATTAGGCAGCTTATTACATGTGATTCTGAAGGAATTGTTTACCTAGCACAGCGTACTTGTGATGCACTCTATGTTGGCAAAAAAATTAGGGCCATGAAAGTGAGGGTCAGAGAACATATAAAGGCAATAGAGAAAAAAAGTCTTACTTATGTTACAGCAACACATATAGCAAAATTTTCTAGAAATGGGGAACATAGTTTTACTTTTATGGGTATTGACAAGGTCTGTCCAAAACCTCGTGGTGGCAATTTTAATGACATGTTACTCACCCAGGAAGCTTTCTGGATTATTAATCTAAATGCAACAAAGGCTTTTTAGGCTTCCAACATTTTGGTATGTAAATAAACTTTTTTAATGACCATGTTTTGTCGTATCTCTCCAGACTTCACCACTCCACTGTTGTACTCATTGATAAGCATTTTTAAGTCTGGGAGTTTTGTGCTACAGCCCATTGGGGAAGTACAGCCATAGGCATTCATGTTCCTTCCTGTACAGCATGTTAGTTACAGTACTGTAAGTAGTGGTGGGCAAAGTGGTTCCAATTTGCTCTGTGAAGTGATTTACCGAGTAATGTGAAATCTGCAGAGAACTCCACAATGTGAAGTGGAGTACTTCACTTCATAATGAGGAACACAAAGTCCCTTGAAACCAATGACTTTGCATTATTCCACCTTCCCCAAACCACTTCTTCACCAATTTTAAGGCAAAGTACATTGAAATCAATGTAATTCACCTCACTTCACCCTGTAATTGAGTTTCAAATGAAATTCTGCAGTTATTCATGGGATTTCAGGTCACATGGGCTCTAGATTGTTCGGCACAGCCTTAGTTCTGGCCTGGGTAGTGTGTGTGCAGTGGTAGCTGGTAACACTTTGCTCTCAGAGCTCTGTGATACAAAACCTCTAAAAGCTGTTTAAAATACCTTTTTGAGTAATATTTTTTGCTCAAAATTTAGTACATCGATTGTAGGAAACCCTTCTAGGCTCATGTCATTGAGTGTTTATTGTTGTGTGTGGATTTTGAATGTTATTTTAGAACAGTCAGTCTGTGTACTGTGAAGTGTGCTTTGGGGGTGGGGCGTATTTGTGGTGTAGGGAGATTAACTGAGAGAAAAAGGCAGTCTTTCTGTTTTGGTTATGTTTTTTATGTATAACTGTGTTAATGTACACACAGTAATATTTTCAGTAATTCTTGACATTTGTTTGCTGATTGTTGTGGTGCAGCAGTGTACAATTTGTCCATTTAAAACATTTGGTTTTATTACTAAAGGTTTTTAATTTGCTATGCATTACTTGAGTGTGCGTGTGAGTGTGTGTGCGATGTGTGCCATTAAATCAGACACCTTTTATTGTGTTACAGAGTAACTGCAGCAGTGTGAACCTGCCACCCACCGCACCTACATGAATTTTTTATACTGCTTTGTGGTATCTTTACCGGATAGATGATTGCTACTGCTGTGCACTAATCCCCCAACTGGTAAAATGTGTTCCTTTCCAGATTTGAATTTATGACTTGTAAGCACTGGTTAGGTATTGTTGTGCCTTTTTGTATGCATCCCTTGAGTGTGCAGCGCAATCTTAATCGGTCTGTGCGTTTGCATGGCACCATTAATTTTGGGAGATTGCGTTTCTTGTTACAGCTCATTTCACTTCGTCAACACTGGGGAATTTTCTGGGCACAGACAGTAGAATTTTGGGGATGCACATTCATTCTGGTGACTCTGTGTGTGACCTGACCACTGCAAGCATGACTCAGTGTGCCATTAATTTTGGAAGACTTTGCATTTCTTGTTACACTCTCATTTCACTTGGTCAGCACTGGGGAGTTTTCTGGACATAAGACAGTAGCACTTTGGGGATGCACATTTATTCTGGTGACTGTGTGGGTGGGATGCTGCCAATATTGTTGTCACTCCACCTTACTTCATGTTTAAGGTGGAATGACAACATGAAGTAATAATAACAAGGCAAAGTGAGCCTTTCCTATAGGGCACTCCGTGTAGCGAAGTGACAAGGCAAATTGGCCACTTCGCATTCACTTCGCCAGCAGACTTTAAATTCGCTGCATCTCTACATGACAGTAGTGACAATTTTTTTAGTTCTGTGGGGCACAGTGATCCAGTAAAAAGGCAGACATGGATTGGGACTCATTATTTCCTAGTTTCTGATACCAGACTGGGAGGTTGATGACATTAGCTAATCACAAATCAGGATTTTCCTGACCCATGTTCTAAAAAAAATCATTCTTTCCACTCCAGAAGCATCATAACAGATATTTTTTTCTCAAATTCCTGAACACTTATTATTTATTTATTATTTTATTTATTGAATTTTGATGACCGGGTAAGCCCACTGGGCCCCGAAGGTTCCTTTTTCAGGGGAGACCCGGGAATAACAGTAAGAGATAACATACAGTAGAAAACATATGGGAGTACAGGTTAACATGGGTATACAGTATTCAGCTGTTTACGCATAGCAGACATGACATAGGTTTGGTATATCTGATTGGTCAGTGTTGTTCATTACATCATCCATTGACAGAGACATTGGTGAGACAGTACTCTAGATTCCTTAGGTGACATAGTTTAAGGGCAAACCGCATTTGGCTATTTACACATAGTTGTTAAACAGGATTGATACATCTGCATGGTCAGTGTTGTTCATTACATTATCCATTGACAGAGACATTATTGAGACAGTACTGTAGATTCCCTAGGTAACCTAGTTCAGGAGCATTTTTTGGTTCAGATTGGGGAGGAAAGAGATAGTGCAACATTGTTAGGGGCTAATGCTTATAGTTAGATGAGCAGTCTGCAGAGGTCACTGCAGTAGTGTCAAGGGCGGAGGCAATGGCATATGCTTGTTGATATAAAATGGGTCTTGAGTCTTGTGCGGAAACACGGCAGAGATGGGGTGTCTCATATCACCACAGGGAGGTTATTCCACAAGGAAGGGGCAGTATGAGAGAATGATTTTTGTCCTGCCTTAGTCCTGACCTTGGGGACCTCCAGTAGTGTGTGGCCCAAGGATCTAAGGCTGCACTGGTTTATTTTTGTTGTGAGGAGTCCCCAAGACTCAGGGAGGTGAAGAGCTAATTATCTTCTTTGCCAGGCAGAGTGCAGAGTAACTGATGAGTTCAAAGATCGCCAGTTAAGCTGCCCAGCCACTCGCGTGGTGGCTCCTGGTGTGGGATGAGGCGGCAAAGCAGGCCACCTTGTTGTATAGGGTCTGTAGTCTACCGAACTCAAGCTTTGCGATACCCTGTATGACCGGGGCAGCATATGTTAGAGTTGGAAGTAGGACACTAGTTGCTATAACAGTCCTAGCTTCTGGGGTCAGTGATTCCTTGAGCCGATACAGTAATCCAAGTTTTGTATGGATTGCCCTCGTGACTTGGTCCACATGTTGTTTGAATGTGAGACCTTGGTTAATAGTAAGGCCAAGGTACTTAGTCGAGAAGACCACTTCGAGCTTGTTACCCTCAAGGGACGAGAGTTGGAGTAGATGTGTTCTATCTAGTCCAAGGGCTCTTGGTCCTAACTGCATGGCTTTGGTTTTTCAGGTGTTAAGAACCATTTTATTCTTAAGTCCTCACCACGACTTACTTGGAATGCTTGGAATACTTCATTCACTTTCATGCATTCATCCAAATGTGCATGGTAACAAAGCATTGATCTACTGTACTGTGAGAGAAAAATGTCCAGAATCAAGCTTTTAAAAGTTATTGTTTTAATGCTAGTACTTCAACACTAGGACATGACTTTTAGTCTAGGATGTTTGGTACCAGTCAGAAGATGGCCAGACTCCCTGCACCCCCCCACCCCCAGTTTTCTCCGTGCTGGATGGCATGCCCCTTTTAGCAGTTCAGTCCTTGAAGTACCTCAGTGTGTGGGTTGCAAGTATGTTTGACTTCTCTGCTGGCATTGATGCAAACCATGCTGAACACCATCCCAGCTTGGTGCCTTATACTGCAACAAAGACTGCCAGTCTCTGCAAGTCCTCTGCAGGTCCACAGGGAGCTTGTTACCAAAATAGTGCTCTCTGTCTTTGACTACGCAGATGTGATCTATAGCACTGCCCCTTCCACATCCCTCTCCAGACTGGACATCCTCTGTAATTCCATCTGCCACTTCATCATAAACTGCCTTGTTCATACCCACCATTGCTCCCTCTGTTTCTCCCTATCCATCATCCTTCGGATCTCACATCACCAGTCCCACTGTTCCTCCTTTGTATCTACATACTGGTTTGGTTTGGTTCCCTTCCTCTTACCTCTCCTCTCTCCTCTCCCAAATCCCCTTGCTTCCTATGCCCACTGTTCCAGGGACCATTACACTTTCACCACTCTTCACCCTGACTCCTCCACAGGGCAACATGCTTGGTCCTATTGACTTTCCTCACTCTGGAACCAACTCTCTTCCTCCCACCTCCTCTCCACCTCCCCTAGCTCACTCAGGCTCCAGTTGAAACTCCAACCCCACCACACCTCTTTTTTTTTTTATTAACTGGTATTACTTTGTATTAGGGACAAAAGAAGGCCATAGCTCATCGAGATTGTCCCCCACAATTTGTGGGTCATTTTTGAACTCAACATAAGTTCTCCCTTATCCATAAATCCATATTATTTTTAAATGCATCAAAGATAAGTATAGTGATTAATTATTGGGGTAGAGTGTTCCATTGCCTTGGTGCTCATATGGTGAAAAAATTTCCCTTTTTGTTAGTTTTAAAGGATGGTATTTCTAGTTGCTTATTGTGTAATCTATGGACTATCCTTCTGGTTGAATAAACGAGTCCACATTGGCTCAGAAGAGTGGGTGATTGACATAATTTATAGATTAATAGTAAATCACCTCTTTTTCTCCTAGTTTCTAATGAATATAGACCAGTAAGTTTCAATCTTGTGGTATAATCCAGATGTGTAAGTCTTGGAACCATTTTAGTTGCCCTTTTCTGTATCTGTTCCAGGCAAGATATATCTCCCTTAAGATAGGGGTTCCAGAACTGGAAGCCATAATCAACATAAGGTCTTATAAAGGTCCTATACAGGTGAATAATACACTGTTCAGTACGGGTAATGAAGGTACGTTTAACTTGCTTTAAGAGACCATTGGTCACTTTGGATGATTTTAAGCAGTGTTCCCTAGATGTAAGTTTGTTATTTATCAATATTCACAAATCTTTTTCACAACTCGATGTTTTAAGTTTAATATTATTAAAATAATAATCATGCATTGGGTTATTTCTTCCAAAATGAAGAACCACATATTTATCATGATTGAAAAACATTTCATTCTCAATTGCCCAGTGTTCTCTTTTCCTTAAGTCAGTAGCTAATGTTTCCAAATGTTGGGGGTCATTAACCCTACCCCCCCATTTGGTGTCATCAGTGCACTTTGAATGATAATTATTTGGTCCAGCTTGCATATCACTAATGAATAAACTGAATAGTGAGGGTTCCAACACTGAAGCCTGAGGAACCCCACTCATAACCAAGCCCCAGTTAGATAAAATGTTATTAAATTTGACTTTTTGGGTTCTACATGTAAGCCAATCAGCTATCCAGTCAACAAGGTACTTTGAGATGCCAAATGTTTTTAATTTCTGTAAGAGTTTAATATGTGGTACCTTATTGAATGCTTTGCTGAAGACAAGTTGTATTACATCTGTAGAAATCCCATTATCAAGATGTGTACTAATGATATTATAAAAAGCAATTAAATTTGTTGTACACAAATGACCTGGCATAAAGCCATGTTGAGTTAAATCTGCAATACCTCTGGTTATAACCTCATCCTCTAACTTTGTTTTAATAATCCTCTCCATAAGTTTCCCTACAACAGAGGTTAAAATAATGGGATTGTAATTTTCAACATTTCCTTGATTTCCCTTCTTAAATATTGGTGTAACAACTGCTGTACTCCAATCATCAGGTATTAGACTTTCTTGTAGTGATTTATTAAAGATGATTAACAGTGGATGGGAAATAAATTGGGAAGTTGCCTTAAGAAATTTTGGATGATTGTTATCAGGGCCTGGGCTTGTTGTTGATTTCAATTTACCAAGTGCTTGCAGAATGTCAGACATATTAATTACTTGAGTGATTGAATGAGGTAGAGAATGAGATGCTCTATAAACATTTATGTCAGATGGAGTGAAAACTGAACAAAAATATTTATTAAAATTTGCAGTATCAACATCTGACTCACATTTAGTTCCCAAATTAAATATTGGGCCTATTTCCCTGAGTTTCCTTTTTTATTATTTAGGTAAGAATAAAGTGACTTATGACAGTCTTTTGTGTGGGCTAATTTAAATTCCAAATTAACTTTAGCTGTTTTTATCATTTTTTTCAATGTTTTAATTGCTGTTCTATATTTAGTTAATAATATGTTTTTATGAGGTTGTAAACTGGTTTTCAATTTATTAAACAATTTAGTTTTAAGTCTAATCTGAGATTTAATGGCTTCATTGAACCATAGTGGGATCTTCCCTTTATTATTATAAATTCTTTTAATTGGTATATACTGATTTTCTAATTTACTTATTATGTGTTTAAATGAATTCCAAGCCTCCTCAGTTGATAATTTAGAGAGCAAGATTTTCCAATTGATATTTGCACTTTCTTTATTAATAGCTTGGAAATTAGCTCTATAATAATCTTTCATAAATGGGCGCCCTTTAGAGGGTACAAATTCATAGGGAATTTCAAACAGAATGGAAAAATGATCGCTATTTCCAAGGAGGTCCCTAATTTGAAGATCATTAATGTTTTGTTCAGTATTAGTAAGAAGAAGATCTAAAGTATTTTAAACCCTTGTAGGTTCCTTAACAAGTTGCTCAAGCCCTGTTTCAATTATAATATTTAGTAAATACTTTTCAATATTAGTATGTCCAACAAGAGTACTCCAGTCAATTGATGGCATATTGAAATCTCCCAGGATAATAACATTTCTCTTATCTGCCAATTTGGGAATTTCTTCAAGGAGATTAGAGGTATATTCTATATTTGCTGATGGAGGTCTATAACAATTTCCTATGGTAATATGTGAATGATTTTTTAATTGAATGCTAACCCAGAGATTCTCAGTGGAAGGAGGAAGTTGAAGTTCATAAGAAGGGATGTTATTCCTAACATAAATACATACTCCACCCCCATGCTTATCAAGGCAGTTTTTATAATAAGGCTTATAGTTAGGAATATTTCTAGAGTATATGGAAGCAGAGTCCCACCAGGTTTCAGTCACTGCAATGACACCCAAATTCATTATGTTACATTTAGCTTCAAGTTCCCCCAATTTAAGTAGATTAAGTGACCTTGCATTTAAACTAAGAAATTTACATATGTTATCAGGTGAGGCTACTTACTAAATTGAGTTTTAGAGACTTGGGCAATGTCCCAGTCTCTCCCATCCTTTTTAGTTTAAATTCTGATTTATAATGGTTGTAATACTCTTACCCAGCAAAGAACTGCCCCTTCGACTAAGGTGCAGGCCATCCCAGCCAAAAAGGGAGTTTCTATCATGAAAATTCTCCCAGTATGTAATGCATGGAATATTTTGTGAAAAGCATCATTTTCTAAGCCACTCGTTTATAGATTTGATTTTTTGTGTAATGGTAGATGTGGCTCTGGGTACTGGTAATATTATTGAAAAACATACTGTACATCCAGCTTCAACTAGTAAATTGTTTAGTGCTACAAAGTCCTGCTGTAGATGTAGTAAGTCAGAATGGTTTATATCATTTGTACCAGCATGAGTTACAACAAAGGGATTTGTTCCTGCTTGTTTAAGAATATCTGGTATAATTTTAGTAGTGTCTGCTACCTTTGCACCTCTGAAACTAGAACATGTTTGATTTAATTTATGCGGTTGCATATAGCTATGTCTATATGTTTAATTATAGAATCCCCTAATACTAATACCTGTTTTGGGGGAATATTAGTAGATGAAGGGCAGATTAATGCATGACCAGATAAATTTGAAGGTTGATAGTGGGCACTGAGATCTTGCAAAATAGGATCTTTTGGTACAACCTTAATTTGGGTTGGCATAATATCTTTCTGATTTATAGTTACAGATGATAACTGAATAGGACTGCTTAAAGATTTGTTAAAATATGGAATATGGCTAGATGTACATAGTTTTTGTTTTCCTAGTATAGGACTAGTGACAATAGTGGGCTCTGGTTGAATTTCTAAATCAGACAGATGCTCATATCTATTAAAGAGTGAGATGGGTGAACTATTGAAAATCTGCCCACCTCTCTTTTTCTTGGAATGTTTGGACACAAAGGCCCAATCATCATTGTTGGTGATGGGTAATTTGTAATCCTGATTAGTAAAAGGGGAGATGACATCACAAGGGGACGGGATGTGCTGAGTAATATCAAGTTGCTCAGCCATTTGATTTATAAAGTCTTCTAATTTCTCGATGTCTTCTGACATCTGTGTTCTATTTAGTAACCTTGCTATTTCCTCTTGCAGGGTTTTAAGAAACAAACATTTATTGCAGGTAAATCTATCCCCTAACATACCCTCACAATACATACAGCATTCTATGCATTTAGTGTAGTTACCATCCATCAGTATGAATGTAAGCTCAAAAATACTTACTCAAATATATTCAGTGGCATACATGTGTTAGGCCCAGACCCACCATTGCTCCCTCTGTTACCCTTCCTCCTACATTTCTGCTGCTTGAGACCCAACTGTATTGGCAAGGCAGTCAGTGGGTCCCCTGTACCTGGCTTCTGGTTTCACTTCCTCACTACCTCTGTTCTTCCCTTGTACGTAAAGCAGGTAAACTCCTGCCATCAGGTCATCTGCATTTTATTTAGTATTTGTTTTGTTCACTGTGCATTTGCTGCCAACTTTACCATTATACTAACTTATTCATTTGTTATTTTGAATGGTGACTGCACTTTATTCGTGTACCAAATATTTGTTGTCTTTATCTGATTTTGTACCAACTTATTTATCAATTGTTGTTCAACTGATTTATTATTGTGTATTGCACTGCTGTCTCCTATTATTCACCTCCACTAGGTTGCCCCTGGAAACAAGCCTTGGCTCAGTATCCCAGGTACCCATTTTCACATAAATAAATTAAAAAGACTTTAAAGAGAGGTACTGTCATTGTATTAATAATGGCATATGGTAGGAGTTGCCTAAAATATCACATTTATCTTTCCCTGCAGTGTTTGGCCTCAATAGACCTTACCCATAGCTTCTCCACTTGTGGAATCCATTGAGCTTGATATCTGTATGTAGAAATAAACTTTCTATTTTTGGATAGCCAGCATGATATATATATATATATTATAGTGGCACGGTAGTGCCACTATAGTTAGGGTTGAGGAGCCATTTCTATGTTAAACCCCAAAACTTTGCACCTCAATAACTTTGCAACTGTTTGATGGATTTGCCTGAAATTTGGAATACGTGATCAAGAACCATAGGCCTTGAGATCTGCCAAGTCTTGTACTGGTCAGATATATGGCTGTGGAGTTATTAAGCATGATCTGTGCATGCATTTATGCTTTTTCTGGAATTCTACGGTTGCGCCTACAGGTCGTACGGTTTGCGTGACCAGCCCAAAATCTTCAGGGAACATGCGGCTGGGTTCCCAATGTGCCTTTCAAAGATTTCATGAAAAAATATTAAACGGTTCAAAAGTTATTCAAAAAACAATTTCCCATTATAAGTCAATGGGAAAAGTTAACAAAAAGTTCGACAGTGTCGCAAATGCACTTTTTAGTGTCGCAAATGGCCCTGTTACTGTCGCAAATCTGCCATCTTGTTTTCAGTTAGTGATCAGAAAAATGCTTGGCATTTAAAATTGAGACCCTCTAGCAACCTAATTCTTTTTGTATTCACCTAGTCGGGCCCTGAGGATGCTAGCCATGTCTTTATTTTGGGGTAAAACACCCCAGAAATATGTTTTTCAAATTTCTGGAAAAAGTAGTGTCCAAAGTAGTGTTGCACTCTGAACGGAAGTGTCGCAAATTTTTGTAAAGCTTAAATCACGACACTACTTATGGCATACATGCCCAAAATACCACACCCTTGGCACTCTGCTGCAAAAGAACGGTTTGGAGTTTTGGGCTGAAATTTGGAGGGAACGCAGATGACATCTCACAGATGTGCCTTTCAGTGTTGTTTTGGAAAAATATTACATGGCGGCAAAGTTACGGCACTCCAAAGTTGACATTTTTTCCCATAGGATAACATTACGGCACCCGATGCTTTACAGAAATCCTTTGGATCCCTGCTGCAAAATAACAGTTTGGTCTTTTTTCCTGAAATTTGGAGGAAAGACAGCCAACAGCCCACAGATGTGCCTTTCAGTGGTTTGGTGAAAAAATATTACAGGAGGCAAAGTTATGGCCTCCAACTTCTTTTCCCCATAGGATAACATTATAGGTTCGCTGAAATTTTCAGGGCCAGATGTCGGAAACGGTGCGAGATAATGGACTTTTCGTTGAAAATGCTTAGCCCCTAATGGGAGCTAAGTACAAAATTAGCCAGGACAGTTGTAAATCATACGACTTTTAAATTTGTTTTCACGTCGTATGGTTCCTGAGATATAACGTATTTAGTATTCCAAGTTCTCATTTTCTGCTCCGATACTCATTATTATGCATACATTATTTGTACTCACTGTCTTTCTCTATGCAGGTTTGGAGAAAACCAGCCTGTGCGCTTACATTACTGTTACTGTTGCCCTTTCCGGCTTATGATTCATATTCCGCTTCACTTACCATTGACGCCTGCGCCACCATGTGCGCTATCGCTTGCATTTTCATTTGCACTGCGCTTCTGTTATTTTTGCCATTTCTGTCTACAGTACTGTTTATCTTTCTGTTTCACTTTACGTCACCATGCCCATTGACATTTCTGTTTGCAGGCACCATGTTACTATGTGACAACACATCACGTGGCAGACCGTTCTCGTCTACGCCACCATGTGCGTTACCCTTTCTGTTCTCATTCACACTTGTGTTACCATGTGCACCACTGTTAGCATTTCTGTTTGTGTTGCTGTCCCTGTTAGTATGCCACAAGACATCATTCGGTGGGAGCGTGCTCCCGCCGCTGCATTACATTCACTATTTCTCGTTATCATTCTCAAAAAGAAGGGAAATTAGAGGCAAAAAACTCAATTTAATGCATTAGTTAGGGTTGTTCCACAGCGACAAAAGTGAGGAAATTCGCTGTTAGGGTTGAAAACCCCCTTGGACCCCCACCACCCACCCAACCGGCATTGGGTGTGCATTGGGATCGTGGGTCCTAACTCTCACCCCATTTTCCTATACTTCTGCTGCTTTACTCATGTCATGAGTGAGAGTTGGGGCTGGCGATCCCAATGTGCACCCAATGCTGGTTGGGGTGGGCGGGGGGTCAGAGGTGGTTTTCAACCCTAACAGCTAATTTCCTCACTTTTGTCGCTGTGGAACAACCCTAACTAATGCATTAAATGGAGTTTTTTAGTTTTTTGCCTCTAATATATATATATATATTATGGTAGGACGGTAGTGCTACCATAGTTAGGGTTGAGGAGCCATTTCTATGTTAAACCCCCAAAATTTTCACCTTAATAACTTTGCAACCGTTTGATGGATTTGCCTGAAATTTGGAATTTATGATTAAGAACCATAGGCCTTGGGATCTACCAAGTTTTGTACTGGTCGGGTATACGGCTGTGGAGTTATTAAGTGTGGTCTGTGCGTACGTTTACGCTTTTCTGGAATTCTATGGTCGCACCTACAGGTCGTACGGTTTGTGCGACCGGCCCGAAATCTTCAGGGAACATGCAGCCGGGGTCCCCGATGTGCCTTTCAAAGATTTCATGAAAAAATATTAAACAGTTCAAAAGTTATACAAAAAACAGTTTCCCATTATAAGTCAATGGGAAAAGTTAACAAAATGTTCAACACTTTTGCAAATGCATTTTTACTTTGGCAAATGGGCCTGTTACTTTCCCAAATCGGCCATTTTGTTTTCAGTTGGTGATCAGAAAAATGGTTGGCATTTAGATTTGGGACCCTCTAGCAACCTAATTTTTTTTGTATTCACCTAATCGGGCCCTGAGGATGCTTGCCATGTCTTTATTTTGTGGTAAACACCCAGAAATATGTTTTCAAATTTCTGGAAAAATACTTGCCAAATTACTTTCGTGCTCAGAAAAGTGTCATAAAATTGCGAAAGCTTTCGAAAATTGCGACAGTAGTTTTCTAGTCTGTGGGAAAATGACAGCAATTCTTTGGCACTGCGCTGCAAAAGAACCGTTGGGAGTTTTGAGCTGAAATTTGGAGGGAACGGAGCCGACATTTCACAGATGTGCCTTTCAGTGTTGTATTGAAAAAAATATTACACGGCTGAAAAGTTACAGCACTCCAAAGTTGATGGTTTTTCCCATAGGATAACATTACGGCGCCCGACGTATTACAGAAATCCTTTGGATCCCTGCTGCAAAATAACGGTTTGGTCTTTTTTCCTGAAATTTGGAGGAAGACAGCCAACAGCTCACAGATGTGCCTTTCAGTGGTTTGGTAAAAAATATTACAGGAGGCAAAGTTATGGCGCTCCAACTCTCTTTTTCCCATAGGATAACTACGGCATTCGCTACGCCTTTCAGGGCCCGTATCTCAAAACGTGCAGATACGGAGTTTTCATCAGAAAATTTTAAACCTCTAATGGGGCTAAGTACAAAACTAGCCAGGACAGTCATAAATCATACGACTTTTAAATTTTTTCTTCCTATACGGTTCCTGAGATATAACTTATTTGGTATTCCAAGTCCTCATTTTCTACTCCTATACCCATTATTATGCATACATTCTTTGTACTCACTGTCTTTCTCTATTCAGCTTTTGGGAAAACCAGCCTGTGTGCTTACATTACTGTTACCATTGCCCTTTCCGCTTATGTGTTCCATGCCCGTTTCAATTATCATGGACGCCTGCGCCACCACGCATGCCATCCTTTATGCTTTCATTTGCGCTTATGCTTTCTTACTTTTTGCCATTTGTGTGTACTGTACTGTTTCTCTTTCTGTTTCACTTGCGCCACCATGCCCATTGCCATTTGATTTACAGGCACCATGTTACTATGTGACAAGACATCACGTGGCACACCGTTCCCGTCACGCCACCGTGTTGGTTATCCTTTCTGTTCTCATTCGCGCTTGTGTTACCATGTGTGCCACTGTTAGCATTTCTGTTTGCGTTGCTGCTCCTGTTACTATGCCACAAGACATCATGTGGTGGGAGTGTGGGGCCCTTTCGCCTCGCGCTCCAGCTGCCGCATTAGGTGCCGGGAGCACGGGGCCCTATGTGCGTTATCCTTTGCGTTTTCATTTGTGCTTGCTTTTCTGTTATTTTTTGCCATTTGTGTGTACCGTACTGTTTCTCTTTCTGTTTCACTTTGCATCACCATGCCCATTGGCATTTCCATTTGCAGGCACCATGTTACTATGTGATAACACATCATGTGGCAGACCGTTCCCGTCTACGCCACCATGTGCGTTACCCTTTCTGTTCTCATTCACGCTTGTGTTACCATGTGTGCCACTGTTAGCATTTCTGTTTGCGTTGCTGCTCCTGTTACTATGCCACAAGACATCATGTGGTGGGAGCGCGGGGCCCACCGCTGCATTACATTCACTATTTCTCATTACCATTCTCAAAAAGAAGGGAAATTAGAGGCAAAAAACTCCATTTAATGCATTAGTTAGGGTTGTTCCACAGCGACAAAAGTGAGGAAATTCGCTGTTAGGGTTGAAAACCCTAACTACGAATCCCCAGCACCACACACACACAGACACACACACACACATTCAAGTATGGGGGAGGACCAAGTCAACACAACCAATGACAGACATCCAGCAGCAGGTGACAGAAATAACAAACAATTGTCTAAATGTACTACGAGACATCCCCACCCACCTGACCAGGTACTGCATGCTCAGTGGAGATCAACAGCAAAACTGAGGCCATGTACACCAAACGTACACATCCCTGATTGCAGCTGCACACAAGGTACCACACTTAGTAGTTGCATGGCCTTACCTACCGATGCTCCACACCAGACCAGACCACATGTGGTGGGCCACCTGAGCAACAGAGTTCAGCAAAACCGAGGAGTTGTACAGGTATAATATCTCTGATTATAACAAGGGTTTGAGAAATGCAGCTTTCTAATTGACTGTAAACATTGTAACAGCCTTATGTTTACTTTTTATTAACATACATGTAGAGCCTAACCATATGATGAACATAGTTTAATGTTGTTTAAAAAACAGTTTTATTATGATAGCATAAGCCACTCCAGGTATTATGTTAATGGTCAGTTTAACACTGTCTAGTGACGTGTGGCACTTGGCTATGCCTCATTCAACATTAAACCCCACAGGTGATTAACAGACCATTTAACATAACTGTTGGTCATGCCTTATTGCTTAATTGTCTTTATGAGTAGATAGTCTCCCTCTGATAGGCACTGTAGCAGCTTTGCAACACAGTGTCCCTCCCAGTTACACCATACACTGTCTAGTTACTGGAGAATGGCTGTGACTATGAACTCATGAAGATGAACAGTGTAACTTGATCATTACAGTCATCGAAACCTTAGTGTGATTATAACTGACAGAGTCAGTGATAGAGAATAACCCCTGCTGTCCTAGTACACTTACCCCATTGTGAGTTAAATCAATACTAAAAGACATTCTGTTTATATCTACACCATACCTACTTGATTCCTGTTGTACCACAATTAACATAGTTATCACTTTGATAGCATCAGTGACAGAAGTGTGGCAAACCCAAACACTAGGCATACAGCCTGAGTATGAAACAACTGTTAAAAAAATTACACTGTGTCCATAAGTGGCATAGATCACTCATTGCAACAATAGTAAATGTATTACTATTTGAATAAGTTAGTCATCACCGATGCAATGAGATTGTCTTTATCAGGTACAACATACTCAGTAAGTGCCTACAGGAAAATCTATCCATTATACATCTCCGATACAGATACGTCATTGTTGGCTCAGTAGTGCTATGATATTTAGAAGTTGCTTGGCCTGATCCATGCAATTACAATGTTTCTTACAAAGAATACTTACGCATCTTTAGTATTGAAACACACTGAAGGTCTATGTATGTACATGAGCAGTACACCTTCATCAGTAAGAATGCATCTGATACTGGCAGTACGAATTTCAGAGCATTGAACAGGCAATGCTTTTCCATACGCTTACATCAGCCTCTCTATCTTGAGTAAACCATTGCAGTAAATGTACTACTATGTAAATCACCTACTAAATGTAACACTACTTTTATCTTGAGCATGCTAGTGTCTTGTGGTTAATTTATGCACTTCTCTTAATTAATGTATACTCACTAGTGTTAAAACCTTTCTACAACTGTCATCATGCACCTTCAGCATTTATATTGACTAATGGCACAGTACCAGTTGTGGTGTGGTGTGGGGCATCGGTAGGTAAGGCCATGCAACTACTAAGTGTGGTACGCTGTGTGCAGCTGCAATCAGGGATGTTACGTTGTGTACATGGCCTCAGTTTTGCTGTTGATCTCCACTGAGCATACAGTACCTGGTCAGGTGGGTGGGGATGTCTCGTAGTACATTTAGACAATTGTTTGTTATTTCTGTCACCTGCTGCTGGATGTCTGTCATTGGTTGTGTTGACTTGGTCCTCCCCATACTTGAATGTGTGTGTGTGTGTGTGTTTGTGTCTGTGTGTGTGTGGTGCTGGGGGGGGTGAATTCGGAGTTAGGGTTTTCAACCCTAACAGCGAATTTCCTCACTTTTGTCACTGTGGAACAACCCTAACTAATGCATTAAACAGAGTTTTTTGCCTATAATATATATATATATATATATATATATATATATGGGATAAGGATGAATGGAACTCAAGCAATTCATTTTTGAATGTTACAGTGCAAGAACATAACTTGTAAGGGGCAGAGAAATGAGTGAGTTATGAAAATCTTGCTCCTCTTAAGTGATAATTAACTGCATGTTTTGAGTTACAATAATTCACAAAAATGTTTTGAGTCAAGTCACGGTGTATTTGATTCATACAAAACCAGTGTACTACTTTGAACTTTTAAATGTGTTATTTTTCTGGCCTCAATGCTGCATGGGGCTACTCTGATGTAATCAGCATTATGAAAGCTGCTCTCTGATTGGTTTACTATTCCATTATGATATACCCACCATCCAAGATAAAACTTGTGACCTGTCCATCACCAAACATAATATGTTATCTTGGAGGTTGGGTATGAGATGCAATGTATTTTAATATATTTATTACAGTATAAACATTTTATTGGTACAAAGGCTTTCACCATAACCAAAATATTTTGACAATAATAGTTTAAAACATTTATATATAAAGACATACCAAGACCAAAGCAACAGCTACAGAACAGATAAGTGATATAAACGTTGGTTGCAATGTATCTCATCAAGACATCATCACAGTATAAGAATACAAGAAAATACATATTATATCCTGCATTATATTCACAGTGGAACCTAATGTATTGCTTATTCTTCTTAAGGTGCATGTAAAGATCCATTTAAAAACCTAAGGATGATAATATTCTATACTTAGATATACTTTGAATTTTAACTTTCCTTCCAATATGCTCTGCTTTATAAGTAAAGGTGTCTACCGACATCTTACTAACATACTAATATACCAACATACTAACATACTATTTGCCAGCAGATTAGGCCTTATGGTCTATCGAGTCTGCTCGAACCTTAGATCCTTAGTTGGGTGCCGAGACCCTCCCATCCCTTGTGCTCCAGAAACCCGTATCATCCATCCCCACCCCCCTGGGACAGGCCATCATCTGATACATCCACTTTCTGTGTCTGTCCCACCCTCTCTTGAAGCCCTCCACTGTGGATCTCGAACCAGCTCACCAGGCAGTGCATTCAAGGGTCCACCACCCGCTCAGTGAAAACCTCCTCCTCTTCCCCTCACCCTTCCACCTTCCAACTTCAAACCATGCCCTCTGGTGATACCTCCCTGCTTTAGTCTAAAGATCCCCTCCATGTTTACCCTATTTATTCCCTTGAGGTACTTGAAGACCTCAATCATGTCCCCCCTGTCTCTCCTCTCCTCCAATGAAAACAGACAGAGCTCCTTAAGTCTGTCCTCATACATCAAATCCCCTAGCCCTCGAATCAACTTTGTTGCCCTCCTCTGTACCCTCTCCAGGAGCTGTATGTCCATCTTCAAGTGTGGTCTCCAGTACTGTACACAGTACTCAAGGTGTGGTCTAACCAGTCCATTGTACAGCGGCAGAATCATTTCCTTGCTCCTAGAGGTGATCCCCCTTACGATGCATCCCAACATCCTGTTTGCCTTGCTAGCCACTCTCCTACACTGCTCAGAGTTATTCATACATGCATCCACCATGACCCCTAGGTCTTTTTCCCCTATTGAGGCCTCCAGCGCCTCCCCTCCCAGGGTGTACCTGTATTTAGGGTTTCCCCGACCAAGATGCAACACCTTGCACTTGGTGATATTGAAATTTAATTTCCATGTGTGAGCCCAGCTTTCCAGGGTGTCCAGGTCCCCTTGCAGGACCAACCTCCCCTCTTCTCTCTCAACTACTGCTCCCATCTTGGAGTCATCCGTGAATAGACTCATTTCACACCCTATACCCTCCCTGATGTCCGATATGTATGCATTAAACAGGATCGGACCCAGGACCGAGCCCTACTGTACCCCACTACTAACCTCTCTAGGGTTCGAGAGCTCCCCACAGACCACTACTCTCTGAGTGCGTCCAGTTATCCAGTTTTCAATCCATCTGACCATCAAAGGGCCTACTCCTAACCCCATCAGTTTCTCCACCAGATCATTGTGGGGGACAGAGTCAAACGCCTAGCTGAAGTCCAAGAATAATACATCCACAGGCTTACCCCTGTCCAGTTCTGATGTTACCCATTCATAGAACTCCACAAGGTTGGTTTGACATGATCTACCTGGCACAAACCCATGTTGCCGACTATCCAGACCTCCCACCTCCTCCAAGTACACCCCCAATCGTTCCTTTAGTATACTATCCATTAATTTCTTTGTCCAGTCCCTTCAAGATCAAAAAAAAAATGAGATCCACTTGATTCCAAAAAATAAAATCGCTAACAAGAGATCCAAAAATATTATTCTAATATTTCCTTTTTTTTTTAAATTGAAATTTATTGGAGAACTTTTTTCCATAGAGATACATATATTAACAGACAGATAGTAAGTCTACGTCTATTCTTCTACACAGTATTAACACCAAAACAAAGGGAAAGAAGAGGAGAAAGAACAGGGAAAAAAGCAGGAGAAAAAAGAGAGGCAGAGAGGAGATTAACAGAGGAGAGAGTGACCTCAAACTTAAGGAAAGAGGAAAAGAAAAAAAAAGACAGTGATAATGCGAAAATATGTATTTTTCTTTTCTTTTTTCAACAAATTATATTTCGTAGAAATTCAACTATCAGTTAAGTATTGTAATTGCTGCCAATAAATTATTGCCTCTAACAGAAGTTAAAGATTCCTCAGTTAGTGCTGAAGGCCCAGGTTTCCACAGCCCCTCTAATGGTACACCAATATTAAATGTACCTGATGAATAAGACATATCCTGAAACTTGTAATAAAACAACTCTAAGTCTCTGAAGTGAAGAGACCTCCTATCCTCATTTCTCAGTCAGAACATCTGGACTGATTCTGGAGAATCTTCTCAAAAACATCTGGCAAGCAGATCTAGTACTGGTTTCCCATCCTGAGAGGCCATGAAATGCAGAAATGGTAACCATCTCCCTCTAAATTTATCTAAAGATAGCCTCAACTTGGCCGTCAGATATTTCATGTCTAGGATCCTGGTGCAAATATCATACCAAGAAGTGATTGTAGGCTTATCTGGAGTAAGCTATAACAAATTAATAGCCTTAAGGGCTGCTGCCACCGAGTTTCCAAACAAATAATGGGAGAATCTGGAAGCCAGAAGGTGGGGCAATCCCAATAACCAATGCTGAGGGGCCTCTGGCAGTACTAACTCAAAAATCCTTTCAAAGGTGTCTCTCACTTCCCTCCAGTATTCCTGTATAACTTTGCATTCCCAAAATATATGGAAATATGTACCAACCAACTGACAGTTTCTCCAGCAAAGGTCGGAGTGATGTAACCCATAATGTTTTGTTACAACTGGGACTCTAAAAAATCTAAAGGCTAACTTCCACCAAAATTCTCACCAGAAGAGGGATGATGTGGTGTTCTGAATAGCCTTCTAGATGGAAATCCAGTCAGACTGTGACAGGGCCACCCCTAGGTCGCTATGCCAGGTGTCCTTGACCTGAGTTAGGGAATCACCCTCTGCGAAGTTCATCCCCTGCACTAATTTGGAGATCTTTTTTTTTTCATTCAGAGACCTTATCAGGGAGGATAAAGTGAATTGTACTGGGTTATTTAAAGGTTCCGTACCCAACTCAAGCTCCTTTTCATTTAAGTGGACATAGTGTCTTAACTGGAGGTAACGGAAAAAATTAGTACGTTGGAGACTGAATTTGGCCTTTAACTGTTAGAAGGGTTTTACAAGATTCTGATTGAAAAGCTGGCCCAGATTAATCAGACGAGTTCTCGCCCACCAATGAAAACTCATGTCCCATCTAAGTGGGCCGAAATTTAGGCAACTCAATATAATCGTAGATTGGTTAAGCTTTAAGGAAATTCCTAGTTTTGAGTTCATATCCCTCCAAACCTGGGAAATCACCCTAGTGAAAGGATTCCTAAAGTTGAGCTGGCACAGCCAAGGAATATCCAAGAAAATAAGGTTGGAAATGTTTCCCAAGGGAGAATCAACCCTCTCAATATGAACCCACCTTGGAGGGGACTCCTGAGCCATAGTCACCAATGGTTGCAGCTGGGATGCCCAAAAATATTTCTGGACATCAGGTATCCCAAAGCCCCCCCCCCCATCTTCGGGAGCCAACATGGTCTTCCATCTAACACAAGGCCTCCTCCCAGACCAAATAAATTTAGAGAAAGTAGAGTTCAGATCTCACCAGAAATTCCTCAGGGGGTCTGAGAGGAATGGCACCCATTATAAATAACAGGCGAGGGAGAATATTCATGTGGATGGGTTCACCCCTGCCAGAGATGGAAAGGGGGAGCTCCATCCATCTGTTGCAGTCCTCCTGAATCTCCTGAAGCACCCTTAAATGATTCGTAGAATATATGGCCTTGAAATCCCTTGGGACCCATATCCCTAGATATCTAAACCTGGACTTACACCACTTAATTTGCTGCACCTTTGGTAAGGGCTGACCCAGGGAACCCCCCCCCAGAGGAAATAGCTCAGATTTATCTGGATTAACCTTATAACCAGAAAGAGCTCCAAATTCAGAGAGAAGGCTGAAAATCCTGGGAACCGCATTTACTGGGTCTGATATATATAACAAGTTGTCGTCTGCATATAAAGAGACCTTGACCTCCAGCCCTCTAACCTGGAGACCTTGAAAAATATCTGTTTGCTGAATATATGCTGCCAGAGGTTCCAAGCTAAGGGCAAATAAGAGAGGGGAGAGGGGGCAGCCCTGCCTGGTGCCTCACTCAATCCCAAATTGAGTGGCCATCATCCCGCTCACCCAGACCTTTGATCTAGGTTTGGAGTATAGATTGGATATCCAAGTCAGAAATTTCTCACCAAACCCAAAGTCTCCCAGGACCAAGTCCAAATATTGCCAATTTAGATGATCGAATGCTTTCTCAGCATCCAAAGATAGTATTGCCGAAAGTAGGGAGTCTGTAGGGAGCTGGGCCGTAGATATGACGTTTAACAGCAATCTAATTTTGTCTTGGATGTGCCTCCTGAGTATAAAACTGGTTTGATCTAGGTGAACTAAAATGGGGACCACTTTCTGTAAACGTTCGACGATAATCTTAGCTAAGATTTTTGCATCTTGGTTGAGCAGCAAAATTGGTCGATACCCGGGGCATGAGGTATGATCCTTTCCCAGTCTGGGCAATACCGATATAAGGGTTTCTCCCCATGTATCTGACAAGGCCCCCAGCTCCTGTGCCACATTGCAGACTCTGGTAAGTAACGGGGTTAACACCTCCTGGAACCCTTTATAAAATTCCGAGGTGAACCCATCGGGGCTGGGAGCCTTGCCAGAGTTGAGAGCCTTGATAGCCACCCCACCTCTCCCTCAGTGAAGGGAGCCTCCTAAGAGTCTCTCTGAGTACAAGACAGGACAGGGAGATCCACACCTTGTAGGAAATTTGAGACTTTCTCACCGTGCTCTTGTGTTCTTCCTTCGTGTAGAATTGCCTATAAAATTCCACAAACTCTTGTGCTATTTCACCAGGAAGAATCTTATAAGGGAGATTAGGTGGGTCTGAACTAACCTTAGCCATGTACCTATTGGCTGCCTGCTTGCAGAGCCTTAGAGCAAGCAATTTGTCTGCCCTCTCTCCCCTCTCATAATAACGCTGCCCAGCATATCTAAGGGAGTTCTCCACCCGTCAGTGTAATAGGGAATTATAAGAATCCCTGGCCTCCCTCAACTTTTTGAGTGTATGACTAGACCCTGTACATTTGTGCGCTGTCTCTAGGTCAGCAATAGATGAGAGAGCCTCCTGCGTACAAGCCTGATGCAGTTTATGCTTATGGGAGGTAAATGCTATAGTGTGCCCTCTCACAACTGCCTTTAAGGCATCCCACAAGTACTTGGGCCTAGAAAATGCCTCTGTATTTTCTTTTAGATTACATTGAATAACCCTTTTGCTAGATTCTTTATACTGTTTATCATTGAGTAGTCCCGGATCAAATCTCCAGAGTCCGCCCTCACCTCTGTGTCCCAGCGAAGTTGTTCCTTAACCATAGCATGGTCAGAGATCGTGATTAGGAGGATGAAAATGTCCCTAAATGAATGCAAAGTATTTCTCTGGGTATAAAATCTGTCCAATCTGGAGTACATATTGGAGTTCGGAGAAAAAAAGGTGAAATTTTTCACTGAGGCATTAAACTGTCTCCATGGATCTATTACGCCGGCTTTTGCGAGCAGGTTACAGAGTAACCAAGAGCATGACCTTGATCTGGGGATTTTGTTAGAGCTTCTATCTTTACTGACATCCTCAACACAGTTCACTCCCCCATAAGAATAACTTGTCCGGGAGGTAATCTAGCTACTGAGTTAAAAAGGGAGCAAAAAAACTCTCTGGAAGGTGGGGTGGGGGCCTAAATTCCAACCAAATGTATCGTTTACCCTTGTAAATGCCAGAAACCATCAGTTGGTGTCCAGAGCCTGACTTAATTACAGACTGAATCTGAAAGGGAAGGCCCCTATGAAATATGATAGCTACTCCTCCTGTTTTGGATTGTGGGTGCTCGTCCGAACATACCGTACTCACCCAATCCCTGCGCAGTTTCATGTGCTCTCCCAGGGTCACCCTGGTCTCCTGTAAACAGGCAATGTCACACTTTTCCCTTTTAAATTCAGCTAATACCTTCGCACGTTTAACAATATTATTAATTCCTTTAAAATTAAGTGAGCAAATTGTCAAGTCCGACATGTTATATATCTAAAAAAAACTCCGGAAATTATTATGCACCATATATCCAATTGTACAGTCGTAACACCTTATCGTACAAAAAAGGCACTCTCTCAAAGGCAAGTAAAGGCAGAAAAGAGAAAAAAGGTAGAAAAGAGACAGAACAACAAATAGTGCAGCAATCATAACGCACATTGAGTCAAATAAAGCTACAAGAACTGCGCAAAAAGCGCTGAACCTGGCTCCACAAAGGGAGCGCAACGACAAAAGGTCATTGCTTTTACATGGCTTAAAAGCCAAAGCGTCCATCCGTGCTGATGATAATCAGCTCGGCAGGTGCTTTGATGTGAAGTAGGGGGAAAAAAGAACTACACCCCCTAGAGGGAACAACATTCCACTTGGAGTGAAAGGGTTAGGGGCTACCCAGTAACCTGGAGAGTCACCAGCCTGTGCCCTCTGTTAGTTTCCCTAAGGAAAAGCTATCAGGAAGGGCTGGGAAAAAGAACCCTTCGGGTCTCCAACGTTCACCCACTAACCGAAATCGTCGTCAAAGATGAATCCAGTGCAACTCAGACTGCAAAAAAAATAAAAAAATGGGGTGGGGGGACAGTAAAATTGTTAATTAATTAGCCCTCATTCTAAAATGGCACAGAAAAGAAACAGGCAAACCATCTCGCGGATGGGGGGGCACATCAGTTTGTATTCCCACTCAGATGAAAAGAAAGGGCTATTGTGTGGATTATGTCATCCTTGGCCAAAAATAACCCTTTGAGGCCTTGTCCTAGAGAAAAAAAATAAAAATAATAAATTATGGAATCATTCCCCATAAATAGCTCTGACCATTAGGCGGGGGTCTAGTGTGACAGAATTCCAGGCAGGCCTCTATAAACTTCACGCCGACTATCGATCTAATGTACTGTAGCTCTCTAAATCATGAGGGAGTAACCCTCTCTCCACCCATTCTATGAAAGGGAAACGAAAAAAGAAAAAAAAATTAAAAAGCAGAATTCCCCCCCAAGCCAATAAGGGGTAGGACCATCTGTTGCTATTTATATCGAGATGATGGGTGATAGAAATGCCCATGACCCACTTGAATCAGGATATTTGTCTTACTTTAAATTATGTGAGCTGCCCTTCTTGTGGCTGTTAAGAATATGGCCATTGAGATGGCTCCCTCCTCTGCAAAAACCAACACTAAGTCAGTATCCTTCGCAAAGAGGGGAAAAGAGGAGGAACAAAAAAGGCCCGTGAGGTCAGGGGGACCAGAACCAGTGCTGGACTCCAGGAAGTTGCTACTCTGAAAATAGGTCCCACCCACTATGGAATCCAAAACAAAGGGACCACCCACCAACCCCCCCATGGCACCAATACGAACTTGCCTCTCTTCAAAAGGTGGAGAGGGATCCCCCTAATTCTTCACCACCCAAGGGCCGGGGCAACCAATGGGAGAAAAACAACCAGGTAAATATCTTAACCACCTTATTGTAAACGCTAAAGCACTTTGCTTAGATAGCAATTGTAATACATAGTCAAAATGAGTTCAAGCATAACAATCAGTCCCCTGGAAAGAAAGGGAAAAACAAAAAACATTCAGTTACTACAGTTCAGGTAATCTTCTCAGAGTGTTTCCCTTTGGTAATCTATTTAGATAGATCGGCATGTAGGGGCAAAACCGAGTCTGCTCTGAAGTGGGGCCGATTGTTATTCCTCGAGCCTGGAGCCACTGCCCAGAGAAGCTGCTCAATCTCCTTCTCTGCAATCTCTTCTTTTATATCTGGGACCTGAATGTCCTTCGAAACCAGGAAATCATGGGCCATCAGTAAAGAATCATAGGTTTTGGGACCCTCAGGTGAATCTATCCACAATCTGGCAGGGTAACGCAGCTGGGCCCTCATGTCCTTCTCTTTAAGCTGTTTCACCACACCAGGCACATTCCTCCGATGTTGGGCCAAGGAAGGGGGGACATTTTAATCTACAAACACCTTCATCCCATTGAAATTCAGATCCCTCTTAGCCCATGCCAGATGGAGGACCTTATCCTTAGTGGGATACCTCCAGAATTTGATTATGATAGCTCTGGGAGGGGCGCCCTGCTTGGGCTTTTGGGCAAGGGCCCTGTGCACCCTTTCAATCTCCAGTTGAGTTTCCTCCTCCTTCTGCAGCTCTGCTTTTAACCCACAGTCCATAAAGGCCACGATGTCAGCCTGCTCAGCCCCTTTTGGTATGCCGACCACCCTTATGTTGTCTTGCCTGGAACACACCTTTGCATCTTCAACCTTGGCTGTTAGAGCTTTCTCCCTGCTGTATAGGAATGCCAATGATCTTCCACAGGCCATATGCTGGGCCTGCATCCCCTCTCGGTGCTGTTCCACTGTGGTAGTCCTAGACACCAATTTTTTAAAGTCTTTCTGGATGTCTGAGACTTTTGTGTCTATCTTGTGTAAAAGCTTTATTATTTTTCTTGATTCTGCCCTGATGCTAGTGGAACTGGAATCAGAGCACGAGTCCTCAGACCCGGACGCTGAAAGCACAGATGAGCACGAGGGAGCTGGACTGAGGCCTGCCATCGGTCTGTCTTGTGCATTTACTGTAGCAATTTTGGCAATCAGTGAACCCCTTTTCTTCATGCGGACCATTGCGGGTCCCTTCTTGTGACTGTAACGCAATATGGGAAAGCAAGATGCCACCGTAAAGCACTGGATTCTCTTCAGTTTATCATTGGAGAGCCAGAGCAAAGAGTTAAGCAGCCATTCCCACCTGCTACATCACCGGAAGTGATTCTAATATTTTCATAAGTGAGCAGTACAACAGATCTTGATTGGTATAGTCCCATGTATTTAAATAACAGGGACAGTTATGTGGTATCTTGTCATAATATCCTAGAGTATGGCCAGTGGCAATAAGTTCCATTCACTCTTTTGGGAATACATATCTCAAAAATATTCTTCTTACATTTTAATAAAGTGGGCAGTACAACAGTTCATGATTAGTATACTCCTGCTCTATGTATTTAAAAATGGGTACAGTTATGTGGTGCCTTGTCATAATTTCCTAGTGTGTGGGCAGAGGCAATAAGTTCCGTAAAATGTTTTAGGAACACATATCTCAAAAATATTCTCCTTTATTTTAATAAAGTGGGCAGTACAATGGATTTTGATTATTAGTCTCCCATAAGTTTTTGTTTCTATTGAGATTTTTATCCTCCAGTCACCCCTGGCAAGTCCCCTTTCACCTGGCTTTCCTGGGACTTACCATCTCACAAATGTCCTGGCTATCTGGACTGTGGTGGGAGCCCTGTCACAGGTGCAGGGCCTGTAGGGGATTGGACACCATCCTGCAGCCAGAGTGTTTTTTCCACATTAGGTTCCCCCTGGATCTTCTCCATACAATGGCATAGAGATGAGCTCCACCTCTGCAGAGAAATCCTTACATGCCTGGGTTGGCCCATTGCATGATGTTCCCCGACCTGCACTGCCACTTGGATGCCTCCAGGTAGTATTTGACAGGTGGTCATGTATACCCCCTCCTCAAGGGAGGAGAGTTGCTTTCTGAATGCTCAGTCCTTCCCCCACTAGCCAGCTGCTGAGTGACCTTGTCCATTCCCTAACCCATGTCACCAGTGTGGCAGGAGATATGGCACTAGGCACATTAGCCCTTCATGCAACTTGGCCAGCTAGTTTCCCATGCACTCCCCACCCCTACCCCTCTAGCAGCAAAACAATAGGGGTCAGGGTCTCTAGAGTCTTGATGAATCAGTTGTGGGGTCTTCCTTGGGGTAGTCAGCCATAATGCTCACCCCATTCTGTAAGCCAACAACATCACACATGATCTTCTGAGGGCCCTGCATGAAGAAAACTACAACAAATTGTGTTGGCAACATGTGGTGAAACATACTTCACTACCTTTGAAGAGTGCATCACTATAAGGCAGTGGCTTGGAGATGCATCTTGTGCTTCAGATTGGAGGCTATGGGCTAGGGAGGAGGGGTCAGCATTAAGGTGGACAACCTCAAGGAAGATCCCCACCACTGATTCACCAACACTCCAGAGACCCAAAACAATAATGTTTTTTCCTTTTGCTGCTTGGGACATAGGATAGGGAGTTAGGGCTGGAAACCCTAATGCCACATTCCCCTACTTTTGTGCCATTAAGTTACCCTCACTGGTGCATTAACAAAGTTTTTTGAAAAGAATTTCCTTTCTTTTTGTGATAGTAGAATTATATCCTCATTCATGCAGGTCCCTTTGTGAAAAGATGTAGATGCACACAGTCATCTGGGCTGTGCACCAAGGGAAGACTCTGTCCACCTATGGAAGTGCAAGGCCCTATTGACCCTCCCCCCTTCTATGCAGCGCTGGATGTCAAAAATGACCGAAGTTATGAACATGCATAGGAAAATGTCAATGTACCTTCATAACTGTATTGTTTTTTCATATTTTGACACCATGTTTTCATGATAGCCTTGATACGAACCCACCTCAAGAACTCAGTAGGTGAGCATTTTCAAATCTTGGTTGAAACATCATTTCACAATGATTACAATCATAATGTTATTGTGTAATAACATCACTGTTTCAGGCACACTGACCAATCAGAGTCCAGGATTCTTTCTTGCCATTGTATAATTTATGTTTTCATACTGTTCTGCAGTTCTGCGGTAATTTTTTTTTAATGACTGATAGTCTGCTTTTTGAGTGGGATGGAGTAGTGAGATGTGATTGGCTATTATTGTTTGATCTTTTATATTGGTTGGTGTGGTTCATCTATGGGAGAAGCATGTGTGATTGGTTTAGGTTTGTGGTGTTTAATTGGTTGATTTTGGCATGTATTGTAATTTTGGGATTTTCATTGGTTCTTTGGTGGAAGTTGGTGGGGTGATTCGTGTGGAGCAGTTGTGGGAAATGAGTTTATTTTCACCCGATAAATGTTTTACTTATAATGAAGCATGTGTATTATTTTTTTGACTTTTTACTTTTGCTCTGTACATAATTTATCTTTTGCTAAGGGTACTTGTGCAACATATGTTTTGTATTGTAAATGGAGTTCTTCATGGCCATAGACATTCTCCACTTTGTTGAACACAACTTTAGGTACTTCTTTAACTTGGTTTTGCAGGTATGTAGTAGCAGCATTTTCTGAGGAGTTCTTTAGTCGCTGTCTGTGCCCAAGGATATTGCTTTTATTTTCTTTCTGGGAGGCATACTGTCTTGCTGACATACTGAAAAACACAAGAGACAATATAAATATATATTATAGGTATGTGGGATTTAGAATATATTTGGGAGGTACTGTGCTTATCTTAGAAAATATTAAATGTTATGTGCTTTGCTGAAATGGTCAGATTAGCAGAGCAAGCTGTCATGGTCTCAGAGAAAGTCAAGAGTTTATCTTTACTTTCATGAGTAGTTTCACATTTTGAAGATGTGGAAGGTTGCAGGTATGTCTCACTGCTTAAGGTATTTCAGATGTTTTTCTGTTTTTGTTCACACATTTTGGAGCATTGATTGAGAGATTGAAGCTGCTTGTCACCGGATACTTGTATCACTTCAGTAGGTGGTATATTGGAGTCTACAAGCTTCTGTATCAGGTGTTTACAGATTGAGTGGTTTATTAATCTGCAGTCAGTTTCAATTCCATCTGACTGTAACATGCATTTTAATATACTGGCTATGGTATTAACTCCCAGAGGTTGATTTTTAAACCAACACATTAGGTAACCACTTTTTTGTGGGTGGTTTATTGCCAGAAAGAAAGGAGCTGAGTCAAAATTACTTTCATTTGGTCTTTTTTCACTGTGGAACATAAAATTGGCTACTGGACATTTCTTTCCATTACTAATAGGATATGGTCAAGGCTTTAAGAGTCTGGTGTTTTGGGGATCAATTCCACTTCTTGTCTTGGTTTGCCATTCACGGCAAAATTCAATGTTTTTGTTACCTTTCTCATCAGAGCATAGCTTTATGTCACCCATTTTAAACTGCGGCATTCTGTATTTCCTTACATTCCGAAATACATGGTACAATATAGCCACAATGTATTTATGAGGGATTGTGGGGTTCTAGGACCAAGAACGTCTTTGTCATAATTCATTAATTAAAGTAGCTGTCCATTTGTTGGTGGCAAAAAGGTTTATTGCCTTTACCTTGTTCTTTTAATTTCTTTTACTTCTTTTACTTCGACATTAGTACTCTCGCAAATTTGCAGAGGAAGAAATGGATTCAGAAAAGGCATGTCTTTTCAAATATTTCTCGAAACTCTGAAATTTTGATCTAAGACTTAATAGTTCATTTTCTGAACCATCTCTTTTGTAACAGTGAATGAAATAATTACAACAGTTTGTCAAGTTCTTTGGGTGGTATAGTTTCGATAGTTTGTGAGATGCCCATATTTTCATTCAGGAATTGGTGTAAGTTGGTTATGTCAGAGTCCAAATTTCATCTTGTATTGTCTTTTCTGGATGAATCAATGTATTTCTCAATGTAATCCGGGTCTATGAAGTACTTTTTGTCTGTTGAGTTTTTGGTATCTTCTTTTTCAATGGTTGCTGCAGGCAGCTGTTTCTCTGTTGGATCCAAAAGAGATTATCTAGCTTGAAATGTAAGCAGCTGAAGTATACTTCTTCGTCCTCATTTACAGGTTTTGTGTGTTTTCTCAGTGTTTGTTTGTTGCTGTGTTCTGACTCAGGTTTTCTATCGCTTAGAGGAATTTTTAGAAATCTTTGCATGATCAGTTGTAACGATTGTTTTTTTTTAATTGTTTTCAGGTTACTCTGTTGTGCAAGTGTTTGCTTCAGTGGTAAATGCAACTGGGAGAAAGCAAGTCAGTCTTGAGTTTTTCAATTAAAATACATGCTTGATGCAGAGCTGTCTTTAATTACTGTTTGTTGCTATGGAAAAGTAATACCTAGGTGTGGGTTGCTAGGAGTGAGGTAACCACAGTGGAGATATTGGTGACATAGACACTGTGTGTGTAAATCTGGATATCTACCACAGTGTCTACGTAAACAGTATTTATCTCACTGCAATGAAAATACATGCTTTTATTTAGTATGGTAGAAACTCACCCCTATTGCATAAATAAATATATATATATATAAGTTAGCCAAAATTTACAGTATACCCCCAGTAATGTATCAATGACATTTGTAGTGATTTATTTTTTAAATGATGAGAGCTGTCACCTTCCTACTTTATTGGGTGTGAACATCATTTACTGATAAATCCAGTCTTGGATGCCATGGCCACAAATAGCGAACACAATAAAACAAACAAAAAAACAAAAAAAAAGAAACAACTATGGAGTTCTTTTTTTGCAGAATGGCGACCCTTGCAGTAAGTGATTTTTTGAGACTACAGAAACCAGAAGACAAGAATGTGTTTTATATTCTCTGTAAGATTCAAAACATACAGTACTCTCATATTGATTTATTTTAATCTTTTGTATCATGCTATCATAGATGTAAACTATGACCCTATTATTTGACTGCATTCACCTATGAGCCTTGATTTTGTGTCCAGGCTCACCACCAAGAATAGTTCCCAGAAACCAGATCCGTTATTATTAAATGATGGGCAGTTTTGGGAGAAAGATGATTTAGCAGTAAATAGAATATGGGTTACATAAAAACATTTCTGCATGGAGTAAGTATATCATATCATACTATGCTAATGAAAGGAGAAAACAATCTGAAAAAGTTCTACAGTTAGAGAGTGAAATAAATGGAGTTCAAAGTTTACACACTCAATCAAACACTTTTGATGTTATTGGAAAATGTAAAACATAGATATAATAACATTGAGAACAGAAGATGGAAAGATTAATGATCTTTTCCTAGACTAAGTATTATACACAGTTGTATTGTAATGGCATGTTAGTCACATGCTTGCAACACAAAGAGAAATCTGAAAGATTAATAACAGCTTTTAAACTGGAATCACAACAGGGCTAATTATCAAATAATCAAGAAAATGTTAATGCAACATTTACACAATATTACAAAAAATTATATCAAACCCGGGGAGAACCTTTACCTGTTAAGATGTATAAAGATATTCCAAAAATGAATACAAGACAAGAGAATATTTAAAAAAAACTCATTACACATGTAGAAATAGACAGCTATTAAATAAAAACTGGTAAGGCTCTAGGTGAAGATGGCATTTCTATAGATATTTATAAAACCTTTAGGATGTTATTAACACTCTGGTTGCTTACACTGTTTAATTATTTTCATGAAATGCTACCTCCCTTCCCCTATTGACAAAGCCTTCATAATGGTCATACATAAAAATGGAATGATACAAGTTTGTGTTCTTCTTGTCAACCTACATCCCTTGTAAATGCTAATTATAAGATCTTTGCAAAGGTTTTGGCCACAAAGCTGGAGCAAGTCCTACCATACAAAACTACTACACTGCTGTTCCAATTATTCAGAGGTACAAGGCAGGAGTGCCCCCTGCCTGCATTATTATTCACTTTGGCAACTGAGCCATTGGCAAATACCATCAGGAACTCACTGGACATTATGGGCTTTGAATATAAAAACACAAATAAAAGCTTAAAGATTTCACTTTGTGCCAACAATGTACTACTGTATCTAAGAAACCCAGATGAAGAATTAAAGATTATTCTTCAGGAATATGGAGCACAGTCACATTATGTAGTAAACTGGAAAAATCAGAAGCTTTACCCTTACAACCTTATAAATATAACATATACCAAAAACAGTTTCCAGTTACTGTAAAAGAATCAGAGTATCTCCTACATTGTGATACAAGTAACAAACAATACTGATACATTATTAAGCTTTAACATAGATCCATTAGTTAGTGCCAGTGGTTAGGACCTTGACTGCTGAACAGGGCTCCCACCTCATTACTGGGCATAATCCAAGTGATAAAGATGAATACCCTGCTGAAATGTCTGTGTGTATGTATATATATATATATATATATATATGTGTGTGTGTGTGTGTGTGTATATATATATATATATATATATGTGTGTGTATATATATATATATATATATATATATATATATATATATATTTTTTTTTTTCCAGCCATAACAGTTAGTATCCCCAAGACAAAGTTTATTGCACTTGAAAAAATCATAACAAAATTTATTTGGAAAAGTGGAAGGCCACACTGAAAAAAAGAAAAGGTAACAGCATCCTCCAATAAATTAGGATTAAAGTTACCAAATTTTGAAAGTTATCATTGGGTCACTATATTAGATACATTAAAAGAATTATTTAGTAAGGATACCCCAGCTTGGTTATATTTAAAAACTCAAAATACTTCATATAGGATGCTAGATTTTTTTTTTATTAATTTGGAAACTTAATAGCATATCTATGCTGGGTAAAGATAACATTTTCAAGAAGAATGCTTTATTAATACTGAAGAAAGTCCAGCCATAATTTGTGATTAAAAGATTGAGTTAATAAATTATTAGCTGTCTGGAACAGTAGTTTCCATGCTATCTTTAAACAGATGTTCAATGGCCTACACAGCCATTATAGTGTTATGCCTGTACAACTGTGTTACTTTGATTTGGTCATTCACACTCGCTGTTCCAGAGGAACTGATATCCTGTGGGGGTACCAAAGGCAAGGAACCCTTGAAAAGGGTTCCAACCCTTGAGGTACCACAGGATGATTCCCTTGGCTAAAGGTACCTTAGGAAGCATCCCCAAAAGAAATATATTGGTATGAAGAACATTAGCAATCAGAGCCATGAGGCAGGGTAGAATAGGCAAAGGCAGTCTGAGAGGTAATGAGATGCGCAGATGAGCAAATGGCATGAGTATGATGGTTTGTGCTGGAGATTGAGGGGACCTCCTAAGGAGAGAGGGAATGGCAAGTAGGGACACCATCCACCTCCATCCAACTGCAGAACCTACCTACCTACAGAAACTGGGGAACACCGACTACTGCTAACTAACATTTATGACCTGAGGCATGGAGGAGAGGAAATAAAAACTTTGAGGAGGATATCTCTGGGGATCCATGGCCTAGGTCACCTTCCCTCCAGGCTTGGGATATTTTGTTTAGTGATGGCTCCACTACTGCAATTTGGAAATCCAATTAAAAGGGGGCAGAAAATATTCCAATCTGGAGGAAAGCTCTCACTTGATCCCTCTAATGAGAACATTGTGGAAGGTTGCGAGTGCTACTCTACAACAATGGGCAACCAAGGCTGGAGGAGGAAAGGAACAACTGCTGAAGTGCTCACCTGACCTATCTGCCCTAAAAACAAACCAGGTGAACCACAGACAGTTGTGGGGAGAGTGAGGTGAAGGTGCTTTGCTAGTAAAATAATACTAGAGCCAAAGGAGATCACTGTAACCATCCTTCATGGCTAGTCCTAAATTCTACACTAGGAGCTACCATTGAGTCTCAAATGGCTAAAGCTATGCTCGGAGCGAGGACATTCCCAGCTATGGGCCAGGTGAGAAGGACCCCTTCCCAAGTTTCGTACACTCAAGATGTAGACTTCATAGGTACAGAAAGAGACTGTCAGCTGAAGGCAGGCTTGAGCCATGGTACTTAATGGTCATGGCTGACATGCCACAGAAACAAATTTGGAAGAAGCTGGATGAAGCAAGGAGTGTTGGAGACCCTCACAGAGGGCAGACATGTGCTTAGCAGGCATGCACAGACTGAGTAGTGTGTATGTAGATGACTGGACCTGCTAGTAGGTCTGTAAGGCAGAGAAAACAATGAGTGGACCTGCACATAGGTTAGTAAGGCAGAGTAATCAGTGGTCAGACCTGCATGTAGGATTGAGGAGCAACAAATACGAATTAGAAAGGGAAAGTCAACCAGTCCTACTAGGAAGCCAATTAAAGGTGACAAATTAATTGGAGGATTTTAGCAGAGAAGGCAGGATTTGAACATGAGGTAAATATGCCAAATGGGGCCATGGCTCCTCAACAACATCTCCAAGTTCTCCACCATAGGAAAAAGAAGAAAGTGATGGGAAAGCTCCATGACCCACATGCAAGTATTAAAACTAGATTACAGCATCAGTGGTACCTTAGCTGACCTCTAGAGTATAATAGCAGTATGCAAATGTAATAGAGCAGCATCGCTATTGAGTAACCATGGATCATAGGGTTAGCAATCCAAATGACGATAGACTGTGTGGAGGCAATGCTCTGAAAGCAGAAAAATGGCTAGGCAGTGTGGTGAAAACAGCAATGAGGAACTTGGTATGAGTTCAGAAAGCAGGATAGAGTTGCGCAGGCTAGGGTTCAGAGTAAGCCTGAACCAGGTGAAAATATTTGAGGTGCATAGCATGGAGGAGCAGCAGCAGGAAAACAGCTTGAGCTGAAACACAAAGATAATGATTGCAGTTGCATTGTGAGAAAGGGAGGTACAGTGCCTGCCCAGCGCCATGGCTTAGAGGGACAGGAAATGAATCCTCAGTATCATGGGATAAGCTACAAGGGGGAGTGAGCTGGATGTCATTATCCACCTAGGCCTCACATCCCCCCACACACGTGTGGGGCTTCACCCCTGCACCCCCTACTAAAAGATTCTCAACTCCAGGGGGGTGCATGTCGTGGGGGGGGCGAAAGCAAATAAAACACAGGTTTTGGGCCTGCACAACAAAAATGCAGTAGTGCATGGACCCAGACCCAAACCCGGTACCCCATGCACTGCAAGTGGATGCCAACCCCCAATGCCACAGTGCAGCTTGGCAGATGACCGCAGTGCTACCCCTACATCCCCTTCACCCCCTCCCAGCACACACTCACTGAGCTCACTCCCCCCCATGAGCATGTACATATAGCGGCATCCTGTCGCTGCAGTCACCCACCCTAGCACATCCGGTCACCATACACCCCACCATTCAGGCTTTTGCCGTCATCGAATTGCTGTTTTGGATGGCACCTTAATTCAGGCGCCCACCTCACATACTACCAAATAAACAAATCAAAACAAAAGAAAAAAACAATATGGTTCTCAAAAGAAGTGGCGGGGAAGGTTAGGGAGAAAAAGATAGCATTCAGGAAGTATAAGGAAATACAGAAGGAACAGGACAGAAAACTGTACCAGTTAAAGCAGAAGGAAGCAGGGAAGGCAGTCAGAATAGCAAAGTCCCAAACCAAGGAAAACGCAGCCAACTAGGTTAAGAAGGGGATAAAACCATTTATAGGTACATTAGGGAGCAAAGAAAGACTAAAGCTGGGATACTGAGGCTGAATAAAGAGGAAGGTGGTTGGGCAGAGAGCAACAGTGAAAAAGCAGGGATAATGAACGAATACTTCTGCTCAGTATTCACAATGGAAGAGCAGGAGGAGATACCTAATCCAGTCAATAGAAGCACTCTGGACAGGGGGGTTGATATTAATTCTTTCCCAGAAGAAAGGGTTCTGAAAGAACTCTTGAAACGGAAGGTGGATAAAGCAATGGGGCCTGATAGTATTCACCCCAGAATTCTAAAGGAACTAAGGGAAGAACTAATAACATCACTGACTACCCTTTTTAATAAATCATGGGAAGATGGTGTGGTACCTGAAGACTGGAGGAGGGTGGATATGATTCCCTTTCACAAAAGTGGGAGCAAGACAGAAGCAGGAAACTACAGACCTATCAATTTGACCTCAGTGGTAGGGAAAATGATGGAATCACTTCTGAAGGAAAGAATGGTTGAGAATCTAGAGGCCAGTGGGGCACAGAACCCAGGGCAGCATGGATTCACAGCAGGAAGGTCATGTCAGGCAAATCTAATTGATTTCTTTGACTGGGTGACCAAAGTAGTAGACCAGGGAGGGGCTGTGGACATGGCCTACCTAGACTTTAGCAAGGCATTTGACGCAGTCCCACACAAAAGATTAACAAATTAGTCAGCCTAGGAGTGGGTCTCAGGATGGTAGCCTGGGTAAAATACTGGCTGGACAACAGGACACAGAGGGTAATTGTAAATGGAGTCCACAGTGAAGAAAGGGGGTTACTAGTGAGGTACTGCAGGGTTCAGTACTAGGGCCAATCCTTGTTTATATCTTTATAAGTGACATTGCAGAGGGACAAGTATATTTGTTTATATTTAGTTGTTTAACCAGGTATAGCACATTAAGCTGAAAGCTGTTTTATAGGAGTGACCTGGGAGCACAAGGAGCTTTCTCAGGGTCACACAGTATGCAAGTGGAAGCTGTAGGATTCAAACCCAAGTCTGGTCTGCTGGATGTCACCAGATTTGCAGCTCAGAGCCTTAGACCACTGTGCTATACTGCCTCCGTCAAGTATGTCTCTTTGCAGATGACACAAAGATCTGCAACAGGGTTGATACGCATAGGTAGAGTGAAAAGGATGAAAAGGAACTTGACAAGGTTAGAGGAATGGTCAAATGTATGGCAGCTTAGATTCAATGCAAAGAAGTGGAAAGTAATGCACCTCGGAAACAAAAACCCAAGGGAAGAGTACACCATGGGGGGTGAGATACTGACAATAACAAAAATGGTAAGGGACCTGGGGATAGTCATATCAGACAGCCTAAAGGTGGACCAGCAATGTGAGAAGGCAGTAAGGAGGGCTGAGGGGATACTGGAATACATAGGGAGAGGCATCACCTGTAGAAAAAAAGACGTTGTTGGCCCTCTGTACAGACAGTTGGTAAGACCACATCTGGAGTACTGTGTACAGTTCTGGAGACCCCATCTCCACAAAGACATAGACAGGGTGGAGGCTGTCCAGAGGAAGGCAACCAAAATGGTGCAGGGTTTGCACCAGGAGACATATGAAGAAAGACTAAAGGAGCTTAACATGTATAGCCTCGAAGAATGGAGGGAGAGGGGGGACATGATAGAAACTTTCAAATACCTCAAGGGAATAAACAAAGTCCAAGAGGGTAGCATCTTTTAGAAAAAGAGATGTGCAAGAATAAGGGGGCATAATTTGAAGATAGAGGGGGGACAGCTCAGAGGTAATGTGAGGAAGTATTTCTTCACAGAGAGGGTTGAGGATGCATGGAACAGCCTTCCTGAGGAGGTCGTAGAGACAAAAACAGTGGGGGGAATTCAAGAATGCATGGGACAGACATAAGGTAATTCTCATGGGGGGTAGGAGTAAGTAGGCTGTTGGTTAACTAGGATCTGCAGCTTATCTGTTAGGTAGGGAAATGGATAGACTAGATGGGCCAAGCGGTCCTTATCTGTGATCAGATTCTATGTTTCTATGTAAGTAGCACAAGCTCAGGATTAGCAAAATACAAGGAGTTTAGAAACAGAAGCCCCCCCAAAAGAATGCAAAACAAAAGAGACAAAACACAAAAGAACAGGGAACATAGAACACAAAACACAGAAAGGCGGGGAAGAGGTAAGCCCCAGCAGCTGCAAAGGACAGAGGAACTGCTTATATAGCTCAGGAAGGGGGCGTGGCTGGCTGCTTGTCCATTGAACTACAGGTCCAGCCTTCCAACTATCAGGAGGTGATTATCATTTGGTATTTATAATATTAATGACCTGTATATAGATAACAATATCAAACACTTTCAACCAGTTGAAGCACAATTCCCGATACCCAGAATATTGTTCTTTACTTATTTACAAATCAGTACAGTATCATGAAACTGATACTAAAAAAAAAATTCTTGTATGAGTTATTTTAGCTCACTTTCGTTGCCCTAGATAGGTCTAAATTAATTTTGATTCTGTACTGGTTTACTATTAAAAGCCAAAGAATGAAATTCAGGATCTTAAGAATAAGTAGGGAAAAATCTACAAATTGTTTCAGCTGAAATATGGGAATCAATATGCACTTCCTGAAATTTGGCAATCAGTAATAGATTAAACCAATTACAATTGCAGATATTTCCTAGAATTTATAATGCCACTTATTTACTTAAAAAATTCAGTTCGCCCATCTCCCCATACTGTCATAAGTGCCAAGATGGTATTGCCACACTAACACATGTCATAGCTCTACATCCTAACATTGAAGTATTTTGGGAAAAACATATTTGGCTCAATTAATATAATACTAAATAATAAGTTGTCCTGTGTCTCATTGGAACTTCATCTTACCAAATTCTTCTTGAAGGACTTATTTTAAGATTACTTCATATGGTACTTTTAAATGCAAGGTGCTGTATGGCACAGTTGTGGAAAGAACCTATTGCACCCACATGGGGCCTATGGAGGAATTTGCTTTTAGAATGCATATGACTGGAGAAAAACTTGTATTATACTAATAAACATTTAGAGAAATATCGGGAGATCTGGCTCTCACTCCTGAATGCAATAGATTGTTGTGCAGTATGACTTGTTTTTCCATCTTTGAAATTCACTGATTTTACTTGTTTAGAGCCTAGGAACCTGATGGTTTGATATCTAGTGAATCCTGTACCTATAAGATTTATATCTATAACACACCATTTGAATATGTACTGGAGCTGATAATGTGTGTTAAATGAAGTTGACCGTTATTTTTATTACACCGAACATGTTAAGTTAGGTAAAAACAATTGAACAAGAGTTTGAGGGTTATTTATCTGTTTGTTGGGTTAATGTGAACTGTGATTATAGACATTCAGCTCAATGGTTCCATTTTGACTTCTGACAGAGAGGTTCTTCATGAGTGCTCAATGTTGTCTTTGGTCTTTGGTGAAATCTTCTCTGGTGTGGTCCTCCAGCATTGAGGAAGGTGAGGAGCTCATAGAAAGAGGTTCCAAGGGAGGAACACCTGACATCATAGGATCATGGGTATTTAGGTGTCCACATCTGGGAGGATGAGATGGACTGTCCTGTGTCATCTTTGCGGTTGATGAGGGCTTTGTGAGTTGTTACATGTGAGACACCATAGTGGAAATTACTGACTTGCAGAGCGGTGCTGTTATCATGGAGACAGCTGCTGAAGTCCTAGGAGCTGACTATGAGTGTAACTTTGGAGTAGGTAGTGTGCTGAAGGGTGCCTTAGAGTTTTTTTTTCCAGGTAATATTTTTAGTATTTCAGACTACTGCCATCCAGTTTATAGTTAGGGGATCCAGAAGCTCCTGAGGGAAGATTCTGAGCAGTGTTCCATGACTGCCATGATCTTTCTGGATTCTAGGCCCACTAAGCATAGGAGATGGATGGTGCTACTGTGCATATAGTGACTTATGTAGGTGAAGGACAGCTGGGCAGGTTTGCAGGCACAAGGCAGCATTGAGGCAAGATAATGTTTGACCATGAGTTCTTTGGTGAACCATACTTGTTCCCTGGACTGCTAAAAGTTGAGAAGCCTGCAGAGGTGGAGACAGAAGGCTGTGGTATCAGGAGGGAGTTTTGGCAGGTAGCGTTCTTGAAATTGGAATGGGCACAACTGATATACCTGCAATTCTATCATGTAGCCACAGTACTGATTCTGCCATGTTTTGGGCTCTACATAATTTTTCAAGGCCTCATTAAAGGCTCTGGTTGCATATTTCAGACCATTTTTATGTCCAAACATGGAACAAGTAAAGAAGGAAGGAAGGAATGAATGATTGAAGCCTTCCTCAACTGAGGCAGTCAAAAAATAATGCTGGGTGTCTATCCAGATTTTCAGTACCAAGTCTTCCATGGTTGCAGTGTTCATATCCACACTGGTCTGCATCTTCAAGAGTTCAGAGATATATATCAAGGGATCGTAAGAGACTTTGTCTTTTCTCTACTGTCAAATTGTCTTCAGAATGCCTAGAAAGACATCATTAGATGCAGTGAAGTCAGTGCCTTTCAATGTTGGAACCATGTCTCAGAGGGGGATTTTTGAAGTGCTGGTTTAATCTTCCTTGACAGACACATAGGAGGACATGCTGTAACTTTCATTGTAATGGTTTTAAATAGTAACATATAGCTCACATAAAACATTATTTAACTATGTTGTGGTAATCATTTCAAAGTTTATTTTAATTTTTGTTTTCTCTAAGCCTGTCACTGAATTGATTGCTTGCCCAGTTGGACAGCATCATAGTGTTAACTTTGTTGTGGTTCATCTCAAGCTGACTTAAAAAGTTTTTAGTTGCTACCCCATGCTGAATTATTATTGGCTCTGCACTTACAATTTTTTGTGTCAGTCTCATTTTGAAGGCAGTTTTCATGGTCCTTGGTGCCCAGATCATCTTGATTAAGAATGTCAGCAAATATGTCAAAGTTGGCAAGCATTTTTTTTTCTGTTCTGACAGGATTGCAGTAAGTAATGGCTGCCAGATAGAATGTTAAGATTCTGTACTAGTGTACTGATTTATGATGAGGCTGGAAGTGCCAGTCTATCATTATGTTGGGATAACAACCCTGTTTTTCTAACTAGTTGGCCAAGCAGCGCTCAGGATTTTTACTATCTATTTTATGGTAAGTCAATAATACACAACAGGGTGTGGTATATGCAAGTAATACGCCATTATTATTTATTACTTATTACCCATTAGGGCATAAAGAGACATACGGCCATAGGCCGAGTGTCTTTATTCCCTGAGATGTGCGTTATAATCCTATAATTCAACCCTTAAGTTGCTTACAAAATGGCTTGTTAAAATAAAATTAATTGCTTTTATTAGTAAAATGAAATTATGGGGTAGTAAAGTAAGATGTGTTTTTTTTTTATTTTAAGCTTGGAAAGAGGAATTGAAAAATTGAGCAGAGGAAGTATGGAAAACCTAAACAGAAGAGATACCCTGAGGTGCAACAGACATAAGAATATGTATCCAAAGAACAACAGACCATGCACTCTCCTCCATCTATATAAGTATTTTTTTAATTATTATTATTTTATTTATAGGTACAGAGAGTTTGCAAGAAGTATTCTTGGCACCAGTAACAGTGATTGAGTGACACTGGTTGCTGTGGTGTTGGTGTGTTAGTGGGGGATCGGGTTAAAACAGTGTTGTTTTCAGCAGGGACCACAGAATTTGTTCTGAACCCTTGAGATGCGAAATTCTTTATTTAAACTGTGGGGAATGTTTCATAATATTTTGTGTTGTGAATCTGAGAGTGAAGCTTGTTTTTTTTTAAGATTATATATGGTTTGCCGGCCAGGTGGTACTGAGGGCTGAGGCACTGGTCACCTTACGTCGCTACACTGACAACCCGTGTTCAGGAATGAGCACAAGCCACTGGGGTTTGGCAGCAGAGGAGAGGGATTGAGCATCCGTAGGACTGCTCTTCTTCTCCGGGGAGGGGGGGACACCTGTGGTTCCATGCAAGATTGACCCCTGGTGGAGGCTAAGGGGCTGTCACACTGAAAGCTAGAGTGGGGATAGACAAGCAGACATTCAGAGGAGCACATACAGGAGCATGCTGCCCACTCCTTGGGCATCATTACATGTCTTATCTAGGGGAACCAAATTACAGGAGGAAAATGGGTACAGGCACGGCAGGGTGATGGTCAGTCCCCACAGGCACCACCCCCGTGATGGGCAGCAACCCTTCTAGCACCGAATCCGGAATTAGGCAGGTTGAAGGGATCCCCACCACCCAACCATGGGGGCAAGCCGTGGAGTAGCTGGAAGGATAGGCTGTGAATGGGGGACAGGGCTCGGGGAATCTGACAAGGATGTAGAGCCATCAGGGACCAGGTGAATAAAAGAAATTAACAGAAAAAGAAAAGATTATATACAGTTTATGAAAATTAACATTTTAATATTATCAAAGTATAAGATTTTTTAGATTGTGGCTACTGTTTATTTTCATTTCATGGTGCAATAGATATATTGTTCATAAGGTGGGGTCATAAGAAGGCTATGTTGAAAATTTGGGTAAAAATATGTGACAATGGCAAAGTTATGACCATTCATTGCAATTTCTCTACGCACACTCATAAGTTTGTAAATTTAAAAGACTTTGACCCCAGATTTTCAACATGGACTTCTTATTACCCAGCCTCATGTATGTCACAGCTGCAATTTTTGAAATCCTAGTCAAAATATGTTTTCGCACCTGTAGCACGGAATGGTGTTGCAGTTGTGTGGAATTACATTTTAGCGGGGATTTGAATATTTTCTGTACCAGATGCATAAGGTGGGGTAATAAGATGGCTATGCTGGCAATGTGATCATTGTTATCCTATAAATGGAAGTGCTGGGCCCTTCAACAGCAACATACATGTACACATTTATGGAGGGATAGGAGTGCAAGGCCTGAAGAGCACTGTGCTCCCTCAGGCAAATAAGGATACAATTACTCTATCTCAAAAAGTAAAGACATTCTTTGCAAAAAACTATGTTAATGCATCAGTTATGGTTGCTATCAAACTGTAAAAAGGAGGGAAATATGATATTAGGATTTCCAACCCTAACACTGCACCCCCACCCTGCACACACCATCAGGCATCAGGGGTGCGCCATGGGGTCATCAGCCCTAACACTCACTCCATTCTCCTACACTGTACCTTGAGCCAGGTTCGTCCATGAACTGAACTGTAACCAAACCCAAACTATTTGATTTTCACCTGATCCAAACTGAACGTGAACCCTAAAAAAAAAAAAAAAAAACAGACAAACCTGAACTGAACCCAAACCCAGATCATGTGAGATGAGGAGAACCCACATGGAGGCAGTAGGGTGAATTCATTAGTACTCAAACTGATAAATTACACCTAAAAAAAACACCTAAAACTGAACTGAACTCAAATCCAAACTTCTATGTCTCAAATCGAACTGAACCAAACTCGAACTATAGCTTGCAGAACCCGAACTGAACTGGAACCCTAAAAACATCCAAACATACAAAAATGCCAGCAGATACAGGCCATAGTTTATGGAGTCTGCTCATGTGTGCATCTCCCAGTCGATTCAACTGCAGCTGCCCCTCCACCCCTTGCCCATTCATTTGATTTATTGCCCCATTCTGCTGACTCCCACTCCTTAGCTTCCTTCAGTTTTGATCTTACCTTTGACTCTGTCCCACCCCCTCTTAAAACCGCCCACAGATTTCAATGATATCTCCTCCTCCTCCTCCTCTGGCAGTGTGTTCAACCTCACTACCACCCTTTCCGTGAAGTAGTGTCCCCTCATTTCCCTCCTGAATCTTCCACCTTCCAGTTTAAGACTGTGTCCCCTTGTGTCCCCTCCCCATTTAATCTAAACATGCCCTCAGTACCGACCCTATTTATGCCCTTTTGCATTTTAAGGTCTCAAACATATCTCCTCTCTCCCTTCTATCCTCCAGGGAATACATGTTGAGCTCCCCCAGTCTTTTCTCATATGGCTTGTCCCCCAGCCCAAGGATCATCTTTGTCACCCTTCACTGGTTCAGTAGTTTGACATCCTTCTTCAAATAGGTGCACCAGAACTGCACACAGTACTCCAGGTGAAGTATCACCAGCAATCTGTATAATGGCAGAATGACTTGCTTTTTCCTAGAGGTGATTCCCCTGGCAACGCACCCCGGCATCTTATTACCCTTGGTCCCTGCCTTCCTACACTGTGCTGTGTGATTCATGTCACCTGTGACTAGTACCTCCTGATCCTTCTCCTTCAATGAAGTGGATAACTGCACTCCCCCAAGCCAGTAGCAATCTCCAGGGTTCATGGCTCCCAAGTGCATGACTTTGCACTTCTTAGCATTGAACCCCAGCTGATACATGTCTGCCCAGTGCTCAAGTCTTGCCAAATCCTCTTGGAGTACCTGCCCACCTTCCACATTATCCATCTCCATCCCAATCGTTGTGTCATCTGCAAAAAAGCTGATCTTACTCCTAATCTTTTCTGATATAGAAACATAGAATTTGACAGCAGATAAGGACCTCTTGGCCCACTCAGTCTACCCATTTCCCTACCTAATGGATAAGCTGTAGATCCCAGTCAACCAACAGCCTACCTCCTCCTACCCCCATCCCCTAGAATTGCCTTATGACTGTCCCATGCATTCTTGAATTCCACCACAGTTTTTGACTCCACAACCTCCTCAGGAAGGCCGTTCCATGCAACCACAGCCATATCCATGAAAAAATACTTCCTCACATTACCTCTGAGCCATCCCCCCTCTATCTTCAAATTGTGTCCCCTTGTTCTTGCGCACCTCTTTTTCTGAAAGATCTTACCCTCTTAGACTTTGTTGATTCCCTTGAGGTACTTGAAAGTTTCTATCATGTCCCCCCTCTCCCTAAATAGCACTCATCCTAGTACCAAACTTTGAGGAATCCCACTGGTTACAGCTCAGAGAGTCGAGATTTCTGTCTCCTACAACTACCCTCTGCTGTCTGTCCTGCAGCCAGCTCATAAACCATCCAACCAGTTTCTCCCCTGTTCCCAGGTTTCTCAGCTTACTAGTCAACCTTCCATGTGGCACCAAGTCAAAGGCCTTGCTGAAGTCCAGATACAGGACATCCACCACATGGCCCTATCGAGTGCCCTTGTCACCCAGTCAAAAAAGTCAACCAGGCTTGTTTGGCAGGATTAACCTGTGATAACCCCATGTTGTCTATCATCCTGGAGACCATTCTCCTCCAGAAAGATCACCAATCTCTCTTTAACAATAGTCTCCATCAGCTTTCTTACGATCGAGGTAAGGCTGACCAGTCTGTCAAACTCTGGCCATCTCAGCTTATTTAATTATGGAATGTGGTGAGTGTTAGGACTGATGACCCCAAGGAACACCCGTGTTATCTGTTGGTGTATGCAGGTGGGGGTGAGGTATTATGGTTGAAAATCCTACCGCCATATTTCCCTCCTTTTTACAGTTTGATAGCAAGCCTAACTGATGCATTAATGTAGTTTTTTGCAAAGAAGATATACTAACATACTAACATACTATTTGCCAGCAGATTAGGCCTTATGGTCTATCGAGTCTGCTCGAACCTCAGATCCCTAGTTGGGTGCCGAGGCCCTCCCCACTCTTGTGTTCCAGAAATGCCTATCATCCATCCCCACCCCCCTGGGACAGGCCATCATCTGATACATCCACTTTCTGTGTCTGTCCCACCCTCTCTTGAAGCCCTCCACTGTGGATCTCTGAACCAGCTCACCAGGCAGTGCATTCCAAGGGTCCACCACCCTCTCAGTGAAAACCTCCTCCTCTTTCCCCCTCACCCTTCCACCTTCCAACTTCAAACCATGCCCTCTGGTGATACCTCCCTGCTTTAGTCTAAAGATCCCTCCATGTTTACCCTATTTATTCCCTTGAGGTACTTGAAGACCTCAATCATGTCCCCATCTCTCCTTTCCTCCAATGAAAACAGGCAGAGCTCTCAAGTCTGTCCTCATCGTCAATCCCCAGCCCTCAGAGCATCTTAGTTGCCCTCCTCTGTACCCTCTCCGGGAGCTGTATGTCCCTCTTCAAGTGTGGTCTCCAGTACTGTACACAGTACTCAAGGTGTGGTCTAACCAGTCCATTGTACAGCAGCAGAAGCACTTCTTTGCTCCTAGAGGTGATCCTCCTTACGATGCATCCAAACATCCTGTTTGCCTTGCTAGCCACTCTCCTGTACTGCTCAGAGTTATTCATACCTGCATCCACCATGACCCCTAGGTCTTTTTCCCCTATTGAGGCCTGCAGCGCCTCCCCTCCCAGGGTGTACCTGTGTTTCGGGTTTCCCCACCCAAGATGTAACACCTTGCACTTGCTGATATTGAAATTTAATTTCCATGTGTGAGCCCAGCTTTCCAGGGTGTCCAGGTCCCCTTGCAGGACCAACCTCCCCTCTTCTCCCTCAGCTACTGCTCCCATCTTGGATTCATCAGCGAAGAGACTCATTTCACACCCTATACCCTCCCTGATGTCCGATATGTATGCATTAAACAGGATCGGACCCAGGACCGAGCCCTGCGGTACCCCACTACCAACCTCTCTAGGGTTCGAGAGCTCCCCACAGACCACTACTCTCTGGGTGCATCCAGCTAGCCAGTTTTCAATCAATCTGACCATCAAAGGGCCTACTCCCAACCCCATCAGTTTCTCTACCAGACCATTGTGGGGGACAGCGTCAAACGCCTTGCTGAAGTCCGAGAATAATACATCCACAGGATTTTCCCTGTCTAGTTCTGATGTTACCCATTCGTAGAACTCCACAAGATTGGTTTGACATGATCTACCTGGCACAAACCCATGTTGCTGACTATCCAGACCTCCCACCTCCTCCAAGTACACCCCAATCATTCTTTAGTATACTCTCCATTAATTTTCCCACCACCGAGGTCAAACTGATGGGTCTATAGTTACCTGGTTGACCCCTTTATGGATTGGCACCACATGTGCCTCCTCGCCAATCCCTAGGTACCCTCCCTGTCTCAAGTGACCTGTTGAAGAGCTCCGCCAGGGGTGCAGCCAGTATGTCCACCAATTCCCATAGTACTGTCGGATGAATGCCATCCAGCCCAGGAGATTTGTCTTTCTTTAGGGCCTTGAGGGCTAACCACACCCTTTTGGCAGAGATAGCATCATCCATCCCCTCCACCTTACTGGCCTTTTTATCCTTATCCTGATGTGACACCCCTGGGGTACCTCTACCTCCCTCTTGCTCCATTTCTGTTGCTGCCCTGATCCCACTCACTGCCGCTTCTATCCCCATCATGCCTTGCTTTGTAGATATCCCATCCCCCTCCCTAGTGAACACAGAGGCAAAGTACTCGTTAAATACCTCTGCTTGGTCCCTTGCCTCTTCCAACCACCCTCCTTCTGATCTCAATCTGCTGAGATGGCCCTTAGTTTTTCTCTGCTCCCCAATGTATTGGAAGAACCCATTTCTCCTCCATGTATCCCCTGTGCCAGCCGCTGCTCTTTGCTGGACTTTATCCCCCTCACCATCCAGGTGACTTTTCTAGGTGCAAGATGGTACATTTTCTTATCCCTATCCTCTCTTGTTGTTTTATATTTTTTGTAGGCCACCTTCTTTTCTCTGACCGCTACCCAAACTTCACTGGACCTGCCAGCATGGTTTATGTGACCTTGCTCCTTTACGCCACCTACGAGGTCCTGACTGCCTCCATGAAGTCCCATTTTATGAGACCTCCCTTCTCCTTTCCACATTTGTCATTGATGTAATCCCGTCAAGTGATCCTTGAGAATATTTCCCATGCCCACAAAGTCTGCCCCTGAAGTCCATTGCCATGTTCTACAGCTCACCCCCCCACATGCTTATTTTAAACCAGACAGTATTGTGGTCACTCCCAGTCAGGGGATCCTCTACAACCAGGTCCCTTACCAGATCCCCATCTGACAGAACCACATCTAGGACATGCCCCTTCCTTGTGGGCTCCATCACATGCTGTGTTAAGAACACATCCTGGAAGCCGTCCAGCAGCCTCTGCTCCTTGGCCACCTTAGAGGACATGGTTCCCCAGTTTGTACCTGGCATATTAAGGTCCTCCATCAACACCACTCCTTCCCCTTTTGGTCTGCACTGGGCAATGATGTTGTTCAGCAAACCATCCTCCAGAACATCACCCATCCTGGGGTCTATACTACACCAGTTTGACTTTATCTCCTGCTGGATCAGAAGTGACCCATAAGGCTTCCATGTTTCTCTGCCTCTTCTACCCTAGCAATTTCTATGTTATCTCTAATGAACATAGCCACTCCACCCCTCTGCCCTCCTTTCTATCCTTCCTAAGCATAGTGTACCCTGCACGTTTAGGTCCAAGTTATGGTTTTGTTGGTCACGTCTCCATGACTGCTGCCACATCCACCCCCACCTGAACAGCGTGGCCTGGAACTCTGGCAACTTGTTTCCCAAGCTCCTGGCATTTACTAACACCAACCCCACCCTTATCCCTGATCCCTTTGTCGAACCCCACCCAGGTTCCTTATACTTCCATCCTCCTCTGCCTCCTGAAACCTCCACCCCTAGTCTGTTTCCTCCCTTGGATTTGAAGGCTACTCCTCATCTGGAGGAGAGGCTTCGTCAGCCCTCCTTATCCCTTCTCCCCATCAAGTTTAAACCCCACCTTTCTTGAATGTAGTCAGACATCCCATGTTTAAGAATTCCTTCCTAATGGGGCAAGATGAAGCCTGTCCTTGCACAGAGTCCTTATCCTCCCAAACTCCTTCCAGTTCCCTAACACCCCCAACCCACTCTTCACCCCACTTCCTGAGCCAGTCATTAACCTCTGTGATCTTCATTTTTTCTCCACTGAGGCCTTTGGTACTGGCAATATCTCTGAAAAGAAATGTTGCATCCATTATCCCGACAGACTCTGGAAGTTCTTGGAACCTTGCTTGATTTCAAAACACTATTTCCTCAGATCGTTAGTTCCCAAATGCACCAGGAAATCTGGTTTCCTCACAATCCCTAACCAGTTCATACACCATGAACTTTGCTCTGTGCACTGTCAGCCCAGAGATACTCACTACCTTCACCTGGCTATGGCATCCACCCCCCTGTCCCTCCCACTGGATACCCCTAATCATCAAGTTTCCCAATAACAGAACCTTAACACCACCATCATCCTTATAGTTACCTCCACTATGCCCTCTTAGCCCCTCATCCCCCCTTTATTCATGATCTCAATTCCTTGGGAGTCCTCCTGCCTTATTAGAGACCCCCTTGTCACCCTCCCCTTTCTGCATCCCTCGTTATTTTGTTCACTTAACTCAGACCCCCTCTGAATAGGTGTCCCCTTTAACCCTCTCTTATCTGAACCATTTATCCTGGCCCTGATGGTTTCCCTTCCCCACACACCATCCTCCCCTTGTAATAGTACCCCTACCTCCAGAGGCTCTGTGGGTCCCCTTAGCTAGGGCCCTATCCTTGGTACTGACCCCCTGCTGAAGGGAGCTCCTCCCACCTCCTGTCTCCCAGTTTCTCTCCAGTCATGCTCTCCTCCTCATGTCTGCAATATGTTGCATCTCCCATATCTGCTTAACATTTATGTTTCTCTCCTCTGGGACTATTTCTATCCTTTCCATTGCCGGTCTGTGATGCCCTATGGGTATCCGACTCCCTCCCCCCGGCCTCTGTATCAATTTCTTATTTCCACCAACCCTTCCTCCCTCTAGGTTGCTTAGTAGCTCAAATTTATTGTGACACTCTTATGTCAGCCTCCATCAAGTAACCCGAGTTTCCCCTGACTGCACCTCTAAACTGCCCTCTTCCTCCCTCTTGCTTTGTTCTCCTTAGAGCTCCCTTCCCACAGTCTGCTGTTTTAGGCTTCCCCACAACAGCCCCTCCCTTCTCAATGTCTGCTCTACTAGGCTTCCCCACAATAGCGCCTCCTGACTCTTCCCCTCCACTCTCTTTGTATTCAGAATGTTCACCCCGTACGCTTTCCCCTTAGTGTCAACATCCCTATCTAAGGGTCCTCTGTCCCTAATATCCCCCCTTCTGCTTGCTGTGACATAATGTCCTGTAATTTCAGAGTGTTGCCCCAGCCTCCCCTCAGCCCCACCCTTCTGCTGCCCATATCCACACCCCTTATCCTTGGACACCCCCCAACTCCTCCAGCTTACTCCTTAACCAATATACTTCTTCTTGATACAAGGTAGCTGTCTACATAGTGGGCAGCCTCCCTCTCTCCAGGTCCAATTGAGAATTATTTCCATCCCACACCCTGTGCAGCCTACAACCCTTCCGAAGATGCCTGCCATGGTGAAATATGGCCACCCTGTGTGTCCCCCTCTGTTTATAATGGCACACACCCCTTTTAGGTGTCAGCATGGCTCAGTTGGTAGCACATCTGCCTCTGGACCAGAAGGTCGTGGGTTCTCGCCCCACACCGGGAGTGGACTTGCACCTAAAAAATCGCTGGCATCTGAGTGCAGTACTGGGGTGCTACTGCTGGGGTGTGCGCCCTTCGATGAGACGTTAAAACTGAGGTCCCTTCTGCTCATCCTGGTGTTGTCCTGGTGGGTGTCAGGTGGAAGTAAAGAACCCAGGGCACTCTTTGCAAAAGTAGGGAACATTCCCAGTGTTCTGGCCAACATTCCCTTCCATGAACGGTTCATGCAATTATCAGGCTGTGTGTGGTGATGATGTGCGATATGGCCACCACCACACATTCAGTCACTTCACTACCAGTCTAACATTGCTTGTAAAGCGCTTTGGATGTAAGAAAAACGCTATATAAATGCAGATTCTTCTTCTTCTTCTTCTCAGTCCTTTCCCCCTGGAATACAGTTACTCTCTATATTGACTGCAGTTATTTACAAACCCAATTTCAACCCCCACCAATAAAGTTCCCAAGTCTCACAAACACGTACAGTCCAGTGTGTGTCCAGTCCCACTAACAATGTGTGTATGCAGTCATCAGGTACCGTATTATGTCACAGGCCCACCAGTTCCTGTTGCTTCAAATTTCAGTCCCAAACAGAAATACACAGCCCTTCAATCCCAACCCCCAGTGGCTTTTCAGTATTTAAGAAAGCCTACGAAACACGATGAGTGGCAGGGCTCTTACCAACACCAGACAAACATCACATTTAAATTTCACTCTAATTATCACTGCCAAACAAGTGTTCCCAAGCCCAAAAAGTTACAATATCACAGCCCAAGTAACAGTTCTAACTCAAAGTAATAATTTTTAAAACACAGAACTAATTTCACGTACAAAACTATTCAAATATTTCAGTTAAAACAGAATATAAACCCATACCTCCGTCCTTACTGGCCTCCTGCTTGTGTTCCCAAGTGAACAATGAAAGACAAGGTGATTCTTGTTAATTTCCCCTTCCCCAACACCAGGCAAACATCACATTTAAACTTCACTCTAATTATCACTGCCAAACAAGAGTTCCCAAGCCCCAAAATTTACAATATCACAGCCCAAGTAACAAGTTCTAACTCAAAGTTGTAATTTTTAACACACAGAACTAATTTCACATACAAAACTATTCAAATATTTCAGTTAAAACAGAAAATAAACCCAGACCTCTGTCCTTACCAGCCTTCTGCTTATATATAGGTTTTGTTTACCAGGTCAGTACACTGACAAACAATATATATTTTTAGTCATCGACCAGGAGATGTACAAAATCAGACAATAGTATCGCAATGTTACAGGAGAACATAGTACAGACATCACCAGCAGAAGTCAAACATTTCAGTGGTGAAAAAAACATGATAGCAAATACAAGTTGTGCAGTTAAGAAAAGCAACAAAAGGCACATAACAGCAGCAAATACAGTGCATCAGGTACACAAGCATTTGTTAGAGAACAGTAGGAACTTGTGAAGCTTACCTCTGTAAATTGACTGAGATGGAGAATACTTCAGGTTGGTGGACGTGAACATGCTCACTCATATTTGTAGCCCACTTGGGCACAGATGTAAGTGACTGGTCACTAGATCTCAAAGGGTAATCCTGGTCAGGTTTAGTGAACAAACCAGCAAGGGCAGCAGGTTTAGTTGATCTAATGATCTTGTCTATAGTACAGCTGAGAGTATATAGCCATTGTGAGGTTGTGGATACCCTTCCTAGTTTTGAGCAGAGGTCACAGTGGTGGGTCAAGCTAGGAATAGACAGGGCAAATTGGCAAATGTTATTATAAGTGGTGTTCCATTTACATTTGCTTGACTGTCAATAAGGTATAAAACCATAGGTAAGGCTTGGCAACAAAGCACCTTGAGCAATAGATTGCCTAGCAGCAGGAGTTATGGCATGTCTGACCCTATAAGGAAATCCTAGTTTCAATTTAACAGACTTGCAGTCATTGGATCTGTGCAGGGTAAATTCAAGGGAAGGATCCAGTGTTAGGCCCAGGTACTTGAAGGAGTTAACAGAGGTAACGGGACAGCTATCAGAATAGAAAATAGCTCAGTCAGGTGGAGAAGCTCTCAGTTTAGAAGCTGACCCAATGATCACAGAGTGAGTTTTCCTAGAGTTCAGAAAAAGCCTGTTTTGGGTTAGCCATGATTGAACACTCCCAAAGTCAGCATTTACCCACAAGTGAATGTCATAAGTGTTCTTGGAGCTAGTATATAGCCCCATGTTGTCTGCATGGGGTGGGGGAGTAGAAGCATGTGGACCTTGGCAGGTTATTAATGAACAGGGTAAAGAGCAGTGGTCCCAATATGCAGCCTTGAGGCACCCCATGTTAATGGTGTAGAGGTTTGATTTACATTGGTTAAATTTAACAAACTGCTGCCTATCCCCGAGATAACTAGAGAACCACATAGTAATAGCAGGTGCAAATCGAAGGGCAGATAATTTCATTTTGACTAGGGTATCATTATCAAGGTTGAAATCCTTTGTTAGGTCAATGAAGACAGCCCCCATGTATATACCCCTCTCAACAGCAACTTTGGCATCATTTGTAAACTGGATGAGGGCAGTAGCTGTACTATGACCCTGCCAAAAGCCATACTGAGCAGTCAATATCAGGTCATAATTTTAAGATGTTCCATAACATATGAGTCAATCAGATTCTCCAGTAACTTGTTGAACACTGACAGGATTACTATGGAATGGTAGTTCTCAATGCATTTGGGATAATCATTTTTGAAGACTGGTTCCACTGTGGCAACCTTCCCGGATTTGGGGCACAACGCCCAAGGTGAGGGACAAGTTAAACAGACAAGTTATAAAAGAAACTAGCTGGGGTGTAACCATCCTGAGACACTTTGGTTTGAGACCATCATGCCCAACACTACTGCAAAGATATGTGGTCCTCAAAAGTCATAATATTTCACTATGTGTAACCTTATACCATCGAAACAGCGACTCCCGAATGGCACAGGGTCAAAACAGTGACAGATTATGGTGAATGCAAAAATCAATGAACTCACTGCATCCCCCTCCCTGAGGCCCCCCTGGGTTGGTATATTTAGTAAGGGGGATGTGGGGGCACAGCACCCCCAAGGGGGGTCATGGGGGGTGCAGCCCTCTGTAAACAGAGTTCACTGATTTCTGTGTTCATGATAATCTGGTGCTATTTTGACCCCGTGCCATTCAGGAGTTGCTGTTATGCAGTGGAGCCATGTGGAACTGACCTGAAAGAGAATGAGGGGAGGCTGGTTGCATAGATGAGAGGTGCTGGTAAAGGGCACAGTGTGGTCTATCAGTATATCTTGTTAGACTTGAGAAGTAAGAATTAAAGCATTTGCAATTGTCACGGATTTGTTACAATTTTACACCATGTAATAACATGTCAGACTCATAATGTTGACTTAATTATGGTCAAATAAACATGTTTTAGCTTAAAAAGTAGAATTAGAAAATTAGCATTGCCTTTGCTTAGATGGAAGTTTTTGGGAAGGGTGGCGATAATATTGCAGACCTAAGCTGGCATAACAAAAGTACAGTTTTCACCAGTAATGTTCCAGGCATAAAATGTTTTTTGATAAACATACAAGGTTTGAATTTGATTGCTTGAGTGTTTTTTCTTATCCTATAATTAAAAACTTTGGATTTTGAAAAATTGTCTCAGATTCTATTATTAAGTACTTCAGGAAAAAAAAATACTACTGTTTGGCAATTATACCCTACCTGTGCTTTTCCCAGGTGTATTAATCTAGATAATAGCTTACAGTCTTCATAAATGTGTCTGAAAATAAATCGACATACAGGAAAGGGAAGAGCAACAAGTCTGGAAAATATCCTGGACTTGTTTGTTTCCCCAAGCATTCTTGTGATTCATTTAATAACAGTCACAATATCTTGTTTTGAAAATTAGAAGTAAATTCTTATACAGTGATAAACTTACTAAAATGAACAGCATCAACGTGTTGTTTTAAAAATTAAAATAAAAGCTGACTTCTGGTGATGTCACACTGCTCTGATGAGTGGCTAGTCCCAGAACTCTACACTAATTTGGTGAACAGACTCCTCCAAATTAACTTTAACTATGCTAATTTGTATGTGCAATGGCATCTGGTGACACAGGAAGAGACAGGATGACCAGATCCTGGAAACGGCAAGTGAAAACTCGAATGGTCACAGATTTAGTCCTGCATATGGGCACCTTAGCAGAAGCCCTTCCCTTCCCTGGCCAGGGCAAGGATACTGATGCAGAATCTGAATGATTTTCGAGATCCAGATTTGAAACTTTGCTCTCAATGATCAGAAGTTTCCACAGCAAAACCCAACAAGAATTTAAACAGCTGAACCTTAAATTACAAGCAGTTGAACAGAGAATCCAGCACGCCGAAGACTTCATCAGCCATATGGAGGATGGAGCCCTGAAACTGCATACTACAGTGGAGTTTCTATTAGATTAGTACACTGCCCTAATAAAATCTGCAGGCCCAATCTGGATGGGATAATATTCACCTATTTGGTTTTCCTGAAGACTCTAAAACAGGCCAAATGACTGACTTCCTAGAGGATTTACTGAGCAATGTTTTGAACTTGCCAGCTACCATGCACTTCCAGATCGAACATGCCCACAGAGTACTCATCTTTAAGCAGAGAGGACTCGGAGCTCATCTCTGATCTATTGTCATGAAGTTTTCTAGCTACAAAGATAAGGAAGAGATACTCTGGATAGCACTGAATGCAAGACTGTCACATATAATTCTTCCTGGTTATTTTATGACCAGGATTATCCACTGGAGCTCCACAAGAAGCACCTGGCCTACACTGGTATTTTAAAAACACTGAATGGCCATCAAGTTTACTTTCAGACCCCATACTCTGCCAAACTGAAAGTTTTCAGAGACTCAGAGACAATGTTATCTTCTACTCCAGATGAGGCACAGCAAGCACTTATACAGCGTGGCTGGGTAGTTCAAGATAGAGCTTCCTCGATGCAACAACCACTTCTGTTCCACTCCATTTGGAAACAGGGCCAGCTATATCAACACTGCTCAAACTGAAGAAAAGCAGCTCAAAAGATGGCTCAGAAAATCAGGAATATTCTGTCCTCTTTTGCAGACACGTGAATCAGAGACAGAATTGGCAAAGCACTCCTCAAAGAAGCCCACTGTCATCCTCGGGTGAGACCTTTACATTGCAGTTGGTGACCTTTGGGATGTCAGACTCTAATAAACACTAACTCTCTTTATGGCTATATGATTTTCCATATAGTTTGGAGGCCAGATTGTAATAGGGGGAGACTGGCATGAGATAGTGGAGTGATAGGGCTGTTGGCACCCCAATTTGCTTAGGTAATGTATTAATTTCAGAGGACTATATGTGAAGTTAAGCTAGAAGGCTTTCACTTCCTTATTCCTTAATTCCAGTTCCTTTTGGTATTTCCTTATGCCCCCTGTAGCTATTCTGAACATGGGAGGTGACTGTGCTTTTACTCCCTGCTTGCCACATTGTTCGGCTTATACATAGTAGCCAGTACCCCCACCCCGCCCTCCCATAATTTAGTTTGATCAATGTTTTCTTTCCTAGGGTCTGAGCAGAGGTGATTTGGAGACACCAGGAGGTCTGATACTTCAGACTGGGTGGATTGCAGGGTACTCCCAGTAGAGGAGGAATTATATGGCAGTTGGTAATGTATTCACTTTGTTTCCTGACTAAAACATGGTCAGCAGGATATACTTGTTTGACCCAGTTTCCCAGGTTTTATTGTGTGTTGTTATACCCCTAGGTGGATAATGGAATTCTTTACTTTTTTTCCATTTCCCAGGTGGGGTAATTTGAGCCATCTGTCCCTGGGGATCAGACTTAATCTGTCCTTTTATTATAGGTCCATGACGTGATTTATTTTTAAGTTCTTTATACCAGGTTAGATGGAACTGAGTGAAGTCTTACACCCCTCGCTTGTGGGGTATTAGCATCTTGTTTGGAGGTCCAGATCCACTGATCTGACCCAGGAGAGTCCCCTTCCAATCGATCAAATATACCCCCTCCCCACTGGGTGACACACCACTCCAGCAGTGAGCGCCCAATCCTTTAGAGAGCTGTGAAATTAACCCTCCTACCTTGGAAGCCCAAATTTGTCCTGGCTTGCTGGACAGGGCCCACGTGATTCTGCCTGGTATTCTTCAGGTTATCTTTTACCTTTATCCTGACATTGTTTTTATGGATGTTCTTGTTAAATGTTATTACCACTTTTCTGTTAGTGTATGCCACCCATCAGCTGTTCACATGTTTTAAAGCAGAACCATGCATTTGCACCCCTCTGTGGACAGTTATCACTAGTTTTCCTGATGTGGCTAATATACTTTCTGGGGAAATGTTACACCTGATTTTCTATGACCTAATGAACCCATATGGCTAAATTTACAAAAATATACTCCCAGAACGTAAATGGGCTTAAATGCCATTTTAAACAATCCAAGGTTCTGGCCACAGTTCAGAAAAGTAGACCAGAATTTGTATTTTTACAAGAGATACATTTGTCCTCAGGGGAGCACATTAAGCTATTAGATTTGGCCATGGAACAGTAGTGGCCTCCTCATTCCAAAATGGCAAAATGAGGGGTATGGTGGTGCTTCTGCCCAGCTCTACCCCATTCCATATATTGGCCACTGAAATTGATACTCATGACTGTTTGACCATGATTAAAGGAATGTATCCGAATCAGACCCTTACATTGTTGAGTTTCTATATTCCTCTGTGCTCCACCCCCATCTTTCATAAAACAACTCCTGCAGAAAATTGCAGCTTTTCAGAGTGTTATATTGATTATGGGTGGGGATTTCAATATGATAGTCCCCCTTGCTTGACATCAGCACAGCGCCTTGTTCAGTCCTTCAATGGGTAGATGGGATGGCTTGATGCCTGGTGACATCTGCATTCAATTGACAGGCTCTACACTCATTACTCTGCACCCCATGCTATACATTCCAGGACAGACTGGTTTTTGATTTCCCAGGAAAACACCCACCAGATGAAGGCATGTGAGATATCCATTATTTTGCATTCTGACCTCACTCCAATTCAGTTAGAACTACAGTTAGGCTACACTAAAGGCACATCCCTATGATGGTTTAACAACTCCCTGTTAAGCATGCAAGAATAAAAAGTGGGCACAGGACCACATAAATAGGATTATCATTGAGAATCCTTGTACAGAGTCTCCCCCACTATACTGTTGGACACAGTCAAGGTGGTATTATGCAGTGATATTAAGTATGCCTCTCACCTAAAATAAACCTACAGAATTGCAGTTGAAAGATTTGCAGTGTAAAATGAAAATCCTTCAGCATCACATGCGAGGTGATGAAATGGTACAGGCCAAGCTAACTCAGTTACACAACAGGATACAGAAAAATTTAGACCTGAAAATTGAGATGGCCCTTTACTACCCCCTGCATAAATACTATAAGGAACATGTGAGAGCTACACAAATACTAGCATATGGACTCAGACAGAGGATTGCACAAACTGCCGTCACCAAGATCAGACACCCTGAATCCCACAGGCTGACCTCCATCCCCAGGGGGTATCCTAGAGACCTTTAAGACCTATTATACTCATTTATACAGCAGAGAAACAACACCTAGTGCTTACTCTGTCTAGCAATTTCTATAGCCTTTATAGCCTTTACATTTCTCCACATTCGCTGTGTCCCAACAACAACCCTTGGTGGCACCCATCAGGGCTGCAGAACTCTTAGTCACTATAAAAAATCTTAAGAATAATAAAAGCCCAGAGCCTGATTGGTACACCACATAATTTCACAAAATTTTTGTGAACACTATTAGTGCACTGCTTTGTGGTGCCTGTGCAGGGATTCTGCAGGAAAGGGTGGTGCCTCCTACCTGGAAGCAAGCAACCATATCAGCCATCCTGAAGGCAGGAAAGGACAGGACTTTATATGCTTGTACAGACCTATTTCTGTGCTTAATATTGATTACAAACTATTTACCACCATCATGGCCAAGTGCCTTGAACCCTTGCTGCTGACACTGATTGATAAGGACCAAACTGGGTTTATTACCTTCTATCAAACACAGGACAATATTAAAAGGACCCTTCACATTCTTTTCCATGCCACCCAGTTAGATTGCCCCTTTTTTACTGCTCAGCCTTGATGTGGAGAAGGCCTTCTACCAGGTGGTGTGATAATTGTTATCCCATGTCCTGTGCCACTTTGGCATCCCCAACAATATGTAGCCATGTTGGAAGCCTTATATAATTATTCGGCTGCCTACATTAGAGTTAATGGACACATTTCTCCTGCCTTTACCCTAAGGGTGGGGAACATGGCAGGGTTGTCCCTTTTCCCCACTTTTCTTCGCCTATATTTGGAACCCATAGCCCAAGAGTTGAATCAACACCCAGATGTTACTGGCATCCTTTTAAGTAATAGGGAGCATAAATTGGCCCTCTATACTGATGACTTATTAATCTATTTGACTGATCCTGATTGGTCTCTTGCTCCCTTATGGTTTACTCTGTTACAGTTCAGGCAGCTTGCAGGTTATAGTCTCGATAAAACTAAAACTGAAATTTTACCAATTAATTATGTCCCTTCCAAAGATATACAACACCAATATCAGTTTAAAGAGAACCTTCCCTATCTTAAGTACTTTGGAGTGCTTCTCCCCAGGGACCCACATAAGGTTGGCGTGCTTAATTATGACCTGTTCATGAAGTCATTATTAATTCAATGATGGACAGTATTCATGTGATTATTCTACTACAGTTGCTGTATTCAGCAGAAACACTCCCTGTCACTCCCTCACAAATGTATTTCTAGAAGTGGAACAAAGCAATAATCAGATACATTTGACAAGGGAAAAAATCTTGAGTTTGTTCATTAATCCCACAACTACCTAAAAGGAAATGAAGTCATACTCTCACTAACCTAGCTCTTTACAATACTGCGGCATAGCTTTGTACTGTATTATACTGTCTCACTAATGCCTACCATGCACATTGGACAAATCTTGAATTAATAGATGGTGACCTTCTTTACCCTGAATGTTCCTTAATGATAACATCACCCCCTTCAGTCCAACACTAAAGCAACAATCCTTAAATGACCATCACTCTTCTGGCCAGGGTCAGACTCTTAAAGAGGAGAGAACTACAACCTTTTAAATATTGCATTCTTTCCTTCCTTGGTATGGTTGACTTTCTTCCACCTTGTTCAGACTGTGGTTTTCAACATTGGGCATGGCTATGTCTGATATACTCGTTTCAATTGTAGGAGGGTCCTACTGTCCACGCTTTTGCTAACTTAGTACTGTAGCTAAATATAATATCCCCCAGTCACACTTTTTTTCATTACAAGCTCAGGATCACTTACGACCTCTTATACAGTACAAGTAAACTCAGCAGGGGATACCATCAATTATATCTCTGATAGAACACACGTTAAAGGGAGAAGATTATACTATTTATTTTTTGTTGACCAGGTAAGTGCACTAGACAAATCCTGCCTATTTTCAGGCACAGCCCAGGGGAAGGGGATACAGATGAATGCCAACTGACCTTGAACCAGATTTGTTGATGGTATTTTCACTGAATGAGGGAAATTTGACCAGGACACTGGAGAAATTCCCCTACTCTTTTCGATAGGTGCCATGGGATTTTTAACATCCACCTGAACTACCACCAATCCAGGCAGATGGGACCTCGGTTTTTAACATCTCATCCAAAAAACAGCACCTCAGAAGTGCAGCACCCCTCTCATGCTACACTACAGGGATATTAACCCAAGTGCCAGATGTGAGAACCAAACCCACAAGCCCTCTGATCTCCTAGCCTCAGAGGCGAGTGTGCTACCTACTGAGCCACTGACACTGTAATATGCTAAACACCTCACATCCAAGTTGTACTAGCCTTACTGTCCCTTCAGAGTCATTCAGTGGACCACATAAAGACAGCTTGGAAGGAGAACTTTAATACCACTCTTTCAAAACATCAGTGGTAGGTTAGTCTTCAATCTGTCTACAAGGTGATTGCCTCCCTTTCATGGAAAGGGTTTTCATAGAAATCCATTATCTGATACTTTATCACCCCAGCCAAACCGGTTACTTTAGTAGCCCTCCAGGGTGCCCATTGTTGGAGATGATGTGGTTTCTCTCCAGCCATGCTTGGCCACTTACTATGGTCCCTCCCCATGCTGACATCTTTTAAGTTTCAGTTCAGCAATTCCTCAGGGATATTCTGGACCCCAATCTTTGACTTACAGATTCCCTTTTTCTCTTTTTAGATATCCCAAAGGGATATGGGCCCCAAATAATTGCAGCTTACTGAGCATAACTGTAGTCGTGGCTGAGAAAACTCTTACTAAACTTTGGCTGACAGTCCACCCCTTCTATTGAAATGAGGCATACCTTAATGTGCAATATGTGCCTGATAGAGAAAATCACCACCAACCTTAACAATTCTACCCCTTCTTTTGAAATCCATTGGTGCAGATGGGGGGCATGCAATATGTTTAAAAATTCAGATTTTATTCCCTGATGACATTTCTGGTAATGCCAGTTTGAATTAAAGGAGGCAGTATAGCGCAGCGGTCTAAGGCTCTGAGCTGCAAATGTGGTGACATCCAGCAGACTAGACCTGGGTTTGAATCCCACAGCTTCCACTTGCATACTGTGTGACCCTCAGCAAGTCACTTAACCTCCTTGTGCTCCCAGGTTGCTCCTGTAAAAAAGCTTTCAGCTTAGTGTGCTATACCTGGTTAAACAACTAAAAAAAAAATTCTATTGCAGTGAATGCATACAGTATATGGAGATTTGGGTTTCTTTTTTGACAATTGTCCATTTGGAGTACATGTGAATAGCATGATGGCTATATTATGTCTGTCACATATTGTACAGTGACATTGTCACTTTGGTAACAGCATTGTTTGTTAAATGTATCTGTTTTTGTATGTTTATTGTTCTATACAGTTTCTAATAAAAAGTAAATTTGAAAAAAATATTATTATAAAAACTTTATCAGTCTCTTACCTGAGAAATGACAGATACTATTTTTAATTCCTGACATTGATTGAACAGTGGTTGAATTTACACTTGTGTTTTTAGAAGTCTTAAATTTGCTTGGTCCATATATTGTAGTGAAGAAAAGGAAAAGAAAAGTCACATTCTGTGGATAACAGAAATATTAAAGGCTATTGGGGTAAAAACTAATATCTGGAAAAAGGCAATTATGGCAATTGACGAGGAAGATCGGAGTGACTTTAAATTTTTAAGAAATCAAACTAAACCAATGTTGAGGCAGGCAAAGCAAGAGTAGTATTAGGATGTAATGCATAGTACCACAGATTAAAGGAAATACTGTAAATGTGATTTAAAAGTCCCACTGAAAAAGCACAAGGGCTCAGACAGTTGCTGTAAATACTACAAACATCAATTTGGAAATGCCTGCGGATATTTAAATAATTATTTTTGTAATTTTCCAGATTTTCAGATCCCTATTAGGTAATCTCAATTATTTTCTTGGAGAAACAAATGGTGAAAACAGACTAAAATGCACCTGTGTCACCAAGTATTTCTGTATTCAGGTTTTAACTGATTAAGAAGAAAGAGGTGAATAAGCTAGAGATGAAATTCATCTCAAATAAAACAGGTGGACTGGGTATGATTGAGATTATATTTATTAAGATTCAGTAGAAGTAATATCGCAATATTGATGGACTTATTTAACCAGTATCTCAAGAAATGTCAGTTTCCACCATCATGGAAACAAGAAAAAGTTATCCCTATTTTCAAAGATGGGGATTCAAATTGTACCTTGAACAAAACAAACAAAAAAACAAACAACAAAAAAAATAAAACTGCACTGTGGTCTGTTCTGTCCAAGCTGACCAAAAAACTATGTCACAACCAGCCACAGTCACAGCTGGCTTTAGGCCCCAGCAAACCCTGTGGTCACTGGGGGGGGGGGAGCTGCTCATAGGGGCTCCCAATTACAGCAGTTTGTCTTATTCATTTTACATTTTTTATCTTATTGTCTTTTTACTACAGCAGAAAAGGCTGTGCAGCTTCTTATGGTATGGCATCATGATGTCATGAAATGCCTCACCAAGTTATGATCCTGCCAATAACAGGCAGATTGGCAGAAATGGATGGGATGAGAACAGCCCTCAGGATTAACACTGCTGTCTCCCCTTAAAAATATAAATGTATCACTGGTGGTACTAAAAATAAAATCAAATGTACATATGGGGCAGGATATTCAAAGTAGTTGCACAAAGCACAAATGAGTTGCGCCGGCACAATAGCCTAATTGCACCGTAGAGCGATATTCAAACATCACGGCTGTGCAGTACAAACCACACTATGCCAAGGCACAGATGTAATGTATGCAGTGCAAGTGCAGGGAGCGTACCCATGAATAAGCGGCAATGGCATATTCAACCACAAACCATGGTGCAACTGAGGAGCAAGACCCCAGATGCACTACCCTGACTTGAGCCTATAAAATCCAGGCTCAAACACATAGACAGGGATGTGCAACACTGTGCAGAGAGAGAGAGAGAGAGAAGGAGAGAGAGACAGAGAGAAACACAGTCAGACAGTGACAGAGGGACACCCCCCCCCACACACACACACATATATATATACTGACAGCCAGACAGGGAGCCAGTAGAGAGCCAGGGTGAGATGAACGGTGGCCCAATCCACATGGAGGCAGTAATGAGAGGTGTGAAGAGGCAGAAGGAACAGCAACATGACAGATGAAGGGCCTGGCGGCGGTATGCCCAACACAGGTGGTACTGTGCCTGCATAACATTCCAGAACTGCAGTGATACAGAGATAGTGGGCCAGTACCAACTGAACAGGGCAATTTTGAGGCAGCTCTGCGAGCAGTGCAGTAATGAGATGCAGGCACCCACCAGACGGCGCCATGTCATGTCATGTCTGTGGAGATGACGGTGACTGCAGTGATGTGCTTGCGTCCCACAGGCACCTTCCAAAGAGCAACCAGGGACACCATTGGGATCACCCAGTCAGCCACGTCCCACCTCCTCACCCAGTTCCTCAATGCTTTGCTGCCATGTGCTGTGGAGTACATACATTTCCCCAGCATACAGGCGAGTGTATAGCAAACATGCAGGCTTTCCACAGGGTTGCACGCATGCCAGGCTTGACTGGGGCCATTGATTGCACCCACATGGGCATCTGCATATCACCTGGTCCTGAAGGGCCAGTCTACATCAACTGTAAGGGTTACCCATCAGTGAACTGCCAGGTGGTGTGCGATGCCACAGGGCACCTCATCAATGTCTGCACCACACACGCCAGGAGTGCAAATGATGCATTCATCTGGCATTGCTCTATACTATGCCAGAGGCTTGAATGTGGGGACATCCCCATGGGCCACCTAGAGGGTGAGTATGGCATGGACTGGGGTCTGCATGGCACTGCCAAGGGAGTGTGCCAGAGTGAGCAGTGGGAGTCCAGGACTAGGACATGTCATAGCACAGCAAAGGGCTAAACATGCCCATGCCTTCACAGGTGATGGAGCATACCCACTGTGGCAGTGGCTGCTCACCCCCTACCAGCAACTGTCGTCCCCCACAGAGGAGTGGTACATTGAGAGACATGTCAGCATGCATGGTATAATCAGGCTTGTCTTTGTTATGCTGAAAATGCATTTCCGTTGCCTAGACAGGTTTGGCAGTGCCCTACAACACAGCCCATTGAAAGCCTGTGGCCTATTCCTGGCCTGCTTCATTCTACACAACATGGCCATTGACTGTGGGATAGCTGTTGAGGCAGATGATGGAGACAGTAGTGGGGAACAATGGTGGTGATGTGCCAGAGGGCAGTGGGCAGCTACTCCATGGGAGACGTGACCCGAGACTGGCCGCACCAGCAAGGCGCCACTGGGACACCATCGCACACTAGCACTATGATGAATGCAGGTGAGTGCACAGAGACACAGAGATGCACAGGCAAACAAAGCAGCACACCACACACAGACCTGGATGAGCACAGTTGGAGGCATGCATGGTTTGGAGCGCACAGCAGGCATTGGTGTGGCACTGGCACACAGCTGCATACACACAGCACAGGCATGCACACACACACACAGACACACAGCGGTACATGGCATGGATCAGAGGCACTACACCGCTGCACAGGCACAGCCGGCGGCAGCTGTAATGACCATCATCACACCCATGCCATGTGCCCCAGCGGTACGGCTGGCATACATATGAGGTATACAGCACAGCAACCAGTGACACACCAGAGGTATGCTACACCAACAATGCCCACACATACATGGGGCAACAGCAGCAGATGGTGGTGCAGGCAAGAGACATGTTAGGCCAACTGTGCAGTATCCCAGCCACCATGGCCACTTGGGCGGCTGCGCCTAGGCTGATCACCAGCAACAGGCTGGTCATTGACCATGGGGAGTGTCCGAGGCCCCCCAGGGGTTGATGTACAGGACCGTGACTGTGTCTGTGCAGGGATGGAGAGGTGCCCAAACAGGCCTGCCCCTGGTGTACCTGGGATGCCAATATCGGATCCTGGCATCCGCTGTGATGGGGTCGCCAGACACCGTGACTGTGGGGTGGATAGTGCACTGTGGGGTGTGCTCTGCACATAACCTAGCCCAGTGTCAGCCCATGACTCTAGACCCACTGCAATGGTACTGGTCATGCAGTCCATTGCCGCCACAAAAACAATGGACATGCGGCCCAACAGTGCAGTCATGGCCTCCTACAACTGGTGGAGCCCATCCATAATCTGTGCAATGCCCCTGTCCTGCTGTTCTGTCAGCTGTCTCACCTCCACTTGCAGTGCACACATCTCTGTGGCAAGCACCACCTGGTTGGCCACAGATGCGCACAGCAACAATGTGTGCTCAACCAGGTGATCGGCATCCTGTGCATCCTGTCCAGGGCATTGGCTGCAGGGGGTGTCATGCACCCTGGCCAGCCTCTCACTCTGGTGGTTGCTGCACAGGGCACTGTACATTGGGTCCAGACTGTTCAGATGCACCAGCAGTGAACCCCACGCCACGCTGCCCTATGTCCCCCATGAACTGCTGCTGCTGCTGCATGACTGGCTGCTGGCCAGCACCACGCCCATCCACCACACGGTCACCACCGCCCCTGTCATGCACATAGGTGGTGCCAACCACCAACGTGCAGTCAGGGATGGGTGGCTGCCGTGCAGCTGTGGTCACTCTACTGTGCCCAGATGCCTCCTGTGATGAGTCCAAGGATGTGTCAGGCACCACGTCCCCAACACTTTCCAGTATAAATGTGATGTCATCATCGGAGCTGGACATGTCCCCCAGCTGGGTCTCTGCACACAGCATACTCAGGCTATCATCGTGCATGAACCCAGCCATGGCGACGTCCAGCACCAGGTCAAGTCCATCAAATAGCTCGGTGGTACTCACCCTCGGCCTGTCCAGCCTGCGCACTCTGGTCGAGGTGGATGGACCATCCATCTCAGCCATGGCTGGGGCTATCCTTGCCCCCTCATCCACATGGAGGCATGATGGTGCTGCAAGGAAGAAACAGGGCATCAGTGCATGAACTATAGGCCCATATCCCCCTCCCCCCATGGGCTTGTGTCGGATGCCACCTGCCGCTCTGTGGCCGTGCATGCCCAAGTTGATACATGCAGGTGGCATGCCACATGACGGTGGGCACCACCACATGGCCACATACACTTGCAGGATATGTTGGTAGGGTGTCTACTCACTATGCAGGGATGGGCTGTTGCCTGTCTGGAAACCTCCTCCAGGGATGCCCTCCACTGCTGTGCATCTGAGGGTCGATGCCACCAGTTCTTCTGTTGCCATCAGGGTGGGCACGGTGGATGGGCCACCACCAGTGGCACTGCGGGATACACATATGGCTGCCACCTTCTCCTTTATGCATCTCCTCTCCATCCTGGCCTTGTTGCACTCCTGTGTTCTGCACTGGTAGCATCCATTCTGATTCATGTAGTCCACCACCACATCCTCCCATCAGACCTGTCATGGGGTGTGCCAGTAACACCACTGAGGAGCCCCTTCCTGTGTAGGTAGGTCTCATACAGGGCATTTGTCTCAGCCTTTGTGAAATTGGGTCTTCTCTTCTGGGCAGGCCCATGGCCCTCCTCTTCCTCCTGTCCCAACATGTAGCTACCTGTGGACAATGGCAGCATGATTCAGTAGTTGCCGGGCATTTCATGGTGACATTGTGTATGCAGGCCCCTGTTGCCCTGAACCAGCATACACTTACCTTCTGCAGTTGCAATACTGGTCCACGGCCTGTGCTGTCTGATGGTTCTTATCAGGTGCATCGCATGCAAATTAGCAGATGTGCAATGGTAATGAGATGCTAATGCACTCCACTGTGCTGAGCATTAGCTGATGAGGTGATTTGCATACAGCGGCTGAAAATAGCAAACTTGCTCCATGCGGAATGTGATTGCACCAGAGCAATCCTGTTGTGCATATCTGGCACATACATGGAGTGCAGTCTTGCTGTGCATATGTGTGCATGGCATTGATGGGTCCAAAGTGCATCCTGCACCACATGCACATAACAGTGCTATGGTGCATCTGCCTCGTCCCTGGCACCGTGCCCTCCAAGTGCCATGGCCATGTCTGTTGCATGTCACTGTCATTGGCATGGATAGTTTTCCAGGCCTTGGGCGGGTACGTGTTCCAGGGCAGTGGCCTTTGGTTGTCTGCGGAACTTCCCAAGATGTCCTGTTTACCCTCTGGATCTGTGCTTCTGTATTCATGGGTGTGACCTGCTGGGGGGCATGCTTCCTTCACCCTCTGGGTCCTTGCCTCTGTATCCCTGTGGTGGCTATTTCATGCACCATGGGTGTTTGCTCTGGTTTGCTCCACGCATCCATGGTTGCGCTGGTGCATCTCTCGTTGCACCATGGTGCATCTTTGCCACATTCAGCTGACTTGTGCTTGGTCATTTCGGCCAGCGCAACCTCTGGATATGGCTCTTGGCATGCCATGGTGCATCTCACTTGTGCTGCACTGGAATTGTGCCAGTGTTTGATGCATTTCTGAATATCCGGCCTATGGGCTACAGTCAAGCACATGGAGGTGGGTCATGTGGGGGAGGACCTCATGATTTCACTAATCCTGCTGGGAGCCCCCAAAACCTTAAAACCAGTCCTGGCCACTGTAGATGAGCATCTTGAAGAGAAGCTCACTCTTATCAAATGTTCCATTATTGTAGGCTTTAGAAAGGGATATTCCATGAATGCAGCACTCATCAGTTTCATAGACTTGTTATCCTAGGGCCAGTCCATTAGCACAGCGGCAAGGCATCCACTTGTGGCATCAACATCCCAGGTTCATTGACAGACTTGGGAGTCAGAGAGCCAGCCGGGGGGGAGAAGGACTGAGTGTCCCAGGGACTGCTCTTTTCTCCAGGGGGCGGGGAAGTGTCTGGTACCATGCTAACCTCTAGTGAAGGCTAAGGGTACCGCCACTACTGGCACCACACATTAGGGGGATGGGGCAGACACTGGCATCATTGCATGTCCCCACCCCCAGGGGATCTCTGCATACTAAAAGCTCTGGGCCCATTCATGACAGCCCCCATCTCCACTGCCACTCCCATTGTGATTAATGTCTGCCAGGGGGTCGGGCTCCCATAGCCTTGCCCTGGGCGGCAAGCCAGGGCACAGAGACCAGGTGCCTTGAGGAGGGGGTGCCCATCTGGCTGCCCTGCCCGGAGGGGTAATCCTGGGCATGGGGAGATGGTGAGCGGGGCAGGAGGCCAGATCCCCTGCTACAGACAGAGAGTGACCAAAAAAAAAAAGACTTGGTGTCCTAGCCTCATGATGTGGGGAGTTTGTAGATGAACTGTTCATTGACCTTTCTAAGGCCCTTGACTCACTTGACCACTTGAATTTTGTATTTGGTTTGTTACATATCTAAAAGGTCAAACTCAATCAGTGGAGGTACTGCAGAAGCCAAACTATCTCGTCTGTTCACTTTCAAGAGGTTTAAAACCAGGATCAATATTGGTTCCCTTACTAGTTTTCGTTTATTTAAAACTACCAGGGTGCATTAATCATTCTAAAATTTAATAATATGTCGATGCCACTGTATTAGTGATTTCTGGCAGCTCAAATTGTGAAGTGCAAAAGAAACTCCATAATGATTATTTTACAATGCTAAACTGATTTGAAGCATCCAAATGAATGATGAATTGAAAAACAAGCACACAACATTTCCTTCCACTCCCTTTTAAAGGTTTAAAAATCAGAATTGACAAATCAGAACAAATGAAGGATGGTAAATAACTAGCACAAATGAATGCAACTATTCAGGAGTCATCATCAACAGACACATGGACATAACAGAACAGATCAAATTTCACAAAAAAAATACATATTGGTGCAATAAGACATATTATTTTTGTCATTCCTTAATCTTCTAGACTAAAAATTGTGAATCAGTTAAGCCTGCCAATCTTGGATATGACTGTCTAATATACTTACCTGCCGATAAACAATCATTAAGAAAAATCAATACTGTGTACATCAAACAGTCTACATCTTTCTTGCTATGTAAGTAGCATACTCACCACTGCAACATGGGCCAGCATTTAAACTAGGATTCCTTAGATGTTAGGAGAGATAAAAAATGGTCAACATTTTTTTTCACTTGTTTAAATTAATAAACTTTCTCACAAAAACAAAAAAGTTATTCAAGTCTCAGCATACTGTGAGTATGATTTAAGAGCAGCCAGATAAATGACTATCAAATTCTAATGATTCAAACTAGATGGGGGTAGTTAATGTTTTATAATAACTGGTTTCTATTTTTTCCATAGAGAAAGCCGGTTATAACTCTGTCGTTATAACCAGCTGGTTATAACAACATTCAAGTGCTGGCTTTCTCCCTTCAGCAGCACAAGTCACACATACCTTACACTACACCACTTCCTGCTCGCACTCGAGGTCACAACTGCCCACCTCCAAAAAAGATGAAGACCCCTGGTGCTGGATGACAATGAAGAGGATGACTAAAGTAGGTTTACTTTCACCTACTTATTAAAATTTCACAAGATCCCTAACTCATAGTAAGCTCTCGCTCTCTTCGAGGTAACACGAGACCTTAAAGCAAGATACTGATCACCATAGCAATGCCACGAATAAAAAAAATCCAACAATTCACTGAAACTTTCAACTGTATTTAAAAAACACTGCTTATTCAAAACATATGAATACCAATTGCTTTTAGTTACCTTTTTAAATAACATTATTTTTACCTATTGTGGAGCAAGTTACCAATTCTGATCTGAATTCCTGGTTCATACGTCCTCAAGCAGGCAAAAAAAATACAAACAAGAAATTATACAAAATAATGGCTGGGTAGCTTGTTAAAAAACTCAGATTTTACACACACCCTTGGGGTGGGATGCCTTCATAAACCCCTTGAGCTTCGCTCTTGGGGTTTATGTGGCATCCCATCCGTCGGGGGGAGGGGTGTAAAATCCTCATAACCAGCTACCCATCCATTAATCTCTATATAATTACTGGCTTCCATTTTTTTCATAGAGAAAGCCGGTTATAATTTGCCATTATAACCAGCTGAGCTGGTTATGATGGCAAACACGCACCGGATTTCCCTATGACCAAGCACGTGCCAGTCACTGGTCATCCGTAACCATAGAGCTGCATATCTGTGTCCCTCGCTATCGGCACTAACTTAATTTTTTTTATTGAAAAAAAGAAAAGAATGTCTACGATCCAAAACTAAAAGGGAAACATTACCAGCTTACAAGTTTCCCTGTCTGCATACATGTGCCACCGCCAGCAGATCTCCAGACTTCTTCAAGCAGGAAGGACGCCACAGAAGCCGCTCAGCAGTAAGTTTGATGAACAAAACTACCTGATGAATACACCAACAAAATGTTTTTTCTCCCTGAATATGTGGGGCACTGTTAACTTGGCAGACTATTGAGAATGGAGAATCCCGACTGGTCCGCGGTTGCCTGAAAACCAGTCTATTTGCTTATTTTCTATAATTGCTAAGGCGAAAAAATGCACGCCAGCAATTATAAAAAACAAAATATGGTGTGGCCTATGTAAAATTCGATTTTACACACACCCGAGTTGTGGGATGCTTAAGAACCGGGCTTCGCCTCCTCGGGGTTTATGTAGCATCCCACAACTGGTGTGTGTAAAATCTCATTGCAGATGCCGCCCCATATATTATTCTCCATATAATAACTGGTGACCCTCTTAATCACATTGTTTATCAATATGCTCAAACTCCATAATAACCAGGTCTGATGTCATGCCAAGTTATTACAGCATTTGGAGCACTCAGATTCACTTTCCATTTCTACAGTTCAACAGCAGGACACTTCACTAGTATGGACCCCACTGGTTGTATTCTTTTCTGTGCTTATGCCCCTGCACTAGATAATATAAAAAAATAAATCATAAGTGACTGTGTGCTTATGAAGTTTTCCTGCACATCACTGGTGTGTGATGTCCACATAAACATTGGGTGTGAGAAAGGTTTTATAGCACACCGTCACAGATGCATTATTCTCTAGAGCAGTGGTTCTCAAATGGTGAGGCAAGCCTCCCAACGGAGGCCCCATACTGTTCCAGAGGAGGCCGGTCAAGTCTGAGAATGTAAAGTATTTAAATTTTAAGTTTTGGCTGTTTAGTGTGAAGGGATGAAGCAAACTAAATATGGATAATGGTAGGTGACTTTCTTTACTTATGCACAAATTGGTGACCAGGAAAGGCCCTGAGCCAAAGCTTGTTTATACTGTAGGTGTGTATTTACATGTAAATTGGTGACTAAGAAGGCACACTGAGTCGAGGATTGTTTCTACAGTAGGTGTTTATATGCAAATTAGTGACTGGGAAAGACACACTGAATCAAGGCTTGCTTTAACAGTAGGTGTTGTTTATATGCAAACTAGTGACTGGGAAAGGCCCACACAGTTGAGAATTGTTTCTACAGTAAGTATTTATTTATATGTAAATTGGTATCTGGGAAAGGCACACTGAGCCAATTCATGTTTCAGATGTGATCTTGGGTTAGGATACAAGAAATTGCTTAACAGGGTAAGGGGGAGAGATGACGTGGCTAGGTAAGTTGTTCCACGTAAAGAGGAAATAGAGTAAAAAGGTCAAAGAATAAGAATTGTGGAGTGACAAGGATAACCTGGGGTATGGGGGGGGGGATGAAGAACAATAAGTCGAATAGAAAGAGAATATACTCCATCAACATTATTAGTCCTGCTTGATTCCATGTGTACTGGGCAAGAGTATGATTTTTTTTTTCAATGGGGAGGCCCAAGATTTTTTACAAATTTGAGGGAGGCCTGAAATCTGTTCCATGGCTTGGGGGGAGGCTTACTATTGCAAAGTGTGAGAACTAATGCTCTAGAGTATAGGGTGTCATGGTTCTGGAATGCATTATCAGTTGGCCTACAATCTACTTCACTAATGTCACATGCCTTTAGAAAAACACTGTAGCATCAACTCCAGATGAGATGTTCATGTATTATTTGAAGTCAGTGATCTACTGTATATGCTTGCCATGATTGTTACATTATTTGTATGTGTTTAGTATGTACATTGTTTTGTCATTCATATCTAACAAATTTTAACTGGATAACTTTGTAAACAGGGTTGCCTTAATAGTATTTATCCTGTATATAAATACACATTTTACTACTTTTACTTATGGCCTCTTTAGATGACAAAGATGGCATTTTGTTATCAGGGCTGGTGTTAGGGACCCGTCAACCCCGCGGCCGCGCGAGGCCCCCAAAATTTAGCGAGTCTAGTGGTGGGTCCCAGCACACAGCATACCACTTTGCTTCAGTCTCACTCCACACCAGATGACCCTACCACAGTCAGCATTAGCAGCATAGTTAATTCATTTTTCTCTGCCCTAATCAACACAGCTGAGCGAGCAAGCAACATACCTTTGCTTTAATTAATCCTCCTTGTCCTCCTGGCTCCCCAAATATTCTGTCTCACCACCGTGTAAATGTCTGGGCCCACGCAAACTCTTTCTGTGGTTGTCCCCCTCCCGAAGTGGTTGGTTTGCAAAAAAACTGTTTCTTTGCTGTGTTGTTGAAAAAAATGTGAACTTGCGACTGACTGCCCCATTTTCCCGAATGGTGAACACTGAACCACGCGGTCCAGGACCAGGGACCATTCCACCCCCTACAACATGTTTCTTTGTTATCCCACGTCCCCCAGTTGTGGTGCACAGTAAAATACATGCTGACATCGGGAGGTGCTGTGTTGGAACCAATCACAGGGCTCCACTTGGTCCATTCCTGCTATCGCACCTCCTACAACACGGACTTGAACATTTCTGTCCCCCCTCAGGACCACAAGCTCAGCTGCAGCATAAAAATGGTCCCCCCAGCACTCTTGGAACTATTCAGCCGAGGACCAGTTCCAGAGTTCGGAAAGAAATTTGCTATTGCAGCCGCTATCCAGCCTGCCAGTGTGAGGAGAGAGAACCACCACCTGCTGCAGCCAGCAGCCAACCAGACCTTCCCTACCGGCAAAATTTGACTTGTTCTTTATTTTGGCTGGTTACTAGTTTTGCAAGCGAACCACCATGGACTGAGCGTGGGACAGTTGTTTTTTTTTATTTTCATCTTCCCTACCTGCTGCTGATTCTGCTAGTGCAGCTTGCTGAGAACTGTAATTCATTTTTATTAAAAAAGAGCTCAGCAGTCAGCAGCTGCAAATTCAGCAGTGCACAGAGTGGAGGAGAGAGCCAGAGAAGGAGGATTACACCCACTTAGAGACCAGTGCCTTGCCTGCCTTCACTTCTTTTAGGTAGGTAATGAATAACAAAGTCTGGAAGATGAGATCAGTAGGTGGTCTGGAACATGATTTGGACTTAAATGTTCATTTAGAGTAGCGTGCCTCTGACAACATACCCATGGTAACACAGTCAGTAACTGACTGTGTTATTATGTATATCTGTTATCACTCAGAGGCTATTCTAAACAAACATTTATTTCAGTCCAAATTATGATCGGTTACATATAGTACATATAGCATACTATTGGAAGTCAAGAGAAGATCAGACTGCATAGAGCAGCAGAGCTAGAAAAACTAGTAACTGTTAGAGCTGGAGGATCATTTTTTGCAGTTATATATTATTTATTATAAATGTATTTCTAGACTAGTAGTACATGTGAAGGGCTTGTTTCTAGGATTCCACATGCGATTAGCAACTAAGTACGCATTAGTATTTTAATGTCATAAAATAGGGGCAATGTGTAAAGATAATCAGTTGGGGGGGCCAGTTTGTGGGGCCCCTATCATTAAGTTTGCTGGGGGCCTCCCAAATTCTAAAACCAGCCCTGTTTGTCATGAATACTATTTAGGAGACATTTAGTACTCTATTGTGAGTGTTGTAGCATCTGAGAATCCTTCACAGTAATACCATAGAAAAATTGAACTACTGAGATTGGGGAGGATGACCTGTTTGAAGTTAATTAGCTGGAACTCCATAAAATGCGGACATTTAAGATTGAAAATAAGTGAGGGCCATGCAAGCTCTTAATGGAAATAAGACTTGATGATAAGAAGTGCTCCTGTGTATTTTATTTTCTCCTCCTGTTATGTACCTATACCAATGGCTTGTGGGCTTCATCTTGAGATTATGTGCAAGATAGAATGGGGCCTTGGGTTTATTCATATGAGGGGTCTCTTGCTGGCATACTTGTGATAGGCAGCCACTGTGTTTCTTTCTGCGTGTTGTGTGTTCTGGTACAACCTGAGTGCCACAGGGCTCACATCTCTTACATTTACCCCGTTCTAGTTTTTGTTACCCGTTTGTTGTATTCAATGAATTGTTTATCCTCAGTGTCTGTTCCTGGAACAACATCACCCCACCACAATTGATATTGTTCAGTGGTGCAGAGTACAACATGCAATCCTATGCTGACAAATTGCATATGAAGGACAGCTGTTGGTGTGTGGAGACTGAGAGTTCCACTACTATGCAGAAGATTTATTTCTGCTTCTGTTAAGGGCTGGGCTTGTCTGGGGCAATTTCCCATGCCTAATTTCTTTAAGTATTTCTGCTTTGCAGTTAGTGTACTGTGTGTCTCTTTAAACATTATGGTGGCACTTTGAAAACTGGGGTCAGGATAGTTATTTTTAATTAGGTAATGATCAATGCTGCCTAATACTTCTCTAATAGTGCTTGGTTAGTACTTGATTCCATCCTGCCTTTTTAATTGGAATATGAAGTCTGCTAAAAGTCAGCTGCCTCGTAAATGGAGCTTACAATTGAAAAGTTGTCTGGTGGTCAGCACGACCTGTCAGCCTGCACTTGTGCTTTGCTTTCTCAGTCTTAATAGTATTGTTCCGACCTCTGAACAATAGTATTATGAGGTCAGAATGACGGTATTATGAGATTGTAATGATGGTATTATGGGACATCACCTATGGTATTACCAAGCTGTCATTAGTGAATGACAACATTTTTTTACATCATTTTCAGTGGTATTATTTTACATATCCATATATTACAATAAAATACAAACAAGCAACCAAAACATGAGTTGCTCCTTTAACCCTCGTCTTTCTATTATTTCATGAGTACACAGCATGTTCCCAGCATTTAGTTTCTATAATATACTTGTCTGTCAAAAAATGACTTTACCTTTTTTGGAGATTTTTAGAAGCTACCAGCAGTGCAGTAGCTAAATCCATAAAAAGTTTTGGAAGATCAGAGGTATCATTTGAATCTCTCCAACTGACTGTGAAGCAGATAGCATCATTAATAAGTTAAACACATGTTAAAATACATATATTCCAGCCTAGATCAATCTTCGTGAGGGTCACTTTCAGTCTATCTTCTGTCTTTCCTGACACCAAGATGGGCTCCCAGTGTTGGGAACATAAAAACAAAATGAAGTTGACAGTAGGGATGGGATCCCTGTCTCGCTAAAGTGTATTTATTTTGTTTTATTAGTTCTTAAGACAAATGCAAACTTGTACATACATGCATTTTGTCCCACCAACAAACATCAAGTTTCAGTTATTGTATGTTCCAGCAGGTACTGCACATCGTTTAACTCAGCATTTCAACAAATGTCCAGGTTAGTATATTGAGCAGAGATGCAATAATGAATTAAAATGTTCACTGTTAGTGGACATGTTTCCATATATCCCCTATTATTTGGAGAAAGACATGTTTTATTTCTATTTTTTTAATTAGTTTTTTAATAACCGCTAAGAAATTCACTCGTGTTCACTGACCGTACAGCCAGCTTTCCTGTAAATGGTGTTTACAGTTGAAAAGTTGTCTGACGGTCAGCGCAAGCTCTCAGCCTGCACTTGTGCTTTGCTTTCTCGGTCTTAATAGTATTGTTCTGATCCCTGAACAATAGTATTACAAGGTCAGAATGATGGTACTACGAGATTGGAATGATGATATTACGGGACATCACCTATGGTATTACCAAGTTGTCATTAGTGAATGACAACATTTTTTACATCATTTTCAGTGGTATTATTTTACATATCCATATATTACAATAAAATACAAACAAGCAACCAAAACAGGAGTTGCTTCTTTACCCCTTGTCTTTCTATTATTTCATGAGTACACAGCGCATTCCCAGCATTTAGTTTCTATAATACACTTGTCTTTCGAAAAATGACTTTACCTTTTTTGGAGATTTTTAAAAGCCTCCAGCAGTGCAGTAGCTAAATCCATAAAAAGTTTGGGAAGATTGGAGGCATCACTTGAATGACTCCAACTGACTGTGAAGCAGCTAGCATCATCAATATGTCAAACACATGTTAAAATATGTATATTCCAGCCTAGCTTAATCTTCCTGAGGGTCACTTTCAGTCTATCTTCTGTCTTTCCTGACACCAAGATGGGCTCCCAATGTTGGGAACACAAAAACTAAATGAAGTTGACAGTAGGGATGGGATCCCTGTCTCGCTAAAGTGTATTTATTTTGTTTTATTAGTTCTTAAGATAAATGCACTCTTGTACATACATGCATTTTGTCCCACCAGCAAACATCAAGTTACAGTCATAGTATGTTCCAGCAGTTACTGCACATCGTTTAACTTCACATTTCAACAAATGTCCAGGTTAGTATATTGAGCAGAGATGCAATAATGAATTTAAATGTTCATAATTAGTGGAAATGTTTCCATATACATTGGAGACCATTAATTATTTTCTTGACCAAGCAGTATTTTTTTGGAAACAAGGGGGCCTATTCCAGGATGACTGGCGTAACTTTCATGTAGTTGCAAGTTATACCAGTTTCCCCTATGCACTAAAGGTATATTGTGATTGTTATAGATGATTGTTTAGGTGTTTTGTGTTTTATACTTGAATGATTGGTTTATGTATATTGTCTATGTATTGTTATAATCTAAGAATTATGAAATTATACAGGACCATCTTGAAAATAGGACTTTGTCCTAATGATGTGAATTTTACCATCTGAATTCCTGTTTAAAAATAAAGGTTTTAGCTAACTAACTAACTATGCCAGGGACCCTATGCCATATTCCAGAAGTGGTAGGGTCACAGCATTTGTGACATGTGCAATACGCCATTTGTGGGCTAGCTCCACATGCACGGCATATCACAGCCACATGTCGCAACTCATGGCTGGTGACAAGGGCCCACCCTGGACCACCTCAGCATGTGCCAGGGGACATGGGAGGGCAGGACACATGGCACAGGCATCCAGGGGGTGCAACAGAAACAGACCCCTGGGGCCCTAGATGTTTGGGGGGGTTGGGGGCAGGGATGTGCCTGAGTGGGCTTGTGGGATAGTATGGTGTCTTTGCTGCAGCCCTGTATGGCGGCATCCGAAGGTGCCAGGCATCGGATGCCACTTAGGACAGCTCCAAGCTGTCAGAAATTCCCTATGCCACTGCACCTCTCAGAATTGCAACTGTAGATTATGACAGCCACCCTCCTGGAATTGGGCAAAGTTGCTGTCATAACCCCGCAGTTGCACCAGGTATTGCGGGATGCGGCATTGCGGGTGGCATAACCCATGATTGTTGCAGCCCACATCCATCATGGTGCAAGTCACCACTTAGAATTGCAACGGGCATAATGCATGGCATAAGTTATGAGATTTGCCATGGGGTTTGGCGTATCACACCTTACGCTGGCATAGCCCATCTTGGAATCAGACCCAAAGTCATTAATCCTCTCCTCATTTCTGGGAGTAGAAATCATTATATATTGTAAATGGTTACATAAACAGGTCAGTCAATTAAAAGAACTATTAAATATCTCGATCCACACTGCTGATACACTTGTGACCTTTCCACTATAAAGAGCAAAAAGAAAACCTCAAGAAAGGACTACTCAAGTAAGTGTATTCTTTAGGTAAAGATAAGCAACAATAGTCAAACAGTTTGGCTAAGTATTTCATAACAAGTAGGGATATTAAATCTTTGTCCAGCTTAGTAAGTTATCAGTAGGCAGTATAGAAATTCTCACCTTTTGTAATGCTCAGCTGATCTACATTGCAAGTATAAAGTTCTCAGTGGAATTAAGGGAAGAGTAGTAGTGAGTTCATCTTCAACAGGTGCTGGAGAACAGTAGGTTCATGTTTTTTTAATATGGCTGTGGTGTGATATCAGCACTCAAGAATTGTTTTGATCCTCTGGTACTGGATATATTTACATACATAATGCATCCTGATCCTATACTGGGTCCAAAGCTGGTCCTGTATCATGGAAATCCCCTTCCAGTTGCAGCTAATAATTACTGAGGGAAGTCTCAGATTTAGATGACTCCACTTACCATCTTTGGATTGTTAGCAAATTGTTTGAGGTTATTGAGATTTTCATCTTCTTGCAGAGTATATCCTGATCGTATCCAATACTTAAGAACACAGAAACATAGAATTTGACAGCAGATAAGGACCGCTTGGCCCACCCAGTCTGCCCATTTCCCTACCTACTGGATAAGCTGCAGATCTTAGTTAACCAGCAGCCTACTTCTTCCTACCCCCACTGCCTAGAATTGCCTTATGACTGTCCCATGCATGCTTGAATTCCACCACTGTTTTTGATTCCACAACCTCCTCAGGAAGGTCTTTCCATGCATCCACAACCCTCTCTGTGAAAAAATACTTCCTTAAATTACCACTGAGCTGCCCCCCTTCTATCTTCAAATTGTGCCCCCTTGTTTTTGCACACCTCTTTTTTTGAAAGATGCTACCCTCTTGGACTTTGTTGAGTCCCTTGAGGTACTTGAAAGTTTATATCATGTCCCCCTTCTCCCTCCTTTCCTCGAAGCTATACATATTAAGCTCCTTAAGTTTCCCTTCATATGTCTTCTGGTGTAGACCCTGCACCATTTTAGTTGCACTCCTCTGGATAGCTTCCATCCTGTCTATGTCTTTGTGGAGATTGGGTCTCCAGAACTGCACACAGTACTCCAGATGGGGTCTCGCCAGCTGTCTGTACAGAGGGATAATAACTTCCTGTTTTCTACTGGTGATGCCTCTCCCTATGCATCCCAGTATCCCTCCAGCCCTCCTTGCTTCCCTTTTATATTGCTTGCCCACCTTTAGGTCATCTGATATGACTATCCACAGGTCCCTTTCCATTTTTGTTGTTAGTATCCCACCCCCCATTGTGTACTCTTCCCCTGGGTTTTTGTTTCCCATATGCATTACCTTGCACGTCTTAGCATTGAATCTAAGCTGCAATATATTTGACCATTCCTCTAACCTTGCCAAGTCCCTTCTCATCCTTTCCACCCCACCTTGTGCATCAACTCTGTTGCAGATCTTTGTGTCATCTGCAAAGAGACATACTTTTCCTTTCAGTCCCTCTGCAATGTCGCTTATAAAGACATTGAAGAGGACCAGTCCTAATACTGAACCCTGCGGTACCCCACTAGTAACCCCCCTTTCTTCAGAGTGGACTCCATTTACTATTACCCTCTGTGTTCTATTCTCCAGCCAATTCTTTACCCAGGCTGTCATCTTGGGACCCACTCCCAGGCTGGCTAACTTGTATATTAATCTTTTGTGTGGAACTGTGTCAAATGCCTTGCTAAAATCTATGTAGGGACATATCGGCCAAAATGTAAATGAAGTAGGCTATATTAGCACTGAAGATGTTGGAAAGAGCAAGTATGCACATAATAAAACATATCAGATGTTACATTTGTGCTATAACTTTAGCCTGCCATCCCACCCACTCTATGGGGAATTATGGGCCAATGGATCTGTGCCAGACTGACTGCAGCCTTCCTAGAAATATGAGAGAAGATTTAATGATTTTAGCAAGGTTATGCCAAGCATACCAAGTGCATTAGTTTGTTGAAGTGGTGATTTTAGATCTCTGGAAATAACTTGTTAAATTGGAGGTAAGTGCATTCTGACACCCCCCCCCCCCACCATGCCCTCTCTGTCACAGATCTTGGTGGAGTTGCTGGGGCCTCAAGCTATAACTATTTAACTGCTTGTCCTGATCTTAAAGCTACAGTGTGTGACAGGCCCAAGGCTATGGAAGGCTCTATCAGCCTTTTGTACAGTCTGTAGTAAGGCTTTGCTAAACATGTGAAATCATTTTGCCTTTTGCCCCCCTACTATTGCCATGTAATCAAAGGAAGCTTGTCCAAACAGTACAACCATTTTAAATGAACCATAGGTTTTAAGTCTACTATCTTACCTTCCATGAAGAGATTCATTTTTTGCCAGGGAGTGCAATTCTGTGTGACACTGCTGATAACTGGAGAGACATTTGCAGCAACCATATGCAGGTGGCCGGATATGATGTGACTTCCCAAATAATTAATACCCTGTGTTGTCCACTTTAGGTACTAGGACATCCCTTTTGTAGGAGGAAAACAATTATAATTTTTTTTTACATATAATCGCTTGCATTTTATATAAAAAAACACAATATTATAAGTGAACACAAGGGAAGAATAAACAATACAGTGCATTGCATTTCAAATAGGAGCCTCTAGCCTCCCTCACATTAAATCAACACCTTAGAAGGATCCCAGTAATTAGTTATATATGTTTATAATATCCAACTTCGCCCAAGTTACAGACATTTCAAAATCACTAAATAAAGAAATCCCCCAAATCTCTGTCACTAATATATGGTGTAGTGTTTGATACACTGAAGAACACAAACTTGCTATGCATTTGGGTGATAGCAGAATCTACCTTTCAGGCAGGAGTTGAACATTTTCTATTCCCTTGTTTATGAGGTGGGGTCATAAGAAGGATATGTTGAAACTTTGGTGTAAAAATACTAAAAAAACAAAGTTATGAGCATATGTTGAATTTTGCAAACTCAGGCTTATTACTTTGGTAATTTTCAATATTTTTACCCTAAATTTGCAACATAGCCATATCTTTACAGCACCTCATGAACATGACAGGTGTCATTTTTCAAATCCTGGCCAAATTTTTTTTTTACATCCCGAAAGATGATTTTGCAACCCATGCACAAAATCAACCTTTTGGCAGGAGCTGAAAATGTTCTCTACCCTTGTTCATGAGGTGGGGTTGTAAGTCAGCTATGTTGACAGTTTGGTGTAAAAATACTCAAAAAAACAATAAAGTTAGGAGCCTACATTGAATTTTGCAAACACGGGCTCATAACTTCGGTAATTTGCAATATTTTTACCCCAAATGTACAACATAGCCATTTTTTTACAGCACCTCATGAATGTGACTGCCATTTTTCAACTCCTACAAGAACCAGCAGACAGGTCAGTGCCTCACTGCTACCTTAAATCCATGATAAATCCACACATGTTGTAGGAAGGATAAAAGCCATATTATATTAAACAATATGGAAAACGAGTAGTTCATGATACCACGGTGCCCCTACCCTAGAAACAGCCAAACTTTTTCACGTGACATTGCGCTTTCTCAATGTGTGGATTTATCACAGATTTAAGGTAGCAGTGAGGAGTCAACCTGTCTGTTAGTTCTTGTATGAGTACTTTTACCTTTGGTTCTGGCCCCTCTTTTGGTGCTTTGTTAGCCACCTATTTGGAGTGCTTGTGATTTTTCAACTCCTGTCCAAAATGTCTTTTTTGCATCCTGCCAGTTGATTTTGCAGTCCCTGCCCAAAATCACCTTCAGCCCAGGAGTTGGACATTTTCTCTGCCCTTCTTTCTAAGGCAGGGTCATAACAAGGCTGTGTTTAAAATTCCATGTAAACATATTAAGAAACCAATGTTTCAAAATTTTTACCCCAAATTTCTCAGCTATAGCCCTATCGGCTCAGGCCAGAGTTTTTTTTTTTAATGTAACAGCAAATATGCATTCTTACCTAGAATCAAACCTCTGATCCTTTGTTTGTAAAGCCAAGACACATCTAGTGTGCCACTAAATGTATTTTAGGCAGCAAGAAGAAAGCGTGAAGACTTTTTAATGAATGATTGTATGCCTCTTTATTAGATTTATTTTTTTAGTTTCTGGTTTTCTCAGATTTTTTTGTAGGGTGGGGTGGGGGTGATTCTTTCATAGTCCTTGGTGTGCAGTTTTGCAATTATGAAGAGTCTGATGTTTGTCATCCTGGTGTTTGTCTGGAAGGGGTGTATTTTGGTAACTTTTCTATTGCATGCTGTTCTGGCTTTATTTCTGAATATTGCACCTCATTGAGATGGTGAGGTAAATTTTCCATTAATTACTTGAATTGCTTTCCATTTTTTTGTGCAGATTGTATATTTCTTTGCCTGTTATGAGGTGGGGGTGGGCTAGCTACTGGGGGTTTGCCATGTCATTGTCTCATGGGATGCTGACATGTGGTGGCTTGAGATGCAGCTGGGGGTGAACTGGTTAAAATATATATAACACACTTCTGGCAAACAGTTATACTGTGCTACTATAGCTGGGTTTTACATATAGGATAAGCTGAGCCAATGCTGCTGACTATGGATGAGGGAGGCCAAATTAGCCAGACAAATGTTATAATTCAGCAATAATACACAACATGGTGTAGTAAGTCATTTGATATGGTTAGAATTTGGGTTCATTGAGAGGCATAAAGCACAACTGAGTATTTTCCACCAGCTAGCAAGGAATGATTTCTGTGCCATTCCATGATGGTATACCATGCCCATTAATAGCATGTGCAGATGATATGACATTGATAGTCCTTTCTAAAACATGTCTACAACAAAAGCAAAATCTCTTTCTTGATTTCTGCCAGCAACATAAATTACAGTTAATTGTGTCTAAAACTAAAATTGTTATTTTCAGGGAAGGAATATGATGCATCAAATGTTGAAAATAATAAAATAAAAGTGAGCAAAGAATATATGTACCCAGGAGTCAAACTGGTTAATAATATGAAGTGGAATTCCTACATATCTGCCCATAATATAATACTAAAACAAGTAAAAGGAGTACTGCTGTGTTTTGACAACACATATGGAGGGAAATCAATTGCTCCAGGTCTAATTGTAGGAGAAACAAAGTGAAGTAAGTTACCTTATGTGGGACAGATATTTAGGGAGCTAGTTTATCTCCCAAACTAGAAGTCCCCTTTTCATCCTACTACAGGATCCTATTAAGAGTGCCCCAGTATTTTCCAAGCAGCCATATAAGAACAGAATTGCTCATCAAGGCTTTAGTGAAATTTAGAGTTATTTTTACTGGATTATACTCTCAAATAATAACATGAATCCCATTCATATTGCATGTCTAAATGAAAACATAAAATTATGAAGATTTTCAAAAAAATGTGTTTGCACAGTGCTCTTCTTTAATACTAAGAGGAATTTGGATTGGGACATTGGGACTTCTTAAGAGTTATGAGAATTGTTGAGTCATACAAACCATACTTAGAGAATACATTCTTTTGTGTATGTACTGGTAGAGAAATAAAGTTTGTAAGAAACTCAAAAATCTGTTTTTGGATACCTAAGGTTAAACATTTCCATATATGAAAATGAAAGTTACCATTCCCATTATTTAGGTAAATGGTATTTCTGAGATGTCTCTTGGCTAATGAAGAGTGTCATCTTGAGACATCTTTGTGTTTGAGAACTGCAAAGTGAAGTTGAGCAATTCTGACATGTGAAGATGTTTAAAAATGACACTCTTGTTTAGCCAAGAGATATCTCAGAAGTACCATTCACATTTTGTTAGGCATTTACTTTTGTTTTAGCAAATTGTTTTATCAGGTTTTGTTACCTGATGGCTCTTGGATTTTATTGTGCTTCTGAAGATTCTTCTGATGCCAAGTCATGCTTTTTGGGCAGAGCACTACTCAGATCTCCAGTGTTGTTGTTTATAGAGGCTTAAGGGAAATTAAGGGTAATTTCATACCGGAGTATACTCTCAAATAAAAGCATGAATCCCATTTGTACTGCATGCCTAAAGGAAAATTAAAATTAAGCAGATTCTCAAAATAATTTTGTGTGGCACACTGCTCTGCTTCAATGCTAAGAGGAATTTGGGCTGGGGCATCTGTGGATGAATTTCTTAGGGGGTGTCAAAACTGTTGATTCATACAGACTACACATAATTTAATCTTTGATGTGTATACTAGAAGAGAAATAGTGGCCATAAAAACTCAAAAATATGTATTTAGTTATCCAGGTTACACAATTCCATGTACTAAAAACATAGTTAACATTCCCATTATACAGGAAAATGGTATTTCTGAGATATCTCTTGGCTAAACCAGAGTGTCATCTTGAGACATCTTTGTGTTCAAGACTTGTGAAGCAAACCAGACTAATTCTGGAATGCTGTGATGTTTTGAGATTACACTCTGGATTAGCCGAGAGGCATCTCTGAAGGTTGTAAGAGAGTTTGAGGTGATGGCATTTGTGCTTGTTAGTAAACCAGCTGTTAGTAAAAAAGCTGTTGAAGTTATGTCTATTTTTAATGAAGTCACATAATTAAATCCCCAAATGAGGGCATGCATTGTGGTAGTAGTAATATCTGTGCATTGGCCTTTGGTCAGTGGTTGTAGTATGAGCCTGTTTGGGGTTAAAGTCAAAAATGTTGATTAAAAGATAACCTGAGTTGTATTGAAGCAATTATCCCTGTTCAATGGGGTTTTGTGTGTATGTGTGTGTGTGTGGGGGGGGGGGGATGTTTCAACTATGTAGTTCACAAGAAAAATTGAAACCTCAGGGGTTTTGAAGATCCACTCACCTTTGAAGACTATAGTATGGATGCTATGGATGTCATGTTTTTTGTGGGAAACTGTATGCAGCATACCATCACAGTAAGTAAAAATCCTGTTGGCAGGTTCTACATTCTATCCATGACTGTATTGTTCAAAATAATCATAAGTAAAAAGACCTCTACTTCAATTAGGTTTCTACATTCTTTTCATCCACTTCAAAAAGTATTAACACTTGCTCAGTAGTTTCTTTAATCTCTTAAACTGCTCTCAAATTCACAAAATGTTTGAATAATAAAAGGACATGACTTGAAGAAGCATCCAAGCAAAGTTTTCAATAGGAAGAATGGACATGATTGTTTATGTTATTAATAATAATAATAATTATAATAAAGAAATGCTGCTTAAGCTTGTTTATGTATGCCACAACACCTCTGCAGTGCTTACCCTTAACCTTACATTCCGTTTCCCATGCAATACTACTCTATCTGGTTCTGCAGCTTGGATTATTGAAGAACAGGGATGTCAAGTGACATACTATGAATAATAATAAGTCAGTGGTTGTAGATGGGTTTGAGTCTGTGATCTGCTATTTCACAATTCAGTGCTGTAACCACCTGATTGTGCTGCCTTTATTCTAAGATTATTATCCAGTTCTTGTCACAGCGAAGCAGAGATCAGCAGAACCCAGCACAGGGCCATCAAGATGATTAGTAGCTTACAGGGCAAAACACATGAGGGAGAAACTGGACATTCTCTGATTATTCAGCCTACAAAAGAGATATTTAAGGGGACATAATCAAAGTGTCCTAAATACTAAAAGGAATAGACAGGGCTAGTGTATGCAGACATTTGAGTAGGTGAGTACAAGCTGAACTCAATGAAATGCACTCACACAGGGGGAGAGGCAGGATAAGGGAAATAATAGTAATCATTATTTTACTTTTAGTGGTACTGTTATTTCTTTGCTGTCTTTGCTTAGAATTGTTTTTGGGCTGTTGAAAATGTAAAACCTAGTTTGGTGTGCTTGCAGTGGTGCTGTTTTTAGGGTTGTGACCTGTCAGGTTTTTTACCTGGTGATCAGGTTTTCAGGGTCCCTAATCAGGTAATCCGGTTTTGCTCTGTGCTGGTCAGGTTTTTGAGCCAATTTTAATGCTTACATAGTTTTGAAACAGATTTTGTCAAATCATTCAGTGTTTTAGTTACATGTTCAGATTACAAACAAATTCTGTTGTGAATTTGGCCTTTTGTTTGTGAAAGCAGTCAACCTGGGAGCTGTAAAGTATGGTCATTAACACCATTAACACTAACTTAACCTAATCCTTTCCACTGCCTCTTCAATTGGCATAGAAACAAAGCAGCCCCCACCTTTTGTAACAGTAACACAGCCAGCTGTCTTCCACTTTCATTTGCTGTTAAATATTTTCATCTCTAACAGAATTTGAGCATTTTTAAATGTTTTAAATTATTTTTTTCATCAAGAAAATAAAAATGTTCACTTCTTTGGCTTTGAAATAGTACTGTGGACATAAAAAGGAAATGGAGCCAGAAAAAGAAACGAAGTCAAAACAATTTCTTTATTATGTATTAGTGTATACCATGTATACTGTTGTATGCTATTTACAGTATTTCCCTTCTCCCCTCAGATCATATCTGTAAATTAGATTTATTTTATAGCTGCATGTTTATCTGGTAAACAAATGTCAATAAATAAATAAATAAATACATAAGAAATTAAACAACTAGGAAGAATCTAGGAAAGTAACTTTAACAGGCACAGCACAGAATTTTAACATTTTTGTTGAACTGCTGCTTTAAGTGCTGTCTTTTATTGATATAACAAATGGCTTTCTAGGAGGAGCAATGCATGATGAGTTATGAAAAGGGGTGGGGCTAGGGCAGAACTTAGGATCCGGTTTTTGCCTCATCCAAAGGTGGCAGCCCTAGCTGTTTTCCTTTGCTGTCTTTACTTGCTGCAAATTTTGCCTTGTCTGTCTTGCCCTGTAGATTGGGGGAGGGTTGCTAATTATCTGACCTCTGACCTCAGCTACTTGATAACTGGAGGTGGGGCTAAGTCAGATTTGAGGTAGCAAGTTGATTTTTGATTTCTCAGAAGAGGCCAGAAGGGGAAAGGATCCAGATTTATTTAAGTGCAGTGCAGTAACTGTTCATTGCTGAATTTTCAGGACAGTAAATTAATAAAGAAGGAACTATAAGAAGAGCTTCAATAACAGACAAGTACTGGAATAGCAGTATAAGTGCAATGTAATGTAGGGAGTGGTGCAATGCAGTGGTGGCGAAGCAGCCATATTCAGGCAGACCTTCTGGATGCTGAGGTGCTGCCCTACCTGCAGGCATCTCTCTGGACTGTGGGGTGAGACAGCCAGACTCAGAGCAGAAGTAAACTGGATCTGGAGTACCTTCACCCCCACCCCTATCCAGAGACCACCCAGTCCAATGCCACTGCCACAAAGCATGCCAAGAACAAGGAGCACTTGGATGACTGGGGGCTCAGGGAGGGGTTAGGGCAGTCAGGCAGAGGCACATCTCAAATCCTATTCCACTCCAGAACTCATATGCCACACTGGCAAATGGGGACAACCAAACAGAGGTACCCAATGAAGTGGAAGGGAAGGATGTGGAGGTCAACCAAGGAGGTGACCTCAGCGGGGAGATCAGTGGACCCCAGAGGAGGAGGAAGAAAATCCTGGTGGGGGACTCTATCATAAGAGGGATCCAGCTAGGAACACAGGAGGGTGAGGACAGGGAGGTGAGGTGCCTACCAGGTGCCATGGCATGGAAGGATGGGAGGAAGATCCTGGGGATCACCAGGAAGGCAAGATGGGAGGCTGAGCAGGATGTTATTATCCACCTAGGTACTAATGACCTGGCAAACAGGAAGGCTAAGGAAATTCAGGAAGTGTTTAGGAAATTGGGGAGGGCTCTCAAGCAAGAAGCTACCTCTGTCACCTTCTCGGAAGTACTACCTGTGAGAGGCATGGGTGAGTGTAGGGGCACATGCACCAGGAACTTTAACTCATGGTTGAATAACTGGTGCTGTGAGAAAGGGTTTCGATTCATTGGTTACTGGGGCCCACCTTGAGGGCTGGAGGCTTGTGCAAGCCTGATGGCGTGCATCCATCCTGGAGGGGATTCTACACACTCAGTGATAAGTTTAAATGCTACATGGACAAGCATTTAAACTAGCCAAGGGTAACGGAAGCCAACAAAGGGTACCTAATTGTCCACCCCCCCACAGTTAGCAGTGGAACCAGCGAAGAGGAGGAGTGGATATCTCTGCAAAGCAGTGTGTAAAAGATGGAGATAAGCACCCAAGAGGTGGATAGGCAGAAAGGGGGAAAAATTCAACAGAAAGGCAGACAGCATGGAGAACCAGGGATAAAGAGCAACCAGAGAGGGGGCTGGAGTAGAACAGCTAAACAGTCCAGGGAGTTCACATCATGGAAAGCCATGTGTGCCAATGCCAGGAACCTTAGCAACAAGATGGAGGATCTGGAAGCTGCAGTGGTGCAGTCGGACCTTGACATTGTGGTCATCACAGAGAACTGGTGTAATGATAACCATGACTGGGAGATGGCCTTACCCTGATACAACATATTCAGAAGAGACAGGGCAGGCAGGAAGGGAGGGGGGGAGGAGGAGTGGCACTTTATCTGAAAGATGGCATAAAGGCCACAGAGATCCAGGAAGAACAAAATGGGGGAGAGATACTGTGGGTTAAACTGGAAAGGAAAATGGGGTCAGCCATTTGCACAGGAGTGGTCTACAGACCACCAGCCCAGGAGGAAGAAACAGATAGGGAGCTAATGCTAGGATCCAAAGGGTGATAGACAAGGATGAGGAGGTGCTGGTTGGAGACTTCAATATTCCAGATGTTGACTGGAGCCTCCCAGCAGCAGCATCTACCAGGAGCAGATTTATCCTGGACTCTCTTCATGGTGCCTTGCTCAAGCAACTGGTCATGGTACCAGCTTGGCAGAAGACAATACCAGACCTCATACTCCCAAACTCCCATACTCCCAAACAGGGACTAGCCAAGGGGGGAGGTGCTGATAGGAAACAGGAAAGTTCAGGCCTCCCCCCACAAAGCATGGCAGGTAGTAGGGTAAACACTGAGGTACAGAGCTTGACAGAGGGCAGGACAGGAGTAAATGGAAAAATGGACAAGGGCAATAAGAGCAGGGATGGGGTAAAAAAGGATAGAGCCAACATTAAATGGAGGGCAATGAGTACCAATGCCCGTAGCCTTGGAAACAAGCTTCCAGAGCTAGTAGCCTTGATGGAAGTGGAACACTTGGATATTGTGGCAGTCACAGAAACATGGTACATGGAGAACCATGACTGGGATGTCAACATACCAGGGTACACAATCTACAGAAGGGATAGAGAGGGTAAAAGAGGAGGTGGAGTAGCTCTCTACATAAGGGAAGGGATCAAAGTATCAGAACTAAAAGGTAAAGGGGGAGGACAAGAGGAACTCTGGGTCACATTGGAGACAAGGAATGGCATCACAATCCACACAGGGGTTAGAAACATAGAAACATAGAAGTTGATGGCAGATAAGGACCGAAAGGCCCATCCAGTCTGCCCATTTCTTTTTCTACCTTATAAATGTGCCATCGGCCTTTTCTCTGTCAGTGACCTATCTATTCATAGTCATTTGTATTGCTCCCTTATGCCTATCCCATGCCTGTTTGAAGCCCTGCACTGTATTCATAGCCACCACTTCTTATGGTAAGCCATTCCATGCATCTACCACCCTTTCTGTGAAAAAGAATTTCTCAATTCCCCCTTAATCAGCCTCCCTCTAATCTCATGCTGTGTCCTCTTGTCCTGCTATTTTCTTATATTTAAACATGTTAGACTCTTTCACCTTGTTTATGCCCTTAAGGTGTTTAAATGTCTCGATCATATCACCTCTCTCCTCCTTTGCTCAAGGGTATACATATTGAGCTCCGTTAATCTGTCCTCATATGTCTTCTGATGCAGTCCCTGCACCATTTTGGTTGCCCTTCTGGACTGCCTCAATTTGTTAATGTCCTGTGAAGGTGTGGCCTAATACTGCACACAGTACTCCAGATGGGGCCTAACCAATGTCTTGTACAGAGGGTTTATTACCTCCCTTTACGACTTGTGATACCCCTACTAATACACCCTAACACCCCCTAGCCTTACCTACTGCTTTAGAGGTCTGCTTGGATGATTTTAGGTCATCAGTGATGATGATGCCCAAGCTCTTTCTTCCTTTGTGACTGCTAGCAACTCCTCCCAGCCTATAAGGGCTTCAGGGTTTCTCTTCCCTATGTGCATGATTTTGCACTTCTTTGCATTAAATCAGTTGCCACTCTTCTGACCATTCTGCTAGTTTATCCAGATCTCTTCTCATTCTGCCCACCCCATCTGGATCATCTACTCTGTTGCAGATCTTGGTGTCATCTGCAAACAGACAAGCCTTACCCTCTAGTCCATCTGCGAGGTCACTAATGAAGATGTTGAATAGGACTGGCCCCAGGACTGATCCCTGAGGTACCCACTTGTGACTTGCATCTCTTCTGACTGTATACCATTTACTACCACTCTCTGTTTTCTGCCAGTCAACCAGTTTGCCACCCAGTTGACCAACTTCTGACCCACCCGAGCCTACCTAGCTTATTTATCAATCTTCTATAGGAACAGTGTCAAAAGCTTTGCTGAAGTCAAGGTAGACGACATCAACTGCCCCCTTGGTCCACCACTTTGGTTACCCAGTCAAAGAAATCTCATGAGATTAGTTTGACAGGACCTTCCTTTTGTAAACCCATGCTGTCTTGGATCCTGTGCCCCTATGGATTCCAGGTGTTGCACTATCCTTTCCTTAAGGAGTGCCTCCATAATCTTGCCTACTACTGAGGTAAGACTGACCGTCTGTAGTTCCCCGCCTCCTCCTGCTACCACTCTTGTGGAGTGGGATCACATGAGCCCTTTCTCCAGTCTTCTGGGACCTCCTCCTGTGCTCAGAGACTCACTAAACAATTCTGCTAATGGCTCTGCTAGTTCCTCCTTTGCTCCTTAAGTACCCTGGGATGTATGCCATCAGGTCCCATTGCCTTATCCACCCTGAGCTTAGCAAGCTCTTGTAGGACCCTTTCTTTTGTGAAGGGAGTAGTGCTCACCTCCCTCTCCCCTGTGTCCATGATGCTGAGCTGTGGGCCCTGCCCTACCTTCTCTTCAGTAAATACTGAGCAAAAGTATCTATTTAGGATAGATGCCTTTACAGAGTCCTCCTCCTCACATGCTCCCTTTTCTCCATTAAGCTTAGCAATACCCCCTCTGGACTTTCTCCTTTCACTAATGTATCTATAGAAAGTCTTGTCACTTCTTTACTGTTCGTGCTAGTGTTTCCTCAGTTTGGGACTTTGCCTGCCTTACTGCTTACCTGCTTCCCTTAGGGCAGTTTGGTATGCCTCCCTATCTTCATCCCGCTGTGTTCCCTTATATTTTCTGAAGGCCAGCCTTTGGCTCTGACCTTTTCTGCTACTGTGTTTGAGAACCAAAGTGGTTTCCTTCTTCTTTTGCACTTCCTTTTCTGTCTAACACAATGGGATGTTGCTTCATGTATTGTATCTTAATGCTTGCCCACTTTGCCTGTACCTCCTCACCTGTGTTTCTTTTTGCCAGGGCTAGCTTAACTCTGTTGGCCATCTTATCAAAGTCAGCTCCTCTGAAGTCCCATATTTTTGCCTTGGAATGGGATGATTTAGATGTAGTAGCCAAATTGAACCATACCATGTGATGGTCACTGGCCCCAGGTGACCTTCTACCTGGAGATCTGTGATCCCTTCTTTTGTTAGTCAGTACTAGATCTAGGATAGCCCTGTCTCTTGTGGGTTGCTGTACCAGTTGTTTGAGGCCCTCCTGCAGGGAATCCACTATGAGTCTAGTTCTGGCAGATGTTCCTGCTGGTATTGACCAATCTGTATCTGGCATGTTGAAGTCTCCCCATTATCAGAACCTCCTTTAGCTGTCATGTTTTGTATATCTTCAACAGTAATGTGTCTATGCTCCCTCTGGTCTGGGGGCCTGTAGACAACCCCAGTTCTTATCACTGTCCCATTTCCTGTTTCAGGGTGACCCACAGTTCTTCTGGCTCCTTATGTGTATTCTGAATTTCTGTAGCTTTGATATTTTCATTAACATACAGGGCCACTCCTCCCCCCCTTTTGCACCTCGGTCTCTTCTGGAACAATACATAGCCAGGTACTGAAGTCTCCCAAGTGTGGTTACTGGTAAACCACGTCTCACTAATTGCTACTATGTCCAGTTTAGCCTCTGACATTGTGCCTGCAGGTCTGGGATCTTATTTCCAGGCTGTGAGCATTTAGTGTACATGATTTTCCATTGGCCAGATTTTTGGTGTGTTGGTTGTTGGGTGAAGTTTGGCATTACCCCCGTGCATTGTATGGGGAGACAAACCTTTTTCTTACCTGGTGATGCAAATGAACGGGCAAACACGCTTGAATTCCTGTTTGACCACTAGCTGAGGGGAGGGGTGTTCCATTCGGACGTATGGGGTGCAACCCTCTCCCCATTGCTAGTTTAAATATTCTGCAAAGACGTCAAACTTCTGCCCCAATGCACTGACCTCTTTAGTCAGATGCAGTCCATCAAATTTAAAGAACTTTTCGCTCCCAGAACTGTTGCCAGTTCCCTACAAATCTGTGTCCTTTTTCCTGGCACCAGTCCTTGAGCCACGTGTTTAGCTCCCTATCTCCCTTCTCTGACCTTCGTCATCTGTCCCTTCTCCCAGACTGGCAGGATCTCCAGAGAAGGAGATGCCCAATTGAAATAGATGATAGTTTGTCACCCAGCCTAGTCAGGTGTTCCTTGGTCTCCACAACTGACCGGCTGGCGAGATCATTAGTCCCTATGTGTACTAGGACATCAATGTTTTCTACAGTGTTGTATACAGACCCCCATCTCAAGGTGAGGAAATGGACAAGAGAATGATAGAGGGCATTCTCAAAATGGCTGAAAAAGGGGAGATACTGTTGATGGGGGACCTGAATATGCCAGATGTTAGCTGGGCAACATGGACTACAACCACATCCAAGAGCAGGGTCATTCTCGATGCCCTACAGGGAGCATGCCTTAGACAGCTAGTGGTGGAACCCACTCGGGAGGGAGCAATATTAGACCTGGTACTCTCAAATGGAGAGAGGATCACAAACTTAGAAGTCAGTAGACACCTGGGACAAGCTTTGACCACTGCACAGTGTGTCTACAATAAACACAACCATGGAGACAAGCCATACAAATACAAGGATACTGGACTTTAGAAGGGATGACTTTGGCAAATGGGTGAATACCTGAGGAATGCATTAGCAAATGGCCAGAAAGGGAGGGTAAAAGAACAATGGAGAAAAATCAAAACTGCCATCATGGAGGCAACAAGCCTTTGTGAAACAAACAAAGAAAGAAAAGAAAGCAGAATAAAAAACCACTATGGCTCTCAAAAGAAGTGTCAGGGAAGGTAAAGGAGAAAAAGGCTGCATTCAAAAAGTATAAGGAATCACAGACAGAGCACGATGGGGAACTGTATCAATTAAAGCAGAAAGAAGTGGGAAGGCAGTCAGAAAGCAAAGGCCCAAACCGAGAAAGGATAGCCAACCCAGTTAAGAAGGATAAAACCTTTATAGGTACATTAGGAATATAGAAAGGTTAAGGGAGGGATAGGGAAGATTAATAAAGGAGGGAGGTGGGCAGAGGGAGACAGTGAAAAGGCAGAGATAATGAATGAATACTTTTGCTCAGTATTCACAAAAGAAGAAGAGGAGGAGTTACCTAAACCAAACAGTAGAAGCACTCTGATAGTGGGGTTGATCAGTCCATTTAAAGAAGAAAGAGTACTGAAAGAACTTCTAAAACTTAAGGTGGACAAAGCAATGGGGCCTGACGGATTCACCCTAGAATCTTAAAAGAGCTAAGGGAGGACCTAGTGACACCACTAACCACCCTTTTAACAAATCATGGGAGGATGGGGTGGTACCTGAGGACTGGAGGAAGGCAGATGTGATTCCTTCACAAAAGTGGGAGCAAGGCAGAAGCAGGAAACTACAGACCTGTTAGTTTAACCTCAGTGAGTGGGAAAAATGATGGAATCACTTCTGAAAGAAAGAATTGTTGAGTACCTAGAGGCCAGGGGGCACTGGACCCAAAGCAGCATGGATTCACAGCAGGAAGGTCAAGTCAGACTAATCTTATTGATTTCTTTGACTGGGTGACCAAAGTAATAGACCAGGAGGGGCTGTTGATATGGCCTACCTAGACTTTAGCAAGGCATTTGACACAGTCTCGCACAAAATATTAATAATCAGGGTTAGCCAGCCTGGGAGGGTCCCAGGAGTGGCAGCCTGGATAAAAACTGGCTGCACAACAGGACACAGAAGGTAATAGTAGAATGGAGACACATCTGAAGAAAGGGGTTACTAGTGGGTACCTCAGGGTTCAGTATTGGGTCCAGTCCTCTTTAATGTCTTTATAGGTGACATTGCAGAGGGTCTGGAAGGAAAGGTATGCATCTTTGCAGATGACACAAAGATCTGTAACAGAGTTGATACACAAGGTGGGGTAGAAAGGATGAGAAGGGACTTGGCAAGGTTGGAGGAATGATCAGACATATGGCAGACTTAGATTCAATGCAAAGAAGTGCAAAATAATGCACCTGGAAACAAAAACCAGGAGAAGAGTACACAATGGCAGGGGAGGTACTAACAACAACAAAAATGGAAAGGGATCTGGGTGTAGTCATATCAGATGACCTAAAGGTGGTAGCAATGTAGAAGTCAGTAGGAGAGCTAGGGGATACTGGGATGCATAGGGATGGGCATCACAAGCAGAAAATGGGAAGTTGTTATCCCTCTGTACAGACAGTTGGTGAGACCCCATCTGAGTACTGCGTGCAGTTTTGGAGACCCTCATCTACGCAAGGACATAGACAGGATGGAAGCAGTTCCAGAGGAGGCAACTAAAATGGTGCAGGGTCTGACATCAGAAACCATATGAAGAGAGACTGAGAGAGCTTAATATGTATACCCTTGATGAAAGGAGGGATGGGGACATGATAGAAACGTTTAAGTACCTCAGTGGAATCAACAAAGTCCAGAGGGTAGCATCTTTCAGAAAACAGATGTGTAAGAACAAGGGGCACAATTTGAAGCTAGAGGGGGACGGCTCAGGGGCAATGTGAGGAAATTCTTTTTCATGGAGAGAGTGGTGGATCGCATGGAACCGCCTTCCTGGAGAGGTTGTGGGGTCTAAAACAGTGGAGGAATTCAAACATGCATGGGACAGACATATGGCAATTATAGTGGGGGGTTGCAGGAAATAGGTTGTTGGTTAACTAGAATCTGCAGCTTATCTAGTAGGTAGGGAAATGGGCAGACTGGGTGGGCCAAGTGGTCCTTACCTTCCATCAAAGTCTATGTTTCTATTATGGGGGTAATAGTGGAGGAGCACCTGGGGAACAGTGACCACCGGTCACTGTGGTTTGAAATCACAGAAGGAGCAGAACCAAACTGCACAAAAACATGTATCCTGGATTTTAGGAGGCAGAATTTGGGAAAATGGGGAGATGCCTGAAAGAGGCATTAATGGGAATGGGGATGGAATCAGGGGTTGGGGAACAGTGGGCAATATTTAAAATGGGGATTACAAGCGCAACAGAATTATGCATTAAGCAGGTTATCGAAGGGAAAAGGAAGAGGAGGCCATTATGGTTTTCCAAGGAGGTAGCAAAGAAAGTGAAAGCCAAAAAGATCGCATTCAGGCAATACAAAAAGACACTGGCAGAAGGGGATAGGGAGAAGCACCAGGAGAAGCAAAAGGAGGCTAGGAGAACAGTAATGGAAGCCAAATCTCAGACAGAAGAGTGCATTGCAAAATCAGTGGGTAGAGGGCACAAAACCTTTTATAGGTACATAAGAGAAAAAAGGGAGGGATAGTGAGACTGAAGGGGGAGGATGGGGTGGCTTGGAGGATGGCAACAGTAAAGCTGACATACCGAACAGTTATTTCTGCTCAGTCTTTACTAAGGAAGAGGAAGGTAATGGGCCTGAAATCAGTACAAGGGGTTGGAATGGAGCAGAAATGGACACAAGTCCCTTTACATGGGAAAGGGTCCTAAAGGAACTGGAAGGAATAAGAGTTGATAAAGCAATGGGGCCAGATGGGGTGCACCCTAGGGTCCTAAAGGAACTAAGAGAGGTGGAGGCTGAACCTCTGGCTAATTCTGTTTAGCTGATCACTGGAAACAGGGAGGTACCCAAAGACTGGAGGACAGCAGATGTAGTCCCTTTATACAAAAGCAGGAACAAAGAGGAAGTGGGAACTACAGACCAGTCAGCCTGACCTCAGTAGTGGGGAAGATCATGGAAGCACTACTGAAGGAGAGACCGGTGTAACATCTGGTTGCCAACGGACTACAGGACCCAAGGCAGCATGGTTTCACTGGGGGGAGGCCATGCCAGACCAACCTCATTGAATTTTTTGACTTGGTGACAAGGGAGTTGGATCATGGGAGGGCAGTGGACGTGGCCTATGTGAACTTCAGCAAGGCCTTTGACACTGTGCCACAGAGAAGGCTATTAAACAAACTAGGGAATATGGGAGTGGGCAGGACAGTAGTGTCACACTGCAGAGGGAAGAGTGACCAGTGGGGTGCCACAGGGATCAATGCTGGGGCAAGACCTATTTAACGTCTTCATCAGTGACACTGTGCAGGACCTAGAAGGCAGAATTTCCCTGTTTGCTGATGACACAAAGCTTTGTAACAGAGTGGACATGCCCGAGGGTGTAGACAGAATGAGGAAAGACCTGCAGAAGCTTGAAGAATGGTCAAGGGTTTGGCAGAGGAAATTCAATGCAAATAAATGCAAGATAATGCATATGGGGCACAAAAACCCTGGAACAACATATCAGTTGGGGGGTGAGGATATAGCATGCACCAAGCAGAAAAAGGGACCTTAGGGTTATCATCTCTGATGACCTCAAGGTAGGGAAATAGTGCGACAAGGCAGCAGGTAAAGCAAATAGGATACTGGAATGCATAGGCAGGGGCATCACCAGCAGAAAAAGGAAGGTCATAATTCCACTATTAAAGACATTAGTGAGGCCCCACCTGAAGTACAGTGTATAGTTCTGGAGACCTCACCTATGTAAGGGCATAGACAGCATAGAGAAGGTTCAGAGAAGGACAACAAAGATGGTACAGGGATTGCATCACAAGTACTATGAGGACAGGTTGACAGACTTGAATATGTACTCCCAGGAGAAAAGGAGGGAGGGAAGGGATATGACAGAGACATACAAGTACCTTACAGGGAGGAACAGGGTGCAGGAATAAACTGTTTTCCAGTGAAAAAGATGTTCCAGGACTAGAGGGCATAGGATGAAGTTGGAGGGAGGGTGATTCAGAGGAAACATGAGGAAGAATTTCTTCATGGGTGGTGGACAAGTGGATTACCCTGCCAGAGGAAGTGGTAGGGGCTGAAACAATCATGGGATTTAAGAATGCATGGGATAGACATAAGGGAATTCTGGACATCAGGGGTAAGGAATAACAGACTTCAAGAAAAACATAAAGTGAACTTACAAGCTCAAATGGGCAGACTGGGTAGGCCACAGGCCCTTATCTGCCGACAGTGTCTATGTATAAAAATGTGGAATAGCTTGCCCTCTGAAGCTGTGGTAGCTTCAGTAGCAATGATCAGATTTTCAAAGTAGTCCTATACAGATCCTTTAAGAAGAATGGCATTGAGGGTTGTACAGCATGAGAAGGGAAAGGATTGCAGCTGATTAGTTTGAAGTTTTCTCCCTACTCAGACTGAGCTATTTTCACAGTTAGGTACCTGAAGAGACAGATAAGATGGACCTTAAGTACCTTCCATCATTGCAGTACTATATTACTATGTTACTATATTCATTCTATGAAGGCTAAAATGTTAAAGCAATTTTAAACATCTGGAATTACAATTATGTTCCACTTGCAATGTAAGATTTATATAATCTCTCATTACTTATTTTATCTTCATAAGGGGTGCTTGTAAAATCCTCTAATTGCTTAGTGCATGCCATCTCTAGACTGACTTTTTCCTTATTGAAATCTACATTATCCCTTTTGAGTTGTAACTGAATTGCTTGAAAGGAAAATGACTAAATCCCTGGTTTGTTTTTTGTGTTTAATCTTACAATGACCCCCAAAAGATTAATGTTCAGCCAGCCCGGTGGTGCTGAGGACTGAGGTGCTGAATGTCTTACCTTGTGCTATGCCAGTGACCCATATTCGGGAATGAGCACAGACCACCGGGGGTTGGCAGGGGTTGAGAAGGATTGAGCATCCAAAGGACTTCTCTTCTTCTCCAGGGAGGGGGGTCCTCAGTGTCTGCACTTGCCTGCTCCCTAGTAGAGACTAGAGGACAGGGAGCCATGCTGCAGAAGGGGGAGGAGTTGGTGCAGACACTTGGAGGGAGCGCATGCAGACGTGTGCATGCTCCTCTCCGCCGGGCGACATTGCATGACTCAACTCCTGGGGAGAAATCAGGCAAAAAGATGTCACAGCACAGTGGTGGAGAGTGCCTCACAGGCTCTGCTCCCAGCCAGCAACAGTACTGACCACACGGAATCCGGTCTCCAGTGGGGGTTGGGGAACCCTGCTGTCCCCGCCATGGGGACAAGCCCTGGGAGTACGGGTCTGTGCTGGATGCTGGACACCGGGGGATGGGGTTGGGGGCTCCCTTTAGATGACAGCCAGCTCCAGAATGTAATAACTCAAAAAAAAAAAACAATTCAACACCAATGTCACTGTCATAGTTATAGTATGTTGCTAAAACACTCTTTTGCAACTACTGAAGTTCTATTTTACAGCATTTGTAAGTGTAAGAAAAGGGTACGTTTCCTTTTATTTGTATTTAAAAAATGACATACTGTAATTTGATTCAAACAACATCAAATAAGGCCATCAGATATCTAATGAAATTTAGGCACTGCTCAGTAATATGCACTGAACAGAGTTTAAAGCAATAGTGCAATGAAACTGGGCAAAAAATCGGACCCTTCGTTTTTGTCACTATAAATTATTCTAGGCATCTTCCAGTTTTTTTTGATTGTAACATTTTCTAAGTCCACCAAAATCGGAGTATTTTTAAACATTTTAATATAGTGTTTTTCTCAAGAAAAAGATGTAGTAGTAGTAGTAAAATATTTAATTAATCAAAAAATGAATAGGAAGCTCATTTGAGACTAGCTCAAAAATCACAGGAAGTTTCAAATAACATACATTACATAATAGTTATTTAAATACAAAATACAGGGATGTTTACATGGCCAAGAAACTAGACTAGGACTTACACACATCAATACGCACCATAGTCAGGAACAATGTATTCCCTTAAAGGAGAACTGTATTAAACTCAGTTGCTGCAGTTCCCATTAGTTTTCCTACTAATATACCCTTGAATCATACCCTTTCATTTTGTTTCCTGCATCATTTCTGAGTATGTCATTAATCGTTCCTACCTTAGCCCAGCATTGCATGCTCCATGCTGTGCGGTTGTGTTTTCTGTTGCCGCACTCCGAGTCCGACGAGTGCACCATGTGCCTTGGTTGTGGATATGCTTTGCAATCTGTGACCCCGAGCCTCTTACTACTGAGCATGCGCGGTCAAGCGAGTGTGGCTGTGTGTGTGCTTATGTGTCCATCCTGCCTGCACTGACTGCTTCTTGCTGTCCCGTGGATTTAAAACTTGTATTTGTGCCACAACTCAACCTGAGTCGGTGAGAGTGCCTCATGTGCCATGTTATCATTATGTTCAATACGTTATTTGCCATCAACATTACAGTGTCTGTGTTTGCAATGCACACATGGTGTTCTCCATATAACTTTTTTATTACGTCCCTTCACGATGCACAGTCACAACAGTGGTGTGAGCAGAATAAGTAGGAAGACAGCTCATAAGTACAGTACAGAAAAAGGCAGTGTATTGTAGTGGTTAGAGCACATAATTGTGTGAGGGGATCAGTGGTTTGAATCCCATCACAGAGTGTGTTATTTTTCTCCATTTCATGGTCCTCTGTGTAGTCACACCCAGGATAGTGGAGGCAACACTTTGTGCTGTGTTGATTATGATCCTGATTAAACAGTGACAACTGGTATCTCTGAGGAGCAGTGGATATTGCATGATGATATGCATAGACATAGAGAGGATCCAGTCTGCCAGATAACTCCTGCAGCTCTGAGTCCAGAGATTGGAGGTAAGGGCTGCAGGTGATGGCATGCCCACATAACTTTAGTATGCTTGTCCCTATTATCTTCACAGTCTGTCCAGCATTTGGATTCCTATTTGGGTTGAGATTGAGCTGTTATTACTGGTGTTTGTAAATATTTGGTGTGGTCCTTAGAGGCATGCTACCTCATTTTGTCAATGACTGCATGCCTTATTATTTTTGTAACTGGGTAAGTGCCACTAGGCACAAGTTACCGTTTTCATGGGTGACCTGGGAGCACTGTAGTGGTGACTTGTTGAAAGTCACCTAGTATGCAATGTAGGTTCTGTGACTCAAACCCAGTTCTACAGACTGTATCAAGCTCATTCACTATAACCTGCAGGCTATACTGCCATCTTAGATCCACTTATTGAGGCGATAACTGGACAGTTCCCCATATCTGTATATTTTGTGATATGAAGCAGTGCAAACACCGAAGGCAGTGCCTTTTCAGGATCTCACAGGTATAGCAACACACTGTCTGTGTACAGGCAATATGATGTCCCCATCCACACTGATATGTCCTGGAAGTGGTGCCTTCCTAAATGGTCTGAGCCAGAGGCTCAATGTAAACCATAAGTAAAGGGGGAAACATGGGGTTCAGTAGCTATTCTGATTGTGGCCATGATCGCAGATGTATATTTAGTGGGCCCTGTAGTCGGTATTTCACCATTTAAGATGCAAGTCTATTGCCAAAATAAAAGCATGGGTCCCTATACTAGAGGTGGTGATGTTTGTAGTGGTGGTGGGTGTGGGTAGAGCACAGTACACAAAGTAAAAAGAGGAGCAGGAGTTGGATAATGTTGGCATTGCATCTGTGTTGTAAATGAGGGTCATGGCCAAATTAATAAGAAGGCATCAACCAAGAAAAGTAAAACATGATTATTGAACAACCAACAGTGTTTGGGCAGCATTAACTAAAATAGGTGTTGGAGGTAGGTGGTCTACAGACTTTCATAGGTGCACAGTTATGTATCTTCTGATTTTTACTTTCCAGTCGAACAAATATGTTGTGTGTGTGTGTGTGTGTGGAGGGGCATGCTGCGTGAGTCACATTGTGTGTGTGTGTCTCTGACATGTAAATATTCCTGTGTGTCTGTCCGTTATGGGCCAGAGTTCCCAGAACTGCATGACAGAATGCATGTATGGTTGCTCATATATTGTAACTAAAAGCCAGGCAATTTCAGCTGTGATGATTTTGGAAATCAGAATAAGGGTGTGGGACTGATACTTGTGTTCCGGTGCTGGGTGGTGAATGTGCTATCTTAATGTGTGGAGGGTGCCTGGAGACTGTGTATGACTGAATCTGTGTGTGTTAGTGTGTGTCTGTGTGTTTGTGTGTGTGTCTGTGTGTGTCTGTGTTTGTGTGTCTGCCATGTAAATATTCTTGTGTGTCTGTCTGTTATGGGCCACATTGCCCAGAACTGTATGACAGAATGCATGCATGGTTGGCGGTGTGAATGGACCTCTGTGAGGCCTTGCTACCTTGCTGTGGTACAGAGGCTTATCACGTTGTTGCTCATACATTGTAACTAAAAGCCAGGCAATTTCAGTTGTGATGATTTCGGTAAACAGAATAAGGGTGTGGGACTAATGCTTGTGTTTGGGTGCTGGGTGGCGAACGTGCTATCTTGCTGTGTGGGGGGGCCTGGAGAGAGTGTGTGACTGTATCTGTGTGTGTCTGTGTGTTTGGTGTTTGTGTGTGTGTGTGTGTGTGTGTGTGTGTGGAGGGACGTGGTGTGTGAGTCAGATTGTTTGTGTGTCTGTGTGCCTGTGTGTGTGTGGTGTGTGTGTGTGTGTGTGTGTGTGTGTGTGTGTGTCTGCCATGTAAATATTCCTGTGTGTCTGTCCGTTATGGGCCAGAGTGCCCAGAATTGTATGAAAAAATGTATGTATGGTTGGCGGTGTGACTGGACCTCTGTGAGGCCTGGCTATCTTGCCGTGGTACAGAGGCTTATCACGATGTTGCTCATACATTGTAACTAAAAGCCAGGCAATTTCAGCTGTAATGATTTTGGAAAACAGAATAAGGGTATGGGACGGATGCTTGTGATTGGGTGCTGGGTGGCTAACGTGTTATCTTGATGTGTGGGGAGGGCCTGGAGAGAGTGTGTGACTGTATCTCTCTGTGTGTGTGTCTCTGTGATGTAAATATTCCTGTGTGTCTGTCCGTTATGTGCCACAATGTCCAGAACTGTATGACATAATGCATGTATGGTTGTCGGTGTGAATGGACCTCTGTGAGGCTTAGCTACCTTGCTGTGGTACAGAGGCTTATCACGATGTTGCTCACACATTGTAACTAAAAGCCAAGCAATTTCAGCTGTGATGATTTCGGAAAACAGAATAAGGGTGTGGGACCTGATACTTGTGTTCAGGTGCTGGGTGGCGAATGTGCTATCTTAATGTGTGGGGGGGTGCCTGGAGACTGTGTATGACTGAATCTGTGTGCGTTAGTGTGTGTCTGTGTGTTTGTGTGTGTCTGTGTTTGTGTGTGTGTCTGTGTGTGTGTGCATGTGTGTGTATGTGTCTCTGCCAGGTAAATATTCCTGTGTGTCTATCCGTTATGGGCCACAGTACCCAGAACTGTATAACAGAATACATGTATGGTTGGCGGTGTGAATAAACCTCTGTGAGGCCTGGCTACCTTGCTGTGGTACAGAGGCTTAGCACAATGTTGCTACAACATTGTAACTAAAAGCCAGCCAAGTTCAGTTGTGATGATTTTGGAAAACATACAGTAATGAGTGGTGGGTGGTGAACGTGCTATCCTGTGTTGTGCTTGGGTGGTGCCCCGTGTGTGACTGTGTCACCGTATATGCATGGAACTGCATTCCAATATACAAATTCTATCATTTCTTTCTGATAGCAGTTCTGAGTAATGTATTTTGACACCCATATGCAATTGTCTTACAGAAACCATGGCCACTGTGTTCATCAAGCATTTATCAGAGGAAAGCAGCAGTACTTTGGGCGACAGTGACAGTGAGGCAGCACAGATCTGTATGGAGATTTTTGAAAGTGCAGCTGCTGCATCTGGCCACATTAGGCCATATATGTTTCAGCCACAGAGGCAGTAACCACATGATTCATCAAGTCACAACACCAGCTCATCTGATGAGGAGGCAGAAGTTTTGCCAAGTTGCCTTGATGACCTCAGTTGGTGCACATGTGGCAACTACATCATTATGCCAACTATCAGGGAGTGCCTTTGCTGTGCTGAGGTTGGTTATCAACTGGGAGACAAGCTGGATGGTGTGACGTGTGTCACACAAAATCCATACTTCGCTACTGGTTGCTTAGACCCATTTGTAGTATGCCTAGCACTGATCACCATCTGCTCCTGTTATCGTCATCTGCAACCGGCAACACCAGCACCTAATAGGTATTGCAATCATGTTGCACATTCTTCTGTTTAACTATTTTTTTATTATTGTTTATTGTCCAACCTTCCCTCATTCGCTCCATTACCCGAGATCCCTCAAGACCCATTACCTACAGAAACCTCTTGTGTCTGCTCCTTGAGTGTCGCACTGATTCTGTCTTTTTTTGAGATACTACGCATAACACCATGGTTGGGGTGAAGAAGGCCCCCCCTTCCTCTGTCAACTTCAGTAGAGTAAGTGCACAGTAAGCATAGTCTGCCCATACCCTGTTTGTGAACGGGACCGGAGGTCTGGTTGCCTAGGAGTGCCTGATGATTTTTCCCCCTCCATGAGCTCTGCTGATGTCAGCATGTAGGAGGGCCAATGAGTCAGAGGTGTGCTGAGACACGCTTCTGCTCCAGTCCCCCACCAACGTACGGTCTGCCCTGCCTTTACATTGCTTTTCATGACAGTACTGCCAGATGTCAGTGACCACCAGAAGGTGGCATTATCTTGGTGGTTCCAGTGTGCACCATTCTGTGGAGAATGAGATGAAGTCGTGGGGCAGTCAATCATTCTCCTCCCACTGCCCCACCCATGGTGGCCCTGGTACCCCTGGTATGGTGTGAGGTGTACCATGCAACAAATTATTTTCTTTAAAACCGAAACCCCTGGTCACAGCTGGAGGACATCAAGGGTAAATGGTTTAATACAGATGGTTTCACAATGATAGACCACTGTCGGGATAATGCTGTCTTTGGAAATGATGGCAGCTGTGATAAATGATTTGTCTCTCTCCCTAACTACACTGGATTGTTTTTGGTTTTTACCAAAATGAACAGCAGCCAGGGTTCAAAGGACAGGGTAGCAAGCTGGTGTATGAGGCAAGTCACTTAACAAAAGATAATGTGGCATCAAGTAAGCTGAAAATTGAATGTGCACAATGCTATGTGAGTGGGAGACAGCTGGGCCATGGGAGGACAGAGAAATAATGTTAATTAAAACCACCTGAATTCTTACATGTATTGTTAGCCTGTTGCCCCTGGTGTCCCTCACACTCCAAAGTTAAGCGACACCATGTGACCCATCCTTATTGACTCGAATCAGATAGTCAAATGTCTCTATTGAGTCCCCCATCCCTTTTTTTACTTTCATTTTTTTAACCCACCTTACTGCCCCCTCATTTCATTCCTTCAGACCCTGATCATCCCCGTAGGTCCCTCCCACAGAATCTGGCCCTAGAGTGTCTAGCTTACTCCTGTATCACTTCTACCTTACTCCTTCTCTCCTTGGAGTGCCTGCACAATGGTGTCTTTCCTGCTGGTAGGCGATCCCAGGGTTGGATCGGTTGTCATCTTGGACCAAGAGGTTTTTTTTCCATTTTTTTCCCCTTTGTCCCTCCTTCCCCTGAGGGCATCAGCATGTAGGACAAATGTCCAGATGTATGGCATGTTAATGCATGCTGCAGTCAAATGCCCATGATGTCCTCCCCTCCCCAGCTGTTGAACAGCCGCCTGTGCCCAGATGCCTGTGCTTCCACAGGCACAGGTGCGTTGGGTGTTCAGGACACCCCAGGAACCCACCCCAGGAGGAGTAAAACCCAGGTTGCCGGCGTGGTGTGAGGTGTGGCATCCAGTGCCTCTACCATCAATGCCACCATTCCAGCCCCCCGTCCCTTCTGTCCATCATGGTGTAAATATTCCAGTGTCCCAGCCTGCTATAATACTGTCTTCCCTCCATTCCAAACCTCATTTTCAGTGCCCTCCTCTGCACCCCATCCAGTAGCCTGATATCACGCTTCAGGTATGGCGTCCAAAACTGTGCACAGTACTGTCACTGTGGCCATAATAGTGACATGTGGAGGGGCAAGATCACTTCTGTTAGCCTTGATCAAAAAACCCTTGCCATGCATTCCAGCATTTGGATTGGTTTTGCGACCACTGTAATGCACTTGGCAGTGTTACTCATGGTCCCTGTTACCATCATGCCTATGTCCCTGTTCTCCTCAGTTATCCCCAGCTCAATCCCTTCCAGCCAGTATTGTGTTCTTGGGTTGTTCACCACAAACTGCACAACCTGACACTTGTTTGCAAGGAACACCACCTGCCACCTTTCTGACAAGTGCTCCAGGTTGATTTTGCCCCCCTCGCAGCTGCCTCCATCCATCCAGTCCACCCACCACTGCTTCCATAAGGTAGATGTCCATCTGTGCCCTGTAGTTAAATTAGTAAGATAATGTTATTATGATAAGTACAACAATCTTGCTTTCTTTATTACTGTTCTAATGACCGTTGTTGCTCCACTGTTTAGGTTGATGAGATTAGCTGCATACATTCTGTACATCCTTTGGGTTCATGATATCCTTGGCAGAAAAATCCACTCTGTCATCCCTGCAAACTCAGTCACAGCCATTAGATCAAAGTGGCCAGAGGCTACTGGGATATACAAAGGTTTTAGAGAAGCTGATGAAGATAATGAAGATGAACTGCTGGCACACTCCTTACTGCATGAGTTCAGCTCACAATCAGTTTGACAGCCAAATTGAAAGTTACTGTTTATCACGGTTCTTTACAATGACTTTATACCAGAAACACAGTTTGCAAACATTACTTGTTGTAACACATTGTTAACTGTTATGGGTATGATGTTACATGCACAACTTTATTTTGTATGATCTGACATTAACTTTTGAATACAATCCGTGTGTCATTTCTGCATCACGTCAAAAATAAAATCCAACAGTTTTAAAACTGTCAGTACTGTAAACATCATCATAGTCGACCAGTGAGTAAACTGAACTGTTAACACTTAATCCAAATTAAATCCATTTACATATCTAACAGACACTTCAATCAATCATTCTTCTTAAACAGGATCAGTTAGTTACCTATAACATTTTAATTCAAAACATATTAAAACAGCAACAGCAATTGATGAATTACACAGATAACATCTTAAACAAATCACAGCCAAACACAGACAGGTTTGTGGATGATGGCGGTGGTACATGGACTCTATGAATAGTACCACCTCATGAAACACTTTGCACCAATGAATCAGTGTTATGGATGATGTGAACCAGGGTCAGAAATGCACATAGACGTGTTACAAAATTCAGGCAGACTATTACTATGACAGTGAGATATAACACTACAGGTGGAGTGAATCAGGAGGGGAGAACCACTGGACCTATGACCATAGAAATCATACTGCATACTTTGTCCCGGTTACAGGTTGAGGGTACAGTAAGGGGACAGTTGGGAGATAGCTTTTGGGTTGGGCCTTCTTTACCTATGAGAGAACCAACAAGGCAGATGATAGGGAGAAAAATGTGAGCAAATCCAGGGAAGTGAGCAGACCGTTCAGGACTGCAATGGCAGGAAGGGAAAGTAAATTAGCACCAGTACTTAAGGAAGGGAAAACACCTTTCTTCTGGTATATGTGGGAAAAGATGAAGTGCTTTGATGAAATACTTACAATCTTGAAAGGCAGTGGGTGTGTAGACAAAGGGTCAGAGAACTCATGAAGTCCTTCTTTTCCATGTGCAAAATGGAGAGTGATGGTCCCATACCTGCATTGAAAGGGGTCACAGGAATGTGGTTGAGACAACCACATGTGGGGTCATCACAGTGTAAAGGGTGGTGGAGTGCATAATGTCCCTGAGGTTAAACAAGGCACCTGGTGAAGAGGGGACACATTCAAGGGTGCTGGCACAGGTCCTGGCAGAGCCACTGTCTGATCTGTCCCACACCTTGCTAAATACGGGATGTGCGCACAACGAACGTGCTAACTGTACTCAACAGTTTGCATGAGGGCGAACCTGGGAACTAAAGACCTGTAGCCTCACCACAGTTGTGGTGAAAGTGATGGACTCTATCCTCCAAGAAATGTTTCTGCAGTTTCTTGTGGATTATGATGTGCAAGACGATAGTCAGCATGGGCTTGTCATGGGCAGATCATGTCAGACCAACTTGGTTCATTTTTTGGACTTGCTCATGACAGCAGTGGATGATGGATATGTGGTACATGTAGTCTACCTTGATGTTAGCAAGGCCTTACATTCACTGCCATTCGAAAAGTTGACCTGTAAGTTGAGGAGTCTTACATAGGGTGTAAGCTAGGCCGATGTGTTGCAAATCGGATGCGGTACAGGCAACAGAGGGTTGTTGTTGGGGAAGAAGTTTCAAAATCCAGGGCACTGACAAGTGGTTTTACACAGTGATCAGAACTGTGCACACTCCTGTTTAAAATTTTCTTTGCAGACATAGTGGTTGGGATCAAGAATAAGATCAGCCTTCTTCCAGTAAGACACCAACATCTGTGCTGAGGTTAGTGGGGAGGACGGTGGCACATTACTGCAGGTGGACTTTGAAACACTTGAGTACTGGTTGGACACCTGGCAGCTTGTGTTCAATGCCAAGAAGTGAAATGTCAGGAATTTCACTAGAAAAAAACAATGGATGCAGTTACTGGGTGAATGGTATCAAAATGTCAACATCCAATGAGGAGAAGGATCTGGGGTTGTTAGTGAATGGCCACGTGCAGCAGTCGGCACAGTATAATAATGCAGCGGATAAGGCTAACAGGATGCCAAGTTGCACAGCTAGGGGGATTACACCAATGTGTTGAGAACTGATATTGGGCCTTTATATGTCCCTGTTGAGGCCGTAATCTATTACTGCGTGCACTTGTGGTGTCTGTACTGGACAAGTGACATCAAACTACTGTAGTCAGTGCAGCAAACAGCAACAAATCCGATTGTGGGGTTGTGTGATACTACTTATGATGACAGTAAAAGAGCTGAACATGTATACCCTGGAGGATAGAAGAGAGGGGGGGGGACATGTCATCACCTGGACTGAGAATAAAACACAGTGGTGATGCAGTCATGCACAGTGGCCACATGACATCACTAAAACTGTTAAAAAATGGTGATCCATTGTCATGTTTATGGTACTGTTATTGCTACGTGTACACACATGAAATAATCAAAGCACATATGTAAATACAGTGTGTCTCTGTACACCCTGTCAATGACATGGCCACACATTCACCCTCCCAATGATCAACGTTGTAAATCATTATACGTAACAAAACAGAAACACAGTGACAGGTGACAGTCATGTTCAAAATCTGTTTTACTAATGCCATGTGGATGTTTTGCATGGAAAGTAGAAGAACAGTTCTTTAATACCTCGTTATAAAACATCAGTGGGTGTTGGTACTTGTTTCAGTTGTGCTTAAATCTGGAGAAATGTTTTTCCAGCAACTCCTTTTTTGCTGGCCTCTTTGTGCCGGCAATATTGGCCGGTAGTTCCGGTGCCTGTATAACAGACACCTCACATAAGATGCCCTGTCTCATATGTAAAACATCATTCAGCAACTGTCCCACATAACTGTATGTCTTGCGAACCTTGACACTTTTAACAATCCATTGTTTCGTCAGCTTGGAGAAGACAAACTTATGTTGTGGTTTTCCCTTGAATTTACCTGTCTTTATCACTGCCTGTGACAGGTTCCGATTTTCGCTGTAGTCCAGCATTGCCAGTTGTTTCCGTGCCAGCATACCATGATAACTGAAATGCTGCCTTTTGGTGCAGTATTTATTTAACAGAGAGCTGAAAACCTCAATGTTCCCCGTGTGGCAAAATTGTGTTATTTTGTCCATGTCTTTCAGGAGCCGGGTATCTAGAACAACACTTTTTAGTGACTCATATGCTGGTTCCCCTTTGATGAGCCAGTCAGTGTTGTTGGGTTCAGCTTCTGTAAGGGGACCATGGTCACATTTGCAGTACTCCAACGCGACATGCCATGAGTGGATATTTGCTGTGTGTTCGAGTACTGAAATCCATTTCTCTCTGAGAAGAGTGCTGCTCTCACAGCAGGTATTGGCAGACCACCAGAAGTGGTTCAGAACTGATCTGATCCACGGCATGAGTTTCTCACAGTGTCTTTGCTTGGCCTTTGCAGTGAGTTTCTTGACGACAGATCTGGCAACATGCCACACATCACATTGATGTTGAATACCCAGAAAGCTGCTTCTCTTGTTCATCAAGCAGAATATTTGGGGGTGTCGATCTGTTGCTACTGTTTGAACAGTTATACCAGCATCCAAGACACTTGACATACAACGTATGAAACCTTCTTTCTCCATTACGTTGGAGCTGGATACCTCTGACACCTGCACCAGCGATGACTCTAGTATGGTATTAGCATGCATATCCATAACTGTGTATGTATAGTATTTTGCACTATGTCTGGGTGAGTCACAATGGCCGTCTCCAACTACTGTCAGTTGTTTGTCCTTCAGTGTTTCCCATGTTTCATTCTTCTTATCTAGCCATGCCCTATTCACCACTGGGAACATGTAGGTCTTCTGGATGTTCAGGTATTGTGACTTGCAAATGAGTGGAATACCTCCAAATTTCAAGAACTACACTATTCGGTTGCAGGTGTTTCCACTAAATAGAATGCTGGAAGACAGCAGAAGATTTCAGTGCCCATTTTATAGATCAAAGGTTGCGACCGACACATGAAGTCATGGCTATTGCAACAGCAGAAGTTGGCCACATACATGGTTCCACGTACAAAGCTGTCAGTCAAAATCAGTGGTAGATGATAGATTTGGCGCACCAACATGCTGACAAGTGTTAGAAGAGAACTTTTAAAAACAAGAAACTTAGTCTCATTCTCAATGCCATCACTACAGGAAAATATGTCATAATCATTGGCCTCAATGTACTCTTGAGAGTCTGACAGCATGGAGACACTGTGGTCATGGAAGGTTTCATTAGCAGTGTTTTGTTTCAGAGGAGTTGAGGTTAGTGGTGGTGGCAGTGGCAGACTGGCATCAAGAGTCACATCAACCAAGCTGACCAAATTGTGGTAAGCAAAACTTGATCTCGGTTGTTCACGTGCATGTTGTATTTCTGTATCATCCTTCAAACTGCTGTTGTATGTACAGTATGATCCTTATACACATTTTCAGGTGTTTCTGGCCACTGGCATGCAAAATCATACATATCAACATAACACTGCAAGCCAATGCTGCTGCTTGTGATACCCTGAGGATGGACTGCCCTGCTTCTTTGAAAGGATACAATGGGCTCAGTATTCATTACCTAATAGGGTGAAAAGGAAAGGAAATCAGTCATCATACACTGGGTCTGGGAAGCAGGGGAAGACATATGAACAGAGATTTCATCAACTGAATGTGTACACACTTACAACATGGTTTGAAAGAAAGGGCATAATTCTCAAGGTTATCAGTAAGGTATCAAGAGCGTGTGTGCTACAGAGGAAGGAGAAATGCAGAAGTACATGCCACACAGATTGTGGTGAAACACATACAAGGTAAAAGTGACAGTGCATTTCTGCACACAGATGGAGGTGGGGCTATGTAACAGAGTGCTAGACATACTGGTGTGCTTCACAACTGTGTTGCAAATTAGGAGGGCATAGAACTGGCATATGGTGCTGATTATGGGTGTTGTAGGGAGAGGTGCAGGCAGTGAATGGTGGCTGTGAAAAGGGCTGTGTGTGGGTGTTCATGGTGTGTGTGTGTGTGTGTGTGTGCGTGTGTGCGTCTTTGTCTGTGTGTTATGTTAACACTTGTGTGAGTATGCCCGTTAGTGGCCAGAGTGCCCAGAACTGCATCATGGATGGCATGTCTGGTTGACATTGTGAATGGACCACTGTCAGGCTTGGCTACCTTGAAGTGGTACAGAGGCTTATCACAGTGTTGCTCATACATTGTAAGTAAAAACCAGGACACTTCAGTTGTGATGATTCAGACAAGATAGTATCTCATGGTCTGTGTGTGTATGTGTGTGTTTCTGTGTATGTGTGGAGGGTGTGTGTTGTTTGACAGAAGAACAAAGGTGAAGAATGCTGTTCTTCCTTTAAAGGGTACAATACCATTCAATGACATGTCAACTGTGGTATAACAGCATTGTGAAAAGGTTACCTGTACATAGACAGCAGTGATGAGCTAAACTCTGTTTATAGGACTGTGTATGACCGGTCATACAAAGCAAGGATATTGTTGTGCAGAGAGGTTTCATTGGTATCAAGTGTCAGCAGTATGGCAGTTGTACTCTTTTCCTGTTACCAAGTGAACCTTGACATACAGCAATATCCATGTTTGTGTATGACTGCTCACACACAATGTTTAGTATGTGTTATTCCCAGTATGAAAAGTCACACAAAACAAGCTAGTGCAGACAATGGAGAATACAGAATCCTTCACATGTGTGCAGTGCAAGTAGGGACAAAATGAGAAATGCTTATAGCTGATAGGAAATGGGTTTCACACCTGTAGATGCGCTACAGTTGTTCTGTTATTGGATAGCCAGTATTCAGATATACTTTTGAAAACTTTACTGAAACTGGTAATGTAAGTCACTTGCTTTTGTAAATAGCCTGAATCCATCTCTGCTGAGCAGTTGCTGCTGTCTATCTTCATACTGCATGAACATTATATGACATCACAAACTCCGTTCCAGGCCATTCAGATGAATGGCACGGAATGGGACTCTGTGCTGTCAAACAATGTCTTATAGATATGAAAATCAAGACCCATGCATGGTGAGGAAAGTGGAACTCAATGTAGATCTGAGGGCACCCCAAGCTACATTATTTATTTAGCATCAAATCATCACAGCATATCAGAATACATAACTGCCATGGAAAGAACAATGGAAGGACAGTTCAATATGAAGAAATAATTTCCTATGTCCTTTAAATGGATACTGGACCAGAAATATGGGGGAGCATTACAAGTTGTTGTGCTGTACTGCTGACATCAAAATGATGTCACAACTGCAGCAGAACAAGCATATTCAAGGCATGGAATTATACAGTACGTGCATGCATGACAGAAGTCAGTAATGCAGTGCTTTTTGTCCTGCCCCTTTGCAGCACTGTTTGAGTGGACAGTGACCATACATGGTCACATGCTTCAGGTACTATTGATGAACTGTGGCCACAAGTTACATAACTAACATGGCCGTTTCATTCCACATATGGGATCATTCCTTGTGGTCAAGGCTCACACCGATAGGATAATTACCTGCATTGACATCAATTCAGACTGTCCATGTTGTGAGCTCTGCTGATGGAAGATGGAGGGAACAGAACCTTCACGTAAATGAGGACTTCTCTGTTGTTCACCATCTGTAAAACAAAGAAGAATCTATGCATCAGACATACAACACATATCGTGATATCTCTGTACTGTTACTCAATACACACACATAGACACACACAGAGAGACACACAAACACACACAGATACAGCCATACACAGTCTCCAGGACCCCCCTCCCCAGTAAGATAGCACGTTTGCCACCCAGCACCCGAACACAAGTATCAGTCCCACACCCCTACTGTTTTCCGAAATCAACACAGCTGAAATTGGCTGGCTTTTAGTTACAATGTATGATCAACATTGTGATAAGCCTCTGTACCACGGCAAGGTAGCCAGGCCTCACAGAGGTCCATTCACACCACCAACCATACATATGTTCTGTCATACAGTTTTGGGCACTCTGGTCCATAACGTACAGACACACAGGAATATTTACATGGCAGAGACATACATACACACACACATGTGCACACACACACAAACACACACACACACAAACACACAAACACACACACACACACACACACATCTGACTCACACACCATGCCCCTCCACACATACACACACACACACACACACACACACACACCCCCCGATACAGTCACACACTTTCTCCAGACCCCCCCACACAGCAAGATAGCACATCCACCACCCACACCCAAACACAAGCATCAGTCCCACACCCTTATTCTGTTTTCCCAAGTCATCCCAGCTGAAATTGCCTGGCTTTTTTAGTTACAATGCATGATCAATATTGTGATAAGCCTCTGTACCATGGCATGGTAGCCAGGCCTCACAGAGGTCCATTCACACCGCCATCCATACATGCATTCTGTCATGCAGTTCTGGGCACTCTAGTCCATAACGGACAGACACACAGGAATATTTACATGGCAGAGAGACACACACACACAGATACAGTTATACACAGTCTTCAGGCCCCCCCAATCACAGTAAGATAGCACGTTTGCCACACAGCACCCGAACAGGTATCAGTCCCATACCCTTACTGTTTTCCAAAATCAACACAGCTTAAATTGGCTGGCTTTTAGTTACAATGTATAATCAACATTGTGATAAGCCTCTGTACCACGGCAAAGTAGCCAGGCCTCACAGAGGTCCATTCACACCACCAACCATACATGCATTCTGTCACACAGTTCTGGGCACTCTGGTCCATAACATACAGACACACAGAAATATTAACATGGCAGATACATACACACACACACACAGACACAGACACACACACACACACACACAATCTGACTCACACACCACACCCCTCCACACACACACACACACACACACACACACACACACACATACAGATACAGTCACACACTTTCTCCAGACCCCCCACACGTTCACCACCCACACCCAAACACAAGCATCAGTTCCACACCCTTATTCTGTTTTCCCAAGTCATCCCAGCTGAAATTGCCTGGCTTTTTCAGTTACAATGTATGATCAACATTGTGATAAGCCTCTGTACCGTGGCATGGTAGCCAGGCCTCACAGAGGTCCATTCACACCGCCATCCATACATGCATTCTGTCATGCAGTTCTGGGCACTCTAGTCCATAACAGACAGACACACAGGAATATTTACATGGCAGAGAGACACACACACACACAGTTATAGTCATACACAGTCTTCAGGCCCCCCCAATCACAGTAAGATAGCACATTTGCCACACAGCACCCGAACACAAATATCAGTCCCACACCCTTACTGTTTTCCGAAATCTTCACAGCTGAAATTGCCTGGCTTTTAGTTACAATGTATGAGCAATATTGTGATAAGCCTCTGTACCACAGCAAGGTAGCTAGGCCTTACAGAGGTCCATTCACACTGCCAACCATAGATGCATTCTGCCATTAAGTTCTGGGCACTCTGGCCCATAACAGACAGATACAAAGGAATATTTACATGGCAGAGACACACACACAGGCACACGTGCACACACACACACACACACACACACACAAACACACACAGATAGTTATACACTGTCTCTAGGACCCCCCTCCAAATCACAGCAAGACAGCACGTTCACAATCTAGCACCCAAACACAAGCATCAGTCCCATACCCTTATTCTGTTTTCCCAAATCATCACAGCTGAAATTGCCTGGCTTTTAGTTACAATGTATGAGCAACATTGTGATAACCCTCTGTACCATGGCAAGGTAGTCAGGCCTCACAGTGGTCCATTCACACTGCCAACCATACATGCATTCTGTCGTACAGTTCTGGGCACTCTGGTCCAAAATGGAGAGAGACACACAGGAATATTTAAATGGCTTAGACACATACACATGCACACGCGCACACACACCCACAGAGACACACACACACTCACACAAACACACAGACACACACAAACACACACAGATACAGTCATACACAGTCTCCAGGCCCCCCACACAGTAAGATAGCATGTTCGTCACCCAGTACCTGAACACAAGTATCAGTCCCACACCCTTACTGTTTTCCGAAATTATCACAGCTGAAATTGCCTGGCTTTTAGTTACAATGTATGATCAACATTGTGATAAGCCTCTGTACCATGACAAGGTAGCCAGGCCTCACAGAGGTCCATTCACACCGTCAGCCTTACATGCCATCCACGACGCAGTTCTGGATACTCTGGCCCATAAGTGACAGACTCCCATGACTAGTACAATACCAGGCAGACAGACACACACACACACACAGACACACACACACACACCAACATTTGTTACTGCCTAGAGGGAAAAGTGTGCTTATTTGAGGCTGACAGCAACATCTGTAACTGAGGAGGCTTCAGAAATGTTCTGAGGACTGGTAATTGAAGTTTCATTTAAACACATGCAAAATTATGCACCTGGGACACCAAAACAATGGCTAGACATACAGGAATGGTGAGGTGGGGAGGGCCTGTGGGGGAAGAGTTGGTAAAAGACCCAAAGTAGGAAAGGGACATGGTGGTTATTATTTCAGACAACATGATAATGTCAAAGCACAGTAATAAGGCAGTTGGGAGGGACAGTGGCTAATCATAAAATACCTCACCGCTTCTTCCATGCTGCGACCTGTATGTGGAGTCACTACATCTGACCTCCAGCAATCCATAGTCAGCTGCCTGTATTACAGGGATAAGTTGAAAAACCATGACAAGTGCTGTGAATGTTAGTACCTCAACTTGTGGAGCACCCTCTCATCTGCCATCCATTCACATACCATTATCGACAAACCCCTTGTGTTTGTCCCAGCCTTAATTCTAAATGTCACCTGTGTTGGCCACCAACAAGTCATACAGCAGTCCATTCCAATGCTGAAGCAGTATATGCAAGAAGTAATACTGCCTACTGTTTACCATACACATTCAACCATCCACCCTCACTCCATGCACCCTACTTAGTAGTAAGCTGATAAAGAAGATAGGCAGGATGCTCCTGTGAGGACAGGGTGGTAAAGTGTGTTAGAAAGTGAGTAACAGGCAGGAGGCAGTGGGTAGTGGAAAATGTGGTGCAATCAATGGAGAGTGGGAAACCTAAATGAAGGGGGAGGGTGTAATCACTGTACTTCACAAAGGAGGAAAGGGACATAGAGAATTATTATTTCAGACAACATGTCAAAGCACAGTACGAAGGCAGCTGGGATACAGAGGCTGACGAGACAATAGTTCTGTGCCTCTTCAGTGATACAGCCTTTATGGGGCGCCACATCTACCATCCTCAAACCACTGGGGGGGAGGGCTGGATATAAAGGTATCACTGTACATAGACCCTTCATTCTCCTGTCAGTCAGCTTCTGCACAACACCCTCAACAGCAATGAACCATAAATGCATCCCCAGCAGTCACATAAGGCACCTGACACAGCTTGTTGTACACAAAACTGTGAGCATGGAATGACACCCATCCTCAATCAACGCAAATAGTGGCTCTTTCAAGGCAGCAAGTAAGTACCAAGCATACAGTATGACACACCACAATGTCACACCAGCTACTGCATCCTTATGCTACATATTTGCTGTTATACAGTTCAGCAACACTTGTACCCATGGTACTAGCAACAATTATGCTAAAACACTCAGGCAACACAAGTAAATACCCCCCCAAGAAGACAAAAAAAAAGAAGATACTGTCAGACAAGTTGGATAATGACACACAGAAGTCATCAGGCAGGAAATGAGCAGAGCAGACAATGTCATTTCTTCTTAGACAAAACTTCAGTATCTCGTATTCAGTTTTTCCGAGAGCATGTAGCCAATGATGCTGCAATGTAGGATCACTGGGGAGCCTATGAAAGGACAGTTTCAGACAACATTTTTTCTTACCTGTTGTGTTACCACAACCCTGTGCCATACATGCTGGCATGTTTATAAATTATCTAAAAACTGGTACAGGCAACAAAACAAATTACTATAAAATGTATACAGATTTCAACATACAGACTATCCACAAAGCAGTTGGACCAGCAATGAAAAAAAAAAAACAGTACAGTTTTGACAAATTCTGTTTTTTTCTTGGTAGAAAAGAAATACATGTAACCAAAACTTGAATAAGCGGGAAAATAGAGGCTCACTACTTGATGACAGCCACCTAATGGCGGGAGCACAGACATCACCATAGCAACAGAAAACAACTGCATGATGTTACAGTTCCCAAGTCCTTCACATTGCATGTAAAACTTCCCAAAGAAGTGACTGTACTTCACCTGTAACCATATATGATTTGCAGTGTCGAGAAGGTCTCTGTGTCCCACAAGCAACACACCAGTACCAGTACAGAGTGGCGGGAGAGGCACTCCATCTGAGGAACAGAGCCTGTCACTTGCGGGGGGGGGGCTACACGAACAGCACAAACTCAGGACAAAGGCTTTCCAACAAGAGACAGGCTCAGGAGAAAAAGCTGGCTCCTGTATACAGGAAAACATGAGCTAATATGGCCAACCAACAATTTTTTCTGTGAACATCTGAAGATGTCACTCTCGGAGGCCTCTCTCTAACCTCCAGCTATGGCCACATACTCTCAATGAGGGATGTGCTGAAGGATATGGATGATGCAGCTCAGTAGAGAATTAAAAAAAGAAATGGTGTACCTCGGAATATTGTTTTGCGTGTGTGTGTGTGGGGGGGCATTACTGTGCTTAGGCGGATGACTGTACATCTGCTAAAGCACAGTAACCCCCCCCCACACACACACAAAACAACATTCCAAGGCACACCATATCTTTTTTTAATTCTCTACCGGCTGATCAGAGCTGCATTGTCCGTATCCTTCAGCACATCCCTCATTGAGAGTATGTTGCCACGGCTGGCGGGTTAGAGAGAGAGAGAGAGAGAGAGAGGCTTTCTAGAGTGACAGGTACAATGGCAGAGCGGCAAAACAGCATACAAGCACATCAGCAGGCAGCACGCTTTGTAGCGCGGCATAGCAAGTGCGCGGATACAATATGTTGTTTACCCATGACCTCCGGAGGTGCATGCATGAGCAAACAACAGCAAGAGAGGTTGCAGAGCATCTCAACATGGCGCAGATCTTTGTGAGGCACCACACTTCACAAGACACAGCTAAGTAAGTGAACAAAACTGTCATTTCAATATTTAACTACCGCAAATTGAGAGAAAAGTAATCCTGGGACATGCAATATGGGCATACCATGTACATGATAACTGCTGTTCTCCTTTACACCACAGAATAAATATTTATACAATACTAGTGTACTTCTGTTCCTATAGTATATCAAGTGATATGCAGATCCAGACAGCAGGAGGATTTCTGTGTTATCCATGCAGTAAACCCTTTTTTATATTGCACCAAAATTGACAGTATTATTTAGCAGTCTTAGAGAGGCATTGAGTTCCACAAGTGTGGGTCTATGTTAAAAAAATGTGATCTACCCAATTCTGTTTTATTCTTCGGCAACTTAAATTCCACCCTGCCTACAGACCTAAAACAATTCTTTATATTTCTTTGATGCAACAATTTCAATATATAATTGAAAGGCTTCACATGTGGTTCAATGGACTGAGGCAACCAGACACTCTCCCTGCCTGAGCTATTTAAACTCCATCCTTCCTGCTTCACTCAGAAGCATTTTTTCTTTGCAGTTGTAGTCTCTGTCCACCCTCCCTCCTTCCCTTGTGATCAGACTCTGCTTGTATTTCTTGAACTTCCACTTGTTCATGTGTACTTTCTACCCAGTTTGTGCCTCCATTCCTGGGTCAGTGTTTTTTCTTTCCTCTGGCTGCAGTACTGCTTCTCTCTCTTTGTTCCTTTCCCTGTAGCCACCTGCCTGCAGCTGTCTGTGCTGTTCCTCCCACCTCTCCCTCCCATTTCTATTTGCCACTCACCCCATGGCTGTCTGTGCTTCCATCCCCTTACTCCCTTCTGCCCCGTTGCTGTTTTTACTTCTCTTGTCTGCCACTTACCCCATGGCTATCTGTAATGTCTACCCTACTCCTTCTTTGTTGCCTCCTCACTCATTGTGCCTGCAACAGTGGCTGCCTAGGTCTTGGTTCCCTGCCCCCTTGTACCTTGTTTGTTCACCTCTACATGTTTTGGGGGGTTTCTTTGCTCCTCCTGTTGCTCTCTGTTCTTGCATATCCATCTATCTCTGGGTTTGTCCAAGACCCTGCCAACTCGTTAAAGCCATATTTCCCAACTTCAGACCCCTGCTTCATTGCAATGACATTGTTTAAGCCTGTTAAAGTTTTAAATTGTTTAAGCCTGTTAAAGTTTTTTCCTGATGTAGTATTGTTTACTTAGAGAAGCCCAACTAAAAAATTAGGTTTACATTTTTTCAGCAATGTTTTTAATATTCTGGGACATGTCATTATAATTCAGAGCTCTCTGTCTCAGTCAGATTTTCTACAACTTAGAACGAGCACTGGTAACTGTTTACACCTGGCAGATTGGGTGTGTCAGTCATTTTCACTGCTTAAAGCACTATCATTGAATGAACTAATACATGGAAACACTTTTCAAGACCTCAAAGTATGCCTCATTTTTCTGCGTTGTTAGTCTATGTATTTAATCCATGGTATGTCTCACGTCATTCATGTACTGAAAGAAAGCTTTTTGAATATATGTAAATTTCATGAACCTCAACTTGCCCAATAGTAGTTTAAATCATTTGTGCTACTCTGCCATTTCACATAGCCCAGATTCAAGCTCTAGGCATTTAAAGCATTTATGTGTACATTTTATGAATCTGAAGCATCGTCTCTAGTGCTTCCTAGTCTTTCTTAGCTGGTGTGTTGTGGTGGCCTGCTTGTGGCATTGCAGTTATTCCCATGGTGGGGGACTGTGGTTTTGCAGTGGGGCATTGTGGTTTCCAGTAAGGAATGGGTCATGGAGTCAGATGGGCTCTTGGGGATAGGGTAGTTATGCTATATCTCACATACCAAGTTGTGTCTCTGCCTGCCCTGTGTTATTCTAGATTTCTGTTTGGTTTAGCTGGTGGCCTGTGAATCCACCAATGTTGTCAACCTGTTCTGTGTACCATATTGGTTTGTCAAAAAACAAAAATTTCTGTAAAGAGGAATAGGTGGCCAACAACCCACTACAATTGTCAGTCTGTCATGTGTACTGTATTTGTCAAAGATTTCTGTTGGTTTAGCTGGTGGCCTGTGAATCCACCAACGTTGTCAGTCTGTTCTGAGTACTGTATTGTTTTGTCCAGAAACAAAACTTCTGTAAAGAGGAACTGGTGACCCATGACCCACCACCATTGTCAGTCTGTTCAGTGTACTGTATCTGTCCTAGAATTCTGTTGGTTTAGCCAGTGGTCTGTGACTCCACCAATGTTGTCAATCTGTCCTGTGTACAATATTGTTTTGTCCAAAAACCAAAATACTGTAAAGAGGAACTGGTGGCCCATGACCCACCACCATTGTCAATCTGTCCTGGGTACTATATTGGTTTGTCCTAAAAAAAAAAAAGAAATTCCATAAAGAAGAACTGGTGGCCCATGACTCACCACCATTGTCAGTCTAACCCTTGTTCCATATTTTCTTGTCAGTTCTGTCCAGTCTGCTGTACTGTCCACCATCACTAAACAAAGTATCCTAAACCTGGAGAGAAGGTGACCTAGGCCTTGGATCCCCAGAGGTTTCTTCCTCAAAGGTATTTTTCCTGTTTTCCATGCCTAATGTTATAATTTCTAGTTAGTTGAATAGCGCATTCCCTAGATTGCTTAGGTAGTTTTCCACTGTTGGATGGAGATGAATGCTGGCCCTCCTTTGCCATTCTCTCTCTCTCCTTAGGAAGTCATGCCATCTTGCTATCCTGTCATTCAGACCTACGTGAAGGTCACTACACATTATCTGTTGTCTCCTGCTGAGCTACATGAGGATCTTAAATGTGCAATACCTACTTGACCTATGCATAGGTCCTCAATACAAGATACTTACTTGTCATCTTCTGCAATGCTTTCTGCTCTACACTCTTTTTTGGGCTCCTTCCTAAGGTACCTTTTACCTAAGGGAATCCTTCCTGCAGCACCTCTAGGGGTGGAACCCTCCTCCAGGGTTCCTTGTCTTTGGCATTTCTAGAGTGTGTTATTCCCCAAGGAATGAGAAGAAAATTGCCACAAAGGTTCATTCATCAAGTTGCTTTAGCACAACACTACACCAAGTTCTGTCAGTATATTGAATTGAAAGGCTTTACCTGTGGTTTAATGGGTTGAGGCAACCAGCCATGCTCCCTGCTTGAGCTATTTAAACTCTGTCCTTCCTGCTCGACTCAGAAGCATTTTTTAATTGCCCCACCATCCTCCCCTCCTCCTCCTCCTCCAGCAGCTCTCTCTCTCCTCAGTGATCCTTCCTGAGATACCTTTAGCCTAAGGTAATCCTTCCTGTGGCACCTGTAGGGGTGAAACCATCCTTCAGATTTCCTTGCCTTCGGCATCCCTACAGGGTGGGTACCCTTACAAGTTCCTGTGCCACACTATCCCAACACTCACCTGCCAGGGCACTATTGCCTGATAGGTGCAGTGTCCCGATAGAGATCATCCCTACGGCTACATGCCCAATGGTGTTATGGGAAGGGGTAAGGTAGTGGATGTGAAGGGTTGCTACCTTACTCCTGAAAACACTGTCAGATCTGGAAGCTGGCTGAGCTGCCCTCATAGTGTGGAGGGCTAAAGCACAGGCAGCTTTGATAGCATGCTCCATTGGACCTGGGTTCTGGTCCATCCACATCCTTTTGCCCCCCACAACTAATATTGTTTTACTCCGGGGTCTGCTCCCTCTCCAAGTTAGTTATTTTAGTTATGGGGGTGTGGGGAGTAAAGCCCCCTATATTGGGGGTGTGGGGGCACAGCCCCCCACATTGTAACAAACGGCATATGTTCCCTTGTTGACCGACATTATCTTGGGCAAGTGTGCAGTTGGGTTTGTGCAATTCAGGAATCTGGACTCAGTATACCAAGTGACTGTGTGTACTGAGTTTCTAGATAACATAATATATGCACAGGGTGTCATTCCCTGAGGAACAAGAGGTGAATAGCCACAAAGGTTTATTCAGGAAGTTGCAGAAGCACAACACTAAAGCAATTGGTGTCAGCACATTCAATCTGATACTTTTGCTTTATAGCACTTAAACATGTATGCAAAAAATGATAAGATCTATTGCTAATGTGTAGCCAATCCAAGGATCCATATTGGTCACATCTAAGGGTTCTTCATGGCACATTCAAAATGAACCTAGCCAATCTACTGTAAAGTGTGTCTCATTTATTCAGCTCTGTCATCAATGCCCCAGAAAACATTAGGTCACCATCATCAAATAAAGGTAACTGTAGTGCATTTACTATATTACATGTTTCCTAACATCCCTAGACATGCAGTGCCTGACTCTGTACAAAGCTCATAGTCTCTTTCCCACATTTTCATTAGATGATCAATATGCATATTCTATTCAATGTTATCATCCAACCATAATCCTAAATACTTATAGCTATGTACAGTGGTAGTCATACAAAGGTTGATCAATGCTGAGGTATACCTGGATATACTGAGACATAATCACATTAAAATCAATACAAATTGTAACCTGGGTGCCTCAGTGGTCCTCGATTACCACTGTACTTGTTCAAGGACTGTATGGTCAAAGGTTTTGATATGTAAAGTTGATTTTTTCTAAATTTATAACTTTATCCCTACTAAATAACATTGCCTAAATAAAAACTGGCTAAAAAGATGACCAGTTCGGCCACTCCATTTGGCTTAGACATAACATTGTATACCAGGCAAGGGTTAGGATCAAGAAAATAAAAATGAAAAAAACGCATGGCACACAGCATGGTGGTGTAGAAGATTTAATGTACTGGCTTTTTGGAAAAAACAGTTTTTGTTGCATTGCTGTTTTGATTAACAGTCTGTAGCAATGTTTTCTTTACAAATCTGTGCAGAGGAGCTGTCATTTTGTATTTGCAGAATGATATGGTGTAGCTGGAACTGGCTACATCTTTAATGCCTGAGCACTGAGTCAATGTTGAGTGGTTCTCCAGGTACTATACAGGGAGTCACATTTTCTAAAGATTAGCAACCTATTTATTTGTGTTAATAATTGTTTATCTGCCAATCAAAAGCACTTTAAAGTGCTAACATAGATTGTGTATGGAAAGCTGAGCCAAGTCCTTTGTGTAATATAGAGAGAAGAGGAGGAATGCAGCTAGAAATGAAGAAGTAATGAGTGGTTACCCAACACATAGGAAAACATTGTTCAAAATGAATGGGAAACACATCACCATCATTATCAGTACTTGATATTGTTTAAGAAAGGGCATCTGCTGTCAGCAAAGAAATTCCTACATATAGGAGAGGAAGAGACCCTGCCATGATCAGCTTCTACAACTGTTATAATAAAAGAAAGCATGCTAGCTCAAAAACCCAAAATGCAGCTTCTATTGGATTGATAGGGTCCAACTGTGGAATAAACAGAGATACACAGGAAGTGGTGAGAGAGAGAGAGAGAGAGAGAAAGAGAGAAAGAGAGGCATGAGAGAACATAAGAGACATGTGTCTTGAGGAGGAGCTCAGGTTTGGTGTATCTGGTTCAGGGGCTGGCTTGCAAATGAGCACCAGTTCTTGGGAATCCACACAAGCCTGTTCCACCACAGACCCAATGAAAAGAATGACCAGACTGTGATAAAGATCTTTACCAGACAAACATTGCATAGGCGTAGCTGGGGATGGTTCTGGATGTACGGCCCCCAACCCGCTTCAACAGCATGCATTAAATATCCAATGCAATTCTACCCCCTTCCCCCCACTTTACTCCCAGCCTCAGCGCCGGGTCAATGTTTTGGTCAGAAATGTTCCAGTCCATTACAGTCCCACGGCACTTTTGTTGGATAGTATGTCAGAAAAGTGACAAACCATTAAAGTGCCACAGCACTAAGGAGACAGAAGGAAGGTGTCAGCTAATGAATATGCAGCAATCAGCCCCACCTCCTGCCTGGGACAGACAAGGAGCTCCAATGATCAACAGGTCTTGGCCAGGTCAGATGACTGTTAAGGGATGGTCAGGTGGTTCTCAGAAGCCAGAGCATGCAAACTCACAGGACACTCTCACTTTCCCACTAGTCAGTGTAAGAGTTGGTCGAGTGGTGTGTGATAAGTGCATGTGCACTGGTGCTTTTATTTCCTTGTTTTTCTTCGCTGGTGCTAATAATAAATAAATAATCTGACCCTGTTGGTGGACTAATCTGTCACTCCTCACTGTGGCCACAGCAGGTGTCTTGGTGGTTGTCATGGGCTAGGGCAGACTGAAAACAACTCTGGAATTCTTGCCTGGCTGACTAGTAAGTGCCCACCATATTTAGTCTGAGGGACATGGGACAGCATTCGCCTTGTTACTGCAGTCAGAGGAGTCACTAGTGCAAATTATTAAAAAGCCAAGCTAGAGCCACAGGATCAAGAAAGATTAGGTGGGAAAAAAAAAAAAAAAAAGAAAACATAATAGGACCAAGTTTGTGAAATTTGTGACTTGTCTTAACTCAGTCCACAAAAGGTACCTCATCATTTGAGCGGTACAAGAATAACACCGCACTATACGGTGCTAGTCTGGTAAGTGCTCACACAGACAGCAACTAGAAATTTACAGTACATGCTGTAAGCGCTCCCCTGGTCGCTGTCCATGGTCCTGTAGAAAGGACAAAAGTGCCAGGAGCCATGAGGCTGGCCAAGCTACACCTGTGGTGTGGAGGGCTGGGGCATTGAGCAACTCGGTCAGCAGTGGCAGAGACCAGGGTTCTAATCCTGGTCTTCTACCATTTTAGCACAGTGCAGGACTTTAACTTTTTTTAAATGGGGCCATAATGGCCCTGAACTTTTTAACTTTCCCCAGGATCTGCTCCCCCTTAGAGTGACAATCCTAATTATGAGGGGATTGGGTGTTGGGGGGTGAAGCCCCCCACAAAAAAGAAATCAGCGCCAAAATTGTGGTGCTGTTGTTGGTGGCACTGTTACTGTATGCACTCACCTGACCCAGTGCCTCCACAAAATACCCCTAAGCAAGCCACAATCTCAGTATACCTATGTCAGCTTCCTAATTGTAAATGTTCTTTTTGCACATGGGGTCTCTAGAGAAGATGGCATGATTGTGCCTATAATCACACATTTTGTCTTGTACCTCAGGGTAAAGGCTGACCAGTGTTTATACTGTGTATCAGATATTCAGGCATAGTCTGTACAGAAGCATACAGTTTTTTTCATATTAATCTATTTTTTAATTAATATTTTATTTTACTTCGTTGGTGGACAGACAAAACTCTTTTTAGCCATGCCTGCTTATCGTAACAAGGTATACAAGTTAGGTCTCAGTTAAGCTGGGCAGGCAGTCAAATACTTTTTGAAAGGTACAATGAAATAAGCATTGTCTCACTAATCTGAAAGTTTTAGTATACCAATAAAAATAGGAAGGTACAAGGAAGGGACTGGGGACGGATAAGACTGACAACTTGAATTTTGATGCATTTTGTAACTGAACAGTTATTGCCTCAAAATTGCACCATTTAATTCCTAAATTTTCTAAATTTTCCAGGGCAGCATACCCCTGGACCCCCCCTAGAAGGTTTTGGGACCACCTTTCATCAAATCCTGGCTACACCCCTGCATTGTCAGGCCTCACCAGATCATAAAGTTTCAACCAGGATGTTCCTGAATAGGAATTAATGGTTTGCAGGGCAGGCTTTTGCTATGGTGGAGAAAAACAGGAACCCAAATAGTGCACAATTACAGGGACACTAGATGGGTCATCTGCTGAAAAGAAAGCATCCTGATGGGTAAAATAAGGAACATTTTCTATCCACTGAGGATGGTGTAAAGAAAGATGACTTCCTTGGCTCAAATTCCCAGTGCTACAGAGACTACTTTCTGGCAGAGGTTCCATGGCTGCTGTAGACAATGTGCCAAAAATCCTCATTATGAAACCTTGGTCTAGGCTGGGTAAAATGAACTAGGAGTTCTCCATAGCATGGTGCACAAAGAAAAGAAACTGTGGAGTTTGGACTTTTCTGCCACTTGTATTCAGAGAATTATGTTGATTATTGATTCATATTCTTCAGCATATAAGTTCAAAGATGTATTACCCCTCTGTTTCCAAGTTTCACCTGAAGGCCCTAAGGTATCACAATTAAAGTTCAGCACTGGCATTTGAATGCATCCACGAGTCTATTTCGATTATTTCAGCAGAAGTTACTGCCTCAGTTACCCTGCAGCAGAAGTGAGTGTTGAACTATTTTGCACCATACACACTCAGAGAGATAGGAATGGTAAACAATAATTATGTTGTTTTTTTTTTTTTACTTTCAGAAAGCCACTGATGCCTTCTTCAAGGTTTCAACAATAACAGTCCTGGCCTGTCTACCATCATGCAATGGAGAGCCCTCCCTCAAAGATGATGGATTACATTGAAAGTTTATATTCCTTAACACGACTGCAGATTTCAGTGATTATAGTTACAGTGTTTTTTTTTAGAAAGGCATGTTCCCAAAAGGTTTTGAGTTGTGTAGAAAACATTTCAAGCCAATATAATTGGCAGGCTTATATTGTCCTCAAGTCAAATCAGTACAAGAAACTTTACAATATTTTCACATATGCACATTACTGCCCAAAGAGGTACAGTATGGAAATGTGTCACAAGTAAGGATTCATTTCCTATATGCACTTTAAGGAGATTTGAAATTTTAGATAGCTAGAAAAAAATATTCTTGTTAAAAAAAGAACAACCTTTAGTATCCAAGTGTATTAGTTTCACCGTGCTGTAGACATTCAGATACTTTTCATTTATTGATAGAAACAAATGAATGTTAAAACATATGATGTGAAGACAGAAAGAGGCCTTTAAAGTTCATCCAGACCACCCCCTACTTCTCAGCAGTTATAGCCACTTAGATTTTTAGATCACATGTATTTGTCAAGTTCAGATTTAAAAGCACTTACTGTTTTGTAGTTGGCCACTGCTTTATTCAGACTGTTCCACTGTACCATCATTCTTTGGGTGAAGAAACTCCCCATCAAGTTGGTTCTAAAGTGTTCCCCTCTCAGCTGAAGAGCATGTCCTTTTGTTTGGTGTGTGTCTGCTTTGAATTTCAGGTTTAGGCACTCCATTTGAGTGCCATCCTGTAATGTTTTAAATACCAGAGTCAGGTCTCCCCTAAGCCACTACCTTTCTGGGCTGAACCATTCTAATCTAGCCAGTCTCTCCTCATAGCTTATGCCTTCCACTGCTTGCCCTTGCATTTTAGCTTTCCAGTTCCCCCTTTCCAGTCTTTTCAAGTTCCTTCAGAGATGAGGGTTCAGAATTGACCCCAACACTTAGATATGGTCTCATTAGTGAGTGAAAGAATGGCATTGTTATTGTCTCTACTTCTACTTACAAATTTATTTTCATATTGCCCATGACCTAGCTGCACATTCATACTTTATTCTTACACAGTGCCTTGTGCATTAATATATTCAACACTATTTCCCCTAGGTCCCTTCCATTTTAAATCCTGATGATCTAAATCCACGCAGTATAGGCATTGTAGTAAGTCTCTTTAGCACTGGTTCTACCAAGGTATACTACAATACATTTTACAGCATTAAAATTTATTTTGGAGATCGGAGACCATAATGCTAACTGATATTAGTCTTTCTACTTTGCCTTCTCTTTTGAGGTGAGCTATCTACCCAGTCTTATTATTCTCTGTGATCTTTGTAACCATCATTGCAATGCCAGTCCATGTAATCTGTGTATATATGCAGAAGCAACACTTCCAGCATGGAACCCTGTGGCACCCCACTTGTGACCCTTACCCATTGCAATATATAACTGTTAACTCATACCCTCTGCCTTTTATTGTTATGCCATTTTATCGTCCATATTATATTTCTTGGGTGTCCTAAATTATTTTTTTTAATCTACTAACTCTTTATGTGGGACCATATAAAAAACCTTGCTGGATCAATATACACTGAGTTTACTGGTTTGTTTTCTTCAATCCCCTTACTTACTGACTCAAAGAAACCAATTAGTTTCATTACACAATATTTCCCTTATCAAAACCATGCTGCATATTGTTTGCAATGCGTGCTGAGTTTAGAAATTTCTCAGTCTTACCTCGATAGATTTTTCTAAAATTACTGATGTGAAACTGATTGGATTGTACTTGCTGTTGCTCCTTCAGCTCCTTTGTTTGAACAATGGTGTTGCTGTAGCATCCTGGCAGGCTGGCAGTCCTGTGATACTGCTCCCTCTAAAAGTGATTGGTTTAGAATGTGTGTTAAATGTCCCACCAGAACTTCTGCTAGTTCCCTCAGATGGTGAAAAACTAAACTCCTCAAATTACAGACCCATTTAAATTCTCCCAGTGCTTCTTAAATTGTTAGAAAAACATTTCTCTTTACAGTTATCCTCATAGTAGACAAATACAACTTGCTCACCCTTGATCAACATGGTTTATTCAAAAATCACAGTATGTCTATGGCCTTTATCAGATTTACTGTAGACCTATATGATGCCTTAGATAGCAGCCTTGTCACAGGAACAGTGTTCATAGGTATTTTCATATTTTATATTTTATTGATCAACTTGGTTATTCATTACAATTTTACAAAAGATTAAAAGATTTAAAATAAGTTTGTTTTAAGTTCAGACATTCATTTCCCCATGTTAGACTTCAGTAACACTTTATTTTAAGTGTCCTTTAGTACATTGTAATTTACTGTATAACTACAATGTAACTGCTATGTAAGTACTTTGTAGTTACATGTAACTATAATGTAGTTGGTAATTTCGTCTCACATTTGCATATTACATAGTTATACACACATTTCTATGAAGTAACTACACTGTTATTGCACTGTAGATACTATGTAGTTGTTAATTACTTTCACATTTCACTGGTGAGTAGTTATACAATTTGCGTGAAGGTGGTAGTTACATGTGCTACCACAACCATTTCTCTTTTGTCATAGATTGATTTATGCTGGAAGTGTAACTACACATGTAACAAGTGTTGCAGAGTGCAACAGAAAAATTGATTTATGCTGGAAGCGTAACTACACATGTAACAGCTGTTGCAAAGTGCAACATACATAGTTACATTTGCCAGAAAGAATTGATTTGAGGCAGAAGGGAGGCTACAGTAACTGCAATAACTACCACTTCATGAGAGTTGTGTAATGACAGCACAGTACTATCTATCTTCTCTGTGTCAGTCTTCACCATTCATCCATGTCTGGCTGACAGCCAGAGGCACAGTACAGCACTCCACAGAAGCTTTTTTTTTGTAGGGGGATGAACTGATGCAGCAGATGGCACTGCCCTTGGGGCCAACTCATTACATGGTACTCATGGGTTGGCCAGCAATGGACACCGGCTTCTCCTCCTCTGCTCCAGTTCTGCTTCTACCACCATCGAGACTGCAGTACCTCACCCCTGCTGAAGAAATTTCATCTGTGACATGGCGGCCTAGTCAGTTGTTTCGACACCATTGTCGATGTCATTTTTGCTCCATTCCAGTTCCACCATCTGCTAGTAACTCGGTGCAGTTTTGCATAGATACATAGATGTTGTCAGCAGATAAGGGCCATGTGGCCCATCCAGTCTGCCCTATCACTCTTTCTAATGTTTAAGGTACCCTAGATGCAACAAGTCCCCCACCCCCTTCACCCTAGCTTGATAATTCCCATGTGCCTAACCCATGCATTCTTGAATCCCTGAACCATGGCCACCCCTACCGCTTCCTGGGGGAGACTGTTACATCTCTCCAACACCCTTTTGGCAAAGTAGAATTTCCCCAAGTTCCCTCTAAGTTTTTTCCTTTTTAGTCTCATGCTATGCCCCCTTATTCTGCTATCTCTCTTCATTTGAAAGATGCTCCCCTCTGGTACCATGTTGATCTCCTTTGGATACTTGAAGATCTCTATCATGTCCCCCCTCTCTCTCATTTAATCCAGGGAGTACATATTGAGAGCTCTGAGTCTTTCCTCATATGACTTATGCTGCATCCTGGACACCATTTTTGTTGCCCTTCTCTGTACCATCTCCATCCTGTCTATATTTTTTTGTTCATTGGGCCTCCAGAACTGAACACAATACTCCAGATGAGGCCTTACTGGGGAGTTGTATAATGGTACTACCACATCACTCCTTCTATTTGTTATACCCCTCCCTATGGACCATAGTATTCTGCTAGCCTTTCTGCCTGCTTTGTCACTCTGTTTAGCCACTTTGAGGTTGTGTTCTATGACTACCCCTAGATCACTTTCCTCTGTGGTGGCCTCCAGTGTTACCTTGTTTAGTTCTAACTCGACCCTAGGATTTCCTCTCCCTAGATGCATAATCTTGCACTTTTTTGCATTGAAACCCAACTGCCATTCCTTGGACCAGTTTTCTAGCCTCTTCAGAACTCTCCTAATTTTTTCTATACATTCCTGTGTCTCTACCCTGTTACATAGCTTTTTATCATCCATGAACAGGCTAACCCTCCCTTCTAGAAGCTCTGAAATATCACTTATAAAGACATTGAACAGCACTGGTCCAAGCACAGATCCCTGGTGTACGCCGCTTGTTACCCATCCCTCCTGTGAGCTAACCCCATTTACCACCACTCTTTGTATTCTGTTACTTAGCCAGTTTCTAACCCATGTGACCACCTCTGTCCCCACCCCCAGATTTGTCAGCTTCTGGATTAGTCTCCTGTGTGGGACTGTGTCAAAGGCCTTCCTGAAGTCCAGATAGGCCACATCTACCGCTCTGACCTGGTCTATTTCCTTTTCCACCCACTCAAAGAAATCAATCTAGTTGGTCTGGCATGACCTCCCTACCAAGAATCCCTGTTGCCTTGGGTCCAGCAGTCACCTTGTCACTAGGTAGTCCACCACCCTTTCCTTAACCAGGGTTTCCATCATTTTACCTACTTTTAAGGTCAAATTGACTGGGTGGTAGTTTTCTGCCTCCTCCTTGCTACCACTTTTGTGCAGGGGTACCACTTGTGCCCTCCTCTACTCCTCTGGAACCACGCCTGTTTCCACTGATCCACTGAACAGCTTAGCTAGAGGTTTAACCAGCTCCCCCTGGAGCTCCTTTAGGATCCTCAGGTGTGTCCCATCGGGACCCATAGCTTTATCCACCCTACACCATTCTAGTGCTCTTTTTACTCTGTCCTCTGAAAAAGGTCTAATGTTCACCCCTTCTCCCTGTTTCCCCTTCTCCACTAATGGGGGATCATCCCCATTGTCTTCTTCCATGAATATGGAGCAGAAATATTTGTTGAGGATAGTTTCCTTGTCAATGACTTTTACCACTACCCTGCCTCCCTCTTCCCTAAGTCTCACAATCCCCCCTTGTCTTCCTCCTCTCACTAATATACCAAAGAATGTGCAGGTCTTCTCTTATCTTATCCCACTGTTCCACCACTCCCCTTATGTCATCATATCCCTGCATAGCCTTGCTGAATTCATCCTTCATCTTACTGAAGTCGGTCCTCCTGAAATCCAGGGTTCTAGTCCTTGTGTGGCTAGCCTCCTGTGATGTTCTTATGATGAACCCTACAGCTTAATGGTCACTACTGCCTAGGCTGTCCCGTACTGTAACTTCCTTTATCCTGTCCCCACTGCATAGGACAAGATCCAGAAGTGCATTCTCCCTTGTAGGTTCTCTCACTAGCAGTGTGAGACCCATCCCTTGAAGGGATTGCAGGAATCCCTTACTCCTGGCTGAGGCTGTTGCTGAATGCTCCAGTCCACATCCAGAAAGCTGAAGTCACCTATCAGCAGCAGTTCACCATTTGTTGCTATGTTCTCTATAGTATCCAACAGTTGTCTGTCTATATCCTCCACCTGCCCTGGGGGCATGTATATCACTCCTATTCTAAGTACTTTTCCCCTCCCAACCTCCAGAGCTACCCACCGTATCTCTGCTTTCCCCCCTTGTCTTGTGGGACAGTCACTTTTATCCCTTCCCTGATGTACAATGCCACCCCTTCCCCCATCTTGCCTTCCCTGTCCCATCTGTGCAGCATGTACCCTTGGAATGGCTAGCTCCCAGTCATGTTTGCTATTGCACCATGTCTCTGTGACTGCCATGATATACAGGTCCTCTGAGGCCATTAATGCCACAAGTTCTGAGATATTGTTACCCAGGCTGCAGGCATTGGTGCATATAGCCTTCCAATCATGGCCTCCACCTTCTGCCATAACCCAAGTGCCACCCCCCTTTTTCTCTGTCTGCCCCTCTTTCACCTTACATGAGGTCCCTACATTTTTACCTATGGCCACACCTTGCTAATGGCCATGTCTGTTTCCTTTGATGTTGGGGGGGTTCCCTTCCATTTGCTGATCCCCTTACCTTCGTATCTTTCTGCTGCATCCTCATTTAGGTCTTCTTCACTGTGTTGGAGACCTCCCAGTTTAAACCCTCCAGGAAGACCTCCAGTTTCTGCCTTAGCACTCACTCTCCTTCTCCTGTGAGATGCTGAGCATCATTCCTGCAGATCTTCCTGTTCCAGAAGGCCCCCCAGTCTCCAATGTAGTGCTTCCTATTGTCTGCACATCAACCCTGAAGCCACTGGTTGAATTCTCTGATCTCTTCATTTCTGATTTTGTCCTCACTTCCACCCTTCCTCCACACTGGAAACACCTCTGAGAAGGCCAGATATGTTGTGTACTCCTTTTGGCTCTCCTCTAGGGTTTTCATGTCAGCCTTGGCTTCTTTCACAGTCCTATTTGCTATGTCATTTGTCCCAATGTGGACAATGATCTCCGTGAAATCCTGATCTCTTCTTGACAGCCATCCTAATCTGTCCTTAGCTCTCCTTGTAGATCCTTCTGGTATGCATTTCACCTTGGTTTCACCTCTCTTTGCACTGAAGAACTGTGCCTCCACGTCTTGCAACATAGAGTCTCCCACAACTAGAATCCTCCTGTTTTTGCAAGAATCCAGTAAGAACTTTCCTTTTTTCTTTCTTGAAGTGTCACCAAGTCTGTTTCTTATTATTATTTTAGTTTCTGCAAGTCATGTTGGGTTCATCCAGGGACAAAACGTGCTCTTCCAAGGTGGGCCACCATACTTATGTGTCGATGTCCCTGCACCAGCAGATGTCCATCATGGACTGGCATGACCGATGTCTCATCTGGCTGGATCCATCTCATAATATGGATAGTTGCAATGCTTGCTTCTCAATAGACCATGGAGTACTGGAGCACTGTGCATGGAAAGTCAGCTATTACCCACCAACTTTTGGAGGGCATCATTGTACAAGGGACTCCAAGTGCAGCTCTCTCCACCCTTCCTCTGGGCCCCCCTCCTGGTTCTATACAGACTGGTGAGTAGGGGGCCTCCTCCCCTTCTAGCCTTGCCAAGGAAGAGGTCACTTCTGAGGTGCTGGAGTAATGGTCTGGCCCTCTTGGGGGCCAGACCAGGAGCACCACATAGGCAGTTGCATCCTCAGTGGTGCAGGCTGTCCGAGTGTTGAGGCCCATGCCTGCTGGGCCCGGCATGGTTGTCTCCTTAGCACTGTCCACTAGTGCCGTTCTGGATCCTGGGGCTGTTCACTGCTCCAATGATTGGCACAGCACTGCAAGTGGTACTGGGCCCTCCTGCGGTGCTGCAAGCAGCGGCGTGGGTGAGAAAACCTTTGGGGCTGCTCATCTGGAGGTCTTCTGGATCTTCTTCTATCCAGAGTCAGATATCAGGTGACTGATCCAGACTGACTGCCCAACTCAGAGTCAGAGAGTTCTCCAGTGCCCAGTACCTCTGCACCCTCCCAGTCATCCCTTTCCTTGGCACCAGTGAATATATTTGGTGCTGGCTCCCAGACCATTGGTGAGGTCAAGAGTGAGCCTGCCAATACTGGCCATCAGTCTGAGAGGATGGTGGTTTGGGTCTCAGGGGCCCATGAAGCTACCAGTCTCGGTACCGGTGACATTTGCCCCCACCCAGGCTGGAACAGGGACTCCATCTTCTGCTGCCTCCTTGGGGGCCTGTGGAATTGGAGCAATTCCTAGCTTTGTGAGTGATGAAGAGGTTGACCTCAGAGTTGACGTCAATGAGGGGCAGGGCATGGGGCAGCAACTTTCCCTGGGGACCCTTTGGAGTTTGGGGAGGAATCACAATGCTGAACCTTTGTTATCTCACTTGTCTGCTTTGAGGGAGGCCTTTATTGGGTGGGGTCGGTGTCCACCCTTCTGGTTCAATGTGGCCCTGTTCTCCTCACAGGGGAGTTTCCCCTTCAAGGCTCAGTCCTGACCATTTTGAGCTGGTTGAGCAGCCAGTAACTGCACAGACCAGCAGACCCCCAGGAGGTCCAAGATCACCAGCAAGGTCCCCTATCCCTGGCAGAGGTCACTTGCATAAGGTGAAGTGTGTCTCCCCATTGCCTCTGCAGATGCTCTCATTTCCCAGGCCATGTGGGTCCATTGGGGCCCTTTACATGAGAGAAGTTCAGAGCCACTGCTGCCACCTTCCCCTGGTATGTCAGGTCTATGGACAAGCAGATCTTTTTCCTGTCTCCCCTGCAGCAGCCAAACTCAGACTTTTCAGATTCATCAGTCTCCTCATCATTTTCCTTCAAGGAAGAGGATACCGCTGTTCATCTGCACTCACATGCTGATCAGGCAGAGTATCAGCACTTCCTATCAAGGCTGGTTGGTGATCTGCATCTATTCCACATTGCAAGACACAATACTGAGCAGAAGATGTGTGTTTTCCTTATTGAATTCAGTGCAGACCACCCGGTGGTCCCTCCCTGGCCAATTCCCTTCCAGGAGGCATCATCTCACACCTGGCAGTGCCCATCTGCCCCCAACTCCAGCCCCTATGGACTGTCAGTGCAGGTATTGTGCACCCTAGGGGTCTCCAGGGACTTTGTATCATCCCTCTTTGGGAGTGAGAGTACTGGATTCCACTTCCAGCCATAGACACCCTGTGCATGATTGTTCCCCAGATGAGGACTCCATGGAGTTTGAATGCTGGGGATGGAGAGTGTTCTCATTGGCATGTGTCATGCTCAGCATTGCCTTCATTGGGCACACCATGTTGCCTACAACAGTCATCTGTGGTTAATGCTAGGCCAGGTACTGGCACTGCTGCCTGATACAGAGGCAACCAGACATGCCATTGCCCTATCTGCACAGGGCCTGGAGCTCACAAGGCACTAGGCAAGGGTGTCTTACAACACCAACAAGGTGGCTTCAAGGCTAGTTGTGACAGCAATCTGTATTAGGTGGACAGAATGGCTTCATCTATCAAGGTTGTCACCCTTAGCCTGGCATAGGGTGCTTGCCTCTGCTTTCTGGGGGGCCCACCTTTTCTCCTGCAGGGCAAGGTGGGAATTACAGGGGTTTCATACTAGGTTTCATAGTAAGGTTTAGAAGAAAGCTAGAGAGCCGTGAGGCCCATATGTGCTTCCTTAATTTAGTAGTAACTAAGACAATTATCAGATAATATTAGTTTATCCAGACGGGATTTAAACAATTGTTTAGTATTGCTACAAATAATTTCCAAGGTTAAAGAGTTCCACAGCTTTATAATTTGTAATGTGTAAAAGTATTTCCTTGATAGAAGAATTATTTTTTTTAGTTTTAACTGAAGTGGATGACCCCTAAGGTTAAAGATATCATCTTTAAATAGCATTCAAGGTTTGTAAGTAAATATGGAGCTTTCATAATGTCAAACGTTAAAAGGAGATCTCCTCTCAGTCTTCTGATATTTAAAGGCATCAGATTTAATGTAGCTAGCCTAGATTTATATGAGACATGTTGCAACCCCTTAATAGACTTGGTGTAATGTCTCTGAACTTTCTCAAGATGAAGGATGTCATTTTTTTATAAGGACACCACAAAGGGGAAGAAAAGTCCAAATGTGGCCTAACATATGCTGTATAAAGTGGCATTAATACTTTTCTATCTCTAGATCAAAAATTTCTAAGGAGAGACCAAATAATTCTATTGGCTTTTAATATTACCACATTTTTCTGAGACTCAGATCTGAAGTCATCAGTGACCAATACCTCCAAGTCTTTTTCAGTACAGGTGACTTTTACTACCTTATTATCTAGAATGTATTGATGTAAAGTGTTACTGGACCCAAAATGAATAACGTTACACTTAGTGTGATTTAATTACATGCTCCAATGATTAATCCAATATGAAATAAAGTATAAATCTGCTTGGATAATAGCAATCTATTCAAGTGTGGAGCATTGCCCTCCAATTTTAATGTCTTCTCCATATTTGATAGTATTTGATGAACAGCTAACTATAATATCAGATATGAATATTTGAAAGAGAATAGACCCTAAAACAGAGCCCTGAGGTACACTACTGGTGACGTTTCCCAAACTTGATAGTTTTCCATTAATCATTACTCTTTGGGTTCTTCCAGTCAACCAATTTGATATCCATTGGACTAAGATTGGGACCATATTTTTGGAGGCTATTGTTTTGATAAAGCCCAATAGGGGAGAAGATCAAATGCTTTGTTGAAGTCGACGTAAATTACATCATATGGTATCCGGTTATCTAATTGTATGCTAATGTCCTCATAAAAGCAAAGTAAATTTGTTAAACAACTACGCCCCTTTTTAAAGCCATATTGTTCTGCATCAAGAGATGTTAGGGAGGAAGAAATTATATCTGTTATTAAACTTTCCAGAACTTTGCACAGGGGGGCTGTCAGACTGATAGGTCTATAGTTTTCCCAACTATTTTTTGGTCCTTGTTTGTGGATAGGGATGACATAAGCTGTTTTCCAATAGTGGGAAACATAATTATGATTTATGCAATAATCAAAAAGCAGTTTAAGGGGAAATGCTAAACTGTCTGCCAACAAATACAATAAATGACCAGGTATACCATTGGGTGATATACTCAACTTCCCTTTCAGGGTAATTAATTTAGCATGTACCTTGACTAAGGGAAAAGTAATATTACCTCTCATGGTTGGAGTAATTCCATTAGTTTTTTTGTCATTTGAATATATTTTACAAAGATTTGTATTAAATATGTTTGCCATTTCCAATGGGTCTTGAACGAAATTATGATTATGCATAATAGGACCAACTTGATAAGTAGTTTTTTTTAATGAGTTTATACTGTATGTGAGTAAAATAATTTACTATTATCTATTTAACATTAATCGCCAATTTTAATTACCATGTTCTTCTGGCATTTGTAATACCATTCCTACATTTTTTCTGAATATCAATGTATTTACTTCAATTTGCTGGGTTCTGTAATTTCAGGTACCAGGCATAACATTTGTTTTTCTTTTTTAGTAGCCCTCTAATGGTTTTATTCATCCATTTTGGTTCATGTTGTTTAAAACCCCTTTTTAATTTAGTTGGGATATAGAAATTACTTAATACTGATATTTTGTTATGAAAAAAAGAAACATAATCATCAATGCATAGATACATAGATACATAGACAGTGTCAGCAGATAAGGGCCTATGGCCCACCCAGTCTGCCCATTTGAGCTTGTAAGTTCAGTTTATGTTTTCCTAGAAGTCTGTTGCCCCTTAACCCTGACCTCCAGAATTCCTTTATGTCTATCCCATGCATTCTTAAATCCCGTGATTGTTTCAGCCCCCACCACTTCCTCTGGCAGGGTGTTCCACTTGTCCACCACCCATTCTGTGAAGAAATTCTTTCTCATGTTTCCTTTGAATCGTCCTCCCTCCTACTTCATCCCATGCCCTCTAGTCCTGGAACATCTTTTTTGCTTAAAAATAGTGTATTCCTGCACCCTGTTCCTCCCTGTGAGATACTTCTACGTCTCTATCATATCCCCTCTCTCCCTCCTCTCCTCCAAGGAGAACATGTTCAGTTCCATCAACCTGTCTTCATAGGACTTGTGATGCAATCCATGCACCATCTTTGTTGCCCTCCTCTGAACCTTCTCTGCCCTGTCTATGTCCTTACGTAGGTATGGTCTCTAGAACTGTACACTGTACTCCAGGTGAGGCCTCACTAGTGTTGTGTAAGCGATTATGACCTCCCTTTTCCTGCTGGTGATGCCCTGCCTATACATCCCAGCATCCTATTTGTTCTTTACCTGCTGCCTTTGTCACACTGTTTCCCTACCTTGAGGTCATCAGAGATGATAACCCTCAAGATCCTTTCCTGCTTGGTGCATGCTATCCTCATCCCCCAACTGATATATTGTTGTGCCAGGGTTGTTGTGCCCCATATGCATTATCTTGCATTTCTTTGCATTGAATTTCAACTGCAAACCCTGACCATTCTTCAAGTTTCTGCAGGTCCCTTATCATTCTGTCTTCACCCTCCGATGTGTCTACTCTGTTACAGAGCTTTGTGTCATCAGCGAACAGTGAAATTCTGCCTTCTAGGTCCTGTGCAATGACACTGATGAAGATGTTGAATAGGACCGGTCCCAGCACTGATCCCTGTGGTACCCCACTGGTCACTCTTCCCTCTGTGGAGTGACAGCCATTTATCACCACCCTCTGTGTCCTGCCACCCAGCCAGTTACCTACCCACCACACTACTGTCCTGCCCACACCCATATTCCCCAGTTTGTGTAATAGTCTTCTATGTGGCACAGTGTCAAAGACCTAGCTGAAGTCCAGATAGGCCATGTCCACTGCCCTCCCCTGATCCACCTCCCTAGTCATCCAGTCAAAGAATTCAATGAGGTTGGTCTGACATGACCTCCCCCTGGTGAAACCATGCTGCCTTGGGTCCTGTAGTCCATTGACAACCAGATGTTCCACCAATCTCTCCTTCAGTAGTGCTTCTATGATCTTCCCCACTACCGAGGTGAGGCTGACTGGTCTGTAGTTCCCTGCTTCCTCTTTGTTCCTGCTTTTATATAGGGTGACTACATCTGCTGTCCTCCAGTCTTTGGGTACCTCCCCTGTTTCCAGTGATCGGCTAAACAGGATAGCCAGAGGTTCAGCCACCACCTCTTTTAGTTCTTTAAGGACCCTAGAACCCCATCTGGCCCCATTGCTTTATCAACTCTTATTACTTCCAGTTCCTTCAGGACCCTTTTCTCGTAAAGGGACTTGTGTCCATTCTGCACCATTCTCACCCTTGTACTCCCTTCAGACCCATTACCCTACTCTTCCTCAGTAAAGACTGAGCAGAAATACCTGTTCAATATATCAGCTTTACTGCTGTCATCCTCCACGTGGCCCCCATCCTCCCCCTTCAGTCTCACTATCCCTCCCTTTGTCTTTCTTTTTTCTCTTATGTATCTGTAAAAAGGTTTGTCCCCTCTACCCACTGATTTTGCAATGTGTTCTTCTGTCTGACCTTTGGCTTCCCTTTCTGACCTCCCTGCCTCCCTTTGCTTCTCCTGGTACTTCTCCCTATCCCCTTCTGCCTGTGTCTTTTTGTATTGCCTGAATGCAATCTTTTTGGCTTTTACTTCTTTGTTACCTCTTTGGAAAACCATAATGGTCTCCTCTTCCTTTTCCTTTTGCTAACCTGCTTAATGCATACTTCTGTTGTTCTTGTAATCCCCATTTTAAATACTGCCCACTGTTCCTCAACCCCTGATTTCTGTCCCATTCCTCTTAATGCCTCTTTCAAGTATCTCTCCACTTTCCCAAAGTCTGCCATCCTAAAATCCAGGATACGTGTTTTTGTGTGGTTTGGTACTGCTCTTTCTGTGATTTCAAACCAGAATGACTGGTGGTCACTGTTCCCCAGGTGCTCCCCCACTGTTACCCCCACCACACTGTCCCTGTTTGCGAGCACAAGGTCCAGTATTGCCTTCTGCTGAGTTGGTTCCATGACCAGTTGCTTGAAGAAGGCACCCTGAAGGGAGTCCAGGATAAATCTGCTCCTAGTTGATGCTGCTGCTGGGATGCTCCAGTCCATGTCTGGAATATTGAAGTCTCCAACCAGTACTACCTCACCTTGCCTGCCATCCTTTGGATGGCTAGCATCAACTCCTATCTGTTTCTTCCTCCTGGGCTGATGGTCTATAGACCACACCTGTGCGGATGGCTGTTCCCATTTTCCTTTCCAGCTAACCCACAGTATCTCTCCCCCATTTTGTTCCTCCTGATCTCTGTGGCCCTTATGTAATTTTTCACATACAGTGCCACTCCTCCTCCCTTCCTGCCTGCTCTGTCTCTTCTGAATATGTTGTAGCCAGGTATGGCCAGCTCCCAGTCGTGGTTATTATTACACCAGGTTTCAGTGATGGCCACAAATGTCCAGGTCTAACTGCACCATGACAGCCTCCAGATCTTCCATCTTGTTGCTAAGGCTCCTGGCATTTGCACGCATGGCTTTCCATGATTTGACCTCCCTAGACTGTTTCACTGTTCTACTCCAGCCCCTTCCTTGGTTGTCCTGTATCCCTAGTTCTCCTTGCTGTCTGCCCTTCTGCTGAATTTTTCCCCTTTTCTGCCTATCCACCTCTTGGGCACTAACCTCCATCTTTTGTACACTGCTTTGCAGAGATAGCCACTCCTCTGGTTCACTGGTTCCACTGCTAGCTGTGGGGGTGAGCAAGTAGGTACCCACCTTGCTGGCCTGCCACTCCCCTTTGCTAGTTTAAATGCTTGTCAATGTAGCATTTAAACTTATCATTGAGTACTTGGATTCCCCTCCAGGATGGATGCAGATCATCAGGCTTGAACAAACCTCCATCCCTCCAGGTCGGTCCCCAGTCACCAATGAATCCAAACCATTCCTCACAGCACCAGTTCTTCAACCATGAGTTAAAGTTCCTGGTGCATGCATTCCTATGCTCTCCCTTGCCTCTCGCAGGTAGTACTTCTGAGAAAGTGACAGAAGTAGCTACTTGCTTGAGACCCCTTCCCAATTTCCTAAACTCTTCCTGAACTTCCTTTGGATCCCCATTTGCCAGGTCATTGGTGCCTAGGTGGATAATGACATCCAGCTCACCCTCCCATCTTGCCTTCCCAGTGATTCCCAGGATCTTCCTTCCATCCCTCCATGCCGTGGCACCTGGTAGGTACCTCACCTCCCTGTCCTCCCCCTCCTGTGATCCTAGCTGGATCCCTCTTATGATGGAGTCCCCCACCAGGATTTTCTTCCTCCTCCTCTGGGGTCCACTGCTTTCCCCGCTGAGGTCACCTCCTTGGCTAACCTCCACATCCTTTCCTTCCACTTCTCTGGGTACCTCTATTTGGTTGTCCTTTTTTTTCAGTGTGGCATATGAGTTCTTGACTGGAATAGGATCTAAGATGTGCCTCTGCCTGACCGCTCTAACCCTCCCTGAGCCCACTGTCATCCAAGTGCTCCTCGTTCTCAGCATCCTTTGAGGCAGTTGCATTGGACTGGGTGGTCTCTGGACAGGGGTGATGGTACTCCTGACCCAGTTTACTTCCACTCTGAGTCTGGCTACCTCATCCCGCAGTCCAGAGAGATGCATGCAGATAGGGCAGCAGCTCAGTGTCCAGAAGGTCTGCCTGAATATGGCTGCCCCACAGCCACTGCATTGCACCACTCCCCACATTATACTGCAGTTCCACTACTTGTCTGCTACTGAAGCTCTCCTAGTTCCCTTTTTATTAATTTGCTGTCCTAAAAATCCTGCCACTGATCCTCAGATAATTTTCTTTAAAAAAAAGAAAACCAATAAATAAATAAATGAGTCAAAACACTTGTTGTGCTGAGGGTGGACTTCTTCCCCCTTTTGCCCCTCCTACTTCACACCCCTTACTATACCCTGTGCTTAGCTCCTGTCAATCAGATTTAACAGGGCATATAATTAAGTGTTGGGGGAAGGGGAGGGAGGGGTGGTGAAAATTTGCAGCAATTAAAGACAGCACAGAATTACACCACCACTATGTTTTAAATTTCCAACAGCCCAAAAACAATTATAAGTAAAGACAACAAAGAAAGTACAGTGTCACTAAAAGCCCACAATCTAAGTTTAAAAGAAAAATAGCAATTACCAGTTACTCTAAAGCCCTGAATTGAATATGTTTCCTTCCTTCCCCTTCTTAGAAAATAAAACTCTACTTGCTACCTCAACTCTGACTAAGCCCCACCTCCAGTTATCACATAGCTGAGGTCAGAGGCCAGACAATTAACACCCTTCACCCAACTACAGGGCAGTCAGACAAGCAAGATAAAATTTGCAGCAATTAAAGACAGCACAGAATTACACCACCACTATGTTTTAAATTTTCAACAGCCCAAAAACAATTATAAGTAAAAACAACAAAGAAAGTACAGTGTCACTAAAAGCCCACAATCTAAGTATACCGGCTGTATTTAGTAAAGAATACCATTCAGTATTGTCCAAATTAGTTTTGATACTGAAAATATCAGCCTTATCATATAAATATAATGTAGAGGTATTTTGTAATGGGACGATTATATGTTCAAGTGTAAACCTAATAGAACAATGGTCACTATTACCTATAGGTGCAGTCACATTTAGATTTATAAGTGTCAGTGTTGTACTATAGATTACTAGGTCCAGAATGTTAGTTCCTCTAGTGGACTGGTGTACCCCCAGGGTGAGACTACATTGCTGACAGATATCAAGTAATTTTCTGCCAGAATTAGAAGTGGCAGTTTGTTCAGCCCAATTAATTTCTCTAAGTTGAAATCCCCAGTCAGAATAACCTCACCCATGGAGGAGGCAAATTCTATTTTCAGAGCCCTCCTTGCCCTGACCAGTCGCAGGCCTAACTGGCCTGTAATGGATCTCCTCCTTTCAAGGTCCTCCCCCATGAGAGGCTGAAAGACTCATGTCCCTCTGGGAAGAGCTGGGCCCCCTTTGGGAGGCTCAGTACTCTCCCAGACAGTGATGAAAGGTGAAGATTGACACAGAGAAGATATGAAAATTACATACCTATTGTAATTCTTTATCTTCCGGTGTATCTTCACCATTCATCACCGGCATTCACCCACCTTCCCCTCTGGGCCTCAGTCCCTGAATGATGCCCCTCCCTTCTTGTCCTCCCCCGCTTTAAGGCCAATTGTGGGCAGGGTCCCACTGGTACCTCTGAATCCTCTGTTACCTTCCTAAGTGACAGAAGACCCACCTTGGGATGGAGGGCAAGTAGGGCTCCTTGCCCTAGCCTTAGGAACTCCCTTTGGGTCCTTCCCTTCTCAGCTGGGGAGGGTTCTTCTGGGGCTTGGTCCAGTCCTGTGGGTCATGATTGACTCCTAATGGTGGGGGAGTCCCCCTATGTGGGGAGTGGAGGGACCACGTGGACTCTCCTTCTCCCTCCTTTTTTCATTTTTCCTTCTCACCCCTTTTTTTGGGGTGGTAGGACTTGTCCTGGACAGGATTCCCTCTTGAACCTTGTGGGTTCTCCCTCTTAGGACAACAGTAACTGGAAGGGGTTCTGTCCCAGTATGGCTGTCAATACCCTGTACTGCAGTGGGGGAGGGGGAAGACCTTCTCCACATATACTCTTCAGGAGGAATTGATGCTTTAGATGCTGTGCTCACCTTTTCAAGCTGGCCTTGCTTTGTTTCAGCCAAATATTGTAGTCACCATGGGACAGCAACAGGCTCAGTGATCTCCAAGTTGTCAAACAACATTTTTTTCCCAGAACTCCCTCTGGGTGTAGGAAGTGGTGGGGTCTGTGTCTTCCTCCCCATCTTTCTTCCTCTTTACTTTATCTTTTTCTCTTTTCTTTCTGTCTGGTTGGCCACCCAGGTGCTTGGGCCGAAGCCTGCACCCTCAGGCCCTCCTTCTCTATCCTCTGGCTGGCTTAATCCTTTTTCAGTTTTACATTCTTTCATTTAGCTATCCCTTGGGCTCACTTGTCCTTTCTCTATCCATCTGTTTTCCTCTCTTTCTGGTGAGCAGAAATGGAACAGAGGAGGAGCTGGTCACTGTTGCTGGCTGACCTGTGAGTGCCATGTAATGCATCAGCCTTCAGGGTGGCACTAATTCAGTGGACTATTTTCAGGCATGAACCAGGCCATAAAGATGGTACATAGGTAATACAGGCAATACACTTACATTAACAGGAAAAGGTACAGGAAATAGAATACATTGAATATACTGAGTACAGCTAGGTATAATTAAGTGCAAGAATACAGTTGAAACATAATAGAGTAGCAACTAAAATGCAGCTACAATATACATGATTTACAATCAGTCAGTCTTATGACTGTTCAGCATTGTACAATGGGACAGTTTAGTTTTAGGTACAGAAGAATTAGGACTCTCATCAAAGGGTAGTCATGCCCTACCCCTAGTCACCCACCTGGTCAGCAGCAGGGCAGGGGTGTGGGTACAGTAGAGGTGTGGGCCAGTCTCACAGAAGCAGTACATTTATAGTTATGTAAGTACACAGGACACATTGTGAAACTAGTTAACAACTACATAGTAGTGCAGTTACAGTGTAGTTATACAGTAGCAACAGTGTAGTTAGTGACACTTAAAATTATACTTCAGAAATCATTCCCTCATGAAGTTTCTGCATTATAGAGTAGTGGTTAAAAGCACTGACCTGAAAACCTGGAGAACTGGGTTCAAATCCCAGAGCAACAACTTGTGTACTGTGTACTGTGTGATCAAAGAAAACTAAAAATAAACATGCAATCTAAAATTGCAAATTGCTATACAATAAAAAAATAATTAATTTATGTATTTACGTATTGACTTTCAACAGTGCTGTAGTTACTAAGAAATGTGCTGCTTCTGTGGCATTGTTTCCACAGTTAATGCCTAACTAACATGTACTTACAAAGTAAGTATGCAGAAACTGATACCGAAAATAAAGTGTAAGAAGAAGGGTGCAACAGTGCTCTTGTTATTATGGAAAGTGCTGCTTCTGTGGCATTGTTTCCACAGTTAATTCCTAACTAACGTACTATATTTGCAATGTAAGTATACAGAAACTGACACTTAAAATAAAGCATATGAAGAAGGGTGTAACTACTGTACAATTACATTGAATGTCAATGCTGTAGTCCTGGTGTATGCTTTCCTTCACAAACCATTCTGTCATGCACTTACTGCTTAATAAACATGCAATCTAATATTTTTAATTGCTATACAACTACATTGTTTACTTATGCAAGAAAACATATTTACAGAATTACTTATTGGCATGTAACAGTACTAAGAAATGTGCTGCTTCTGTGGCATTGACCCACACCTCTTCTGCACCTACATTCCTTGCCTGTTGTGGCCCAGGTGGGTGGGTGGCTGGGGGTGGTACATGGCTACATATCCTGCTTTACCACCAATCTGCTGTATGGAGTTGTGCTGGGTAGCAAAGGATCCAAAGGTAGGGACCCTTCCCAGTGTGTAGCTATACAAGTTTCATCAAGTGGAGATTACACATGCACCCACAACCGTCTCTCTTTGGACACAAGTTGATTTATGCTGGAAGTGTAACAACACATGTAACAGCTGTTGCAAAGTGCAACAGAAAAATGTATGTATGCTGGCAGTGTAACTACACATGTAACAGTTGTTGCAAAGTACAATATACATTGTTACATTAGCCAGACAGAACTGATTTGAGGCAGAATGGAGGTAACAGTAATTGCAGTAACTATCAGTTCATACACATTGTGTAATTACACCAAACCGCAAGTGTGAAACTAGTTTACTACTACATTGTAGTTACATGTAACTACACAGACATTACATAGTAGTTACATTGTAGTTATACAGTGGTTTCAGTGTAGTTAATGACACTTAAAATAAAGTTTATCCTATACTTCAATATAAAAATCATTCAAAATACATAAGCCTACATGCAAAGGTACTTAGTACAGATAATATCAGTCAAAAATAACCCTTACTAAGAAAGTGATTCTCTTTGAGACACTTATCAGATATAACATTTCTTCCTATTTACAATATCCATACAGCCTTGAAAGAGATTCATATGAATAATACAATAAATACTTCAATTTAAGCCCAGTAATTTGACCTCATTACTACATACCAGACAAGGAATGCAGCATATCAGTTAGTCTAAGTTTTGGTCACCTACTGTATGTGGACTGTCAACTTGGAAGACTCCCTATGTTTTTATACTTTTTCTTCCTAATCCTTGCAATGCCCACAAAATAATTTGCTAGCTATTTAATCATATGTACATCCCCAGAATTTATTAAAATCGATGTCAGTCTGGCTAAGTCAGCATTAGTTAGATTAGCATTGTTGCAATTGCCCAATATAGCATTCAGCATGGATTTACAGTTATTAGTATACCATTGGCAAAGCCATAAAGCATGTATTAAATCTTCTATGCCACCATGCTTGCATTTAAAGGATGGGTTATTTTGTCTCTCATATCTTGTGTTGAGAGCATTGCTTTCAAACAATTCAAACTTATAGCAAGTGAAAGTTGTCCTAAGTGCTTGGTCTGCTAGAATTTCTAAATAAAATTGGAATTCACACATGCAGTTGCTGCTCGCATACCATTTTGAGAACTTTGAAATCGATCAATTGTAGATTAAAGCCAATCCAATAATTGTTAATCTTTTGTGTTATATAATTTGCATACTGTAGACTTATAGTGACCCCCTGTTAAGGATAACTTAATAGAAATTGTAATTCATATTGATCTAAAACATCTAATATGGCACTATACTATTCTGAGTGATGACATCCCAGCGTGGTCCACTTAATTTTCTCATTTAGGCAAGAACAGGGTAATCAGTCTTCCCTAAGTTATGTTAGTCAAATCCAAAAATTTAGCTTTTTGCTATCCACTAGTGCATTTATGTGTTGTATCCCCAGCTCCGCCCTGATATAAGACACAGAACAGGACTGAGATAGGGCTAGAATTTTCTTGAATAATTTGTAGATTGGTCTCATCAGTTTGTCCTTATGTTTGGAGTGCCATATTTCTGTCCCGTATGTTAACTGTGGCATATATTTTGCCCTCACTGCTTTCACCAAGGATTTAATAGTTAAGCCCCCCTATTGATAGCTAAATTTGCCCAGTGCTGTTGATGTCTTATTAGCTGAAATGAGGAATTTGATATTGTGGTCTGTCCAGGTTCCCTTGTGAGAGTATCTTAAACCTCAATATGTATAGGTATCCGCAGTGTTTAATGTAATGTCTCCTATTTTCCACTTGTCACATTTTTTGCCTTTGCTGAACACTATCATTTGTGTCTTGGATTCATTTATTTTTAACTTCAGATTTTTGGCAGTCTGGTTCAATAAATTCAGTTTTTCTGTAATCCTGCCTTAGTTAATGAAATAAGAATAATGTTGTTGACAAATGCTAGAACAGCACATATCCTGTTAAGTAATTTTGAGGAATCGGATTCTAAATGGATCATATCTTCCAATAGCTGATTAATGTAAAACAGAAGAGCATCGGTGCCAAGATACATCCTTGTCTGACACCTCTATTTACTTTAATTGATTGTGATAAATTCCCATTCTGCTCAATGCTCACCTTAGCCCATGTATTGTCCTTCATATTACTAATGATATTAACCAGACTTTTATCAGTGCCTCTCTGTATCATAATATTCCACAGAGTGTTCCTGGAGACAGTGTCAGTGACAGTGTCAAATGTGGCACTAAAATTTATGAATGCCACATATAGTCTTTGTTTTTGGAGGCTAAGGTACTTCTCAAGTAAATGTGACAGTATGAAACAATTGTGTGTTGTACTGCACTCTTTCCTAAATCCAGCCTGGGCTTCACTTAGGCCACCTGTGATTTCTATTTCAAAGTTTAATTTTTCAAGAATAATTTTTGAGAAAATTTTCAGACTCACATCCAAAAAGCTAATTGGCCTATACATCTATGGATCAGTTAGTCTACCTTTTTTGTGTATCAGTACTATTATAGCACCCCTCCAAGAATGAGATAGATAATTTTCTACAATACATTTATTAAAGATGACAACAAAAAAATCCACCCAATATGATGCATTAGATGTATACATTTCTTGGGGCATAAGGTCCAGGCCAGGTGCTTTATTGGGCTTGAGTGTTTTGATCATAATATATACTTCTTGTCTAGTTACACTTACAGTTTGAATACTGGAATTATCATAGTGGATGATTGACCTGCCCTGTTCTGAATCTTCATAAAATATGTTTGAGTAGAAGGCTAACCATTCTTCTACTATATAGGTATTTAATGTTTGTATATATTGAGCAGTCCCCATGGCAACCAGGGTCCAAAAGACTTTATTGTCCCTGTTGTAAATTGCCTTCAGCATTTCTGCGCATTTATTAAGATGAAACTCAGTCTTTTTTTGTTGTAAGTAAATTTAGTATTTTTTCCTTTTTTTTATTTAAGTTATTAAGCTGTTGTCTATCATTTGTTTCCCTGGTTTTCCTTACCTCAGCAGTTAAAATTGCTTTTTGATTTATGCACCCTTGTCAAACCATGAGTCTTTAACATGTCAAACTTTATGTTTGACAACATGTTCCTTATATATCTTACCCTGGATCAAACTATATAAATGAATGATACACTGCCGTGTTTTCTCATATGTAAGTGTTTGAATCAAGCTCCAAGTATGTTGTGTTAATTCTTTTTTATTAGTTTGGCTACCTGCTAGTCTAGTTCTATGTCCCATTTTATTCTCTTATTTGCTATAATTTCTACAATACATGCCTCTTTCAGGGTGTCAGTGTCTCTTTTATAGATATTTGGAGTAGCCCTAGAAAACAAGATTGGGAAGTGATTACTTTCTGCTCTTTTTGGAAATGTTAAGGAAAACCAGTAATTAAGGGATCCTGTCCAAATTGCCAAGTGTATCAAAGATGTTCCTTCACCCTTCATATAGGAGCAAATTCCATGAAGGTCTCCCTTCAATCTTCCATTTAATGGAAATATATTATGTGTTAACATTATAGCTATCAATTGCTGTCCTGATTTGTTTACTGTTTCATCTGTTGAGTTCCTATTAGTTATTACATCCATGTTCAAGTATAAAAAGAAAGAATTTTCATTTAGACCATTAAAAGTGCCAATTCTGGCACTGAAGTCATCAATCAGTAAGATGTCCATTTGTGTATATTTCATCTGTAAGAAGCTTATCAAGTTCTCTCCATATTTCTGCTTGAGAATATTTGGAGCTTATAGGAGAAATATAGCCATTGATGAGAATAAAATTACCCTGATAGGAGGAGACCAAAGTTATTAAGGAATTATTTGACTATTGGATGCTTTGTAAAGTAATACAACTTACAGTCTTAAAGTAAGAAACCAGTTCTCCTGATGGTCTCCCCAATTTATACTCTCTAGTTGCTATGTGATGTAAAACTTCAAATCCATTCAAATATATAGACTCTCCTGTTTCATGCCAAGTCCCCTGGAGGCAGATTATGTCCTCCTCATACTGAACTCTAGCCAATTGCTGTCCATGAATTTGTTCTCTAGACATGCTATATTCCAAGATATCAATTTTAAACATGGCACATTCCCTTCCATATTTATCAGAGCAGTACTGGAGAGCTGAAGTTTCTTTTTTTAGGAGTCATCCTCTCTTATTTGTTGGAATTTCATTGCTGTTACTTGATTGTAATAAATAGCTATGTTTTTCTTCTGTTCTTAATTTATTTATTATGCACTGTTAGGATAGCTCCAAAATAAGAGATTCCACCAGATATAATTCTAGAACTTTACTTTTCAATAACACTTGCTCAGCTAATTCATTATCTCTGATCAGAATATGAATTTGAGATGTACAGTATTTTCATTCCAACAGTCTCTCAATATCCCTTGTTTCCCCAGCTTAATTTGAAAAAGTTGGGAAGAAGACTGCATAGGGCTCCCATAAGTTTATAGCTATCCTCTCTGTACATCCTGTTCAGACCAGACAGGCTCAATGTTACTGGACTGTCAATTAGGTCACAGTTATCTTGGCCTTTGTTTAATAATGATCTGTTAAGGAAGGGCATATTAATTTCTAGATTCATCAGTTGTTCCCCATTATTCCAAACATAATTGGCAATTATGGGAGAATCAAAGTAAACATCCAATGTGTTTATGCGTCCATCAACGCTTCTCTTTACTTCAACAATACAATTTCCTTGTAATGCTAAGTCAATTTTCTTTAACACATTTTCCAGAATATATATTTTTAGGTCTGTTTCAGATGGTGTGCTGACCGGTGAGCGAAACCCCGACCACAAAATCCCCCACACCGACGATTTTGACAAGATTTGAAATTGTTGCTGTAGAGGACCTATGGGCAAAACTTGCCTCTTTTCACTGACTTTTGCCCCCCTCTGCTAACTTGACTGAGTTAATTCTTGTGAAGAAGGCATGGGAGTGCAGCTCTCGCATGGGGGATTCAGGGATGCAGCCTCGTAGAAAAAGACCCAATCTCTGACAGGCAAAATTTCACCTGTTGACATTGGGGATCATGCTGTGCTGAACCTTGACACCACTATTGTCTAGTCAGTATAGGTAAAGCATTTCAGACAGATGAGGCCAATCTTCAAAAGCTGTAAAACATAGGAAAGGTATTTTTTGTTGTTGTTGTTACAATTTGTTAGATGCAATAACTGTGATTATCTAGTTTCTATTCCAGCAATCACATTCAGAGAATTAGATTTTATATTCTGGGCTGGTTTAGATCTATCTTTGTCAATTGTAGCCCTTGAGTTACCCTGCTCTATAATTACAGTATGTCATTATTTTTAGTTATACTAAAATTCTTACTTAGAAATTGTTTGCTTAAAACATGTATATTCTGTTCCAGATTAATTAGCTGCCTGTCCATTTCTGAGTTTTGTTTAAAGTTACAAAGTACCAAGTCTGTACATTCAGTGTTTTTGTCCAATTGTTTTTTTTTATCTTGTTCTGTCACCTTAATATGTTTCTGCTTTCTTGTCCTAGATTACTTTTGTTGCTTGGGACTTAATTGTGTCTTATTATCTGTAGAACAGAGTTCAACCTCTGTTGAACTCTACAAATCCCTAAGACATTTATTTTTTCATTTCTTTACCTTATCACTATCATGTTTTGCTTTTTTAATTTTCACTTTTCCCTTCTTCCCATTGGGGGTATCAGAAATGTTTCCTATGGAAAAATCTGGTCTTAAAGGGCTAGTAGGTGACCAAGTGCCATTAAGAGGTATAGAATCTGATTTTTTCTGTTGGAGAAATCATTTCTAGTTTCCTGACAGCAGTGCCAAGCTTGGCTGCATTAATTACAATGTCATATCTTGCACTCTCCAGTTCATTTTCTAAAACTATCAGTTGTTCCATCAGAATCAGATTTGCTGTGTATTGATTTTCCAGCAAACTCACTAAACCTTCACTAAGACAATATGGTATATATAAAGGTTGGGTACCACCTATAATTTGTTTTTTCCCGTTGGGGCCAGGCCTTAGCTTGTCTTTCTCACTTTTCAGGGAAAGTCTCCACACTGGAAACTAAGATAATATCATGTTGAGGCACCAATTTCTTTATGTCTTTAATGGTTTCATCCAGATCAGCAGCCAAGTTTCTGATTTCAGCCCCAGATACCAGAATAGTGTCTCTATGCACTTTACTGGAATTTACTTGGCTGGTATTTAGCTCACTATTTTTAGGGATACTGGTTGAATTCCCTTCAGGTAGACAGTAAAAAACTATTAATTACAGAGTCTTCTTGTAACACAGATTCATTGATAGAACTCTATTTAACTTAGCAGAAGCAGCAACATCTGTATGATCAGAATAGCTGTAATTAAGATTAGAAGAATGTTACAAGCTGCTGTCAGCACTTGTGCTAATATTTATTACTGGTAGCGAGTAATTTCATCTTGGCTTTGGAGTAGAACTTTTTTTCATGATCAAAAGAGTTAAAATGCTCTGTTATCTTACTCTGCCTTTTTTTAGATGTTTATTCATCTTTTCTCCAATTTCTGACATTGACTCACTAAGCAGAGGAGTACAATCCCAATGAGTTGTCCTTTGGAGCCTTGTGCTAACCATTGCTACTTAAGTTTGGAAGAATATTGTCCAATACCAATTTCTATACCCAGAGTGCCCTAGGCCTAGATATTAACCCTCAACTTTTACTGTATGTATATATTTTTTTTTTATTTAGTTGTTTAACAGGAGCGACCTGGGAGCACAAGGAGGTTAAGTGACTTGCTCAGGATCACACAGTATGCAAGTGGAAGCTGTGGGATTCAAACCCAGGTCTGGTCTGCTGGATGTTACCAGATTTTCAGCTCAGAGCCTTAGACCACTGTGCTATACTGCCTCATATATATATATATATATATATATATATATATATATATATATGTATGTATATATGCAATTTATGAGGAATTACTGCATAAAAATTGCTTAAATATCCCTCTATTTATAAATGGGAACTAGTCTGCAATCAGGTATAACAATACAGTCACAGAGTAGGATTTAGAACATAAATTCCTTATTTAAGATTAAAACAATCCTAGTCAGTCATCAGTCAAAAAGTTCAAGCTGATTAAGCAAATAGATCTAGAGCTTGATAGACACAGATATAGCCTCAAGTGTTGTGTGCAAAAAGTCTTATGCTAAATAAGAGCAAGCCAAATGCCTTCCTTGTTCTTTTCTTCAAAATGAGCAGCTTAACTCAATTCTGAATGGTTGCCTGAAGTTCAGTCATCTGCTAAGTTGTGGTAGTTAAGATTTTAAGAAGGTCATTGGTCTAGAAATAGTGCCCACTAATATCTTCTGGGGTACGAGCAGTCTTTAACAGGCTTCACCCCTGTAAAAAGCTAGCATAGACCTTTGTTGTGGTGATCTCTCTGCAGTGGCTTGATTACAGTTTCAGCCGCACAGTTCATTCCAAAATGTTGAGTGATTGAACGTTGACACTTAAATAAAATACAGAGTAAAGAAAAATTAAGTCCAAAGCAATTGACCAGATCCAGAAAAAGTCAAGAGTTCTTTAAAGTAATTTTATATAAAAAATTACTAACTTGAAAAAATTAGGGGCACAATTATGAAAAATAAATCAACAGACTGCAGTGTTAGTTAATATAAAATGTAAAGAGGAGGAAACTTGATTGTTTTAGTCTTTCTAAAGTCTTTTGTAAAATCCTACATGATGAATAAAAATGTTTTATGTTTTTAATAGTATCACTATTCAGAAAGGACCCTAGATCCTCTATATTGCAACAGGACCCAAAGAAAAGTACTTAAACACCATATGAAAAAACAAGATGTGTTTCAGCTTTTAAAATGAGATCACTTACTGATGATAGTCTGCAATATTGGCATAGAATGCACCTGACCAGCACTGCAGGCTTAAGGTGTTAACTGAAGTTCAATATGGTATTCCAGTTAATTACAGGGGACATAAAACATCATCTACTTTTGCTGATTCAGCATATTAAAATAAAGTTGCTTAGCTAAAAGCAGATAAAACAGTTGTATCCTACTTTTGCCCATAGTGAGGCTTTTGCCAATATCAATATGACTACCAATACTACTAGTGCAAAGAATGCAGTAGGTAGTGGACAAACGCATGGAGGTTCAAGTACCTCTGCTGGTTATCCCTACTAAAATGGCACTTGAGAGAATCAGAATGCCAAGATCAAGGCAAACACAATATAACTCAACTGATCATGTGACTTAAAGAACCTCAGTGGTGTGAAAATTAAATAAAAAGTTCAAAAATAAGAATATTGTAGAATCAAACTAAAAACAAAGTAAATTAAGTCACTTTGGCCAGAGTGTGCAAACAGATATTATCATAGAGCCACAATGATTAATTCCACACCCTAAATTAATTTTAAGTTTTAAATTTGAATTGGTCACGTTGTAAACATAGCATGAAGAAAAAATCTAAAATTTAAAGTGTGATTTAAAACAATTTAATGTCCACATCCCTTGCATGGAGTTGTCCTGTTTGGATCTATTTTCAGGTGCAGTTAACAAAAAAAAGGGTTTCTTTCTCCCATCTCAGCCATGCTGAATGGCCTTTCACTTGCTCGCAGCTCTAGCCACAGTGATCCAACAACACTCAGCTTTTCTCCTGTAGCAAACAAGAAAGACAAGGGAGATGAGCAGCACAACACGGAGGGCACTATAAGATGGACTGGTAAGATTACTTCACTCTATGCACTGATGGGATACCTTTTTTAAAACAAAACAAACCGTGTAATTCTGCTTTCTACGTTTACTCCCCAAATGCAGGGGTGAATAGCAATCCTCCGGTTTTCAGAATCAACCATCAGGTTATCTGACTCCTATGTTAATTCACAAGTTAAAGTTTCTTCTTAAAGTTACAAAAGTAAAGAAATATGATGTTAGGGTTTTTTTAAGCAATAAGGCATGACCAGGAGTTAGACTAACAGTCTGTTAATCACCCCCTAGGGGTGTAATGTGGCATGAGATGCAGCTGAGTGCCATATTGCCCCTAGGGGGTGATTAACTGACAGTTAATCTAACTCCTGGGAGTGCTTTATTGCTATTATAAAAAATTATTCCAAAAGAAAAGTGTTAAAAGTATTCTTTTTGAATGTTTTCTTCATGTAGAGAGAGCTTTTTAATAAAATAGTTCTTTCACCAACAGTTTAAGAATGCTGGTTAAAAATCAGAATACAGCATTCCAGTCATTCAGCAGTGATAGAGGATGCAATGCAGACAGGAAGAATCCATGTTCCATGGTGATCAGGATGTACATGGCAGTGTAACATTGATTAATGTAAGGCTGTCAGAATCCTAACAGCCAATCAGATTGCAGCATTTCTGAGACCCTTTTTATAATGATCCTTAACTCCACCCACCTCCATGTACCACCATCATGAAATCCACTGAACTGAATGTCAAAGCACACTCCAGATTTCCTGTTCATAGATATAACTAAAGCTTTCAAACCCGTGGATCATTCTCTGCTTTTAAACAATCTGCATCAAAACAGAATGGCAGATAATGCATTAAACTGGATTAGTCCTTTTCAATAGGAAACAAGTGACAATTGATAATGCAACATTAGGTATGGCCCATATTAAAATTGCAGTCCCCAGGGACTCAGAAATTGGACCACCACTCTTCTCATTAGTTTAAGACCTGCCATTTTTATGCTCAAGCTCCAGAACAGTTATTTGAGGTGAGACTACCGTACTTCATACAGTAACACTAACACAAACATTACTGATTTTAAAACCCAGCTGCAGAGTACTTATAACTATCTTCAAAGCTGGTTATTTGCCAAAAAATTACTGCTCAGCCAGAAGAAAACAAAAATAATAGTACCCACAAAAATTGCCTAGCTTCTCAGATTTGATGCATATTGTTAGGATCAGTGGTGATCCTTCAAGAAAGTACACAATTTTTAATATATCAGAATAATGCTAGATCAGATTGTAGCTTAATTCACCCAAGTTGAATTGGTCTTTGAGCAAATTCAACAAAAATTTATTTTTATATCATAATTATGTTACTGAACTATTTCTAAACAAGTCCCTCTTCCTACATAATAATAAGGACCTTCTGAAACCACAATATCTCTGTTACTACTCAGGAAAAATACGTCATGAATTTACCAGTGTTTGTCACTTTGGCCTTTCAGTCCACTTTAGAACTAATCACTGAAAACCTTACCAAGAACTCTCGATACCCCCTTCCCCCATTGAAGAATTCACTGTGCCACATATATATGCAGTATTAGTGCTGTGCAGAATTTCCAAATTCTGGTGTACTGGAGACCACAGAATTTCAGAAACTTCTGCAGAGTTCTGTCAAATACGGAATAGCACAATTCCACCAGCAAAATGCAAATTACTAATCTATGATTTATCTAAACATTGGATTAGGGTGAGGGGGATTATAGGTGTCCTGTTACCATTCAGTTTTCTTGCTGATTGATATGTGATTTTTGTGTGGTTGGATTTCTGGTTATGTTTTTTCTTTCTGTGTGTTTTTCCCTTGTTTCTTTCTGTATGCACTATGCAAAACGTTCAATAAAGTGTATTAAACTGTAAAAAAAAAAAAACCTTGGACTAGCGTTCTGTGGTTTTGTTAGTATAAACCAAGGATGAGTGTTCCATAGTTTAGGAGAATGGCAGGTTAGTTTTCCACAAACTATGAAAAAATAAGCCACAGTTTGCGTAAACCACAGAAACAAAGCATTTCTGAAGCAGAATTGCCATTTCACCTAAATTCCACTGGCAGAATTCTGCATTTCACACAGCTCTATTAGATATTGCTATTAGTGTCACCTCCTCAAAATTACCCCAGGATTTATACCAAAAGCTATCTTCAGACAAATCATCTTACTTGTTGAGTTAGATAAGCCAAAAAAGATATCAACAGATTTACACAAGGACAAAAGTAGTCCAGAGGTCATGGTCTAGCTTTGGGAACACACTTCTGAATTCTCTGCATACAGATGTATTGCTCTTGGACAAGGGATATACCTTCATGAAAACCTCTTAGCATACGTAAATGATTTGTCCAGATTCAAATATGGTATACTACCTAATTGGACATTACTTGCATTAAACCTACGGTATAAGTAAAAATGTACTAAAATACTTGGTAAAACTTTTTGTAACCTTTACTTCATTAATGATAACAGTCCTTGTATGTGAATCATAAGGGTATGTAATTCAATATGCTTCATGCTTTTCTGTAAATTCTGAAACCCGGGGGAGGCTGATTATGGTCTCCTGTAACCACTCCACCTCCTGGTCAAACAATAAATGACAAAAAAATAATACATTTTTATTTTATTGTATTTACATTATTAGATGTTATTCCATGTTCTATCATGAGGCTCAACTCAGATGGTCCATTTAAAAAGCAAAAGTATACATCTAGGGGCAGATATTCAGAGAAATTGTGCAATACACAACTGAGTTGGTTATGTACAACTACAGAAATATGCCCTGGAGCCATATTCAACCATCCGGAATGCATGGCGCAAGTTCCAATGTGCAACAGTAATGTATGTGGCACAAGTGCCTGGGGGCATACCCATGAATAAGCTACACAATGGCATATTCAACTGAAAACCACCACACAAATGAGAAGCAAGTCACAGATTGTGCCACATAGAACTGAGCATGTAAAAGGAGGCTCAAACACACACACACAGCAGATGCACATGCCATAGCACCACTCAGCTATGGATGCAGGTCCATTTCTCATGGAGCAGGTAATGAGGCATGTGAGGAGGAGGGAGGAACAGCAACACGGCCGAGGACAGGCCTATCAGTGGTATGCCCAACATAGATGGTACCATGCCCACCTCATCTTTGAACAGGGCAATTCGGAGGCAGCTCTGTGAGCTCTGCCATAACAAGTTGCAGGCACCCACCAGAAGGAGTCATGCCATGATGGTGGAGACCAAGGTGACAGCAGCACTGTGCCTGCTCACTATGGGCAACCACTGGCATCACCCAATCAGCCATGTCCTACCTCCTCACACAGTTCCTCAATGCCCTTCTGCCACATGCTTCAGAGTTTGTTTGTTTTTTTCAATTGTTTAACCAGGTGTGACACACTAAACTGAAAGCTTGATTACAGGTGCATCCTGGGAGCACAGGGAAGTTAAGTGACTTGCTCAGAGTCACACAGTATGCAAGTGTGGGCTGTGGGATTCAAACCCAGGTCTCCAGATTTGCAGCTCAGAGCCTTAAACTGCTGCACTATACTGCCTCCCTCATACATAAGATTCCCAAGCACAAAGGCAGAGCATACAGCAAACATGCAGGAATTCTGCAGGGTGGCACACATGCCCAGCATGATTGGTGCCATTGACATACACACACCACCTGGCCCAGAGAGGGCCATGTACAGGAACAGAAAGGGCTACCCCACAGTCAACTGCCAGGTGGTGTGCAATACTACTGGGTGAATCATCGATGTGTGCACCACACACCCTGGGAGTACACATGATGCATTCATCTGGCACAGCTCCATCCTGTGCAACAGGTTTAAACATGGGGAGATCCTCATGGGTCACCTGATAGGTAAGCATGGCATGGGAGAGGCTGACAGAGCAGCCAGGAAGGGATGGAGAAGCCAAAGGCACACATGGCAGGGGAGGAGTGGGTGGCTGTAGGCAGCAGATGGGAAGGTTATGGGAACAAGCAATATTATGTGCTAACCAGTATGTAATACCCCCACAGGTGACAGTGCCTTCCCCCTACACCCCTGACTGCTCATCCCCATCTGGCACCCATCCAACGCTGTAGAGGAACAGTACAACGAAGCACACATCACAACATGGAACATAACTGAGTGTGTCTTTGGCTTGCTCAAGATGTGATTCTGTTGCCTAGGCAGGACTGGTGGTGCCCTTCAGTGCAGCCTTGTGAAAACATGTGGCCTATTCCTGGTCCGCTGCACAACATGGCCATTGACCATGGGATAGCTGTCCAGGTGGATGAGGGCAACAGCAGCGATGATGATGGGGATGATGAGCTGGATGGGGGTGTGCAGCCACCAATGCAGAGAAGGGACCCCAGGCTGGCCGCAAGTGCCAGAAGGCACTGTGACACAATTGTACAGGAGCACTTTGGGAACTGATGGTGAGTACAACACATGACAGCTGTGCATGCATGGAACACCACACACATGGATAGGGTAGCACGGCCACACAGGGACACATGCAGGGACATGGGCACTCTCACATCATGCACAGAAACACACACACACACACACACACACACACACACACACACGACACACAGAGCACATGGCCGCAACACAGTGCACAGGCATGGGTGTACGCACACACACATGGAAACTGCGTTGGACACAGAGCAAGCCCACCCTGCCCCACACATGCCACAGCACAACCAGGACATGCCACACATCTGGGCACAGTGGGTCATGTTGTCGACACAGTCAGAAACCGTGGCTGGGGTGGCACCACACACATTGGTGCAGCTGGCCATGACATGGATCAGAGTGAATGCACTGGCACACAGGCAAGGCTGGCACAGTGCTGCCCTCATCACACCCACACCACATGGCCCAGCAGAACTGCATGCAGACATGGAGAACATGCCACATGCCACATATGTGAGAAAAATGCACATGGGTGTGTCCAGCAATGTGTACACCACACAACAGCAGCAGTCAGCATGATGTGACAGCACACCCAGGAGACCTACTGAGTGAAGCTACAGCTGCCACAGCCACGTGGACAGCCATGCCCAGGCCGTGCGGCAGCCACTGGCTGCTCAACAAACACAGGAGGCTTTGCCAAAGCACTCACAGGGGTTTATGCCTGAGAACGTGACCAGGTTCTCATGTGTGTGAAGAGCCCAGCAAAGAGAGTACTGCCAGGTGTGTCGGGGATGGGCACAACAGAACACGGCATCAACCTTGATGGGGTCACCCGTCATCATGACCGTGGTGTTTATGTGGCACTACAGGGAATTCTGTGTGCTCTGCTGTACCCAGTGGATGCCACTGATGCAAATCTGGTGGTGATGGCACCAGCAATGCTGTCCAGCAATGCGGTTGTGGCCTCCCTCAGCTGCCGGATCTCATCTATCAGCTGGGCATGTCCAATGGCCCTCTTTCTCACCCAGGTGATGCATCTCCACCCACAATGCATGCATCTCTGCCCTGAGCATAGCCTGGCTGTCCACAGATGCCAGCAGCAGCCTGGTGTGCTCATCCAGCTGGTCAGTGCCTTGCACATCCTGTTGCTGTTGCTGGCCTGCTGGTGGTGTGATGGCATGCTGTGTGATATCCCTTGCCTGGAGGCGCTACACAGGGGACCGTAAAGGTGTGGACATGACACTGCCTGTGAACATACAGACATTGGCCCCATGAACCACAGGACCACAGAAGGGCCAGGGAGGCTGCAGACAGGGACAGGCGCCACAGTGATGGAGGTGCCGTGGCTGCACCGGTGCCTAGACAGGCGGGTGAATGTGTGTAGCATGGTTTGCAGGACATTGCTGGCACTGGGTTTTGTTATGTGGTATGGCAAGGGGCAAAGCTGCCATGTGTGGCCACTGCATTGGGCAGTTCCTGTCTCCACTGCCTGTGCTATCTTGCTCAGGGGGCATTACACATGGCCTCTGTGTGGTGGTGTTCCATCACCATTCCTGGTAGGGTGGGGGTGTGTGTGTGTGTGTCCCATGGTGTGTGACTGCTGCAGGGGTGACTAATGTACTGCCTGGGGTGCCCTTGCAACAGTGCTGTGTGGTCCACTGCATGGGTGTGAGTGCATGTCTGTCACAGGCATCCATGCAGTCTGCCCATGTAGTGCCGCTGGGTCAACTGCTGCTGTCCACTGTGCATGTGCCAATTCTGGTTCTGACCACCTGTGGATGCACCAGCTGTCCTGTGCACACATATGGGGGGGCTTTGGCTACTTGTGGTCTGCCACTTATTGCCTGTTCTGTTTCCCCTCTTGTAGGACAGGACTGACCTTGGGCCAGAAGACACCGGGAGGGCTTGAGTGGTGGGTTCCATCAACTACACAGACTGGTGTGGCTGCATATCATGAGGACAAACATCCTGATCCATGTTTGCCGATGCCAGCTTAGTACTACATGGGTGCTTATACAGGAGGTGCACCAGCTGAGGGCCTTGTAACAGTGTCTGCATCAGTGACCCTGTCCCCTCTCACCACTGTGCCCTGGATGTCCTCTTCCCTCCTGATTGTTTCTGTTCTGTATGTTCCTATTTCTTTGCTCCCAAACACATTCCTCTTGTTGGCTACTTTTCACCACCTTACCGTTGTCTTTCTGATATTTATGTTTTATGCCCTGTTGGCACCCCTCTGTTATTGGTTTGATTTGTTAGTAAAGGTTTATGTTATTGCACTTCTGTGTCTGCATCTCCTTTGCCTCACTATGCTTACATTGTTCACTATGCTTACATTGTTCTGTGCTGCTCTTGGGTATGACCCTTTTGTCCCACTGCTGTGCCCTTTGTGTTGTGCTGCCGTACGCACAGGCTACTGTGTGACATGTACCTCTGTGACACTGGCCCTTGGGCTATGACTGTACACCTGCCCTGTGTGCGGTCCACTGCCTTGTGTCCCTGTTAGCCTGTTCTGGCTTGCCCTCCACCAGCAGTGTTGCCCTTGCCAGTGCTGGTGTGCTGTGTGGTGCTGGGCCCTGTATCCCTGCTTGTCAGCGTGGCTTGTGTGCCCTGTTCCCCAGTGCATGTGTGTGTGTGTCTCTTGTACCTCTGACCACTGTACATGTCTGGTGCCCTTCCACCATGCCTGTGGCTTTATCCCATGCAGTATTGCCTTTTGGGGTTGTGGTGGTGCAGTGCCATGGGCCTTCCAGCTTCCCTTCCATCTGGGTGGGTATCAGGGTGTGTTTGGTGGCCTGTGTTTCTGTTGTATGACCTACATTCACTGTGGCCTCATGGCTGTGTGCCTGTGCTGTGCACCATGGTCATGGTATCCTCTTGTGGTCTGGGTCTGCCAAGGCTGGTGTGGCACTCTTCTCTTGTGCTGCCCTGCCTGTGTACCCCTTTGCCTGTAGTGCTTGCTCAGCAAGCTTGTTGCTGCTTACTGTCATGCTCCTGTGGAATCCTGGTTGATCCAGTGCATGTCTGGCTGCATAGTGGCACATCTTTGCTATATTCAGTGTGGTTTGTGCCTGTTCATATCTATGATGCATCTTTTGAATATGGTATCAGTTTCCTATGGTGCAACTGCATTGCACTGCACATTCCATTGCGTATGTTCTGGGCATACTTTTGAATATCTGGGCCTTAGCGTATTGACTATTTTTATTCGCAGTCATTCTGTTATCCAAAATCAGTTGTCCCACTATTTTGTTGGGTTGATGCATGGCCCTGACATAGGTTTAAATTTCCTTACTGTTATATTTGATACCACATTTGGATGCTATTCCAAATTCAATCATTTTTTTTTAAGATTTAATCATATGTGTACTTTGTTTTTCCCTTAATTGCATATGTTCCCTTTGCTTTATCATACATTGAGTCCTGAAATTGTCCAAAAATATTTTTATTTTACATTCATAGCCATTTTGAACTTCCAGGTTAACCTTGGTGGTCTTATACCCTGTTAATTGTATTTCTTTTGCATGGATAGATATTGAGCTGCAATGGCTTTTATAACTTTCATTAGAATTTATGTTTTTAAAACTATTGTCCCAAAAGGCCCACTGAGTCAACTCTCAATTGTAGGCGTGATCTGAGAGAGGGGGTTACACATAGGAGAAAATAGTTAAACACAATTTACAACAACAAATAACAATTTAACCACAATGATTAAGCACTAATTTAGAAAATGTATTTAGAAATACATGATTTGTGGTTTATTACATAACGTGCACATATCCATCCTTCAGATGATATTTTAAACTAGGTCTCTCTTGCCTGTTTCTGATCACTGTCCAGGTGGAAGCAAAAGATCTCATGGTATTTATTGAAGAAGATTTGGGGAATTTTATTGAAAACCAAATGTGTTATATAACAAATAATTCAATACATAATGATCATACTTGAAAGGGTACAACAATTGTCACAAAAAATAAAAAGAATAATGGTTAAAATATGGAAAATGAAACCAGAAATAAATATTTAAAAAATAATAAATAAGAAAAAAGCCATGAAGAATTTCCTTTAAAAAGATAAATGTGAAATGACTTTGCTACTAACAAACTATAGCCACCATCTCAAGCAAGTTCCACCTAAGTGAATAAAGACATATGTCACCACCAGTCCTTCAAAATTTTAGTGCAAGATGCTTAGCTTCAGGTATGACTGTACTGTGTACTTTATGCTCAGGTTTTTCAAAAAATTATACAAACTGTTATCCTTTTTTGCCGTAGAGAAAAATGACACCTATTCATTCATATGTGCTATTTAATACAAGCAAACAAAACTATTAAAGAACCTGCATGCAGTTTCTCCCAGGCCTTGGGATAGTGCCCATATTCTAAAATCTCAAAGGTGATAGAGATAAATAAAGGTTCCCCCATGTTCAGGCTGCTAGATACCAGAAGTATATGAACATTCAAAGACTGTGTGTGCCGTAGTTTTGATTTGCTGTCCACATTCTGACAAGTTACAATATAGTTCATTGACATGCTTACATTTATTATTGTCCTTAGCATTTAGTTTAGAAAGTCAGCAAAGCCATTAAGTGTCTTACATTTTTGTAGGCACTTGACCTTTTGTTAATTTTTCCAGCAAAGAAGAAGCCATTCCATGAGGACATCTGTCAATAACTGGGTTAACTGAAAATATGTAGGCAGGCTCCTAGTATAAAGTTGTTTCCAGGTACTGCCTTTGAACTGCTACAAAGAGATTTTCCACATACAAGTTTTGCAAAACGCCTCTCTAATTTGATTAAGAGACATGACTGAGACACATACAACGCTTACTTTGCCATATCCTATTCTGTTAACCAAAGGGAACATGAGTTTTAGATCCAGGGGACCCATGTTTTTTCTGAAGGCATGACTATAGGCTTAAACGTATACTGATAAAATATCTCATAAAAGAAACCTTCGAGGTTAATCATAGCTAACCCACCCTCCTTTATGGGCAGGTAAATCACAATTATCTTGACTGGATTTCACCAACTCCCCCAGAGTGCATGGAAACAAATATTGACAATTGATATTTCTAAACCACCATGAGATAAAAAAATCAGTCTTAAATATAAACAAATTCTGGCCAGAGACGATATGGCTACAGCTGAGGAATTGGCAGTAAAAATATTGAAAATAGTTTTTTTAATATTTTCACACCAAATTTTCAACATAACCTTGTTATGACCCTGGTTCATGAAGAAGGACAGCTAAAATGTTCAACTCATGGCCTAAAGGTAATTTTATCCAGGGACTGTGAAATCAACTTTCAAGACATAAAAACACATTTTGGGCAGGAGTTGAAAAATGACAGCTATCACATTCATGAGGTGCTGTAAAAAATGGCTATGCTGAAAATTTGGGGTAAAAATATTGAATATTACCAAAATTAATTGAATATAACCAAAGCTATGCTGAATTTTGCAAAAGCATTTACAAAATTCAACATAGCCACATTACTTTTTTTTTTTTCAATATTTTTACACCAAATTTAAAACATAGCCTTCTTATGACCCAGCCTTATGAATAAGATCAGAGAAAATTTTCAACTCCTGTCAGAAAGGTGATTTCTTGCAGGGACCACAAAATCACCTTTCAGGATGTACAAAAACATTTTGGCCAGGATTTGAAAAATGACAGGCATCACATTCATGAGGTGCTATAAAGATATGGCTATGTTATAAATTTGGGGTAAAAGTATTGAAAATTACTAAAGTTATGAGCCTGCATTCATAAACGTCAATGTAGGCTCATACCTTTCCTCACACCGTGTCCCCTCCTATTGTTTTATAATTCTCCTAAGGTAATTCTTATCATTTTGTGGTCAGAAAAGGCCAATGGAATTAATGATGAGGTAAGTAATGGTCAACAATTAGATAAGAACCAGAGATCAATCTGGGCAGCTAAAGCTTCCTTAAAAAACGTTTGGCCTCTTTTTTCTTTTCTTTTTATTATTACTGCAATAGATATCTGATAACCCATAGTCCATTATTGTGCCAACTGATTATTGCCACAGTGATGTTGCCGAGGGCATGATGTTGCAGGCTTCTCCTGTGACTTTGATTTTTTTGCCATCCTGTAATGTTGCCATTCCACTGTTCCTCCTAGTTTTCACTGGGGTGTAACCTTGAGTTTGTTACATAAATAACTGGAGGGTGCAAGGGGCAAAGCCCCCCACATCAAGGGGTGCAGGGGGAAGTAGCCTCCATAATCGAGGTCACTCCATCTGCCAGATGGAAAATTATTGCAGTGCGGTGGATGGTATTGGTGGATTGCTGGCGCTGTAGTTTACACCACCAACTTCATTGTCCTTGTGGCATGGATGAACCCTGAAAACCTGGCTGATTGAATTGTTGTATGCAAAAAGGATATACAGAATCACAAAAACCTTGAATGTTTTTTTTTCTCTGTCTACAATTGAAATCACCACCAAAAAGTGCAGATATGGTTGTATGTTAACATGAATGAATGAATTTTAATAAGTCTAACCTAGCAGCGATAGACTGAGGATTATAAACATTAATGAGTCTATGTAAGCAGTAAATAAATCACAACATCAATTAATAAATAACCAAGAGCTGTAGGCAAGCTAAATAAATAACATAAAATAACACATTTTCAGGGCTCGTTTGAAGTTAACCACGGTGCAGGACACATGAATGTTAGGTGACAGTATTTGTATATCATTTCCTGCTGTTTCAGGCTTGTCAGACTTCAAAGGGCTACCAGTCCTATTTTGTTTTGAATCTTGTCTGTCTATTCTGAGCTGCTGTCTTGTAGCTTTAAACTTGGCTTGTTCATCAGCCAGCATTGCCAGCAGGTACTGTCATTCTTCTTGAAGCTCCTCATTTGAACATCCTTCTTGAAGCTTCTCATTTAAACATTCTTCTTCTGGGCTGATTTGGGGAGTTTCAGCAGCTGTATGTACCTATACTACCAACTTTACACCTGCTGGTATTCCCATAGGCTTATCAGCTTCATTATCATCTCCAACATTAACAACTGTTGTAACATTTTACTCAGGCTAACATTCAGGCCCCATGCAGAGGTTTGCTTTCTCATTACTCAGGTTCAGGAGGGAAGCATTCTCTTCCACCTGGGCATTCCTGTCCTCCTCCACCATTATAGGGACCTCCAATCTCCAAACAGGAATCGTATAGTGCCACCTGCAGGACAGTAGAGGAATTTTTTTATATATATATTTTATTAAAACATTTTCAGCAAACACAACACACATTTGATAGCAGCCAGACCAAAATACATCTGCAATTAATTGATAAAAGCAATACATACCAGTGGTAATAAAAATACTTTCAAAGTTGTTGGTGTCTTTGCTTTTAAATAAGATTAACAAATTGCAAACATTACAAAACATAGAAAAACATTTACAGTTGCTTAAAACATTTTCAAGTTGACTTGGCACAGACCTCATTCATATACCTATGACACTATGTGATGTCCCTGTAGGAACTGAAGACAGGCATTATTGCTAGCTGTAAAGTTGATACTACCTTTTTAAATTCTCTTATCAGAGAGTTGCTTAAAAGAAACACAAAACAGAATCACATAAAATACATACAGACTGACATATAAAAATAAATCAAACACATTCCCCAAAATCATGTGTACAAACAGAAATGTTTTCCCAATCCCCTCTTAAATATCCCAGGCAGGATTCAAAAAATGGCAAAAATTCCCTCAGCTGTGGGAAAAACTCAGTGCAAGTGGCATGCCACTTGTTGATTCATAGTTCACTGCAGTTTTACCACAGCTGTGAGTATTCACAAAGGAGGAGCTGGGTTACAACTGGCTCAATGATTTACAACGTCTTGCATGTGATGTTGTCTGGGAAATCTCTGCAGCTTTGGAGAAATGCTATGGCTGGTGAGACCAGCTGTAACTTTGTCTGCAATTGCTGCACTGTAGATAGCATTCTCCACAGCTGCTAAGATTTTGGTCCGCTAGTGGAATTGTGGTGTGGGACTTCAGTCCCAAACAGTTTTGTGAATCCATATCCTTCCTAAATCAAACTTGCTCATTCCCTCCTATAAAATGTCAGTACTCACTCAAAATGAACCCAATATATACAAGACAGCATAAAATACATACTGTGCATTGGTGATTTACAGCCATGTAACTGCTTTCCATACTGCTGAAAACTAATCTTTCAGCAGACATTCCTGTTCAATTTTTTTAATTATCTTTCCAAGCATTTTTGAACATTATTGTAATAGAAAAATTACTAGGCTGAATATGTTGCACAATATATTGACATCTTCCTTGCCACAGATAACATTTAAAGCCGGCCAAAATGACATTCATCATGCTATTATTATAGAACTTCCATTGCGAAGGATAGTCTCCTACCATCAAATTTTGATAGGATAACTGCTGTAACCATGGTAGGCACTGTCTGTTATCTAAGAAAGCCCAAAATTGAGCTGTGAAAAAACAATCTAACAAAAAATTGATCCTTGATTTCAATGACTTGGACACATTCTAGCCATGGGCACATTCTGTCTTCTAAGCGTTTGTGTTTTTCAGTAGGTTACCCCAAATGCCCAGCTGCCCATGACTGTGCACCCACAGTATACCCCACATATGTTGGGGTGCTCTGACAACCATCAGCTGTGATATCACCAAATCATTTTTTGTATGGGAACAAACTAACTCAAAACTTTCTAATACAACTGTTTTCTACTACTCATCTGTATGACTTGCTTTGACAGTTTCCACTGAGTCAGCTTGATTAAATTAGATTTTGCATATTGTGGAACATCCAGGGACTTTAAAAGCTTATGTGGGTCTCATTGCCATTTGGCCAGGTATTTACTCAGTGTATCCTGCAACCATTCAAGCTATGGTAAATTGCATTAAGCCCAGCTTAATTGTAAAGACCATAAATAATGTGTGAAAAAACACCAAAGGATTAATCATATTAATGTCTCCAGTTCATAGCCTTCTTACCAGGGTTAAGCCTTCTACCCCACAGCATTTGGAAAAAGTGGCTAAACATATGTCCTTCATATTCTGAAGAGGAGAAACAAAACATAAGTAAATAATGGCAATAAAAATGTCTTTATTATTGCAATTCTCTTTCTTTTTGAGAATTTCCAAGATTTCCAGATGTTAAGTTTCCTTGTGCCTTTCTTTTCTGTTCTTCTAGTTCTGTACAACAGTATCGCCAGCAGCAAACCAAAAGCCCTACATTTTTTGAAGTTCCTCCAATATTGCAACCCCTGTTACACTCAGCACCTGTAAGTCTGTATCCCTAAGTGTAATCCCCTTACTCTTAGTTTTAGTTATTTGTGTGCCCAATACAGTGGAATAAGCTTCTATAGTTTGGATTGCTTTTACTCCAGAGAATTAATCTGAAACAAAAAGACAAATATCATCTGCATATGCAGTAATTTTTTGTTGTGAGTTATAGCTGGGAGGGGATAGTCCTCTAATATCCTGGTCCCCTACAATACATCTTGGTAAGGCATCCAAGGAAAAAAACATATGAGGGAACTCAGTGGGCACCCTTGTTTAACCCCTCTGTTTAGGTAACACGGTTTTCCAAATACCTCATTAACACAAGGAATAGTCACATTTCCTTCATAAAATTGTTACCCCCATCCCACAGACATGTCTGGTACCCCATATACTCTGAAGACCCTGAACAAATACCAGTGTGACATCCTGTTGAAGGTCTCCTCTTGGTCCAATAACAGGATGTTACTCAAGAGGTTCCTCTAAAAGCAACTTCATGCATCCCTTAAAAGAAACAGATTTTCTTGTATTTGACTCCTTGGGATAGAGCAAGTCTGATAAGGCATCAAAAGAATCTCAGCTGCTGATTGCAGATGCTTGCAGAGTACTTTAGCCAGGATTTTGAAGACCAAATAAAGGAGGCCAATAGGCCTCTAGTTTTTAATATCAGTCTTTTCCCTGTTTTTTTGTATAACATCAACAAAGATGTACCTTTTTTTTCAGACACAACTGAATGAAAAGTATGTGGTTAAAAACAGGCACAAGAAATTCACTAATCTGTGTATTAAAAGCTTTATAAAACTCATGAGGTATTCTATCCAACCCTGGAGAAGAGCCATTACCTAAAGTTTTAATAATCTCCTCCACTTCTTTTACCAGCATAGATGTCTGAAGTAAAATTGTTAAATCTTCTATTGGTTCTGGTACTATACTAGCAGCAAGTACTGGGACCTTAGTCAATAAAAAGGTGTCCTTTGCATAAGTATCTGAGATATCATCTTTTACAACTTTCCATATTTCCAAATCCATCCTGGACATAATACCCTGTATTTACCTGCCTGTCTTTCAGAGGACCAAGTCTTGATCTATCCATTGTCTGTTTAGAGGCTGTAAAAGGTGACTAGAAGGATATTGCTGTGTCCAAAACCATTGAACAGCTGCTAGAGATTTAGCCTGAAAGCTGAACATTTCCTGTTTTAGGCTGGTGTCCGTAACTGATAGTCTACCACAACTTTCACAACTTTAGACATTATCTTACATAGCTTGTTCCTTAAAGTGCTGTTTATCTTTCCTAAAGTGAAGAAATAGCCATTTGATATCTAATTTTGCATCCTCCCACCATTGTAAAGGATTGTCATTAAAACAAAAAAACTGTAGCTCTAGCATGCAATAATTGTCTGATTTTCTGTAAGACTGCTGGCAGTCTAACAAAGATGTGTTCATCTTCCACCTACTTCTAGTTTGCTCTGAGATCCTACTTTGCTAGACAAGTATAATCAAGCAATCAATGGTCAGAAGTGCTACTGGAGTTAGTATAAGCTTACTGGATCTGATTCTCATTAGACACAAAAATAATCTATTCTGATAGACAACTGGTTTCTGTAGTACGTTACCCCTTCTGGGATGGATGGAATGTTACGGTATGCATCCAAAAGGCCTGCAACTGTTTACATGTTTTTAGATACACTACATCTAAGTAATTTTTTTTCACCACTGACCCCTTCACATTAATGACTATACCACAGTTACAATCACCCCCATAGCACATGACGTGCTGTGTGAATATAGGGGTGAATCTTTTCAAGGACAGCAACTCATGCAGCCTTTGTATGATTTCCATAAACATTAATAACCCTAAAGGGAACATTTTTATATGTTAAGTCAAACAATAATACATGTCCAGGACAAATGTTCACCAGTCAGGAGATTTTAAAACCAGAATCTCAAAATAAAATTCCATGTTCCTCTGCCCAATCTAAGCCAAAGGGCCTGTATGAAGTTCCCCATAGCCAACTCTTTTGATGTTGTGAAACTTCATAGACTGATGCCATTCTAGTCTACTAAAGTAGGATGAGGTCATATGTTAAGTGCTGGAAAACAATAAAGCCACCTCCTTTTTATGTTGGCACGCTTGCACAGCCAACATCTTGTGGCAGTTGAGATTTGGAGGCATGTCGCTGTTGGGAGAATGCAGGGCATGCACCAATAGGTGAATCCCACATTCCCCAGTCAGCCAGCAACAGGGCCCAACACCCTGCCTGGCTAATGCGGTGAAGAGATCTATCAAAAGATCCATTGCAATGAGATTGATGCTGTCATGCAGCGTGACCACAGCACGCCTCCATCTATGTGCAAGCAACATGGCAGCAGTGACTGCCACTGTTGCCTGTCAACCCCCATTCCTTTATTGTGTGCTGACAGGGTGCCCAATCCCCATCGGCATCATGTAACACCCCCAGTTTTTTGATAGCTGAGGGGGTACCCAATCCTTCTCGGCATCATGCACCCCCCAACAGTTTCTGGTTGCCAGTGGGGGTCAATCCCATTGGCATGTATCCCTCCCTCCTCCCTTGAATTTTGCCAATGGGGAGTCCACTCTCAGACAGCATAATGTGGTCCCCTTTCTATTTTGATAGCTGAGGGGGTGCCCAATCCCCCTCAGCTCCTGCAGCTCCCCCTCCTTTCCTTGTTTGCTGATGGGGGTGCCCAATCCCCCATCGGCTAAAGCACCCACCCACCCACACACACACACACACACACACAAGTGGCATGCTGGGAGCCCACCCCAGTGTGCCAAAGCACCTAATAAAAATGAAAACGGTCCCCCAATGTCTTTTATTTTTTTTCCCCTGTAAAGAAGGAAACGATCCCTCGGAGCTCTCCCAGACCCTCTTCCCACAACCCGCACCCGCCCACTGTGCATCCTGCCTCCCCACACCCGCCTCACTCCATACTTACATCTGGAGTCCAGTGTGTCGATCTTCGGTGGACCAGGAACATGTCTGCACTCTTCAAAGCCGACTGTGAACTGAGAAAATACCGGTAAGCTTTATCATGGAATGAATAGGGTTTTTTCAACTTTGTTGCATATCTTGGGCAATTTTTGGAATTTTGGCACCAAATTTTCAACATGGGGTTTTTGGGACCCCCTTCATGAATTCTGTCACTGTTATGGCATTAATCAGCCTCGAAAGGTGATTTCACAGTCACTGCATGGAATTACCTGTCGGGACTGAGTAATGAAACGACAGAGCCAGTGTTCATGAGGTGGCCTTTCAAAAAGCCTATGTTGCAAATTTGGTGGAAAAAAATTGAAAAAATGACTGTTATAAGAACATGCATTGCGCAGTTGGTATGCAGGCTTGTAACTTCATGAATTTGCAATATTTTCATGTCAGATTTTCAACATTGTCATTTTTGTACACCTCCTTGTGAACAGTACAGCTGTCATTTTCCACATCCTGCTCAAAATGTGTTTCTGTAATTCCGGCTCACAATAGCACGGTCGCTGTGGGAAATCAGTGTTTGGGCCAGATTATGAAAATGACAGTGACACATTTCATGAGCAGAGGTCCTAAAATGCCTATGTTGAAAATTTGGTGACGATACTCCATAAAATGACTGTGTTACGAGCTTGCGTTAGCAGATTGCATGCACTCTTGTAACATTATGCATTTGTAATATTTTCACTCTGGATTTTCACCATTGTCATTTTTCCACACCTCTTGATGAACAGTACAGCTGTCATTTTACATATCCTGCCCAAAATGTGTTTTCGTACTTCCGGCGCAAAATTGCATGGTCGCTGCGCGAAATCACGTTTTGGGGCAGTTTGAGGAAATAACAGTGACACTGTACATGAGCAGAGGTACTAAAATACCCATGTTGAAAATTTGGTGCCGAATGCCCATAAAATGATTGTGTTCCAAGTGTGCATTGCACATTTCCCATGCACCCTTGTAACTTTGCAGATTTGCTCTATTTACATGCCACATTTTCAACACTGGCATTTTTTTACACCTCCTTATGAACAGTACAGCTGTCATTTTTCACATCCTGCCCAAAATGTTTTCCCACACTGCACTACCAAAGCCAATGCCAGCGTGACTACATTTGGCATTGACAAATGCTTGTTTAAATTATTTATACTGCAGGGCCCAGATATTCAAAAAGGTTGCACATCATGCAACAGTGTTGCACTATGCACAACCCACTGATGAGCCCCGAAGCGATATTCAAATGGGAAAAGAGAGCGGCACAAATCCCGATGCACCAGAACGCATCAGTAATGTATGCAGGCGCAGGTGGGGGTGTGTGCCCATGCATACTCTGCACAGCCCGATATTCAGCCTGGGATGTGCGGAGCCATGCATGTGCAACCCCTACCTGTGCCAGCACAAAGTTGATACAAAAAGGAAAGGAACAATGGATGGTCACCCATAGGCAAGCTGCCGTGTTACAGGGTGCAACATGGCAGCTGCCACCTGTGGGTGGCCACCCGAGCTCTGGCTGCACCTCCCTGGTGGCACCCCCCCCCCATTCCCAATTGCAGGCATCAGTAGAAAAAGATTCATCCAAAATCCCTGGGGGTTCAGTGGACCGCTGCCTGCCCGATCATGAGCTAAGTAAATAAAAGTAAATTCTCATTATCCCTGGTGGTCCAGTGGACCTGCCCGCCTGATCGTGGGCTAGGTAAATGAATGAAAATTCTCATTATCCCTGGTGGTCCAGTGGACCTGCCCGCCCGATCGCGGGCTAGGTAAATAAATGTAAATTCTCATTATCCCTGGTGGTCCAGTGGACCTGTCTGCCCGATAGTAGGCTGTGTAGAATAATAGGAAACCTATCATCCCTGGTGGTCCAGTGGACCCCCACCCGCCCACTGATCCCCACCACCTGCTCCCCTGGTGAACAGCGGTGGCAGCACCCACCCACCTGCCGTCCCACTGCCCGCTGACTGACACCATCGGTAGGGCTGTACACCCATTGGTTCACAGCGTGAGCCAATGGGTGTACAGCCCATACCGTACTACACATTCCAGATATGTGAATGGGATCAGGCTGGCAGGTCCACTGGATCACCAGGGATAATGATAATTTTCATTTATTTACTTAGCCCGTGATCGGGCGGGAAGGTCCACTGGACCACCAGGGATTTATGATTCTTCTTTATTTACTTAGCCCACGATCAGGCAAGAAGGTCCACTGGACTACCAGGGATTTATGATTCTTCTTTTTTTACTGCAGCCCGCGATCGCTGTGGGGCACATCACACTGTAGGGGGCGCCGATCCCCGATGCTGCTCCGCAAGGTGCCAGGCACAAGTCGCTAGATCGTGCACCTGCATGCAAATAAGAGACATACGCAAATGGCCCCATGTGTACCTTGCATACATTATGGCCCCATTTGCATGTCAACTTTTGAATATCACGGTTGCTGCGCATTGCGCAAAGGAACTTGCGCTAGCGCATCCCCATGCTCCACTCTGGCAACTGCACCATGTGCACTGTGGGTGGCCAGGGTGTGATATTCAATGATGCTGAGCCATGGCACAGCTCCATTGAATATCGTCCAGTGCATGCCGCTGTGCCGCCAAATTGAGCTGCGCCAGGGCTTGCGCCTCAGCCTGGCGCAGTTTGAATATTTGGGCCCAGGTGTTTAGAGAGGCAACCCGGTGCTGGGCGATGATAATTAAATTTACATAGATACATAGACAGTGTCAGCAGATAAGGGCCTATGGCCCACCTAGTCTGCCCATTTGAGTTTGTAACTTCAGTTTATGTTTTCCTAGAACTCTGTTGCCCCTTACCCCTGAACTCCAGAATTCCTTTATGTCTATCCCATGCATTCTTAAATCCCATGATTGTTTCAGCCCTCAACACTTCCTCAGGCAGGGTGTTCCACTTGTCCACCACCCATTCTGTGAAGAAATTCTTCCTCACAGTTCCTCTGAATCGTCCTCCCTCCAACTTCATCCCATGCCCTCTAGTCCTGAAACATCTTTTTTGCTTAAAAATAGTGTATTCCTGCACCCTGTTCCTCCCTGTGAGATACTTCTATGTCTCTATCATATTCCCTCTCTCCCTCCTCTCCTCCAAGGAGTACATGTTCAGTTCCATCAACTTGTCTTCATAGGACTTGTGATGCAATCCATGCACCATCTTTGTTGCCCTCCTCTGAACCTTCTTTACCCTGTCTATGTCCTTACGTAGGTATGGTCTCCAGAACTGTACACTGAACCCCAGGTGGGGCCTCACTAGTGTCTTGTATAGCGGAATTATGACCTCCCTTTTCCTGCTGGTGATGCCGCTGCCTATACATCCCAGCATCCTATTTGCTTTACCTGCTGCCTTGTCACACTGTTTCCCTAACTTGAATTTCAACTGCCAAACCCCTGACCATTCTTCAAGTTTCTGCAGATTCCTTCTTATTCTGTCTACACCCTCTGGTGTGTCTACTCTGTTACAGAGCTTTGTGTCATCAGCGAACAGTGAAATTCTGCCTTCTAGGTCCTGTGCAATGTCACTGATGAAGATGTTGAATAGAACCGGTCCCAGCACTGATCCCTGTGGTACCCCACTGGTCACTCTTCCCTCTGTGGAGTGACAGCCATTTGCCACCACCCTCTGTGTCCTGCCACCCAGCCAGTTACCTACCCACCACACTACTGTCCTGCACACACCCATATTCCCTAGTTTGTGTAATAGTCTTCTATGTGGCATTGTGTCAAAGGCCTTGCTGAAGTCCAGATAGGCCATGTCCACTGTCCTCCCAGATCCACCTCCCTAGTCACCCAGTCAAAAAATTCAATAAGGCTGGTCTGACATGACCTCCCCCTGGTGAAACCATGTTGGCTTGGATTCTGCAGTCCATTGACAACCAGATGTTCCACCAGTCTCTCCTTCAGTAGTGCTTCCATAATCTTCCCCACTACTGAGGTGAGGCTGACTGGTCTGTAGTTCCCCACTTCCTCTTTGTTTCCACTTTTGTATAAGGGGACTACATCTGCTGTCATCCAGTCCCCTGTTTCCAGTGATCAGCTAAACAGGATAGCCAGAGGTTCAGCCACCACCTCTCTGAGTTATTTAAAGACCATGGGGTGCACCCCATCTGGCCCCATTGCTTTATCAACTCTTATTACTTCCAGTTCCTTCAGGACCCTTTCATGTGTAAAGGGACTTGTGTCCATTTCTGCACCATTCTCACCCTTTGTATTCCCTTCAGACCCATCACCCTCCTCTTCTTCAGTAAAGACTGAGCAGAAATACCTGTTCAGTATGTCAGCTTTACTGTTATCATCCTCCACGCGGCCCCCATCCTCTCCCTTCAGTCTCACTATCCCTCCCTTTGCCTTTCTTTTTTTCACTTATGTACCTGTAAAAGATTTTGTCCCCTCTACCCACTGATTTTGCAATGTGCTCTTCTGTCTGAGTTTTGGCTTCCCTTACCGACCTCCCTGCCTCCCTTTGCTTCTCCTGGTACTTCTCCCTATCCCTTTCCGCCTGTGTCTTTTTGTATTGCCAAATTATAGTAATACCAGGTCCAGTGATACATGGCTAAGATACTCCGATTTATCTCCAAACAGCTGTCTGAGACTACTCCAAGATGGAACGCAGTGTGTCTGAAACATAGAGGGGGCCTACCTGTTCATCCAGATAGGAGATAATACTATGATTATACTATGGTATCTAGGCAGATAATACTATGATTTGGTATGCAAACTATGTTAACCCTCTTTTCAATGAGTAGGTGGACTTTTCCTGCTATTCCTATGTTTAGGCTTCCCCTTGTCTTCTTCATTTTCAGAAGTTGGTTGAGGCTTCACTGAAGAGACATCTGACTCAATGTCTGAGTCATCCCTGTTCTTCTGCTTTGTAAAATGTCATATTTATTTTGCAAGGGTGGGGTCCTCTTTCTTACTGGTGAATGATCTAGTCACCCTCCTCTGTACTACTGTCATGCCTTTTAGTGGTGGTGGCATGGTTACCCTCTATTCATTGCAGGTCTTCTGGTACCCTTGACCTGCAGTGGGAAACTTCTGATTAGGATGCTTGGGTGACTGAGGTTGCATTCTGTGCAACCTCAGGTCACTATTCCACTGAAGGGGAACTGAAGTAGTGGAAAGACCCTCAGTCAGAGCCATTAAGAATGAAAGCCCTTGACCAGAAAAGTTTATTTGTTCCACCAAATCAGCACTTTGGGATTCCTGACATTCCCTGTCTGGGTTCACAGACTTGCTAGAGACTTGGGCTTTTCTTACTAGGTGTTCTTGGTTAAATGTATCATCTCTGTTCTGTGTAGTCTAGGGGCACTGTCTTCACAAAGATGGAACCATTGCTGGCAATGTGATGTGAATCCCATATGTTCTACATCCCTACAGAGTCCACAATGGAACTTGTTGCATACAATGCTTAGCTACATCTGTGCACTGCACTTATAGCAGGCCTTCAGTTGACCTAAGTAGAAACATACCACCCTGTCACAGGCTATAAAGAATCTATCTGACAAGTGCACAGTGCCATTATTATTTTGATACAGCTTGACTTTGAAACACTACCCCCCCCCCCGTATATTCTGTGAATCAAGATTAGCTTCAGCTAGGCCTAGTATTTCACATTGTTTCTACAAATTTAGAAATGTATGTCACTAATGTTGACCTCTTTGTTACAAAACTTTGATTACAGATTTGATTAAAGGTTTTGTTAGAGGGATTGCCACGAAGGATATCCACAGGGGTGCTGACTTCAGTTTTTGATATTTGGAGCAGAACCTGTCTAGTTCTTGCATTGTTTTTAAGCTAGCATCAAAAATATCTTCGAGTAAAATAGGGATCAGTGTGTTTACCTTGGAGGCAAAAAAATACATCTACTCCTTGGTGAAGTACTGTGATACATAGCTCCTACCTGGATGAACAGATAGGCCTCCTCTGTATTTCAAACACACTGCATTCCATCTTGGAGTAGGTTCAGACAGTTGTTTGGAGATAAATCATAGTATCTTAGCCATGTATCATTGGACCTGCTATTACTATGATTTGAAGGTTCTGGCTCCTATTGCTCATCAGGTTGTCCCCTGTGGGTGGTGCCTCATTAACCCTCTCATGAGTTGCCAGTGTGGAGATAACATTTTATCGAAACACATTCCCCTACTGTGTCATTTACAGGGATTTCCTCCATCTTGCATAAAAATATAGAAACATAGACTTTGATGGCAGATAAGGACCACTTGGCCCACCTAGTCTGCCCATTTCCCTACCTATTGGATAAGCTGCAAATTCTAGTTAACCAACAGCCTACTTCCTGCAACCCCCCACTATAATTGTCTTATATCTGTCCCATGCATGTTTGAATTCCCCCACTGTTTTAGACCCCACAACCTCTCCAGGAAGTCGGTTCCATGCGTCCACCACTCTCCTTGTACTCTCTTTCTTGTCCCATACCTAAATTCACAGCTTTGTACATCATCCTCTTCATGCACTGCTATGTTGTCATTGTCAGACAGGTTTATGTTCATAGCCTCCTGCCTCTGTACCAAGGTTGCAGCAGTCTCTTGATTAATCATCCCCCCCAAGTACTGATACTTTAACCCTGCTGTAATCAATCATGACCCCCAAACTTGAAACTGAATCCATCATTGAGTTCTCCTTCAAATCTGCATTTTTCTTTGCTCCTGAACTTTGTTGAGCCCAATATTAGAAAGAACATTTCCTCTGATATTTGTAGTATCAGAGGTACTCACAGTTCTGACATTCACATCTGTTGCACTCTGTTTCTCATAATTATGTCCCAAATGCTGTCCCATCTTCTGCTCTGCATGTGGCTGCTGTAAATCCTCATTCTCCTGTGCCGTGTTGTGAACAGACTGAGCTATCCACCTCTCACCCTGCTGTGTTTCGTACTGATGGTCCAGTAAAGGCATACTACTGCCCTGTTTCACTGCTTGATCTGGGTATCTGGATCCACCATCTCCCATACCCTTTGCCTCCACATCCAGGCTACTCGATAGAGAGGCTGGTACTGTTGCTACCAGTGATAACGTTTTGTGTCACAACCCAGACACCAGCTGCATATCCCAGTCTGAGTCAGGGATCCAATTTCCCATGGCTGCCTACATTCAACCAGCATTCCTCAGGGCATGCTCCAGAACCCAAACTGAGCCTTTTCCTAAGATTTCATTGTGGGGAGAACTTGCTTGAAGTCTAAGCCAAGCTGTCCACCCACTCCTTTGATCCTCCTAGCTCAGCTATTTGTCAAGAACAGCCACATCAGTCATCAGGCCTCTCTCCACTGAAGCAGGAAAGAGAGGCTCTGCACCATTGTGTTTAGCAGCAGGAGGTTTCTCATTACAGGTTTGCAGAGAAAGCCTTTTTAGAGAGGTGTTTTGTTTGTTATATCTCTCTTCATTCTCAGGCAGCATTCTCAAAAGAATCTCTGCTTCCAATTTTTTCTCATCTAGAAGAACATAGAAATATAGACGCTGATGGCAGATAAGGGCCGCATAACCCATCCAGTCTACCCTTTCTTGTTGCATTACTTACACTGTAGACCCCTACAGGTCTACAGCACTTTCTCTACCACCCCCTTACTTATCCCTAATGACTCTCTTGTGCTTATCCCAGGCTTTCTGGAATCCCACCACTGTTTTTGCCCTCACAACCTCTGTTCAAAGGCCATTCCAGAGATCCACCACCCTTTCTGTGAAGAAGTATTTGCTCACATCTCTCCTGAACCTACCTCCCCTCCAGCATCATATCATGGCCCCTTGTTCTGCAACACCCATTCCTCTGAAAAGCACCTCCCACTTGTACCTTATTCACCCCTTTGAGGTATTTAAAAGTATCTATCATATCCTCCCTCTCCCTCCTCTCTTCCAGGTAGTGTTGTGCAAAATGTAAAAATTTCACCAAGCAAAATATTTCACATAATCCTTGCATTACTTGAAATATTTTGTGGGTAAGAAGTGCAAAATACCCCCTTGCGAAATGCAGAATTTTTCCCCAGAAATGCTAATTTCACCACCCGCAGGCAAAATTCCACATCTGAGACAGAGTCAGAGGGAACTGCTTGATTAAAAAAAAATTAAAAAGTGTTTTCCCCCTCCTGAAGACCCCACATCTCTGGTGTCTAGTGGTCCTGCCCCAGCCCACAATAGGAAGAATCCCCGCTTGATTCAGCCCCATCACCCATCCAGATAATTTCAAATAAAAATACATTTCCCTGGTGTCTAGTAGCCAAATCACCTGGCCGATCACAGGCCAAATGAAGAATGCACCTCCCCACCCCAAGATTCACACCCTTCCCCCCCCCCGAGTTCATTAAATAATTAAAAAAAATACATTCCCTGGTGTCTAGTGGACCCCCCAACCTGTCTGGTAGTATACAATAACTCCCACCACCCCGCACACCCCCGTACCCCTGCGGGCCACCAGCACAGCTCTTCACTCACTTCCACAGCCAGCAGCATGACTGAGCTTTTTTACAAATGAGCCTGAATGTGAGTAGGCCCTTTTCCATCAATGAGCATGGCGCTCATTCATTGAAAAGGGCCTACTCACACTCAGGCTCATTTGTAAAGAGTTCAGCCAGGATCCCAGCCATGGAGGTGAGTGGAGGGCTGTGCTGGTGGCCTGTGGGGATACAGGGGGTGTGGGGTGGGGTGAGGTTACTGTATACTACCGACAGGGTGGGGTCCACTAGACACCAGGAAAGTTTTTTTTATTATTTAATGAACTCGAGGGTAATGGATGTAAATCTTGGGGTGGCGGGGTGCATTCTTCATTTGGTCATCAATCAGCCGGGGGGGTGGGGCCACTAGACACCAGAGAAATGTATTTTTATTTAAAATTATCTGGATGGGGGATGGGGCTGAATCTAGGTGAGGGGGAATTCTTCCTATTGTGGGCCGGGGGTTGGACCACTAAACACCAGGGATGTGGGGTCTTTGGTCACGGAGAAAACAATTATTATTCTTTTTCAAATATATGCTCGAAATTCCACATTTCACACTGCTGAAATTCCGGCAAAATGTGCAATTTTCACAAAATATTTTGCGGGGTGAAATTCCCAATTTCGCACAATTTCGCTGGTGAAATAAAATTTCACTGTATCTCTACTTCCAGTGTGTATACGTTTAATTCTTTTAGCCTCCCCTCATCGGACATTTGATACTTAGATACATGGACACTATACCATCTCGGTAACCCTCCATTGGATGGCCTCCATCCTGTCTATGTCCTTCTTGAGATGTGGCCTCCAAAACTGGATACAGTACTCCAGGTGGGGTCTTACTAAAGACCTATATTGTGGCAACACCACTTCCCTCATCCTGCTGGTAATACCCCTGCCTATATCTCCCAGCATCCCACTAGTACTCCTGATTACTTTGTTGCATTGTCTGACCACCTTCAGGTCAGCTGATATGATCACCTCCTGGATCTCTTTCCTGCCTGGTGACTGCTGCTAGTATCTCTTTACCCATTTTGCACTGCACCCACAGGTTTCTGTGGCCCAAGTGCATCTCACCAACAGTAAGAAATGTGCCTGCTCCCTTTAGGTTAACCTATGTCTGAGGTCCTACACAGCCCTTTCTCAGCACTTATCTCCTCCTATTCCCACTTCTGCACTTAACCTCCACTTCCTTTTCATCTGCAACTAGTTCATTACTCCATTCTACCCACTTCTCTAATCCTCCTTGACACATTTCTTTCCTAGGAGGCTCCACAGCCTCCTTCCTCTCTGCCCTCATCCATACATTTACCCTCACCCCCCTAACCTTTCATACCTTTCAGCCCCCCATCTTATCCTCACATCCAAATGACTCTATTCTTTTCCTCTTATTGCTTCCCACCAGGGGCGCCAACAGCGCGGGTGCTCGGGTGCTCAAGCACCCACAAAGTTTAAGTCAGCACCCACATTCTTGTAAAAAGCAGCTTCTCTACCTACCCGAAAACATCCCGAGACCCGAGCCGAGGAGGAGGGCTGCAATTCCTGCAAAGCCGGCTGCAACGACTTCTGACTGACAGACACTTTCGTTAACAGATTGATCGAGTCTCGGAAATTGTCGGACACTGTCTTGCTATGCGCTCACTGAGACCCCGAACTGTATCCAGATGAATAGGTTATGTAATTTCTCGAGTATTGTAATAGCACCCCCCCATTCCATTATACCTTAGTTACTGTGTGTCATATACCCTGTGCTCACTGTGATTGATAACCTGAACGTGCTACATACTTATATGAAAAATTCTAGACACATATGCCAACCTAATTTTCTAAAAGTTATTATTACTGGTGATACACTGACGTCACATTAAGCCCTGATCATCAAAATATTGGTTTCTTTTTTTGACAGCTACGACTCAAGCAACAACAGCATTCGTACAAGGTAATGTTAAGTGCAGTTCTGTTTCAATACTGAGTCGCGTGTGAGTTATCCTGACGTGCACATCATAGTATAAATGTTTTTGTGAACTGCTGCACATCTGTTAACAAGCATCAAATACTGCATTAATCCAACATGTGTATTTGGAACTGTTAGCTCCAGAACTGCATGCATGTTAATTTGCAGGGTTTACACATTTGTCTCATTTGGACAGTTGCATTTCCTAAATGGAGAGTGGCATACAGCGAATTGTCTTTCAATTATTTTTCAACATTTCTTTAAATATTTGCATCGTTCGTCGTAATGATCTGTGGAACTGAAACATATTTTTATGGATTTAATAATGGATCTCACCCGCAACCAGAATGAGTGGATATTGATATTGCAGTCCTACAGCTTACTGTGCTAAACGGTGTCAAGGTTCGGGTACTTATCCCGAAACCACGCCACAAGTGAACCATCGGACGGGCTTCCCTGACTATATTAGTCTTTGCTAGCTGGTGATGTTCTCTCAAGTAATATAGAACCAAATATGATCCCTTGACTCAAGGGATTATATTTGGTTCTAATATATTTAACGACAGCAGAAGGCTGAAGCCCTTTTCATAAATGGAGGTACCACGGAGCGGAACCCCGGACACATCATCACTTTATGGAAGCGAATAAACTGCCTGTAGCCCTGGACCTCCGACAGATGGTGGCGAGATGCCTCTGATATTACAAATACCCTGGCCCGGACCAGTATGTGCATTTTAGTGTTGCTTACTGCTTTGGACTCCCCGACCACGTCCCGAGACCCGAGCCGAGGAGGAGGGCTGCAATTCCTGCAAAGCCGGCTACAACTACTTCTGACTGACAGACACTTTCGTTAACAGATTGACGAGTCTCGGAAATTGTCGGACGGTCTTGGATCAAGACTCTCGATCCGAGACCGTCCGACAATTTCCGAAACGAGAACCCACCACATGACTCATCAAGGAGATGGTCATGTGATGCATGCTGCCTGGCTGAAATCTTGCCCTTCAGACTCGGAGTCGGACGTACGTCGATCACCACGCAACGCAATGACACAAGGCGGGGAATCCGGCGGGATCCTCCATTTGCAAGCTGAGCGAGGACGGAGCAAGTCGTTTTTTCCGTGGTCGTGGTGGATGGTCGACCAAAAAAAATACAAATTAAATCAAATCACAAAAAACAGTGTACTAGTCATAGTCAGTCAAGTCACCCCTATGAGATAACAATAATTTTCTTTACTTTAGCTGGCTGGCTATCTAAGGAACAACAAGGGAGGGGGCACTAAAAAAGTTAAAACAATTTTTATCAAAGCAGTTCAAACAAACTGCTAGAGAGAGGAGGGGGGGAGAGCCTCTACACTAGGCAGTAGCTAGTGTTTTTACTGACTCTCAGTCATACTCATAGAGTCACACTGTACTAGTCTCTCTGGTAAGTGGCAACACTGTCTGCAGGACACAGGACAGAATCAGATCACAGACTAAAACAAAGAAAAGAAAACCTGCATCTTTAAAAAAATTCTGCAGTGGGTTCGGGCTAGGGCCAGGCTCAGGCTGTGAGTGTGTGTGTGTGTGTGTGTGTGTGTGTGTGTGTGTGTGTCGGTGTGGTGTGGGTGGGTTCAGGATGGTTTCTTGTCTTTCGTCTGGAGACTGCACCAGCAAAGTTAGCCAGCCGCAGTAGGGGAGAGTCTCAGTCTGGATGGAGAGGAAGGGAGCGTTGCTGGCATAGTGGCATAATTATTTGCTGCTTCAATGAACTGAACAGTCAGTTGGTCATTGTTTGCTGACTGTGACACTAACGTGCTGCAGCCTAGTACTTCTGTCTAGTAGTTGTGCCTGTACCACCAGTGGCAGAGCCTGACCATCCAAAAGTAAAGAAACTCAAGTCAGAGAGGGGTTTCCTGTCCAGTCCAGAGAGGGGCCTCCTGTCCAGTCCCTACCAGTGTGTGAGCATCAGAAAGAACAATTACAAGTAAAATAAAGTCAGAGTGCTGATTGCACAGCACTGAGGTGTCTTCTGGGCCGTATAGTCCAAGTGACACTAGGCAGTGCTCTGTTCATGGGTGCTTCTGAAGTCTGTGTGTGAGAGGGTGAGCAGCTGAGTCTTATCCAGCAGCAGCCAGTCACAGTCCTCCTGTCCAGTCCCTACCAGTGTGTAGCGTCCAAAACCTATAAAAAAACAAAATATATCAGACTATTAGGATTTAAGAGGGTCCTTGTCTCAAAACAAAGTGAAGTGAACTGATTTCTAGTGTTATTCTGACTTCCATTGACTTTAATGTTTTAATCATATTCTGTCCAGACCAGTAACTAACAGTGTAACCTATTCTGACTGAATCAACACAGAGAAACACACACTATAAGTCAAAATGGACAAGTTTATTAAAAATGGGCTAAACAGAGTGAGGCAAGCAGTACAACAGCAACACCATCAACAAGTGGCGTAGCAAGTTGTGAGACTGAAGCTGAGGAAACAGCAGCTGGACCAGCTGCACAAGTTCATATTGCTAGAGATGGGAAGTGGTTGATGTTGATGAGCCATGTAGCAGTAGCACTCTGTCTATAAAAGAAAAAACAAGACAGGAGGAATCATTAGTAGTCACCAAGAAAAAAGGCAGAACCTTTCAAGAAAGGTGGCTTGACCGGTTCAAATGGTTACTGTATGATTCCAATCAAAAAAAAGCATTCTGTTCAGTGTGTAAAGAGGCAAGAGAGAAAAAAATGCTCACATTTTCCACAAAAGCTGATGAAGCATTTACAGTTACTGGTTATAGTGCATGGCATAAGGCAATAGAAAGATTTGAATCCCATGAAAAAAGTGGCTGCCACAGTGAGGCTGTAATGAAAACACATGTTAAGCAAAATGTGTACAGCATTATGTCTGATGCCAGTAGACAGCGAGCAGTAGATGCAAGGATTGCAGTTTAAAAATGATGACAACTTTAAGATTACTGGCCCGACAGGGCTTGCTATCAAGGGCCATACAGATGAGAGTTCAAATTACATGCAAGTGCTAAAAGTCGAGCCACTGATTGTCCACAGTTGCAGCAGTGGTTGTTAGGATAGCTACAAGTGGTTGTCTCATGACATAATGAATGAAATGCTGGACATTATGGGACAAGATGTGCAAAACACAATTGTTTCCAAAATCAAAGCAGCTCAGTATTTTGCTGTAATGATGGATGAGACAACGGACATTACTGTTCATGAGCAAGTCTCAATATGTTTTCGATTTGTTACTGAGGATTTTGTAATTGAAGAAGCATTTTAGGATTTCATGAAACACCAGCTGTAGATGCTGCTACACTATTCAGTATCCTGAAAGATGTTTTGTTACGTTTGACTTGGATATAAATAAATGCGGGGTCAGTGTTATGATGGAGCTGCTACTATGGCTGGTATTCACTCTGGAGTGCAGGCTAGGCTAAATGCTGTTGAGCCTAGGGCCCTTTTCGTACATTGTTTGGCACACTCCTTGAACCTTGTAGTACAGGACTGCATCAGCAAAATACAAGAATGTCGAGACATACTAAATCAGTTACGAGAACTCATAACATTCATCAGAGACTCTCCAAAACGGCTAACTTTTTTTGAAAACATACAAAGCGGTATGGAAGACACAAGGCCTGGCTCTTTACGACCATTTGCTCCAACAAGGTGGACAGTGAGGGCAAATAGTTTAAATTTGATTCTAGAAAACTATTCAGCATTATTGGAATTTCTGGATAGTGTGTCCTCAGAGAATACTCGGGAATGTGGGGCAAAGCTGGAGGTTCTTGGCACAGCTACGATCATTTAAAGTTTTTCTTCTTGAGTCTTCTCTTAAAAATTTTCTCGCACTGTGATAGCATAAACACAGCCCTTCAAGCAACCTCTCTTCAATTTCTAAAAGCTAATTGTATGATTCAAACTCTTCTCAACACTATGCAACAATACAGAGGGCAGTTTGACAACTTCTGGAGTACAGTGGATGGAAGAGCTGAGGAACTGCAGTTAGACGGACCAGTTCTTCTGCGTCAACGCAAAGTTCCTCGTCGTATAGATGATGGCTCTCAATCAGTTACTGATGCATCCCCAAAAGATCACTTCAGGAGAATATTTTTCCAAGTGATTGATCAGGTTGTTCTTTCAGTCAAAGATAGATTTCAGACTCCAGCTCAGAAGCTTATGTTAGATGCAGAACGATTTGCGATAGGACAAGGCCCAGTAGATTCCATATCTAATTTTTATGGCAATGACTTAGATGCAGGGCGTCTGCAACTACACCGTGACATGTTCATTGACATTGCAAAAGCTAGTGGGAAAACTGTTGATTCATTGCAAGATGTGTACTGTGTCATCACAGAAAACAAGCCATTTGTGATTTACTCCAGAGTTTATAAAATTTATTCAGATCTTACTGACAGTACCAGTATCAACTTGTACAGCTGAGCGTTCTTTCTCAGGACTCAGGAGACTGAAAACATATCTTAGATCAACAATGTCACAGAGATGCTTAAATAGTGTTGCTCTGCTTCACATTCATCAGGAACACACTGATGCATTAGACATGGACAAAATAGCTGATGAGTTTATTGGGAGAGCAACAGTTCGAAGAACACCTTCTATATGGTCAAATAATGTAATCATTCGGCTTGCCATTTACAGTTATGTTTACTATTGAAAATCATCAGCAACTGTCTCTAGCAACTTCCAATTACTCCTGCTTTTGACCTGGCTAGTCCTAAAAAATTGTAATACCATTACACTGACACATGCTTCCCCTTTCCCCTGGTCATTTCTGAAATGAGCTCTGCTCATGGTACCTTTCCTGGTTATCAACTTTAAAATAAATAACATGCACTGCTAAGTGAATCCTTTGAGCACCTGGTGCATCAAAGAGCCATTCAGGGCACTCTTCCATGTCTTCTTGCACCACCTGGAGGTAACAGAGACTTCCAATGGAAGAGTGCCATGGAGCAAGGGTTCTTTGACACCCCCAGGTGCTGTAAGGTTGCCCTTTGTGATTTAAGATACAGCATCACCACTCCACAGAGTGCAGAAGTGCCCTCTTTGTTGCTTATTTGTGCTGCAAGAAGACATGGAAGTTCCTTGTCTTTTACAACACCTGGATAATGCATGAAAGAGCCATTTCAGAACACTCTTGCACACTGTGGAGTGGTGACACTGTCTGCAACCTAAAATCACAAAAGACATCCTAACACCAGGGGGCATGAAAGGGCCCTCCGGCCTTTTCATGCACCACCTGGAGGCAACAAAAAGCCCTCTATCTAAGGCACTCTTGCACCATGTTCAGTGGTGGTGGTGCTGTACTCTATAATTGCAAAGGACATCCTTAGAGCACCAGGGCATCACAGAGCCCTTTATGGCACTGTTCCCTGGCTTGGAGCAAGGGCTCTTGGATGCCTTCATGTGCTGCAAGAAGACATAGGAAAGTGCCCTGGAGGCCCCTTTCATGCTCCCAGGTGCTCTAAGGAACCTTTGTGATTTTAGGTTGCAGACAGTGGCACCACTCCACAGGGTGCAAAGGTGCCCTGGATGGCTCACTGACACCTCCAGATGCTGCAAGAAGACCAGGGGCACTCTTCCATGTCTTCTTGGTGCCCTGGTGCTCTAAGGATGTCCTTTGCAATTATAGGGTACAGCACCACCACCACTGAACATGGTGCAAGAGTGCCTTAGATAGATGGCTTTTTGTTGCCTCCAGGTGGTGCATGAAGACATAGAGAAGTGCCATGGAAGGCTCATTCATGCCCTCAGGTGCTCTAAGGATGTCCTTTGTGATTTTAGGTTACAGACATTGCCACCACCCCACAGGGTGCAAGAGTGCCTGGCTGGAGGGCTCTTTGATGCCTCCAGCTGATAAAAAGGATGCCCTTTGAGATTTTAGTTTGCATCTACCAGGTGCTAAAGAAAGACAAGAAAATTCCATGTCTTCTTGCAGCACCATCCTGGAGGCATCAAAGAGTCCTCCAGGGTACTCTTCCATGTCTTATTGCAGTTGCAGCACATGGCTGAGCCTGGAGGCTTCAAACAGCCCATGAAGTGCACTCTTCCATGTCTTCTTGGAGAACATGGAGGCATCTTGCACCCTTTGGAGTGGTAACACTGTCTGTAACCATTACTAAGGGCATCCTTAAAGCATGTGAGGGCATCAAAGAGCCCACCACCCAGGCACTCTTCCATGGGTCCTTAACTGGAAGCATCTAAGAGCCCCTCAGGATGCACTTGCACACTGTTGAGTGGTGGCACTGCATCTGCAACCTAACATCAGTACTCTGATATGCTTGCAAAACTGAAAGCATGAAAGATCCCTCCAGGCAGGCACTCTCTTATTGATCTTAGCACCTGCTCAATCCCTCCAGGCAGGCACTCTCTTATTGATCTTAGCACCTGCTCAGGCATCAAATAGCCCCCATTGGTACCCTGGCATCCTCTACATTGGAGTAGTTGTGATGGTAGCATACTCATTCCAAAATGTATCCAAAAAACCACCAAAATGCACCAGAAAGCATGAAAAACCCTATAGCTTCTGGGGGCCTAGGCGGCCCCCCGACCCCCAGCCTTTTATTTGGACTCTGTCTCTGAGCACCCACAAACTTTTTAAAAACCTGGCACCCCTGCTTCCCACCCTGACCTATCTACCATGACAATGGGATCTGGTTCTTCTCTTCCCGGCTTCCTTTTCTCTTAACTCCCCACCTTTCCCAGGCATCCCACTGTATTTGCCTGTTCTAGTGACATCAATTGACCCTTTGTGTAATTATACCCTACCAATGTTTTTTGCCAGAATCCTGTATTCAAGTTAATTCACCATAAATGTTATCTTGTTTGCTACCAAGTGTACTTCTGTATTATCTGTCTGACGTGGAACCTCTATAAATGAGCTTACATAGATACATAGATACATAGACAGTGTCAGCAGATAAGGGCCTATGGCCCACCCAGTCTGCCCATTTGAGCTTGTAAGTTCAGTTTGTTTTCCTAGAAGTCTGTTGCCCCTTACCCCTGACCTCCAGAATTCCTTTATGTCTATCCCATGCATTCTTAACTCATTGCCTCCACAGGCTCACTCTGAGATTACACCACTTGCCTCCTGAATCTTCTGTATACTTTTAACAGTGAATCCTGGGCCTTTCTAAGCAAAATCAAGCCATAGTCAGCATGTTGCAAACAAATGCTAATAGCTCAATAACTGTATATGCTAGACACAAAGTATGAGTGGCAGAGTTATTCAGCACAAAATTGCCTTTCAATGGTGGCATGCATGTAATAATAAGTAATTTAGTTTTTTTCTATGCTGGTCGAAAGAGCAAACTAAATATTTTTTTCACTAAAAAAGTGCAACATAAGCCATTTTTTGTTGGAAAATATGTAAAATATCAACACCAAATTAAGTATACAGACATTAGATGGTGTTTTAATATTATGTTAGTTAAAAAAAAGATATCTTTTTACTATAAAACGTAATTTTTCCCTATTTTAGTCAAGGTGCTTTGGCGAGATTTGAGGGCTGAATCTCAACCACACACACCATATCATAAACAAATGCGTATAACTCCAAAAGTATACATGATACGCACCAAGTATTAGCATGAAAGTTGATTAGCACAAAAATGCCTTTCCAATGGTGCTATGCAACCAGTTGTAATCAATACGGTTTTTATTTTATACCTGCTGAAGTGCCAAAAAAGTGAATTTTATTCAAGCTGTTTAGGTGAATCTTGATGGAAACATGTCAGCCATACACACATACCATAAACAAATGTGAATAACTCCTAAAGTATACATGATATACACAAAAGATCAGTGGCAAAGTTGTTCATCACAACATTACCTTCCCAATGGTGGTATGCAAATAATAATATGTAATTTTGTTTTGTTTTTTTTAAACTGGTTGAAACAGCAAAAAAAATATGTTTTCACTAAAACAGGCAACATAAAGCCATACACACCATACCATAAACAAATGCAAATAACTCCTAAAGTATGCATGATATGCACAAAATATCAGTGACAGAGTTGTTCAGCATAACATTACCTTTCCAACGGTGCTATGCAGTCAAATATATATTATATTCTGTTACATTATAAATTAAAATATATAAGTGACTTCTCCAGACGTTGCTTGGGCACACTGGGAGTCAGCAGCTTACTTCTGCAGACGTACTCAGGACACACCAGTGTTTTTTTACTGACGACTACAGGCATCAGCTAGGAGACAATGAGTTAAATCCCGTGATTGTTTCAGCCCCCACCACTTCCTCTGGCAGGGTGTTCCACTTGTTCACCACCCATTCTGTGAAGAAATTCTTTCTCATGTTTCCTCTGACTCATCCTCCTCCAACTTCATCCCATGCCCTCTAGTTCTGGAACATCTTTTCACTTAAAAATAGTGTTTTCCTGCACCTGTTCCTCCCTGTAAGATACTTGTATGTCTCTATCATATCCCCTCTCTCCTCCTCTCCTCCAGGGAGTACATGTTCAGTTCCTTCAACCTGTCTTCATAGGACTTGGCAGTGCAATCCATGCACCATCTTTGTTGCCCTCCTCTGAACCTTCTCTACCCTGTCTATGTCCTTACGTGGGTATGGTCTCCAGAAATGGCACACTGTACTCCAGGTGGGGCCTCAATAGTGTCTTGTATAGCGGAATTATGACCTCCCTTTTCCTGCAGGTGATGCCCTGCCTATACATCCCAGCATCCTATTTGCTTTACCTGCTGCCTTGTCACACTGTTTCCCTACCTTGAGGTCATCAGAGATGACAACCCCAAGATCCCTTTCCTGCTTGGTGCATGCTATATCCTCACCCCCAACTGATATATTGTGCCAGGGTTTTGTGCCCCATATGCATTATCTTGCACTTCTTGCATTGAATTTCAACTGCCAAACCCCTGACCATTCTTCAAGTTTCTGCAGGTGCTTCTCATTCTGTCTACACCCTCTGGTGTGTCTACTCTGTTACAGAGCTTTGTGTCATCAGTGAACAGTGAAATTCTGCCTTCTAGGTCCTGCGCAATGTCACTGATGAAGATGTTGAATAGAACGGTCCCAGCACTGATCCCTGTCATACCCACTGGTCACTCTTCCCTCTGTGGAGTGACAGCTATTCCACCACCCTCCGTGTCCTGCCACCCAGCCAGTTACCTACCCACCACACTACTGTCCTGCCCACACCATATTCTCCAGTTTGTGTAATAGTCTTCTATGTGGCACAGTGTCGAAGGCCTTGCTGAAGTCCAGATAGGCCATGTTCACTGCCCTCCCCTGATCCACCTCCCTAGTCACCCAGTCAAAAAATTCAACGAGGTTGGTCTGACATGATCTCCCCCTGGTGAAACCATGCTGTCTTGGGTCCTGTAGTCCATTGACAACCAGGTGTTCCACCAATCTCTCCTTGTAATTAATTAATTGTAGCTCAAAGACTTGTAAATCTGAGAATTGAATAAATAAAATAAAATAAATAAATTATTTTGCACTTTTTTGCATTAAACCTTAGCTGCAAAACTTTTGACCACTCCTCCAGTCATTTCAAGTCTCTTTCAATCCTTTGCACCCCCTTCAAATTGTACACACTGTTGCAGATCTTGGTGTCACCCACAAGGAGGCAGACCTTCCCTTCCAATTCCTCTGCTATGTCATTAATGGAGATGTTAAAGAGGACTGGCTCCAGTACTGACCCCTGCGGTAGCCCACTGATCACTCTCCCCTCCTCAGTGTGAATTCCATTTACCACTACCCTCTGCCTCCTATTCCCTAACCAGTTTCTTTCCCAGATTACCACTTTATTGCCCACCTCCATGCTACCCAACTTCTTTACCAGTCTCCTGTGTTGAATAGTGTCAAAGGCCTTGCTGAAGTCAAAGCAGGCCACATCCACTACCCGCCAATCCAACACCCTGGTTACCTAGTCAAAAGAATCTATCACATTTGTTTGGCATGACTTCCCCTCTATAAAGCCATGCTGTCTTGGGTCATTCAGTCCATTGGATTCCAGGTGTTCTACCATTCTTTCCTTCAGTAGTGTTTCCATAAATTTTCTTACTACAGATGTGAGGATGACAGGCCTGTCATTTCCCACTTCCTCCATGTTACCACTTTTGTGAAGTGGGACTATGTCCTCTCTTCTCCAGTCCTCCTGGACCATGCCAGTCTCCCAGTGAACTTTTAAACAAGTCTATCAGGGGTGCAGCTAGCACCTCCCTGAGTTCCAACATTCTTGAATGCACACCGTCTGAACCCCTGGCTTTGTCCACTCTCAAATTAGTGAGTGCTTTCCTGACCCTCTCCTCAGAAAAGGGACTACTGTCCATTTCCCTCCCCCCAATCTCTTGGTGCCTATTAGAGGTCCCTCCCCCCCCCTCAACTGAGAACACTGAGCAGAAATATTTAAGATATTTACCTTTTCTTGGTCCTCCTCAGTATAGCCCCCTGCCTTCTTTATTAACCGTGCAGTCCTGCCCTTGGTCTTCTTTTTCTTACTGATGTACCCGAAAAGTGTCTTGTCCCCCTTTGATACTGTCGGCTATTCTTTCCTCAGATTGCACTTTTGCTACCTTGCCCTACCTCTCTCCATTTCCCCAGATACACTTCTCTGTCCTCCTCTCTGGGTCTGTTTATACCTTCTGAATACCATTGTTTTTGCCTTTACCTTTTCTGCCATGTCCCTCAAGAACCAGAATGGTCTCCTCCTCCTCCTCCTCCTGCTTTTGCTTATTTGCCTGATGTACAAGTCTATAGCCTTTACTATGCTCTCTTTTATTTTATTCTGGCCCATTTTCTCTCCACCCATTTGACATCCCCCCCGACAGGTCTTCATGGATGCATTTCCCCACCTTTACAAATTCAGCCCTTCTGAAATCCAGGACCCTCACTCTTATGTGACTGAATTCTGCTGTTGTTCTTATATTAAATCATGCTGTGTAATGGTCACTGGTCCCCAGATGACTCCCCACTCTGACAGCCACCACACTGTCCCCACTCATAAATATCAGGTCCAGTATTGACCCACCCTGAGTGGATTAACTGACCAGCTGCCTGAGGAATGCCCTCTGCAGAGATCCAAGATGTCTCTGCTTCTAACTGATGCTGCAGCAGGTAGGTTCCACTGTACATCTGGCAGATTAAAGTCCCTCACCAGCACCACCTCCTCTCCTGTCTTAGCCATTTTGCCTGTGTCTTCCAACATCTCCCTGTGTCAGAGGTCTGTAGACCACTCCCGTGAGAATAGTGGCTCTGTTTCTAGACTCTAGGTTGACCTGTAACACCTTGACCCCTCATCCTCCCTGTAACACTATCACTTTGATGTTTTCCTTAACATAAAGCACCGCTCCCTCACCTTTCCTTCCTACCCGGTCTCTTCTAAAAATTGTGTAGCCAGGTATGACCATTTCCCAGTCATGGTTGTTTGTGCACCATCTTTCAATGATGGCCACAATATCCAGGCCTGCCTCATCCATGATGGCCTCCAGGTCTGGTTACTTATTTCCCAGATGTCTAGCTTTGGCACACATGGCCGTTCAGATTTTGTTAGTCCTCCTCTTGTCCCTTCTCATGTTGTATAGCCTTCTTATGTTGTCTAGTTTATTTATTTATTTAGTTTTTGTTAACCAGGTAGGTACACTAGACAGCATAGCTGCCTATTTTCAGGTACGACCTGGGAGATTACAACAAAGGGTATGTAGACAATAGTAGATACAAGAAAACATCATGGGAACAAGTAGAAGTCAGACATAGTACACTTACACAAAATTTTCAGCAATGACAGTACATTTGCAGGAATCTATATGTAATAACAAAACAGAAATATAAGTGCAAATAACTAACTGTAAGTCTATTTTAAGTAAGTATTTTATGTAAATTCTATGTAAGTATTTTGTAATTAACTGTAACTATAAGTCATCCAGCTAGTGAGTAAGTGCTAGAAGAGAGGAAATAGCAATATTTCCAGGCAGGTTTGAGAGTAGTAGAGGTTGGAGCTGGTAGGTAACTAGAAGGAACCAGTACAGGAGTGGGTGGATAGAGAACAGGAGCAAGGTTCAGAGCTTAGAACAGCCATAAGAAGCACCTGTTTGCAGCTGTGTGGAGAAGGGGAGATTCTTAGGCTCAGTGGAAGTGAGTTCCATAGTTTAGGGGCCTAGCTAGAGAAAGCATTCTCCCCCATTTTGGTTTTACATCTCGGTTGGACAAAAAGGGATTTCTCAACTGATCTCACTGGGTAGGCAGAGGTCACAGATTTGAGCAGAAGAGTCAGTTTGTCAGGTATCTGGGAGGAGATTATATTGTTTATTGTTTCCCCTTCTTCTTTGTATACTGACTGCTTCTCTGCCCCCTTCCTCCCATGCTGATCCCTTGTGCCCTTGGTTGTCTTTTATTTTGGTGGGAATCCTTCCTCCTAAGAAATTCTCTACCCTCCATTATGGCCTGAGGGAGGGCAATTTCTGCCACCCATTTGCCTTCTGCCACCCCCCTTGGCTAGTTTAAATGCCCATTGAAGTAACACTTAAACCATCTACTGAGGACTGCCACTCCCTTCCTGGTTGAATTCAGGCTGTCTCCCTGGTACAAGCTCTGATCCCTTCAGGTGGCACCCCAGTCCCCAGTCTAGCCATACCCCTCCTCCCTGCACCACTCCTTCAATCATGAGTTGAAGGTCTTAGAGCGGTGCTTCCTCTCCTTCCCCCTGTTGTAGATGGATAGCACTTCCATAAAGGCTACAGTGCATGTTACCTGCCCAAGGCCCTTCTCCAGCTCTCTAAACTGCTCCTGCACTGCCACTGTCCCTTCCAGAGCCAGGTTATTCATTCCCAGGTGGACAATGATATCCAACTACCCTTCTTTTCTATAGCTGTTATGATCCACTGGATATGCTTTCCATCTCTCTGAGCCGATGCATCAGGTCAGTACTTAATCTTCCTCTCTACCCCCTTTCCTTCTCTCAGCTTTATCCCCCTGACTATAGAGTTCCCCACTAGAAGTTGATTCCTCCTTCTCTGGGGGTCTTCTTTCCCCTGCCTAGGGACTCCATTTGGGCATTCCCACACAGTCTCTTTGTCCACCACCTTTGATGTCCTTCCATGGCAGTCCCACTCCTCCAAAATATTGTAGGAGTTTCTTAGTGGCACTGGATAAGAAGTGTGCCTGTTACTCCAAGCCTGTCTGATCCTACCACCCCTGCCATCCTTGAGTCCACCTTAGTCCAACAGCTCCTTTCTTCTGATAACCTTTGAGGTAGAGGTGTCTGGCTAGGTGGTCCCTGTGTGGGGGAGAGATGGTCCCCAAATTCCTTGTCAACACAACTTTGAGACTCATGACATTGTCTGGTCTCTCTGCCAGTGCTGCTTGGAGCCTTGAGACCTGTTCCTTCCACCCAGAGAGGTGCACACAGATGGGACCGAACCACAGCCTCCAGAAGTTCTCCCTGTAGATTGCTACTCCACAACCACTGAATTGCACTACTCCCCATATTTCCCTTTCCCTATTCTTTTAGTACTTCCTTTATCTTATTTTGTCCAAGACCCAGTCAGGCTATCCTACTACCACCCAGTTAACATGCAGCCTTAAACGCTGAAGCTCACTAATACCTAGTAGGCTTTTTACAGCAAGTCCCTACACCCTACTATATCTAGCACTATTTAACAGTAGGCCACTGATCCCTGAATTACCTTAATACCTAGCAACAGTTTAACTATAATTCCTACTACCCAGAAACATACTGAAACCTTGTGTCAGTTAAGAACAAACAACATCATACTAAAGACAAGGAAAAACAACAGCAAGCCCCTAAGCCCTTTGACACACTTAGCTGGCCTTCCAAGTACAGCCACAAGATAATGCAGCCTCCAACACTCTTACCTAGGTAGGGGTCCCCTTGGGTCAGCAAAGGAACAGAGTGTCTGACTGCTGACTGCCTCATTGGGCTGATACTGGTGAGCAGACTCTGACATCCTTTGCACATTGGTTCTTCTCCCTCTGTAGAGATATGCATCAATATTCGTCCATTTCTTCCCAAAAATTGTCCTTCAGGCTGCAAGCTGAGGATGTAATTCTAGCCTGCTGCAGTACACCATCCTCCTCCACACACACAGGCTCCACTGTTTTCGAAAATGGGTGAAAAGCACCCTCTTCTAAGAGCAGGTAAGTAGAGAGTCTTCCCTGGTGTCATGGCCAACATTCTTCCATCAATAAAGCAAATCCATGCAATCCAGCCCCCAGGACTGTCCTGGAAACTAGTTATCTTAGTTTACTGTGCTTTTCCTGGTAAAAAATTACAAATAATATATAAATATTTATTTGTTTAATGTACATTTTGTTTAGGTCATTGTTATCAAAACTACAACAAAGACAATGCAGTCATTTCTTCCCCATACCGTGAATATCAAGAGAAAGTTATTGAGTATGAGTTTCTCAGAATAGTGGCCTCACAATATATCAGTTTAAGCAAAGGGCACATGAATTTTGGAACTGTGATGTATATGTAGAAAGAATCATGTTTGTCCTATAGGTTTGTTTAATAGTGCATTTCATAAACTCTGCCTGTAATGTCTGGGATAGTGAAATTACAATTACATTGATTCTTACCTGTTCCATTGTAAGAAATCAAGGCCATTTGGTAACAGTCTGGTCATCTATCTATACTCATTTTAGTCAGATAACTACTATGCCATCAGCTATTCAGGTCAAAGTTTACTGTCCATTTAAATGGAGGCAGTACTGCATAGTGGTTTAAGGCTCTGAGCTGCAAATCTGGTGACATCCAGAAGACCAGACCTGGGTTTGAATCCCATAGCTTCCACTTGCATACTGTGTGACGCTGAGCAAGTCACTTAACTTCCCTGTCGCTAAATAAAAAAAAAATGTATCTGCTCTATGGGTAAACAGTAAGAAATACGGAAATCAGGAAAGATAGGCTAAAGTTGCCACATTGTTCTTATTCAACAAACAGAAATCATGGAATCTTTTTTGGCCAATTAGAATAGCTTGTTTAGCATGCCATGACCTCTTGTGTTTGTAAGGAACACAGTAACAGTACACATACTTTACTATATATAACAAAGGCATTGTCTAATGGAATTCAGTGGATGTCTGAGACCATCCACCCATCTCTTACTATTTGGGCAATTTGCCATAACACAAGCTACCAAATATATAGTTTTGAAACAATGGTTGGTTTTAGTTGTTGGCAGCTTTGTTATTATGTAGGAGGCACTACGGTTAAGCAATTGTGGTGAAGGAAAACATTAAGTTTGAAGACTCCGGTTTAAATGCCAGATTGTTCCTTCTCTCTCTCTTTCCCACTTGGGTAAGCCAAATAATCACCTTGTCCTTCAGCTAACACAGTTATAACAATGGACACAAACAGGACCCAATTAGGAATTAAATGTTGCATCCCACTTACATTAGTCCAGCTAAACAATGTTTTAAGTAAATAACCATGCACAATACAGTACCTAATTGCTAACAAAACAGACGTATGGTCTCACAAAACCGATTCTTATAAGCATTCAATTCAGCAGTTGGGCATGACTACCAGTACCCTAACTTCACAGACTCTTTTATATCAAAAGCTTTTATGTCAGAATAACTGTAGACAGGCATGGAATTGCTACTAATGACCTTCCATGGGTAGTAGTAGACTGAAAGGTTAAATGCAAGTGGGTTTGAGGTTACTTGAAAATAATCTAGATCACAGAGGGAGTTGGTCATTATACCAGCAAAGCAAGTAAGTTTGTTTATAATGCATTACTAGATTTTTGATACTCACTTACTAACTTTAGAAAAATGAGGGGCTGAACAACAGTAGGAAACAAAACCATGTTTAATGCATTTGTTTTTCAAGTAACTTTAGATTTTATAAAACACTCAATTAATTGTATTGTGAGATGGACATTATGAATAAGGGAGTGACTGTAATGAAAGGTATTGTACAAGCCTTCCGTAAACCTTTTTATCTCAAGATTTTAAAGTCAAATAAAAGCTTAATGCTAAAAACAACATTAAATCTTTGTACTCAATGTGAAAGTAAAACTGATGACCAGGCAATTTAAAGAAGAAATATAATCTTGGAGAATGTCTTCTTGCAAAGCACCATTACATATTGAAATTGTGGGTTTCCTTATAGAGTCTGAAACTTGACAGATGTGGATTATGCAGCAATTCCTTCTAATAAAGATTGGCTGAGCATGTGTGAATTTTTAAATATAATAATAGCCTGCGATTGTTTTGTTTGTTTTAATGGAACATTTCATGTGTGCAACTTCTATACTCTATGGATACTTTGTAGCCATAGGGATTGGCAATAAACGTACCCAGATGCTTAAAATTAACATTTAACTTAATAGTCTCAAAACTGTTACATAAATGGTTCCCTTTGTCCACACTTACCTTCCCCACCCAAGTTTGTTTGTTTTGTGTAGAATTCCTTACTCCCAGGTAATAAGGAAATAGCAAGCTTAACTTCTAACACCAGTAACAGTTTTTCTGAATCACATTAGGGTAAACTGGAAAAGGGTGTAGCCCACTTTTATAGAACACCACCCATATCTTCTTAATTCTCACTCCTATTGTTCTTGTAGATTGATATGATAATTCAGAAAAAAATACAATGAGATCGTAAGTAGTAGGCAACCATGATTTGTTAGTCTCACAGCAAGACTTGGCATTTATACCCCAAACTACAGCACTCCAGTGCAATACAGGGATGTGGGGTGCTGAAATGTCAGGGTGCCCCATCATTCAGAACAGATGTTAAACTGAGGTCCCTTCTGCCCACCTTGACCCATCTCTAGAGCAATTATAGTGTGTATCTAGGTGAAATTTCAAGATCTCATGGCACGTTTCACATGTAGGTGTTTGTGAGTGCATTGACTGCTGCTATCTGTTTACAGTCATTATACCACCAGCACATTTCATTGCCTGTAAATAGATACGGTATACAGTGTGTTTGAAAAGCACTATATACTGAACATGCAATGTGTGTTTTCTTAAGACATACAGTAAGCCCATTTCATTATAGCTCATAGTAGTAGTATGAATTATACTCTTTTTCCAAACTTCCTTTGCTCCTACTCTGTCTTGTTTATTTTGTGAATAATTCATTATACCCCAGATAATAAAGGACATAGCATTGTTAACTTCTAACACCAGTGAAAGTTTTCTTTAATTATGGTAGGGTAAGCTAAACAAGTGAGCAACTCACACTTATAGAATACCACGGGTATCATCTGAGTTCCCACCCCTACTCCCAAAGCCCCCAAATTTTGAAATAGTAAGGAGCCATCGGTGCACCTAGGTCTGCTACCCCCTGTCCCTGTTGGTGCTGATATGGGGGCATCCATGAGGAGTGTATTGCCTCCTCTATGCCCTGATTCCTATCTTGGCCCCATTCTAAAGCTCTGCTTCCCCTGCCATTGGAGCACACCAAAGAGACAAGTACAGTAGAGGCTTTGAGAATGAACTAAATAAATTACTACTGGATAATAAAATGGTACCATATGTTTTACTAGGGTATTGAGAACTTCTATGATATTTAACCTGTTTTATATTATTTAAATGAGTTTCCTTACAATCATTTAAAGGAACACTACACTTTCATATTTTGTAAATTTTATTTGTTTCCATGTCAACAGACAACTTTTTTCCTGTAGCTGTTGAGAATATACAGTATGTGTTTGTTTTCATTTGTTTTCACTGTATCCAGTGATTGCTACATGTGTATACTTTAGTTAGTTTCACTGTTTGTGTTAGCTCCCTGTAACTGTCCTGGGGGGTTTCTATTTTACAATAGGTGAAATCACATTGTCCATGATAGTTGCATTCACATTTAAGAAAATGATGTCACAGCACCATTTATACCATGTACCTCTATGCTGAAAATATAGATAGCCTGAAAAATCTCACTGGAAACACACAAACCGATGCAGTTTAAAAGGAAACCCCCTGCATTACAACTCAGACAGTTTGCAAAGCTTCAGGAAGGTAAATGTGATATTTCATACATTGCTGCAACTTCTTTTGCTGAACTCTAATTAAGCAGACAGGCATATTGTGGAGTCTAAAGGGTGCTGGCACATTCTGTTCTCATATGCTGTAAGGCAGCTGTCAGGGACAATTAGATTTGAACAATCAGAAAATGAAGACCCCTGGGATAGTTACAAGGACAAGTATGAACAGTGAAAATAACTAAAGCAATCACATATATCCCTAACAGCTACACTAAAAGTATTGTCTGTTTACACAGAAGCATATAAAAATTTACAAGAGATGAGGGTGTTGTTTTCCTTTAAGAGCCTGCCATACAGAAGAGAAACATGAGAAATTATGTATACTTCCAGTCGTATTTCCTACAGTTCCTATAGTCCCTGCTATTATCTTCCTTTCGATCACTTTTACTAGGAAAATTTGTATTTAAACAGGATCTTTGTCCTTGAAACTTTTGCTCCAGGATTCAACTTGACTAATTGTGCTGGGTTCCAGATTCTAGCTTTCACTACACATACCCTGATCCAGTGAAAGATGGATCAGGGAGGAAGACCAAGCTCAAGTACTCCTTTTGGTGACCCTACTGACTTCTGGTTCAGGGAGATCCTCCTGCTGTAGAAGTGGCAATGCAGACTACTCTAATCTCTTGTGGTAGTAGGAAGTGAGCTCTGTCTTTTGCACTTAGGCTTTTTGCTCCCGTCCCATCCTCACTACATCTGCCAGTCTCCCTCAGCCTTATCACCCAGCTCTTTGGAGACTTAATCCTGCCTCACAAGAGCCCACGGATTGCCCCACATTGTAGAGTAATTGGTATGGACCTAGCCCCTTGAAGCACAGAATCCAGTGGAGAAGGGTGCCTTCAGTTGGCAATGCAGGGCCTGTGGGGGACTGGCATTATCCGGTTGCAGCTGGAGATTCTTGTTTTCTCCCACCCTCAAGGAGAATGCCACAGTATGCCCCCAGAATAGCACACAATGGATATGTGTCAGATCATGCATGCACATCCATCATGCCACCTGCCAAGACCAATATTTCACTCTGCCTGTGAACCCACAGATGATGTTAGATGGTGGACCTTGGTCACCTTCCCTACCAAGAGGAGGTGCACATCCTCTGGACCACTAGAGCCTCCTCCTCCCCCCTCCCCCACTAGCCCTCTGGTGGCCTGAGTCTATTTCCAAACCTCGGTCACCAGTGATGCAAGCAGTAGCCCTTCCCAAGCTGGCTCAACAGGTGTGATCTGTAATGGAAAACCTTATACTGAGAAAGCTGGATGTTAGTTTTGTTTGGGCTTAGAAAATTTGCACCTACAGACCTATAAAAGAATGGCTTCTGCTTAATGTATAAACATTTTGTGATGCTCTGACACTCCTTGGAACTGACAATCTTTATAGAGGATTCTTATCTGCCTAATGTTCACTATAGTGTGTGGGGAGTTTGATTGTTACTTACCTTAAGTTAATTTGAGTGAGAGTGATGTATAAAAGTGGGGATAGTGGGGGCTCTTTAAATTGTTTTTGGTTGTTTTTCTGTAGAAGGTGATGGATGTTTGGGGGGTCCTTGGGAAGGGTTATGTTTTTAGATTTTATTTGCCTGCCCCACTATATGTTATGGGATACTAGCCCCTGTGCACCTCTACTCCCCACAGTCCGCTCCACCATCATGTGCTACACCATCACCATCCCACATCTTATGCAGGTCAATCAGCATTCTCTTATCATCTTCCCTCTCTCTGGGACTCCCTTCCTAACTCCCTTAGATTATTTCCCTTCCATTATTGTTTGAAGTGAGCACTCTTCCAATCCACCTCACCACCCTGAACCTACCCACTCCCCTCCTGATATCCTCCTAAAACTTCTCCCCACTCTTCTTCTCAGCCTGGATTCTACTGTGCCTTTATTGACTTTGTCAGCACTTACCATAGCTCAACTTGTCCCTCTACTCTGAATGGGATGGCACCCCAAAATAACTGTGACCTTATCAAATATAACTTATGAATTGCTTGTCTTTGCTCCTCCAATTTGTACCTTGCCCTGCTCTAAGTATTATGCTCTATTTATGTTTACCTTATTCATTTGTGATCTGCTATGTTGTTGGACCTTATGTCCTCCTTTTGTAGGTACCACTTTTCTACACATTATTTGTGAATATGTTTATCTAGTGTACTTTGAATTGTAATGACCCACTGCACCTTGAATCCCATATCCCTTTTTCCCAGGTTGCTCCTGGAAACGAGCCTTGGCTCAATGTGCCTTTCCCAGTCACCAGCATTTTAAATAAAATAAATAAATAAATCTCTGCCCCCGTGACCCCATCTGTTTAAGTGTCTTTTTTTGTTTGTTTACTGCTGCAGGGTGCTGGGGAACCTAAGCAGGTGGGGCATTAAGTAAGGGAATGATCCAGGACTGATGTCACTGAGTGGACAGATCTGGACTTTTAAGCAAAGTAGATAACCTGGGACAAAAAGAAAGTGGAAGAGTGATTTTTCTTGCCTAACACCTGTCTGAAGGGAGTCCCCTGGTTACAGTGGACAGGTAAAATAGGAACTGGCTGCCAGCACTCCTCCCCTTTGGGCAATTCTTTCTAACACTGTATCAGTTTTTAATCTAGATTAAGCCTCATAGCACATCGAGTGACTAAGACAAGTTAATTTAAATGTGAGGCCATGAAGGGTGGGCAAGGGTGGGTGCAGGATGCTCATGGTGTGTCACTCTTCAGAGCAGTAATAGGAATGCCTCAAAATAATTGTAGATTTGATTATATCTCTGGCATTGGACTCCCCAGTTTGTTAGTGATGGTGGATTTTAATATGTTGGTAGACAAGAAGACCTCACAATTTGCTCAGTAATTCCTCTAGCTGATGGCATCACTGTGTCTCACCAAGGAAATAGTCACTCCTACACATGAATTAGGCCACACTTTGGACCTTGTCTTTTCACTGAGTATGGATATTTTTAATGTGAGGGTGGATCTTGTTGGGTGGTTGGATCACCATGCAAGGAAGTTTTGTGTTTTTATGGAACTGCCTAGATGCTTTCTTCCCTTGTGGAGGTGGTTCCATGCCAACTGAAATTTAATTTTGAGCCAGAGACGTTCATGGGAGTGCTGAGTATCTAAGGAATGGTAACATCATGCCAGGGTGATGTGAAGGCTGCTGTAAATGGTTATAATCTGGTCATATAGGAGGATCAGAATACCCTTACACCAGCCATGTCTGGCTGCTAACCTCTTGACACAGCTTGACATGGTATAATGATGAGTTTCACCAGCTGAAAGCATTACAGTCGAGGTTGGAGCATTGTCAGAAGAGATTGGGCTCAGTGGTTAACAGGCTGGCTCTGAGGACTCAATATTGGGAATATCAGAGGGCAATCACCCTGAGAAAATGAACGTTTCTGTCACAAGGGATTGCCTCAATTAAGAGATGCTCAGCTCAGCTCTTCTGCACTGTAGACTGATTATTGCAGCCCCCTGTCTACAGTCTGGAAGAGAGTTTTCAGCAAAAAAGTTTGAGGAGTTTGGCTACTTCTTCTTGAACAGTGTCTTTAATAAGGGACAGGGCCTCAGCAAATTGATTTTTAGTGGCTGGCATGGCTAAACCTTCATTGTATGTAGGCCCCCTGTGATGCTAAAGCAAGTTTTAGGCAGGCTTAGATTCTTGAGGTGATATCTAACCTGTGCTCCACTCATGATCATTTCACCAGGCTCCAACTCAGTTAGTAGTGAACTGTCAGGAGGCCCTTGGTCTAACTGTGGCTAGGATCATCTGGTGTTCCCTAGAGGATGACTGATTACCTTAGGACTGAAGAGGGCAGTGGTGAGACCCCTTCTAAGAAAACATCACTGCATCCAAACATCCTTGCTAACTACAGGCTTGTTTCAAAACTTCTCTTTTAGGGGAGTTGATTGAAAAGGTAGTTGTGATGCAGCCCAAGGTTTACCTTGACCAATTGAATATCTATGAAGCATTTCTGTCTGGTTTCGGGCCTTAGCACAGAACAAAGACTGTAACAATTGGGTATTTATTTACCTAATTATTTTTTGGGTTGACCAAGAAAGGAGGGCTATACAATACTGTCTATTTTTAGAATCATCTAAGTGGGGGGCAAGGACACAAACTATCTGAAATAGAACCAGATTAGGCTTTTGGCGGTTTTTTAGTGATGGGTGAAATTTAGCTTGCACACCATATAAATATAAGGGGTATGTGTGGTGCTTTCTGCAGGTTTGATGCCTCATTAAACTTAATACAAGTTTTCACCACTATCTGATGTTTATTTGGTTTGTTTTGGCTTCCGCGTGCAGAACTTCTTTTTGCATTGTTGGTCTCACCATTGAAATTCCCCTTCAGTTTTTGAAAAGTGCCATGGGAGATTTATTGTTCACCTGAACTACCACCAGTAAAGGCAGACAGGACCTCAGTTTAACTTCTCACCAAAAGGATGCCATATCCTAACAGTACCTCATCCCCTTAGTACTACACTCAGGTGCCAGTATTTATGGTAGGAGCCAAATCCCAGTGTGGGTCTAGAACCCACAACCTTCTGGCCCTGAGGCAAATGTGTTGTCAACTGAGCCATGCTGACAATTACAGTAATCTTTAACAATCTTCTTCTGGTGATGACTAGATGGGAATGCTCAGTGGTTATTCTTCACAATCTGTTGTTGGCATTTGACATGGTGGATCACAGGGTTTCGATGGGTCAACTTGGGTAATATGGAGGACTCACTGGGGCAGTAGTTAGATGCTTTGTGCTCATCCTTTCTTGCAAGTCACATCAAGTTATGTTAGGAACTTTCTACTAATAGCCTTCTGTGATTAGCAAAGGAGTGCAGTATGGGTTAATTTGTTCTCCATGTTATTTGCTGAGTACTTGTTTCTTTTTTGGGGAGGTCATTAGATGGTACAAGCTGGAGTTTCATTAGTATGCAGATGATGCCCAAATTTACTTGCCTTCTGCACCTTTCTCTGTGGCAGACCAGTGACTTCAAGCAATCTCTGACTGCACAGCTTCTAGGTGGTTGAGTCTGAATCCCTGCCTGAAAGATCTCTTGGTCTTATATGTTTCAGACCCCTCCCTTTGCTCCACCGAGTAAATCAGTTTGTAGTCCCGAGATCTAGATTGAAATAGTCAGGGGATAGAGAATTCTCTGTTGCAGTATTGGCTATGGGAAAGCAGAAGGTTCACTGGAATAGATGAGATGTATGAGTTTAAAGTACTAACAGGTATCCAATATCCCTCTGTGAGAGCAGCACAAAGCACAAACCCATGTACAAGTGAAAACCACAGTTGTGACCACTCTTGCAAGCCACCTGACAGGGATCAGTACTGTGAGCAAGCTGAGCAATTTTCAAAGTACCAATCCTTTAGTGTTGCCATGCAGAAATGCAATATTGGTACAAAAATTCAAATGACTCTACTCTTCATACAAGGCACTAACACCTCCTTGATAGGATTACTTAGATACCTTACAGCTTAGCAGTGTCAGTGATCAGTTGGAGCAAGCTCACCTCTGATTCTGGAAGATTGGAATGCCCTAGGTTCTAGCCCCACAACAGGTACTTAGGGTAACTCTCATAACTGACACTGTAGTGCTGTACAAAGGAGGCATTGCACTGTTGAAGTGCCATCCTTCAGATGACATGTTAAACTGAGGTCACTTCTGCCAATCCCTGATCACTCTCCATTTGCAAATAAAAGATCCCATTGCACTTATTGAGTAGGGGTATTTTATTAGACAAAAGGAAAACTGCAATATGTTTGGTTTTGTTTGGTTTGGTTTTGGTTTGGTTATATTTTTTATACTGGAAAGGCATGCAAGCAAAATTGCCTGTTTTCACATAGAGAAAACAAAGTACAAGATACAATACTGTATACAAAATATTTCACAACATGTTTACAGTGGTCAGAAGACCAGCTGAGGCAGGGATAGGCACAAAGAAGATTAAATCATGAAATTTTGTTGGGAGGTGAGGAGAAATTAGATGAGAAAGGAGAGGGAGTGGTGTAGGTATGCGCACAGTGTGAGTGTCCTTGTATGATAACTGTGTATTTGGGAGGGAAGGGAGGTAGTGGATACAAGAGGGTGGAGTAGGGGTAGAGAATATTTAGGGGAGTGGTTGATTGTTATGGGCAGGAGTAGGAGGATCTAGCCAAGAGGTGAAGTTTGAGGTGGGATTTCATTACATCAAGGGAAAATGACATAGTAAGGGTTGGGGGGGCTGTTAAAAAAGCCTTGTTCCCCAGGCGGTGAGGGAGTAGAGTCCTTGAGTGTTGTGGCAGAAAGGAACTAGGCAGGAGCTGAGGGAGGTGGATTGTGTGGTACTTGTGCAGGTAGGCCTTTGTAAGTTGGAGTTGATGGAATTTGGGAGTAGTTCATGGTGCATTTCAAAGAAAAATGTCAGGATGTTGTAGTGGAATCTGTGTTTTCCAGGGAGCCAATTTGCAGCCTTGTACAGGTTGCAATAATGTGTCTGTCTGGAAGGCCTGTGACAAATCTAATGATATTATGGTAGGTGGCTCTTAGTCTGAGGAGGGTCTTTTGGCAAGTGGAGGTTGAGTAAGCAATGACTCCATAGTCCAGAAGTTGGAGCAGGAAGCTATTTGTGACCAGTGCCCTAGTACTGGGAATGAGGAATTGGTTAACTCTATATAACATCCTGAGATTTTTGATCAGTTGGTTGATGTGGACTTTCTATGAAAGGTGACATTCTAAGTGTATACCGAGGTATCTAAAATCTATGACTCTTTTGATGTTGTTGCCATCGTTGTCAGAGTGTATGACATTAAAATGGTTGTTTTTCCTGATATCATAGAAAACCATGGACTTTGTTTTTCTGGCATTAGGGATGAGTCCTTAGGATGCGAACCAGGAATGTAATTTGCTGAAGTCGTGCTGCAGTTTGTCATGGAGAAATCTGGGCTGTGTCATCTGCATAAAGGATTAATTCTGTGTGATTGCAGAATTATTGGCAGGGAATTTTGATGAGAGAAAAGAAAAGGGGGCTAAGGATGGAACCTTGGGGGACTCCATATTTGATGGGACAGTTATCAGAGTTCTGTTCTTTGATATTTGTGGAGTGAGATCTATTACTGAGGTAGTTCCAGAACTAATTCAGAACTTCAGTGAAGAAGTGGAGGTAGGAAAGGATCTGGATGAGTATGTGGTGGTCGACAAGATAGAAGGCCTTGATGAGGTCCATGAATACTATGCCAATGTAGAGACCATCGTCGCTGGCCTTATTGATGAAATTAGTGAGCTTGACTAGGGTGGTTTCTGTGTTGTGGTCAGATTTGAAACTGTGCTGGGATTCTGAGAGTAGGTTATGGGTTTCATGAAATTCCCTGGTTTGATCCAGGACAATCTTTTCTAAGATTTTGGAGAGTGGAGCCAGTAGTAAAACTGGTCTGAAATTGCCAACATCATTTTTTGAGCTGGATTTGTGGATGGAGTTGATGGTAGCAGTTTTCCATTTGTTCAGCAGAACAATGATGCAGAATGAGTGATTGAGGATATTGGTTAGGGGCAATGCTATGTGTTAACAAACAAGCCTTAGGATGCGGACGTCAATGGCATCCGCCCTGAGGCTGGGTTTGGGATCATTCTTTTTAGTGTAATTGATAACCTGAGTGGGAGAGAGGTAACAAAAGTGGAAACTAGGGTTGGTGGGGATGTTTGGGGGGTCAGGAGTTAATGACAGGACTGACTTGTTTGAAGGATGTATTGTGGGTTTATATTTTTCTAGATCCCTGAAGTAGGAGTTGAACAGGTTTGCAACTTCATTCAGGTCCTAGATGAGTTGACCATCCTTAGTTAAGCAATTTACTCATCAATAAATCCCTTTCCTATGAGTTCATTCATGGTTTTCCATGTGAGTTTTGGGTCACCAATGCAGCTTGATTATTTGTTCCTGAAATACTTTATTTTATCTGAGCGTACAGCTGATTTGCATTTGTTCCTGAGAGTCTTGTATTCCTGCATGAGGTTGGGGAGTTTTAATTGTTGAGAGGAGCTAGCCCTGAGGTACTCTCCAAGCAAGATGGCAGCCACACTGGGCTGCTGTCTGCAGAAGCTCTGAATAGAGCCAGGATTATTCCTCCTGTGCCCTTTCTGTTTCACTTTTCTTTACATTTTATACACTGGAGAGTGAATTTGGCACTGTACGTTGACTCCTGAAACTGTTCCTGTCCCGACTCGGATAATTTTAAATTTTTAGAGGAGAGGCATGAGGAGTAAGGCTAAAGGGATAGCGAGGGATTTGGCAGTCATTTAGATGTTAGAAGCCAGTTTTCTTGTTTTAAGAATTAGGGAAATAGAGTGCCTTACCAGTGCTGGGATGTTTTCATAGGAAGAGGAGTTGAAGAGATGATCTCGGGACATCGAGACAAAGAGAGTGCTATCGAGAATCCAGACCAGAACTGGCTGAAATGTTTTCTCAGAAGCTGGTTTATCTTCTGCTGCTGGCCGGTGCTGCCGAGTGGTCCAGTTTTATTGCGGGATTTCAGGGGTCCACGTCGACTTTCAACTGAGGACTGTGGGAGAATATCGGGGATTGTTCCTGTTTATCTGCTTCTGCTGGGAACCCGTGGAGTGCAGCATGGGTTTTCACATTCTGGAGGAGCCTGTTTGTAAGTGGACTGGCATTAGGGGTATCTAGTTGCCCTGCAGCGTTACAGAGGAACTGATGTGCCAGGACCTGGTGAAAAGTTCCTGTTCAGACGTTCCCATCTTAGGCCCAGACTGTGGACCTGGATTACCATCTGCTGTGGGAACTCCAGGTGCTAATGAGAGGAGTGCCCAGTTAGTTCCTTGGACCTTGGTCCTGTGAGTGTTGGCCTTCTACAATTCTTTGACTGTGATATGGAGTGGGCTCTGGGCCTGGCTGGAATGAAAGTCCTGCCAGATCTGCCCCATTATTTGCTCTAATCCTCCTGAAATCAGCAAACTTTCTCCTTATTTTGAGAGCAAGTAATTCTGCTGTGGCTCCCAGCAGTTCAATGAGAGTGAACAGCTGGGCTCTGTCCTCAGAACTGAACTGTGTTGAAACAGGAAACCATTCAACCTGTCATTGTTTGTATTAGAAGCCATTAGACTTTGCTCTAAATTAGCAGCATTTTTAAATCTTACTGCACTCTATTTATCTCATGTGAACAAGATTTCTGTTAATGTATTTGTTTTAAAGTGGATTATGGGTAGGGGGCTTAATCTTTTATGGGGAGGGTGGAGGTTTTTACCTCTATAGTTGGTTGTATATGGTGTGTGCTGTGTGTGGCAGTGAGTGATTAGGCTTCTGGTGTATTAGTTTGTGTGCATGGGTGTGAGTGGAAAGCAGTGTTAGTCTTAGTAGGCATAAGTAGTGTGCCTGGGGAGTTATTACAGGCAAGAAGGCCAGCTTTCTGGGCTGTTCAAAGATCAGGGGCAGGCTCAGATTGCCTATGATGCATCTCAGCTGCTGGACCTTTGGCCTTTCACTGACCTCCCCATATCAGCCACAACAGCGTGGTGCTGTCAAGAAGTCAATATTAGGAGGCACTGTACTGGTTAGCAGTGGCAGGGTGCTGTAGGCTTGTCAGAGGTGAGCAGGATAGAAGTGGTTAGATGCAGGAGGTGCCCTGGGTTTAGATAGGACCTGGAGAAAGGCCAGACATGTTTGGCCTCCATCCCCAGGGGTCCCACCAGACCCAGTGGGCAGATAACCAGTGGGACAACAACACCTAGCTGTCCCTTTAGATTGGTGTTTTGCAATGCCAGATTGATCAGAAATAAGACCGCAATTATAGCAGGCTTGATTTCAACAGTCGATATGGCTTATATCACTGAGACCTGAGTGGGTGATGATGCCGGACCAGTTTTGGAGGCAGCCATCCCCCAGGTACTCTGTAGTGCACTACCCCCGGGTGGAATGCAGGAGTGGAGGAGTGACCATCTGCTTTAGATCTGACCTGGCTTTCACTGTGCACCTGGTGAGAGCTACCAGGTCCTTCAACTGTATGGCCATGAATGGGGGTCTGGGTTCAACCTGCTGAATTCTCCTGGTCTTCCACCCCCCTGGGGCAGTGGGAGATATCCTGCAGGAGAAGGTGGATTTCATCATTGGCGAGGTGTTGGAGGCCCCTTAGATGTATAGTGCCGGGGGACTTCAATGCCTTGGCTGATGATGAATCCTCCAGACTTGGTTCCAACCTCCTCCAAATGATGTCATCTCTGGGCCTGACACAAGAGGTTACTTCTGTGACCCACCACGGTGGTCACATGCTGGATCTGGAGTTCTCACTGGGGAAATAAGACTCAATCATGGAACTCACCTCAGCATAAATAACTGCTGTCCACACAAAGTTTTTTTGTTATAGTTACAGCAGTTTACTTGAGGAGCAAAAGAACAGCAGTGTACCTCTTGCAGGAGGTGAACAAATGGACTGATATTTCAACCCTATGGTCTGACACAATATCACATAGAGCTCTTTCCCTGTTTGAGTGGCTCTTTTTTCTCTCCTCTGTTCTCACTGAGGCTTGAGGTTGGTAACCTCAAGACTGATCAAGTCACTTGGTCTGATCATTGCACAGTGAGGCTCTTGTTTGGGGCCCCCCTTGAGATCCCTCCCCCTGTGGAGATGGTCAGCTACTGCCCTTTGAGGGGACTGTCCCTGGAGGGATTTCTGGCAGTGGCTGATCTATCTAGTGTAGGTGTTGCATGTGCAAAGGGCATGAATGATACGTTGCTGCCTATAATGGGGCGATGTCCAATGCATTCGATGACCTCACATGTATGACCCAAATCTTCTCACTTGAGGTCTCCCTGGTTTGATGGAGCACTCAAGACAATGAAGATTAAGGGTCAAAAGGTGAGTACTGCTGGTGGAAGTCTGGGCCAGTGGAGGACAAACTGGCCCTGTGTACTCACTAGAGTGAGTATCAAGGGGCAATCAAATGTAAGAAGGCAGTGTTCCTCTCCAGAGAGATTGCTGCAGAGAAGAACTGACTTGCTGTGCTATTTTGAACTGTGGACGGACTATTATATATGGCCTGTCTGCCGCCAAAAAAAGGCTTTCTGATTCTCTGTGTGAGGCATTTGCTCGGTTCTTCTCTGACAGGATGTCCTCCATCCAGCAGGAAATTTCATCAGTGAGCCAGAATACAGCCTACAGTGATCACCATGGATGTCACAGAGGAACTCCGCCTGTCTGGGGTGAGTTTAAACCAGTGGAAGTGGCTGAGGCCATTGAAGTTGCTTCCAGGCTGAAGCATACATAATGTGAACTGGACCCAGTACCGACATGTTTCTTGATAAGATGTGTCAGTTCCATTGGCCCGGTGTTTGCCATGATTGTCCAGTGCTCTCTGTCTGAGGGGATCTTCCCAGACTCCTTGAAAGAGGCTTTGGTGAGACCCCTTCTGAAAAAGACATCATTAGACCCTAACATCTTGGCAAATTACTGACCTATTTCCAACCTCCCTTTTTTGGGCAAGGCTGTAGAGAAGGTTGTGGCACAACAGCTCGAGGAGCACCTTGTTGCCTTTGATATCTATGAGCCACTCCAGTCTGGATTTCAAGCAAGGCATAGCACAGAAACTGCATTAGTTCAGGTTCATAATGACCCTCTTAAGGTAAGAGATAGTGGAGAGAGGTCAGTTTTCATTCTCCTCAATCTCTTCTCAGCATTTGATGCAGTGAAACATGTTGTGCTACTTGACCATCTCAGAGAGTACTGTGGGATTGCTGGCACCGTAATCTGCTGGTTTGAGTCTTATCTCATGAACAGGAGGCAATGAGTAGTGATGGGAAATTTCTCCTCCTCCTTGAGCCTCCTGTCCTGTAGAGTATCTCAGGGTTCAGTCTTGTCACCAATGTTGTTTGCTGTGTATATGCTGCCCCTGGGTGAGCTCATTAGGAACTACAATGTGGGTATTCACTGTTACGCAGATGATACCCTGTTGTATCTTTTCTTTGCCCCTTGGACATCTGATGCTGTAAAAGTGCTTAATAGCTGCCTAGCCAAAATTAATAACTGAATGTTCTCCAGCTGGTTGTGACTGAACCCTGGTAAGATGGAGTTACTGTTTGTGGAGCTGAACCTTAAGTGTGCTAGGATTGCCTCTGGTGTGGCAACCGGTCTCTTTCTGGTGTCCACACCATTGCTGGTGTCCTCTAGAGTGCACAGTCTGGGTGTATTCCTCGATGGCGGACTAACATTTCAATCAAAAGTGTTGTCCATTGTCCAAAGTAGTTTCTGTCATCTGAGGAATATCACCAGGATCAAACCCCTAGTTCCACCTGAGGACTTTCCTACCTTAGTGCATGTCTTTGTGATGTCCAGGCTTGATTACTGTAAAGCACTCTACTTTGAGGTCTCTGGAGGGAACCTCCAATAGCTGCAGTTGGTGCAAAACACTGCCACCAGGTTGCTGATGGGACTTTCCAAGTTCAGTAATGTAACTCCGGTGTTGCATGACCTGCACTGGCTGCCAGTTAGGTGGAGGATTCTCTTCAAGTTGGGCCTACTGACATTTAAGGCCCTGCATGGACTTGGCCCTGGCTATCTAGCTGATCTCCTTACACCTGCCACTCCTGTCCCTTCCCTCCACTCTTCCTGTAGGGGCCTCCTTGTGATTCCCAGGATGAGATTCAAAATTGCTGGCAACAAGGCACTTAGTGTCACCAGCCCCATCCTGTGGAATTCATTACCACCAGCTGTCAGGGAAGCCCCTTCAGTTGAGGATTTAAAGAGCTGCCTAAAGACCTAACTGTTCATCTTAGCATTCCTGGATATAGAGCTGTGAAGATCTTTTTTGATATATTCCTAATGCTTGTATTCTGTACCTTGTCTACTGATTTATTATATTTCTACACTTTTAGTTCTATTTATATATTTATGACTGTGCTATCCTTTTGAATTGTTTGTACTTGTAAGGCACCCAGAGCCTCTGGGATTGGGTGCCTAAGAAATAAAATCTGCTTTGCCTTGCCTAATTTTCTGTGGATGGATCATACCTTGCCCCTTTTATGTATGAGGTTTAGCACATCAAAGGTGATCCAGTCAGACCTTGTGTTCATCACTCTGAGGTTTTTTTTAAGGGAATGATGCTGTCACAGATGAGCAGAAAGGTGGAACCAAAGGTCTCTAGGGCATCATCGATGTTAATGATGTCATAGGTAAAGGACCAGTCAGTTGTGGAGACGGCATTTACAAACACATTCATGTTAAGTTTTTGTAGGTGTCTGGAGAAGATGTACTTTGGTTCAGTCTTAAAGGCTTAGTGGACTAATTGCAGAAGACTGCATTATGGCTGCTAATGGTGTCATGGAGCACACTTGATTCCACCACCCACCTGGGGTTAGTGACAATGATTCAGTCCAGAGTGGTTTTGTAACCGGTGTTATAGTGTGGTTGTTGAGATAATTTGGTGGAGTCCGAGTCCCATGATGGCCTCTCCAGCCATGTCAGCTTGGCTTGTAAGCCAATTCTTGTTGAAATCACCAAGTATAATCCATACTCTGCCCCGGGGGACTGAGTGTTAAAGATCAAATAAGGATTCAGTCCATACCTCGCAACCTATCAGCATTAGAAAATCATAGCACTGGCTTTCAAACATCATAGCAAAGGGCCAGAATGTGTAGCACGTTCTTATTTTAAACAATAATATGTCTACTGATAGTGGGCCCCATATAGCTAGTGATCAGGAATGTTTCTATCAACTTAGTTCAATGATTTAATAGTGTGTGTCCAGAAATAGCTCTAACATTATGAAGAACATCAGTAAACTTTTGAGGAGCAAGGGTAAATTTAAGTGTGAAAATCATAGCGCTATGCAAAATTCATAGCAGTTGAGAGATATGATTCAGTCTCACTGCAGGGGGTGCTGGGTGGAAGATAAGTTACAGTTAGCGTGATTGTTTTGCTGTTGGTGAGGATTAGGTTGATAGTGAGTGCTTCAAAAGTAAAGGTGCTAGTGTGGTTATTGAGTTCAAGGAATGTAAGGTGACTGGAAATGTAGAAGAGGCAGCTTCCACCCATTTTCCCAATCCTGTCCCTCCTGGAGATGGAGTAACCCTCAAGCATAACTTCACTGGAGGGTATTTTATCAGAGAGCCAAGTCTCTATCAAGGCAATGAAGTCAAAGTTGTTGGCTGAGATCCAAGATTTAAAGGTTTTTTTTTTTTGCCATTAGACTTCGGATGTTTAAGTGGACTATCTTAATTGAGTTTCCATCCAGCGGAGGTGAGGCAGGATTGCCTGAGTCACTGAGTGGGGTGGGGGTGGGGGGACTTGGGTAGAGTGAATGGAACCTGAGAGTAGTAGAAGGAGAAGTAAGAAATGGAGATGCCTTTGAGAGAGGTGATACAATTTATTGGGGGAAATAGAGGTTAGTTAGTGGTGGTTTCTGTGTCTGAGTCCAAAGATGCAGTAACATTTGTAGTGACAGCAGAGAAGGCTGATGTAGTTGGCTGGGAGGGGACAGGAACTTAGGGTAAATGGGTGGCAATTGGAGAATCCATGTGTAGGGGGAGGAAGAGCATCATTTAAGGATGTAGGGCTAGTGGATGTGGGTACACAGAAGATTTGAGGGTGGGGTATGATTTTCCCAGTGAAGGGTGTATTTGGGGTTTCAGGGGAGGAGGGGGTCTGTGACTTGGGTGAGAAAAAAGGAAATGAATATGCCAAGTATGAGTTGGAGATTGGGCATTTTTATTGATTAGTATTTTTTTGTTGTGTTTTGTTTTTTGTTTTTCATACTGTGGTGATTGGGGTTTAGAGGTAAATTGCAGGATAGAGTTGGTGAGGTGCAAAAGACTGTCAGTAGGAGGTTGTGGGTGGGAGGAGGGGTAAGGAGGTAATGTGTATTTACCACAGAGTATTCAAAGGAGAAAAGTGTACCTGTATAAAGTCATAAGTCAGTAATTATTTAGTGGGATGAAGAGATGGGGTGTTTGGCACTGGGGGCCATTATTATGGGTGAGGCAGTAATAGAAATGGCTAGGGTGGATAATGGTGTATGGGTGTGCGTAGTGAGGAGAAGCAAATGGTATATGTGTTGTTGTTTGGGTTGAGTAATGTAGGAATGGTATCAGAGTGAGGTGAGGTAATCAGAAGAGGTACAGGTGAGAATGATGGAGTAGGAGAGATTGGGTGGGGAGGAGTAGCATAAATGTGGAGTGCTGAGTCCACGTGTGAGTGGTGGGGGGAGTGTGCATGAGCTACACTCCAGTGCACAGAGCTGCAAAAATAATAAGGCCAGAAAATGCAGCTGGGGCCAAGTCCTGAGCACATGTGTGCATTTACAAAATGGCACTGAATGCCAAAAAGGGGTGCTCTGGGGGATTACCTGACTATCTTTGTCCTGTAGGGGTTCGTCAGTGGGTGTGTAGCAGGGAGGGGAGCAAGCAGTAGCCCTCACAACCTGAGGGCAGCAGCTGTGGGATTCTGTGAGCTGCATAGTGAAAAGGATAGAACAAGAAGTGAGCAAGTAAGGAAGGAGCTATGGGTGATGAGAGGAGTGATGGGGTGGGGGGGTGCTGCATTGGACTGGCAGAAAGTAGAGGATGTAACCTGAGACCAGGGTAGGATAGTAAGTGGGGTCTAAAGTGGCTATAGGAGGCCAGGTGAAGTGTCATGGAAGGAACAGTAACATAAACGTAAGAGCAGCTGATGTGGGATTGAGGAAACAGTAAATATAAAGTATGAGATAACCAGGGGGCAGGAGTTGCCACAGTAGAGCTGAGTGGAGGGTAGGGACTCGGGGAAAGAGACGGAGTGATAGGAGACAGGAGGAAAGGGCCAGGACAGATCATATCAGACATGGTGCATAGAGAGGGCAGGGCAGCATAGAAAACAGCAGGATAGACAGAGCAAACAATGAAGTGTGGAGGTGGGAGTACAGAGCGAAAAACAGCATCAATTGATATGCAGTGGTTGAAAAATAAACACAGCATTCCTCAGCAATTAAAACATGTGCTAAATCTGCTCAGTAAAGGAGGTATGGCTCTGATAAAAGAACAGCTATGTGTAAAATACAGGCCATACTACACTAAAGGGTGCAGCTTGGGTCAGAATAATTTTATAGTATTTGTATAAAACCAAAGGTGCCCCAGATGATTTAAACTGATAAACTGCCCTAAATGAACAAAATCCACCCCTGCATCCTCCAGAAGCCTTATTATAGGAACACGTGAAGAATACATGAATTGTTTCAATCTGCTGTGTGCATTCTTCCCTCGAGCAGTACCACTCTTAGATGGATTTATGTTTTGGGTATTTTTTTATATTTAATTTGTTGTGACAATATAGCAATAGAGTATCCCACACTTTGTGGGGATTCTTTAATTTGTTAGCATTTTAATCACATTCGGGTCAGAATTACCAAAAGCTACAGAAAAAGACAGGGGTTTCACAGCAAGCAGTATGTAGAATTGTAAAATAACATATTTCATAGTGTCTGAATACTGGCTGCATACAGATCCCAGTTCTTGATTTTTTTGACAATTTTGAATTAAATCGTCTGGAATATCTCAAGTACCAATCCATTTCCTTTTCAAATATCCTCTCTCCCATACTTACAAAAAACTTTTTAACCCAAGGTGCAAAAGAGGGGACTACATTTTTTTCAAAACAAAATGGTAATAGTAAATGCTGAAAATAAAAACAGAGTTAGAATCAATATTTTGAGCATATGTCTTCTTCAGGAATTATCTAAAGGAGAAAAATGCAAAGTTATGTTTTCTCTTTTTTCCGCCTTTTTTCCTTTTTACTCTTTTAGATAATTCCTGAAGAAGCAAAGTTAGTTTTTTTTCTCATTTTCCCTTTTTTTTTCTTAGTTAATTCTTGAAGACCTATTGTCGAAATGTAGATTCTAACTCTAGTCTTTGTGTTCATTGTGCATTTAATATTACCATTTTGTTTTGTTTTCAGATCGCATGCTGATGCAGCAACTTGTTTTTGTTTTGTTTTGTTCTTACAAATGTTATCAATGTCAACCAAAAACAAAGAAAAAGTTAAGGAAAACATTACAAAAATAGAAAACAATAGGGTTAACCGTCCCTAGGTGCCCATTTGTTTTACCAGCAGCTGTGTCTTATTCTGTCTAACCAGATTACAATGGCTTCCCTAAAGGCCTTGAAAACATATACCAAGCACTACTAATTCAGGAGAAACAGGTAGTGGATAGACCTGACTTCAGCATGAAAACTGGGAGTGCAAGAAAGTGAGAATCTTAAAGACATGTTTTTTCTTGCTCATGTTCTGCCTCATCCATTTTGCCAGGGTCAGTTTCAACTTCATGTTTATTTGTTCTGTTATTTAGCCAATACACAAGCGTTTAAAACAATTAAAATACACAATAACTTTAAAACACATTGTCTTACAGAATATATATACATACACATTCACATGCATACACATTGACAAATTTATTTACATATTCAAAACATGACAGAGTGGAGATCACGTGATGCAGGGTTCCTGATAGCAGCACTGAAGCGGAGCTCTGTCACCTCGCCTCTCTATTACTTAATCTTTTAAGCCACAGCTTAAAGAGTTCTCGACCAAACTCATCACAAGTTAATTCTGAGGATACAGCTCCAAGCTAGAGCTGAAACTAACTTTCGTAGATGGCTTAATTACCACAATGGAGGCCGAAATGAAGCAGGCCCTGCCCAGGCATACTCCACCAGCCTCGCTGGAGAAACTGGCTAAAAGGCAGAGGGTTCGAAGAGCTGCTGCTGGTAAAGCGATGTCCCCAACTTTAGCTGCAACCCCGTTAACGGAGGACCACTTTCTGCAAGAAATCTTGCCCTTTAGGGAAACCCTTCCTGATATTGCCTCGGAGTTGAAGTCCCTCTGTAGTGATCTTTACAGCCTTACAAGGAGGGTGGGAGATGTAGAGACCCATATGGTGTCAACAGAGAAGTGGAGGGAGAAGGCAGAACCCAAGATAGTGCAACTGCACCAGCAGATACACAAGCTGCAGCTTAAAACTGAAGATCCGGAAGGCAGGAGCAGAAGGAAAAATGTATTGGTCTTGGGGCTGCCAGAAGTTGAGGAAGGTGCTAACATCGTGGCCTTCATCCAGAAATTTCTACAGAAAGTAGTGGGGCCCTCCCCCCTGAGTGCCAGCTACCAGATCGAGTGGGCGCACCACTCCCTCAGACTGCGACCCCCTCCAGGAGCTCCCCCAAGACCAATCATCGTGAGGTTCCTGAGCTTTGTGGAGAAGCAGCATATTATCGACAAAGCAAAAGTGCTCCAGAAAATAATGTGGGAAAATGCCACCCTCAGAATATCACAAGATTTACCCCTGGAGACCCGACAGAAGCAGGCCGCTTTTCATCCTACTGTCAAGAAGTTACTAGCCACTGGTATTCCATTTCATGTGCTGTACCCAGCCAAGCTGTGCGTTTCAGTTCAAGGTTCCTGGCTCTCATATGATTTGCCTGAACAAGCTGCTGCAGACCTCTCCATGAAGCTACCTAGCTTATTTAAAGAAGGATTATTTCTCGTTTAATGGACTGTAGTGCCTTTATAATCATGGACAGGGGATTTATGTAATTGCTTACCTGCTGGGCTGGTTGGTTCAGAGAGGTTCAGGGAGGTGCTGGGTCTACCCGGGGGCATTCGGCCGGTTTTTGTGCAGGTGGGTGGGGTCAGGGTGGTGTCACACTCAGAGGGGGACCCTGGTAACATTTGGGCTCATGCAGGAACCTTTCTTGAAAGGAGGTAGTTTCCCAGTGGGACAACACCTAGGGGACCAGTGTGAGCACCTTCTTTATCTTTCTCTCACCATCGAGTAGGCGCGATATTTGTGGACTCAGCTCAGGTCAGGTTTTCTTTTTTTATTTTATTGGCCGGGGATCAGATTTTACTTTAATCAGGTCATGGGGTACGGTTTTGAAACCAGTAACAGCCCATATCACCACCTGGTACTTCTATGGAAGTAGCCCATAGTAGGGGCTAAGTTCTGGTCATAACTACGGCTCTGGAGTTATAACAGGGCCTAGCTGGGTGGGAATGGTCATGCAATGACTGCAAGAGGAGTAAGGGGTTTCTATAAAGGGCACATCTTGGGTCGTGGCTGAGTTCCTATAAAAGTTAGCTCACTACAGTTTGATTCTCCCGATCTGAAACATGGCTCATAGTTGAAGGAGCCTTAATGTAATGAATGGGGGCGGGATGGGGGCTCCAGATCGGGGTATTCTGGGAGCGCTGCACAGCGTACTGATTTGCGGGAGGTGATGGCGTCTCATTCAGCCTTACTATAAATGCCATTAACTTTAATAGCTCCTTAGTTTCGAGCCCAGTTATAATTCTTTGTAAATCATGGGGGTAACAACTTCATATCTGCTCTTTATTTATGTGGCAGTAGTTGTAATCACCATTGGGTTTTGGCCTATCACATGGAAGGTTCTTTGGTTGGCATATATTCAGTCTGGAGGTGTTAGGCCTATTGTACATAGTTCTGGGGGTTTACTAAGGGCTGGGAGGGCTGGGTTTTTGGGTATCTGGAATCTGGATGATCCTGTTAAGTCTTTTAATTACTACCAGGACAGGAAGATTAAGGGCATACATGCTACAAGATAGGTTATTTCTCTCTGTACCACTGGGTCATATTGTCTTAAATAAGGTTATGGGATGGAATAGGGGAGGGGGGTGGGCTGGAGTGTGCCTTAAGGGGTTGATCTGGGTCACAGGGAAGCTTTTGGGGCTGATACCTGAAGTGTGGAGGGACAATGGTTAATAGTCTTTCTAAAATAATTACTTGGAATGTTAGAGTAAAAGATATCTTGAAACGGTTGCAAATACTTAAACACTGTTCACTTTTAAACGCCGATATCATTCTGCTCCAGGAAACCCATCTGACAGCTGCGGAATCAGTATGTCTGTGTAGACAAGGAATATCCCAGGTTTTTGTAGCAGGAAATTCATCTGCAAGCCGTGGGATGGCCATCCTTATCAAAAGGCACATCCCATTCCAAGCAGATAACATGATTGCTGATCCTCTTGGCCGTTATGTGCTAATCAAGGGTATGTTGAACAATATTACGGTGGTTCTGGGTTCGATATATGGCCCGGTAGTTGGGGATTCTGATTTCCTGATGGATCTGGCCAATAAAATTACCATGCTACTTCCCGCCCCCTTGATTTTAGGTGGGGATTGGAATGTTCCCCTGTTCCAAGATTTGGACAGGACTTGTAGACTGCTAAAGCCTCTTTCATCTTCACAGAGTGCTTTAAGAGATTTTACAACTTTGTTAGGGCTGGGTGACCCGTGGTGCATTTTAAACCTCACGAGTCAGTCATACACATTTTACTCAAGTGTCCACCAGACCTGGTCAAGATTAGACTATTTCCTAATTAGTTGCTCCCTTATGCCTGGTCTTTACCAGACAGGTATAGAACCCATAGTGATATCTGATCACTTGGTAGCCTGGATGGCTATCTCACTAGATCCCCATACACGGAGGGAAACCATCTGGAGGCTGAATACCCAGCTGCTGAAGGATGAGTCATTGGTTTCTCACATTAAAGAGCTCATTGCTACCTTTCTGGAACAAGACAGGGATTCAGTCTCGAGATGGGACCTCCTTTGGTGCTCCCTGAAGTGCTATCTTCGGGCGAGTTTATTAAGACTGCCTCTAGAAGGAAAAAGATACGGGACTCCAAAGCTTTGTCCTTATTAACCCAGATTAAAGAGAAAGAAAATTCCCTATCCTCCTCCACTTCCTCGGGTACCTTAGAAGAACTATTAGCTATGCATAACGAATAAGCGGAATTAATAAGGGAAAAAGCAGAATATGCTCTGGTCAAGTCCAAAGCTAGATATGCGGATCAAGGCGAAAAAGCTGGTAAGCTGCTCGCCCTCCGACTCTGTCAACTGGAGAGCTCCCGCCTAATCCCTTCGATTAGGGCCTCTGATGGCTCTATTAAAACGGGACCTCAGGAGATTGTGCAGATCTTTGAGAATTTTTACAAAATACTATATGGGAAGTGCCTTCCTAGTATAAACTCTCAAGACATAGAAACATATCTGGAGTCTCTAAACCTTCCAACACTGGATGCTTCCAGTCAAGCTTTCCTAGCTTCACCCATATCTATTACTGAAGTGGAAAGAGCCATTGGTGGCCTTACCCTGGACAAAGCACCTGGTCCGGACGGATTCCCATCAAATTTCTATAAAACATTTGTTAAAGAATTAGCCCCCCCTTTTGCTTAAATTATACAATTACATGTTCCAAGCGGACAAATTAGATCCAACCCTCATGGATGCCACGATTATTCTTTTACTTAAACCGGACAAGATCCACATTGATCCAGCTAATTATAGGCCAATCTCCCTACTAAATACGATACCAAAATCTTAGCAAAGGTGATCTCGCTCTGAATAAAAGCTCACTGGACCCAACTTCTAAGTCCGGAACAGGTGGGATTCGTGGCTGGCCGCTCTCCTGCTGACCATCTTAGGACACTTACACATATCTTCCAAGTGGCTCAATCTTCCCTGTCCCCATGGTCCCTAGATTCCGAAAAGGCTTTTGACAGGGTGTATTGGGAATTCTAATGGTTGACCTTGTGGAAAATGAGCTTCCCTTCTCAGTTTGTTGTAATGATACTTTATGCTTCCCCATTGGCCAAGATTTATTGTAATGGGATTTTTTCTACCAGGTTTCCCTTATAGACGGGTACCAGACAAGGCTGTCCCAGTCACCCTTTTTGTTCAACCTTTATTTAGAACCTTTACTCTGGCATATCAAACAGACCCCCCTAATTAGAGGCATCACTACCTATACTCAGACCCTTAAACTTTCGGTCTATGCTGACGATATTCTTCTCCATTTAGCCCACCCAATTACCTCACTGGAACAGGTGTTAGGGGTTGTCAATCAGTACGGTAAGTTATCTAATTACAAATTAAATGTTTCTAAAACAGAAATTTTTCCCGTGAACAGTTACACCTTGAAGTCCGACTTTGCTCACTTGGGTATTAAATGGGCCCCCCAAACTCTCCAGTACTTAGGTATTTATTTGTCTAGAGACCCTATTCTAGTTCAGAGGCTCAACTTGCATGACTTGGTTGGCATTATCCAACAGAATCTTCTGAGATGGCAGAATTTACCCCTCTCTTTATGGGCCTGGATAAACATAATTAAGATGAATATCCTACCCCGGCTTTTTTAACCCTAAATTTGTTAAACATATGGCTTCCGATCTCCTTTTTCAAATGTTTACATTCTATGATATCAAAATTTATTTGGTTAGGCAAACACCCCCGCCGAGCCTTTCATAAACTCAGCACACCCAAAGTTCAGGGTGGACTTCGCCTCCCCAGCTTTCTCTTGTACTACTGGGCGAGCCATTTAACTAAATTGGAGAAATAGCTCGCGCAGGAGGAAATGGATTATACCCCCATTTGGCTCCAAATTAAGAATGATCTCTTAAGATCTAATAATGTTAACCTAGCCACGGTCTTTTACCTAACATAATCATCGCTGTCAGAAAGGTTACAAGACACGGTAATTAGTACTTCGTTAAGAGTACATTCACAATGTTGCTCATATCTGAAGATACCCCTTAAAGTTGATATGGGTCAACCACTCATGCTAAACACCAACATCAAAATTGTGGGGTCATGTCTTGTGTCTCAATGGCTCCCGCAACTACAGGAGGCATGTGTAGAGGATCTATTTTCTCAGGATAATCTCCTTTCTTCATCTGAAATTCTTGGTAAGTTTGACATCCCAAGATGGATGATCTTTAAGGTGTACCAAATAAGGCACACTATAAGTACCTTGTTCTGGGTTAAAAGCTGACCATCTTTAGTCAGACCCTTAATGGTCCAAGTCAGTGAAAGCTCTTTAAGGTCACATTCAGTTTCTACAGTTTATATTCTCCTCCTGTCATTTACCTGTTCCGATCCTCTGCCTGGTTCTCCAATCTGGTTGGCCTTACTTCCAGATGCGAACTTGGACTGGGCCTGGATCTGGAAGGACCTTTACATCTACCACTCCCAGGATGGTCATAGACTCACTCAATATCATATATTGAACAATATGTATTATACCACCGTGAGACTGGCTAAATTGGGTAGGACACCAGACTCCACTTGTACCAGGTGTGGCAGGGAAGAAGGAATTTGATGCACATATTCTGGCATTGTGAAAAGGTTTTCTCACTCTGGCGGGAAATCAGGTCTAAACTTAACACCTGGTTGGGGTTGGAAAATGTTTTCACAATTGAGGTCAGTATCCTAGGATGATATGAGGGCTTCACTGTTAAGGAACGTAGATATCATATGGCTTTAATTGCCATCATTGTAAAAAAATTGGTTCTGAAGCATTGGATGGACCAGCTAACAATTTCCTATAGTGAATGGCTAAAGGACATATCTTCTTTGTTTAGATCTGAACGACTGATAGTGGGTTTTAGGAACAACATGGCAAGTTTTGATAGGAAATGGGGGAAGGTATATGCATTGTACCTGCAATAAGTGTATGATATTTCAACTGTCTGGATAACTGTTCAGTTTAAGCGATGTCGCTCCTCCTCCGTCAAATGACCAAGATAGGCACACTCCAGGGGTGGGTGGGGGAAGGAAGGGGGTGGTTAGGGTGGAGGGGTGGGTTTTGGGGACTTAGATAGTTGTTTTTTGTATAGTTAGGAGGCTAGGATCTCTGTTGAACTTGACATATGTAATTCACCTGGCCTATGTGTAACTGTTTCTTGGAAAATTAATAAAATTTGAATTAAAAAAAATGACAGAGTGCCTTTCTAGTCATGTGTCCTTTTTAGAACAAAAGGAATTAACCTTTGTTATTGCACAATAAATCACTGTATACTTTTTTTCTCCTTATTATTAAATTTCAAGTTTCTCTGCATTAAATAGAAGATCAAGAATATAATGTGTTGGTATATACAGAGAGCCAATAAATTTGCCCCCAAATGTTGTTTGTGTCTACGTATACCATGGGCATCTTAGGACAACATGATTCAAATCCTCTTGTTCTTGTAATAGACAATAACACTTCCTTGAAATTCTTTGATCTTTGTTATATCTTGAATCTATTATATTGCTTGGAAATGTCTTGCATCTGTATTGCATTATTATATTTCTATTCTCTGGTTTTTGTACTATATCCAAATAACATTTTATGAAATGTTCCTTTGTATTATTAACCAGCCAGTTTGCAACCTTTACATTTTGTATTTCCCTTAAATCAGATTCCCTAGTTTATTCATTATTATTTTATGATATATTTTGTATATGTCAAACTCAGCTGTACTTTCTGTTTCACTGATGTCCAAATATAATTGAAATCATTTGTCTCAAGTGACATCTGTACCAGATTTAACCAACCATCTTTCTTCTGAGTGGCTAAATATTCCTTTTCCCATAAACATTCTCCCATTATAGAGGTAGATTCTTCAGTCATTAATTTTAACCCAGTAATTTATCAATCTTCCCTGGACCATATACTGGGAGCTGTGTTGTCTCAGTTGTGTTCTAACTAATGTACCAGGGATATGACAGGGAATATTTAAGATATATTTATATCTTTTGTTCAATACGGTATCTATTTTTGCATTGTTTTCTGTTCCATAGACTTCCACAGCATATATTACTTGATTTAGTAGTTTAGCATTGATTGCTTTTATCATCAATACAACTGTATTGCCCCCATATTTTTAGTTAAACCTTTTCAATGCTTTAACAGAATTTTGTAATTTTTTTTACACGTAACTATATATGTTTATTTCATTTTAGGTTGTTAGAAAATAGTACACCCAAATAAGGAAATTCAGTGACATATTTCAAATTCATATCCAACAAATTAAATTTTTTATATTTCTTTTTATCCCCAAATATAATTACGTTTGTTTTCTGTGGGCCAGATATTCAGAAATGCACAAGAGGCAGGCACAAGAGGTGTGCAGTGCAATTCCACTGTGCCATGGTACAACTGGCATGATATTCAATGGATGCACTCGACAGGATGCACCTGTGCAACGTGGCTGGATATCGCGCCCAATGTGCCATAGTGCAACCAGGGATGCACCAAGGAGATGTCATGAAGTGCAATGGGGCAACCAGGGATGCGCAGTGGAGCATACCAAGAAGCACAAGAGCAGCAACCAGGGATGTGCAAGGTGCAGAGGTGCATGCGCCAGGACACACATGGAATGGCAATATGCCCAGCATGTGGCAAGCCACAGGGGTGGGAGGTCCTGCCACCAGGGTGCAGAGTGTGCCAGGAGAGAGGCATGGTAGACATACAAAGGTACACCACCCAGTGTGAATGTGGCAGCAGTAGGCCCCTGACTATGCGCACCACAGTGGTGTAGGGAGGCAGGGATTTGACACCGGCCACTGCTGCACAGGCACAGGCATCCCCTACAAGGAGGATCAGGACATGCCACCTGAAACACAGCCAGCAACACACAGGTGAGCAGCACACAAGGCACACCCCACACACCCAGAAAAGACAGGCTACAGCCACCCCATCCAACCAATGGTGGAACACCACCAGGTACAAGGCCTAGTCCACCCCAGTCATACCACACAGCAGCCATGCACACCACTGCAGCATGGCTACACATGCCAGCTGCAAAGCAGACACGGACTCAGTTGGTAAACCATAAAACAATGAATTGCAACTCATATAAAAGAACTATATACATATCTACAGGGTACAGGGTAATGGGAACAGGAAATGGTGGGACCACCAACAAACTGGGAGGACAGGGAAAGGAGGCAGGGGGACAGGGTAATGCCAACAGAAGGGGACAAGAGAGGGCAAGTTAGTGGGCTCAGGGAAGGGGATGTGATGCAGGCCAATGGGCCCTATGTCTGTCCATGACCCACTGGAGGCTGATGCCAGTGTCAGAGCTGCCATCTGTGCTGTGACTGTTCTAGAAGGCACACCACCTGAAGCGTGGCAGTGGTAACCCACAGGATCTACCACAGGAGCCTCGCATAGACATCTGGGGGTCGGACACCTAGGACAAAGGGGTGAACATGGTATGAGTGCATGCCCAGAACACTGCAGCCCATGCACGTTGCACAGCGGGCATCGGTGACATGCGCTCCTGGGCCGGCAACTAGCCACCAGCAGTGAGTGCGCCCACATGAGCCACCTACTCAGGGAACCACAGCCGTGTAGAACACTGCACACCATCACCACCCATGCACCACACACCACTGCCATGGCTGGCAGGCAACATGGCTAAGCAGCAGGATGGCAGTGACACAGCCAGGTCCTGGGTGCACCCACAGCCCACCTGCAGCAGTCACCCACACATGCAATAGCCACAGAATGGTGCAACAGACACTGTCAGCAGTGCACAGCTGGAGGGGCCATGTGCACACAGGGCTGTGTCACACCCCCAACCCCGCTGGCCACCCTGCACAACAATGTAGCATGTAACTGTGCCTACCTGCATGCTGTGGCACACCTCATGGCTGTCCAGCAGCACCACCCACACAGCCTGCATGCTGCACACTTCTCCCTGTAGTGGCCCACCCTGGCCAGACTGCAGTGCCAACAAGACGAACCCACCTCCGATCTTCAGGGCCTAGGAGGGAAACATGGAGAATGACACATCAGTACCTGGCAACACCACAGCCCATCCCGGCACAGTGTGACACCCTACCCAACGTGTCTGTGGTGCAGTGACACAGGGCACCTGTGGTGTGCCACCATGGCCAACAGGATGCGCAGCCCCAGCCCCCCCTGGCAGCATGGTGTGCTGGCCATACCGCCCCATGGACCACTGGTTGGGAATGGGCATTGGTGATGTGCACCTTCCTGGCCATGGCACAGCACCCTTCCAGACATGTGCCTGTAGAGTCCAGAGCCACTCAGGGTCTCTCTGTTGCAGTTCCCTATAGCGGTGCCTGCATTGCTCGCCACTGCACCAAGCACCCGTGGCTTCCTCCAGACCATTGGCCACCTCTTGCCACATCTCTGTCCGTGGCCTGTTTGGGAGCACCTGCCCAAACAAGGCAACAGCATGAGGCTACATGAGGGTCACAAGGTTGACCAGCTGCACTTGGGTCCAGTAAAGGGCCCTGGCACTAGTACAGCACAGCATGACTACAGCTTAGTTGACAATCCAAAATGGTGCCCAGTAGCACATGTACCACTCATGCTGGGGATGCGTGCCCCACACTGTGATGCGCTGCCAATGCCTATCGTGCAGGCATGGGGATGCACAATACGGTAATGCAGGGCTGCCAAGAAGGTCAAAGGGCAACCATAGGGTCAAGGGTTGGCCCATGCACCCTGCGCCAGAGCGCCATTGGGAATGCTATGCATGGTGCACAGTAGGGGATTGTGGGGGCCATGATGCACGGCCCAATAGCACATGGTCACCATGGTACCCATAGTGCAGGTGCGCCATCAGTGTCATGTGTCACAGTGCCATCGGCGTCATGGTGCCCAGGTGCCATAGGCCATACAGCACACAAGTGCCATGTGTGCAATAGCACCCATGCACTGTACTGCCTACCACACTTTGTGCATATGCTGCGCTAATGCCATATGTGACGGCAGTGTGTGCATGCATGCTTCAGAGCCTGTTGCCCATGTCACATGGTTGTGCAACTACTTGAGCATGTGCAACTCCATTGCGCAATGTGCAACCACGTGGTATTCAGCCATAACATGCAGATCAGCTCATTAGTCTATCCATGGCGCATCCGCTGCCTTAGCATCTCATTACAGTTGCACATCCCCTCATTTGCATGCGATGCACTATAAAGGTGCCGCCGGACTGCAGAGGATATGGACTGGTATTGCAACCTTGACAAGTATGAAGTACGCTGCAGGGCTGTCGGGACAGTCGGAATGGGAGGGTGGTGTAGGACTGAGCAGACTGTATTAATACATGTCTGTCTCCACAGGACCAGGCTTGACCGATAGAGATGAGGTTGAGGAGTGTGGGCCTGCATGCAAGCGCAGGCCCAACTTCACCATGGCAGAGGTGGATGCCCTATTCGAGGCATACATGGACAAGGAGCATCTCCTGATTGGCATGACAGGCACTCCACAGACCCAGGTGACAGCATGGGAGGGTGTGGCTCATGCTGTGAACCAGCAGGGCAGCCACCAATGGTCTGTGCAGTAGTGCAAAAAGAAGGTTGACATGGACAGGAGGAGGAGGATCAAGGAGAAGGTGGCAGCCATCCGGGAAGTGTGTGCCACCACAGGCAGGGGTCACCCTGATGTGCCCCAACTGATGCCATGGGAGGAAATGTTGGCAGCCACCATGTGGCGCAGTGCCCTCAGGGGCATTCCAGGTGGAGGCTTCCAGATGGGTGGCAGCCCATCACAGCATGGTAGAACTGGTGGTGACAGTGTCTGGGAGCTGGGGGTGGGGGGGTGACAGCACCACTAATGCAACTGTGTTCCCTTTCAGCTCCTGAATGCCTGCATGTAGGGGTGGGGGTGTCCACCAAGGGGGCAGCCCTGGACCTAGAGGACTTTCCATCCACCTCCACTGGACTCTGTGGAATGGAACAAATGCAGTCCAGCACTGCTGTCCATCCAGATGCCTGTGGAATGGTTGCGGACGAGGCCCTGGCTGTGTTCCAGCTTGACGCCAGGCATAGCGTCCAGTGTGCTGAGACACAGATTAGGGCAGGGTCCAGGACTGATGATGACATCTTCATCCCAGACAGTGATGTTGTTGGCACAGAGGAGGCACCCATACCACACACCCATCAGGGCAGCGCAGACAGTGACCTGGTGGTGGTTGCCTGCTCACCAGCCACCATAGCTGGCATCACCGAGGCTGCCACTGGTGCAGCACCAGCTGGAGGTGCTGGTGGTGCAGCTGCACCAGTGTTACCCTGTGCACAGCAGACAGAGGGGCAGCAGCGGTGGCTCAACAGTGCTGGAGGGGGGCCTGGGAGAGCACCCACCGATGGTGCACTGCAAGATGACCAACCCCAGGAGGGCCCCACTGTGCAGCACCCATCTTCGTGGGAGGCTGGGTGGCAGGGTTGGGCTACATCCATGGGTCGGCATGATGCCCATGAGCCCCAGGGCACTGACCCCTTGGACAAGCACACCTGTCTGCTCTGGGCACCGTTGAGCAGCAGGTGCTGGTCATAGCAGGGGTGCGTGTGCTCCACACCAAGCTGCACCAGGCAGCAGAATGGCATGACATATACTTTGACCTGCTCCTGGTGGAGAACAGGCATATGCAGGTAGACATGACCATAGCCATGGATTGGCTCACCACTGCGGTCACGCCCGGCCTGGCACCACTGGCCTCCCTGGTGCATGGCCATCCACCACATACCCTGCGGAGTGCACTTTCCATCCCTCGGTCATGGCATCATGCGACCCCCCACTATGTCTACACCGAGATCCACTGTGGGCATCCCGAGCATGCCTGGAGTGGGCATGTTTGGGAGCCTGCAGATACCTGCGAGGATCCGATTGTGTTCTCACAGTGTCACCCCTGGAGAACAGTCTGTGACACCCCCTGGGGCCGATGCTCATCCTGTGTCTGCCAGGTGGTCCACATGTCCTTGGTGGCCATGCTTCCATGCAGCATTCCTGAACTGACCACCTCCACATATGCTGTATGCTGCTGCCCTGTGTGCACATTGGTGTGGTGTGTGCACATGCATCCCATGGATGTGGCATCCATGGTCGATGCCGCACATGGGCCCTGAGCAAACCTGCCTGGCTGCTGGCTACTGTGGCATGTGCATGATGATGCCAGCATAGTGCTGACTGCCACTGTGCACTGGTGCTCAGCGTCTGACACACACCCAGTGTATGCCTCTGGGCATGGTCATGGTGGGTCCTGTGTGCATGTGTGTGTGTGTGCATGTGGGGGTGTGTGGGGATGTGTGGGTGGGGTGTGTGGGGATGTGCTGCATGCTGCCATGGTGTCCAGACCCACACCTGTCCTTGCTCTCCTCTGGAAGTCCCAGGCATTGTGCCCACCCATGCATGCCTGTCTGCTGTGACATAGGCCATGGGCCATGCTTGTGGCCATGTTCACCTACCTGCGTGCTCCATAGTACTCCTCTGCGATTGTGTCCCAGTGCTGCTGGGCCATCCTGGTCAGCCAGGGATCCCTTTGCCTTGGGGGGGCTTCCCACCACCTCCAGACCTGGTGGCCACATCGTCCCCACTGCTGTCCCCCTCTTCAACCTTGACAGCTATCCCACATTCAGTGGCCATGTTGTGAAGTATACAGCAGGCCAGGAATAGGCTGCAGGCTTTTGAGGGGCTGTACTGTAGGGCACCACCAGACCTGTCCAGGCAACAGAACTGAGCCTTCAGCAGCCCAAACACCAACTTGATGATGTTCCGTGTGCTGGCGTGTGCCTCATTGTATTGCACTTGAGCTGAGGTCAATGGCCGCTGGTATGGGGTGAGCAGCCAGGGCTGGAGTGGGTATCCACTGTCACCTGTGTGTAGAGATGTCTGGTTAACATGATGGACTGTGTCACTGCAACCTCCAGCCATCCCGCCCACACCACATGGCACCCCGCCCCTTCGTCTCCCACTCCCTGCCCTGTTGCACCTGGCTTTCCACTTCCACAGCATACTCACAAACTAGGTAGCCAGTGGGGATGTCCCCACTCTCAAACCTGTGGCACAGTGCTGACTGGTGCCAGATGAAGGCATCATGTGCTCCCACAGGGTGTGTGGCACAGACATTGGTGATGCTCCCCCTGGCATCACATACCATCTGCCAGTTGACACTGGGGTAGTCCTTCCTGTTTATGTACACTACCCCCTCCAGGCCAGGTGATGTGTGGATGCCATCATGGGTGCAGTCAATGGCCCCTAGCATGCCAGGCAAACGTGCCACCCTTTGGAACTCCTGCATGTTCACTGTGCACTCTGCCTATGTGCTGGGAAAATGGATGTACTCTGCAGCATGTGGCAGCAGTGTGCTGAGGAATTGTGTGAGGAGCCGTGACACGGCCGACTGGGTTATGCCTGTGGTGTCCCCTGTTGGTCTCTGGAAGGTACCCGTGGTGAGCAGGCACATGACGGCCGTGACCTTTGTCTCCACCGACAAGGCATGGCTCTGTCTTGTGGGTTCCTGCATCTCCGCACTGTACAGCTCACAGAGCTGCCTCAGAATTGTCTGGTTCCAGCAGTACTGGCCCACGATCTCTGTATCACCGTACTGTTCGAAGGTGGTGCGGGCATGGTACAATCTGTTCCAGGCATACCGCCCATGGGCCCTTCCATGGCCTGTAAGCTGCCTCTCACACCCCTCATTACTGCCTCCATCTGGAAAATGGCACTGGCCATGGCCTGGGTTGTACTTCCCCCCCAGGTGACTCTCTCCCCAGGACTCCATGACTGTACGCTGCTGTCCTTGTCCCTGCACTGGGTGCACCTCTGTATCATGGCTGCCTGGCCAGTGGGCTGTGGGCTGTGGCCTCTGCCTCCCATCTGTCAGGGCCACTGTACTGCCCCTCCTGTGCTTTGTGTCACTGGCACTCGCTGTGTGTTGCCTTGGACCCTGTCACATGCCCACACACACTGACACACACACACACACACATGCACACAAACACACACACGCTCTCACTAACTTTGGCAGTGTCACACTCCCTGGTCCACACTCTGCGCCTCTCCCAGCCTGCCTCTTTCTATCTATGGCTCCCCTCCTGCTGTGCAGCCTGCCCACTCACTCTCTCATTCCCCTTCTATGCGGCTCCCCTGTTGCGCAAGCCTCCTTCCCTCACTTGCTTCCTTTTTATATGGGTTCACATCTGCTCTGCGCAAGTCCCATTTGCTCCACTCTTGCTCCATCCACCTGCTGTTGAATATCACACTGTGCCACATATTCATAGCTACACCCCCCTGCACTTGCACATGCATTCATTGCCATTTCACATTGGTGCATCGCAACTTCCGCTGCACATCTGCTGCTGTTGCATTTCTCTGTCCGGTGCATTGGTAGGGTTACGCCTGCGCAACCCTGTTGTGCATTGTGCAACTGCTCTGAATATCCGGACCTTTGTGTCTGGTTTTAGAATATGTTGGAGAAAAAGAGATTCCATATTTTAGAGCCCTTTGCAGGCCTAGTCTGCTTGTAGATATAACTGCCAGATTGTCTCCCTTAGGCCAACACAAGAATTCGTTGTTTGCCAATCTTGGGTGAATTAAATAATGTATCATTAAGTGAAGTAATACTAATATCATAAATATATATATATATATATATATATATATATATATTAAACAGTGTCAGGGCTAGGGCACAGCCCTAACTCCTATTTTTGCCTCAGCCCTAGCTGTAAGGAAACATGACCTTGTACAGTATATTTAATTTTTGTCCATGTATCAGTGTATAATCTTTTTATCAATGTTATTAAGTTCTGATCTAGCCTCATTTTATCCATTTTTCCCATAAAAGGGGTCTAAATATTGTGTCAAAGGCCGAGGAATAGTCAACAAAGGTAACAAATAGTGACCTTTTTTTTAACTTTGCAATATTTTTCCATCAGATGATTGAGTAGAAAGATTTGAGTTATAGTAACAGTGTTTTTCTGGAAACCTGCTTGTAGATCAGAGATCGAATTATGTTGTTCAAGCCATTTGATTAGCCTATTTAAAAGTATCTCCACGTATATTTTAGATAACATATCCAAAAGGCTAATAGACCTATAGTTGGCCAGTTCAGTAGCAGATCCTATTTTATGTATTGGAACTATGTAGCTTCCCAGACAGCTTTCTGTTGTGAATGCATACACAGCGGATTTGTTAAAAAACTTGTAAGTACCTCTGCCCACCACTCTATATTTAACTTAAGAAAATCTATTGGTATATTATCGGGACCCAAGGATTTATGTTTTTTAAAACTTTCTATAGCTGCCATTGTTTCAGTTATTGTGAACCATCTGAAGTGTTTATTTATTTCAGTAATCCATAGAAAACATAGAAACATAGAATTTGATGGCAGATAAGGACCGTTTGGCCAACCTAGACTGCCCATTTACCTACCGAATGAATAAGCTGCAGATCCTAGTTATTCAACAGCCTACTTCCTCCTACCCCTCCACTAGAATTGCCTTATGTCTGTCCCAGGCATTCTTGAATTCCTCCATTGTTCTTGACTCCACAATCTCCTCATGAAGGTTGTTCCATGCATCCACAGCTCTCTTTGTGAAAAAATACTTCCTCACATTACCGCTGAGCCATCCCCCCCTCTATCTTCAAATTGTGCCCTGTCGTTTCTATTAGGTTATTATCAGAGAATATTTTCTGAAAATAGCTTACCCATATTACAGGTTCAATATATACATTATACTGTCTTTTACAAGTATTTTTGCCCATGGCAATGATTTTCTATCATCTTTCTCTTTTATGGCCTCTTGCATAGTATTCCATAGTTCATTTTGGTATAATTGTCATTGTTCATTTACATAGTTCTTATAATGTCTTCTATTTCTATTAAGCTCTGCTATATCCCCCTTAGTTGGATGTTTCTTTGCTATCCTTACCAGTTTTGCTAACTTTTTTCCTTTGCTCTACAGTTTTTATAAAACTAGTTATTTTATACTGGTTATTTGATAACTGTCCTTTCTTTCTCAAAATGTATCTCATAATCTCATAGGACTGATATTGAGTTATTATGGTATTGTACATTGCTACAGGATCTATTTCATTATTAGTTTTTAGAATTAGTTCTTGTATAATTTTTCCACTTGGATCAGTTGCCTTCTCATTTGGTATTTTATCCCACTTCATTTTATTATTAATTATTTGTATTTCTTGATTTTCAGATGGCATTATACTGTTATTTATTTTTCTAAATAGTAGCACTGGGTGGTTATCGCTTTCTGTTCTATGAAATTTTTTTGAGGTCTAAATATTTATCAAAATCATATAAGGATGTTATAATATAATCTATTATTGTTGCACCTCTTACATCGACACAGGTTATATTCACGCTATCATCTGATGGGAAACATCAATTTAATAATATTAATTGTAGGGATTCAAGGAGGTATTCCATTTGTCTATGCCTATCTGTATTGTTTTTATCCCTAGTATTCCTTATAGGTATAGTTAACGATTGTCGAATATGTTTATTTCCATCTGATATGACCTTTTTGCTGTATCTGATGTTAAAATCCCCCCTAATTAAAACCCTATTATAAACAGTATCTGTTATTTTTTTATTATGTCATCCACCATATTCACAGCATGGCATTGGTCATATAATGGGGACTTCATTAAGCGTACCTCAATAGCCCAGAGATCTCTCTCCAATAGAAAACCCAAGTGGGTAAATGATCTCCCACTGACCTTACTGAATGTAGTAAGGTCAGCAAATTCAAAGCTGGTCTCCGAGCATTCCTTGCTCAAGCTTGTGCATGTGAGAACCCCAACACAGCCTAACCCCTATACTAACAACTGAAAGTCCCCTGAACACTCTTATTCAAGCACTTGGAATGTCGCTAAACATCCCCTCCAACCTCCCACTGCAACATTAATACAGATTTATCCTCCTCCTCCCCTTGCCCCTACCCCCTGCCCCCACTCAGTCCCATCCTCACTTCCTATTCCTCCACCCCTACCCCACATATTACTCCATTCACTTATCCATCCCCCACCTGTACTACCCTCCCTTCACTACCAACCCCCTTCAACCTCCCCTTCCTATTTTTGTCCCCATCCCATAACCCTCACCACTGACCCTCCACCTCCAATGACAAAGCCCTCTCAGGCTGCCACTCAAGCACACCTTCTATAAAGCCTTTCTTTCTGGTTGCCCTACCCTACCCAAGCACAAGTTCCTGAAATCCTTCTGCTGACCTGTGCAATCAACATAGGGCAGCTTACTTCTAGGAACAAACTTGAACTGCCTGTCTATATAGTGTATGTAGGACCGATGGTGAAATGTCATTGTAAATTTCAAGGCAATCTGTAACCAAAGTGTAATTTGACAATTAAACACAATGTTTTTTATGTAACCTTGAAATCAAGTTCTCTTTTGTACGACAGTGTATTTCTGTGCATATACTGTTGTTGTTGTTTATTATGTTCTGTACTATGTTTGACTTGGAACCTTTGTAAATGAGCCATTGGTTCAAAGGTGTTAATTCCAAATAGAAATAAATAAATAAATAAATACATATAGGTGGATTATAGACATTTACCAATACTGTCTTTTCATCCCATACACCAAGCATGATTGTTATATAATTTTGCTTCATAATTGTATCTAAAACCTTCAGAAGGTCAGTTATTTTTATGTAAGTAATTAAACCCTCCATCCTCCTGGCTGACTTGTTTAGTTTTTTTGCTGGTGAATGTATTGTTGTATATCCATTTATATTTATATTTTCCTGTTGCCCTTCACTGTGCCATGTTTCTTGTAGACCAATTACAGTATTTCCATTTTGTTTAAGAAGGTACAAAACTGTTGATCAACAAATTTCGAGACGGGTCCAGCTATGTTCCAAGTCATAAACCCTATCTTTCCCTCATATTGCTCCAGGAACACCATTCTACTATCATTCAAATTAATATTATTTATATTGACAGTCTCCTGGGCCATATACCTCAATTTTTTTATATGTTAGCTATCATGTTCTTCTGACAGTACATGATAACTATCAGTGGTTTCAAGAGTATAAACAATATTTATTTGTGCTTCTGGTCCCTACCTATAGGTATTGTCTTGTTGCTGTTTATTAACTACTTGTTTGTTAAAATTGGTGATTAAAATACCCAATTTATCCAATTTAGGACTGGCATCCAAGATTTTTTGGGTAAGCATTTAATTTTGTAACGCTAATTCAGTCTGGTGCCCCTGTGTCCAATTTCTGTAAATTCTTTGTATTTTTACTATATCATCCTCATACTGTAAAATTCAATGCCCAGGAGATTGTCCATCAGATAAACCATCATTGTCTTCAATTTTGCTGTTGTCTCAACCTTAATATGAGAGCTACCAAATATAGATACTATTGTATCCGATGAATTATTCTCATCTTGTAACCATAGAGCTTGTAGAGATAGTAATTTAGCCAGTTGGTTGATTAATTCTGTTTTTGTCTGAATATTTTCATGTCATAATTACAAGGTTGCAATTGGATAGCCCATACTCAGATTGTAATTTAGTAAACAATCTGAGTTTCTCCAAACATAATGAGCTACTCTCTCATACTTAAAAAACAATAAAATCAAATCACTAGACATCAAATCATTTGCCTTAATGGCATCCACTATGTTGTCTAATAAGATACCTAGTTCCAATAATTCTGTGCAGATCAACTACCCTAACAACCTCAATGTTTGTGTGTTTTCCACACAGTCTTTATCTACCCTTCTTAATACGACTATAGCTTGGTCCATAGTCATTAAGGCATTCCCCGGATTGATGTTAATAGTATTTGTACAACTCTGTATTATTTCAGGTAGTATTAGTTCCTGGTTTAATAAGTATGCTGCAGTGTTATCCTTACTGACTACTGCAGCACTTTCTACTTGCTCACTTTTTGCTTTGAGCTTCTGCCTTTTTCTTGTTGGCTCCTTTTCCACTTCTCTTATTTTTAATGGTATTTTTTTTACCTTTTTCCCCATAATCTTTTCCACCTCTGTCATTTGAGGGTTTTTTATCGTTGTCAGAGATGTTTAATTGTTCACTGTCCGCTTCTTATTCATCTTGTTTTTGTTAAAGGGTCCATTTAGCCTGTTCAGTTTTAATGGACCAGTTGTGTGAGGCCATATTCCCAGGGCCATAATAAATGCCTAATATTGCCATATCTATAGTAGAGATGCAGCACATTTAAATTCCACCAGTGAAGTGAATGCGAAGCGGGCACTTCGCTTTGCTGAGTGGGCAAAGCAAAGTGTTCACTCCGCCTTGTCACTACCACTTCACAGTAAGCCAGAATGGCAATGCGAAGTAAGGCAGTCATTGTTTTTAATGGACTTTGCATTCCTCATTATGATTCTAAGTGATCCGCTTGGTGTTTCAGATTTGGCAGCCCCCCACACATCACATGGCTTACAGTACTGTAAGTCACATGCTCTTTAGCTAGGCAGGAAGAAAGTGAATCATACAAGCAGATACTTTTACTTTCTCCTGTGCAGATGGAGAGAGAGAGGAGTGTGTTTTGTGACTGCTGATACTTTGAGATCAGAGTGAAGAGGAGATTTAAACTTTGATTTAGACCCAACAGCTTTTTTAAAAGCTACATTTTTTGTCTTTTCTGTCTGTACTCTTTTCTACTTAATTTGTTATTTCTGTAAATTTTATTTTTCTTACATAGAGGGACATCAGTTGCAAATTGTGTCCATGCTGGAACTGCTGCTGGATCACTATGGGATTCCACATTTGTTTTTTTTCCCTTACACCATGTGCCCCCCACACCTTTCTTGCTGTGTTATAAAATGCATTCCTCCACCATCCCCGAAGCTTGTATGTAATTATGCCCTTTTTTTGATGTCTTCCATATGTATTCTGAGCAGTGGAAGTATACTGTGCTAAACTGCATGGGTGCAGTTTTCTTTCCAGTCTGTGAATGTACTGCAGACACTGTCCAACTCCCTGACTTAAAAACACTTATTAATGAGTACAATGGTGGGGTGGAAAAGCCTGGAGAGATGCTACAAAACAGGCTTACAACATCCAAGTAATTAGTAAAAATATTAATTTTGTGATTCGTGACGTAATTGTAAATCATGATTTGTGACTGCATTTGTGACCGTGATGATAAAGAAATGCAAATGCTTACAGCTGTACTTCCCCGGGCCCTGATGAGGTATGGCACAAAACTCCCCAACTTAAAAACACTCATTAATGAGCACAATAGTGGGGTGGTGAAGCATGGAGAGATACTACAAAACAGGCTTACGATACATCCAAGTAACTAGTAAAAAAAATTACTGTTGTGATTCGTGACATGATCGTAAATCATAATTTGTGACTGCATTCATGACCGTGATGATGAAGAACATGATTTGTATCATGAGTGACTCCTGATGATGGTCCTGACTTAAAAATGCATATTAATGAGTACAATGTTGATGCTGAATTATGTACCACACCTGTCCAGTGCTCTGAAGGGAAGCCAAAGAAACAACTGTGACTTAAGTTAGAGATGGAGATTGGGCCCTAGAGAGATGCAAATGTACAGACAGATTAAGATTGCACTGTGCACTGAAGAGATGCATATGCAAGGGCACAACACCTAATCAGTGCTCACCATCAGAAATTCAAATCTGGAAAAGAATATCTTTGCCAGTTGGGGTGGGCCACAGATGGGGAAGTGTACTGCACTGCTGCATTAAGAGTCACTAGTGCGAGTACCAGTAAAGATACCACAAAGAAGTACAAAAAGTTATACAGCTGCAGTGGATAGCAGGTTCACATTGCTGAAATTATGTGGCACAATAAAAGGTGTCTGATTTGATGATGCGCATCACACACATACTCACACACACACACTAAGTAATGCGTAGCAAATTGAAAACTTCAGTGATATAACCACATATTTTAAACAAACTAAAATTATGTACTGCTGCACCACAACAATCAGCAAAAAAAATGGCAGGAATTATTGAAAATATTACTGTGTGTACATTAACACAGTTATACAATAAATATCACCAAAACAGAAAGCACTGTCTTTTTCTCCAAGTTAATCTACCTACACCACAGATACGCCCCTCCCCCAAAGCACACTTCCACTGTCTCTCAGTACACAGACTGAATGTTGTACATTAACATTCAAAATCCACACACAAACAATAAATGCTCAATGATATGAGCACAGGAGAGTTTCCTATAATCGATGAACTAAAGTTTCAGCAAAATAAAATGACTCAAAAAGGCTTTTTTAACAGCTTTTTGAAGGTTTGATTCACAGAGAGCTCTCAAAGCAGATTGTCTCCTACAGTTTCCTATACACACTACCCCAAACTGAGGCTGTGCAGAACAATCTAGAGCCCATGTGACCTGAAATCCCATGAATCACTGCAAAATTCGCCTTTGGAGCTTAAAATAAGGCGAAGTAAGGTGAAGTACATTGTTTTCAATGCACTTCACCTTAAGAATTAGTGGAGTAGTGGTTTGGGAAGGAGGAGTAATGCAAAGTCATTGTTTTCAATGGACTTTGCGTTGCTCATTAATAACACAAAGTACTCTGCTTCGCGTTGAGGCGCACTCAACAAATTAGCTTTCACTTCGCGTTCTACTTCGCAGAGCAAATTGGGACCACTTTGCCCATCTCTAATCTATAGCTAGGGCTGGGTGAAATTTATCTTCTGCCAGCAAAATTCAGGCAAAATTCCAATCTTGCATCCATGAAATTTTCATGACAATTTCATGAAATGTTGCTAAAATTGCGATTTTATTTATTTCCAACTAATTTAAAAAGTGTTTTTTTTTCAAATTGCATGACATTTGGTATGCTGACATTCCCAAGGGACATACAGAAATGTGTCACAATTCAGATTGCTGTCTATGAAGGTGACTGAGTTAGAAATCTCCAAGCATTCAGAAATTTTAAAATTACATTTTACAGTCATGTAAACTGCAGAATTTTAAGCCCCTAGAACATTAAAACTAGAGAACAGAATACCACCGATTTTGCTATGTTCACACTGCCATGCTGATGACTTGGGTTTGGAAGCAAGCCCTGGAAGTCACATTGGGATGTAGGCCATGGCCAAGATAGCTGCCACTTGGCAGTATATCTCGGTAAGGGAGAGTTGGTGGTGGGTCACACCAACACAGTGACCCCCGTGGCTGAGCAAAGGAGCTTGCTCCTGTCACAGGGGAAGCTGTGGCTGTGTGAGGTTGACAGAAACACCACCCCAACCAGTGGAAATGGAAGGAGAAAAATGTTGGAGAAAAACCTGGTAGCAACTGAATGATGGCTTGGTTCAGCCAGATTAAGGTGTATCCCTGTGAACAGGATATATCTCTGGGAGATGAGCTGCCAACCAGGAGAAAAAACAATATGGATAAAAAAAGGGCGGTGTCTGTGAACTCTATAATCTTTTGTTCAAAGGCTGAAACATAGAAACATAGACTTTGATGGCAGATAAGGGCCACTTGGTCCACTCAGTCTTCCCATTTCCCTACCTATTGGATAAGCTGCAGATTCTAGTTAACCAACAGCCTACTTCCTGCAACTTCCCACTATAATTGCCTTATGTCTGTCCCATGCATGTTTGAATTCCCCCACTGTTTTAGACCCCACAACCTATCCAGAAAGGTGGTTCCATGTGTCCATCACTCTCTCCATGAAAAATAATTTCCTCACATTACCCCTGAGCCGTCCCCCCTCTAACTTTAAATTGTGCCCCCTTGTCCTTACGCATCTCTTGTTCTGAAAGATGCTACCCTCCTGGATTTTGTTGATTCCCTTGAGGTACTTAAAAGTTTCTATCATGTCCCTCCATCCCTCCTTTCATCAAGGGTGTACATATTAAGCTCTCTCAGTCTCTCTCTTCATATGGTTTCTGATGCAGACCCTGCACCATTTTAGTTGCCCTCTTCTGGACTGCTTCCATCTTGTCTATGTCCTTGCATAGATGAGGTCTCCAAAACTGCACACAGTACTCCAGATGGGGTCTCACCAACTGTCTGTATAGAGGGATAGCCACTTTCCTTTTTGTTCTTGTGATGCCCCTCTCAATGCATCTCAGTATCCCCCTGGCTCTCCTTACTGACTTCTCACATTGATTACCCACCTTTAGGTCATCTGATATGACTACACCCAGGTCCCTTTCCATTATTGTTGTTGTTAATACCTCCCCTGCTATTGTGTACCCTTCTCCTGGATTTTTATTTCCCCGGTGCATTACTTTGCACTTCTTTGCATTGAAACTAAGTTGCCATATGTCTGACCATTCCTCCAACCTTGCCAAGTCCCTTCTCATCCTTTCTACCCTCCCTTGTGTATCAGATCTGTTACAGATCTTTGTGCCATCTGCAAAGAGGCATACCTTTCCTTCTAGACCCTCTGCAATGTCACCTATTAAGATGTTAAAGAGGACTGGACCCAGAACTGAGCCCTTAGGTACTCCACTAGTAACCTCCCTTTCTTCAGAATGTGTTCCATTCACTGTTACCTTCTGTGTCCTGTTGTGCAGCCAGTTTGCTACCCAGGCTACCACCCTGGGACCCACTCCCAGGCTGGCTAACTTGATTATTAATCTTTTGTATGGGACTGTGTCAAATGCCTTGCTAAAGTCTAGGTAGGCCATATCCACAGCCCCTCCCTGGTCTATTACTTTGGTCACCCAGTCAAAGAAATGGATTAGATTCATCTGACATGACCTTCCTGCTGTGAATCCATGCTGCTTTGGGTCCTTCACCACGCTGGCCTCTAGGTACTGAACAATACTTTCTTTCAGAAGTGATTCCATCATTTTCCCCACCACTGAGGTCAAACTAACAGGTCTGTAGTTTCCTGCTTCTGCTTTGCTCCCACTTTTGTGAAGGGGAATCACAGCTGCCTATCTCCAGTCCTCAGGTACCACCCCATCTTCCCATGATTTGTTAAAAAGTGTGGTTACTGGTGTCACTAGGTCCTCCCTAAGCTCTTTTAGGATTCTTGGGTGAATCCCATCAGGCCCCATTGCTTTGTCCACCTTGAGTTTTAGGAGTTCTTTCAGGACTCTTTCTTCTGTAAATGGACTGGCATCAACCCCACTACCCAGAGTGCTTCTATTGTTTGGTTTAGGTAACTCCTCCTCTTCTTCTTTTGTGAATACTGAGCAAAAGTATTCATTCAGTATCTTTGCCTTTTCACTGTCTCCCTCTACCCATCTCCCCTCTCCTTTATTAATCTTCACTATCCCTTCCTTAACCTTTCTATGCTCCCTTATGTACCTATAAAAGGTTTTATCCCCCTTCTTAACTGAGTTGGCTATCTTTTCCTCGGTTTAGGCTTTTGCTTTTCTGACTGCCTTCCTCACTTCTTTCTGCTTTAATTGATACAGTTCCCTGTCGTGTTCCTTCTGTGATTCCTTATACTTTTTGAATGCAGCCTTTTTCTCCTTAACCTTCCCTGACACCTTTTTTGAGAACCATAGTGTTTTTTTATTCCACTTTGTTTTCTTTATTTGTTTCACACAATGGCTTGTTGCCTCCATGATGGCAGTTTTGATTTTTCTCCATTGTTCTTCCACCCCTCCTTTCTGGCCATTTGCTAATGCATTCCTCAGGTATTCACCCATTATGCCAAAGTCAGCCCTTCTAAAGTCCAGTATCCTTGTCTTTGTATGGCTTGTCTCCATGCTTGTCTTTATTGTGAAGCACACTGTGCAGTGGTTGCTTGTTCCCAGATGTCTACTGACTTCTAAATGCATGATCCTCTCTCCATTTGAGAGTACCAGGTCTAATATTGCTCCCTCCTGAGTGGGTTCCCCCACTAGCTGTCTAAGGCATGCCCCCTGTAGAGCATCGAGAATGACCCTGCTCTTGGATGTGGCTGCAGTCCATGTTGTCCAGTTAACATCTGGCATAGTCAGGTCCCCCATCAACAGTATCTCCCCTTTTTCAGCCATTTTGAGAATGCCCTCTATCATTTTCTTGTCCATTTCCTCCCCTTGAGATGGGGGTCTGTATACAACCCCTGAGTGGATTGTGATGCCATTCTCTGTCTCCAAGGTGACCCAGAATGCCTCTTGTCCTCCACCTTTACTTTTTAGTTCTATAGCTTTGATCCCTTCCCTTATGTAGAGAGCTACTCCACCTCCTCTTTTACCCTCCGTGTCCCTTCTGTAGATTGTGTACCCTGGTATGTTGACATCCCAGTCATGGTTCTTCATGTACCATGTTTCTGTGACTGCCACAATATCCAAGTGTTCCTCTTCCATCAGGGCTACTAGCTCTGGAAGCTTGTTTCCAAGACTATGGGCATTGGTACTCATTGTCCTCCATTTAATGTTGGCTTTATCCTTTTACCCCATCCCTGCTCTTATTGCCCTTGTCTATTTTTCCATTTATCCCTGCCCTGCCTCTGTCAAGCTCTGTACCTCAGTGTTTACCTACTACCTGCCATGTTTTGTGGGGGGAGGCTTGAACTTTCCTGTTTCCTATCAGCACCTCCCCCCTTAGCTAGTTTAAAAGCTTGCCAAGGAAGCCTTTAAACCTGTCACCTATGAGCTTGTTTCCCTTCCTGGACAGATGCAGACCATCATACCAGTATAGACCTTTATCTCTCCAGGTGGACCCCCAATCTCCAATGAAGCCAAAGCCCTGTGCTCTGCACCAGTTTTGCAACCATTCATTAAATGGCATGGTGTGCAGTATGCTAGCCTCACCCCTGCCATCGACTGGCAGCACCTCTAAGAAGGTTATCGTACTTGCTACCTGTCTGAGGCCCCTCCCCAACTCCACAAATTCATCCTGCACTGCACTGATCTCATGCCTAACTAGGTAATTTGTCCCAAGGTGGACAATGATATCTAGTTCCCTCTCCTGTGATGCTGCTTCTGCAATCCTGAGGATTTGCTTCCTGTCCCTCCAAGCCATGGCACCAGGCAGGCACCTTACTTCCCTCTCTTCTCCCTTCCCCAGGTCTACACCCCCTAACAATTGAGTCCCCTATCAGAAACAGTTTCTTTCCCCTATGGTGTCCCTTGCCACTCTTTTATGGGTCTCCCTTGTGGATGTCCCCAGCATTCTTCTTGGTCTCCACTGAGGGTGTCATCATAGAGGAACCTTGATTTGCCAGACTGACATATGATTTGTGTAGAGGTACAACTCGGGGGCTACGCCTCCATTCCACCATTCTCACCTTCCCAGAACCTACTGTGGTCCATCTGCTCTTCACACATGGCAACCTCTGAGGCAGTGGTTGTGGAACTGGTGCTCTTTGGGTGGGGGAGGCCTGCTTAGTTCTTGCCAGTTCAGCCTGGAGGTGGGCAACCTCCTCCCTTGGAGCTGACAGTTGCCTGTAAATAGGGCAGCAACGCAGGTTCCAGAATGTCTCCCGGAAAACTGTTGCCCCACAGCCAGTGCATTGCACCACTCCCCACATGTCCCTCTTCCTTATAATATACAATGAGTAATATATAAAATATTTTTTTTTGCTGTGTACTTACCCTTGATGCACTGTGCTGGGCTATTAAGAATATGACAGTTCTTCCCCAAGACCTGTTGGGGAAGTGATGTCAGAACCTTGGCTATAAAGGAAATGCCACGCCTGGGGTGGGTGGGGGGAGGGAAGGTGGAAGGCCACAACCACTTGTGACTGTTAGAAACAATCAAATACACCACTGCTCCACCACTCTGGTGAGTACTGCCCTTTCTAGTAAGTCAACCAACACCACAATTTATTAGACCACTGCTCCTACACAAATCACTCTACTGAGTCAAGGGATAAAAATGAACTCACTCCTTAGCCAGCAGGACACTTCTAAAATGTTGCACAAATATCCTTCCAAATCCTAGGTCTCTAGCACAGGAATCAAGCAACTTCAGTTGTATTTCACCCCCTCTGGTTATAAAATTACTACACTTTAATGGAATCCTGCAATTCTCATCTTAATGCCAATAAGACAAAAATGAAACTTTCTGTAGAAAGAGTAGCTTACCTTCCTAACAAGCCCCCAACAATATTATGTCTTACCAGGTTCCCAGTTCATCAAATGCATTCAAGTTTGTTCTCTGCAGTATAGCAAGTTTCTCAGCCTCCAACAGAAGCAGGCAAGTCTTTTCTGACTGGCTTCTCATTGTGTAGTTTGTCTAAGACAGCTCAGTGATAAAAGCCCCACCCAGAATCAATTGATTGACTAGTGACACCTGTGATGTAAGCAGGGCTTTCAGTGTATAAACTTTGCTTGTCTGATTCTAATGCACAAACCCTTATCTGAAACCAGGGATAAACTCACTGCTCAGCCAGCAGGACACTTCTAAAATGTTGCACAAATATCCTTCCAAATCCTAGGTCTCTAGCACAGGAATAAAGCAACTTCAGTTGTATTTACCCCCCTCTGGTTATAAAATTACTACACTTTAATGGAATCCTGCAATTCTCTTCTTAATGCCAATAAGAAAAGATGAAACTTTCTGTAGAAAGTGTAGCTTACCTTCCTAACAAGTCCCCAACAATATTGTGTCTTACCAGGTTCCCAGTTCCTCAAATGCATTCTAATTTGTTCTCTGCAGTATGCCAAGTTTCTCAGCCTCCAACAGAAGCAGGCAAGTCTTTTCTGACTCTAGCTGGCAAATTTATAAGCAGTCAGAGAATCCAAAATATCACCAGTACTTAAAGTTGTATTTCATGAGCTTTTGTGAAATTGTACAATTTTGTGATACTTTTGTTGAAGCTATGACCCTACATTTTGCCCAGTCATACACTTGAGTTGCCATTGTGGAGGAAGGTAAAGAGTTGGTAAAGTGACAATAAGGTATCATTTATAGAAGGCTTCATAGTAAAAGTATAGTGGTACTAAGTGACAGGTTACTGTCTTGAGTAACAAACCACTCACTGGAGATGGGAGTGGTTCTGGAGGACTGGAAGAGGGGAAGATGTAGCCTCACTTCACAAAACTGGTAGAAAGAAGGAGGCTGGCAATTACAAGCTAGTCAGTCTGACCTCAATGGTGGGGAAATTAATGAAATCACTACTTGAGGGAATAGTTTTACCTATGCCGATGTGACAACATTGTTGTTGACGTTTGGCATAGAGACATCCCTGATGTCAACAGGTGAAATTTCACCTGTCAGACATCGGTCTGTTTTTCTATCAGGGGCTGCACCCCTGAATCCCCTATGCAGGGGGGCTATGCCCCCAAATCCCCCTTCTAAAGATTGTTAACTCTGAGTTTGAGTTAACATAAGGGGGGAGACATGGTGAAAGGGCAAAATTTCACCAGTGGGTCCCCCACAGTAACATTTTCAAAACTTGTCAAAAATGTTGCTGTGGGGGATTTCATCAATGGGGTTTTGCCCTTGCATCTGTACACTGGAAGAAAGGATTATGGATTATCTTGAATCCAGTGGCTCCCAGGATCCAAGGCAGCATTGCTTCACAGTGGGGAGGCATGTCAAACAAATCTGATAGATTTCTTTGACTGGGTGACCAGGGGAGTTAGATCAGAGTGGAGCAGTGGATTGACTTACCTAGATTTCAGTAAGACTTTTGACAATGTTCCACATAGGAGGCTAGTAAACAAGTTGGGTAACCTGAATGTGGTAAGCTGGGTAAGAAATCGCCTTGGTGATAGGTGATAGGTGACAGAGGGCAGTGATAAATGGAGTTCACTTCAAGGAAGGGAGGATGACCAGCAGAGGTGCCTCATGTATAAGTACTGGGACCAGTCCTCTTTAGTGTCTTTATTGGTAACATTGCAGGAGTGCTAGAAGGGAAGGTATACCTTTCTGTAGATGACATAAAGATCTGAAACAGGATAGTAACTCTGGGTGTGTGTGTAGAAAAAATGAATACAGACTAAGAAAGCTTGAGGAGTGGTCAAGAGTGTGGCAATTAAGTTTTAATGCAAATAAGTGCAAAATCATGCACTTGGGGCACAAAAACCCAGAGGCAGAGTATGAGATGGGGGAGTGGTAGTGATGACTACCAAACAGGAAAGAGACCTGGAAGTAATCATATCTGATAACCTAAAGGTGGTCAAACAGTGTGACAAGGCAGTGGGGAGAGCAAGTAGGATGCTAGGGTGCATAAGGAGGAGTATCACCAGCAGAAGGAGGGAGGTGGTGATACCACTGTATAAATCTTTGGTAAGACCTCACATAGAATACTGCATCACAGGAAGGTCATAGACAGAGTAGAGGTAGTCCAGTGGAGGGCAACTAAATGGTGCAGGGTCTATATCAAAAGCCCTATGAGGAGAGACTAAAGAATCTCAATATGTACACCCTGGAGGAAAGGAAGGAAAAGGAGGATATGATAGAGACCTTCAATTACCTCACAGGTATAAACAAGTTACAAGAGGGAAGCATTTTACAGAACAAAACATACATAAGAACAAGGGATCATGCTATGAATCTGGAGGGGGTAGACTCAGGGGAAAAATGAGGAAGTACTTCTTCACAGAAAGATTGGTGGATGCCTGGAACAGCCTCCCAGCAGAGGTGGTGGGGGCAAAAACTGTAACAGGATTCAAGAATGTATGTGATAGGCATAATGGAACCTTAGTGATTGGGAGGGTTAAGTCAGAGATCATGTTGGGTCTGCGGTATTACAGTAGGTTGGGAAATGGCCAGACTGGGTGGGCCAAGTGGTCCCTATCTGCCATCAAATTTTATGTTTCTATGAAACCATGAAGAATAGTTATGAACATCACTAGGTACTAGCCTGAATCCTTGCAGTATGCTACCACTAGCACTCATTGATAACCACTAGCACTCAGTGACTTAATGACTTGTGGAAGCACATGAACATGCAGCATTGTTTCTGTACAATGCCACCTGCTGACTCTTTTACCAACCCTCTAGATAACAATGTATATTTTTACTATTTGGAAACAGTGGCACCAAGTGAAACAAACCACACAACTAGTTGCAACTTAGGTCATTTGTGATAAAAGTGTCTGGATATCTTCATTCATGATGGAGCATAATGTTGGGCATCATTGTTGCAGGAGTGTTGGAGGGGTACTGCAGAGCTATGCTGCTAATGCAGATAAGGAGATTCAGGAGTGATAAGTGCTTCTTGAAAGTTGAATTCCACAAGTGGAATTCTAGTGGCATTACCTAGTATCTAGCCATTACATTTTGAGTACATTTTCCCAATTAGTGATTTCTAAAGTATCCACAGTAAACTAAACCCCATTTGTACAACTCCATTAGATTCTAGGACATATTTATTTTGGTATGCATGGAATGCACGCCAGATCTTGATTGTATATTTGTAATACAGTGAAGCTGAGAGCATCCAAACATTTAGAAATGTTTCACATGGTTTAACAAATAATTAAATTGTGAAATGTTGAATTCCAGTAGCTTACACTTTGCATAACCAATTGCCTCTCTATTTTGCAGTTTATATGATTCTTCCAAGAAAGTATGCATATAAATTTTCAATTATCTAGTTTCAAAGGTGGCTGAGTTATAAGCATAGAAGTATTTTCAGAAATCTTCGCATGAATAATAAATTGCCAGTTATGAGCCCTAATAATTTCCCTGCCTCTCATCCAAATGTCATAGAACTTGGCATCCTTTTAGACCTTCTTCCATTGAATACGCATGCCAAATTGTGCATCTCTCTCTCTGTAACTCTGACTGAGTTATGACCAATTTAAGTAGTTCAGAAAATTCTACAGAAGTTTGTGAAATTTCACAAAGTATCATGGAATTTCATGAAAATGCCACAAAATCTAAATTTTCTAATTTCCCCCCAGCTCTAGCTAACCCAACACTTTTCAAATATTAGCAGCAGAACTAAAAAAAGAGTAAGTCTCAAAATAAATCCACAGATCTGTCTCCAGATGCCACATCTTTAGCTAGTAAGGTAACAATCTGTGTATGCTATAGCAGAAAGAGGGACTTGGACTGAGGCAGGTGACATGGTAACAGTGTTTTTATAGATACAGTAGGATAGAAGCAGAAGCATAGACAGACTCTATCCACATGATAAAGGAAGAAGGAAAACACTATGCCTTGAGTACAGTAAGCAAATACGAATGTGAAACATGCTAAAAAGCTTTTTCTTGTTCTAGAGTGAATAAATATCAAGACACCAAACCAGCATGTCCATTTCTCACTTACTCTCTGATTAAAAATAGACAATCCTATATGTTTCTGTCTGGCACTGCACAACAGTGGGAATGTGATAACAAATGCTCAGTCACCTGTGAAAGGCTGCAATTCAGAATTCTGGATAAGATTTTAATATCCATATTGAGGAGACAAATAGCTCTCTAATATTTAATGTTAGCGCTATCTCCCTTTTTCTGTGCATCAAAATAAGCAAGCTAGTATTCATAGATTCAGGTATGGAGTTGGAGAAAAGAATATAACTATACCGAAGAAGCAATTTATCTAATATAAAGTCTACCAAGCGCTTGTAACGCTAGCTGGGGAGCACATCTTCCACTGGGGTGGTATGATTATTATTATTAAGTAAATAGCCTATGCAGTTTATCCTTACATACACTTTCTGTAAACTGTAAATGTTTCTTTCAAACTTTAAGGACATATACAGTATCAGATGCTAGAAACAGGACAGTATCCTCCAATCAGCAGAAAGGGGCTCCTAATGACTGTTTAAAAACATGACACAGTTTTTAAAATACAAGTACTTTCACAATGAGATATCCCCAAATAATTGTGCAAAAAAAAAAAAAACAATCTTTCATGTTGAAAGTTCTTCATAAGCTGATATTTTTGATTTGCTCACCAACATTATCCTTGGTTTGTGCAGCTACAGTATGTAAATTAACCAATACAGCTGAGTGCTAAGATCAATGTATTTTAAATATATTTCCCTTTTCAATTTGTTTCCTTGAGATAGAAACAATTATTTTAGATCTCTGTTAGTGTACTACCACCAATGAACTTGGGTATCATATAAGTAGAAAACTGAGTTGCTGGTCAAAAGCAGGTGGTGGAGGTTTTCTGGCACTAGGGAATTATCTAAAGTAAATATATTCAGATGTCAAACTCCAGGTCCTGTTTTGGGGGGGATGCCCAATTTTGAATTCAACTAGTTTCTGGTTAGAAGTTTTTACCAAGTGGGCATGAAAAGATGTCAAAGGGAGGAAAGGAGCAAGAAACAAGAGATCTCTCCTAGTAGAAATATTATCCTTATATTATGTATGTTCAGTGGGCTTTTGAAGAATGCCTTGAGCATCAAGATGACTTGATTTTGTATGTAGATGTTGGAGAGTCCCATAATATTTTGATAGTTTTTGTTCCCCTGTCAGCAGTGAATTGCTGCAATTAAATTCCCCCTTAAAACCACTTTTTTGCTGTATAATGATTTGGTTGTACCAGCTTCAAGAAGGTGATTCTATCTGTCTTCATCTGAGGTGTGTATATATTGATAAAGCAAAAAGTATGCCTTTCAAAATAACCTTCCAATAATAGTGCTCTATCAGGTGCTATATCTACCAGGCAGGTTACTGTGAAATCTCGAAATTTGAAAAGAATGCCCAAATTAGTTCATTTTACATTATTACAGTCCATGAGCAGAAGGATAGCCCCTGATGAGAGGCTGTTTTTGTACCAGAAATATCTGACAGCAATTGCAATCTAATATCTTGTAAAAACATAACAGAACACAGCAATTGCTGTAATATTGATAAAGTGGTTAAAGAGTTTTTTCGATTTTTGGCACTGTTCACATTCAAAGATGTAAAGGTGATAGTTGGAAAAACCTGGGCCATAAAAAAAAAAAGATTCAGCAAAATCCACGAGTGTCATCACTGCTTTACTATTGAATGGTTAACTATAGCTATCGCTTTTTGTACTTCTCTGGGGCCTTTCTCACAGTGTCCTTTTACTTTCTCTGAGTCTGTGGACATGGTGCTTCTTCTGGCTTTGAAGACATGTCTTTCTGGGAGGACAAGATAGAGAAGGCATCTGATCTCTACCAGGATCTGTATCTCCACATTGGTCACTTCTAGTCAGGGTTGAAATTTATTGGACAGGGAAGAGACTCCATTAATTGTAGTTTTAATTCCAGCTGACTCCTGAATTATCCATGCCTAGTAGACATATGGGTAAATCCAGCATTTAAAGTTGGAAGAATGACCTCTTAATTATTTTCTTTGTATTGAGAAGTATGCCCAGATGAAACAACAGAGCCAACCATATTGTTTTACAGTTCATTGTTCTCCTGCTATTGTGAAGCATCCCCCGGTCCTTTAACAATCACAGGTTCTTGCTCAGCTGATGTAGTGGCATGAGGCACACCTGGTGTCACAATTGGGGCTCCCTTCATAGTAGAACCAGGGAAGGATGTTGTAAGCATTGCTGCATGGTCTTCTGTTTGGGGAACTGGAATGTCTGGCATGGATAATGAATCTTTTGGGGTCACAAGAGACAGAGAATTCCTTATTACACTGGTGGGAAGGAAAGAAGTTTTAGTGAAGGTTGCTCCCCTGATCTTGCATCCATTCATCTTGGACCAGATTTCTGGGCTACCTTTACATAATAGTCCTGCACTATTTGGTTCAGGCTATCATTTGTATTATGTGAAGCCCATGGACAAGTGTGAATGGAGTGTCCTGGTCCATTGCAGAGACTACATTTTAGTGTATTGGTATAGTGTCATGTTGAGATGTCCCAATTCATAGCACAAAGATCACTGAACTTGATCAAAGGCATTGCTGAGATGGTATTTTGAGCCACAGTGATAGTAAGTCCATCATAACAATAATACCAGGGTCCTTCCCAAGTAAAAACTGTTAGGCAGTTGTTCCAAACCTTTATCTCCTTGCCTCAGTTTCACTCAGGTTTTCCAGCTCCCAGTCCAGATATTTTCTGAGTCCAGAATGGGTTCAGGATTTCCGAGCATGCCACACTGATTTTTTACCTAATAAACAATGTCTATGATGTTTACACCCTCATTTCTAAACTGAATGGTGATGGTTTTATGTGAGGGTTTATTGAGGGGGATTGCATAGAACGGGGTCCAAAATGAAGTTGCCTTAAGAATGTGGTACTTGTGTCAAATTTTCTCAAGGTCTGTCGCAGTTTTAAAATTAATGTCAAATATAGGCTTGTCCTGCGTATGTATAATAGCATCAGTTTCAGTGGCAATAAACTTCACTGAATTCTATATTCTATATTATTATTTATTTAGCTTTTGCTTATCAGGTGAGGTACACTAGGCAAATATGTGCCTATTTTCAGGTACAACCCAGGAGAAATACAATACAGTACAGAATACAACAGAGTGATTAATGATATAAGTACAATACAGCAGACAACAGAGTGACTTACACTAATAAATGGCAATAAGAGAACAATCAGCAATACAAATGAGGTACGGCAATCTATAGAACATTCTATAGGGAGACACTGATGAGAATAAACAATTGCACAAATAAGGCAAATTGTTTACGTGTACAGTATACCAGAGCAGCGTAACCATAAGCAGCAGAGTAAAGCAAGGCTCATATGCAAGATTGTAGGAGTGTGGAGGTGTCTACAGTTTATGGAGGACACAGTTGGTGTGGAGGGAAACAATTAGAAGGGGGTAGGAAGGGAAATAGAAGATGGGCAGAGGTATTAGACTAGGGACAGGTACATATGGATTGGTCTATTAAGAATTCATGGAGGTGCCTTTTTAAAAATGCTAGATTTTTGGCAGGAGTACAGAGCAACTGGAAAACTATTCTACTGTGAAGGAGCAACAGAGAAGAAGGCCATGGAGCCATATTTGGAATGAGATCTAGGGATTTCCAGCTGCTCAGCATCTGAGGATCTAAGAGACTAGTGGTGCAACCAGGGAAACAAGAGGGGGGCCAAGGAGGTTGGTTTCTGTGTGGAGATGATGTTAAGCACCAACTTAATTTGGGAGGAATTCAATAGGGCAGTGGGAGAGGGCCATCCTAATTTGCTGTATAGTAAGCAGTGATGAGTGAGACGTTTACAGGATATGGCAACTCTACAGATGTTGTAGCTAACCATCCATTAGTGACGTAGAATGTTGGCTATATGAAAGTTTTACCAACATGAATCCTGTCAGGAAACTCTATCAGATGACCTTTATAGTGGAGCCTGACAGCATTTCTCCATCTTGGAGATAAAATAGGTGGTTGAAAAAGGTCTGTACATTTTCTCAGGGGCCCCTTCTTTTGTAACTTCCCCCCACACACACATTGATACCAAGTCCTGAATCTGTGTTGTGGTTGTAGTAGGGTGCTCAGGCAAATCAAGAGAATTAGCACTATCAGTTGCTGAGAAAGAAGAGTCAGAAAAATCAGTTACATGCATGGTAGTCTCCTGCTGCTGTGGCACTGAAAGATCAGGCAGAGGATCCTGATTCCATAGTTCTACTGGTGTGTGGATGTTGAGAGACACAGTCTTAACAGCATTAGTATTAAGGAAAATCAATGGATCAACTTCAGAGGCCACAGCAGGTGCAGAGCCATTAATGGATACAGACAATTAAGACTCTGTTTTAGGATTATCAGAAGAGACAGAAATGTTAAAATAAGTCTCTGCTGCAGGCACAGTGAAATTAGACTCTGCAGTAGGCCGTATTTCAACAGTTGAACTTCTCTGTTGTCTAGTGGAGAATTCATGGGAAGATGTTGCAGCACCTCTAACCTCCACTAGACAGGTAGTGCCCATACAAGGTAGGGTAGGTGCCACATCAGCAACAGTCTCTCCTGGTTTCAGTGCAGAGTGTGTACTCCCTGAATGCCACACTACCTCTTCAGCATTCTGAGTACTAACAGGGAGTTAAAGGAAAACACTGGAAAAGACACAGCTTTCCTCAGACACTACATAAATTCTCAATTACTGCTTTCAGACAGTAACAACTTTTTTTAATGATTTAAACAGCTACCCACAACTTCCACTTTCTGTTGCTAGCAGCCACCATCTCATGAGCAGCAGTGAGATTCCTGAGCTCGTTGTATGCTAATATGCCTGTTTGACCTCTGCTATTGTTTGGCAGGACATATTAGCATATAGTGGGCTCAGGAAGCTCTCTGCTGCTGATGAGATGGTGGCTGCCAGCAAAAGAAAGTGAATGTTGAAGGTCACTGTTTAGATCACTAAAAAAGCAATTAGAGGTAAATATTTTTTTAAAATGTTATTGTTTGAAAGCACTAATCAGGCATTTTTGTAGAACCTGGGTAAAGCTGTGCCTTTTCCAGTGTTTCCCTTTAAGGGAAAAAAATGGGAGACTGGGACAGCAATAACTCACTAGAAAGAATGCGTGGTCTGGAGTAGAATCAGTACCTGATGGTGTTGGTCAGGCTAGCGTTCTGAACTGTTCCACTGATGTGAAGTGCAAATTCTCTGGTGTCATAGAATTTGTGAGTTGAGCTGGATCTGATAATCATTTTTCACCTTTTCTAACCCAATCAGCCTTCATAAGGACTTCCTCTGAGTTTCATGCAGAAGGTTCGGGTAGTCACAACTTTGACGAGGCTGCCAAGCAATACCTCTTCTCACTGAACTGCCAGGATCTCCAACAGCTGATCAGTACAACTGGCCATCTGAGGCTCAACTATCCCATCAATTCAGCTGGCCAAAGATTGGGTCTGGTGGCATCCTGCTCAAAGTTTTTGCTTGCTAGCACATACTCTGGTTTCTTCTTTAGCAATTTGCACAGGAAGGTGCTTCATTTTTGCATGCCAAGGCTTCATCCAGCATTTTCTCTTCAACATCATCTACAAAGTCAGGAGATACAGGTGAAGGAACCAAAACTTCAGTGATATTTATTACAGTACCCCTAGCAGACATAACAGGTACCTACGCTTCTATGTTTTCCCCAACAGGTATCACCCCCAGCATTTCAGGTAACAAATCATGCATTTTGTGAAGGTCTGGAACAAGCATTGCTTCCTAAATTCACCCTGTGGGGAAGAAAGCAGACTGTTCCACCCAGGACACCATCACCACCTCCTCTCCAGGCTCCTCCATTCCTCCAAACAGGAAACAGACTGGGCCTCCTGCCGAAAAAGTAAGGGAATATTATTAAAGAAGAATTGACAGAATCAAAGGAAAAGAAAAATAGGAAAATACTTAACATGACAAATACTGTAAATTACAAACAAAACATTTTGCACCACCTACTCAACATACTAATAATCCCAGCCTCAACCCACACTTACAGAAAAAAGGAATAAACTGACAAAAAGAAAAGAAACAACAGATACATAGGTTGAAATATCATCCTTGAGGCTGACATTCCGTTTAACTGAAGCAAATCTTTAGCATAACACTTTTAGGCTGGTGTCCCCACCTGGTCCATACCTTCGGCTTTATCAAAGGTTTAAACATGTTAAACTCTTCCACCATAAAGAAACAGTTTTCATCATTTAATTTACAGTCATTCCTCTATGGCCATTCAATAGAGCTGACTTACACAGTTCAGCAACTGAAATATATCATATTCTTAACTGTTGTGCTTTAGAACAGAGTCTTGCTTACCACAGGTAATGCTTAAGGCATGCAAATTGTTTGATCAAGGTGCTGCTATTATACTTCTTGAGTTGTTGAGGAAAGCCATCTTGAACCACACACTCATACATGTAGGTGAGTCTTATCGTCCAAGGAAACTTCCCTCTGTTTGCTAAAAATTGTTAGATCCCTATTATAAAGGGCATTTCAGCAAAAAGTGTTCCATAGACTCTATACTAATACCACAATCATGATAAGGACACACTTTTTCATCAACAAATTTATGATTATTGTTCTCCCTAACACTTAACCTGCCATATGTACACAGACAAAGAATATCCCACATTTTCTTAGATGTCCTTTTATCCATGAGCTTTGACACCACTAAATGGCTCTTACTTGGATTGCTCAGCTTACAAACTGATTCTTGTGGATACATTTGGGACATGACCTCTTGATATAATTGTTTCCAAGAACAAAACTCAACTTGAATTTTTGAAATATTCCATTTCCTTAATTTTTTTAGGGATGATACTATATAGGCCAGAGGAGCCAACTGTTGTGTAATTTTTGGATGGCAGTTCTGCCAAACAGCAAGAAAACCAGAAAGATTTTTTTGGGCCCAACATTTAGCATATATCCACCCCAGTTTTAGGACCAGTTTTAGGACCAATTTCAAAGTGCAAGACCAAAACATTGTGTTCACTTGGGAACATAAGCAGGAGGCTGGTAAGGACAGAGGTTTGGGTTTATCTTCTATTTTAACTGAAATATTTGAATAGTTTTGTATGTGAAATTAGTTCTATGTGTTAAAAATTACTACTTTGAGTCAGAACTGTTACTTGGGCTGTGATATTGTAACTTTTGGGGCTTGGGAACACTCGTTTGGCAGTGATAATTAGAGTGAAATTTAAATGTGATGTTTGCCTGGTGTTGGTAAGAAGCCCTCTCTGTTTTGTAGGCTTTCTCAAATACTGAAAAGCCACTGGGGGTTGGGATTGAAGGGCTGTATATTTCTGTTTGTGACTGAAATTTGAAGCAACAGGAACTGGTGGGCCTGTGACATCATACGGTACCTGTTGTCTGCATACACACACTGTTAGTGGAACTGGACACACACTGGACTGTATGTGTTTGTGAGACTTGGGAACTTTATTGGTGTGGTTGAAATTGGGTTTGCAAATAACTGCAGACAGTATATATAGAGAGAGAGACTGTATTCCAGGGGGAAGGGACTGATAAAAGGGGTGTGTGTCATTATAAACAGAGAGAGACAAATAGGGAGGCCATATTACACCATGGCAGGCATCTTCAGAAGGGTTGTAGGCTGCACAGGCTGTGGGATGGCAATAATTCTTAATTGGGCCTGGAGAGAGGGAGGCTGCCCACTCTGTAGACAGCTATCTTGTATCAGGAGTGAAGTATATTGGTTAAGGAGTAAGCTGGTGGAGTTGGGGGGGTGTCCATGGATAAGGGGTGTGGATATGGGCAGCAGCAGGGTGGGGCTGAGGGGAGGCTGGGGCAACACTCAGAAATTACAGGACATTATGTTACAGCAAGCAGGAGGGGGGATATTAGGGACAGAGAACCCTTAGATAGGGATGTTGATGCTAAGGGGAAAGTGTATGGGGTAAACATTCCGTGTACAAAGAGAGTGGAGGGGGAAGAGTCAGGAGGAGCTGGTGTGGGGAAGCCTAAAAGAGCAGACTGTGGGAAGGGAGCTCCTAAGGAGAACAGAGCAAGAGGGGAGCAAGAGGGGCGGTTTAGAGGGGCAGTCAGGGGAAACTCGGGTTACTTGATGTAGGCTGGCATAGAGTGTCACAATAAATTTGAGCTACTAAGCAACCTAGAGGGAATAAGGGGTTGGTGGAAATGAGGAAACTGATACAGAGGCCGGGGGGAGGGAGTCGGATACCCGTAACACATCACAGACCGGCAATGGAAAGGATAGAAATAGTCCCAGAGGGAGAAGGAGAAACATAAATGTTAAGCAGATGGGGGAGATGCAACATATTGCAGACATGAGGGAAGGAAAGCATGACTGGAGAGAAACTGGGAGACAAGGAGGTGGGGTAGGGTCTCCCCTTCAGCAGGGGGATCTTACCAAGGATGGGGCCCTAGGTAAAGGGGACCCACAGACAGCCTCTGGAGGTAGGGGTACTATTACAAGGGGGTAGGATGGTGGTGTGGGGAAGGGGAAACCATTAGGGCCAGGATAAATGGTTCGGATAAGAGAGGGTTAAGGGGGACACCTATTCAGAGGGAGTCTGAGCTAAGTGGGCAAAATAACAAGGAAGGTAGAAAGGGGAGGGTGACAAGGGGGTCTCTAATAAGGCAGGAAGACTCCCATGGAATTGATATCACAAATAGGGGGGGATGGGGGGCTGAGAGTGTATAGTGGAGGCAACCATAAGGATGACGGCCATGTTAAGGTTCTGTTATTGGGATACTCAATGATTAGGGGTATCCAATGGGAGGGACGGGGGGTGGATGCCATAGCCAGGTGAAGGTAGTGAGTATCTCTGGGCTGACAGTGCAGAGAGCAAAGTTCATGGTGTACAAACTAGTTAGGGATTGTGGAGAGAAACCGGATTTCCTGGTGCATTTGGGAACTAACGATCTAGAGGGAAATAGCATTTTGGAAATCCAAGCAAGGTTCCAAGAATTTGCCAGAGTCTGTCAGGATAATGGATGCAACATTTCATTTTCAGAGATATTGCCAGTACCAAAGGCCTCAGTGGAGAAAAAAATGAAAATCACAGAGGTTAATGACTGGCTCAGGAATTGGGGTGAAGAGAGTGGGTTGGGGGTGTTAGGGAACTGGAAAGGAGTTTGGGAGGATAAGGGACTGTATACCAAGGACAGACTTCATCTTGCCCCATTAGGGAAGGAAGTCCTTAAACAGGGGATGGCTGACTACATTCAAGAAAGGTGGGGTTTAAACTTGTGAGGGAGGGGAGGAATAAGGAGGGGCTGACCAGAAGCCTTCTCCTCCAGATGAGGAGAGTAGGCTTCAAACCCAAGGGGGGGATGGGGAAACAGACTGGGGGTGGAGGTTTCAGGAGGAGCAGAGGGAGGATGGAAGTATAAGGAACCTGGGTGGGGTTCGACAAAGGGGATCAGGGATAAGGGGAGGGGGTGGTGTTAGTTAATGCCAGGAGCTCAGGAAACAAGTTGCCAGAGTTCCAGGCCATGCTGTTCGGGAGGGGTGGTGGATGTGGCGGTGGTCACGGAGACATGGGCCAACAAAAAACATGACTGGGACCTAAACATGTGGGGCTACTCTATGCTTAGGAAGGATAGAAAGGAGGGCAGAGGGGGTGGAGTGGCTATGTTCATTAGAGATGACATAGAAATTGCTAGGGTAGAAGAGGCAGAGGGAAACGTGGAGGCCTTATGGGTTACCTTACGATCCCCAGCAGGAGATAAGGTCAAGCTGGGTGTAATATATAGGCCCCCCAGGATGGGTGATGTTCTGGAGGATGGTTTGCTGGACAAAATCATTGCCCAGTGTGGACCAAAAGGGGAAGGAGTGGTGTTGATGGGGGACCTTAATATGCCAGGTACAAATTGGGGAACCATGTCCTCTAAGGTGGCCAAGGAGCAGAGGCTGCTGGATGGCTTCCAGGATGTGTTCTTAACACAGCATTTGATTGAGCCCACAAGGGAGGGGCATGTCCTGGATGTGGTTCTGGCAGATGGTGATCTGGTAAAGCACCTGGTTGTAGGGGACCCCCTTACTGGGAGCGACCACAATACTGTGTGGTTTCAAATAAGCATAGGGGGAGGGGGGTGAGATCTAGGACACTGGCAGTGAACTTCAGGGGGGCAGACTTTGTGGGCATGGAAAATATTCTCAAGGATCACTTGAAGGGGATTACATCTATGACAAATGTGGAAAGGAGATGGGAGGTCATAAAATGGGGACTTCATGAGGCTGTCAGGACCTGTGCTAAGGTGAAACGTAAGGGAGCAAGGTCACATAAGCCATGCTGGTGGTTCAGTGAGGTTCAGGTAGCAGTCAGAGAAAAGAAGGTGGCCTACAAAAAATATAAAACGACAAGAGGGGATAGGGATAAGGAAATGTACCATCTTGCATCTAGAAAAGTCACCCGGATGGTGAGGAGGGCAAAGTCCAGTAAAGAGCAGTGGATGGCACGGGGATACATGGAGGAGAAAAGGGGTTCTTCTGGTACATTGGGGAGCAGAGAAAAACTAAGGTCCATCTCAGCAGATTGAGATCAGAAGGAGGGTGGGTGGAAGAGGTGAGGGACCAGGCAGAGGTATTTAACGGGTACTTCGCCTCTGTGTTCACTAGGGAGGGGGATGGGATATCTACAAAGTAAGGCATGATGGGGATAGAAGTGGCAGTGAGTGGGATCAGGGCAGCAACAGAAATGGAGCAAGAGGGAGGGAGAGGTACCCCAGGGGTGTCACATCAGGATAAGAATAAAAAGGCCAGTAAGGTGGAGGGGACGGATGATGCTATCTCTGCTGAAAGGGTGTGGTTAGCCCTCAAGGCCCTAAAGAAAGACTCCTGGGCTGGATGGCATTCATTCGAGAGTACTATGGGAATTGGTGGACATACTGACTGCACCCCTAGCGGAGCTCTTCAACAGGTCGCTTGAGACAGGGTGGGTACCTAGGGATTGGCGAGAGGCACATGTGGTGCCAATCCATAAAGGGGGGTTGAGAGAAGTACCAGGTAACTATAGACCCATCAGTTTGACCTCAGTGGTGGGAAAATTAATGGAGAGTATACTAAAGGAATGATTGGAGGAGGTGGGAGGTCTGGATAGTCGGCAACATGGGTTTGTACCAGGTAGATCATGTCAAACCAATCTTGTGGAGTTCTATGAATGGGTAACATCAGAACTGGACAGGAGAAAGCCTGTGGATGTATTATTCTTGGGCTTCAGCAAGGCATTTGACTCTGTCCCCCACAATGGTCTGGTGGAGAAACTGATGGGGTTGGGAGAAGACCCTTTGATGGTCAGATGGATTGAAAACTGGCTAGCTGGATGCACCCAGAGAGTAGTGGTCTGTGGGGAGCTCTTAAACCATAGAGAGGTTGGTAGTGGGGTGCTGCAGGGCTCGGTCCTGGGTCTGATCCTGTTTAATGCATACATATCGGACATCAGGGAGGGTATAGGGTGTGAAATTAGTCTCTTCGCTGATGACTCCAAGATGGGAGCAGTAGTTGAGGGAGAAGAGGGGAGGTTGGCTCTGGCAAGGAGACCTGGACACCCTGAAAAGTTGGGCTCACACATGGAAATTAAATTTCAATTTCACCAAGTGCAAGGTGTTACATCTTGGGCAGGGAAACCCTAAACACAGGTACACCCCGGGAGGGGATGCACTGGAGGCCTTAGTCAGGGAAAAAGACCTAGGGGTCATGGTGGATGCATGTATGAATAACTGTGAGCAGTGCAGGACAGCAGCTATCAAGGCAAACAGGATGTTGGGATGCATCGTAAGGGAGATCACCTCTAGGATCAGGGAAGTGATTCTGCCGCTGTACAATGGACTGGTTAGACCACACCTTGAGTACTGTGTACAGTACTGGAGACCACACTTAGAGAGAGACATACAGCTCCCGGAGAGGGTACAGAGGAGGGCAACTAAGATGATACGAGGACTAGGGGATTTGATGTATGAGGACAGACTTGAGGAGCTCTGCCTGTTTTCATTGGAGGAGAGGAGAGATGTGGGGACATGATTGAGGTCTTCAAGTACCTCAAGGGAATAAATAGGGTAAACATGGAGGGGATCTTTAGACTAAAGCAGGGAGGTATCACCAGAGGGCATGGTTTGAAGTTGGAAGGTGGAAGGATGAGGGGAGAGGAGGAGGTTTTTCACTGAGAGGGTGGTGGACCCTTGAATGCACTGCCTGGAGAGCTGGTTCAGAGATCCACAGTGGAGGGCTTCAAGAGAAGGTGGGACAGACACAGAAAGTGTATGTGTCAGATGAAGGCCTGGCCCAGGGGGGTGGGGATGGATGATAGGGGTTTCTGGAACACAAGGGGGGGAGGGCCTCGGCACCCAGCTAGGGATCTGAGGTTCGAGCAGACTTGATAGACTGTAAGGCCTAATCTGCTGGCAATTAGCATGTTAGTATGTTAGTATGTTAATGTAATTCAATATATTAACTCTACCTTTTTGGAGTGGAAGGTACGTCATACCCTTTTTATAGGGATTAAACAGCTGCCTCAGAACATTTGAAAACAAATGCTGAACAGCTAAGTCTCAAATTTATAGGAAAAACATAACTGATTTATAATAAAAGAGGGACCATAAATTTCTAAATATGTAATTCCCCTTTTGTTTACCCAGCCTCCAGGACTTTTATCTGTCCACTCTCTGGGCACAAATGTCCAGTTCTCTTGTCGATTTAGAGAAGCCATGTCCCCATTATCAAATTGTACCCCCAATATCTTAATAGGGTCTTGAGTTAGCCTATTTCCTACTATGTTTATGTTAGAAGCATCCAATGGCAAACCAATATTTTATCTAAATTCAACTTAGCTCCTTAAAGTTCTGAAAATACAAACATTTCTACTAGATACTTGCTGCCCCTGAAATTCATATGTCACATAAATATAAACATCATTTGCATATGCCATGATTTTTATTGCCACATCTTCCATTTTGTTTGGTATACATTTAATTATATTGTGCCCAATAAGTATCTCTATTATTGGGTCCATAGTGAGCAAGTATAATAAGGAGCTCAAAAAACAACTCTGTCATACTCCTACTGTCAGATTAACTGGTTTATCCATGCCCCCCTCAAAATAAAAACATGGGGCTACTGTAGATGACTCATATAAAGCTTTTATCCATCCTACAAATATATCAGATATTCCATATGTAGATGACAGAGGAAAGATAGTTATGATCCACTCTATCAAAAGCCTTGGTTTGATCTAAATAGCACATATCCTGAGATGCTATATTGATTACAATAATTTCTCTGATAATACATAAATTCTCCTGAATGGATCTAGAGTGTATGGAAAAGGTCTGTGCTGGATTAACTAACAGATTTGTGGCAGACAGTACTCTAGAAAGTAAAACTTTGGTCAACATTTTGAAAGCTGAATTTAACAGGCATATAAGCCTCCAGTTGTTAAGCTCTAACCTATCCCCAGATTTATGTAGAAAACTCATCAAGCCTTTAGAAAATGTTTCATCTATCCTTCCTTCCTGAAACATGTTGTTACAGACAAATGTTAGTGAATCTGCCAATTCTGAAGCAAATGCCTTATAGAACCTATTAGGAATGCTATCTCAGCCAAGTGAGGCACTAGACTGTAACTCCTTTTAATATCTGGAACTTATTTCTTAGTTATAGAGCTTGACAAACTGATCTGTTTTGATATAGTTAAGCCAGCAGGATATTGCAGCAGGAAAGAGTCGAGCTGAGCCAACACCATAAGGTTCATACCAAAATTCCTATTAATGTGCAGGTCCACTAGCTGTGTAATTTCCACTGGATCTTTACAAAAAGACCACTGGGATCCCTTAGGGCTCTAACACTGGAGTCTGCCTTCACATTCTACAAAACGATCTCCATATGGCATCTTTTGTCATATTGATATTTATTGCATTTCACACTTCAGTTCCTGAATCTGATTGGCATAGTTCCCTGCCCCATTCTGGGCTTCAGTAATAACTTTTTGTAGCTTCTAATGTAATTGCAAATACTGTAACTATTTTGACCACTGCTTTTTTCTTTCTGTAAACTTGAAACCATTTCTTTAAATCTATTTTCATATCCTCCCATCATTCCAGTGCATTATCATATAGGCACCTTACAGTCTCTTGATATCAGTAAATAATTTCTCTTTATACATAAGGTAACTGGAGCAGGGAGGAGTTCATCCTCCACCATTGACCAGTACTAGGAGGGACTTAGTCATCTCAAAACTCCCTGCCAAAAGCAAGTGGTCAGAAAATTACACTGGTTCTATTTTAACATTCCTAGTAGTTAGATGTGCAGATATAAAAAGAGAATCTCTCCATGTAGCAAGGTGTCCCTTTACATAGGTTTACCTACTTGTAGGATGCTGAGCCCTATATCTATCAGTTAAACCAGTAGCCAACACATATTTTACAATACACTTTTTCCTACATTGGTGTTTCAGTGCAAAATCAAGACTACAGTTAAAATCATCCCCAACAACCAGTCTCCTTGAGGTAGCTAAGAAGGGCTTGATTTTTTTTAAACAGAGGAATTCTCTCTGATTTAACTTGTGGGTGCATATATGTTTATTAACCAAAACTGCCCATCCCCCAATACATCATCCAAAATTAAAACATGCCCAGGAATGAGATCAGTTACTGAACTGTCAATCCAGATCCCTGAAATAAAATGCCCACCCCATTAGCTTTGTCTTCCCCAAAAGACCAAAACGAAGGTTCCCACATCCAATACTTCTTTGCATGTGAGAGAGTTGTAATGAACGCCATTCATATTTCCTGAACAAAGATGACATCAATCTCACTCTCTTTTAATGAGGAAAAACTAGCATTCCTTTCCTGTTGGCATCTGATACTACAAACATTCAAATAGAAAATTTTAACCTGAGCCATTTATTGGAAAGAAAAAAGGAAAATAAACTACTTGAATAATTAAGAGCCAATCTGTTGGTGATACTTAAATTTGACACCTGTCTTGTTTTCATTATCCATCACCTCCTATGACTGCTAGATGGTTCAGTCTGAGAAGCTGGCTGGCATTTTGAGGACACAGTTGAGGAAGTTTGTGAATCCAGCTGCCCTGGGTCCAAATCATCACCAGTTCTTTTTCTCCTGCAAAACCTCAAATTTGTTTGAAAGGGGTATGTCTGGGGATACTTGTTAATATTTTGCCAATCTCACTCTCCTCCTTGCAACTTTCATCAAGCTGTCAGAAGGGGAATCATTTGTTCAGTTTGAGGGAGCCTTGTTGATCACCTTCTGCAGAGGTTGTCTGCCCTGGAGGGGCCTCAGAGGAGGACATCCCTTTGTCTCCATCTCTTCCCCAAGGTCCACATCCTTACCAGTATCCTCTTGGACAGAGGTTTGGATAGCATTGGCTGCCTCAGCAATCAAATCAGTTTCTGATGAAGAATCTGGAACTAGAGACTCTCCCTGAACAACCAGGTTGCTGTTCAAAGCACCCCTGTTCAGTAATTTAGGAGGGGGGTCAGCCTAAGAATGGGGACCCACCTCTGAAGGCTCTTCACACTATGCCTGTCTCACCATATCATCTTTATCAAACCCATCCCTTTCACTGTGAGCAGCCCATGGGCAATTTGAAAAGATGTGTCCCATCTCCTCACATAGGTTGCATCAGAACCAGCTCTTGCAAGTTATGCTAATGTGCCCAAAACCACCACACAACCAGTAGTGGAGCTGATCATAGGATTCTGGATAGATGGGGCAGCTGCAACATTTGTAGTAGTCCTTCCATTGGCCTCAGTAAAAACAAACCCTCTTGTCTCCTCCCAAGAAAAAAAAAACTTTTAGGCAGGTGAACCACCCCCTTCTTTGTCTTCCTCAGTTTAATTCAGAACCGTCTCTCTCCCCTCCATAACTGTCCTGTATCAATTATTGCCTCCTATGTTCCCAGGGTACCAAACCTCTGATTTAACCAATAATGGATATCCTACACTTTCATCCCCTTATTTCTAAACATTGTAGTCACATTTTTTCACAGTTGGTTTGGTTAGGGGAATAGACATCAATGGCTTCCACAAGAAAAATACTTTCACTTGATTATATCTCATCCAAAATCTTTCCACACCCTGTGGGGACTTGAAATTTACATCAAAGTGTCCTCCTCAGGACTTACAAGGGCTCAGTTTAAAACCAGATCAAAGTAAATTCTAATTGCACAATCTAGATGCCATTGTTTTGGACTATGCTTTATCTTTAATATTATAATCACCCTTTTTTATTCTTTCATTTTATTAATATGTATATATTTTGTATATTTTGGATAAAGATGCAGTGATGTTTTGCTTTGCAGGCAAACAAGTGGCAAAGTCACCAAATTTGCCTCATGCAGAACTTCATGTAATTGTTTTGAATGATCTGAAATTTGCCATCTGTGACTTTGCCTTGCTTTGGAGGTTTATTAGTGCAAGTTGCACTTAAAATACCCAAAGCAAGTAGAGGTTACAAATGGGGAATCCCCTAACACCACCCCAATCTTTCCCTGGTGTCTAGTGGTACCCCCACCCACCAATCACCAGTCCCAGTTTAAGAAAAAAAAAAAGATTATTGGCACAGTAGTGCCACTATAGTTAGTAAGCACTTTAATGTTAAAAATCAAATTTTGCATCTTAATAATGTTCCCACTGTATGACAAATGTGCCTGACATTTTGCATGCACAGTCTGGTACCATAGATCTCTGGCTCTGGCAAGTTTCATTGTGGTCAGATGTACAGTTGCAGAGCTAAAGAATGCCAAATTAATGCAAAAAAAAGAGACTTTTTACATGTTTTTTTGCTCGTGCCCACAGCCTGCACGCTTTGTCCGTTTGGTCCTAAATCTTCAGGGAAGAGGAAGTCTTGGTCATCAATGTGCCTTTCGAAGATCTGGTTATTCAAAAAACAAACTTCACATTATAGTCAATGGGAAAAATGAGCAAAAATCACAAAACTTTCGCAAAAGACCATTTTTACTGTCACATATGGCCCTTTTACTTTTGTGATTCGGCCATCTTGTTTTCAGTTAGTGACACAGAAAAATGCCTGGCGTTTAAAACTGGGACCCTCTAGGTAAATACTGATTGTTGTGTTTACTAGTCAGGTCCTGATGATGCTAGCAAAATCTTTTTGGGGTGTTAAACCCCCCAGAAATGTGTTTTAAATTTTTTGGGAACAATATTTTCACAAAATACTTTTGCAAATGTGAAAGTTTCATGATTTTCTTTTTTGGAAAAACTTTTGTGATTTGCAAAAGTATTTTGCAAAAGTAAGTCAAAATAACTATAAATCTTTGGCACCCTCCTGCAACCAAATGGTTGTGTCCTTTTGGCTTAAATTTGCAGGGTAGCAAGACCTGGTCCCACAGATGTCCCACAGATGTGCCTTTTGGTGGTTTGGTACCAAAACATTCAAGGGCCCTAAAGTTACAATGTTTCAAAGCTGAGCAATTTCCCATAGGCTAACACTGTGGCATCTGTCATGCTTTTTGGTGCCCGTATCTCAAAAATGACGTGAGAAATGGAGTTTTCGCTACTGGCAGTTTGGTTCACTGAACTAACTTGTTGAAACAAGCTTGGAAAAGTCAAATTGGTACACAAAATCAGTCTCACAATACAATGTATAAAAAATAAAGTATTACATAAAAGTTAAAAATACATGTAAAACAGTATGACACTACTTGATGAGGAAGTTGTGACAGTAGCACAGACCACATGAACACAGCTGCCACGATAGTCTCTGTACACTGCTTATTATGTATCAAACAGTGATGATGTTATTGTCATTGTGTGACTGACAGTGTGAATGTTCCTGGGGTGGGCAAAAGAAACAGATGGCAACTGTTTAAATAATATCAGCAGAAACACATTCTGGTATCTAAAAAAAGATACTTATTAAAGCTATTTAGATACATTTAATTTTAATTTATTTATGTATACGCATACGCATAGCTATATACGCATACATATACATGTAAAGACATAAAGATATATGGATGCATTTGGAAAATTCCCACCCGACCCCCCCAATTGAGGTGATCGAGAAATATTATCAGGAATGTAAAAACCAGTTATCAGTGCACGTGTCTGATTTACAATAGTGTACAATTGTATAAATGTACTTAATTTACTTCGTACACAAACCGAAATTAAATGGCATATGCTAACAGGTACTATATACATCACTAAATATCACCAAAACTGTAATCAACATTCATAGTGAATTAATGAAGTATGTACGTCACTAAAAACTTTCAGTTAATAATAAGCAATGCTTGCTCACAATACTATGGATATAATACTAATAATCTATTATTGAGAAAATGGCACCTCTTCTTAATAAACAAAGATTACCACAACACTCTTTATTACTGTCAATGACACCTATATGAAACTCATCACAAATTAGAAAAGTTGTACTAAATATCTACGTAATATTAAGTAATATATTAAGAATATGTTGAAATGCTTGTCAATTAAATAGTGTAAAACAGCAAAATATTTAGCATTGTTTAATACATTCAGTTAAATAGCAATAAAGACAACTTCTGAAAAGCTAACAGTACTGACTTTAACTAAATAATCTATTAATAATCATATATACATATATACAACACAGATGAATGAAAACAGACATAGTAGTACACTGTTGTGATACAATATGACTGTATTAAGTCAAGTCGCAAAGGGACAAAAAAGACAAGCCACACCTGGTAATACTCAACATGTTACAGAGTGATGCCTATATCAGAGTATGATACTCTTAAGTATAGGTCAGCAGATCAGATAGAAAACAGTGTGCAACTATGTTAAGCACAGAAATGGTACAAACAAAATGCAGGATATCTTTTACTCATAAAAGATCCAAATAATAGCATGACGCAGTACAAGCATTTTCTAAGAGATGCAAAACACATAGTTTTCCGTGTACATGGACAAGTATTGTACCTAAGTAGAGGTACACAGTTGGAAAGTATGCCAAGTAGTACTTGCTATAGCTGCATACGAGTTACTCAGAAGAAAAGACAACAACAGAAAAGGAGGACCAGATAATCTTATCTGTTTAGCCATCTCAAAGTGTTTCTTAGACATCTAAGTGTGGTTTCTCTAATGACTGTAAAGACAGTTGGTGCCAATGAAGAACACTGCAACTATTTCCACTGAGTCACTGATTAACTCAACTGTCTTCGAAGTCAGATTGAGTAAACATATACTTGTAAACCATGCGATGTACTGTCAGTGTAAGACTGGATAAAGTTTTGCATAAGAAAGAATAGTATTTCTGTAGCAGAAGTCACTCTGTAACAAAATGGACAGCAAGTTATATCTGATCTTGTGTGACTATTCTTCTGATGTATGAAGATTGTAATAGTTCTTCAATATCAGTAAATATGCATTTTTTAAGTGTCACGGTAGCCTCTGCTTAAAAATGCTTGTGGAGTCGTTGCATTCAACCCACCCAGTTCTGTACCTCAATAAAGAATTGTAATGTCCAGAATGTACATACTGGCCATGGTGGTAGATAACAGCCTGAGTGTCAAACACTGCTTGGTTAAATACAATTCTACCAGCTGTGAAATCTGTGATAGGTGTGTCAACTCTGAGCCTGTTAGAGTCAAATCTATGCAATACAAGCATAATATATTGAGATGAAGTCCTGAGATGTATAGACTGAGTACATGTCCCTCCACACCTAACACATAGGTGACCACTTTCTGCATTTCTGAACAGCTGTCAGAACTTGACACTTTGAGAGTGAGGCACAAAGAAACCCAAAACATATCCTCAGTGGTTTCTCACTCTGAATGACCACATGACAGACATACATATCTGTTAACATATGAGACAGTGTAGTATTGTCTGATTGGAATCCCCTCTTCATCCAAAGTGTTTATGTTGGCCATCATAAACTCTGTGATGTCCTGATGCATGTTAGCAGTGAATGTACTGCACCCATCATATGTACCTAAGACCTGTCATAAAGGTGTCAATGGCTGTACATTGTGTAACTGATCAGAAGTCACATTCACAACTTCCTTCAATGCCTTTGATAAGGGAGTGTCTTGTGAAGCTAATATTGCCTGCACAAAGTCTGGAATGTGGAGAAATGCTTGAATAGCTGAATTAGCATAGCAGTTTACTCTAGTACTGTTATTAAACAGTGGAACAACAGCCATACCAAGTGACTTCTTAGAAACAGGTGTTTTTGCATCTGTATTTGCATACTGAACTTGTTGTTAGTGTGCGCAGCTGATTCAGTAGTGGCAGCTCATTTTCTCTTGTTGCCAGCTGAAACTGTGACTGTGGCATGTGAGACAACCACATACAAAGGTAGTGGAATGAGAGACATCTGTGGCTGATTCAGAGTACATAATCTGTTGTACTCAAAAATACAGCGCTTGTCTGCACGTATCTTCTGTGGTGCAAGTGTGATGATGTGCAACCCAGAAAGACTGCATATGCATGAAAGCGCGACATAGCTCATGTCATCCTTGAAAATGTCTGTGCCTATGTCCACCATCGCTGAATCCAAACTCAAGTCCTGTGACTTGTGATTGGAAACACCATATGCAAAACATATTTGGAAACTGTTTCCTGTTGACATAGATAGCCTTAAATACGGGGAAGTTAACACAGGTACGATCACTCTGCACAGACTGCTCCATGTTGTCAAAGTAGACAACAAGTGTCTCGATAAACATCTTCTGAACATTTTGTACACAAAGTCGATGATGTGACCCATGGCACCATTTACCATGCCATGCTCAACATCAAGATTACGCCATAGCATGACATGTGCATTCTTACAGACTGTAACAGAGTTGATACACAAGGGGGGGTAGAAAGGATGAGAAGGGACTTGGCAAGGTTGGAGGAATGGTCAGACATATGGCAACTTAGATTCAATGCAAAGAAGTGCAAAGTAATGCTCCTGGGAAATAAAAATCCAGGAGAAGAGTACACAATAGCAGGGGAGGTACTAACAACAACAATGATGGAAAGGGATCTGGGTGTAGTCATATCAGATGACCTAAAGGTGGGTATGCAATATGAGAAGTCAGTAGGGAAAGTCAGGGGGATACTGGGATGCATAGGGAAGGGCATCACAAGTAGAAAAAGGGAAGTGGTTATCCCTCTATACAGACAGTTGGTGAGACCCCATCTGGAGTACTGCATGCAGTTTTGGAGACCTCATCTACGCAAGGACATAGACAGGATGGAAGCAGTCCAGAGGAGGGCAACCTAAATGGTGCAGGGTCTACATCAGAAACCATATGAAGAGAGACTGAGAGAGCTTAATATGTATACCCTTGATGAAAGGAGGGACGGGGACATGATAGAAACTTTTAAGTACCTCAAGGGAATCAACAAAGTCCAGGAGGGTAGCATCTTTCAGAAAAGAGATGTGTAAGAACAAGAGGGCACAATTTAAAGTTAGAGGGGGACGGCTCAGGGGTAATGTGAGGAAATTCTTTTTCATGGAGAGAGTGGTGGACGATGGAACCGCCTTCCTGGAGAGGTTGAGGGTCTAAAACAGTGGAGGAATTCAAACATGCATGGGACAGACATAAGGCAATTATAGTGGGGAGTTGCAGGAAATAGGCTGTTGGTTAACTAGAATCTGCAGCTTATCCAGTAGGGAGGGAAATGGGCAGACTGGGTGGGCCAAGTGGTCCTTAACTGCCATCAAAGTCTATGTTTCTATGTAAGAACAGCTTCCAGGCCAACTGTACATGAAGCATCCAACTTCAGTTCAGACAATCGTTCAGTCATCTTTGTTACCAGCTTCCAACTTAGAATTACACCATCAACTGTATCAACAGCATGCAGTGTGACTATTTCTTGATTTTCTCTCTGCAACATAACATTGTTGAATTCAGCACATTTCTTAAGTCATGGCATAAGACACACAATCTGTGTGGCCTTGGAGTACACATCACTGAAAACATTGCATGCTGTATGTATGGATGTAGTACCCACTGTGATTCTTCGACCATGTTACATTGAAAGATGTTGTGGTGACAAAGAACCTGTACGAACTTGATCCAACAGTGCCTTGTAAGCCAGATCACCACTCTGCAACATGTTCTCACACAACTTGACATAGGTAAATAACTCCCACAGGTTACAACCTCCAATGCAGCCTAGTGTATTCTTAGCCTGCTTGACAGTCAGAGCTGCAAAGACATGTTCCGCATTAACTGGTGCAAGTTGTAAACGGGCTCCAAATACAACAATGCTTTTACCACCAAATGCATCTCCATAGTCAGTACCCCAAATTTCCTGCAGACATAGGTGTATACAAGCAAGCATCAAATTAGAGACCATGCTAATCTCATCAATGATTTATAACTTAATTTTAGTAAACATAGAATGAATCTGAGATGCACCCTCAAATGTCAGCTTATGATAATCTCCTGCTTTGCCATGCTCCACTGGCAACGTGAAGAGACAGTGTTGCGTAACTCCACCAATGTTGTATGCAGCCAGTCAAGTGGGAGTACTAACAGCAACAGACATTGATGAGCCTGTCAGTTTCCGTATTGCAGCCATAATGGCCTCTATAAGGAAACTCTTACCTGTACCTGCTGAGCCACTAACAAACATTAGTAGTGGCTTGTGGTCATGACAGTCACATTTCTTCTGTTCATGTAGTATCCCATGCCAAACAGCATCTGTAACTGCAGAGTGCACCACACGTTGTTGCTGGATCAACAGTGCAGTGTGTGCCATGTTCCATAGCACTCTCCACTTCTGACATGAGTACTTCTGGGGCATTCAGAGGCAGAGGCACTCCAAGTATACCTTCTCCTTCTGGATCAAGTTTGTCCTGTGAACTAACAGGAGTGTCCTCTTCAAGTAGTTTCTGTGCCTTTTCAAGCTGTTCCTTCTCAGGATCCAGTTTCTGTATGTATGTGTCAGAGTATTCAGTTTTGAATGTGTCATAACTGTGATTGAATTGTTCCTCAAATGTATCACAGTCACCTTTCAATTCAGACTCATTCATCCAGGGTTTAAATAAGAATAACAAAGCAAAGTAGTAATGCTTTCTGCTCTCAGATGTGCCTAGATGTAATTTGCAATGGTCAATGATCCAAGGCTTATGTCTCTTTATGAGACAGCCATCCACTCCTCTGACCTCATAAATGTCACATGTGCAATTAGGTAAGACATCTGTCTTGTAGTCATACCATTTAGCCACCTCAAATAAACACATACCATCACTCTCACTGTATCTATGGGGGTAGTACATGTCAATCAAGTTATTCTTCAATATACATTTTGAAGAGGGTCTGTTGAGAGCCAGCTCCTCAATCTCAGTGTGAAGAATAAGTACACGTTTGGACTTCTCTTTGTAGTTAACTCTGAGAAATCGCACAGCATCAGATTTGCCATACAAATATGTACCAATCAAATGATAGCCAACCTCATAAGCACCACATTCTCTGTGTGATAGGGTCTTCAATCAAAGGGACCACAACTGAGATGTCAGTGGCTTGCTTGAACTGGCAATATCTTCCCAAAGATCTTGCAAGCTAGTCTGTTCATGTTTGTCATGTACAAAGTGATGTTCTGAACCAAAGCCAATGAGTTATCAGCCACAAACTGAACATCTATGTTTGCTTGCCACATTAGAAGAGTAGTGAGGTTGTAGTCATTGATTTACACCTCATTCTTGTCCCTGGGTAACTCATATACCCTCCTGGTTGATTTTGCCTTCAAGTGGTGTCACATTGCTGAAAACAGTTCATTCATGTGAACGTTCTGACAGACACATCTAGGAAGTCCAAAGCAACATCTTGTGTACCAATCAGATTTGCTCTTCACTACCTGGCGGCAGTATTTTGCACAAATATGGCACTGGAACTTCTGCACCAACTTTCACAGTGTAGGACTGTCAAACTTGTCTGGTATGCGGCAAGTGATATATCGCCTAATGAATGCTAGCAGTTCTGCTGCTTCATGTTCACCTATGCGTGGGGTGTCCTTAATCCACAGTAACATATGAATATGAGGAGTTCCTCAAGCCTGATATTCCAATCTCCAGAAGTAATGCTAAACAATACCAAGAGGCAGATTGTCCTTTGACAAAATGAAAGTCAGAATATCATGGAATCACTTGTGAAAATGTCTAGTCACAGAGACTGGGTCAAGTGAGCACATCTCTCTGACAGTCATTGATGAAATGCCCTCCACATCACAATTTGCCCACTTCAAGAGTTCAATCACCCCCTTCCAGGTGTACTTGGCACAGCTGAGTGTGACAAACCATGTTGCTGCACCATACTCTCGCAGCATAGTCATCACCTCAGAGTGTCTGCAATACCAGTATTCTTTGGTGCCAATAGACTTGACAGTATGGAAGACAAACTGACCTGCACAGTTCCATCCTTTTGCTTTAATTTCTGTAAATATTCAAAAGCAGTGATTCCATCAAGTGACGTCGTGAGCCGTATAGTATGTGCAATTGATGCAGACAGTATGCTAAGCTCACTCTCCCAGAGGAGATGGAACAAGTACTGTATGTTGCATCTGAATTTGCTATCCTTACTGAGCACATGACTGGTACAGTATTCAGCACCTTGCACATGCACTTCTCTATCATCTAAATGTCCACCTGACCCTTTTGGAAATAAATCCAGAAAACAACGTGCTTCCAATATCGCCTCCCAAATGCTGACATGGGCATCTTCCACCTATTTAATTTGATACAGATCAATGTTATCCCCAACTGGAACTCTGCCACGTAGTGGATGTACTGTGTACTGTTCATACACATTATCAGTTGTCTCTACATTGACCTTCTCAATCATTGGTTTTGTGGTATCCAACACATCGTGTTCGCCAGACATACTACTCATGTGATCAATGTCAAGGTCTGCATAAAAGGGATTGTTGCTCTTCAAGTAAGTAAGAGCCAGCATCACCTTCTCTACATTGACAACATCATGCCAGATGGCCTTTGACTTCGTTGGAACACCATTGACAAAAATCACCAAACTGTTATCACTGGAGATTGCCTCCACATTTTTCTGCAGAAGAAGTGGAAGGCACGTAACGGAACCCTTAAGAGACCTAATGAGTTCTTTTTGTGGAATGTTCCATGTTTTTGTATTTAAATGTGGAATAGTTTGAAATGGTGTCATAGACTGAATAAGAATGTGTTCAAAGATATTCAATGTGGCAATCTCAGCAGGTGTAACATGTGCCTCCATATTGTTCAACAATGACCTTGCTGGCACAGTGTTACTCTTCACCTTGCAGAAACAGTGCTTGCACATCACAATGATTGGCTCTAAGTGGAAGTCACACTTTAGCAACAGAAATGCTGAGAGTTGAAACCACATGTCATTGTACGGTGACAAGGTTTCCAGATTAACTGTGATAGTTTGTTTCTGGTAACAGAGCCGATAACATGGCACACTTACAGAGTAAAATTTCTCTTTCTTTGCCAACTCAGATTTGGCAATGGATTTCCCAAACTGCTTAAGAATATCTGTTTCCAAGACAGAAACAGAATTTTCATCAGCAATTAATGCCTGATCAATCACAGTATCTGTGACAATCCTGTCATGTTGCAGCTGTTTCAGATATGTCATGGCACCATGCGTGTCACCAGACTGCAGCAACTCATTAAGATGAGTATACTGCACAACAACTCATCGCACCTCATAGACCCTATACACAAAGTTATGCATCCCTGACTGATTCACTGCCAGCATCTGCATGTGGTGAAATACACTGTCACAAACATCACTGTCTAGGTATGCTAGTGAATGACCCATAAGTCCAGTATGTGGATAGATCTCACAATGGTCTATAGTTTCAAACAATTTATGTCTGTCTTTATGATCAGTAATGACAAACAGGTTGATAAAGTGCTTGACTTTATCAAATGATGATTGCCTCCAGTTGCAAGTCGCATTACATGTCCATGCCAGACAGTGACGCTTACGAGGATGAACAGTTGACTCAGACTCATCATCTGACTCTGTTGTAATTTCATCACACACAGTCAGCACATTACATAGTTTACCATACTCATCAATAGAGAACTTGCTGTCCTTTTTCTGTGAGTAATATGACTCCTCCCAGACATATGTCTCTGAGAGCTGTATGTGTAGCCAGCTACCTGTGAAAATGTCACAGAAGTTGTGTTGGTTCAAGATGGGATAGTGTTGTAGCTTCATCTTTATATTGTACACAACTTTTCTGAATTGTTCAAGTACATGTGCCATTTTACACCATGAGCATTGAAGAACAAATACTGCTCTGTTGACAAATGCACAAACTCTGAGATGCAATTTCATCAATGACAGATGAGTCTTTAGTTTTTTGCGTTCACATCTCATTACAGCTGCAGTAAGTCTATCTAACTTAGCTTTACAAGCCAGTGATCGAAAATACTTTTGCTTCCTCAGGTGAGCAGAAACAGTCATACCGTTACTTTGTTGCTTAGTTCGTTTGCTTATGATTGCCTTTGCAACATATTTCTTCCCTCTGGAAGATTTCCGCAACTGTTGTTGAGCTGTGCATATTTGGCTTACAGTTGAGCAAGTACGTGCAATTTCTGTGGAGTGCGCAACCTGTGAAGCCACTCCTTGAGTGGAATGAGAAATCAGTTTACGTCTTGATGTAGCATGTGTGGTATTCGTACCGCTCTTAAGCAACAGTGTACTACTATGATACCTGTTTCATCTATGCATAGCACTGTGTCTCTGCTTAGAAGGCATCTTTCTTCCTTACAGTTTCACAGTAGTGTGGAAAAATGTTTCATGAGTATCAGACACCTGTATAAAAAAATAGAGAAAAACACATAATTAGTGGTTAGCAAACATTGTTTAATAACATTGCATAGTCATACACACTGTATATCTGTCATATTACGTGAATAGAGAGCATTGCTAACAAAACGTGGCACACATAATCCTTCTGGCACTACAACAGTAGTGAAGACAAAATGCAATGCTTTTAGATGACTCACAATAGAAGCCAAGTTATAACATGGCACAATATCTGATAATATGGCACAAGTATTTTGTTTGCAAAAGTCTTGACTATCCACATTATTTTTGTAAAAATGCAGTTTATTTGTGACATTTTCGCAAAGTAGTGTCGAATGCATGAAAGTGTCGAACGACAGTGTTGAATAAGTTCGATACTTTCATAAAATACTGTCAAATGCAGGACAGCATCGATTAGTAGTGTGGCATGCATGAAAGTATTGAATAATAGTTTTGAATAAATGCAATAGTGTTGCAAAATGATGTCGTCAGCATGACAGTGTTGAATAATAGTGTCATGAGCACAAAAGTGTCAAATATTCACATAAAAAAACACCATCTTCAAGGCTAAGGCAATCAGACACTGCTTTGTATTTGACTGACGGACGCTAACACCAATGGCACGGAACATTGATCAGGCCATGTCAAGCAACCAATCACAAGTACTGAAGACTGGAGAAGAAGGACATAGCAGCCATTTTAGTAAAACACTGAGCAGCCTGCATTACTCTGTGTAAGTACATGCAATTTTCTATGCAATTTTACTAACATTATAAAAACTGATAATGACATATTTATTTATTTTATTTATTTATCAAGTCTAGGATTACAAATACAAATACCAAATACATAAACATAGCATTAAACAAAACATTTTTTACTTCTCTTTTTGACTATACCAATATAAATAATCTGTTATGCTGTGGGAAGAAGTAATAACTGTTTAAAGTCAGAGTGTCTGTGAGTACTTACCGGCACAGATAGAGCTGCAAATGGAGGCAGCAAGCAGCCAGCATGCGTATCATAAAAGAAAAGGCAACCAATAACACCTAGCTCTTTACTTGTGATTGTTTGAAGTAGCCTATCAAAATGTAATATTTTCCCAGCTGGAAACTTTGCAAAATGTCTGCTTGACAGACCCTGCAGCCATTAACTGCAGGTGTAGTGCATGCATCCGCTCTATTGGTTAACCATGACAAAGTATTAGCCAATTATTGTGTTTTATCCTGTCTACTGGAACAACCCACCAAAGCAATATAGAAACAGGGAGGGAAATCTCAGTTTCATATTCAGTAGCAACTAGACACTGCAGGACAAACACTGATTTTTTTTTTTTTTTTTTTTGAGCTTTCTGTCCAGTTCTCAGTTTAAAAGCTTAGAACGGCAGAAAACAGCAAATGCACTGTGTAGGTAATTGGCAGCAGCATAGTATGACAAGCTTCAGAGTATGCTCAGAGAAGTCAGTTTGGTAAAGACCTGCAGCTTCCAAATTGCTCTGTTAAGTGGTTTGGCAGGAGAGGCATGAGGTGGGAGTATCTCATGCCAACAATGCACAGACTACTGAGCACTCAAGCTCATCCAGACATACTGCTGATTCATCTCAGAGGCAATGATTTAGGCACCAAACGATGGGTAGATTTAGTAGCAGAAGCTAAATTGGACCTTGCTTCTATTATGAGTATGTTACCTGCCTGTGAAATACTGTTTTCAGACATTACAGAGTGTAAGGTCTGGCAAGCAGAACAGCACATGTATCTGCTTGACAGGGCATGAAGAAAGGTGAACATACAAATATCTGGATAGCTGCACATGTCTGGGATGCACACTGTACATCACCCTGAAATTAAGTATTGCAATGATTGACTATATCTACCAAATGGTGTGCACTTCTCACATGCTGGCAATTGCCTTTTCCTGGGAGACCTTCAAGATGGAATCCTCACAGTTCTCTAAAAATATCAGACTGTTTAGATGTACCCCTTTTAAAAATGGTCCTTTTAAGAGCCACAAAACCTTGGTCAAAAAAATAGACAAGCTCCATACATATTACACATAACAAACACACATGAAATCTGTGTTGCCACAGCACTTTCACAGATAGGAACTACCAAGTTCAACTGTGACACATAACAGCTTGTCTGTGGCTGGACAGTCATGACACAATATCTGCCCTTACACTGTCAGACCACTGCCTTGGTGACACCATGTGCACCCTTACTACACTCAGAGTGGAGGTGCCACCTGATACTTGTAGCGTTAATGTAAATGAGTCTTTATGAGATGTGCCACTCTGTCATTACACAATATCTGTAATTTTGTTTTGTGACAAGAAAGTCATAGATGTTGGCAATCAGCTGTTCATTAACCAGCCTTCCCTTGAATTCTTACCATGCATTGTACAAATAATGAAGCCTGTGCTTGGACTATGGCCATGGACTGCGGTGTAAGGTGGGAATGGATTGTCTATCTGACTTAATGTAGCCATGACTGCTGTAATATTTTAAAAGTTAATATCAGAGCTGTTCAATCATTCTGATCATGTCTGTCCACGTATAGTTTCAAAAAAAATGTTTAAACTCAATGAACCTAGCCTCAGAATAACACATATACAAACATGTACTAAATCACTATTATCTCTCTCACTATTTATTTCAGCATTTAACGTTAATTGTCTAAAAATGTGAATCTGGAGCTTGAGGGAGGTGTGTTGCCTGGTCAAGGTGGCACAGACTAAGGGCAATCTGAAAATCTTGATGCAAAGTACCAACAAAAAGCTGGATGCCATGTGGAGGTGCATCAATGCACTTCTCAGCTATAGATTCAAAATAAAGAACAAGACAGATGAGATGAGAAAGAGGAAGTGGAAGCTGCTGCACCAGCATTTCTACACACTGAAGAAAAGAGAGGACGTACCGGAGAATGACACCTGCTGGTACTACCTTGCCCACGAAATGTGGGAGACAGCTGGGAAGCCTGAAGCTGGGGAATGCCTACAGCATCATAAGTATAGAAGAAATGTACTACTCAGCACAATATGTATACCAATCATAAGAATGCTGCACAGTGACAGTTGGTAGCAGCATCAGTGATTGCACAGTTTTAAAACTGAGCAACAGGCAAACATGAATAACGCCCTATGTCTGTAGAACCTCAACATTCAAGAGTTGTATGCAGCACAATAACCACTTGTCACTGAACATGTTAAAAAATCTGTAATACAAAGCAATTGCAGTAGAACTATCATGGTACATACTCTTAACATAGTACCTGTCTTACAATATGGTCACTGTCTGGTTGTTGTTCCTTACTATTACAATCTTTGTGCTGAATTCTGTTTTATTCAATGCAGCTGAAGAGACCTCAGTATAGTATTAAGTGCAAAACATAGAGTAGTACACAGGTATCAAGAAAGTAACAGAAGAAGAAAAGATATGATAATTATTAAGTGATATAGAATATTAGCAATAATTAAATCGATATATACTGAAGTGTGCAGTGATGTATACAGCACTCTAAATATGTATTATTATTAACTGACAGAATATCGTAGGCTTTCTCCACCTCCGGCCGAGGTAGTACCAGCCTAGGTTGAACCTGTGGAGTGCCATGACTCCAACAAGAACAGTGTAATTCTCATTGAGTCAGAAGGTAAGAGAAATCTATTACTACAAGACCAATAACCGATTACCAAATGCACATGGCAGGGGAACATTGCTTTCCTGATGTAACACAACTCGGCAGTTCGGCACATTGTGTGTGACTCTTATTAGATAGGAATACCGTTCACATCCACGTCTTTAGTTTAGCTGTGATTCAGAACTGGGCATGCAACACCTGATCTGGGGGTATGTGGGGGGGTGCACCTAGGCATGGGTCTGCACCCCCTGAGTACCCTAACTTCTACAAAGGCATTATCAGTCAGCTACAGCATTGATATGCATTACTATAATGATGCTCCATCTCAGCACTCCGTAACCAATACCGTTTCGGGGAGGGGGTTGGGGCATTGTCTGCCTGGAGCCAGAGAAATTGTCAGTGCCCTAGATTCTGCACAGCTGTTATCAGGGAGCAACACTAGTGAAATGCATGAATTTAGTTCAGCTGTAGGTCAACACTCAGGTTCCAATACTTGGTCAGGAGAGGTGTGGGGGGGATTGCCTATCTGCCACCATTTAACTCCCTAGTATCCTAACTAGTGTGCACGTGGTATTAGGAAGTAATAGTTTTCATATCCATGACTTCTGTTGAGCTGTAGCTGTACAATGAACATACAATACCTGTTTTCTTTTTTTTATTGGTGGTGGAGGGGGGCACTGTCTGGGTGACGGCGTGCAACTCCTCAGCACAATAGGTTCTGCATAACTGGTATCATGGAGACATTGTATTTATATGCATGAGTTTATTTGTGCTGTACATTAGCTGAACACTCAATTTCCAATGCCTGGTTGGGGGTGAGGGGGGTGGCCATTGCCAGGCTGATCTCGTGTAGTTCCTCACTCTCCTAACGGGGTCAGGACATTGCTTGGCCGATGCCATGCAACTCCCCAGTGTCCTAACTAGTGTGCTTCTGCTATCGGTGATAATAGCATTGCTATCGATAACTTCAATTGAGCAGTACCTCTGCAATGAAGATACAATACATAGTCTTTTTGTGGGGCTGTTGAGTATTACCTGGCTGAGTCCGTTCAGCTCCTCAGTGCACTAGGTTCTGTCCAGCTGGTATTGTGAGGTTCACTGTTGATATCCTTGAGTCAAGTTCTGCTATAGCTGACCAGTCAGGCTACAAAACCTAGTGTCTAGGGGGGCAGGGAGGGTGTTACATTGCCTGGCTGAGCACATGATACTACTCACTGTCTTAACATGTACGCAGATGGTATCAATGAACTATGCATTCATATCCATGAGTTCAGTTCACCTGCAGCTGAGCACTTGGGATCAAATACCTAGTGTTGGTGTATGTGGGTAGGGGAGAGGACATTGCTTCACTAAGGGATAGGGCTTTACAGTACCCTAACTTGTGTGCAGGTCCTATCAGGTATTTATAACACTGTTATCAATTCCTTCAGTTGGGCTGTGCATCAGCACTCAAGAGACAGGATCTGTTTATTTTTTGGGGGGAAGGAGTGCATTGCCTTCTGTAGGGCATGCAACTGACCACTGTTCTAGCCTGTGTTCACCTGCCATCACAGAAGTGTAATGTTCATGCTTACTACTTTACTTGGATTGTGTCTCACTACTCAGCATGTAGTACATGCTCAGCAGAGTTGGGTTGGGCAGGGCATTGCCTGGCTGACGCTATGCAACACCCCAGTGTCCTAAGTAGTCTGCAGCTGGTATCATTAAGTAATATGAATCAGATACATGACTTCAGTTGAGTAGTAGGTGTATAATGAAGGTACAGTATATTTTTTCTTTGTTTTTTGTGACTGAGGGTGCATTGCCTGGTATGTCCGCTTGTGCTGTTGCCCTTAACTGATGTACCAATACTGCTAAGTTTAGTTACTTGCGTACATCTGCTGACAGCAATGTGCAGATATAAGTGTTGTAAGCATAGGAAACTACAAATAAAATGTCTCATATCAATATAACAGTGTTACTAATTATGCTTTGTGCTATTATGTAATAGTAACATAGAAAACACATGAAAAACAATACCAGTCTTAATGTACATACAGACAGCAATACGATCTATAATCAAAAATGTATTTATTTATTTCCTAGCTGCCAGGGAGACTGCATCATATCAGCCACTGCATGCGGTGAAGCAAGAGGCAGATGATGTGCTGAACGTAAGTGTTGCAATATACTAAACACATCTGTGGTCAATAGTAGAAATAACACTTCTAGATCTTTTTCTCAATGAAGTAGTGAAATGGTGGTTAATAGGCTTATATAAAGTAGCTATCTGTGGATAGGTAACATTGATGTAAATAAGTAAATGTGAGACATGCTTCTTCAGCCAGCATCCAATGCCTGGTCCGGAACTGGTTGTGACATTGCCTGACTGACACCGTGCAGGTCATCACCCTCCTAAGCTGTATTAACCTTGTAACAGATAGGTGCAGCATGAATGTTAACAGTTCCTATCAAGTTAATAAAGCAAAAATGCCTAACGGGGGGGTGTTATGGTGTGATAACATCCCACCTCAGGTGGTTGAGCCTGAAGTCAATGGCCGAGTGTGTCCAACACCCAAGATGTAATGTTATCCCAGCATAACACCCACCATGGAGGGCATTATTTCCATTATACAATGGGTCATTGTTTTATACAGAAAACAATCATTTTAAAGAATTGTTTTTAGTGCTTAAAGTTTTTTTAAGAGAAGACGCAAACAATCATCAAATGTAAAAAGGAAAAATGGATGACAGCATCATCTAGTTGATCAGCAGGCATGTAATGCCAGGATAACATCCCTGCTGTCATGGCAAACTTACCAATCAGAAGCCAGGATTGTTTCTTTCTGTTGTATAATAGAGTATAACACTTTGTGACTAATTCACATGTGCCTCAAGTCATCACTCAGTGCACTGTACCTGGTCTTTTATGTGTGACTCTGCCTGACGCCGTGAACAACTACGTGTACTAACTACTGTTCAGCTGACATCAACAAGGTGTAGCACAACACTTAGCCTCCTGTAAATAATGTTCATTGCATGTTGACATGTAATATTGATATGCATGTCTTTAAATGGTATGTGTTTAACATTCAGTATTGGCATATGAAATGTGCTTGACCATTGTGTAGGTGAGCCAAGCAACTCCTCACTGTCCTAAGTAATGTACATCTATTATCAGCAACAGCTGGCATTGCTGTCACTGGCTTAATCTGAAATTTCCTCTGTGCTCAGGAGCCAATATCTGATCTCTAAGAGAGTGGTGACATTGTGTGTCTGAATCCATGCAACTCACAGTGTAATAACTTGCATCCAACTAGTTTCATGCGGTGATAATATTCATGTACAAACCTCTCAACTTCTCTGCAGTTGTTAAACAGGTTAATGTGGCATAAATGCTCATGCTCCTACTTGTGCTACACATTTTAAGTCAGAATCTTGCACCTCCCATGTAGAACAGACTGTCAATTTCTGGCTGTACCCATGGAAGTACTCAGTGTGATGAATACAGTACACCCTCTATCATGGACATAACACAGTTTTCATGCCTTTACTTGGCCCATGCTTCAGCACTAAGTATCCTGTTCATGAAATAGAATATTTGAGTGCTGTCTTCCTGGTACCATGCAACTACTCATTGTCCTAAGTTATAGTGACCTAGCATTTCAAGTATATACCATGCATGCTAATTCGTTTACTTAACATGTGTCTGTGGACTCATGATCATATCCTGATTCCCGAGAGGGGGAGGGGGGTATCTATTTGGCTGAGAAAAATGCAACTACTCAGTTCAATATCATGCAACACTAAGTTACCTTTACATTTATGCACCTCTCCATGTAGGATGCAATCCCAGGGTAGCGGACCTCTGATCATTGCCTGACTGACACCATGCAGCTACTAAGACTAATAACTTGTGATATAGCTGTACACTAATGAGCGTGCACCTCTTTGGGTGGGTGGGGGTGCTATGCATGGTGACTACATGCAAATACTCATATTGAAGTATTAACCATACAAACTTTTACTCATTTATGGAGATTGTAATAACCTCTACCACTGAAGTACACTTATCAGTGTCACATACTGATTTGTCTATTTCCTCTTCACAGGTACTGTAGCAACATCATTGTTCTGTGAGTTTTGTGGCCATGTATACAGGCTGGAGCAGAATGTTGACCGCCTGCTTCAGGGACAGGAGAAAATATTGTCCTTGCTGCAGGCACAGCAGGGGATGGTCAGCCTTCTGCTTGACCTGTTAACATGGCCACAGATGTCACAGGGCAGAGCAGCACCACCCCACCGCATGCAGCAGCATCCAGTCTCCCTGAATAGAGCTGAATGGTCCTCCACAGGACTAGTATCTCCTCCATAGAGTAGCAGTTTGCACCTCCGGTGTGCCTCCACGTGGCTCCAGTGTCCTGGTCTGTGCCGCCTCGACCAGGAAAACACGCCTCCCCATCTGTTAACATTTTAAATATTTTTCAAAACAAAAAATTAAAACTCAGTTATTTTCATATATTTTTCCACAAAAAAAACTTTAATATAGATATTTTTTCTAGCTAAAGATTCATAGTGTGTTTATTGTAAGTATTCAATAGTTATAATGATTTGTTTACAGTGCTAACAAAACAACTGCAAGTACCCAAACCTGCATGCACATGGTATCAGGGAGGTATTACATTGATATCCATACCTGAACTGTGGTTATTCAGCTGCTATCACAGAGCCATTCCATTCATAGCCTTGACTTCACTTCAGCGGTAATATACAAACACGATAGAATACCTGGTCTGGGGTGGTGGAGGGGTGAGAGGAGTATTAGCAACTCCCCAGTGTCCTAACTTGTGTGAAGGTGGTATCAGGGAGCTATAATGTTCATGCCTATACCTTTACTTATACTGTACCTCATTACTCAGGATCCAACATCTAGCCTAGGGGGCTGGGCATTTCCTGGCTGAGGCCGTGCAACTCCGTAGTGTCCTTAGTAGTATGCAGTTGGTATCAGAGATGCATACTGTTGATGCCCAGGTCATCACTTGGGCTGTGGCTCTGCACTCAGCATCCAGTACCTGGTCAGGGGGTGGGGGCATTGCCTGGCTGAGGCCGTACAATTCCTCACTGTCCTAACTAGTGTGCAGTTGATATCAGAGAAGTATACTGTTGATGTTCATGGCTTTAGTTGGGCTGTGGATCTGCATTCAGGATCCAGTACCTGGTCTTGGGGGTGTTGGGGCATTGCCTGGCTGAGGCAGTACAACTCCTCACTCTCCTAACTAGCATGCAATTGGTATCAGGAAGGTATACCATTGATGTCCATGCCTTTACTTGGGCTGTGGCTCTGCACTCAGGATCCAGTACCTGATCTAGGGTGTGTGGGGGCATTGCCTGGCTGAGTCAGTGCAACTCCTCAGTGTCTTAACTTCTCTGCATCTGGTATCAGTGAGGTATGTCATTAATGTCTTTGGATTTATTTGGACTGTGTCTCTGCACTCAGGATCCAATATCTACTGGAAGGGGATGCGGGCACTGCCTGGCTGAGGTTGTGCAACTCCTTAATGTCCCAACTTGTGTGCAGCTGGTATCACAGAGGTATACTGATGATGTCCATGGCTTATTTGGGCTGTGGCTCTGCATTCAGGATCCAGTTCCTGGTCTGGGGGGGTGGGGTCATTGCCTGGTTGAGGCCCTGCAACTCCTCAGTGTCCTAACTTGTGTGCAGCTGGTATCAGAGAGGTATACTGATGATGTCCATGGCATTAACTGGGCTGTTCCTCTATACTCAGGATCCAGTAACTGGTCTGAGGAGGGTGGGGGCATTGTCTAGCTCATGCTGTGCAACTCCTCGGTGTTCTAATATTTGTGCAGCTAGTATCATGGAGGTATACCATTGAAGTCCATGGTTTTATTTTGGCTGTAGCTCTGCACTTAGGATCCAGTATCGGGTGTGGAGTGCGTGGGGGCATTTCCTGGATGAGGTCTTGCAACTCCTTAGTGTCCCAACTTGTGTGCAGCTGGTATCACAGAGGTATACTGATGATGTCCATGGCTTTATTCGGGCTGTGGTTCTGTACTCAGGATCCAGTACCTGTTTGGGGGGGTGAGGGCATTGCCTGGCTGAGGCCATGCAACTCCTCAGTGTCCTAACTTGTGTGAAGTTGGTATCAGAGAGGTATACTGATGATGTCCATGGCTTTATTTGGGCTGTGGCTCTGCACTCAGGATCCAGTACCTGGTCTGGTGTGCATGGGGGTATTGCCTGGCTTAGGCCGTACAACTCCTCAGTGTCCTAACTTCTGTTCAGCTGGTATCAGGGAGGAATACCATTGGTGTTCACAGCTTTAGTTGGGCTGTGCCACTGCACTCAGGATCCAGGACCTGGTCTGGAGCAGGGTAGGAGCATTGCCTGGCTGAGGCCATGCAACTCATCAGTGTCCTAACTAGTGTGCAGTTGATAGTAGAGAGGTATACTGTTGATGTCCAGGCCATTACTTAGGCTGTGGCTTTGCACTCAGGATCCAGTACCTGGTCTGGGGAGGTTGGGGCATTGCCTGGCTGAGGCCGTTCAACTCCTCACTGTTCTAACTAGTGTGCAGTTGGTATCGGGGAGGTATACCATTGATGTCCATGCCTTTACTTGGGCTGTGGCTCTGCACTCAGGATCCAGTACCTGATCTGGGGGGTGTGGGGGCATTGCCTGGCTGAGTCTATGCAACTCCTCAGTGTCCTAACTTCTGTGCAGCTGGTATCTGGGAGGTGTACCTTTGATGTCTTTGGATTTATTTGGACTGCGTCTCTGCACTCAGGATCCACTACCTGCTGGAGGGGGTGCGGGCACTGCCTGGCTGAGGTCGTGCAAATCCTCAGTGTCCCAACTTGTGTGCAGCTGGCATCACAGAGGATTATTGATGATGTCCATGGCATTAGTTGGGCTGTGCCTCTGTACTCAGGATCCAGTACCTGGTCTGAGGGGAGTGGGGGCATTGCCTGGCTCATGCCGTGCAACTCCTCAGTGTCCTAACCTTTGTGCAGCTGGCATCAGAGAGGTATACCATAGAAGTCCATGGCTTAATTTTGGCTATAGCTCTGCACTCAGGATCCAGTACCTGGTCTGGTGTGCATGGTGAGCAATACCTGCTCGAGGGGGTTGGAGCATTGCCAGGCTGAGGCTGTGCAACTCCTCAGTGTCCTAACATGTATGCACCTGGTATCAGGGAAATATACCATTGATGTCCATGGCTTTAGTTAGCCTGTGGCTCTGCACTCAGGATCCAGTACCAGGTCTGGGGGGTGGGGTCATTGCCTGGCTGAAGCCATGCAATTCTTCAGTCACCTAATTTGTGTGCAGCTGGTATCAGAGAGATATACAGATGATGTCTGTGGCTTTGGTTGGGATATGCTTCTGCCCTCAGGATCCAGTACCTGTTCTGGTGGGGGGCATTGCCTGGCTGAGGACTTGCAACTCCTCAGTGTCCTAACATGTGTGCACCTGGTATCAGGGAAGTATACCATTGATGTCCATGGCTTTAGTTAGCCTGTGGCTCTGCACTCAGGATCCAGTACCAAGTCTGGGGGGTGGGGTCATTGCCTGGCTGAAGCCATGCAATTCCTTAGTCTCCTAACTTGTGTGCAGCTGGTATCAGAGAGATATACAGATGATGTCTATGGCTTTGGTTGGGATATGCCTCTGCACTGACTCTGAATGCTCCAAGTTCAGAATCTCCATACCAGACCCAACTCCCACAGTAGAGGTCGAGGGTAGTAAGTCATTTTGCAAGGAAGGAGTCTCCACCCACTGCCTCTCAGGGACAGTAGTCCCTGCAGATACCTCATCCATCATCCTTCCTTCCATCTCTGTCCTGTTTGAGCTTGCGGAGGGAGAGGGTTCAGTGCTCCATGAATCTTCCAGAGGGATTGGGTCTGGAACTGTCTCTGTAGCAGTCATTTGTGCCTGAGCTGATTCCAACTCTTTCTGTAGATTGTTTCCTTTTGCAGTGGCTCTGCTTCAAAAGACTGGTCTACATTTTCCCCTTCTGCCTTACTGGAAGTTAATATATGCTCAGTTTAATTCATGTCCCCTCCAGCCTAGCTATGTTCTCATCTACTGTTTTCCCTTACAACCGGAACTGTTCTATTGTCATTCAAAACTGGTAAAACAGGCTCAGCACCCACTTCAAACCTCAAGTGTGCTTGTGCTACTGAAGTTACCTTTTTTGGCTCCACATCTGCAGCCTGCCTTGCTGCCTCTGTTGGCAGCCTCATCTCTATTCTCACATTCTGCTCCAGTGAAAGCTTGAGAAGTACATTTCCTGTTGCTGCCATTTTTGCTTCAGCCCACTCACATCATGACCCAAGAGTCCTACATTGAGCCAGGAATCCAGCCACCAGCACTAGCCTGCATCCAACCAGCCCATGAAAGTGCTTTTTTCAGAGTCCATTGAGCATCCGTCATGTAGGAAGTGAGAACCATGTAAACTGAAAGCTTTTACAATCCTTCTACAGATGCTGTGCCGGTAGCTTTGATCAGCCAGTATCAGCTGTTTGTCAATTCCACCTGAGATGCTGTCAGTGCCTGCCTTTGATGTGTTAGCATCAGAGTAACTACCTGTTGTCACTGTTTGAGTGGTGCAGTACATCTAGGGGTATATTCACTGAACCTCGTGAACTTATGTTTTATTATTAACTATTCTTTATTGAATTTTAACTATGTAAGTGAACATTTTTTGAGGGCAGCTTTACATTTACAATACTGTTCTTCATCCTCAGCCAGCACAAAAACAAGGAATCTTCTTTGCTCTGCCATTTCCAGCACCAGTTGTTCCTCTGCAGCTGCAACATCTCTGGCTTCTGCAACTGGTATATGATTAGGTTCCTTCATCATTTTCTCTGTAGGCTCTGTGACTATTTTGATCTCATTAGCGACCTCAGTGTCAGACTCCTCACCATTTTCCTCAGACATAACAACAGCCAGGGTGAGGGAATGTACCCCTGCCTTCTGTTGCACACCCACCTCTGTAGCACTGGAATCCTCCATATTAGCAAGATGGCCAACAGCACCCTCTACCAAGAGTGGGTGAATTTTTTATTAAAGTATAAATCATACATCACATAATTACATCACATATGGTTTACAAATTTCACAAACATAACTTCACCCATACCTACAAAATTCACAATGTACACCTTCCATCAAATCCTCATTCTTCTTTCTCCCTTCTCACCCTCCCCTTTTCCCTTTTTTATTGATATTTCCACCTATCTACTCTATCAGTTCCAAAACATTTTTCCATAAATCACTGATACACCTTAGTAAATTTCTGTTTCTGTGGGATCACCTTCATTTTAATATAAACAAATAAACACTTTTGTGACATCTATTGTTGCTGAAGAATCAATCTCATATACCTTGCCATATATAATGTTTCAACATGCCACAAATTACCCTAAACATACTAGGATGACATGTAGCCAATTTTCACATATATATCCCCAAAATGAACATCTCATATGTTATTGCACAAATGATTTGAGCATTTTAGGCCAATAGCAATCTGATTCGATAACTCCTTTACATAAGGACATTCCAAAATTAGATGTATCTGGATTTCCAATAATCCATTATGTGTATCTCTTGGACACTATTGGATATCTACTTATGCATATGGAAATTTCATACACCTAGTCACCATGACATGTTAATTACATCATATCCCGCATCTGGACCAGAAGCCTAGATTATATTTACTGTTTAATAGTATCTGGAACTGTCTGTATAATCCTTTAGGAAACATCAGGGACTCAGAAAAGCTGTCATTTATCACTTTTCAATATAATGCTTTCTCAGTATAAGGACTAAAATGCTCACGTATTATTTTCCATTATGAACTGGGGATCGAAAATCTAGGAAGCTGATTTGCAGACAGCTCTTTGAAACCGTGATATCTAGCTACATAATCGTGGCTGAAGAAAACTTACAGCCACCAGTCTCTTCACTCGTTAATCAACTACTCTGACAGAATCATTCCCCACATCTGTCAGTACACCGCACAAAACCCCTCAAGAACACCTGCCGCAGTGGGAGCAACTAAGACCTTGAGACAACAACTATATAAAAAGACACAAATCCTCACAAAAATGTACAAATTAAGTTAACTTAACTGAAAATGTTGCTCTGCCGAATGTCTGAATTGAAGCTTACATAACAGCACCTGCTCTCCCCGCAGTTATCATGCTCAACCACCCGTTTGGTACACAATTCACTCTGAAATGTTTTCCTGTGGTCAGCTGCTCATCTTTAACAACCATGACCTGGACATAATCAGTGTGTTTAAGTTAAATCAAATTGATGTTGAAAAGCTATTTTATTCACTAAAAGGAGAATTTTTTTTTGTACCCAGAAACTACTATTCAAAAAGTAAAGCCGTGACACCTAGCATGTGCCTCTGTGGAGAACGCTGATGTTCGCAATCACAGCTTTAGTTTTGAAAAACAGTTCCCATCTAAAATAACCTTTCTTTCAAGAAATAACTAGTTTTTGGATGTCAGGGTGAAGTCAGAGATTGAATTTTATGGTAGGACAATAATTGTTAAAAAAAAGTAATTTTACAGCCTGCTGGGCCGTACTGCATTGCCAATGCAAATACTATTGGCTGACACAAAACCTTCTCAGTCTCCCAAAAAGCAACTACAAATTTAATCAAAACAAATGGGAAAAAGTAATTCAAGCACACACAGCCTGGTTCCTCATGGTACTACCAAAGCATTACAAGAACACTACCTATTGCCCACAGCAAAAACCAAAGGGACTATATTCTATAAATTTATCCCTACACATTAGAAAATGTTTTATTAAAACAACTTGGAAGCATTTTTTTTAAAATACTGTATGCATACATATATGGGATCCAGTTTATAATAGCAATAATGCACTCCAGAGTGTGGTATATCATGGGATACATCACTTCTTGGGTCGCTGCATGCACTTGACCTGCGGCCTCATGCCCAGCCACCCATGGCATGACAATATCACATGATATACCACATCCTGTTGTGCATTATTGCTTAATTGTTTCACCTTCTGTAATGCTGATAACCTATACAGTGGTAGTTTCTCCTTTCCAATAGTCAAGTAAAATGACCAGTTCTCTTTTTCCCATCTTGGTAATAACAGACTCACCCACTCCCTAGCCCAAATAACCCAATTGAGATCTGTAGGCAAAAATGAAGCCTTAACATTCGGTGAGAAAAAAGTGAATAACTAATCGCTATAGGATTTACCATAAATAACCGTCCCTTCTTCACCTCAAGATAAGTAAAGTTCTTCCTGACAGGATTTAATCTACTTCCTCATAAGGACTGGAAAAAAAATATAAGCTGTAAAACCTAGCTTCCAATTCTTGTGGTGGGGGGAATACATGACTAAGATAAAGAAATAGTGGCAACAATAATGTTTTTTATCAGGTATACCCTCTTCTTTTTAGAAATTTGCATAGATTTCAATTGAAATACTTTCCTTTCTCCTTTCACAGTTTTCTCTTCTCAGTTTACTCTCTCAGTATTCATATCTCTGAATCTTATTCCTAATATCTTAATCCCAGATTTTATTACTGGAATATCTTCTATTTTCAAACATCCAGTTCCTTCCTTGGCCCTAAACACAAAATGCAACTTTTTTGATTCACCTTTGCCACTGATATAAAAGCATATTGATGTAAAATCTGCATTGCACAATAATATGAATCCATATGACACATAAATAGACATGAATCATCAGCATAGGCATATACCTTGACTTGTTGTGAATTTCTACTAACCGAGATATCCTGTACATCTGAGATCTGCTCCAATTTCTGATGTAATATATCATTAGAGAGGTTTCATGTCATAATGGCTATTACAAAACTGCGATCATCATTACAGCAAGTGTACATCACCGAAAGTCAAAACAGCAATGTATACTCCCCAGTGAACCTGACAACAGCGACAGGAAAACAGCACTATATCTATGTGGGAGGGCTGTGCCTCCCACACATACACCCCTCTGCTGGGAGGATTCATCCACCACACCTGCCTAAATTAGGATTCTCAGCTCCAGGGGGGTGCATGTTGGAGAGGGGATGAAATTTGGACATAAAAAAAATTAAGTGTTACACACATTAAAAAGTAGAATCCCTACCCAGCCCTGAACCCTGGGCTCACCTCACTAAAGCCCTCCACCCTCGCAACCATACCAGAATGACAGCTCAGTAGCACACTGCCAAATTATAGCCCACATACCTTCTCCTTCCTGAACCCCCCTTCCGTTCTTTCGTCCTCCTATCATCTCATTGTTTTTTCCCATACCTTGGCTCTATAACTGCATCTTGCTACCGTTTTAGGTAGCTCACATCACAGGGACTCAAACTGAGTTCCTCAAAACTGAGTCGCTCAATTTGAGTCACCATTATAATGTGCTACCAATACAGAAGACATACAATAATGAGCTTATAGGGCATCCTTGCTGGACACTAGAGAAAATGCCTATTCTATGATTATGTTTTGTGAAATTTAGTAATTTCATCCAGAAAAATATTTTGTGCAATCCCCAAATTATGTGAAATATTTTGCAGGTGCAAAATGTGAAATCCCTTCCTGGCAAAATGCATGTGAAATTCTGCATTTGAGACAGAGCCTGGGGGGAACAGCTTGGTAAAAAAAAATGTTAAGTGTTTCACCCCTCCCAAAGAACCCACATCCCCACTTGCACCCTCTGGCAGTGGTCACGATCCAGCCATAGCACCTCTATGGTGCAAGAAGCCTGATCCACCTACCCCCCCAAAGAGACAGATAAGGTGTGACTTGCCCCCTGGGGCAGCTGTCACGATCCAGCCACAGCACCTCTATGGTGCAAGTAGCCTGATTCACCTACCCCCCCAAAGAGATAGATAAGGTGCCACTTGCCCCCTTGGGCAGTGGTCATGATCCAGCCATAGCACCACTACGGTGCAAGGACCTCGATCCACCTACCACCCAAAGAGATAGATAAGGTATGACCCTTGAAAAATTGCCGTGATTTCTCTGATCTGTGTGAACGCTGAACCAGATCATCACTTGCAATTTGCTGTTTTCAGTTTCAGTGCCTTCTCAGGGTAGTGCTATTGGCTTCACAACTGTGTAGAGCTCTCTGATTGGCTGGTCTCACTCACCTGAGACAGGAGCACTGGAGACGTGTGGTTTAATGTAAGCCTGCATCCCTGTACTAGGCTTCTAATTTATATATTTTAATTTAGCCTGTTCTGCTCGGCCTGTGTAAAGTAAATTACCATTCCCCCCCACTGCAGTTTCTCTCCAACTGTACTTGCACTGATTCAGTGCTAGTGCAAACTTCCCCTTGATTTACTTCCCCAATTAAGCTTTCACTCTGTACACTGCCTTGAACTGAGTTTGTAAAAAAATTTTACTGGCTTTGTTAATATATATTTTTTTTAATCCTATTTAAGACTGTACTGGATTTACATGCTTACTGCTATGGACTTAGAAAATTCAGTGAATTGTGAAATCTGTGTAGCTTCTGTCTTGAGCCTAAGGCTTCTGCCCTTGACTTTCATTCTTAATCATCTTCCTTTGTCCCCCTGTCCTCCTCTGTCTCTGTTCTGTCCCTCCTGCCATCCCCCATCAGTCTGTTCTTTTGTGCTTGTTTTAGATTTCCGAGTTAGCCAGCACCATGCCTCTGTCTGAGGCTGCCCCTTGACTTGTCTTTCAAGTTGATGCTCAGCTGTCTGTGTGTCTCTGTTTAGACAACCCCAATCTGCTCCTATTTAATCTGCTGTCTCCTTCCATACAGGTGCCACTTGCCCCCTTGGGCAGCAGTCACAATCCAGCCATTGCACCTCTATGGTGTAAGGATCCTGATCCACTTACCCCACAAAGAGATAGCTAAGGTACGATGCTTGAAAAATTGCCACGATTTCTCTGGGCTGTGTGAATGCTGAACCAGATCATCAATTGTAATTTGCTGTTTTCAATTTCAGCACCCTCTCAGGGTAGCGCTATTGGCTCCATGCCTGTGTAGAGCTCCCTGATTGGCTGATCTCACTCACCTGAGACAGGAGCACCCAAGACGTGTGGCTTAATGTAAGCCTGCATCCCCGTACTCGGCTTCTAATTTATATATTTTAATTTAGCCTGTTCTGCTTGGCCTGTGTAAAGTAACTTACTATTCCCCCCCCGCTGCAGTTTCTCTCCAACTGTATGTGCATTGATTCAGTGCTAGCTCTGCAAACTTCCCCTTGATTTTTTGTCCCCCCCCCAGGCCTCCTTTAAATGCACACAGTCTCTGCCCACTCCTATCTGATCTTTCATTTATTGGTTACTTACTGTCAACAACTGCAATTCCTCCCATCCCCTTTTTGCAACTAAGCCTTCTAGCAGCTTTATCTCATTCTGTCTTGCTGAGGCATACCATTTTGGTACTTTAGGTTTGCTTATTGCTAACTAGCATATCCTGTCTTGCTAAGGCACTGTATTACTTGAAAATTGTACTACAAATTACTGAACTGTGACTGATTTGCCAAAAAGCTGTGTTTATTGTCTAAAAATGTTCCCAGCAACCAAGTGTTACAGCCCCTCCATGACTTTGCAGCTATCTCCAGACTGCAAGGCGCCAAGGAAATCGTAGGCTTTTCAGTTGCTAATTGAGCTGTTTTCACTCAGACTACTAGCCTTTGTGTTGCCCTATTATTATTTTGAGCTACTCTCTCCTTTCTCTAGCCGAGGGCGGTATACATTTATCTTGCGTTACTCCATTTTTAAACTTCTCCAAACAGTCGCATACTGAACAATGACCCCAGGGACCTATATAACTTACATAGCAGAAGCTACTGTGATACGCTCCTTACTTACATAAAGGGCAACTATGACAAGCCTTGTTTGGTTACACTTATACACCAGCCTTTGTATAATACCCTATGTGGTTAGGCAACCTGACAGAACTGATCCAAACAAAGGTGCATACTCTACCATGCTAGTCTCCCCTTATACCAACACTATGAATAAATTATGCTGCCACTGTATGCCTTTGATCCCCTCACAGTTTGTGGAATCTCCTCAAAGTGGAACTGCTAACCAATATCCTCTATGTGGTCCTATACCCTATCCATTCAAACTAGGTATGGCTTGGTGCTGTTCTGCATGGACCCTAGGATATGTATCCATAGGGCAGCATGATAAGATGATTCAGTCTTTGGACCCATGTACTCAAACCAATACCAGACGTAGAAAGACTCATGCCTTTAAACTTCTCCTTGCTGCCTGAGAAAAATTGTGCTCCTTCTACTCCTATGCTCAGGTGTTGTCGAACTTAACCCTGGCCCTACAAAAGTGCTCTTATCTCCTTCTGAACTTACAACTTTGAAAGGAAAATTATGGAACTCCCTGCCTCTGGAGACTCACCAAACCCCTACACATACCCTGTTTAAAAGCAATCTTTGTTCCTTCCTATTTAACCATGTCTCCTGTACCTGCTTCAAACCCCCTTGAACCCGACACAAATCTCCCTCTCCTTCATAACCCTAACTGATATATATACTATTTTGCTGTCAACCTCTTCTAGCTCTGACTATAAGCACTTATGTGGTATGCTTTGTTATCTGTGAAACTGCTCTCAATCCAGTGCTTTGATAAAAGGAATAAGTTTAATCACCAGGACATATTACTGTTATTCCTTTTGGTCACACATGCCAGCCACTATTGTGAAATCTCTACATCTTTGAAGATCCTCTAAAATCAAAATGTATTTATTCTTCCGGCTTATATTGTGTAATTTCTGTTTAATGTGCTGTATTTAATGTAGTAATTTCCCTGTTTCCCTGTTTTGGCAAAATGTATGTATGGCAAATGTATGTTTTCAAATGCATGTTTCTTGAAGTTCTCCTACCCACTGTAACCTCCCGGGTCGTGCCTGAAAATAATCATGTCTTGGCTATGGTGCTTACCCTGTTAACAAAAACTAACTAACTAAATAAATAAATAAATTTGCTTCTTGCATACTAATGTGTGTAGTCTTTTAAAGAAGCTTGATTCAGTCCAGGCTTGGATTATTCATACTTCAACAGACGTACTCGTGCTTTCGGAAACATGGCTCCGGGCGTCCATCCCAGACAGAGAGATAAACATCCCTAACTACCTCCTCTTCAGAACCGACAGGCAGACTAGGAGTGAAGTAGTAGCCATTTATGTTAAAAACAAATTCTCAGTATATATATTAAATGCTACACCCTTTGCCTGTGGATTTGAATGCCTGTCTCTTAAAGTCGAGCTTTCCCCATCAGTGGCATTCTGCATCATAGGCAGCTATAGACCTCCAGCAGCAGGACCGCAACTTCTGACACACCTGTCATCCCACCTGGATACTACCCCAATGGAAACAATCATACTAGGTGACCTTAACTATGATTGGCTGACTAAGGTCTCGTTACCCCTGAAACAATTCTGTGACTCTCATGGGCTCACTCAACTTATTACTGAGCCTACTCGCATCAACAAAAAAAATCCAATGAGAAGCACCCTCTTGGATGTTCTCCTTCTTAACAGACCTCATTCCTTTTGCCATGCTGGTATCCTCTTAGCGGACATTAGTGACCACTGCTTTATTGGTGGCATGAGAACTGTTACCAAACCTCTAACTACATCAGTTTTCCACCAAAATATCCAGATGGAACTTCAATCCAATTGCATACTTCAATGATCTAAAAAACTCTTTGCTATGGCAGAGTTTCTACCTGGCTAAGTCAGTGAGCGATGCCTATGATGTTCTTCATGAAATCATATCCAGTGCCCAAAACAGCCATGCTCCCCTGGTTAAAGCTTGAATAAAAGTCAGAACCTGTCGTTGGTTCTCACCGGATCTGAAGGCTGCCTTACTCAAAAGAGATTACCTCTGGAAAAAGGCTTGTAAATCTCGTGCCGACGCAGGCTGGTGTCTCTTCAGGGCATCTAGAAACATCTGTACTAAGTTGGTCAGAGAGGCCAAAGCCAACTTTTATCAAAGCGAGCTACTCTCTGCTTCAAACTGCCCTACCAAGTTCTGGTCCACCATAAAAGAGCTATCTGGCCACTCTCAAGGAAGTGCGCTTCCTTCCAAATTACCACTGATAATATTATCATTAACGATAAATTAGAGACACTGCATGCTTTCAACAATCATTTTGCCACTGCTGGCCTGGCATTTGATAGCGCACCTGTAAGTAGCCTTCTTCCTCAGACCAACACCCAGCCTTCAGAACCAAGTAGCAATAACATGGACTTCTTCTTTTCACCTACCACCATACAAGAAGTTGAAGATCTTCTTCTACGACTAGATACTAAAAAAAGTGCTGGGGCCGACTTCTTTGACCCATATTTCTTGAAAATAGCATACCATATACTTGCTACACCTATAACACACCTATTCAATCTGTCCCTAGCACAAGGCTCCATCCCCAAGACATGGAAAACTGCTCACGTCATTCCCATGTTTAAAGCAGTGGACCCCTGCGACCTAAATAACTATAGACCAATCTTCCTTCTTCCCATACTTTTAAAACTTCTGGAAAAAATTGTGGATACACATCTGAGATCTTTCTTAGACAATGCTAGACTACTCAACCCAATGCAGTCTGGCTTTAGAGCTAGGCATAGTACAGTTATGGCACTGGCAAAAGTTATTAATGATTGGCAACGAGACCTAGACAACAAAAAAATTCATTTGTGCCATGTTTCTGGACCTCAGTAAGGCTTTCGACACTATCGACCACTGTCTGCTCCTCTCCACCTTAAAAACTATAGGCATTGGCTAAACCGCACTGGGATGGTTCCAAGACTACCTTTCTGATAGACAGCAACAAATTAAGGCTGATGGAGAGATTTCTCCACTTAAACCAATAAAAAGAGGTGTGCCCCCAGGGCTCCATACTGGGCCCATTACTGTTTGCCATTTATATCAACAGCTTGGATGTAGGCATCAAAGATGCCAGTATTCACTTGTTTGCTGATGACACGGTGCTCTACTTCAGCAGGGATTCTCCTGAAGCTGCCTGCGCTGAGTTACAAGCTGACTTTAATACTCTGTAGTACCAACTCCTTAGCAAAAAGCTACTACTAAATGCAAAGGAAAAACAAGGCCATTCTTTTCTCACCATCAGGCCCAGGGGCTTACTCTGCTGTCGCTAGTCCATTACCATTAATCTCTACCTTATTAGGAGAAAATCTTGAATTTGTGACTAAATTCAAATACCTTGGTATTTGGCTAGACAACAAACTCTCTTTTGTGGAACACACACAAGAACTGCTAAAAAAACTGAGGCAGAGACTTTGCCTTTTTATCAGAATTAAGTGCCTCTTGACCACAGACGCAAAAAGACAGCTTGTCCGATCTACATTCCTTTCATTAACTGACTACACCAACTTCATTTATGGCCATTGCACTGCCTCATATCTTGCAAAACTGGATGTATTATGTCATAGAGCACTGAGATTTATAACTGGCCTCCCCTACTCCACACACCACTGCTCTTTATACACAGCCATAGGGTGGCTCTTCCTTCAATACAGGTGTTATAGAAATGCAGCCCTATGGATGCTCTGAGCCCTTACCAACAAACTCCCACAATACATTGTTGACTGTCTCCCCCTTAGTCCTATTAGGAACTATGCCTTAAGAAGTCAATTGCAGATTTCTTTGAATGTCCCAAGGGCCAATACTCGCTTTGGCAGGGCTGCCATAAGCTATGCCCTGCCTGTTCTCTGTAATAGGATACAAAAATCATTGAGACTTAGCTCACCTGTCAGTCTGACCTTCTTTAAGACCCTCTATGACAAAACATTTGCTGAAATCTGTAATTGCTTCTGTCGATCCTAGCAACTTGACTATTGTTCCTCTCTTCTTCAACACTAGTCCCAGCTGCTTATCCAAATCAGCCCTTGCCACTACTGCTCCCCCTCCTCTACCCCATTTGCCCATAGCACCCTCTGCATCCCTCTTTTTCACCATCCCCCTTCTTCCGCATTTACCTAAGGCTTACACACTGTTATGTGCACCTCCATAGCTTAGGAATTTCCATCCAGGCCTGTAACATGTTTCTGCTGGACAGGAATATAAATATTTGTTATTTTTTCTTCTATGGTTTGTATATGACATCCACACACACCCTGGTCCTGTGGGAACTGTATATATACATATTACATTTGGGTTGTGTTATATATATCTTTCTTGTACATGGGACTTGGAATGTAAATACTCTGCTCCTATCAGTATTGTAAACATGTTGTTCCTTTTGTATTATGTATATTTATATGTAACTGTACAATTTTCCCTGCCAACAGCAGGTCCACCTTGTAAATGAGCTTGCTCAATGGTGATCACCTGGATAAATAAAGATTTGATTGATTGATTGATTGATTGGTGTCTAGTGATCCAACCCCCTGGCCCACAATAGGAAGAATTCTCCCCCCATTGAAATTCAGCCCTGTCCCACATTCAAATAATTTAAAATAAAAATACATTTCCCTGGTGTATAGTGACCCCACACCGCTGATCACCAGCCAAATGAAAAACACCCCACCCTGAGATTCATACCATCCCCCGAGCCCATTAAATAATATTAATAAGAAAAAACCTTTCCTGGTATCTAGCAGACCCCCCACCCTGTCAGTATACAGTAACCCCACCCCACCCTGTACCTTTCCCTGTACCCCACAGGTCACCAGTACAGCCCTCCACTCGGCTTCATGGCCAGCAACTTGACTGAGCTCTTTTACAAATGAGTGTGAGTGAGCCCTTTTCAATGAAGGAGCATGACACACTCACCCATTCAAAAGGGATCACTTGCACTCAGACTAATTTGTGAAGAGCTCAGTCAGGCTACCAGCCATGGAGGTGAGTGGAGGGCTGTGCTCGTGGCCCATGGGGTACAGGGCAGGTGTGGGGTGAGGTGGGTTTACTGTATACTAATGGACAGGGTAGGGGTTCCACTAGACACCAGGGAATTTTTTTTATATTATTTAAAAGACTTGGGAGGGGGGGTAGGTGTAACTCTTGGGGAGGGATATGCATTCTTCATTTGGCCAGTGATCAGCCAGGATGGTGACTCCACTAGACACCAGGGAAATTTATTTTTATTTTCAATTATCTGGATGTGGGACCGGGATGAATTTTGGTGGGGGGTGGAATTCTTCCATTATGGCTGGGGGGTGGGACCACTAGACACCAGGGATGTGGAGTCTTTGGGGGATTACACTTATTTATAAAAAAAATTGCATGAAGTTCAGCATTTTGCACTGCCAAGATTCTGGTGAAATGTGTGAATTCTGTGAAATATTTCATGGGGCGAAATTCCCTATTTCACCGGAATTTCACCAGCAAAATAAAGTTTTGCTGCAGCTCTATTCTTTGACCTAGAAACCCATTTATCAAAGGTGTAAAATTAGATTTACTGTATAATAATCTAATCCAGTTTATAAATGTTTCAGGTATACAATGATATTTCAATGTTTTGAACAAAAATTCATGGAACACTTGATCAAACACTTTTTCCCACACTATAGCTAAATGAAGTCCTTGTACTTCCACCATCTGACTTCTAGCTATTATTTTCCTTATCTATATTAATTTTTTTTCTGCTACATACCTCCCTGGTATTGCACATGTTTGAGTAGTTGCAATGATTTTATTTGCAAGTTTACTTAGTCTGTTCCCTAAAATTTTATTCAAAATGTTAATGTCAATATTCATAAGAGGAGTAGGTATATAGTTACTTAACTCTAACCTATCATCCTTTTTATATAATAAGATGGATATTTGAAACATGTCTTCTGAATCCCCAAGATTGTTCAGCCTGTCATTAGACACTTCCAGTAGCATCATACTTAAGATTTTAGAGATTTTTTTTTTACAAAATTCTTCATTAAGTCCATTCAGACCAGAAGCTGTTTTCATCCACACAGATTTGATCACTTCCACAACTTCATTTACTGACATAGGTTTTACCAGCTCTTCCTTTTCTCCAACTGTCAAACACCCTAACTTAGATTTATCTATTTATCCTTCTATGCTTCCTTTTATTGGAATTTCTCCCCCCCCCAAAAAAAAAATTACTCAGAGCTCTTTCAATTACCTTCATTATCTGATCAGGCCCTATATATATTTAATTTTATTTCACTGGCAAAATTCCAGTGAAATAGGGAATTTTGCCCCATGAAATATTTCACAAAATTCACACATTTCACCAGAATCTTGGCAGTGCAAAATGAGGAACTTGATGCAATTTTTTTTTAAAATAAGTGTAATTCCCCAAAGACTCCACATCCCTGGTGTCTAGTGGTCCCACCCCCCCAGCCAGCAATAGGAAGAATTGCAACCCCCCACCAAGATTCATCCCTCCCACATCCAGATAATTTAAAATAAAAATATATTAACCTGGTGTCTAGTGGCCTCACCATCCTGGCTGATCACTGGCCAAATGAAGAATGCACACCCTTCCCCAAGATCTACTCCTATCCCCCTTCCGAGTCTTTTAATATATATATTACCTTTCTCATCTTTAAAGAGCTAGTACATTGTGCCATTTAGTAACATTATGAATACTGGAGTCAGTGGATCATCATTATCTTGTGGACAGTAGTTCTGTGTGCTAGTGCTACATATTTTTTTGTCAATTTAAATCCATCACCCTGGCTGGCTTCTGCTATGAATCAACAGGACAGTTAGTTGCATGATCCTAGCTGCTGAAATGGCGGTGACATTGTGGGAGGACAGCTGCCTTATGTTATATGCTAGTGTTCAAGCTGACAGAACATTTTAATAGCTATGTGACTTATTGTGTGATTGCTGTTACTAACATTTTCCCTTTTCCAAATGCTTTAAAATATGATGACAGTTGTTCCACCTGTATGTGAGCAGATTGACAACTTTTTCTTTCTCCACAGTGAAAGCTCTAAACACTGAAAAAAGCCTTAAAGACTTCAGAGTGACTTAAGCTGTGGCTGACATCAATTTAAATTTGTACCTGAAAAGTCAGTTAAATACTGATTACCAAGACCACTGATTTACTGTGATTAAAACAATGAAATTCTGTTTTCAAGACTTCAGATTCCAGAATTGCACCGGTGATTATTACTCTAATTTTAGGATTTTACCATGATTCTGCTCTCATTCTATTAGTATGTGCATAAATAATCAGAATTAAAATAGGCTTAATACACAGAGTAATAAATAAAGCATATTGAAAATAGTACAGGAAGGAATTAAAAGAAAAACAGAAGTTTTGTAGATATATTGATCTGCTATAAAATGGCTGATTGTATTAAATCTTTGTTTTTGCTGGTCTTCAGGCAGCCTTAATTCTGGAATTTTACCTGATTTTCCGGTAAAAAGCAAAAAACAGTGGCCTTGTTGATTACCATGTTAAAAGAATCTGCTTTTTTTGTAATGTTAATCTGTTCATTATAATATTTTTTCATTCATATGGAAAGCATCATTTGAATGACTGACCTGACAAAGCGAGTGCATATTTGTAAATGAGCTGAATGGAGATGGAAGAATTTGTGGCTAATTCTAGATAGAGTCAGTTTTCCCAAATACACTGGTGCCTCTAACTGTGTGGACACTGTGCCCTATACCAGCATGAATACCGCCCCTTCCCCACAGCAGATTGCTGTTTGAATGACTGAGCATGATCACAATCCACTGAAAAGCCTGAATGGTTGTTAGTCCATGAGTCCTAGGGAGCAGGAGCTGGCTGTTGAGGGAGAAAATGAAAAAGTCTGAACAGCCACCCCTTATGACCCTCTGAAGTCAGTCTCAGCTGGAAAGTCTTGAGATAGGATTGTGATCACACTCATTTAAGTGGCAGCCAGCTGCAGATGTGAGAGGAGGGACTGTGCCCATCATAGTGATATACCTTCACTTTCAAATATATTTAACTGAGCTTATTTTCATTCATTCACTTCATTTTATTGTTTATTCTGGAAAGGCATGTGAGCAAAATTGCCCATTTTCACATGTGGCCGGTGACACAATTTGGTACAATATTTGATCCAGATGCCAAAGAATATTTTTCCATAAATGTGAGTACTGACTTCATACTGTCTTCATTTTTTAGAAACAAGCACACATCGGTGGGGGGGTGGGGCACTGTGGAGTGCCAGCAATATGTCCACTGAACAATAAGTCTCTGTTAACTAAGGACTAAATATTTGCACTTTCAGGTGGTTATCCCACTTTCTGCATGACAAGAGAGATAGAATCCTGAAGCTAAACTAATACTGCAAGAGATGGGCAACCCTCATAAAGAAAAACACTCGGGTGATGGAGCTAGAACATGGGGAGCTCTGGGAATGTCTACCATGAGGATGACAATGGGCCATGATCCTGACAATGAGGAAGAAATAGGAGAAGGGACCTTACAGACCTTGGGGGCTTAATTGAACAAATTAATAACCTTAGTAGCAGGACTATCCAGTAAATTTAACTACCTTACAAACCTTGTGACCTACATCAAAAATGCCGTACAATTGGCCACTATGGCATCAGTAGAAGCTACCAAGACTGCTGATGCCACAATGGGAGCTGTCTTCTTGGTCCTCAAGGAAAACACACACCTCTGCTCTCACCTGGAAACACTGGAGAATCAGGTGAGGGCCCGGGACATCAGGATCCTTGGACTGGCTGAAGTCTGCAAAGGAGCTCATCTGCTGCTGTTTTTACAGGACTGGATCCCATAGCAGCTAGGTGAGGAAGCAGTCATGATTGTACAGAAGCTTCAAAAGGCATACCGAGTGGTGTTTAGGGGCCGTCATTATAATCCAGAGGCCTCACACACAGTAGTAATGGTTACTGATGGAGTGGGCTCACAGGACTACTGTACAGCAGTTAGTATTAGCGCCTGATATATTTAGCATGATGACTCCGGTTGTACATACTAGCGCCTGATATAATTAGTGCTCAGTGCTTACTGCTGGGGTACAGTTAGCATAGCAGATTATATTAGCGGTCTGTTTATATTAGCGGTTCTTTGCTTTCAGCTAATATAGCTAATATAAATGGAAAGCTAATATAATCTGCTATACAGTATATACTTGCTCTGGCACATTAAAAGAAAATCCTGCTACATGATGGCCAGCATATATGTCTTTTCTCTGACCTCTCATATGCCATTAGGCAGAAGAGAAAAAGATTCGATGGAATGAGGGCAATGCTACGTGAGGCAGGAGCGATGCATGGCCTGATCTTCCCGGCCCACCTGAGGATTGTGCATGGTGGCAACATTTTTCACTTTTTGGATACAACAGAGGTTCTCAAATGGTGCCAAGAAAATGCTTCTTCCTGAAAGAGAGAGATTGAAGAGGACCCATCATCTGAGGAAGATGTTCCTTGAGTGGAGATATCATAATATTGTGAACTTAAGAAATGACCTGGTAATGAAACAGGGGGGTTCATCTTTTTGCTAAAGGTTAAGCATTTTATAACCTACTAATAATTCTAACTCAAGCTGCGTATTATATGTGTGCTTGGGTTATTAGTTATTTTTTTTTATTGTTACTCTAACCTCATTTTGCTCCCCAATATATTGTTTCAAACCAGGTCTGGGATTCTCTCATGGAGTTGTTTAAATTATTGAACATGATTAAAAATGTTTAACAAGTTTAAAATAGTTACTAGAGCTCTATAATGTAAAGATGCTTTAAGTTTCTTTTGCGCCTATACTACCTTAAATCAGATGTTGTGGTTGTTTGATATGTGGGGATCTATGTCTGGAAATGAGTCAAAGAAGTTATTTATTTTTATTAACACTATTAGGTGTTATAGCTTTGATTAAGAATGGTGAATTTATCCCTGTATAGGGGGCAATTATCGCACAATGTCAACTGTGGACTAATGATTTTTATCACTCCATGCAGCTCATGGACTCTAATTGCAGCAATCAGACTATGATAAGTTTCTATAATTAAAATGCTTATTCCCTCCAAAGTTATATCTTATTACAGTTAATGGATCAAATGAGCATATTAAGAGGAGTTGCACCCTCTGTATTGTTTATACCTGTAGTGTTAAATGAAGGTGTAATGACAGTATGTTTGTTTTACAAAAGAATAAACATAATCTTAAAAAAAAGAAGAAACAAGCACACATCATCTGTATAAGCAAGTGTTTTCAGTATTCCAGATGTTACAGGAAATGGTATTCCCTCTATCTTATTGTTTTGTATAATATGCCTCGGCAATGGATCTAAGCCCTGAACACATAGTAATGGACAAAACAGGCAACCTTGTTGTACTCCTACCTTTACTGGAATCATTTTTCCTGCTTTCCCCAAAATGACAAATACTACTGTGGCTGACTCATACAATCCTTCTATCTAGTTTACAAAGCTATCAGGGATATCGCAGTGTCTTAACACCTGAAATAAATAACAAGGATTTACTTTATCAAATGCATTGCTCTGGTCTAAGGAAAATAAATATCCTGTCATCTGATGTTTTTTTATAAAACTCATAAAAATCCCTTATAATGTACAAATTATCTTAAAATTTGTTTTCTCTGGCACTGCACGTTTGTACCAGATGTATAAAACAATGAATTATCAATTGTAACATATTATTTAAAAGTTTTGTTTATATTTTCCAATCTGTAATTAGTACACATATTGGTTGCCAAGTCTGTATCAAAGCCCTATCACCTGATGTAAACAGAAATCTAAGTGAGCAATTGCAAAAATTGATAATTATAAAGAAGGGGAGGGAAAACACCTCAGGGCAAGGAGGGAGGAGGGGCGCCAATGGTGGGGGCTGAAGAGTAGGTCCACTGTATGGAGATCCATGTGCACCAACACCAGGAGCCTAGAGAATAAGATCCATGACTTGACTGTGCTCATGGCAGAGTCAGACCAGGACATCTTGGGAATTATGGAGCTGTGGGGATACGATGGCCAGGAATAGGGCATGGTGGTACTGGAGTATGTGCTATTCAGAAGGGACATGGAGGGCAAGAAAGGGGAGGTGGCATTATATGTGAGGGAATACATAAAGACCACAAAGTGTAGGGCAGATAGGGGAACTGAAGCTATATGGGTATCATTGGGAACAAAAAAAGGGGAAGTCTTATGCACTGGGGTGATATACAGACCACCCACGGGTGGATAGGGCAATGCTGGAGGAAATTCAGAGGATAGCGGGACTTCAACATGCCACATGTAGAGTGGAGCACCCCATCAGTGGCATGTGCCAGGGGTAGGGATATCACTAACCTCCTGCAGGGGGCACTTATGAGACAGCTTGTAAGGGAACCAACCAGAGAAGGAGCAATCCTAGACTGCAATTTTACAAATGAAGATAGGGTGGGAAGGGTATCAGTGGGAGACAGACTTGACATGAGTGACCACAATGCAATTTGATTCACTCTGGAATCGTCTGCTGAAGGTCATCAGACCAAGATGAAGGTACTTGTTTTCAGGCATGCAGACTTTAGGAGGATGGGCAACTGCCTACAGAAAGTGCTGGCAGTGGTGGAGAAACTGACATGTGTTGAGGAAAAGTGGGCAGCATTAAAAGGGGCCATATTAGATGCCACAAACCTCTGTGTCAAGCAGATCAGTAAAAACAGGAAAAAGGGAAGCCACTATGGTACAGCAGAGAAGTGGTGGAAAGGATTAGGGCAAAGAAGCATGCATTCAGGAGATACAAGCAGGGACCTGAAGGTGGCAAAGCAAGGTGAGAGGGCAGTGGTGCATGCCAGTAGAATACTGGGATGTACTGGTAGGGGGATCACTAGCAGGAAAAGGGAGGTTATAAAGCCATTGTACAAGCAGCTGGTGAGGCCACACCTTGAGTTTGGAGTCTAGTTCTCGAGACCTTACCTCAGAAAGGATCTGGATAGAGTGGAGAGGGTCCTGATTAAGTCAATAGAAATGGTGAGGGGTCTTACTCAGTTGTTATATGAAGACAGGCGGATGGACCTTAACATATTGTGGCAGTGTCAGTGGCTCAGTAGGTAGCACACACATCTCTGAGGCCAGGAGATCAGAGGGCTGTGGGTTCAGTTGCCACATCTGGCACTTGGGTTAATATCCCAGTACTTACACTGTATTGCAGCATGAGAAGGACGCTGCACATCTGAGGTGCTGTCTTTCAGATGAGACGTTAAAAATTGAGGTTCCATCTGCCTGGATTGGTGGTAGTTCATGTGGATGTTAAAAATCCCATGGCACTTATCGAAAAGAGTAGGGGAAATTCCCCAGTTTCCTGGCCAAATTTCCCTCATTCACTAAAAATACCATCAACAGCTTAATCTGGTTCAAGGTCAGTTGGCATTCACCAGCATCCTCCTCCCCTGGGTCATGCCTGAAAATAGGCAGGATTTGTCTAGTGTACTTACCTGGTCAAGAAAAACTAAATAAAATAAATAAATATACTCCATGGAGCAAAAAAGGGAAAGAGGGGACATGATTGATACCTTCAAGTATCTCATGGGTATAAATATAATACCTGCGAGTGACATCTTCCAGTTGAAGAGGCACTAGAAAGCTAGCAGTCATGCTATGCAGTTAAAAGTGGGTAGGTTCAGGGGAAACATTAGAAAATTCTATTTCACGGAGAGGGTGGTAGACAGCTGGAACAGACTCCCAGAGGAGGAGGTGGTAGGGGCAAGGACAGTGGTGGGATTCCAACCAGTGTGGGATAGACACAAGAGTATTATTGACACAGGAAGGGGGAATGTTAATCAAGAATGCTAGCATCTGAGGCCTGGCTTTCAAATAACAAAACTGGGCAGACTGGGTGGGCCTGGCATTCCTTTTCTGCCAATGCATTCTATGTTTCTATGTTTCCTTGTTTCAATTGTTCATCTGCTTCATTACTATTTAACACATCAGTAAATACTTCCACTAAAATGTCTGCTATTTCTTTCCTAAATACCTAATAACATTCACTATACAACCCATCCAATCCCATCCTGTCCAGGGATTCTTCCTCTTTTTGAGAGTTTATTATGCTTTTCACCTCCTGGACTGTTATGGGCTTTAACAATACTGACTTGACCTTTTCTGCAGGTTTAAACGTTGTTGGTTCCAAAATGGAAGTAATCTCTTTTTCACTACTATAGTTCTGACCATTTAAGAAATGCAAATATTCTTCTACTAACTTATGTAAGCCTTCTGGCATTGTAACTAGATTTTCCTGTGAATCCTTTAAGCAATTAATCATATAAGTATCCAGCCTTTCTTTGCAAGCTGCACATGGGTCACTACAGGGAGTTTTGGTAGTTCCATCGCTCAATCAGTCTTTGTATGATGCCTGGTTATAATTTCATTAGACAAGATCACTTAGGGAAAAATAGGTGGTGGAGGGGCTTACTCTTTACTTCAAATGTCACTTTAAAGTTAATATGGTTTCAAGCAGTTCTAATAGCAACATTTCTTCTGATTAGCTCTTGCTCTGTCTTTTACTGCGTGGCATTAAACATTTTATTCTGGGATGTTTGTGCAATCCACCTCAATGTGGCTTACCTGGTCTTAGAGAATGTTTTGTTTCTGCTGAGTCTTTCATTACATTTTATGATTTTGTAGCTATGGGAGATAATCATTTTAATTGGTTATCTAACAGAAAAAAAGACTATGAGTTGTTATTGCAGTCTTATCAACTTCTTCCTTTAGTTGTTGATCCCAGTAGGTTAAGCTCAAATAGCTCAAATCACAAAATTGTTAGATTGCTTACTTACAAATCGGGATCATAAAGTTTTGTCCATTGGCATGCTTGATGACTCCATAAGTGACCATCTTGTTATTTATCGTGTTTTATCCTTTAGGCCACCAAAAAATCCACCTTTGTTTGTTAAGTCATGTAACTTTGAAGGTGTTGCTTTTTCTGATTTGGTCCTGGAGGTGTCCTTTATTGATTGATCTTACATTAACCTAATACCCGATGTTGCTTTGACACTGGATTTTTTCTATCATCATCGTCTCCCTATTCAGGTAAAGTAATTTCCTGTGCATACTAGGTGAGTTAGGGGTACCCCAAGTAAATGGATTACTGATAATATTAAACAATTGTTAAAAAAATGAAAGTTAGCTTGGGCCACATTTAAGTTGTTTTTATCTGCTTACTGGCTGTCCCAGTATAGACAGATAAGAAACAAAATTAAATCTTTGATTAGAACTACCAAAACTGAGTACTACAAGTAAAAATGTTAAATGAATTGGCCAGATTTTAATTCTTTGGTTAATGCTAAAGATAAAAGTGTAATTCAATCTTTGAAGGTAAAGGATATTGAGATTACAGAAGCTTTAGAAATAGCTAATTCTTTCAATTCTGAATTTTGATTATAGTACTTAAACTGTTTCTGGGAACCGTTCATCTTTCCCTGATATCAGTTCTTCATGTACTGTAATTGGCCTGCTTTTTATTTTGAATTAAGTTACTTCTAGTGATGTTAATAAATCATTTTCTTTTCCTCCTGACAATGGCTCTGATTGTGGGACTGGGCTGGATAGTTGATTTCTTAAATTCGCCAGTCCTTGTATTGTATCTCCCTAGTGTACCTTATTACCTCTCAACAATTTCCCTTGGCTTGGAAATGTGTGAGGCTTGTAACTGTGTCACCCAAAAAAGCCATGCTGCTTGTATCCATGATTTTCAACCTATTTCAATATTGAATCTAGTTAGTAAATTGTTTGAAAAAATTGTGGCTGAACAAGTGAAAGAATACCTTAATAAATATAAAGTATTTTGCACACAGCAGCTTGGGGTTTGAAAGGATTATGGAACTGGGACAGCCTTGGTCAGGTTCACAAACTCAGTCCTCAGTGGTATGGAGAATGGTTTCCTCTCTAGGGCCATGTTCGTGGACCTGACCATAGCTGTTGATCTGACTGATCATAAAATGCTCTGTCTTAGGTTTGGGTCATTAGGTATTTCATCTAATGTTGTTTCTTGGTTAAAAGATTATTTAACTGCTCAATCTCAATTTGTAGCTATTTCTTCAGTATTATCAAATGTGAATACAATGGAAAGAGATATAACCCAGGGGTTAATTTGGGGACCACTTTTATTTACTTTGTTTATTTATTCCCTTCCTGTTACTAAAAATTGTCAATCTTTGCATTATGCTGATGATCTTATTCTTTTTTTCTTCAGCTAAGGAACAAACTAAATTGGTTAAAGATCTTCAATCTGATTTTCTTTTTGTTCATAATTTGTTTTCTGACAGTCAGCTTCTTTTAAATGTAAAAAAGACAAAATCAATGATTTTTGGTTCACATACTAAGTTGATTAATTGTCCTTCATTGGAGTTATATGATAATCAGCGTATTTTAATTGAGCAAGTATTTCAGTTTAGATACCTTGGTGTTATTTTGGATCCTTCACTTTCTTTTTCTGATCACATTAAATCAGTATGTTGTAATATTAATAAAACAATTAGAGTTTTGTATAAGTTAAAACTGTTTTTTCTTTTGAATCTCATAAAGGTATTGCTATGGGTTCTCTTTTGCTCTTTTTTGATTATGTATTTAACCTTTTTTTGATATTGGTCCTACTGAGATCCAAAATATATCTGTTGTTTATAATAACATCTGTTGTTTTGTTTTACTGGCTCCTATATATACTCACCACTGTCAGTTATATTCTCAGCTTGGTTGGTTATCCCCAATTCATTGTATACAGTAGATATTTGGTTGTTTGATTTTTTTAAATATTTGTTTTTTCTGTCTCTTCTCCCCTTTCTGATTTCTTTCTTTCTAGTTAGGGATAAATTGCCTGGTCTGAGGTCAACTAATGAGTGGTTCTTAATATAGGTTTTTGTAAAACCCATGCTGGGTTATGTGCATTTACAGTAGCTGCTCCTCATTATTGGAACAGCTTGCCATTACTTTTTATGTATTGGTTGCTCTTTATAAGTTTTTAAAAAGTACTTAAAATTATATTTGCTTGATTTATGTATTTGTAATTGCTATTGAATGTTTTTTGTATGTTTCATATTTTTATGTTCTGTATTGTATATGCTGTTTGTGTTGAGCCTGAAAAAGGACCCTTGATTCAGTGCTCTTAACCAGTTAAAAAATTAAAATAAATAAAAAAAGAATTCAGACACCAGGGTTGCTGTTCTATCATTTTGATATTGCTTCATTTTACCTTTTAAATAATGAATTTTTGTTTGCCAATGAGAACAGATGTTGTAACTGTTGTCTAGCCTTTAAATATGTTAAACATTTTTCATTTTATTGTTTCTTCCCAAATGTTTGAAACCATTTTTTTAATCTCCTGTTTTATATTTTGCCAGCAGGCTCCCATCAAATCATACAAAAAAATAAACAGATTTTTCTAGCAATCAATAATTGCCCAATACCCATTCTACCTGTGTGTGTTTTAGTATTCAGCCATCATCAGCTACCAGTCTGATTACAAACCTGTATGTCTGGTATTACCATTTTAAGCATTAAATGGTCTAAAAACTGTATCAGGACAATATGAAAAGTTTGTACCTGTATTCTACTAGAAATAAAAACAGTCTATCTTGGTTGCTAGAGGGCCTCTAATGTAAGTTTCTTGAAGCCCTGGACCTCTCAGTTTGTATGCATCCAGTGATCCAGCTGTATTTATACAAGTTTCAATGCCTAAGAGTCACAATAAACAATTTTCCCTTCAGAATTTTTCTTCTTTTTTAAACTCAGCTTTATTAACAAAATCCAGACGGATACAACATACATATACATAGCAATGATTATACAGCATTAAACAGTACCATGGCATTTACATCCATGTCATTCTAATGTATTTAATATGTGTTCTTCTATTCAGGGAAGTGATCAAACTGTTGCTGTTTTATAGAGTCACTGGAACAGGTGACAGGTAAGTAACTGTAAACTAAATTCATAGCAATTATAATTCTAAACAAAGTGTGGCTGCCTGTCCTCTTGGCACTCTTGATTAATATACACAGGTATCATTTTAAATTTGAGAAGAAAAGTGAAGGAGGAAAAGGGAGGAGGAAACCATAAAAGTGGGAAGAGGATGCCCATCTCCTAAACTCCTGTTGGTCTCCAACACACATCTCCATCCATTTTATCTCGGAATGCACCCAATCAGTCAGGCAGACATAGACAGCATCAAATTGAGGTCCTTCATACCCATCTGTTGGAGGCAGTGCTGCATTCTCCAGTGTATCATAAGTGTCCCACATACACCACAGCTCTGTATGCTTTTCCAGGGTAAGCCATAATGTTGCTATGATACAGTCCATTGCTTGGACCTGTATGATCTTTGACCTCCATACCTCAACTGTCAGTATGACATTTATTCACCAGTTCAATGTGATACCTTCATTGCAATCAAGCAGAGAGTTTTAAAAAGCATCTGCTGTGATTGACAGCCAATTCCTGGGACTTTTATTACTGAGAAATAGGTGCTCAAAAGTGAAGGAAATGATAATTTTCCAATATTTTTAACAGCTTTATGGATCTGTGACTAAAAGAGTTGTACACCAGGGAAATCCCAGAAGACAGGATAATGTGTGCCCACCTGTCCACATTCCTGCCAACACAGGTCAGAGTCCTCAGCAACAAAGTGTTTAGTGATGGATGGTGCACAAAAAAACAGGTACTTCCACTGGAATTCTCTACAGGTAGGGGATGCTTTGGTGTGCCAACTTATTTTCCATATGAGTTCCCAGTCCTCCTCACTAGTGGGAATCTGGGTCTCATGCATCCAGGCCTCCCTAACTGCCTGGAACTCTGGGTGTGCAGAGTCTTGCAGCATTTTATATGCCAATGTTATGTTGCCTCACTCATTGATCTACATTTTGACCCAGTGTAGAACATTTTCTAGCCCTGTGAGATCTCAGTTAATAAGAACAAGTCTCTAACCTGTTTGAAAATACTGATGGACTTCTAAGAAGCAAAGGAAGACCTATCATGGCAGGCTGACTTTTTGCTACATATCCATGAAGGAAAGGCATATCACATTTTGTATAAATTGCTTGAACCATATAAGAGAACTATGGTTCAATTTCCAGTACCATCTGTCCTCTCTAGGAGGGGTAAAATCTGGATTATCAATAATGATTGTCTGTGGTCCTACCTCATTTGGCATATCCAAGACAGACCTAACCTTCAGGATCACATACAGGGTCTGCCGTGTCAAGGGACTTTTTTAATGGCTGCTAGCAAAGTTAGAGTGGTACAAACATGTGGCAGAGCAAACTGGGGTACTGGGAGTCCTGGGTCTGTTTCCAGGTCCAACCAATGTGAGTCTACATTTTGCTTTGCCCACATACTCACTGGAGATAACTGTGCTGCCAGGTAATACAAGCACATATCTACTGTGGGACATTCAGGGCCTTCTTTCAAATTTAGAGTCTATTGTCAGCCAATACAATGGTCAGTAAGGTCTTCTGAAGCCTTTTCCAAAATGTCTCTGGAATTTTCACTGGTAGTACTCAGAAAAGGAAGCGGGACCTAGGCAGAACATTGATCTTGAGAGTAGCCATGCAGCCTGCCACACCCAAGGGAGGAGGCTCCAATGGGCAATGTTAACTTTAACCTCCTCTTTGAGCTTTTCATAATTTTGCATAAATAGGGAGCTGAGTTTAGGGGAGATATAGATACCTAGATGCCAGAGGATGTTATGCTGCACCCACCAGAAAGGGAGAGTCTCTCACAGCATAGTAGGCAGGTTTCATTAGTCTGCAACAACTCTAACTTAGAAAAATGAATCTTGTATCCTGAAATTGTTCCATATTCCTCAAGCTCAGCAAGATGCACCAGCACAGAATTCTACAGTTGGATAAAGAAAAACAGGGAGTCATCAGCACATAGAGAGATTTTATGCCCCTTATAATTCCCTCTTATCCCCTTAATCCATGAGTTAACCTGGATTGCCTGTGCCAGTGGCACTATGCAGAGATACAAAAGCAATGGGGACAGAGGACATTCCTATCTGGTGCCCCTGGTGAGGAAAAATCTCTCCAATATTATCCCATTAACTCTGACCATAGCTTGTGGAGAGGTAGTGTATAATGCTTCCACACACTCATTAGGAATGTTCCCTCCATTCCCATCTCCACCAGAGTTTTATTTAAGGATCTTCAGTTCACCTGGTCAAATGCCTTTTTGGCATCTATGAAAACTGCTAAGACCAGCTCATTTCCTTGCTGGGTTCTGAACATTATATTGCGTAGATGCCCAAGTTGTTATATATTAGTCTGCCATTGATAAAGCTTGTTTGATCTGGGTAAACTGGGGATGTCACACAGCCATGCAAACAGACTTCCAAGATGAACATAAAGATCTTTTGATCTGTATTCAGGAGAGAGATGGGATGGTGGAAGCTACACACCATGGCATCCTTACCCGGTTTCAAGAGCAGTTATTTGTGTATATTGCCAAGAGGTACAGTAGGTGCTCTTTCCCCTTCTTGGATTTCCTGACATATTTACAACAGCAGTGGGGTCACTTTTTCATGGAATTATTTATAAAATTCTCAGCCCAATCCATCTGGGCTGGGAGCTTTACCAGCCATGAGTTTGGAGAGTACACCTGCTACTTTAGTCTAGGTAAGAGGCACCAACATGACCTCTTGTTGTTCCTCCAAAAATTTGAGTATCTTGACCCTTTGGAAGATCTTGTCTAGTTTACAGCTGAAGTCAGGGATCTGTTGCTGTTTGTGTAGATCTTTGTAACAGTCAACAAAGTGCTGCAAAATTCCATAATGTTCTGAATTGCATTGCTGTGAGCCTGGTTGCCGTATATGCAACACCATTCAACTGGCAATATCTCTATGGTGCTGCCATGCAAGCAGCTTGCCTGCCTGCTGACCAGATTTGTAGTATCGCTGCCTAGAGTAATGTAGGTTACCTCTATTTTGGCTTTAAGGATTTTGTTGTGATTGTGTGCAGCATCTCTCCAACCTCTCTTTAACACCAGCATTAAGTATGATTTTGTGTTCTGCCTCCAAATCAAATAACTGTTCCTCCAGTTCCAGTTGTTTCTTTTGCACTTTCTTTTTGTGTGGTGGCATAACTTATGATACATCCTGCAAGTACTACCTTTAGGCCATCCCACCATGCTGTCATGGAGGGTTCTACTCTGGCATTTGTGCTTCATAACTCCTCCTCAATCTTCAGCTGAACGTCAAAATGATTTAGGAATATGCTATTAAGCCGCCAACCCCTGGACTTTCATCCTGGGGTAATCATCCAATCAAGCCTCACTGGTGCATGATCACAGAGGATGGTGGTCCCTATATCACACCATTCTATCACATGCAGTCATTCTGCTGAAATCAGAAAGAAGTCTATGTGTGAGTATACCTGGTGTGGGTAGAACAAAAAGGTGTAATCTGAGTACAATTCTTGTGATAATCTCCTAATACATTGACCCACTGTAGTCTGAGTTGAGGAGTTTACCCCAGATCTACCAAGCTGGGCTTAATTTTCCCACTGAAATTGCCTCCAGTCAAGAACAATGCTCCCAGGTCAGGTGCACAACTCAGAAGTGTGTCTGTAAGGAATTCATTGTTTTCCTTCTCTGAGTTTGGAGTGCATATGTTCAACAAGGTGGATGGGGTAGGACCATACACAGCATGGTTGCACACATATCTCCCTGATGAAGCATCACGTGGTGAAGCACTGGGGTACCTGTTATTAGACAGCAACTTCCTGGTGTGCTTAACCAGATAGACAAAAAATAAACAGATTTTTTCCTTAAAAACTTTTGGGAGTTTGTCTTCACTGGAGTGACCACCCAGCCACTCATGGCTGTTTAGTTCAAGTGAATTATTTGGTATTGATGCATTCTACCCTCTGGGTCTTGCATCACATGTGGTACTTCCAAAGGACAATTTCTGTGAAGAAGTATAGTGACACCTCTTCTATGAGGGTGGGCATATTATGACACTGCATATACTTGCCCCACGCAGGCCCTCTTAAGATTAGAATGTTTGGCATCAGTCAAGTGTGTCTCCTGGATGACAGCAGTCATGTAATTTTTCCTTTTGAGCTCCTGAAGGAGCCAGGCTCTCTTTATCAGACTATTTAGCCCCTTAACATTGTATGTTATTACTTTTCCATCTATCTTATATGAGCTGGTAACCCCCCCCCCCCCCCCCCACATTAGCCCAGATGGGCAGACAGCCACACCTAGAACCTTCAACCCAACAGCAGTAACAAGAACATCAATACTAAAAAAAACAATGAACCAAGACCTAATCTAGGGCCATGTGACTTCAATGGTTGCAAAAAGGAACCCTGTCCATGTCTGGAAATTTTTATCCAGTAGGGTTGCACCTGTTAAGATAACTATTAAAGGTGAAATGCACATTGCGCATTTAAAGCCACCCACTAACTTCCCCTATATAGTGACTTGAATATCTCCTAGTTAAACAATTAATAAGTACAAATAGAGACATATCCCCCACCCACCACCACCACCATTAGGGATGTTGTCCCATGACAAAAAAGGATATGTGATCCCCCCCTTTAGTTCAGTGTTATTGCACTAGGCTGCCCTTAGGAATTCCCCTATATTGTGAGTTTGTCACCATGGACCAGGTAATGCCCAGTAAGACAGGTAGACCCGTGATTTGGCACTCTGGGACCCATTGAGTTAATTTTTCTGAGTTTACACTCCACCTACCAGGCTTATAAGTGGCCTGTAGTCTCACCTACAGTGCATAAATGTAGAACCTGGTACCCCTGTGTCCTATGTCTCAAGGTCCAGCACTGCGCAACATAGCTGATTTAATCGGTGATGTAATCATAAGCTTCCCCATCTGTACAGACATGTCAGTGCCTAAGCATCAAATATTGAAGCCTGATATATGGGATGTGGCCCAAACAAGCTACACCAGGAATGCTGACCTTCCTGCAAGCTGCCTCTATGCTTGTGCAACTGAAAAGCCATGGGGTATGCATTTTGCATGTCTCACAGTGAGGGCCACCATAGCCACCTAATTTTCTCCACACCATACAAGTATCCACTGTGGTCCAGGCCTTTCTTCCCATATGACCACCCACCTTACTTAGAGAACCACCATTGTATAGTGCTGAAATCATGCACATAACATCTGACACAACTAACCCCTCCCAGCATCAGATGCCAACATTGCTCCCCCCATCCACTTTAAAAGAGTCACCATCAGAGCTCAGTGACAGTCCTGAATTATGTGGCCAGAGAGAGGCAACGTGGAATCACCAGCAGGGAGGAAGCAGGGAGGAAGCTGACGTACATATCACCCCCCCCATCATTCTGCCTCATTAACATAGCTGTTCCTCTCCAATATCTCACCACCTCCCTCCTGTTGGAGCCTATTATGCCCCAGTACCAGTGGATAGGTCGGCAGGGCTGCAACAATCACCAGACCCCAGGATAACCAGTTTGACATGAGCAGCTACACGGGCACGCCAGCATCAACTTTGGTTATAACCACCACATCATCCAGCCCACTCAAACGGCCATATAGCAAGGGTGACAGAACAGTGGTTAGATTACTTTTTGATCCTGCCCTCCTATGTAAACATGCCTGCAGTAGTTAGGGGAGTGCCCATCTCAGGCCCGCCAAATTGAGAGACCAAATCAGACCCACCCTTCAAAACATTATTCACATCCCCAAAAGGCACATTAAAATTCACCACCCCTCACTCCTGCAGTCTGCTCCAGTCTGCAGCAGACCTCTAGGTGACTTTAGGACCAGCTATAAGCAATTGAATGAGAAGATGTGTAACCTGGAGAAGCAGGGTGTGGTCACCATTTTAAACCCATGAGGTGCAGTAAACATTTGGAAGCGTAGCCTCCATTTTAAACACATGAGACACATCTAATACTGAGGCTCCTGGGTTACCACATGGCTATCTGCAGCCTTGCCCACATCCCTGGATCAGCTCCAGCTAAAACACCAGCCAGCCCCTGTGGAGGGCTATAATGTCCAGTATCAATACAGGTTATGGGGGTGACTGGTGGATTCCCTTCAGTTTTACCCTCATACATAAAAAAAATCCCCCTTCCCACATGCTTGCTAACACCAGTTGAGGAACCACATCTGTGTTTTTCTGCTCCACATCTATGGAGCAGTTGAAATCCCAACCAAAATATTTGTTCCTGCCTGTGGCTAAATAAGGTTGTACTTGTTCAAACAAAGCTGCCCTCTCTGATTTTATTTATGGACTGTATATATTTAAAAATCTACATGACTGGTGTTGCCAGGCCCCATCTAGACATGGACATAAATCAATTATTTATTGTAGATTAAACCCTGTACCCTTAAATAAAATACTGATTCCATCACCTTTATCTAATCCAAATTACCAGTAAGAAGGTCCCCAGCCCCAAGATATTTTAAATTGCAATAACTTATAACCTCTAAAGCCATGTTTTCTAACATGGTGAACACAGCACTTCTTTTAGTGTAGTTCTTAATGCTGCATATATTTAATGTGGTTATTTTAAACTGCCCCGTATGCAAGAGCATAAAAAGGACCTCTTATAAGCAAAGTCCACAGATTTATGTTTTTTTTTCATTTATTTATTGAAATCTTGGATGACACCTGTGAGTGGATGCTCATTGAGAGGTTCCACATCAGATACATGAACACAAAAAGATACAATAAAGTTACAGTAATTATACATACAGAGTACAAAAAAAGTCAACAGTACATGGGTTGCAATGACAAACAATTACACAAATTGTGCTAAGGCATAGTATATGGTATGCCAGCATCCTGTGGAAGAGAGAGAGAGAGAGAGAGAGAGAGAGAGGCAGAGGCAGACTGTTAGAGTGAGGTAGGGAGGGACAGTGGGAGCTGGGATAGGAAGGACAGAGGGAAAGAAAAGAGCCAAGGGGTAGGGGGTGGGAGGCAAGTGTTAGGGCAAAAGGGGTGGGAAGCAAGTGCTTGGGCAAATACTTAACCTGGCAGGTCAGGAGTTGGAAGTGCTAACGCAGACTAAAGCTGTGGGTGCAGACTAGTGGGGGGACCTATAAGTACTATTGCCAGTGAGATGCTGACAGAGTTTGTGCTTAAAGGAACCAAGGGTTGAGGCTCTGGTTATGTCAGGTAGTAGACCATTTGTCCACAGAGGGGGCTGGTAAGCAAAGGACTGCAGGTCCATAGTTATGTTGCACCTGGGCACAAGGAATACTTGTGTAGTCGAGCACCTGGTGTGCCTGACATGTATAGGTGGTGACAGAAGGCTCAGAAGTCCTTGAGGAAGTAAGTTTATTGAGACCTTTTTTGTAAGTAGGCAGGTTTGATAAAGTATTCTGTCCTTCAGTTGAAGCGAGCCCAATCGCGCATAAAGCTCACAGGTGTGGGTGAGTTTTGGGGCATTAGTGAGCAGGCAGCAGACTTTGTTTAAGGCTGTTGATAGGCATTGGAGCACTGTGTCTATAGTGGAGCCATAGACAGCTAGGCCATAGCCAATCAAGGTGATGAGTGAACTGTTAATTGCCAAGTTCAGAGCTTCATAGGTCAAGCAATGTCTGTGCCTGTAGAGGATACCAATCCTGGTGTTAAAGGCTTTGACTGTGATGTCAATGTGCTGTGTGTAAGACAGGGCAGTGTCCAGTGTGATTCCCAGGTACTTGAAATGGGGGACTAGTTCCAGGTTGTTACCGGAGTCATTCTGAATTGCCAGGGAATAGCCTTTTAGCTTGTTTTGGGCTATAGTGAAGAGCATGGTCTTGGTCTTTTTATAATTCATGACCAATTTTTGCTCTTTGAACCATTTTTCAGCCACTGCAAAGTCACTCTGGAGATCATATTCCAGCAGTGCGGGGTCGAGGTTGCTTGTAAAGATTACTACATTGTCTGCGTAGAGGAGCATGCAGCTTTTGCAAGCAGCTGGGAGGTTGTTTAGTAAGACATGTGTGTTCCATCCATCTCAGCACACTTTTTCTCTTTCTTCTATCTTTTGCCAGCTTTATCTTTCCCAAAAGGTAGTGTCTTTACCAAATGAGAAGATGGTCAGAATCATGATCCCCTAAGTGTGAGTCTCCCCATTTCTTTTTATCTAACAATTCAGATCTGTTTTCCATGGCTATGTCCATCTCTGTTGTTGATTTTATTATTCTAGTATTTCTTCTTCTAGTCACAGGCTTTGTCCAAGTGTGAGGAGGTGGCCTCTCTCCCCCTCCCTCCTCCTATTCAGTGGATGCAGTGGATGGGACTGCTTGAGTTTCTTGTGGCTTTTCTGGCTTTTTGTGTTGTTCATATCTCTCAGAGACCCCTTGTGAGTTAACACACTGTTCAGACCATTCTTCTCTTGACTCCCACCCCTCTGCTGATGTGCGTTTTGAAGTGTTAGGTGCAGTTGCAGAAGTAGAATCCCTGTTGTTTTCTGTGGTGTGTTCTGCTGTTTTTCTGTTGTGCTCTTTTTATTAAGGAGTCCTGGTCCACCTTGTCCCTCCTATTATGGGCTACCCAAGGGCACTTTTGAAACACTTTTCCTGTGGCATCATAGAAATTACATCAGGCATAATTTTGACAATTAGTACTTACAGGGACATGTTTTTCACATAGTCCTCATCTCGGCTTGTCTCACATGCTTGTTAGGTGGGTCTTTCTTCCACATTTATAACAAGATTTCGGCTGTCTGGCATAAAAGCACACACCTCTGTCCTTCCCTAAAAAGAAATTGATGGGGAGATGAATGATACCAGATTCACCCTGTCTCAGTTTCACTCTAACCTCCCCCTTCCATAAGAATTCAGAATCCATAATAGGTTCTGCTGCACTAAGAACCTCACAGCATTGCTGTAACCAGTAATGGATGTCTCCTACATTTATGCCTTCACTGCGGAACATCACAGTTATGCACTTAATTGCTAGTTTGGTTAGAGGAATGACTATGAAAGGAGTGCACAATGGAGAAAATGTTACCTGATCATACGTTATCCAGAATCTTTCCAAGCTCTGTGGGGTTTAAAACTAACATCAAAATTGTCCAAGTGTGGGGAAGTTTCCCTGGTGTCATGACCTATATTGCCCATCAGTAACACAGGCACACATAACCCATATCAAGGACACACCTGAAAACAAGCCATTACTGCTTTGTGTGCTTTTCCTGATCTAATATTACAAATAAAAAAAATCTAATCTGAGCAATGACTGTCAAATGTTCAAATAATCTGTATCTGAAGCCAACATCCAACCCTAGACGTGGGTGCCATTGGATGTCAGATTTGGATATGCTAACATCTGACTATTCTAAATAACATTCACCCCACCCTGCAAAAACAGCAACTCTCCCACCCCACCCAAACCACCCTGTATATCCCAGCCTTCCTCCTCCATCAACCCAAGTGAGCACATATGTCTTGTAATAAGCCAGCCTGAGGCTGTTTAATTCTGATGCAATAGATCACAGTCCTGCCTTTATGCATGAAAAAATGGGTCCTCTACATTATTCAGATCCCTCTGCACCCTGGAACTAACCATCAAACTCCCCCCACACTACTGGCCAATTAGATATTACTATAGGAGGACATAATCATTCATCTACTTCCCTGTACTGAATATGAGTATAAGCGGACCGACCATGGGACCTCTCCTCATTAAGTATGGAGGACCCAAGTCACCTGCCTGTGGTATTCATAATTTTTTCTGGTACTATGGGTGGATGAGGGTAGTGTGGGCTGGTGGCTGTATTGGGTTGGGGTGCTTAATTGAACTGGGGAGGTTGATGGCTTGTCCCAGAATGGGTGGAGAAGGACCTTAATAGTGTGAGGGGTGATATTATTTAATACATAGAGTCAGAACTTGGAGCTGCTGCAGTGCAGATCATAGTCAGGCAGATGCTGGCAATATTATTGCAATAAGTATGTGCTTACAGAGGCTGTGGGGAAGAGAGAGGTTGGGGTTTACAGGGTGGTTTGTTTGGAGTGGGTTGAGCTGAAGGGCGGGGGGGGGCTCTCACAACTAGATATGGAAGGGAAACAGAAGACAAATCAGATTTCATTTCCCTATCTCAATCCAATTTGGTATCCTAATATTTAGGTATCTGATTTTTGGCAGCTTTATCCAAAAATCCAAAATCCTAGAATTTTGATGAAATCCTAGATATCCATTTTTATACTGGATTATCATAGTTATCATAAGCCTTACCATATCATTGGCTGCCATTTATGTGTCATTAGGGAGGAGGGAGGGACACCTGTGACTAAATAAAGTCTGGGGTGTAGTGTTACACAGGGACAATAGGGCAGACTAGATAGGCATAATGATAATTTTCTGTGAACACTTTCTATGTTTCTATCAAGGCATATTGCTCCTTGCAGTTGATTATGGCTATAAAGAGCATAGTGCAACAGAGTAATCCAGATATCCGTGTGAAACAAATGAGATAAGAGCAGGCAGCAGACCTTTGTAAATAACGAAATGAGGTTATTTATTTATTGGGCTACTGGATAGGAGCATTAGGCTAAGAGATTGCCTGTTTGAAGGCATAACCTGAGCTATACATAGGATAAAGTGTGGGGGGCAATGTGTTACGAGAATTTAACACATACCCAAGTTGTTCGATGGCACATAAACCCCGAGGGTGAAGCCCTCGGGGTTTATGACAGCCATCCAACAATGAGGATGTGTGCTAAATTTGAGTTAAACACACTGCACCCCATATTTTGTTTTATATAATTCAAGGGGTTCTGTTTTTTCTTCTCACTGACAGGTCTGAAGATGAACAAAATAGACAGTCTTACCTTGCATCATAGATTCTCTTTATTTAGTAGACAGAGTACTTTGTTTTTTTTTATACTTTCTGTTTATTGATTAGTCAATATTCCATTCAGAAATGATTCTGACAGTGCATAAAAGGATTACAAGTTACATGTTGAGGTTGCTACTCCTCTTAATATACACAAATTAAACCATTCATGCAAAGTCCACAAGATACGTCATTTGGGGAGTAAAACACTGTATCATTAGTTCCAAACAGTGAATTAAATTCCTGTGTTAAGAGACCAAGAGCTGCATGCAATATATGTAGAGCTGAAATATTAATAAAATCATTAATGTCTCTCATACTCAGTACAGGGAAGTGAGATTTGAGCATGCACTATTCAAACTTTATTGCCCTAAGGGCAAAAAGGTGGAGATAATAGACATTGGAACTCACTGCAACACTACCCTTTTGATTACATTCTACATAACTTTTAAATCATAAACATAGGCAGTCCTATCATTGAATATTTCAATATGGTCAAAATACTTCTCAGAACCCCTTCCCAAATAATGTTAATATCACTTTATTAATATAATAATAATTGAGAGGATTTACAGAGGCTAGTAGTAGTAATCTTTTAGCTAACTTCAACTCAGGAGAACCAGCTAGTTATTTACTGATAGGACCCTAGCCAACTTGCCACTAATGTCCATAAGGTCCCTCTCGGGTAATCAATGTCCTTCGCTTCGGAATTGAATGCCTCCGCTATTCGAGTACGTGGTGGGACATTTCTCTGTGCCCATTTCAAGGCCTCAGCCGGATCTGAGAAAATAAAAAGTTTCTCCTGATGGACAATGCGAATACGAGCTGGGAACAACATGCCACGGGTAATGTAAGCCTCTCTTAGGATCGCTCTGATCCCATTGAACTTCTTTTTCTTCATCCTCATCGAGTAGCTCAAATTTGGAAACAGGCAAAGTTGTTGTCCATCACATAAGAAAACTCTCTTCTGTCTGGCTAGATTTAAAATAAAATCCCTTGATCCCACTCCATCGAGCACCATAACCACCACTCGAGGCGCTTCTATGTTCTCGGGTCTTCCACGGGTCATCACTCGATAGGCCTTCTGAATAGAGAACTCTCGTGAGGCCAAAGGGTCTCCTAGCTGCTGAATCAGCCATTATTTAAAGAACAGGGCTAAATGATCATCTTCTGATCGTTCCGGTAAACCAATTTGTTGGAGGATCTGGCTTGATTCTCTAATGATTCAAGGCTATACTTTAAGTGGGAGTTTTTCTTTATCAGAGTGGCTGTGGCCCCTAACGCTGTCTATGAATGCTTCTTGGAGTCAACAATCTGTTTCTACAGCCTCCAGCTCTAGTTCCAAACTGCTTACTCTTTGCATGAGTAAATCAAAGTTTCCATCCAGTCCCGAAACTGCCTGTATAAGCCTGTTAATTTTCAGGCCTAGATTTTGCAGGGTTTCCTCACTGCCTGTTGTTAGAGATGTAGACACAGCTTGATTTAGAGCAGACCTCGTGGTCGGGGGATCCTCTGCTGTTTTGCTCCTGTCCCTCTGAGTTTGTTGTCTTTCTTTCAAGGATTTCCCATATTGCAGTCCCGGTATTGCGCTTTCGTTTGCTGCCTCTTTCCTGAAATAACTCTGCTTAGAAGTTAAAGTTATGTTTGTTTTCTTGGCAGTTGAAGCATTGAGCATTATAGTTCTGTCACCATATTGCTCAGACTCCACAGCACCTGACAGAGTGCTTTGTAAGGGGCAAAAATATTAAATTAACTGTTCGAAAGTGTTAGAACTGCAATTTCATTAACTTTAACTGCAAAGACAAAGAAGAAAAAAATGTTCAGGTGGCATTTTTTTTTATGTTGCTACGCCCATTGCTACATGTTGCCTGGCATTGGAGTCTTGTGTTCTGCAGAGGGAGGGGGAGAGGCTAAAGAACATTTTTTTTTACATGTAGTGGGAAGAAAGAAGAAAATGTGCTATAGGTTTACAGTGGCTGATGAGGTGAGTGTTTATGATTAAGTGTGTTTGTGAGGCAGAGTGTTTTTGAAAGTCTCGAGTCGATTGGAAGCAGGCACATGAATGCCATAACACCTACTCAGGTGTTACGGTGTTTAGTACATGGTTTTGTCAATATGAAAAAATGGAACCCATTAATTATAAAGTAATAATAGTTACAGACAAAGTTTCAGACAAGTTTTCAAGTAGATTTAAGACATTGGAATTTTTTTTGGTCTCAGGTATGCAGACAGAAAGCATAATGCTGTACAAATAGATGTAAACAGAGGTACTAAGTTACGGAGTAAAGGAAATACATGTTATGGTTTATATAGGGAGTCCAACAAGGCAGTTGTACTGTGATAATTCAAGGGCCACTACAGCAATATTTCTCCATATTAATGTCTACAGACATCAGTCAAATCACTGAACTCCTTGCTTTATTCACAGCACTGAATATAGTTCCATTACATGTCTTCAGCCATCTTCTATATTCTCCATTGCATCACAGCTGGCTTGCACAGGGTACCTGAATAGTGCTTATATTGGTTGCCTAAGCAAACTGTGCACTATTGAAACATTCTTCGAGTAAGCTTTCACTAGACCCAGGGCTCCAGATAAGATTTTTTGGGATGAGTACTGTACTCATTTTGAAAGTGAGGTGAGCAAAACCAAAATCAGATGTGTACAAACGTCTGGGCAGAGTGGAGTGAGGAGTACATTTTGAAAAACAATCTAGTGTTTTTAGATAAAAATTGATCAAGTGCAAACAATGCTCTAGATAATGTTGACATGTTGGCCAGTTTTAAAATATAGTAAGTAAAACAAAATTGGGATGCAGACAAGTGTTGTAAATCTGAAAAAAAAAGCTGCTCCTTTCGAATCACCAGTTATGTTATGAAGCACTATTCTTTGGAGTGTGGGGTATTTACAAATGTTGGATGAGTACTGGTAGGCATTAAAAACATTTTCTTAATAGTATTTCCTGAAATGAGGTGAGTAAAGCAGATTGGTATGCCCCTTATCTGGAGTTTAGTCTAGACCTATATAATTAGTGTATTCGCCGATTTTCAGTTATGCATGTGTGCTATATATGCATGACTCTGCATTTCATCAGCATGTACATTAGCCCTGCCTTTGCACTGCTGAATAAACTGCTTTGCCATACAAAAGTTATAATTTCAGTGAAGAGTTTTGTTTGTAAAATGCCATCCAAGAGCTTAAATCATAGTTTGTGCAGCACAAATACAGCTGACACTGCACAAACTGTTCAAATATGCTGTCTTTTCTATCAATGTAAACTCATTTTGTGTCAACTGAAACACACATTGTGCTGGCCCAAATGCATTTTGTGTAGTCAGATACCCACTGTGTCAACAGGAACAACATGATGGATTCAAAAACCTTTTTCAATTTGTTTTTCAAACATTCTAACACGTCAGCTAAAGTGTGAACTACAATATGTATTTCACAAAATTATGCTTGTGTTTGAGACATTTATGTGACATTTAACTTCTTTGTACAATATCACACACAGTATTCAATATTGTTCTATACCATCCTTAATCTTCCTTTCTTTCAAATGTGAATTCTGCAGAAGCATCAAGAGACAGTAATGGAATGTTATTAACAACTTCCTCCATCTAGTTTATGATGGCATTAAAGTATTCAAAGCACTGATGATATTGAGAGGTGCAAATGCTGTTATGGCTAGACATGAACCACAGTATATGTGAAAACAAGACTTGGCTGCAAGCAGCAATTGCTGTTTTTGCATGTTGTTGTGAAATTTAGATTTTTTTAATAGTGGGTGTTAGCATAAGTTATTTTATCATTTATGTTGTTTGCTTTTAGACCTTCTCTAATAATTTAATAAGTAGATGAAATAATAATAATAAAATGTAAGAGTGCTGTTGGACAACATAATATTATTTCTTTGTCTTTTTAGGTGCCAACAGCGTGTTTGCACCTATTTTGGTTATGCATACTATTTTGTGTATTTAGTTCAGATTAAGGTTACATTCAGTGTGAGTGATCCATATGCATGATGTCACTAATGATGTCAATGACAAGGCTTTTATGTCTAGGTGTAGGATTTCAGACTTTTTTTTTTATTTTAGTTTTTGTTGACTGGGTAAGTGCACTAGACAAATCCTGCCTATTTTCAGGCACGACCCGGGGGAAGGGATACAGATGAATGCCAACTGACCTTGAACCAGATTAAGCTGTTGGTGATATTTTTCATGAATGGAAGAAATTTGGCCATTGCACCAAGGAAATTCCCCTGCTCTTTTCGAGAAGTGCCATGGGATCTTTAACATCCACCTGAACTACCACCAGAAGAGGCAGATGGGACCCCAGTTTAACATCTCATCCAAAAGACTTACACATGCGTGGGTTTAATCCCCCTATACTGCACATTGCTTTTGTTTTTCGCCACAACCCTTTGGTAAAGAATTTGTTCAATGCCACTTCTAATGTACTGAAGGGTTTCAAAACAGCTAAATAGCAGACTTTCAAATAATTGAACTTCATCCTGTAGTATGTTGTAGTCAATTAAATTAGTCTCTGCAAAGGCGTGTATAGGTTTTAATGCAATTTGAGTTACCAGTTTTGCAGGCTGTGACATAACCTCCCCACCATAGGAAATGCAATGCACTTACCTGTAGCTCAATGGCACACTGAATGTTTCCTTGCTTAGCAGCGAAGGATCAGTAGTTCAAATTCTAGACTGGGACTTCCGGTCTGCCTGATGTGATTAGTGGAATTATATCCTGTGGAACAGCATATTTCTGTGGAAAATCATTCTGCAACCATTTCTGTGGAAAATACTGAGAACCACAAAATAATATTCCACAGAACAGAAATTGTTCTGTGGAAAATTATTCCACAATCATTTTCTGCTGTGGAATTCCACCATTCCATTTCTAGTGAAATTCAGTAGAATTTCAGCACAATTTCAAAAATTCCATGAAATTTCATTCAGCTGGAATTTGAAAATTCTGCACAGCACTAGAAAGGATGGATAAGAAAGAAAGAAAAACAGTGATCTCCACTCCCGTTCTGTCTCTAAGAAACTCAGAAACTTGCATGCAGAACCTGGTAGCAAAGGTGAAAGAGGACAGAGTAAGTTCCCTTCCAAAAATATCAACAGAATTAAAGCATGATGTAGACCAAGGTCTCAAACAAGGAATGGGAATAAATAATAAGGTTGTAGTCAATAATACTGTAGGGAATGTTGATTTCTCTGAAGTTTTTGATAACCTGGAAATGTTAAATAAGACTATTTTGAACATCTGAGAATCAATCAAATCAGAGCAAAGGGATATAAGAACAAATGAGTTAGGGCAAGAAATATAGGTAGGTGAAGAAGTGAATTTCAGAGGAAATTAAATTACTGAATTATCTTGGAAAAACAGCAATTGTATGCAGATCATGAGTCTCAGTAGCACATATGCACTGGATATAAGAGGAATAATGATACACATGGCTATAACATTAAATAATCCATATCTTGCAAAGGTGCTATTTTATAAGTAACTGCTAGATATAAACAAGACATGGCATTTATTTAAAGAGTATGTGTGGAGAACAGAAGAATTCTTGAGAGTTTAAAAGGAAAGGAGCTAATACCAAAAGGGCAAGAGGATGATAAAAACATAAGAAGGAGGACTAATGGAACAGAAATATCAAGGACGGGACACAAATGTGAGATAGAAAAAGACTATGATATTAGAAGAACCAGTCAGTGAATCAGCCAGTGAAATGTAAGACCTTGTTATGCTTCCTCATGGAAACTACAGAGAAGATAATATATGTAAGGAAACAAAAGACAGACAAAGTACCTTATTGGAAATAGGGGAAGAACAATAGAGAAAGGAAAGTAAAAATAAAAAAAGTAACTGAGAAGAAAGATAAGGGGCATTGTGAGGAAGGAAAGAGCCACATTGATCAATGCAAGAATATTAGTAAATGCACAACAAACGGAGATGATTCAAAAGTAAGTCCTGTACTGACAGATGAGCCTATTGATAGAGGAGATTTAGCCAGCAATGAAAAAATCAATGGGAGAAAAGGACTGGGCCAGGCCACTACAAACAACTTTCCCCAAAAGTTAGCCCCCATTTCAATGCCCCCAGCTGCATTCATACACAGTTGTAGGTCAGTGTTAAAGACCCACTCTTCCTGTCAGGAGGTCTTCCCATCGTAGTCGCTCAAAAAGGTCTCCTACACCTGGAGGTCTTTTCTGGTTCCACTGGTTATGTCTACCCAGTGATGAGGCCTAGTGACCCCTTGTGTTGCCCTAGCTAGGCATTGTATAAATGTGCGCCCGGGTGCTATGGTCCTACATGTGAAATTCAAATGACCCACAATTGCTGTACCTGTTGAGGCTGCACCATGAGCCGGGCCTTGACCTCCCATAGCAAGGCTCCAACTTGTTTACCTTGGGCTCAAGCAGCCTAATGAGCTCCCAGACAGTATCTATCTTGATGCCTAGGAATTCTATCATCTAACTGGGACCCTCAGTCATGTCTGGCAATAATGGCACTCTGAGCTCTTTGCACATGGCCTTGAAATCCCGCAACATCTCCTCTGTCTGTTGTCTCCCTTCACCTATCAAGAGAAAATCATCCTGGTAGTGGATCACTGACCTGTACCCATACCTCATCTGGAAGGCCCATTGTAGCCATGTGCTGAACAACTCAAATGTAGCACATGCAACCAAGAATCCCATGGACATAGCTTTAGCAAAATAATATCGCTCCCTAGTCTGGAATCCCAATAGGTCTCAATCCATAGGCTGTACCGGCAGCAGGTGGAATGCTGCCTCGATGTCAATTTTTGCCAGCCATGTACCCCACATTGCCCTAATCAACCTAACCACTTCCTTTTCAGCAATATAATTATTGCCTGAGTCACCATCCGGATAAGACTGGTGGTGTATCACCCTGAATTCCCCTGGCTGTTTCTTGGGTACTAGCCCCAAGGGGGACATCCTCAGTTTCAGTAGTGGTGGATGACCGAATGGGCCTTCTACCCTAACCGCTGATGTCTCCTTCTGAATTTTCTGTTCCAACATCATTTCTCTACCCTTTACTTTTTTCAAGTTCCTTGCCCTGGTCCTTTTTCTGTACCCTTGGAAATACAGACTGAAACCCCTCTGAAAACCATCAATTAGTGTGTGGGCTGCCTCTGTATCCTGGTAATGCCTCACCCAGTCTGCCAGAATGTCAATTTTTATAGGGGTTGCAGCCAGCCGAAATGATCTGCCCATGCATTCCTCAACTATCCAGGTGACCACTGTAGAATGCCTGTCCCCTACTCCCACCTGCCCCCCTGCCTCTAGCCCCCCTTCCCCACTGCTGTCCCCTATGCCCCAGCTGGTTACCCCAAAAGGACTGATTGTAGGCTGTATTATGGTTTCCAGTCCCTTTTTCCCAGCTGTACCTACATTTTGATGCCGGGTGGCTAGAGCAGATGTGGAGAATATGGCAATTTGGCCATGAGCAGAAGGCCCGGTTGTAACCCCAGCAGCACTTCTGTCCTGTCCCCATCTTCTTGTCCCTTTTGCTGTTGCCATTCATTGTGCCCATGCCAATCTCCAGCCACAGGTCAATCAGCCTAGTGTCCCATTTTACATCTCCAAAATGAGCCATTCTTTTTCTGAACCTTTTGTCATACTTTAGCCAGCTATACCCACCTTTCTTATAGGCACTTTTTATAATGAGGGAATAGGTTAACAAAGGAGTGGCCAGCTCCGGCTTCTTCTCTATGACTATAGCCATGTAATAGGTAAAACCCATTGACCAATTATCCACATTCTTCCCTTTCATTGTCTTCTCTTCCTCTCCTTTCCCCAATAGCACTACCATTGCTGCCATGTCTTTCTTCTCAAAACTCTTCTCCTCATATTTTTCCATGTTATCTACATTAGCCAGGGCAAATATGCCCACATACTCACCCTTCCAGATTTTCTTTTTTGTGGTCAATGGGACGTGATCCCTTTATACGGACACCTGGTGCCCCTATCTCAGCCCCAAGCACCTTATCACCAGCTGCTCCCCCTGTTGCCCCTGCAGTCCCACCCATATCCCCCTTATCTTTACTCCTGATTTCCCCCAGCATTTTTTCTAACTGTCCCAAACCTGTGTCCCCCATAGCTTTTAGCATCTGTTCAACATACTCTCTCACACTGCTTTCCAGTGTGATCTCTTTATTACCTGGCTGGGCATACATCTGTGGGCTAGGCCTTGTTGGTGGGGCTGGCTGGATGGTGTCCGTAGCTGGCGTAGGTTCCCCCCAAAGCAGGAGGAGCAACAAGAACCAGGGTAACTGGTGTGAACAGCAAAGGCAAAGGTGCTGGGACCGGCGGTGGAGGGGGCATTGGAGAAGGTGGGGGGACCAGCTCAGCTGGCACTATGTCCATCGGAAAGGGATCTGCAGGCCTGGGTGCTTTCTTGCTGTCCTCCCCCCCTTGCTTCATGCCCCCTTTTTGTTTCTTGTCCTTCGCTGGGCTAGGTGGGTCTGTAGCCTCCAACATCCTATTCGCCTTACTCACCAGCTCCATTAATGCCTGGTAACACTCCTCCTTGTTTGGCTTATTCCTCCTAGAAGCTGTAATTCACACTTGCCTGCACTTGTAGAAAGACAAACAAATGGTTAAATATCTGGTCTCCATGTTGGTCCCTTCCATGGCCCCCCCTTTTCCTCCAAACCGCCTGTCCCTCACTGAGACCTAGCAGCCACCTTGCTTCCAGTGCTATGATCCTCTGCTTTTGTTCCCTAGGGTACCATCATTGCACGACTACCATATGCCCTTCACTTCCCACTTCACAGACCTTACAGGCCTGAGGTAATTGACCTCACATTCTTGCCTTGCCCTTCCGTTGATTGTTCCCCACAGCTCCCCCTTTTCTCCCCTACCCCCATATGCCCAGTAGGCTCGTAGGCCTGCTTGGCCTCGTGGCTCATATAAGGATCAACCAAGCATCTCTTTATTCTTCCCCCTTGAGTTGTCAGTTGTCCCACTCCTTTTTCATGTTGACCCTTTTTGTTTCTTTTTTTTTTATCCTCGTTCACCAAATTAGGGTTCTTTCCCTGTGGCTGACTTCCTTGGCTGTTCCTTCTAACACCACATTTTTGTGAATAATTGTATCCAAGCCTTCCCATTATACCTCCTATGCTACAAATGGCTCCAATTGTATTGTACTGCTCCTTTCGTTTGACCACATGGCGATGACATTAAATGCCATCTGCCACGTGGTCTCCTTTTGGGCCTATTCGGTTGGCTCCCACTACTCTTCTAAGTCACTCACAGCCCTCCCTTTCTCAAAATGCCCCCACTCACTGAGAAAAAACCCTATACCCTTTCCTGAGTGGTGCACCGATGTGTAGTCCCGGGTCAGCTGATGTCAGATGCCATCGCCACGGGCCCAATCCTGGGCCACCATCAGCCACCCAGGCTTCTCCTGCTCCATACTGCATCTACCTCACTAGTGAGCCTCCACCCCAATGAGAGAAAACAAACCCTTTCTAGCCCTAAGTATAGTCAGGCCGTCTTCCATCCCATGGGAGAACTCATCACTTGGAAGCAGCCTGTTCACACAGCAGCTACAAATTCCTCATTGCTCGGCTTGCCAAAGCATTTTTCAGGACAAATCACACAGTAGCTACCAATCCCTCATTGTTCAACTAGCCAAAACACTTTTAAGGACAATCACACAGCAACTGCAAATCCCTCATTGCTCAGCTAGCCAAAATGTTTTTAAAGACAAATCCCCACTGCTGCCATTCCTTCCCCAACAATTCAGGTTAGCCACGCAACCCGCAAACCAGCGGCTTATCCTATCCATCTTAATCACCTCACTACTGACTAAAAGGCTCCAACTAGGACATTCTTGCTTGTGCAACCATTTTTTTTCTTTTTGTTTTTAAATGTACAGAGCAAAACTGGCTGTCCTCACTGCTACTGGCATTCACCAATCTGAAACTCTTAATTCAAAATTCTCGTCTTTTTTTTTCAATACTTACCTTTTGTTAGGAGACTTCTGTAATACTCATTTGCAGATGGTCCCAAACACTGCTCACAGCTTCCAATTACCCTTTTACTTATTAATGACTAATCCCCTATTAGTTAATTGCTTATGCTAGTTTACTCCAAATATCCATCACTATTAAAGGCCAACGGGCCACCAAACAATGACTCTGAATATTGCCAAGACTTACGTGCTTTTCAGAGAAATTCTCTTGAAGCAAAATTTGTGAACTCCCAGGCCTGTGCACGGTTTTACATACCCTGGTTGCTTGATCCACCCTCTCTCTCTCCCCCCTCACTAGACAGTCACTTATTCCCACCTCACCACAGTTTTGACCTCATGACTCCTCCCTACTTCTGACCTCACTTACCCTCCTCTCCCCCTTTCCTCTCCATTCCCCTGAAAATCAACCTGTTTTAACACACCCACTACCTTCATTTGTTCTGGGCCTGTGGATAATGTGGTCTGCCCCTTCAATTGGGTAACCCTCTTTATCCATTTTCTCTCTACACACATCTCATTTAGTGTATTTTATTCAACTACATATAGTACACTACCTTTCTGTTCATGTCTCAATAAAACTTTCACCACTGCAAAAGCACATAAATACAGTCCCTTTGCCCATAATCTGTCCCCTTTCAATAGTTTTTCACATACAGCACTTGAACAGTGCAACTCATTCACCCAATTCTTGGATGTCTGTCTTATGTCAGAGTGGGTGATATGATAGGAGACTTCAGGTTCCTGAAAGGAATAAGCAAGGTGAACTACAAGGAACTATTCAGCATGAGTAACAGTTCAAGGACATGAGGGCATGAGTGGAAACTGATTGGAAGGGAGGTTCTAGGGGAATATGAGAAAGTTTTATTTCAAGAAAGGGTGTTGGAACCATGTAACAGTCAAGTTCAGGTTCAAGTTTATTGATTCCACAGTATGAATAAAATGTGTTACTTACATAAAAGAACAATGAATATATACTGACAATAATACATAGACATTTAAAAGCTTTCACAATGGTATAAACCTTTTATGTAAATTTCACCATTTTCAATCAATCAATCAATCAATCAATCAAAATCTTTATTTATTCAGGCGAACATCATTGAGCAATGCTCATTTACAAGATGGACCTGATAGGTCAAGATCAAAATAAAGTACAGTATAATACATAAACAAATACAGAGAAGAGGCAAAGAATTTTTATATAAATAAATAGGTACAGTAATAAAGAACGTATAAACAAGCAAGGTAGCTAATGGTTTGTACAACTAAACAATAAATCAGACAGGTTTGACACAAATAACTATGAGGTGTTGGGATTGTGGAAAGCGGTTAGAGTGTCTTAATTGGATAGAAACTTAAGGAAGTAGATATGGGAATAAAGAAGGAATGGCAATGGATTGCAGGGTATAATGTAGCTAAGTTTAAAAGTATATAAACAGAGATAGAGAGAAGAAAAAAAAGGGGAGTAAAGGGTAAGAAGGGACTAGGCTTAGTGGAAGCAGTTGCATATCTCAGGAAAGAGATTTGTGAAGAGTTTTGTGAAGGATGCTATAGGGATGAAGGTGTTCAGCTTTAGGGTCTTCTGTAGAGAATTCCAGGTAGATGCTAAAAAATAGCTGATTGCAGACCTCCCATGCTGGGTGCAGACTTTAGGTAGCTTCAAGGTGATAAGGTTATTGCTTCTTAGGGCATATGATCTCGGTGTAGCCAGTAAAGCAACCAGAAATATAAGGTGGAAGTTTGTTTGACAGAGCTTTGTAAATCCATAATGCAGCATTTTTTTCCTCCTGAGATGTAAGGATGTCCAGCCAACAGCATTATAGAGGAAGCAGTGATGAGTGTTGAAAGGAAGATCTGTGATGAATCTTAGAGCTCTATGGTACAAGGTATCCAATTTACTTAAATAGGACATAGTGCAATGGCCATATAGGAAATCTGCATAATCGATGAGAGATAGAAATGAAGCCTGAATTAGTCTCTGTTTAGACTCTTTGGTTAGGTAATGTTTGATTCTGAAGAATAGGCCGAGCCTCTGTCTGAGTTTTTTCAGAAGCTCCTCAACATGATGAGTGTAATCAAGTTTGTTATCAATCCAAACCCCTAAATATTTGAATTTAACCACAAAATCAAGATTTTCTCCAAGGATGGTGGATAGTTGGGGAAGAGTGTCTGTTGAGAGAGAGGAAGAGTATATATTGGTGGAAAAGAACATAGCCTTTGTCTTCTTGGCATTTAAAAGTAGTTTCTTTTCAAGTAGTTGATGTTGCAACAGGGAGAATTCTGATTGTAATAACTCACAGGCCTTTGATGGCGAGGGATTACTGACATACAAGACAGTATCATCAGCAAAAAGATGAACATTGGCAACAGTGAGGTTGGAATCAATGTTATTGATATATATAGCAAAAAGGATAGGGGCCCAGGATGGATCCTGGTACTCCCTTAGAAGTGGTTTTGAGGAGGATAGACACCTTCATTTCTCACTTGCTGTATTCTATCAGTGAGGTAGCATCTGAACCATCCAAGAGAGGTTGATCCAGGCCTAAGGAATGCAGTGAGGAAATCAGCAGCTCATGATCCACTGTATCAAAGGCTTTACTTAGGTCAAGAAATACAGCACAGATGTTGCTTTTTTTGTCTAACTCAGTTTGCCAATCATTTGTTACTTTTGCTAATGCAGAAATGGTACTGTGTCTGGTCCTAAACCCAGATTGAGCAGAGTTAAGGAGAGATTATTAGCATCGAGGTAGTCTCTAGTTGGATACTTACCAGTTTTTCTAACATTTTAGACAGTACCGTAGGATGGATATAGGTCTGTAATTGTTGAGATCCATGGGGTCCCTGATTTGAGGAGGAAACACTTGTGCTGTTTTCCACAATGTGGGAACAGAACCAGTGGATAAGGACAGATTAAAATATGGGTTAGGGGAACTGCAATGGCATGAAGAGCAATTTTAAAAAGTAGGGTCCAGGAGTCTGCACCAGCACTTTTCTTGGTGTCTAGATATAGCAATAGGTCTTCCACTTGTTTTAATAAATGGGCTTGAAGGAAAATGAAGAGGCAGTCTTCTGACCATCACCGACTGGAATTTAAGTTTTGACCGTAGTAGATTTGCTGGGAGGAGTCAAAAGCTAGGCCAGCTGTACTGAAATGATCATTGAATGCATCTAAAATTTCACACTTGTCAGTGATAACAGCATTATTATGGTGTACTTGGGATGGCAAGGAAGTACAGGAGTCCTGCCCTAGAATCCCCTTGATGGTGCCCCAGAATCTGGCTGGGTTAAGGTAGGAGGCATCAAGCTCGGCTGTATAGAAGGCAGCCTTGGCCTCTCTCACTTTTTTGGTGCAGCTGTTTCTGGCTTTTCTGAACTGAAGCCAGTCAAACGGATCCTTGGTCTTTCTAGCCCTTTTCCAGAGTTTATCTCTGGCAAGCAGTACAGATTTAAGATCAGCAGAAAACCAGCGGCAGGATTTGTTTTTTATTCTAACGCTAGTGAAAGGTGCATGAATATTGAGGGCGCCTATGATAATGTCATTTAGCACCTTGAGTGCTGTTTCCACAGAAGCTGTATGATAGAATTCTTGCCAGCATACAGAATGATATAGATCGTGGAGATATCCTTCGATGTTAAGGTTTTTTTTATTTCTTCTTGTGAGGAATTTTGCAGGGTTGGATGGCTTGACTGATGATCTTATCCCTGCAATAAGGCAGTGATCACTTATATCACTGAATAACACCCAGCATGTGAAAACAGGTGCGGTTTGTTTACCAACATAATGTCAAGTAGGGTGCTGTTACTTTTGTTTTTGAGTGAATTCTTGTCGGTTCATTTATTAATTGAGTGAATCCAAATGTGTCACAAAAAGATACTAGGGGAGCAGATGCATTGGAGAGCCAGTTTAAGTTCAGGTCACCTAAAATAATGGTATCCTCGGGGCCCAATTTTATTATGTTTCCCAAATGATTAAGGAGTTGAAGGCCGGCAGAGGGGCCTATAGCAGCCAATCAGTTGAAAAGCTGTCATATTGGGAGGCTATTTTAAGGGATAAACATTCAAATTCTTTGGGTACTGATGTTACACTAAGACAAGATGCAGAAATATTTGATTTAACATAGACAGCTACTCCACCGCCCCTTGTCAGGCGGTCCGATCTGAATAGCTGGTAGTTGGGTAGATTTATTTCCCTATCATGTGTAGCAGGTTTGAGCCATGTCTCAGAAATTACCAGAAAGTCTGGCAAAGTGTGGGCGACCCAGGCCTGGATCAAAGAGATCTTTTTTAGGAGGCTGCATGTGTTGATGTGAAGGAAGCTTAAACCTTTAATGGAGGCTAAATCTGATGGGGCAGTAAATCCTTCTGGGGGTCCTGGATTGATTTCAACATTGCCAATGCAGATCAGCAAGAAAAATAGTAGTTTAATAAGGGCTTCAAGAGATAGCTTAAGGGACCAAAAAGAGGGTTTTCTCTTCTTGCTTGAGGTCCAATCTTTAGAGACGGTCCAGGATGGGTTAAGGCTTAGTAACTTTTCATAGAGTACCAGCTTGATGGACAGGTACAAGGGGGCACTATATAGCCAAGGTATGGGCATGGGGCGTAAGAGATACATGAATGGTTGTGAACCTTTTTGAGGGCTACCCCATGGATTACAATGGAGCAACAGTAGTGAATAGTTGAGAAAATGATAGGCATCCACTGGAAGTGAGAGAGGGAGATCACTCTGGCAAGCCGCATTATTCAAAAGGGCATGGACTGGAAAGGTATCATCCTCAAGATATATTATAGGTGAGAGAGAAAGAAGCAGTAGGAGAAGCATCAACATATTCATGATAACTAAGGGTTAATAATAATGCATGCAGTAGGGGATTGTGTCCAAATTATTGGCTGAGAATTTGGCTATGGGTGGAATAAGAATTTAGGTGGGAAGGTGTGTATAAAGAAACACCCGAGAGGGAGGGGGTGGGTAAAAATTTTACGGCTTTCCCGCAGCCTTGCTGGCTGTCTCCCAGCCTCCTGGTTCTCCCTTCGCCTGCTGTTGCCGCCCGCCCACTGGCGGCTCGGAGCCCTGCGCTGCTGGGTGCCTCGAGGCAGGGTCGGCTAGAAGTGGAGGAGACAGAGAGAGAGGACAGTCAGAAAGCACAATTGCAGTAATCAAACGATTCTGCAAGGAGGTGCTAAAAAACTTTGCACTACAAAAGACTGGGGACGGCGCTAGCCGCCTGGCTCCACCAGAAACCCACCAAAAGACTGTATCACATATTAAGTACAGAAACAACTTAAAACCTAAAATTTAACAGTTCTGGTAAAACAGCTCTTTTGGAGAAGTTACTGTCAAACCCACTAAACCCAGGCAGTAATTTGGAGTGCAAGCTTGAGCAGAAGTCAGTGAAGAAGGTGGACCAATCGAAGCAAGGCTTGGGTAGCGCCGCTCCGTTGGTCTCGACTCTCCCGTACCTTGCTGGCTGTCTCTCCCGGCCTCCTGGTTCTCCCTTCGGCCTCGCGGTCGCCGCCCGCCCGCTGGCGGCTCGGAGCCCCTGCGCTTGCTGGGTGCTCGAGGGCAGGGTCGGCTAGAAGTGGAGGAGACAGAGGAGAGGACAGTCAGAAAAGCACAATTGCAGTAATCAAATGATTCTGCAAGGAGGTGCTAAAAAAACTTTGCACTACAAAAGACTGGGGACGGCGCCTTAGCGTCTGGCCCACCAGAAATCCCACCAAAAGACTGTATCACATATTAAGTACAGAGAAACAACTTAAAACCTAAAATTTAACAGTTCTGGTAAAACAGCTCTTTTGGAGAAGTTACTGTCAAAACCCACTAAACCCAGGCAGTAATTTGGAGTGCAAGCTGAGCAGAAGTCAGTGAAGAAGGTGGACCAATGGAGCAAGGCTGGGTAGCGCCCGCTTCCGATTGGTCTTGGCTCTCCGATGCACTGCTGGCTGTTCCCGCCTCCTGGTTCTCCCTTCGGCCTCGCGGTCGCCGCCCGCCCGCTGGCGGCTCGGAGCCCCTGCGCTTGCTGGGTGCTCGAGGGCAGGGTCGGCTAGAAGTGGAGGAGACAGAGGAGAGGACAGTCAGAAAAGCACAATTGCAGTAATCAAACGATTCTGCAAGGAGGTGCTAAAAAAACTTTGCACTACAAAAGACTGGGGGACGGCGCCTTAGCGTCTGGCCCACCAGAAATCCCACCAAAAGACTGTATCACATATTAAGTACAGAAACAACTTAAAACCTAAAAATTTAACAGTTCTGGTAAAAACAGCTCTTTTTGGAGAAGTTACTGTCAAAACCCACTAAACCCAGGCAGTAATTTGGAGTGCAAGCTTGAGCAGAAGTCAGTGAAGAAGGTGGATCAATCGGAAGCAAGGCTTGGGTAGCGCTCGCCTTCCGATTGGTCTCGTCTCTCCCGTACCTTGCTGGCTGTCTCTCCCGGCCTCCTGGTTCTCCCTTCGGCCTCGCGGTCGCCACCCGCCCGCTGGCGGCTCGGAGCCCCTGCGCTTGCTGGGTGCTCGAGGGCAGGGTCGGCTAGAAGTGGAGGAGACAGAGGAGAGGACAGTCAGAAAAGCACAATTGCAGTAATCAAATGATTCTGCAAGGAGGTGCTAAAAAAACTTTGCACTACAAAAGACTGGGGGACGGCGCCTTAGCGTCTGGCCCACCAGAAATCCCACCAAAAGACTGTATCACATATTAAGTACAGAAACAACTTAAAACCTAAAAATTTAACAGTTCTGGTAAAAACAGCTCTTTTTGGAGAAGTTACTGTCAAAACCCACTAAACCCAGGCAGTAATTTGGAGTGCAAGCTTGAGCAGAAGTCAGTGAAGAAGGTGGACCAATCGGAAGCAAGGCTTGGGTAGCGCTCGCCTTCCGATTGGTCTTGGCTCTCCATTACCTTGCTGGCTGTTCTCTCCTGCCTCCTGGTTCTCCTTCTGCCTCGCTGTCACCGCCTCGCCTGGCTGAGCAGCTCGGAGCCCCTGCGCTTGCTGGGTGCTCGAGGGCAGGGTCGGCTAGAAGTGGAGGAGACAGAGGAGAGGACAGTCAGAAAAGCACAATTGCAGTAATCAAGCGATTTTAATTTTAATCCACACCGTAGATACAGTTACTTAGAATTACTAGATCTGACCTTCTTTGACTTTCTAAACCCTTAAAATGGTCTTAAGTAGGGCTGTACAAATATCTTTTTTACAATATTCAGCTGAATATCCATTATTCAGTGCTGAAATATTCGTTTTTCAGTATTCGTTATTCATTATTCAGGTGGCTGATAGGGGCATTTAAAAATAAAAGAACACCCCTCTCCTGTACAGCATTAAATACATTTTTTATCTCTGGTGTCTAGTGGTCCCACCCCAACCCCTGGCTAATTGCCAGTCCAAAATAGAGAATCCCCTCTCCCCACCCAGACTCTCAGCAATATCCCCAGTCCCTGTCCCCAAATGTATAAAACAAAAAACTAAAAAAAAATCCCTAATTTCCCTAGTGTCTAGTGGACTCCCCACCCACCCACCCTGTCAGGTGGTGCCTCATCCTATTCCCCCACCCATGACCCTGAGTGAGCCACTGGCACAGCCCTCAACTCATCTCCACAGCAGGCAGCCCGATTAAGTTTTCAGTGAATGAGCACATGCTTGTACAAACACGTTCTTATTCATTGACAGATTCAGCCTCAGTGACTAAGACTACTAGGGTCTGGAGGGGAGTTGCCCAGTCACCAGTGGGGGAGTGGGATGGGGAAGTGGCTTTGTGGACCCCAAGGGTCCATAACGCTGTTTCCTCCATCCCACCCCCACCAGTGACTGGAGCAGCTCCCCTCCCTCCAGCCCCTGGTAGTGCTAGTTGCTGTTGTTGGCTAATCTGAATGTCAATGAATGAGTGCATTCTTGTACAAGCACATGCTCATTCACTGAAAATTCAGTCATGCTGCCGGCCATGGAGGTGAGTGGAGGGCTGTGCATGTGGCCTGCTCTGGGTTGTGGGTGGGTGGGGAATGAGGTTGTGGGCACTACCTGACAGGGTAGGGGGTGAGGGTCCACTAGATACCATGAAAGTGAGGACTTTTTTTTTATTTTATACATTTGAGGACAGGGGACTGGGGGTATTGCTGAGGGCCTCGGGGGAGGGGAGTTTTTCCTTCATTTTAGACCATAATCAGCCAGGGAGTGGGACCACCAGACAACAGGGCTAACATATTTATTTAATGCTGGTCAGGAAGATGAGAAAGACTTTTTTTTCCTTTTACACGGCCGAATACCGAATACCAGCTAAATAGTGGACTATTCGGTATTCGGTTCCGAATATTCAGATAGCCCATTATTCATGGTATTCGGAGAGTAATATTCAATATTCACACAGCCCTAGTCTTAAGTACTTGCATTGTTCTTTCCACAAAATTTCCTAAGGCAAATAGTACTGCTTCTAAGTCTGTTTATAGTAATTTTAACAACTCTTTTTATAACTTTACCATTCAAAATGTTAGTAACTGGATGGAGCCATTCATCCCTTTCCCTCTCCAATTTACTATATTCAAAATGAATATGAAGTACAGTTAACCTGATATTTTTATTACAATTACATGCTGTTTGTGGGCTGGGGAGGTGGTAATTTACTTGGAGGGCCTTTCCATAGTTGGGTTAGAATTTCAAATCTGAGTTTGCAGATTGCTTTTCTACATAAGACATTTTCACAAAATAATAAATATTTCTCATTCATTAAGTTGGTTTTTGACTTCTTTCAATGCAGCATGTTTCCAGGAGTCATGAATTTCTTCAAGGTCTTTTTGCACTGCAATGTTGATTCTTCTTTGTGATGCTGCTTTCAAAAAGCTGTTATAATCACCCTGTGCTTCAAAAATATTTTTTTTCAGTCTAAATCTACTAAGTGCCAGATTTAATTTGCCAAAATAAGTATTTTGCTTTTTTAGTTGTTTTTCATTCAGCCAATTACAAATCATACTATTTTCAGAGGTGGATACTATCTTTAGCCAGAATGCAATATTTCTTTTCTTGACTCTTTGGTACATAACCAAAGTTTCTGTCTCCACTTGATTAGCAGCATTTGAAGTTGACTTTGGTACTTCAAAAACAGCTTTGGAAAAAACTCTGTAATACCATTAGTTCATAAAGATTGCAATCAAGAACCCACATTTCAATACTGTATAAAATCTGAGTATTTACCTTTGTCTCAAAACATAATTTTTGTGCTAAATATGACTTTTTAGTGTGTAAGTGATAAGCAATTCTTTGCCATTACAGTTTTTGAAGCTGATTCTTTAACATTTTAATAGATTTTTCCAACTCTGTCTTCAGTTGAACCATATACATCCATAGCAAAAATCTGCTACTTCCTGTATTACTTCCATTATTTGTGTCCTAGGACTTTAAATCATGACTGTTGGCCCCAATACCATACTTTTGGCTTTTGAAGTATTAAGTTTCAAGTCTAGCTTTTTCAGAGTATCCATACTTAGTTTCATAGCTCTTTTTAAGCCATCTCATATTTGAGGCAGGATTACTGTATCATCTACATATGTCAAGATTTTAACTGGTGTACCATTCTGAAGGGGTAGATGTATCAACACTTTGTAATTTGCTGGCTAAAGGTATCTGTAGACATACTGAACAATGTTGGAGCCAAAAGGTAGACTTGTTTTACTTCAGCTTTGACTCTGAAAGGATCAGTTATCACTCCATCCTTTTTATACCTTATGGATACTTTTGTATCTGAGTGAAGTAGTTTAGTTAATAAGAGGAGCTTATTATTAATTATACTTCTGTTCAGTATATTCTACAATGTTCCTCTATTTACACTGTCAAAGGCTGCTTTAATATCAATAAAGGCTGCATAAATCTTTCTTCTTATTGTAACATATTTTTCATACTATGTAATTTAAAGTGAAAATCAATTTTGTGTCTAAAACCTGCTGGATATATTGATAGATTATTAGATACATAGATACATAGACAGTGTCGGCAGATAAGGGCCTATGGCCCACCCAGTCTGCCCATTTGAGCTTGTAAGTTCAGTTTGTTTTCCTAGAAGTCTGTTGCCCCTTACCCCTGACCTCCAGAATTCCTTTATGTCTATCCCATGCATTCTTAAATCCCGTGATTGTTTTAGCCCCCACCACTTCCTCTGGCAGGGTGTTCCACTTGGCCACCACCCATTCTGTGAAGAAATTCCTTCTCATGTTTCCTCTGAATCATCCTCCCTCCAACTTCATCCCATGCCCTCTAGTCCTGGAACATCTTTTTCGCTTAAAAATAGTGTTTTCCAGCACCCTGTTCCCCACTGTAAGATACTTGTATGTCTCTATCATATCCCCTCTCTCCCTCCTCTCCTTCAGGAAGTACATGTTCAGTTCCTTCAACCTGTCTTCATAGGACTTGTGATGCAATCCATGCACCATCTTTGTTGTCCTCCTCTGAACCTTCTCTACCCTGTCTATGTCCTTACGTAGGTATGGTCTCCAGAACTGTACACTGTACTCCAGGTGGGGCCTCACTAGTGTCTTGTATAGCAGAATTATGACCTCCCTTTTCCTGCTGGTGATGCCCCTGCCCATACATCCCAGCATCCTATTTGCTTTACCTGCTGCCTTGTCACACTGTTTCCCTACCTTGAGGTCATCAGAGATGACAACCCCAAGATCCGTTTCCTGCTTGGTGCATGCTATATCCTCACCCCCAACTGATATATTGTGCCAGGGTTTTTGTGTCCCATATGCATTATCTTGCACTTCTTTGCATTGAATTTCAACTGCCAAACCCCTGACCATTCTTCAAGTTTCTGCAGGTCGCTTCTCATTCTGCCTACACCCTCTGGTGTGTCTACTCTATTACAGAGCTTTGTGTCATCAGCGAACAGTGAAATTCTGCCTTCAAGGTCCTGTGCAATGTCACTGATAAAGATGTTGAATCGGACCGGTCCCAGCACTGATCCCTGTGGTACCCCACTGGTCACTCTTCCCTCTGTGGAGTGACAGCCATTTACCACCACCCTCTGTGTCCTGCCACCCAGCCAGTTGCCTACCCACCACACTACTGTCCTGCCCACACCCATATTCCCCAGTTTGTGTAATAGTCTTCTATGTGGCACAGTGTCAAAGGCCTTGCTGAAGTCCAGATAGGCCATGTCCACTGCCCTCCCCGATCCACCTCCCTAGTCACCCAGTCAAAAAATTCAACGAGGTTGGTCTGACATGACCTCCCCCTGGTGAAACCATGCTGCCTTAGGTCCTGTAGTCCATTGACAGCTAGGTGTTCCACCAATCTCTCCTTCAGTAGTGCTTCCATGATCTTCCCCACTACCGAGGTGAGGCTGACTGGTCTGTAGTTCCCTGCTTCCTCTTTGTTACCACTTTTGTATAAGGGGACTACATCTGTTGTCCTCCAGTCTTTGGGTACCTTCCCTGTTTCCAGTGATCGGCTAAACAGGATAGCCAGAGGTTCAGCCACCACCTCTCTTAGTTCTTTAAGGACCCTGGGGTGCACCCCATCTGGCCCCATTGCTTTATCAACTCTTATTACTTCCAGTTCCTTCAGGACCCTTTCTCGTGAAAAGGGACTTGTGTCCATTTCTGCGCCATTCTCACCCCTTGTACTCCCTTCAGACCCATTACCCTCCTCTTCCTCAGTAAAGACTGAGCAGAAATACCTGTTCAATATGTCAGCTTTACTGTTGTCATCCTCCACGCAGCCCCCATCCTCCCCCTTCAGTCTCACTATCCCTCACTTTGTCTTTCTTTTTTCACTTATGTACCTGTAAAAGGTTTTGTCCCCTCTACCCACTGATTTTGCAATGCGCTCTTCTGTCTGAGCTTTGGCCTCCTTACTGACCTCCTGCCTCCCTTTGCTTCTCCTGGTACTTCTCCCTATCCGCTTCTGCCTGTGTCTTTTTGTATTGCCTGAATGCAATCTTTTTGGCTTTCACTTTCTTTGCTACCTCTTTGGAAAACCATAATGGTCTCCTCTTCCTTTTCCTCTTGCTAACGTGCTTAATGCATAATTCTGTTGTTCTTGTGATCCCCATTTTAAATACTGCCCACTGTTCCTCAACCCCTGATTCCTACCCCATTCCCCTTAATACCTCTTTCAAGTATCTCCCCATTTTCCCAAAGTCTGCCCCCCTAAAATCCAGGATACGTGTTTTTGTGTGATTTGGTTCTGCTCTTTCTGTGATTTCAAACCACAACGACTGGTGGTCACTGTTTCCCAGGTGCTCCCCCACCGTTACTCCCCATCACACTGTCCCTGTTTGTGAGCACAAGGTCCAGTATTGCCTTCTGCCAAGTTGGTTTCATGACCAGTTGCTTGAGGAAGGCACCCTGAAGGAGTCCAGGATAAATCTGCTCTAGTTGATGCTGCTGCTGGGATGCTCCAGTCCACGTCTGGAATATTGAAGTCTCCAACCAGTACTACCTCACCCTTGTCTGCCATCCTTTGGATGGCTAGCATCAACTCTCTATCTGTTTCTTCCTCCTGGGCTGGTGGTCTATAGACCACACCTGAGCGGATGGCTGTCCCCATTTTCCTTTCCAGCTTAACCCACAGTATCTCTTCCCCATTTTGTTCCTCCTGGATCTCTGTGGCCCTTATGTCATTTTTCACATACAGTGCCACTCCTCCTCCCTTCCTGCCTGCTCTGTCTCTTCTGAATATGTTGTAGCCAGGTATGGCCATCTCCCAGATGTGGTTATCATTACACCAGGTTTCAGTGATGGCCACAATGTCCAGGTCTGACTGTACCATGACAGCCTCCAGATCTTCTAACCATTGCTGAAACCTCATCAAAAGTAATCTGAAAGCAAAAATAAGCAGAAGCATAGTAAAGCAATTGGGCATTAGCTCAGTGGATCTAATTTGTTCCCCTTTTTGTGGGTGGGCACAACTACCCCCAGCAACCCGTTTTCATGTATTACTTCATTTTTTACTATGCAATTTAACAATGGAGCTTTAAGTTCTACCCACCAACAACAGTCCACCTGGTGTATTTCAGCTCCAGACCATTCACCCTGGAGGCTTTGTTTTTCTTCTGTACATTTGTAAACCAAACAACTTCACTCTTGGTAAAGTATGGCCAGTTAGCAGTGATACTTGGGTAAGTCTCTGGCTTCTGGCCCTCTGTCATTTTTTTTGTTTGGTTTATGTTCTGACCATTTTTAAATATATTTTTTTTAAAATGTGCTGTCCAGTCAATAGGATGTATGACTGCTTCTAGATTATATTTTTGATTGTCTATCCCAAATGATATCATGCTCCAGAAAGTTTTATTGTCCTTTCGTTTTACAGCTTGTAGATTATCCCATAGATATGAATTGTATGGCACATTTTTATCAGTAGTCTTTATTCTTCCTTGAGATTTATAAAGACTATCCTGTCTCAAAAAGAGCAGACTTCCTCATTCTTCTTCCTTATGGAAATACTAGCTTCCTCAGCTGTTACACTCTTTATCAAACCGTTTTGACCTTTTCTGAAATTTACAAACTTCTCTCTGTTCAGGTTTATTTACACAGTTAAATATATTATTTTCCATTTTTGTTAGGAGTTCAAATATTCTGGGGGTTGATGGACATCCCCTTTCCTGTTATCCTAGTAACTGAATACTCTCTTGCTTATCCTTAGTTATCTCTAGGGATTCCAGTATCCCCAAGACTCACTATTGCATACATGGTGCCTATTTTATATTTTTATGATTACATATTTGCATATATTAGTCAGCTCCCCTTCTATTGCATACATGTTCTATGTTTGTTAAACCATTATGCTCTAATTCTGTCACAATGGGAATGTGATCACTGTCCCAGACCTGTAATACTTTTACAACTTTTACCTAAGCAAATGAGAAAATGTCTATTATTTAATAATTTAAGATACTACCCCACTGTACAGTAGGATATATCCAATTTCTGCATGATCCAGGAACTCTCTAATTCATGATTCTAGCATTTAATATTTTTAACATGTCTAATAACTGAGACCCTTGTTTATTTATCTTTTTATCTGCTGACTCCCCTTATAGGTATTCCATTTGTTTTCTGGATCTTCTGTGACATTACCTACCCTCATATTGAGGTCTCCAACTAACAATATGGTAACCCCTTGGTAATCAGTCTGAATTTTTGCAATTACGGGAATTATTTCAAGGCACCAAGGGATTTTTAAGTGGGTGATTCCCTGGAATGTGGAATAATGTTATATATATATTAATCATGATTCTTATAGGAACACTTGAGTTTGATCATGCTATACAACAAAAGTAAGTATCATCATTATGAATGTATCTACTGTTCAGACCAAGGCTAGTATTTATCAAGGTAAACAGCCCTCCAGAGCTCTCCCATATTTTCAGTTTTGTGAGTATTTATTTACCTTGATTGGAAGCCTTCTAGTATGCAGTCACTAGATTCCTTCAGTCAGGTTTCTTGTAGCATTATTATGGGGATTATTTTATAAAATCAATGCATCCCAAATCCTTAAGCTTTTCTGTCATTCTTACTATGTTCAAATACAACACTTTTAAAGAGTCCCCTCATTGGTTACTTTTTGATTGCTCTAGTCATTCATCCTCTACTTCAGACTCCAGTAGATGGTATCTATTACTTTCTCTGAGATTTAAATTTGTGATATTTTCTGTAAGATCTTCTTCTTCTACAAATATTGAATTAACCTCCTCAAACTCCTCTAAAACCATATTATTATTTATTATTTTTTCTTTCTGTAGTTTGCCTCTTGTAACTTTATAGATTTCTTGACATATAAAATTATCATCTGGAGCTAATGAATGTTCCCTTTCCACTGGGACCAAATAATTTGTTATTCTCAGCTGGCTTTTCATTTCTAGACTTCATTTGGTTTTAAATTCTGCCTTATTGACCCTATATTCTGTCTGTATCTCAGTTTGACCCTTTGTTTTCTGGTGATATGTGCTATTTGTCGTTATTTGGCTCTGCCCTAATGTGTATTTGTTACAATTGATTCTTGGCATTTAAGACAATTCTTCTTGTCACCTTATTTTGTGTTACCAGACAGACCCAACATTTGTTTACTTTGGCTTTATTTTTATACAAAGAGATTATTGGCTGGATTCTCAAAGAGAGCTAAAAATTTCACAGTTGCAGAAAAATGGCTTGCAACACTGCAGAAATTCAGTTGCAGCATAGTCACAAAGAAAAATTCTGTACTTGCAGAAAATCTAAAATAAGTGAGTTGCAAAATTCTGCAGCTGCTGAAAAATTCTCAAGTACAGATCCACAGCTAAAGATGTGCAAAATTAGAACATTTTGTTGCACTATTTTGTGAAATTCACACATTTTGCAAGATATTTTGCAGGTGCAAAATGCAAAATTACACCCATGGAACACCAAGTTAATGCAAAATGTTGCCCACGGAATGAAAAAATTTGGGCCACATTTTTGCTGTTTCAGGCAAAATTGTGTATTTCATGGTGAAATTCCACATTTCGTGGGCAAAATTTCACTATTTCACACTGGCAAAACATTTGTGGAACAATGGCATTTTGTGAAATGTTTTGTGCAGCAAAAGTGATGATTGCATTTCAGTTTCACTGCTGAAATTTAATTTTGCAACATATCTATCCACAGCAGAGGAAGAGGCTTAGCAGCCAATTAACAGATGGTCCATATTAACTGGAGCAGCAGACTGTGACAGTCTTGCCATAGATGCAGCAGAAAGTACCCACAGGGAGTCCAGCAGCCAGTCCCACAATTGGGACCACAGCAGCACCACCAGTACCAGCAGGACTGTGCCCCACAGTGGCATTTTGTAACCATTGGTTATGTTTCTCCCTGGGGTGTTTATATTGCCTGCTTCAGTAGCACTCACTTGTGGTTGTTACCAGCTCTGCCTCTACTGCTTGTGGGGATCCTTTATGGGCTACACTTGGTCATGTGGTTGTGGTTTGTTGCCTTTCAATGGAAATGTGTGCTATTTTTGTTGTAACAACTGACACTACTATACAGCACACAGGTTTACAGTTGCTGGTATCTGAACTCCCACTATAATTGTATCAGAATTGTTATTACACTGTTTTTTTTTTGCTCAGGGTGAGTTATGCCTCACTCTCTGTTGTGCAGCATGTGTACAACATTTTTTTCACAACTGTGGAAAAACAGTGGCTGAGAATAGCCTTTAAAGGGATGCGTCATAATTTTCAATGTTTTTTTTTTTTTGCTCAGGAACTTCCACAGCTGCTCTTTTTTTCTGCAGTCCACAATGTATTTTTCCCACAGCTGCAGAGGTTTTGTGTATACCACAACCAGCAGCTTCTGTATTTTCTATGCCACCTTCTTCCATATTATTTCTTTTTTTTTATCACCAAATTTGTTATTTGTAGTTGGTTTACAATCACTCCACAAATATGGTATATATGGAAGATATTGAGATGGTGGATCTAAAGTTAATCTATTTGTGTAGGGTGTCAAGAACTCTTCAAAATCTTCAAGGAAGGATCTTTTAAAGCAGCAGTGCAATGAAAATGGGTTAACATTTGACCCCACCTTTTTTTTCCTCCTAATTGATGCCAGATGTCTTCCTGTTTATTTTGGTGGTAACACTTTCAGTTTTCATTATTATTTAAAAATGTTACGAAAGTTTAAAAGTAATTATTTCTCAAGTAAAAAGATGGCCACCTCATTTTTGCATAGAAATAATATTAAGGACCTGATGAGGGTAAGAGTCCAGACAAAAAATGTAAATGTACAGTACACAGCATAGGAAGCACCCAGAAAGCCCAAATCAACAGTTCTGCCAATGTTTGTTATAACCACAGCAGAAAATTAGCTTTTTGGAATAACTTTTTTCATTGCACTGCTGCTTTAACTGTTGGGGGGGTATTCTTCTATTTCTTTTCTTCAGGTATATATTCTAGATTATCCACCTCCTTTTTGTCTCCCTGATATTCATTTTTATTTATGTGATTCATTTGTGCCTTAATCACAATTGTTTTTGTCACTTGATTTCCCTGCAAAGATTTCTGGCTGGGTGGTACACTGTTTTTTTGCTCAGGGTGAGTTACGCCTCACTCTTTGTTGTGCAGCATGTGTGCAACATTTTTTCCACAACTGCACAAAAACAGTGGCTAGTAATAGCTTTTAAGGGATGTGCCATGCCTTTCAATGCCTTTTTTTGCTCAGGAACTTCCACAGCTGCACTTTTTTCTGCAGTCTGCAGTGTATTTTCCCACAGCTGCAGAAGTTTTATGTATACCACTCAGCACAATTATCCCTTTTTTCCACAACTGCACACATTTTGGGGATTTGCACATTTTCTGCACCTTCAAGTTTTTTTGAGAATCCAGCTCCATGTCTACCCAAGTGAATTTGGATCCCAATATCCCTTTACATGGATTAGATAAAGTTACTTTCATAGTGGAACAATTTTCATTTCTAGTATATAGAATTCCCTTGAAGTAAATTGCTGGGGCAGAACACCCCCTTTCCATTAATGCTTCTTTTCTTTCCTCTAAGGTACTCCATGGATTTATTTCCCAACTATCTGTCACTTTTCTGTCCTATGTCTTTTTATGAGTGCCTGTGTTTTCTCTTAGGCAATTTCCAGCCATTTGCTGCTAGTATTTTACATTTCTTCAGGACATCATTCTGCTCTAATGTGATTATTTTTTCACGTGTTCCTGCTTTTCCTATTTACTTCAAATAATCTTATGCTGACTTTTTTTTTTACACTGTCTGGTTTGTTATCTTCTAGTTTTCTTAGATTTAGCAGTTTGGAATTCTTATGCCCCTTCTCCAATCTGTCAGCTATTGAATCTGACAATGTCTGGTTTGTTACCTTCTAATTCTCTTTCATTTTGTATTTTGTAATTCCCTCACCCCTTCTCCAATCAGCATGCAAATAATTGTTATGGTCGATGGGATGCCCAATCCCCCATCAGCTCCAGAATCCCTCCAAACAGCCTTCTAGCTGCCATGCTGGGAGCCCACCCCAGCGTGGCAAATATCCTGCATCACCTTCCTAAAAAAAAAGGGAAAACTGTAAACCAAAAAAACTTCCCTCGGCAATGGTCTCTATGCCCCCATCCCCACCCGCCCACCCTCTGTGAACTCTGCATTCCCACACCCCTACCTTACCACATACTTACCTCCAGAGTCCAGCACGATGACCTTCGGTGGACCGAGAATACATCTGCACTCTTCACAGCCAACTGCGAACTGAGCAAATGGCGGTAAGCTGTATAATGGAATAAATAGGGATTTTTTTCAACTTTGATGCATATCTCAGGAATTTTTTGGAATTTTGGCACCAAATTTTCAACATGGGGTTTTTGGGACCCCTCCTCACAAATTCTGAAACTGTCATGGCAGTAATTGGGCCTGAAGGGTGATTTTGCAGGCACTGTAAAAAATCACCTTTTTTGACTGATTAACAAAATGACAGTGTGAGTGTTCATAAGGTGGACTCTCAAAAAGCCTATGTTGCAAATTTGGTGAAAGAATTCCTAAAAATGACTGTTTTAGGAGCGTGCATTGCACAGTTTCTTCACACGCTCATAAGTTCACAAATTTTTAATATTTGCACTCCAGAAATTCAACATTTCCATTTTATCACACCTCCTTATGAGCAATACAGCTGTCATTTTTCACATCTCGCCCAAAATGTGTTTCCACGCATGTAGTGCACAATGGCGCAGTCAGTGTACAAAATCAATGTATGGGACACATTAAGAAAATCACAGTGACACTGTTCATGAGCAGAGGTCTTAAAATGGCTATGTTGAAAATCTGGCAAAAAAATTCCTAAAAATGACTGTTTTATGAGCGTGTGTTGTGCAGTTCTTACGCACGCTCGTAAGTTAGCTAATTTTTAATATTTGCACTCCAGATTTTCAACATTACCATTTTACCACACCTCCTTATTAACAGTACAGCTATCATTTTTCACATGTAACCCAAAATGTGTTTCTACGCATGTAGCGCACAATGGCGCAGTCGGTATGCACAATCAATGTTTGGGACAGATTAAGAAAATCACAGTGACACTGTTCATGAGCAGAGGTCTTAAAATGGTTTTGTTGAAAATTTGGTGAAAAAAGTCCATAAAATGACTGTGTTATGAGTGAGCATTGCGCAGTTTCCACGCACCCTCGTAAGTTCATGAATTTGTAATATTTTCAGTCCATATTTTCACAAATGGCATTTTTCCACACTTCCTTATGAACAGTACAACTGTCATTAGACACAGTGGATGTCTTGGGAGGAAGGCATGGAACTATCACTTCCAAATACCTAAACAGCACATACAAGCAAGCAACATTCGGCATTGACAAATGCTTGTTATTAATGTGATTCATCTGTGCCTCAATCACAGTTGTTTTTGTCACTTGATTTTCCTGCAAAGATTTCTGGTCAGGTGTGTGTGGGGTGTTTGTGTGGTTGCTGTCTCCTGTACTTGTATTGCCTTTCTTTCTCTATATCTGTCATTTGTTTGTTTGCCTTTACACCTTTCCCTTCTTCCATAGCCCTTATTCCCTCTAAGAGAGGATCATCTTGCTGATTATGTTCCTTTTGATCCAATATATGTGAAGAGGCTGGAGGGGGGCAGTATAGAGCTTTGGATTCTTAGAATCATTTTTTTCCCTACCAGGTCTATCTGATTCACTGGCCCAGAATGTAGCTAGATTTTATTTTCCCCTATGCCTCCCTTTTCCTTTTTCTTATTGCCTATACATCTTTTTGTTTTCAATTGGTTTATTGTGACAGGAATTCTTGTCTTCAACTTTCCAGTGTCCATCTTTCCCCCTATATAACTGCTATCTTAATAAATAGCACTTCTATCTTGGTACTTATCACAATGAATAACTCAATATTGCACAAATCATAAAAAAGTCAATACTTCATTCAGTTCTTATAAATATCTAAACCAGGCTCAGCCATTCTAGTAAAAAACTTGAATTAAAAGAAAAAATATATATTCAATGTTTAGTATTGTAATAAATACATAAAAAATAGTAGTCACCTTGACAAGTATTTATATAGGTTTCATTATAGACTCACGCCCAACCAGACAAATCCTATATGGTCCAATAGCTCTTAATTATCATGCAACTTCTGCTGACTGTTTTTTTTTTCCTTGTACCTTCAAACTATTGCCACAGTCAAGCCACCTTAGTCTGCTCCCTCAGAGTTGTTTGAATCCATGCAACAGGGAAAAGGATAATTCCACATATATTCCACTTTTCTTCGATTTCTGTCACTACAAACTATAAATAATATGCCAGTTGTTTTTAGTCTTTTTCATTTAAAATCGTGAGATATAGCTATGGTATCAATACAAATCCTTTTACTTCCTAAAAATAAATCGCTACCATTACTAATTATTTGCTCAATTTGTAAAAAAATAACTCAACATCTGCGTAGCCCACAAAGTAGAAATGTTATTTCACTAGTGCTTACAGCTTTCCATTTTTTGTTTTGCTCAGCAACTGTTTCATGAACATTAACCAACTGTATGCCACACTACTTACATCCAACTAGCAAGTTACACAGTGGCATTCAGTCTAAATACTTCTTCCTTTTATGCATAGCCTGTTAAATCAATGATCATTAGTGACCATAATAAGCCTATGAAAAATATGAGCTTTGACTGAGAGATTCAAATTATTGAAATATTTAGTAAAAACACTAGAACACCAATGTGGGGTACTAAAAACACTAAAACAATTCACCATCTTAAAGCTGCATCATCTAGCAAAATGGTGTAGTACTCCACCTAACCACTATGATGTAACACTCAATGTTCCACAGAATTTAGGCTGGAATTTAGGTTGTCAATCAACTAGTATAATATAATATTAGGCACCTGTTTTTTTCCCTTCTTGCTTTAGTAAGCAAATGATGAGCTATGTGCTTCCATCAAATATGATATCACCATGAAAAACTAGGACTGCTAATACTATAGATAATACTGCCGATAAAACAATCCAATCACTTTAAGGAAAAGCAGTTCAGTCCCTCAACTCCAGCAAAAAGTCTGGTCTAATACAGCCTCACTCTTCTCCAATCAGTAACTCATTTTCCATCTCTGTCTGCTTTTGTCTGTCCTTCAGTCTCGTGTCTAGCTTTTCACTCTTTGCTCTCCCTTTCTGTCACTCTCATCTTCTCCCACTATTCAGATTCAGTACTCAGGCTTCTGCTTTCTTCTCATCTCTTTCTTCTCTTTGATTCCAACCATGCTGGTAATCAGTCATGCTGTACATAGTCCTGCTGTTTTATTTTAATAAAGTCCTTCCCATTCCAGTTGATCCACTTATGTGAAGTCTCCTGCCTCTAAGTAATACCTAAATATTCATTGAACAGTCTTCCAGCAGGGGTGGTGGGCAACAAAACCATAAATGGTTTCAAGCATGGCTGGGGTACAGTGGTTACTCAGGGTGGTAGTAGTAGAAGGGGGACTGGGGCTTGGATAGTAAGTGCTAGTACCTGTATGGACAATAGGTTCTGGGGTTTGACTGGGAACTATGGGCAGACTGGATGTAAAATTGGCATTTTTCTGCAATCATTGTCTATATTTCTGTGTTTCTATATAGAAATATAGGGTGAGTTCAAAGAAAATAAGCTTCAGTCTGAACAAGCAGGGATATTTGTTTTACAGTTAACTGCCATGCTTATTTACTAAGAAAATGCATTTTAATGAAAGAATAGAGAAAATTGGTTTGAATATTAGCTTGTTTTGATTAAGGAAAAAACAAATGTTAAACATGAGAGACAGATAATAAATGTATAATATTTGTAGTCTGCTTTAATGGTTAGAGCAAGCATCAACAAATTCTTAAATTTAGTGCCTATTCTGGACAATTGGCAAAGTGCAATTCTTGTTTCATTGAAAAATGTAGTTCTCCAGTTAAAACTCATTACTGACAATAGTTCTGTTTGATGTCTGTGCCCTCCACTTCTTAACCAGATACAAAATGGACATGAAGGGTACAATGAGTTGAGAAATGCATTTGATCTGACCATCTCTGTCACCCCTTCACTTACATAGTGCATCAATGCTACTGCTAATATATGTACATGCTTAAAATTACAAAAACAAACACAAAAAATGCATTAAATGTCCGGATTGTTAGTCTGCTTTGTTCTCTTTTTTCTAAAATTGTTTCACTCTTCCCTTGTTCAGATTCCACATTTATCATAAATAATCTTTAGCTGTAGGTTGTAATCTTTCTTATGTTGGTTTCATATTTTCTTCAGTCTCTTCAGCTTTTCTGTATCATTATTTCTCTACACTCCTTCTCATGGATTGTGGGGCCATAGGGAGCATTGACATGTTTGTTCAGCAACACCCCACCAGATGGCTATATTGAGCATCAGCTTATTCATTCACTGACAGCCCAAATAGGGCTGTAGGGAGCATTGACTTGTTGGATAATGGCAACCAAACTAAAGGTCACTGTGAGCATTGGTTTGTTTGATCAGCAATAGACCAACAGAGGACAATAGTAAGAACTGACTTTTTTCAGCACAGTCACACGAAGGCCAGAGTGAGTACCATCTTGTCTGTTCACTGACCAAACAACAAAGGTTATACTAACACAAGCTTGTTTGATCACTGACAGAACAACTGAGGGCCAAAGTGAACATTGGCTTCTTTGATCACTGACAGACCAACAAGGGGCTGTAGTGAGCACCATTTTGTTTGATAACTGACAGTGGGCCATAGTGAGCAACATTTTGTTTGATCATTGCCAAAGGGGTGCAGTGAGCATGGGCTTGTTTGACCACTAACAGCCCAACAGAGGGCTATACTGAGTACCAGCTTGTTTGATCACTGACTGAAGTTTACAGTAAGCACTGGTTTGTTGGATAACTGGCAGCCCAACTGAGGTCCATAGTGTGCATTAGCTGTTTGAGCACTGACAGCTCAGCAGAAAGCAATAGCTAATACCAGCTTATTTGATCCCTGAGAGCCATACAGAGGGCCATACCAGCATAGACTTGCTTGATTACTAACAGCCAAACAGAGGGCCATTTAACCACTGACAACCAACCAGAGGATTATAGTTTTGCAGATCAATGCATTCACTTTCTCATTGAACAACCCAGTTCACCAGAGTCCATATCTGGTAATCAATGTGTTCAGATGCAGCATCCTGGAGTGCCAGCAGATCAGAGAGTCAAGTTGTAGGAAGAGTAGTATATAGTATGCATAAATAATCTAAGGGAGACAGAAAATGTTCAACCTGTGTATTTTTTTTAAATCTCTCCGAGCCACAAATATACGTTATAAAGCATCAACCCCTGCACACAGCATCATGGGTATGCAAATTCTTGGGAAGGGTTGGTAGAATAGAAAAAGTCTTAACTGGCACCACATTCTGCAGACTATGTCAACTATTCAGACTACACTATGGCTGACTCACACACACTTAAGGTAACACTTTACACATGCCTGTCAATAGGTTCTGTATGTGAGAGGCTTTGGCACTTAAAAAATAGGACTATTTTTGCTGTTGTACTAAATGAATTAAATATAAAGCAGTATGACAACTGGTCCCTATTCTCAAAAGATGTGTACCATAGGTACATAATAAGAAAAACATGTTTTGTGAATGAATATAAATGAACTACATTAATTACTACAAAAGTTAACAACCAACATTCAAGAAAGTTTCAAGTTTGACAGCTTGCCTCTTTTTTTTAAAGGAATTCTTCTCTTTAATCAGAACTTCCAACCCATCCTGACATTCAATAGGTGAGCTAGGCTTTCTTGCTTCCTATTAAGAACGACTCTGTTTTAACTTCTCCAGCATCAGAACTAGACTGTAGAAAATCTTTACCCAGTTGAGCAAAGCTGATGGAACTAGTGAGTGAATATAGTTATTTTGCATACTGTCAGTATATCCAGAGGAAAGTCAACCTCAGTGTATGACAATTGAGAATATGGGTAAATGCACCTTGGATACTACAGTACAATATAATATCAATTAAGTAATCATTTCTGAATTTAGTAATGCAACACAAAGAATGTTGAGATGTATTTTTTCTACAACTAAAAGAACATAACAAGTTCCTGTCAACTCCTTAGGACTGCAATTATTTGCCATTAAAAAAAAACAGATTTTATGGCAAGCTGGTTTATTTATTTATTGAATTTTGTTGACCCAGTAAGCCCACTGTGCCTAGAAGTCCCTTTTTCAAGGGCAAGGGGGGAGGAGGGATACAGATGGTAAGCAACTGAAATTGAATCAGATTAAGCTGTTGGTGGTATTTCTAGTGAATGGGAGAAATTTGGCCAGGACAGCGGGGAAATTCCCATACTCTTTTTCAATAAGTGCCATGGGATCTTTAGCATCCCCCTGAACTACCACCGATCCAGGCAGATGGGACCTCAGTTTAACATCTCATCTGAAAGACAGCACCTCAGAAGTGCATCACCCCCTCATGCTGCACTACAGAGTCAGTATTGGGATATTAACCCAAGCACCAGATGTGGGAACTGAACCCACAGCCCTGTGATCTCCTGGCTTCAGAGGTGAATGTGCTACCTACTGAGTCACTGACACTGCTAAGGAGCAAGTTAGTTTGATGTGAGCCCCACTTGCGACCCTGGTAAAATCCTGAAACAGTATGGAAGAATTCTCTTTCTCGCCACCTAAAAAGGAAAGAAAAGAAAAAAGAAGAATTCTTTGTTGATTATAAGGGTCTATTGAATGATTTGTGATTCAGTGTAACCCTAGCTGGGGTATCTCAAACTTCAGGTAGTTGTGGTGGTAGAATTCAATCTCCCGGAGGATGCTGGATCAGTAGACCCAGAGAGCTCTCTGCCTCTGAGGCTTAGTGGGTGTTTTATAAAGGGATGTTAACTACTCATAAAATCAGTTATTGGCAAAGCTGCATGCCAATAGCTGTTTTTATGGGTGGTTAACAGCAATTTTTGGCAAAGACACAGGTCATGGACATAAAATTGGATAAGGCCTGCCAGACATCTGATGAACTGGAAATGGCTATAACAACACTGCAACAGGATGTTAATTCAGTGAGCGATACAGTTCAAACAAATTCAGCAAAGATTGTTACTGCTGAGGCTTTGCTAATGGTAGTTAGGGATAAACTGCTTCTAGATGCAAAAATAGAAATGCTGGAAAACTAATTTAGCTCACAGCTCTAAGGCTATTGTGGGTCACACTGCATACCAACTACTGAAGTGGGCTTTAAGAGCCTGTGTGATTTAAATCTGTAAAATACCACAAACAACTAAACCTGATTTAATATTAGTTGGTTTGCATCTGTGATCCCTTCCCCAGGATGAGGCTGACAATATGAATTATTTCCTAGCTATCCTTTACTGGGCCAAAAAAAAAAAATGAAATATATTTTGGTTTTAAAGTTTTGACTTCCAGGACAGAATTTTTCCTTAATAACAGAGATATGGGTAGGAGTTAACTGCAAGTGGAAATAAATTGTAGAGCCTTCCCTATCAGTGGCATGGGACCTGCAATGGGCCAGGAGTCACCTTGCTGTCAGAGAGGTTTTCTTCTGTTACTGTTCCATAGGGCCATCAGCATGCAATGATGCAACTTGCATGTGCATACCTTCACATGCACCTGAGACAGTGTTGAGGGTGGCCATACACCTTCTAAAGTTCCCAGCTGTGCTGCCATCTGGTATTCACCAGGTAGCAGCTGCCAAGTGAGCTACCTTGACCTCGTGTCTGGAATGTGGCACTTCCCTGACTTCATTATACCATAAGCTATGTACATATTCTAAGATTCAGAGTTTTTGGAACCTGGTCAAAGACCACATTTTAAAATACCTTCCTCTATCTGCTTACTTCACAGAGGAAATTTGCTTATTAGGATACTACTGTAATGTCCCTTTGCTTATACTTAGAACTCAGATTGCCATGGTGTGTTTGGTTACTAAACTTATAATCTCAAGGCATTGGAAGGGCCCTTGGACCCCATCCATTACAGAGTGGTGGTCAGAATTCCTAACCACCTTAAATGCAGAGAGGAGTGTGGTGAACGCCACTAATTGGTGGGCAAGATTTCAAGAGACATGGGGAGTTTTCTTTAGAGAGTTAAAAGATAAATTCAAATACTAATAGTTGTCCTCCCATCATTAACTATTCCTCCTTGGAGTGGATGGGCAAATAACAGGTAACTGATATATTGTTACAAGATGTCTTTGTAGTTGGACCAGACCACAGATTTGTCCTAAATATTAAGGGGGTGCATGCAGGGGGTGGGGAGGTTTGAATTTTTTTTTTTATTCTCTGATTGTTCAAGATTGGCGAGAGGAGGGGAAGGGTGAATTTCTTTTTCCTTTTCTTTCTTTCTTTCTTTCTTTCTTTCTTTCTTTCTTTCTTTCTTTCTTTCTTTCATGTGTTTTTTTAGCACCTTCTACCTGTGAATGTTATTATGAGTTATTAGAGGGTAAGCCCCCTTTGGGGGACTTCAATTCCTTTCTGTAAGATGTGCTGACACTTGATACTGTCTGTAAGTATGAAAATGAAAATAAAGAATACTTAATTGCAAAAAAAAAAGATACCTTGACCTCCCTCCATGAGGGAGAACAGTTTCCTGGACACTTGATCTTCCCTCCCCTACCAATCCTATGATGTGTCAGGCTCATTCCCTAATCTGGGTCATCAGAGCTTCAAGTGATAGATCTACCACTGTGCTGGTAAGCCAGCTATACAACTTACTTTTTTAAATGAAATCTTGGAGTCAGGCCATTAGGAATCAGTCCTATTGATAGAGATTTTATGTGCCCATACTGTATGTTCCTATGCACATCACTACTATTTGAAATCACTTTTTGAGTATATCATCAATACATGTTTCTTAGTTGTGACACAGCCAAAGAAATGGCAGATGCATAGTGTCCGTACTATTTTTTGTACTGACAGACTGTATCAATACTGTTTTTGTATTGATACATACAATTACATGACCAGGGAAAAAAATCGTAATACTACATATTAATTAAAACTGTATAGTTTTCTACTTAATGTTCATTCATCTTATGGCCTTGCAAACATTCCATTCTCTGCTCTAGCAACCCCCTACTCTTCCTTGCTCAAAAGAGAATAAATAATGCAAGACAAGATATGTTGTTGCTTGTGAGTGTTCTCCCTCCAATATTTGGTGTATCATGCCATATTGGCATGTCTAGTCAAGGTTATAGTATGGTTCCTGAAATGCTGATATGGTTTTTGATTCCCATTATGATGCATAGCTTCACATTTGGCCCAAACTTTGTCACACTGATTATAGTACTACAGCTGGTCTGCTGTTATCCAGTAGTGATGCCCAACCTCAAGTTTAACTGATGTCACTGGGAGCAGTCTATCACATGCAGTTTTAAACATGATGCCTCTACATCCAGAATGAGTGTAAGTGTACATTAAATATGTTAAATAAGGAGGCCTTAAACATTCCATGAAATCAGTTCAAAACCTTTGGCAGCCATAGATACTCCACAAATTTAAAAGTCATGTTTGATCAGCTTGAACATCTAAGTACACATTTTAAATTTACTGCCCTTCATCTCTTCAGATTTAGGGCATGTAAGCAATAAGACATGACAAAGCGTGGGTTATGACCTGATAAGAGCACACTCCAGGTGCATTATGAGACATGAGGCTCTTGCATTGAGTGCCTTTAGCACCTGGGAAGTGCTCTTATCAGGCCATAACCCTCACCTTGGAGTGTCTTATTTCACTTATAAAATGGTCCCTCCAGTAAAGAAATTAGTTAAAATAAAATGCACATAAAAAAATTTGATCAGTAGAAAATAATAAAGAAGTAGTCCCTGTCATTGGGTGATATCATTACTGTGATGTTTCTTCACCCCCTTCCCAGGATACACGAAGCATTGTAAGCATTTTTTTTGCATGCACTTTTATTATTACTAATTTTTAACCTTTCTTTCCTTACATCATTGGTTTCTATTACATAAAATGGCAAGTTTTACTGGAAGTATCCTTCTCAGAGGTGCTGCCTGTCAAAGGCATGGGTGAGGCGAGGGTAATTGGCACCATGCAGTTTAATGAATGGTTAAAAAATGGTGCGGAGCACAGGGGTTTGGCTTCATTGGGGACTGGGGTTCCACCTGGAAGGACAACAGCCTATACTGGCAGGATGGTCTGCATCTGTCCAGGAAGGGAACAAGTCTTTTGAGCAATCGGTTTAAATGCTTCATTGGCAAGCTTTTAAACTAGTCAAAGGAGAGGCACTGACAAGCAGCAGAAAAATCCCAGCCTCTCCCTACAAAACAGGGTACTAAATGAGAAAAAGACCAAGGTAGAACGGTCAGTGGGGGATGCTGCAACAGAAGGTAAAGCCATCAAAAAATGGAGAGCAATGAGTACCAATGCCCATAGTCTAGGTAACAAGCTTCCTGAATTAGTGGCCTTGATGGAGGAGGAACATCTGGATATCGTGGCAGTCACAGAAACATGGTACACACAAAACCATGACTGGGACGTAAACATACCAGGATACACTATCTACAGGAGGGACAGGGAGGGTAAAAGAGGAGGAGGAGTAGTTCTTTACATAATGGAAGGAATAAAAGCAACAGAACAAAAGGGTAAACAGGGAGGAGAAGAAGCACTGTGGGTAAATTTGGAGACAGGCAATGGCACCATAATCCGCATAGGGTTGTATAGACCTCTTCTCAGGAGAGGAAATGGACAAGGAAATGATAGAAAGTATACTTAGAATGGCAGAAAAGGGAGATACTGCTGATGGGTGATCTGAATATGCCAGATGTTAACTGGAGTGCAGTTGCAGCTGCCACTAAGAGTGCAGTTATTCTAGATGCCCTACAGGGTATGCCTAGACAACTAGTACTGGAGACCACTGAGAGGAGCAATATTAGACTTGATACTCTTAAATGGAGATGGAGAGACACAGATGAAGAAGTGGGTAGACATCTGGGAACTAGCGACCATCGAACAGTATGGTTCATAATAAACACAGTAATAGAGTCAAGCCATACAAAGACAAAAGTACTGGACTTTAGGAGTGCTGACTTTGCTATAATGGGTGAGTGCCTAAGGAATGTACTAGCAAATGGGCAGGAAGGAGGGTGGAAGAACAATGGGAATAATAAAACTGCCATCACAGAGGTAACAAGCCTTTGTGTGAAGCAAATAAACAAAACAAGATGATGTAAGAAACCACTATGGTTCTCAAAGGAAGTGGCAGTGAAGGTTCAAGGAGAAAGCATTCAGGAAGTACAAGGAATCGCAGAAGGAGCAGGACAGAGAACTGTATCAGTTAAAGCAAAAGGAGGCTGGGAAGGCAGTCAGAACAGCAAAGGCCCAAACCGAGGAAAAGCTAGCCAACTCAGTTAAGAAGGGGGATAAAACCTTTTATAGGTACATCAGGGAGCCGAAGGAAGACCAAGGGAGGGATAGTGAGGCTTAATAAAAGGGAGGAGGGTGGGCAGAGGGAGACTGTGAAAAGGCAGAGATACTAAACAAATATTTTTGCTCAGTATTTACGAAGGAAGAGGGGAGATGCATAAAACAAACAGTAGTAACACTCTGGATACAGAAGTTGATACCGCCCATTTACAGAAGAAGGGGTTCTGAAAGAACTCTTAAAACTGAAGGTGGACAAAGCAAGGGGCCTGATGGGATTCATCCCAGAATTCTAAAAGAACTAAGGGTAGAACTAGTGACACCACTGACTACCCTTTTTAACAAATCATGGGAGGATGGGGTGGTACCCGAGGACTGGAGGAGGGCAGATGTGATTCCCCTTCACAAAAGTGGGAGCAAGGCAGAAGCAGGAAACTATAGACCTGTTAGTTTAACCTCAGTGATAGGGAAAATGATGGAATCACTTCTAAAGGAAAGAATTGTCGAGTATCTAGAGGCCAGAGGGGCACAGGACCCTAGGCAGCATGGATTCACGGCCGGAAGGTGTGCGAGGCAGATCTAATAGATTTCTTTGACTGGGTGACCAAAGTAGTAGATCAGGGAGGGGCTGTGGACATGGTCTACCTAGACTTTAGCAAGGCATTTGACACAGTCCCACACAAAAGATTAATATACAAGTTAGCCAGCCTGGGAGTGGGTCCCAAGATGACAGCCTGGGTAAAGAATTGGCTGGAGAATAGGACACAGAGAGTTATAGTAAATGGAGTCCACTAGAAGAAAGGAGGTTACTAGTGGGCACCGCCTCGGTTCAGTATTAGATCATCTCTTCAATGTCTTTATAAGTGACACTGCAGAAGGACTAGAAGGAAAGTATGTCTCTTTGCAGATGACACTAAGATCTGCAACAGAGTTAATGCACAGGGTGGGGTGGAAAGGATGAGAAGGGACTTGGCAAGGTTAGAGGAATGGTTAAATGTATGGCAGCTTAGATTCAATGCTAGAAGTGCAGGTAATGCACCTGGGAAACAAAACCCAGGGAAGAGTACACAATGGGGTGAGATACTAACAACAACAAGAATGGAAAGGGACCTGGGGGTAGTCATATCAGATGACCTAAAGATGGGCAAGCAATGTGAGAGGGCAGCAAGGAGGGTTGGGGGATACTGGGATGCATAGGGAGGCATCACCAGTAGAAAACAGGAAGTTATTATCCCTCTGTACAGACAGCTGGTGAGATCCCATCTGGAGTACTGTGTGCAGTTCTGGAGACCCAATCTCCGTAAAGACATAGACAGGATGGAAGCTGTCCAGAGGAGGGCAACTAAATGGTACAGGGTCTGCACCAGAAGTCATATGAAGAGAGACTTAAGGAGCTTAATATGTATAGCCTCAGGAAAGGAGGGAGAGGGGACATGATAGAAACTTTCAAGTACCTCAAAGGAATCAATAAAGTCCAATGAGTAGCATCTTTCAAAAAGGGTGTGCAAGAACAAGAGGGCACAATTTGAAGATAGAGGAGGCGGCTCAGAGGTAATTTAAGGAAGTATTTTTTCACAGAGAGGGTTGTGGATGCATGGAACGGCCTTCGGAGGAGGTTGTGGAGTCAAAATCAGTGGGGAATTCAAGCATACATGGGATAGTCATAAGGAAATTCTGGGGGGTGGGGGTAGGAAGAAGTAGGCTGCTGGTTAACTAGGATCTGCAGCTTATCCAGTAGGTAGGGAAATGCACAGACTGGATGGGCCAAGCGGTCCTTATCTGCCGTCAAATTCTATATTTCAATGTTTCTAAGTGAGCATGTCCCTCAGCAGCCACTGTCGACAGTCATTTCCTGCTTTTTGGTTGTCAAGACTCAGTTAAGTAAAACAACATACTTGCTTCACTTTTCAGCTGTTAATAATGGGGTGCACTTTTTATGTTGGGATTGTTGTGGCTGGCATTTATAGGACAGATTGGGGGGATGAAGTTTGCAGATGCCAGAAATGGGTAGTGTCTGTTGGGAAGTCTTCAGCAGCAGGATCCACAGCTGAACATGTGACTAGGGACCAGGAGTGGAGTACAATAAAATAGCATATTTGGAGGAGTAAACATTTATGGCTTCTGCAGGAAGGGGGAACTTGGATACAGTAGTGACCAAGGAGTGGCTCTGGGTTTTGATTTGAAAGCCACTAATAGCACGCTTACTGGATCGCTGTAGCAGGATTTGAAAGGTACCTCATGCGCTTCCCTCACTTGATTGTGATTGGCTTTAGTGGGAGCACCACAGGTCAGACTTCATTTTACAAACAAAATAATAAAGAGAAATACTGAATGAGACAGTTTGTGTGTGTGTATGTAGATGTAGGTGGGGTTCTTGTCAGACACCAGGAGATCACGGTCATCTTTATTCCATGGACTTGATGAAGGGGAGAGGTTGGTATAGTGATACCTATGGTGATGGGACATTGCCTGGCACACTTAATGCCGGTTGACAGGTTATATCCTGATAAGGACAGGCTGAAGACAACTTTCTGCCAATCAGGATTCAGAATTTCTTTTGCCCATTTTATAAAGAATAATAACACTTTACAATAAACAACAATAAACAGTTACAGTATGTACCTCTATAGTCCTATCATTCCTCAGTTCATCCTTCAAGACTTCTGACCATCTGATTCCAAAAGAGCTAAAAGCAGGCCCAATAAATTATGATCAAAGCTTTATTTCTTCTAAAATTGGCATGTAAACTAATTTAAAAACAGTTTACAAGGGGCCCCATATACAAAAGTCCCAGTCTGCATTACACAAATGCCTGCGCTGTGCAACTGACATGCACTGGCACAAAATAATAGTAAATTGAAAAATTGTGCCTTAAGAAGCAATCATGCATGTCCAGCTGAATATCCTGAACATGTGTAATCGTGCAGTGGGAGATGCATGGCGCGGCATGTGACCTGGGATCTGTGCTAAGCCACTTGAGCGGTATGCAAAATTGTAATATTCAGCCAGGATAAGCAAATGACCTCACTGCATATTCCAAGCCCATGTCCCACATGCACAGCTCATAAGTGAAATGTATTTGGGCCATTTGCATACCCAAGGCATGTGCAGTTCCAGATTTGCAGGGCTGCCCCATCATTCCACAAAGGTGAACAGGAGGTACTGCATCCTAGCAGGCAGTTGTGATGGAATGTTTGTGTGTTGGTGGATGGACTGCATTGGCCTAGGTACAGTGCTATTACCCATAGTCATGTACAGGGTTAGACTGGAGTACAGGGGCCCATCTGGACAGTGGCCACAGGGGCTAACTGGACAAGAAACAGGGGAGGGCACAGGGTGACACAGTCCAATCGGTACAACACATGCATGTATTACACCAGCTCTATATGCAGTGTACAGTCACCTGCAGTGCCTCACACACCCTATATGACAGGGATATGGTGACAAATGAAGGAATGGCAGTGTGCAGAAGGTGGCCAGGTACCCGAGTGGATGGGTGTAACCTGTGTGTGCCTATGGTGTACTACCATGGGTGTGTGCCACAGGTCAAGTCCCTGGCCCCTGCCATGATGCCACTAGTATCACCAGGCTACCTGGGCACCATTGCCCCAGACATCACCCTGGATGCATGCCACCACTGGGTGGCACTCTGCAGGCCATTTGAGTGCAGACCATGGCCCCTGGTATATTGCAGCAGTGTGACTATCTGCTTTGCTGGTGTGCCTTGGGGTAGCCAACAGCACTTGCATGTAACAACTGGGTGTCTATGTCCTGGGAGTGGTGTGGGAAATGGCTCTCTGGGCAGTGCCCATGGTGTGCCATCACCTGTGGCTTTGGGTATGTCTGTCCTGGCATGACTGCTATGTATGGGTGCCTGAAGCACATCCTGGTGCACCTCCGAGGGCTGTCTCAGAGTTACCTGTCTGCAGTTCTGCAGCCTGTCTGTGGGTGGCCAGCCGATTTAGTCCATCCCCTGACATGCATAACTTTGTGCAGAGCATTTTTGTGATCCACAGCAGATGCACTGCACATTTTGGCTGAATATACAGATGTGTGGCATATTCATGTACACACCTCCTTTTTTGCACTGCATACATTATACCAGCATGATCATGCATTCAGAAGTGTGCAATGCATCTCTTCCCTTCAAATATCAAGGTTCCATGCAGTTTCTGGGATGAATTGTACATCTCCATTTTGGGCAACTCATCTCCTTTGAAAATGTGGGCCTTTGTGCCTGATGAGAGGGGGCTCAAATGATTATTAATGGTTAAAACTACTCCTCTGGATATCCTGATGGGAATTCTGCATTCAGCAAAGAAACTTTAAAGAGCTGCTGTAGTCTCAAATATAATTTTGGAAATAGTTATTTTAGACGTACAGTAGAGTTCAGTAAATAATTGAAGCTACTCTGATGCTATATCACAACTCCTTCATCTTAACTAGTTGCTCTACTAGGAAATTATATACAGTAGTTTAAATTTTAGGAAGATGATAGGTGTGACCATTGTTAACTGAAGTTATAGAGAGTTATCAAATGACTTGCTGTGACATGGATAACCTATCACTGATCACTACAGTAATTCAGCCTTTATTTCATACATTCTGTCTCTGTGTTGAGCAAAATAAAAGTAACTAATTTTACATTTGCAGACAATGGGGGTGAATAGCCATTGTCCACTTTTGTAAACTTCACAAAATTCAAATTTAATTTAGAATAGCAATGAACATTTCAACAGGAAATGGCCATTAAAGTCTACCCCTTCCTTCAATATCTAGTTCTAAGTTCCATTCCTGCACCCCTTACGCTTACAGATGTTGACTGAAACAAATTTACTCAAGCATTCAGGCAGTGAACCCTACTAGCTTCCTCGCAACCCATATCCTTTCCTTCATTTCTCCTGGTGGTCTAGTGGGTACTACTACAATGGCTAGTCCAATGCTGTGCTGCTTCCAAGTTCTGGCTCTCAACTGAACTTGCTAAATATAACTGTAATTACATTTAATTTCTGTATGCCTAGCAAATGTAGATGAGTTCTAACCTTGAATAACAGAGGTTGAATGCCGTAACATATATGCTGATATTTGAGCATTTATCAAATACAGACTGTACAGTATATAAGGTTCATGATGATGGTTTTGGATTCTGTGCATAGCCCCATATTTATAGAATGATATTATTGTTTTTCTGGCTAGACTTACCCCTTTGTTTCCTGAATGTACTGGAATAAGCCATGTGGTAATGTTAACATCTAGGAGAAGCCTAGGAGGCCTGTTTCAGAAGTTTAAAGTTGTAGTAACATATCTTTGTTTTTCTATTTGAGCAGAAGAATCTTAGGGACTGTTAAATCTCAGCTCCTGGAGTTGCCTTGATGTGGCAAGGTGTTTGATCACTTGATTCAGTATAATCAGTCAGAGTAAAGACTCATGAAATGACTGTGAGATTTGTTATATTTCATCTGTAATGCAGTAGCATGATCAGGCATTTGCAAATTATTACAAAAATTGTCTCTTAACAGATTGAGCCAATTGTCCCTAAATACTGTTCCATCATTCTTTCCCTACAGGACCCATAACACTGAATTATTTGCAAAAGTTTTTATTTTCCCTCATACCTCATATACTGTGTGCATTGTGTCCAACTAGGAATTATTTCCCATTAATGACTGACCTTACTGGGAACACAAAGTTGGTCAACTAGCTGAATTATGACTTCATGGAAGTAAATAATCAAAAATCTAGGAGTCGATATTCAAACACAGTGAGTGGGAACAAAACTTTAAAAAATATTTTCATTGTCAATAAACTAAAGAGGGATGGTCACTCAGCAGTGTGGTGGCACTAACATGCATGATACCAATGATTAGGATTCAGGATTGAGCCCAGGTCATCTGAGGTTGGCTGGGGTAAAGGAATATAGCATCCCAGGGATGCTGTCCCTCTCTGTAGAGGAACATAGGGTGATACAGCCATTACAGTGCAACCTGGGTGGAGATGCAATTAAATTTTATTTCACCAGTGAAATTCCAATGAAATTGCTAATTTTGCCATGTGAAACATTTCACATAATTATGTCCTTTTGGCAACATTTTGCCATCCAATCTTGCCTTTAATTTCACCTTACACTTCTATGAGGTGAAATTAGGCTTTTCTCTCTGCTGCTGGCCACATGGTTGAATCTAAACAGGCAGAAAGTGAGTGGCTCATTTTCTGTGCTACATATCTTGAGGAAGCAGGCAGCATCTAGACTCAGAGACAGAGCACTGTAACTGCACAGTGCACTTTGATGTATAAACCACTTAATTTGTTCAATGTTTCTAACTTTTTCTTGTTTGTCTTTGTTCTATTTCATATTTTAGTACCTGTGGGCGTGTGTGTGTGTGTGTGTGTGTTTGTGTGTGTGTGTGTGTGATTCCCCCCAACCCGACTCCCTCTCTCAGAGTCTCTATCTCTGTTTCTTTTTTTTTTTTTGATTGGGTTTGAATTGGTGGTAGACATAATGGAAAAGAGTAGAGGCAGTGGGGCAACTGTACTTCACCTCGATGGGCATGCATTTCAGATATCCAGCAAAAATCAAATGTCACAGCAGTAGGAGGCTGTTGGCCCCAGCACCAACATCCAGCAGCAAACAACTGTGCCCCCTTCCCAACAGCAGGATGTGACTGTGACCCCTCCACCACAGTGGCAGCAGGAGTCAATGCCCCCTCCCTGGCACCAGGAGGCAACCCTGGCCCCTCCACTGCAGCAGCAGGAGAAAGTTCCCCCTTCCCAGCACCAGAATACTGTTCCTCTGCCCCAGCAGCAGGAGACTGTGCCCCTTCCTGAGCAGCAGGAGCACTCAGTACCTGGGACATCAACTTTCACCCACTCATGGCCCCAGCATCCCAGAAGTTCTCCTGCCTGGGATTTCTTTTGCACGTTAGGCAGGTGACTCAGTGGTCACCTGCAACCTATGCTGGCAGGAAGTGCATTGTGGTAAGTCTGGTTCTCATGTCAGGACAAGTGGCCCACAGAGCCACATACTACACCACCACCTGCTTCAATGGGACCTCAAACTGCAGGAGGTAGCAGCAGCAACAACTGCAGCTGTGGGGAGCAATGCGGGTGTGAGCACTGAAGGGGGTGAGCAGGAGAGAGGTGTGGCTGGATGTGTTAAGCTTCCTTGCCAGGCTTGCCAGACCAGGCAGTAGCAGCAGTCTGCAGTAGCATGAAGACTCTGCCAGGACTCCCCTGTCCAGAGCCAGCAGCAGCAGCCCAGACAGCCCCCACCCCACCATCAGTGACACATGCAGACTTATCAGCTGTCCTGTCAGAGGTCCACCAGCATCGACAGGAGTTCAATGAATTCAGATAGGACTTTAATGATGCCTCAGGGGTGATTGATAAACTCCAAGATGATGTCAATAAAATCATGGGCATCCTGTCTGAACCATGTGGTGGACCCACTGTGGCAGTTAATGTGGCAGCACCAGCTAATTTGCCTTTTTTGTTTTCATTTTTCTATCCTGTATTCTGTTGTTTGTATGTTCCCCCTAAAAAAATATAAAAACAACAAAAATAATGTTCTGTCCTCTTTAATCTACATCTTTAAGTCCTCGTGTTTCTTTATTTTATGTGTAAAATAATTTTTTGACTATTGCTGTTGTGTTTGTTACTGTCTTTTGCTCCCGTTATAATTCAGTCCCTTTTCTTGTTCTCTCTCTATTACTTCTCCCTGCTCATTGTTGTATTACCCTTGCCCTCCTGATCCTGCCTGTCATTTGTTATACTTATTCTGTACCATGTCTGTGTACCAATATCCTAATAAACACCTTATTCCCTTATTATTTGTGATGTTACTTCTTAGAGCTGGTTACACCTACAAGATTACTTTTAACAACATAATCATGTGTAATGCAGTTGCATTCCATATATATGGAGTTTGCAAATGAAAGGCCACTCCTGCTGAAGGCAGTTGGCCATCTGGGCCTTGTGCACAGTGTGTGTACTTTTTTTAATTCAAATATCTTGTGTGAGTTGCTCCAACTCAAAGTTAGAAGTAATCTCCACAGCACATGTCCATAAAGTGCTTGTTCTTTATTCAAGTGTGGCAAGTAAAAATTGTAAAAAGTGCTTCCATATAACTAAGATAAAAATGGCTACATAAATTTTGAGTAATGCAGTAATTACGTGAAATATGTTGCTAGACAAAATGTTCCAGTTTCGCACAACACTAAACCTGGGTGACCATAGGTGGTACTATAATGCAACGGCTCACCATGTTCAGGGCAAGAAGCTGGTTTACACCACAAAATCACACACTTAGTGTGTGTGCATGCACTTGGCATCTTCAATGGCTGGCTTCCTGTGTGGAAGGGACAAAAAAAAGGGAAAAATTATGCCCACTGTCTGTAGACAATGGATCCAAGTACATCCAAGGTCAGCACTTCTACCACTTGTTGTCTGACACACTAATGTTGTTGGGCAGTATATACCTCCACCCTAACCAAATGCAGGCTGTCTAAAGCACTATGGAGGATGGCAGTCAAGGAAGAAAGGTATGGAGTGGCTGTGGTTTGCATATGGGCTTCAGAGAGAGACAGGCACAGGCCTGCAGGGAGAAATTAAGATTAAAAATATTAAAGTAAGAGCTTGAAAAGTCAGTTGAATTGTCATCGGCTACTAGATATTAAGGTAAGCCATATTTCTACTCTACTGTTGTTTTAAACATTATTTTATTCCATGCATGATCAAGTAGTGTCTCTTTGGTCACAGAAAATGTCAGTTTATTGTAGGGCATGCTGACTTCACAATTCCTTCAATTAATTTTTATACAGTTGGGGTCAATTCAGAATTTAATTGAAATTCATAAATCAATTCACATAAAACTGTGATCAAGTGGGTAATTGGAATTGAATTGGATTTGAAACAAAATGAAAGCTATAGAATTGGAATTGAATTGACTCTGACATACTAATTATCAATTCGATTTGAAATCCAATCCTTAAATAACATTTATTTTGCAGAAAACCTTTGCTTTAAATTGTGGAATAGCATTCATAGTGTAGTCTGGCTTAGTGTTTGGCAAGTGAGTCATCATGAACCAAAAAGTGAGCTACCATGTTGCCAATGACTGACTGATTTGAACCAATCAAAGTGCTTTATGGTGGAGAGCAAATCACTTTGACTAGTTCAACTCACTGGTTATGTCAATCGTTCATAGCACATGGTAGCTAAACCTAATGATTAATTGAGCCTGGCTCAATGGTCAACACACCTGTATGTAAATCACACAATCACAGTAACAGATGTCATGAATGATGAGCTGATTGCAGCTTAGCACACCTACTGCCTCATCCAGAGGAACTGTGTAGATGAGTCTATTAGTATCCAATTGTAATGTGAATGCTCACACCTGTTCTTTAATTAATTAGAAAAATCTCACCTGTCTTGTAGCTCTGTGTAAGAGCCAGACTTACACTCATTGTTTGTTGAGTACATTTTTTGACAGACAAGGAGAGTGACTAGGAGTGTTGGGATTTGGAGAACAGTTTGGTGTGTTGGAGAGTTTGGAAGGATTACTTGGATTTGGATTTGGATCTGGACTGGAATGGAGAACCCTGATGACTGAATGACCCTGGACTGGAAGAGGAACTTGAGAAATGGAATATACCCTATTTTGCTTGCTGTTTGACCACAAACTTTGCCTGACAAATTAGACGTTGTCATTGATCTCAAGTGCCATTATGCCAAAAAAGTATTCAGTCTTTGAACATTTTGGGGAGCCAAGTGAATATAATGCAAATGGGAACTATCATGCTATATGCAAATACTGTGGAACTTCTGTCTCTGGCTCAATAAAAGCTACTTCTAACTTCATATGGCACCTCAAAGCAAGTACAGTTAAAACTGAAATTCTTTGTCTTGCATGTCTACATGGATCGATAATTTTATCAATCAGTTCAATGAGTATGTTGTTTAACTAGAGAATCCTCTAATGCTAGTAGAGTACATTGTGTGCAAATGTTGTCTGTGTGGTTATAATATGGATAAAGTAATGTAAGTTGTATGTTAATGTTTTAGATGAAACACCTTGAAGTCTTTGGGGAGTCGTCTCATCAATCTGGCCAGACCTCAGTCCTCAAGAAGTGGGAAGCCACAGACCCTCACCAGGAGAAGCTTACCAGCAAAATAGTTAGCTTCTTTGCTGAAGACCTCATGCCTTTGTCTGTTGTAGACAACACAGCATTTCACACCATCCTCAGCACAGCCAAACCACGTTTCACCATGCCAAGCAGGAAACATGTCAGCCAGAAGCTACTTCCTGAACACGCTTCCAGTGTCCAAGATAAACTGAGGAATCAAATGCAGCAAGCACAAAACATTTACTTCACCATAGATCTGTGGTCTAGCAAAGATATGAGATCATTTATTGGATTTACAAGCCACTTCATTGTTGACCATTCACTAGAGACCACCATGTTGACTTGTCACCAATTTAGGGGTGCACAAACTGCAGAGAACATTTACAGACAGTATGAGGAAACTGTGACATTTTATAACATTGCAGCTAATGTGTCAGGCATAGTGACTGACAATGCTGCCAACATGGTGAAGGCATTCACTATATTCCCACCAGTAGATGTCCAAGACAGTGATGAAGACCAGGATGAAGATGTTGCCATTGAAGTGGTGAATGTGAGTGACAAGCTGGATTATTTGTCACCTGTGCATAGCCCTTCTTTTGCTCACACTCTTCAGCTGGTTGTTCGTGATGCCCTTGAGCAGGCTGGTCCTTTAAAACCAGTGATGGCAAAGGTGTCATGAATAGTTGCTCACTGCCATAAATCCAATAAGGCCACAGAAATACTACAAGGACACTGCAAACTACAGATGTCAAAAGTCACAAGGTGGAATAACCAGCTTAAAATGCTGAGGTCCATTCTGAAAATCCCTGCAGATGTCCTATCTGAGCTTAATACCCCATGCAAGCTGACACCATATGAACTGAAAATCATTGGTAAACTCTGAGAAATTCTTGCGCCCTTTGAGGAGATCACTGAGAAGATTCAGGGGTACTGGATAATCACTGCCAGCTATGTCATTGCATGTGTCAGAGGTTTACATCATGCAATGGCACATATTAGTGAGAAGTACAGTAACAAGATGGTTTCAACCATGCAGTCATCCTTGGAGATACGACTTGCAAAGTATGAGGAGATGGAGAATTTCAAGATGGCTGCAAGCCGGGATCCTCACTTCAAGCTGGACTGGTGCAAGGATGAGGAAGTACACAGCATGAAGGAGCTGCTGATTGAAGAGGTGACCTCCCTGCTGCCAAGTCCTGCTGACATGGCTACATCACCTCCATTAAGAGAACACACCAAACTCTTCTCATACATGACCTCCCATTCTGCTGAAATGGGCAGGAGTAACTTCAGCACATTTGCATATGTTGAAATCTCGAACTACCTGAGTCAACCCTGTCTGCCAGAAGACTCTGATACTCTGGCATATTGGAAAGAAAAACTAACAGATTTCCCCTATTTATCCCAGCTAGCCCACAAGCATCTCACCATACCTGCACCTGTAGAGAGACTTTTTAGTGTTGCTGGCAAAATTTTCAGGCCTGAATGATGCAACTTAAGTGACGCAAAATTTGAAGAGCTAGTGATGATCAGATGTAACAGATTTGGTAAGTGATGGCTATCCTTGTCCTTCCTTCCTGATGTAATAAGTGACAATAAATATGACAAAATGCATAACTTGTGTTGGATGTTGTTGATACAAACTTAGGAAATTTAATGGATTGTGAAAGAGTGGACCGTATTCACCAAGTGTTTTGGTGACTGGTTAAGGACAGTTTTTCAAACTACACACAACTCTCATTGAAGCTTTAAAATGCAAAAAGACTGCTTCATTTGTATGGCTTTCTATTTTGTCATTTTAAAGCTTCTGTGACTTTTGAGAACAGTTTCAAACACTGTCCTTAACCAGGTGTGTCCTAAAATTGCTTGGTGAATACAGCCCACTATTTGGAATTGACCACTTTGATTTAATATAATTGGAATTGGAATTTGAGAGGAAAGAATTTGAATTGAATTTGAATTGGGAACACAAAATTGTATTGGAATTGGAATTGATGGATTTGAAGAGGTAAGTGAATTGAATTGAATTGAATTGAATTAGTGGAATTGACCCCAACTCTGTAATTTTATTTGTTTATCACCGACCCCCATATTTAGTGATAATATGCTATAACAGTATGTCAGACATTTCTACAGTAGTGCCCCCTGCCAAGGCCAATGCCAGTTCCATGTCATACATACTCCAACTGTTTACACTAAGAAAGAAAAGTAAATTCTCAGAAATCTGTTCTGATGTACTCTTCCCCATGAGACATATGCTCAGACTAACCAACTAACTGAAGAAGCATGGGTATGTAGGGAGATAAGTTAGGATCAGGTTTCAAAGTCCTAAGTCACATGTGCATCCATAGCCTATCAGATAGGCATAACCCAGGTCGTAAGAAACCAGGAACGCCATAAAGGGATAGGACATAAAAACAATCTGTAGGCTCTTGAACATATCCTTCTTAAACCTCTCAACCTGCTAGGACCAAAATCAGGGTCACTCCCCTCAAAAATTAGGGACAAATGACGAAAGTTAGGGACACCATATTTTATTCAGCGTAGCATCGTGCCATCACATGACATATACTGTACATCACATGATGTAGTACACTGTACATACAGTATGTAAAATACCTTTAGTTTATGCTTTTTAAATGTCAGATTCAGTTACATACTACCAAACAGCACAGGAAAATGTTTTGCATGCTTCTGTTGTCATTTCTCTTCATGTACTTACTTGAAACTAAAGTGGAACATGGACAATGTTAGAGAATTTTATTTTTACGATCCAGTGTTAAAGAGCTGCTGACACCTCAAAGAAAACTTCGAAAAACACGATATTTAGGTACAATTCAGCTTGTATTCCATGTATAATTTATAGATTTCTCCTCCCCAATATTCATTATTGAGGAAAGTTGCATGAGTACGTGATATTTATACCTTAGAGTTCATCTCCCTCTTTAGCTTACTCCTTACTTCAAGTCATAATCCCCTGTGGTGACATCATAATCTGTTGCCATGGGAGTAACTGTGATATCACAGGCAGTGCTTTATGACCTCAGGTAGTGAGAAAGCAAGAGGAATAGATGAACTCTTCAGTAGCAAAGATTCTGTTTTCATGCAAATTACACCAATAATAAATAATGAGTAGGTGGACTACATAACTAATGTGAAATGCAAGCCGAACTGTGTCTAAATATTGTGATTTGTTAAAGTTTTCCTGAAGGCTTCAGCTGCGCTTTAAGTTCACTTCCAGGCATTTTAGGATCCAGTGTTATTAACTTCCAGACATAACTGAACAGAGATATACTGTATTGGAATGCAGTGTGTGTGTGTGTGTGTGTGTGTGTGTGTGTGTGTGTGTGTGTGTTTCTTTCAGTAGAGTTTCTGCTTGGACCAGTTTAACCCTTGCTGTGCCATTGACTTATACGTCAGTCCAGAATTCCAGTTCTATGATGCTGGTTCAACAACTATGTTGTTGACCAACATCACAGAAATGGATTTATGTCAACTGCAAGTTGTGGTTGACATAAATCTGGCAGGAGACCCTGATTGTTTTTCTATCAGAGGGCTATTCTCCCCATGAACCCCCCCTTGCAGGGGGCTCTGTCCCCCACACACCCCAAACTTAAGGATTATCAACTCTGAGAGAGTTGATTCAGGGAGGGGGTGCAGAACTGTGGATAGAGTGCTGGGGTCTCTGGTGTACCATTACAGTGAACTATAAATGTTGGCATCAACATGTTCACTGTAATGGTGTCGCCGTGCACGGGGTATATCCAGAATTCCTCTACTTTTGAATTCTGTTGGTAGCCTAAGGGTTAAACAGATAAGCTCGGATAACACTGGCATTCCAAAAATCTGGAAAAGAAGCAAACAAGTCAGGACTTTGGGATAGGGAATCTATCTTTGGGAAATCCTAAAGAAATGGGACAGTTGGGAGGTATGATCCTTCTACCAAGACCACATTTTGGGTTGCTTGATTCTAGGGATTGTCATTATGATAAATTATATTACCCAGAAGTCTAAGGCTCACTTGTTAGTAACTACAATACAAAATACATTTATTGACTGTTTACAATTTGAAATTGTTCAATAGTACTCATGTGATGTAGTTTCAATCACAGAGGCAGTATAGCTCAGTGGTTAGAATGCATAGTTGTGAACCCAGGGACCCATATTTGAAATGTTCCACCATCACTTACTCAATGCTATCTAAACTACATGTGCTTAACCCTCACTCTCCACTTTTGCTAGCTTCCCAGTGCTTTATTTTTTCCCAACCACAGTTTCTCCCTGTGCATGCTTGATGGCTATGATGACTGTTAATGGCTTGTAAAACATGTTGGGATATAAACTGTGTGGCAGATGCAACAGAAAAAACATGAAATACCATTCCTTCCTTTCCTTCTTCATATTTATTGAGAACAGAAAACTAAATGCATGTCTCAAAACATTGCCCAAACATTTTTAATTTACCACATCCTAAATACATAGTTCACTAAGATGCACCAATATTTAAAATTCCATGACTGAACTTCTATAGATTGTACTACTATTATTTCAAACAGAAAAAAAACATACAATCACATATGATGGGGAACAAATAAAGATTCATTTATGAAAAAAATATTTTGCCAGGGCAATCACACATGTCATTCATAAGCAGATGTTATACAGAAAACAAGAAAGCATTCATTATTTCCACACATCACCAGAGCAGTGTTAATGGAATATTTTACTTCCTCAGCTTATTTGGAGGAGGAACAATTGTCTCCTAATTTAAATAATCAAAATGGGCAGCTTGTGTTGTGGTTACTCCCAAATCAAAAACATGATCATGTCATTTCCGAAAACAGACCATGCGTGTCAGTGGTCCAGAACTAACCAAACAAAATTGTTTCTTTGAGACTTGTTTGATTTAGTACAGATGCCTCCCACACAAATACCACAACTACCACCCCAAGCTGTTTGTGGAAATGTTCTTCTACAGGGACTTTATGTGGTTGTTGTGAATGATTTTTTCCCCCCGGAGTTATTTTAGAAGTCTAGTTTTGTCTTGAAGAACATATGCTTAAAAAAATGGTTGATGTTTGACGTAGTAGTAGTAATTTGGAATTTACACAGCTTTCATTCTTGAGTTGAACTCCAGCTATATTCTAAATGCAGGGCTTTTAGACTTTTTGCATAACAGTATGATAACAGTACAATATACAAAAAATAGTCGAATGCCATTAAAATTAATCATTGCTTGTGCATATGTAAACAGGATATGCAGAGACTCAGAGACTTATAATATTAATACTATGTTCAATACATGCCGTAAAATATTAAACCTAACTTTTAAAAAATTAAACTTAAATATTGTCCCTTTTAAATATTTTAAGGCTTGATGCAGTAACCTACATTAAAGAAAATAAAGATAATTAGCAAACAGTACAGTATCACTTTAGTGCCAGTGTTAAATTTGCTTCATATGTATGAAAGATAGATGAAGTATGATAAGGATAGTATTTATCAAGAAACAGTGTCAAAACTAGCCTTATCTTGTGTGCTACAAAATGTATTACTATTTTGAGGCACACTAGCCTATTATTGTGCCTTTCTAGGAGCCAAGGCACCTCACTACTTGTGATTATGAAATGGATATAAAGAATCTAAAAACCTGATTGGATGAGGAGCTTGAATCCAGTCCTAATATCACATCACAACAGCAATGGAAAAAGATCCTTGATTTCAGTGACTTGTCTGTGTTACACAGACATAGTCATATCACTACACCTCAGCTCTCTTATATTTTTTTAAAACAAATGCAGCATCTGCCATCTCCTGGTCAAACACCAAAATAATAATGACTCAAGAAGACTACATTTTCCCCTTTCTCCTCTTTTGTTGCTTTTTTCTCATTTCCTTCTTATTTAAATCAAATGAAAAAAATATTTACTAATAATTTTGAACCCATTTCATAATCACAATAATGCACACCAGGGTATGCTTTGTGCTGGAATAATGGCATTTCTTGGGTGGTGGAAGCACTCAGTCTTTGGCTTCATGCTTCAACCCACCCAAAGTGTGCCATTAGCCCAACACAAAGTATATGTTACCTTGCCTTGTTGCTTTAGCATTCCACAAGTAAACAGTTATTAACAATAAATTACAACAGATATGTAAGGTCTTACCCAGTGGTGCATGTGAGGCACATTGTACTGTAAAATGGGAAACTGGCATTGATGTGCAAGCCAAGAAATCCTACACTGGCACTCGCTGCAGACAGGGGCATGTTAGAGCAGTGAGTTTTTGATGCTTGGGGAAGGATGATTTGCACCAACCAGCATTCATGAACCTCCCGCCTGCCTGCTGGCAAAGTCATGAAGATGGTGTTACCTGTGAAGGTACTGTAGCTGCTCACCAACTGTAGCCTCCCAGACACAGGAAAGCTGCAGCCACTAAATACTGTGCCAAGTCATTAGGGTTGGGGGGCAAGAAACTCAGATTGGTGAATCAATAAAAAATTATTTTTTAAAAAAGCATATATATATATATATGTGTGTGTGTGTGTGTGTGTGTGTATATATATATATATATATATATATATATATATATATATATATATATATATATATATATATAATTATGTATTTCAAAATTGATAACCTGGAGAGGCACACTGAGCTTAGGCCCCATCCCCAGGTGTGACCCAGGGGAAATGGGAAGGTGAGAAAACAATTACAAAGAAATACAAACAGTCAGATAATGTGATTACAAGGATGATGGCATAAAGTGCATAAGTTGAGTGCAGTACATACAATATGGCAAAACACTGCATGTGGAGGACAAATAAATTAGAGTACAAAAACATCAGTGCAAATTGGGCACACACAAAAGTGCACAGAAACATAGAAACATAGACATTGTCAGCAGATAAAGGCCTGACTTTGGCCCACATAGTCTGCCCTATTACAATTGTGCTGTATCATGCACTGCTGGCATTAAATTGTACCCCCTCCCCAACTACCATCAATCCTCTATGCCTATCCCAAGCATGTTTAAAACCTGTAATTGTTTCTGCCACCACCACATCCACTGACAGGCTATTCCACTTGTCCAACATCCTCTCTGTGAAGAAGTACAGGTACTTCCTCATGTTCCCTCTGAACCTCCTTCCTTCCAGTTTCATCATATGCCCCCTCATCCTTGAGCATCTTTTTCTTTGGACTATAGTGTTCTCCTGTACTTTATTCTTCCCTGTGAGGCACTTAAATAACTCAATCATATCCCCACTCTCCCTCCTCTCCTCCAGGAAGTACACATTTCATTCCTTCAGTCTATCCTTGTAGGGCTTGCGATGTAGTCCCTGCACCATTTTGGTTGCCATCCTCTGAACTGCATGCAGTAGTCAAGATGAGATGACTCATTAATGCCCTATATAGTAGAATTATTACCTCCCTTTTTTCTGCTGGTGATTTCCCTGCCTATACATCCCAGCATCCTGTTTGCCTTTCCTGCTGTCTTGTCACATTGCCTACCTACCTTGAGGTCATTGGAGATGATCACCCCAAGTCTCTTTCTTGCTTGGTGCATGCTATCTCCCCCCCCCCCAGTTGATATGTAGCTTCTGGATTTTTGTGCCCTATGTACAATATCTTGCACTTTTTTGCATTGAAACCTAGCTACTGATCTCTTTACCAACCCTCTAGCTTCCTAAGATCTCCCTTCATTTTATCCATTCCCCTAGTGTGTCCACCCTGTTACAGAGCTTAGTGTCATCAGTGAAGAGGCAAATTTTCCCATCCAGACCCCCTGTTAATATCACTGATAAAGTCATTGAAGAGGACTGGACCTAGCACTGATCCCTGTGGTACCCCACTGGTCAATCTACCCTCTGCAGAGTGAATGCCATTTACCACCACCCACTGGGTCCTATTATCCAGCCAATTCTCCACCCACTTCACTACCTTCTTTCCCACCCCTGTGCTCCCCAGCTTATTTAACAGCCTTCTATGTGGCACGGTGTCAAAGGCTCTGCTGAAATACAGGTAGGCCACATCCAGTGACACTCCCCGATCCACCTCCCAGGTTACCCTGTTAAAGAACTCAATGTCCACAGAGCCAGTATGATGGGAGGCAAAGGTTTTGCTGAGAGAAGGAGCAGCTCTGGCCTAGGCTATCCCAGGGCCCTGTGTGAATCTCCTTCCTGGTACCTGGTTAGATGAGCACTACCAGAATAGCACCACAATTCACAGCACTAGTCTGGTAAGCACTACCACAGACAGTGAGAGGGGATTTACAGTGCTTTCAGTAAGCACTCCCCAGGTCACTCTCCATGTTGCTTAAAGCACACAAGTACACCAGAATCCAGGAGGCTGTCTGAGCTGCTCCTTGGGGTGTGGAGGGCTGGGACATCGAGCAGCTTATCCAGCAGCATTAGAGACCAGAGTTCTAATCCTGGTCTCCAACTTTTTTTGTGTACTCTGGACTTAGTTTTTTTTCTGTGGGGCTGTGGAAACAGTATTCTATGGCTCCATTAATTTTAACTTTCACCGTGAGCCACTCTCCTTGAAGTGGGAATCCTTCAGTCCAGGGGGTGCAGGGCTCAGCCCCCCGAAAAAGAAAAATTGGCTCCATTATTGCTGTGCAGTTCTTGACCATGCTATACTTGTAGGCACTCACCTGACCCAGTGCCTACTTTTTAAGGCCCACTATCAGAAGTCAAAGAGGATCCAAGGAACATCCTCATCCCTGCCATGGCCTCCATGTATCTTCATTTTCAATTAGCCTTGTGTCATTTATTCTTGAATTAGACTGTAATCTGTAAGCAATGAGGAGATGCACACATCAGTGATATAGTCTGGAAAAAATGAGACAGAGACACAGAGGAACAGGAAAAACAGAGGCCAACTGGACAGCTGAGGCTTTCTAGTGGCCCCTTTGCTCTTGGGGCCCTTGCTAATGCACAGTTAGCACCATGCTAAGGCCAGCTCTGAGAAGGAGTCTGAACAGGCTGCTAAACATCACTGAAGTTACCAGAATGATGAGTTTAGGGAGGAAGAAAAGGCAAGGAGTGGGCAAATATGCAGGGAATGACAAGGGAGAGATTATGAAGAGGGTTGGCAGGAGCAGGTGGCCTAGAGAAGTTTTAGCTGGCATCTAATAGAGGTAAGGAAGGGGAGAGACAGATGGAGGAGGATAGCCAGATCCAGAGGGAGAGGAGATGGTATAAGAAAGGCAGATTTCCCAAGTGAGAAGTCTGGGTGGTGAATGTAGAAGGTGTGGGGGTCCCTGGAGCACAAGGAACAGGAGGAGGAGATATTTAGAAGAGATGGGATAGGTAGGAGTGGAGAGACCTGAACCAATATCTAGGGATATGGGAGGCACACTAGGATTGGTGATGTGAGGGAAAGGGAGGAAGGATAGGAAGGAGTACAGGAAGCAGTGGTGGGTATGAGGGGGTGAGTTGATAGCAAAGCAGAAGAAGGTATTGCAGGGGGTGTCCAGTCTGGCAAGTGAGATGGAAGGGACAAAGCCATAGACCACATCTGCATAGTCAAAAACCAGGAGAACCATTTTGGTGACCAAGTTCCAGCAGACAGGTGGAGAAAGGCATTCTTTTTTGTGGTACAGGGCACCAGGATTGGGATGGAGTTTGAAATGGATGGCACTGATGTGGGCAGAGAAGTGAAGCCTGCTATCTAATCACACAACAAGGTACTTGAAAGTGGGACTACATAAAGCAGATTGTCATCATGCTTGGAGAAGACAGAACACTCTCCTATAAAAAAAGTAAAAATATAAGACAAAATCTTAATATACAACATTCCAAACTAAACATCCTATTTTTAAATGCAAGAAGCCTAAACAATAAGATTGATGAACTCAGTCTAACTTTAATAACTAGGAAAATTGACATATGTTAGGTAACTGAGACTTGGTTTACTCAAGAATTTTGAGGGCAAAATATCCCTGGTTACACTTTATTCACTAAACATTGTGGGCATACTAGAGGTGGGGTGTTGTAGTCTATATTAGAGAAGGAATAAATTGTTATGAAACATACAATGACATCCCGAACCCTCATTGTATAGAATGTGTGTGGGTTAAATTATTATTAGAACAAGAACCTATTACCCTGGGTATTTGTTACCGCCCGCCCTCTCTAGATAAGGAATGTAATAATTTATTTCTGAACTATATTCAGAAAATCAATCCTCTTGATAATATTATATTAATGGGTGACTCTAATTATCCAGGAATCAACTGGGACACACTCATGGGCTCTAGTCAACAGGAAGCTAAATTTTTTGATTTAGTTATTTCCATGGGCCTGGAACAACTTGTACTTAACCCAACTAGAAAAGCTAACATTTTGGATCTAATACTCACTAACATTTATGAACAGACAGAATCCCCAACAATTGTTGCCCCTCTAGGAGATAGTGATTATTGCATGGTATTATGGGCAATTAATTATTATGCAATGAATGTTAAAGGTATTACCAAAATGAGAAACTATTCTAAAGCTAATTACAAGGAAATGAAAACATATCTAATGGAATGGAAGTGGAAAAAGGAACTGAAAGAGTTACAAGTAAAACAAATATGGCACCATATTAAGGAAAAATTGAGTTACTGTGTCAACAAATGGGTACCTGTACGCAGAAAATATTTCAATCACAAAAGACTTCCTATATGGTTTTCATCCAAAATTAAAAAACTTATAAGATCAAAAAAAGAGCCTTTAACAAATACAAAAAGCACAAAACTGTAATTAACTGGAACAGGTTCAAAATAAAAGCAAATAAAACTAAACAAGCAATTAGAAAAGCAAAAAAAAAATGGAGCTCAGACTAGCTACTACCAATAAATATAATAAAAAGCAGTTCTTTAATTATATTGGCTCTGTGAGAAAGAACTCTTCAAAAGTGGGTCCACTCTTAATAAATAATAAATTAATATCTGATGAACTGAGCATGGCTAACGAATTCAATAGATACTTTACTAGTATTTATAAAGCTAATGAAATTATTGATTCTAAAATCCCCAAAATTCAAGATAGTCTGGAGGTAATTACAATTCCAGAAGTATATTCTGCTATAAACTCCTTTAAATCTTCTTTATCTGCAGGTACTGACGGTTTTCCTTACCAGTTTTTAAAAGAAATTTCTTATGAAGTAGCTGGTCCCCTAACACTACTATTCAATAAATCACTCTACACTGGTATAGTAATAGATGACTGGAAAGAAGCCTGGGTCATACCTATTCACATGGGAGGAACAAAACAGAGGGTGGAACAACATAGACTGATTAGTTTAACGTCCTGCATAGGAAAAATTTTGAAACAACTTATAATGTATAGAATTAACACACATATCACAAGGAATGGCCTAGAGGACATTACACAGTATGGTTTTGTTGCTGGTAGATCTTGTCAGAGCAACCTGATTAATTTCTTTGAACCTATTAGTGCTGCCCTGGATGCAGGGTTCCCTGTGGATGTTGTTTTTCTCGATTATGAAAAGGCGTTTGGCTCAGTTTCTCATAAGATCCGAATAGAAAGCTTGGTCAATATTGGTTTGCATAAAAATATTGTCAGTTGGATCTCTGCGTGGTTGACCGATAGATAACAACAGGTAAATATTAGGGGTTATACTTCAACCTGGAGCAAGGTGACTAGTGGTGTGCCTCAGGGGTAGGTCCTTGGCCTGACTTTGTTCAATATTCTCATCTCAGGTATGAAAACCAAGAACGGGGTTTGGGTCAATAAATACACTGACGACACTAAGTTGGGGTGTATTGTTAATGATTGTACATCTATTTCTATGTTACAAGAAAACCTAAATGATTTATTCAATTAGGCTGTAAAACATAAACTTAATTTTAATATTGCCAAATGTAAAGCTATGCATTTTGGATTTAACAACAGATGTGCTAACTATTATCTGAACAACCTTTTACTGAACAAAGTAACTTCTGAAAAAGACCTGGGCATTTTTATTACTAATAATTTAAAATTTTCTGAATACATTCAAAAAACTTCCCAAAAATGTCATAGATTAATCACTTGTCTATTTGAAAATATTAAATCTAGAGAACCTGAAGTCTTACTTCCTATTTATTGCAGTGTAGTAAGATCAAATCTAGACTTTTGTGCCTCTTTTTCCGCTCCAACCTTGGTAAAGGATAAGATACAAGTTGAAAAAATACAAAGAAGATTTACCAGACAAGTGAATAATTGTAAAACTTTATCATATAACCGTAGATTACAAAAATTGGAACTTTATTCCTTGGAATATTGTTCTTTAAGAGGGGACTTATGCCTCATCTATAAAGCTTCCAGGGATAATTCTCTGGCTGAAACAATATGCTTAGAATGGTAGAAGAAAAGAAATAACACCAGATCCCATATACTACAATTAAAATCAGTCACAAATAGGTCTACTAGTAGATATCAATTTTTTACCCAGAGAATAGTCCAGACTTGGAATTCACTGCCTCTTGAAGTAGTATACAGTAGTTCCTTCCAGTTATTCAGAAAAAATCTTGACATTTTTATGGGTAATAAAAAATATGAATTCCATCCAAGTTAGGGATGGCGAGTTCATTATGGGCTAGTCCCTCAAACTCGTATATACCTATGAACCTATGAGTAGGTCAAGCAGGGACAGTTTCTGGCTCATACCAAAGGACATTGACATAGTTTTTTAGTGTTAATCTGAAGTTGGTTGGACTGGAACCAGTGCAGAACAGTGTGAAACTGTTGTTGTAGTTAGACTTCCACAGATGCAGTCGACGAACAAGAGGTGTTAAGAACTGTGTGATTTGCATTATTGTGAAAATGTGAATTGACAGAGGAAGAGGGGCAGTTGCTTAGATAGATGGAGAAAAGGACTAGACACAGAATGGAGCATTGTGGGACCCCAGTCTGGATAGGGAGTGGTAGGGAAAGGTTGTCTCCAACCTGTGCTGACTGTTGATGGCACTAGAGATAGGAACTTGAATCAGTTGATAACAGGTGCTGAGAGGCCAGCAGAACTTAGCTTATCTAGGAGAAGTGAATGGAGCATCAAATCAAAGGCTTAGACCAGCTCAATGAAAATGACCTCAGGAATGTGCCCCTGAGCCATCCCTAAGAAGATGGAGTCAGTGACCATAAGTAAAGAGAAGATGGTGCAATGATCCTTCCTAAAACCAGACTGGATGGGGGAGAGGAGGTTGCAGGAGTGGAGGCAACATGCAAGCTGTGAGTAAATCAGTTTCTCCTGGAGCTTTGCAAGAGAAGGGAGGAGAGGGATAGGGTGGAAGTTGAGAGAAGTGGAGGGATTACCCCCTTTCTGAATGGGCAGCACCTTTGGCAATCTTTCAAAACTGAGGGACAGTGCAAAGGGGAAAAAGAGATTCATGAGGTGAATACGATGGGAGGAGATGACTGGAGCTTACAGATGGAAAAGTTAGGGGTCCAAGCCACCCATCATAGATCTGGAAGGGCTGAGTGAGGAAAGGGTGTGTAGGGTCTTCTGGGGAGTGACAGGTGGAAATTAAACCCTGGGGGTATTAGGTATGGGGGAATTAGGGGAGATAGAAGAGGAGCCAGGAGGTTGGAGGAGGGGAGAGCACAAGTAATGAATAACTCATTGAAGTGAGTGATAACAGAGGAAGAGTCAGATACTGGTGAACTATTAACCATGAGGACCTGGGGACAGGACTGTGCTGGGGTCAAAAAGACAGTGAATCACCTGTCAGAATTTGACTGGGGAATTAAGATTATTCTGGAGGTTGGCCATGAAATAAAGTTCAGGAGTTCCTAAGTGCCCTGTAGGTGAGGAGGTCTGACAGGGAGTGGGATCATTTATACCTGACCTGAGCTAGGCCATCAGTGTTGCACAAGTCATCGAGATCAAAGGAGATCCAGGGATGGAAAGAGGATTAAACCTTAGCTTTCCTGAGCAAGGCATGCTTATCTCAGACAGAAGTAAATACTGAGTGGAAGCAATAATAATAATAATAATAATAATTTTATTTATAAGGCGCCCATTCAATTGCCAAGGCGCTGTACATAAATAACAAATCAAAACAGCTAAAAATCATAAAAAAAAAATACAATTAGATGAAAACAGTCATACAGTCAGTGTTTTAAAAATGCAGTTTCCCATAAAAAAGTCTTCAAACTTCTCTTTAAGCCCTCCATAGAAGTGCACTCCCCCAACCAACGGGGTAGAGAGTTCCAAAGGGTGGGGCTACATAAGCAAATGCCCGAGCACCCGAAAGATTTTAAATTCACCCTTGCAACCTTTAGCAACCCCTCATCAGCCGAGTGGAGTGATCGATTAGGGTGATAAGGAACCAGAAGTTCTTTCAGATAGACTGGGCCCAGATCGTGTAGAGCTTTAAAAGTCAGCAAACTGACTTTAAAGGTGATCACCACCGAATTGGCAGCCAGTGCAGTTTGTGCAGCACCGGAGTAATGTGACAGGATCTACTAGAACCCATCAAAAGCTGGGCTGCAGCATTCTGCACTAGCTGCAGGTGATGGATTTCAACCCCTGAAAGCCCTAGATAAAGGGAGTTGCAATAATCCAAGTGCGAGGACATGAAGGCATGGACTAATGTTGGTAAGTCGGCAGACGGAACAAGATGCTGGATCCTGGTGATGTTCCTAACATTGTAAAAAGAAGTCTTGACGACTGCCGACACCTGCAAATGCAGTGTCAGCCCGTCATCAAGAACTACCCCCAGGTTCCGCACCCGTTCAGAGGTCGTGAGAGAAATGCCTCCAAGAAAAATGCTGGAAGACGCATCAACACCCAACCCCCCCTTTCCGTCAACCTGGGTCCACAACCAATACCTCAGTCTTATCAGAGTTCAACCTCAGCCAGCTAGAATTCATCCACTAATTCCACTCCTGGATTTCAGTTAGACAGCTATTGAAGACCAAGAGAGCTCCCACCTGGTTGGGGACAAAAGGAAGGTAGAGCTGGGTATCATCTGCATAACAGTGAAACCTCAGCCCATACCTCCTTACAGTGTCTCTGATAGGTAGCATATACACCGCAAATAACATGGGTGACAATACTGAACCCTGAGGCACCCCACAAGACAAAGCCATTAAATCCAAGGAAAAAACCCCGGACACAACTCTTTGTGATTTCCCAATGAGGAATGATGTGAACCATCTTAAGACAGTTCCAGATATTCCACAGAACAGACTCAGGTGTTCTATCAACACCATGTGATCTACAGTGTCAAAGGCTGAAGAAAGGTCAAGGAGAACCAAAATGGAACGACTCTTCCGATCTCTAGTCATCAAGAGATCATTGAGCACTCGAACCAGTGCTACTTTGGTACTATGCCTTTTACAAAAACCGGACTGGAGGGGTTCATAGATGTCATGGATGGTCAAATGGTCTTCCAGTTGTGCAGCCACTACTTTCTCAATCACCTTCCCAACAAAGGGAAGGTTAGAGATAGGTCTGTAGTTTTCCAGACAGTAAGGGTCTGCAGTAGTTTTCTTCAAGAGGGGTGTCACCACCGCCTCTTTCAGGGAGCTGGGAAACTCACCAGATTCTAGGGACCACCTGACTATCTGCATAAGGACTGGACCAATGATGTCAATACAAACAAAATTAGGGAGGTTGGTCCAGGGTCCAAACTACAGCACGTAGGGTGCATATGCTGGATGATCCTCATGACATCAATGAACTCCAGCTGACTGAAGGAACTCCAGAAAAACTGAGGCACCGTGATCTCACCCCGGTTCATAGCAGCCCCAATAGAGTGTGATGGCAACAACTCAGCTCTAATGTCAGCTACCTTATTTACAAAGAACCGAACAAGCTCATTGCACTCCAATTGTGAAAAAACTTTCTGAACTTGAAGACAGGCTGGGTTGCATAGTCTTTCCACAGTTCGAAACAGCTGAGCTGGTCGATTCCGAGCAACTGCAATCTCCCTGGACAGGAACTCTGCCTTCTTATGGGTGATTGCAGATTGATAGACCAGTTATGATCCATCAATTGAAGGTGGTCGGCATCAAGGGCGGACCTTTGTCAGCAACGCTCTAACCTTCGCCCCTGTCTCCGCATTGCCCTCAACGTCCCATCAAACCAAGGGGACTTGGAGCGGAAGGAGAGGGGGCGAACATGAACTAGAGCAATGAAATCCAGAGCCCCTGCTACAGCTGTGTTATAGGCTGACACGAGGGTCTCTGGATCACTGCTTGCCAACATGGAGGATGAGAGGTCAAGCACTGCCGCAAGGCCTTGGGGATCTATATCCCGCAAAGGGCAGTACCTAACCAACTTCCTAGGTGCAGGCCTTCTAGAAGGGGAGCAAAAACTAAACCCCACGGTGTAATGATCTGATCAACCAACGGGTTCCACCCCCACATCGGATGCCCCGACCCCTAGAAGGAAGAATAGGTCCAAAGAGTGTGCACATTTATGTGTAGCAGAGGAAACCACATGTGTAAGGCCCAGCGTTGTCATTAACTGGGGCAAGTGTTGACGAAATTGCGAGAGTTCGTCATTGACCCAGGCGTTGAAGTCTCCCAGAACCATCAATCTAGGTGACTCGAATGCCATATCAACAATGAAGTCCGTCACTTCCTGAAGGAATCGCTTCTCATCACCAGGTGGATGGTAAATGAGGGTGATTCGAATGCCTACACCTGCTACAACTATACACTCAAAGGACTCAACCCTCCCTACTAGTACCTCCATGAGGCTGAGTTCAGTCTTGAAACAGACTGCAACCCCTCCCCCCCACGATCCAATCTTGGGTGGTGTAACACCAAGTACCCGGCTGGAGTCATAGCCTCCAAAATGGGGCCAGAGTTATCATCCAACCAGGTCTCGGTAATGCAAGCCAGGTCCACTGTACCAACAAGATCAGCAAAAATTGTGGTCTTGTTTTTAATGAACCTGGCATTGCTATTACCGCCGAGTTGGGCGAACAAGTGGGCGCTGAGCCATCTGCCCACCAAGAGAGAGAGCACCATACCGATATCTGGGGCAGAGAATGGAAAACAAATCAGTTGCAGACAGGTTACTCAGTAGATAGGGACCAGGACTAGATTTTTATATATATATATATATATATATATATATACACATATATACACACACATATATACAGTGTGTATATATATATATATATATATATATATATATATATATATATATATATATATGTATATATGTAAATATGTATACATATATATATGTGTGTATGTGTGTGTGTATATATATATATATATATATATATATATATATATATACAGTATATATTCATTGCAGAAAATGTTGTTAATGCACTAGTTAGGGTTAAAGTGACAAAAATAGAAATGTGATGGCAGGGTTTCCAAACTAACACCCACCCCACCTGCAGACAGCAACAGGTGTGCAGTGTGCCTTGGGGTTGTCAACCCCTAATGCTCACCCCATTCCATGAGTAAACCAGCTGATATGGGTACAATTTATGAGAATGGGGTGAGCATAGATTGACAACTGAAGCACACCCTACACCTGTTGCTGCATGCAGGGTGTGGGTGGGTTGTTACAGTTGGAAACCCTAATGCCACATTTTCCTACATTTGTTACTTTAACCCTAAGTAGTGCATTAATGAGAAGTTTTTTTGCAATGGATTTTCTTACTTTTTGAGATAGTATAATCATATCCTTATTTGCCTGTGGGAGTATCCAGCCATAATTTTTTAGATTGTGTGATCATATACTATCCCATCTCATGAACCTGGTAATGAAAATTTTGAAATCCCCACCAAAGCATGATTCCATGCCACTGCAATGGCATTGCGAGCCACAGGTGCGAAAACACAGTTGGACCCGGGTCTGACAAATGACAGCTGCCAGGTTCATGAGGTGGTATAAAAGGATGGTGATGTTGAAAATTTGGGGTCAAAATATTTAAATTGCCAAAGTCATGAAAGAGCATAGCAAAATGTCAAGGTAAGTGCATAATTTTGAAATTTTTACATATTTTCCTCCAAATTTTTAACATAGCCATCTTATGACCCCACCTCATGAACAACAATGGTAAAAAGTTTTAAATCCTGGCCAAAAAGTGATTTTGACAAGCAACAGTGACATTGTCTTTCAGGCTTGATTTCTATAATTCCACTGACATTGTTCATAAGGTGGGGTCTCAAAAAGGCCATGTTGAAATTTGATATAAAAATATGCAGAAATGTCAAAGTTATGCACCAGAGTTAAAAACCCCATTGAAATACATTGATGTGCACTTAACTTAGTTTCTCATATAGCAGTCTGCGGTTCTAGCAGCAAGATGTATCTACAATAAGACAGTGTATCTTCACACTAGGACCTGTTCAAGTGAGTGAGGGTGTGTGGGGGTATTGAGGGTTGTAGGGTGATGGGTGCTGAGTCGGAGGTGGAGAGTGGGGGGGCAGATCGGTGAGGGCCAGTATTCTTTTTTCACAGGTTAAAAAAAAAAAGACAGTTTTCTTTTTTTTAGAGAGGACAGTGATCAGAGATTGGGGAAGGGGTACCAGAACTGATATCAAAGTGTTTTTCTGTAATCTGTGCAATGGGGTTAAAGTCCAACTCCCCAGAAAAAACTCATGTTTACTCACAGTCAGCATGGAATAAATAAAGTAAAAGCCCTAGGATACAGAATGACATTTAACAAAAATAAACATGCAAAAACAGACACTGTTTGCCAGATAATACCACACAAGTTTAGTGGAGACAAACATTTATTTGTACACAATGTTTTCCGATTCTCTGTCTGTGGGGAGGCACTTACCAAGAGAACATTATGCAGGACACTGAAACTGGATTTCACAAAAATTAAAAAGGTTTCCCCTTGCTTTTGCGGTGGTCAGTAGTTCTGATAGTTGGGTTTCTGAATAAAGAAATTAAACTAAGAATATGGAAACATGTTCTTCCATGAGCAGACTGTTGAGGTGGATTTTTTTTATCTTGCCAAAGCCAACTCCCCAAGAGCTGAGATCTGAGCACACTTACTAACAGTCAAGACTCTCTCAGAATTCTGACCAATTAGTCTGCCGCCAGGCAAACAAATCTTATTCTCTGACCCTCTGTGCTCTGGACCAGTCTGGACTCCTTCAAAAAGCCTTAACAGCCTCTGGGACAACTCCAGCAGCACAGCTCCTTTGCACCATTCTCTGATCTAGCTTCTGGCTCTAGTTCCTGACATGCCTTCCAATCACAGCACTCAAGCTTTTCCCAGGTTCACCCTAACCACAGCTCCATGATTCCATGGATCCACCACACTCCACTCTGGTAGGACACTCTGTAGGCCACTCTATTTGGTAGAGAAGGAAATAAAAGTGCTCCACTAAGCACAGAAAATCACACACAGAATGAAAGAAATACAGTCAAGCATATAAATATGGTTTTAAGTGTAAACAGTAAAAAGAAACTGGCAGCCATCTGCAGTGTTTTTTTCTAGTGTGGCAAATAAATTCTGCAAATAACCAGGTACAATGTGTTTTTGTACCTTTCACAATAATTTTTACTCTACACACAGACACTTGCAAATTTTGTTTTTATCAATTGCACTGTTTTCTTTAACTGGCCTGTCTGGTGGTTATCTCAAAAATCATTATAATTCAAAATTGGTATGATATTTTTTCACCAAACCATCCAAAGGCACACCCTTGGTACAGACTCTATCATCCCTGAAAATTTCATGAAAAGATTTCATCCAAGAGGTCACGTGTGTGCCTGATCCAAGATGGCCACTTAACCCTTGAGCTCTGAGCTACTTGGGAAACACCACACTCCCATCTGTACTATATTGGCTTCTTCAGAGGTTTTGAACCATAGCAACTAGTTGGGGAAGGTATGTAGACACGATTAGAGGCATTTGTGAGCCCAAATGATGCACAGAAATGGAAAAAAGACCTGGACAATTCTCCACCTACAGCAACCCAGCCATGTGCCAAGATGACATCTCTCCATGAGGCACCCACAGAGCACAGTCAGGCCGAAGGGAACCAGCTGTCCCTCTTGGAACAGATTGCTGCTTTGGTCAAAACTATCAAGCAAATGGTAACTGAAACAGTGGATTACAGGTGAGAGTTACAATGAATGAGATTCATATAACAGAAATAGCAATAATTCAAGCACAGTTGGAGGTTCCATCACAGGCAGCAGAACAGCAAAATTCACTGGCTTGCCTCAAAACTGGAAGATCTGGAAGGTAGAGGGAGGAGGAAAAAATGTGCACATCCTGGGACCTCCTGAAGGGGTGGAAGGGAAAGATCCGATGGACTACCTTTGTTCCCAGTTGCTGGTGTAGCTAAAGCTCGATCCCAAAATGTATGACTTCAAGCTGGACAGAACTCACAGGATTAGGAGACTGAAGAATAACAAGCAAGCTGCCTGATCTCAGCCACTGATCCTTAAATTGCTCCGATATCAAAATAAAGAAATCATCATGAAACGGGCCAGAGAAGTCAAAGATATAATGATGGCTGAGTTGAGAATTTTGTTTTATCCCAACTATTCCAAGAGTGTGATGGACAGACGTCTCACATTTGATAAAATCATAATGAATCTGTGGAATAGAGGTTTGCAGCATTCATTACTTTACCAGACTGTGCTGTCCATCAATATATATGGTAAAAAATCAATTCCAAACACCAGAAGAAGTTGATGCATTCCTCCAACAAACTCTTGGCCCAACTGGATCCAAGAGCTCTCGTGCAGCTGAAGTGACTCCTCATGGCTCGCCCGTGGAAATGACTGGCCTGGAGCCCTGAGAGTAAAGCACCACCTTTTTGTTGTCTAACTACAATCTTGCCGCCTTTATACCTGAAACTGATGTGGTCATCTGTGTACTTTGAAAGTCAACTTGAAACTGATGAGACACCAACCAGTACAAACGAATTAAACTGAAACTGACATGTTGGTACTCTCAGTGGTTAGTGAATAAGATGTCTTGGCAGTCTGTCTAGCTCCATTTGTTAGTTTCCTAAGTGCTGACTAGAGAATCTGTGAGGGACACAGAAACAGGGGAGGAGGTTGTCCTTTGGCTTGTAGGAGCCCTGCAATACTGGGTGCAGCATTTAAATGTTTTCTTCTGTTTGGCAGTATTAATGGTTTGCTGCTGTCGGTCCAGTATGTTAAAAGTAAGAAAATGAAGTTTTGGGTTAAAAAAGCAGAACAGAGAGGTGACACAAGGTAATATGCTCAGAGTTAATTTTGGGCTGAGTTCATTATACTGACAAAATAGCAGAAGGAAATGAGAGAGATGACATGTTTTGCACAGCCCTAACCGATGTTACATTTTTGAAAAAGTGTAATCCTTCTGGCTCATGCAGCACTCACCAAGTTAAAATAGTGAGAGGCCACAAGGACTAACAGGTTTGGGGTTGTGTTGAGGGGATTACAAACACCCAGTAGCTGACATATGAGATGCACATCTCAACAGCACATTGAGAGCAACTAGTAAGATAGCTGCAGAGAACAGACTACCCCCAACACAAGTCTCAGTGGACCTCCCTACTTACAGACTAGCCAGTGAGGGAAATGACAAGTAAAGAATAGATCACCAATTCACCCATAAAATAAGAATCACAACAATACCAGAGTAAAGGTGTACTGCACCAGTGTTGAATGGTGGTGATACTAAATGCTTATTCACTGTAGCTCCCCTCAAGTCTTAACACTGGTGCTGATAGAAAAGGGGAGAGAGGGGAGATATTATTAGTGGTCAACCATGCTTGCTAATGAAGAGGGGCTGCAAACTGAGATGAGGGTGTAGAAACTATCCACTATAAAGCCTACAATACAATGACAAGGAGAATATACCTCTCTCACTCCCTGTACTCTAATATGGTAACCGAAAAAAAATCTAACATGCAGTATGGGGGTGGAGAGCCTCAGTGAGCTCAGTTGCTGACCACCTCTGGAACTAGGTCCATGTGAGCATGTGCATTAGAGCCTTAATTTTCCAGGTTATCTGGAATAACTGGTGTGCCTCCACCAGTTTTAATGCTCAGGGGATTCCCCAAAACAATATTTTTTTTTGTTTACTCTTTCTCTGGTTTATACTGTGCATCTTGTGTGTTACTGTTTTGTTCTGTTTAACAGATCATGAAAATTGCTTGGTTTATAACAGTACTTTACTATATATTGGTTTGTGGGCCATCTGTGGGGGCTGGTGAGGAGGGTTGTACGGGACTCAGGGGAGGAACTGTACATATCTCATACCCACTCTTCCAGGATAGCGCCTCTAGATACATTGCAAATGGTGTCATGGAGTGTTTGAATTAAATGCCAGAAAGTGCTCTTAAAACTGAACAAATGGCCTGTGATATGGCCTTATTGTAAGAATCCCACCTGCTGGAGAGAGATGCAAAATGTCTTTGATGCTCCTGGGTGGGTACCGTATATATTAGCTCATATTCCTCAAAAAGCAGGGGGTGGCAGTATTATGTAGGAGAGGTTTGACATTGGGGGGACCAGAATGTAAAGACTGACTAAGACGGGTGCTTGCTCATATTGGAGGGTACTTACCAGGGTGTGCCCCTAATTCTAGGCAGAGTATATACTCCTAATACCCTGACTGTGCCTTTTTTGGCAATGTTAGGGCAGAACTCCCTGCTCTACAAACAGCTGCTATTCTAGGAGATCTAAACTTAGCACTTAACCCTGACCTAGACAGAACTAACCCATGCACTGTAGCAAAATGTCAGATAGCAGACCATGTTTTAACCACATTCACTCAAGCAGGTCTCAGACAGCAGGAGGGCCCTTCACCTACACATGCGTGACTTCACCTATTACTCTGCAGTGCACGATACTTACAGCCACATAGATGCCATCTTCATATCTACACATATGTTCTCTTCAGTTTTGGGAGTGGGGTTAGGGGATATTTTGATCTCTGACCATGCCCCAGTTTCTTTGTCGATGTCATGGAGGGGAACACTAAGACTCTGAAACAAGTGGTGGATGAACACCATTCTGTTACAAGAGTCAACTGTTGCGGAATGACTGAGAAGGGAGATACAAGAATACCTTGAACTCAATGTCACAGGGGAGGTTGGACACCTTACTTTATGGGTTGCTCTAAAAGCAGTACTCGGGGGAAGATTATAAGAGTATGCCAACCGAACAGCAAAATTTCAATGGCGAAATCTCTCATACCAACAATCTCGAGAGGTTTCGAGATTGTCGTTGTGTGAGACCTAAGGGCAAAATCTTTTTCTTTTTGCTGTCATTTGCCCCTCCCTTCATTATAACCCTCAGAGTTAATAATCTATAGAAGGGGGTGCTGGGAGAGCAGCCTATGATAGAACACACACAATGTCTGACAGGCAAAAATTCACCTGTCGACATTGGGGATCTTGCCATGCCAAGCTTGACAACACTGTTGTCAATTTGGCATGGTAAAACCAAAAGATATACAGCCAAACTTAAAAAGACGCAGGGTTGGGAGCTCAGAATCAAGGAAGGGAGACTTTAAACACTCAAGCTTGAACTTTTGGCATGCCCAGATAGATGAGACATGTTAACCCCCCCAAGTAAGTCTGTTAAGAAAGGAGATATCGGCCTCCTACCACCAAACTTCAGAATATGCCTTATACAGATTGCAGCTAAAATACTGGGAGGCAATGGAGCAACCAGGAAGACTGCTCACACAGCACCTTAAAACACAAGAATCTGAATGCTACATCCAGGCTATAATATGATAGGATGGCACTGTAGCAACTTTCCCAAATGACATAAACAAAGAGTTTCAACAGTTTTATCACAAACTATATGCTTCTGAAGTCTCACCCTGGCCACAGGCCTTTGAAAAATTTTATAAAGACATCACACTGCCCCAGATATCGGACCATGCAGGAACAATTCTGCAACAACCAATAACTGCCCAATAAGTCACTGAGGACATAAATAGTATGGCACTGATGAAGTCGCCAGGCTTGGATGGCTTCCCCAGCGATTTCTAGAGAAAGTATGGTGAATTGCTTGCCCCAGCATTAATGGCCACATTCAGTGAGGCCTGGGACAAGGGAGACCTTCCTATCTCTTTTCAGAAAGCTCTGATCTCCCACATACCAAAGAAAGGTAAGGACAGCACCAAGTGTGCACTTTTCCGCTCAATCTCCCTCATCAACCTAGAAACCAAAATATATGCCAAATGGATTGCTGGGTGTATGGACCACCTAATGAGGGAGTTAATCCATACAGGTCAAGTGGGTTTTGTCCCTGGATGGCAGCGGACAGACAATATATGATGCATTTTTTACCTCATACGAATGGCTAAAGATGGACAGACCCCCATGGCTACCCTGTCTCTGGACCCTGAAAAGGCATTTGGCAGAGTTGTTTGAACAGTTAGCCTCCACTAGCCAATGATTTCTAGACCAAGGTTTTGAACAAAGATATCGGGTAAAACTGTAAAAAATGTAAAAACAGTAAACTGGGGAAGTCTGCTGGAAAATAATAGTATTGAGAGAGCCGAAAATCAAGAAGGGAAAATTTATTTTTGTACCACCTACAATCCATTGTATAATGAGGTTAAAGACATCCTGAAAAAGCATTAGGGTATAGTGGAAGCAGTACCTTGGCTAGAAAAATATACAGGAGCTGGCCCCAGATTTAGTTATAAGAAGGGAAATATTTTGAAAAACATTTTGGTAGAGACTTTGTACAACAAAAAAATAAAGATCAGTGCACCTAGAAGCACCATCAGGAAATTATAAATGTGGTAGTTGTGCCCAGTGTAGTAGCACTTACAATGCAAAGACTTTTAATCATCCAAGACTGGGGGAAAAAATGACATAAAACACTTCATTAACTGTTCAGCACAGAATGTCTTTCTAATGTTAATATGCCCCTGTGGGCTGGCATATGTGGGCCAGACGAAACGTGCATTAAAAAACAGAATTAGTGAACATAAAATAGCAATATGCACTAACAGTTTGAGGTATGCCATGGCCAAACACTAATGGAAATGAATCATGGCTTTGCGGCATCTCTGAGACACCTTGGTATTGAAAAGGTGACTATGCCAATTCGAGGAGGTGACAAACAGAATATATTACAACAATGAGATGCTTTCTGGATTTATAACCTCCAGACACTCTGGCTGAAAGGTCTTAATGAAGACCATGGTAAGAAAGCTGTTTATAAATAAAAAAATACAAATGTGTCATGGATAGTATTTAACAAAAGCTAAATCTGACAGTACTTGAAGTGGTGTTTTGCCTTTGTTGCCTTGATCTTGTGGACCTCCGTTTATCATGTTTTTCTATATAAAATGTTTTTTTTAAATGATTTAAAAAATGATAATAAGATGTTTTATATGTATAATTCTGTAACTATCATGGTTTTGCACAATATTCAATGGGGTATGGTTAGATATATTGATTCTCCTATGCATTGAAGAACTTTTGCACTTTAGACTATTAGAGAGAGAAAAAAGGTTTTTCATAAAGGTATGCACGCTATTAGCATCAGACTTTGGCAGCTACAGTTTCTATAGAAACCATTTGGTTTAAAAGGAAGTGTTGATCTAAGACACCAGTCAGCTCTGATAATGGGGTCACTTGACCCTGAAACATTAGCACGTTTAGAAGACACACCTGGATGGTCCAGCTGCCCATTATCCCATGCTTACATATATCAATTGCTTTATTTACATGTTGACTTTATAAGGATGGATTTTGTTGAATAATTGAATGTTTGGTTGATATATAAAAATCTCTGTATAATGTACGACAATGGAAAGTAGCCCATTAGAGGTGTTGTAATGCATAGCCTACTAGCTGTGCTAGTTTACAATTCTGACCAAGATGACTTAGACTCTGTGTGTGTGTGTGTGCGTGTGTGTGTGTGTGCGTGTGTGTGTGTGTGTGTGTGTGTAAATTGTTTGTATTTGTTAAAACCAATAAAAAAATTTTATGGTAAAAAAAAAAAATCATCCTCTCTGGGTTGTATATGAGAGCAGAAAAATCCATGTTAAGTATAAGGAAAAGTTTTTTTTTTCAGTTTTTTAACATTCCATATCTCAAAAACTGTATGACATGCCATCACAACATTTTTCACATTTTGAGACTCTGACAGCCTAACTGCATTTTCCAAATATTGGGCTATTTTGTCAAAATATGCCAAAGTTATTAAGGTGCTAAAATTGAGTTTTAACATTGAACTGCTGATTCAAACCTAACTATAGGGGTGCTACCTTGCCCTTGTAATACATAATTCTTTGCAAAAAACTGCATTAATGCACCAGCTAGGCTAACTTAACACCACAAAAGTAGGGAACTTTGGCATTAGAGTTTCTCACCCTAATGCCCTCACCACCACACATAAATAGCAAAAGGAAAAACATTAGGCTTTTGGGTCTCCAGAGTCTTGCCAAATCACTGGTGGGGTCCTCCTTGCGGGTTGCCAACCCTAATGCCTACCACATTCCACGAGCAAACAGCATCACACATGCTCTCCTTTCTTCACGGAGGGCCCACAGGGGGCAGGGATGAGTATTGGGATGGACAACCCCCAAGGAAGACCACACCTATGATTTGTCAAGACCCTACATCTATATCTATATACTCTTTTTCTAAAAAACTGTTTTAATGCATCAGTTGGGGAGTTAGGCTAAGTTAATGCCTTAAAAGTAGCTAAATGTGGCATTAGGGTTTCCCACTCTAACACCCCCACTCCACAATGCAGCAAAAGGTAAAAACACCCCATTCCATGAGCAAACTAATGTCACACATGATCTCCTTTCTTCACACAGGGCCCACAGGGGGAAGGGAGAGCATTAGGCTTGACAACCCCCAAAGAAGACTCCACCACTGATTCACCAAGACTTCAGGGACTCAAAACCCTAATGTTTTATTCCTTTTGCTGTTTTGTGGGGGGTGGGGGGCATTAGGGTGGAAAACCCTAATGCTACATTTCCCTACTTTTGTGGCATTGTTACCCTAACTGGTGCACTAATGCAGTTTTTTGCAAAGAATTTCCTTACTTTTTGAGATACTAAGCCTGTTTTACAAAGGTTAGAGCAAGTTGCCCCAAAGTCAGCTTGCACCAACCACTGGTGCGCAAGGGATCCTACACCAGATTCACTATGGGGTTGGGTCCCAGTGGCAAAGAACCCTGGTACTGTGCCAAGCAGATGGCAAATCCCGAAGGTGTGCAGTGTGCCACAGGGCAGCTGTGTGGCAATAGACAGGAGTCCCTGGTGGCTATCACACCCCCAGCTCCGATCCCAGTAAAGTATCAAAAGGAAAAAATCCCTGATGGTCTAGCAGAACCCTGATCAGCCCCAGTCCCTGTTAGAATTAGTAAAAAAATGGCGGTCTAGCGGTCCCCCAATCATTCACGATCCCTTATATGAATAGGAAAAAAACCCTGGTGGTGTAGCAGCCCCCCCCAGCCCCGATCCCCAGTTCTGTATTTTTAAACAGCCCTGGTGATCTAGTGGCCCCCCCACCCCAGCAGACAGTATCCCACCACCCCGCCAACCCCCAGCCAGAAACTGTACTGGTGACTGGCACAGCCCTCCTCACACAACGCATCAAGCCACCAACTGAGCTGTTAATAAGGATAGCATTCTGTTAAGTACATGTTCCTCACTGACAGCTCAGTCAGCATCTGGATGCAGTGGTGTGAAGAGGGCTGTGCCCGATCACTAGCTATTTCAGGTGGGGGAGGTGAGGTGGTGACTACCTGCTGGTGAGGGGCCACCAAGACATCTGGGTTGTGTAAATATACAGAATGGGGATCGGGGCTGTGGACCACTAGACCACCATTCTTTTTTCTATTCATATCAGGATTGGGGATGATTGGGGGCCCACTCAACCACCAGGGTATTTTTATATTCATAACAGGGATCAGGGATGATCAGGGAACCACTAGATGACCAGGGTTTTATTTTTCTATTCACAACAGGGATTGAGAATGATCCGGGGACTGCTAGACCACCAGAGTTTTTTTTTCCATTCATATCACAGATGATCAGGAGACAACTAGACCACCAGATTTTTTTTTCTATCCATCACAGGGAATGGGAATGAACTGGGGACTGCCAGACAGCCAAGGTTTTATATTTCTATTCAGAATGGGGATCAGGGATGATTGGGGGACTGCTAGACCACCAGGGCTTTACTTATCTATTCATAACATGTATTGGGGATGATCAGGGGGGCTGCTAGACCACTAGGGATGTTTGATCTACTTTTTACAGGGATCAGGGCTGGGGGGTACCGTCGCAACTGTCAAAACTCTCTCAGAGGCCATTCTAAGTACCATTACACAATCCCTGCTTGGTTTAACAGTACTTAGAATGTCACCCTTTGGGAGAGTTTTGTAAATACCAAAATGGGGAATATGGCAGCATGCATCTGCCGTATGCCCCTAATGCAATGCTGCAGTTCATTTTTGGGGGCAAGACAGGTGCAAGCCCCCTTGGTGCATGCAGCCAGTGTTTGATGCAGGCTGCCATTTTGAATAGCTCCTGGGGGAACCTTTGGCGTAAGGGGCCACTTGTGTCATTCATGTTTGATGCAGGCACCTTGTGTCATTCTAGGGGCTTTGTGAATCAGGCCCACTATAATCGCATCCTCATTTCCCCATCCTTCAATAGATGCAAACATATATGTTGCTGTGGAGGGCACTGCACTTGTATTTCAACCAAAACAGCAATCAAATTTTCATCATAGCCTTGTTATTACCCCACCCCCATGAACATCATGCTGAGAATTTTCATATCCCCACTGAAACGTCATTCTGTGCCACTGTAATGTCATTGCACGCCACAGGTGTGAAAACACTTTTTTGGCCAGGATTTGAGAAATGATAGCTGTCATATTCATGAGGTGGTGTAAAAAAATGGCCATGTTGAAAATTTTGGGTGATAATATTTAAAATTACCAAAGCTACGAGTGAACGCAGTAAAATTTCAATCAGTCTGTGTAACTTTGCCATTTTTACATATTTTGACGCCAAATTTTCAACATAGCCTACCTATGACTCCACATCATGAACATTGGTAGTGAAAATTTTTAAATTCTGCCTGAAAGGTGATTTCACCAAGCGATCACTAAATCACCTTTCAGGCCTGATTTGTAGAATTCCACTGCCATTGTTCATGAGGTGGGGGTCCCCAAAAGGCCAAGCTGAAAATTTGATGTCAAAATATGCAAAAATGGCCAAGTTATGCATCAGAGTTGAAAACCTCATCTAAATTCATTTAACTACATTTACCTTAGTTTCTCATATTGCAGTTGCAGGTTTTAGTAAAATAAAGGTATCTTCGATCAGAGAGTGGACCTTCATCCTGCAACCTGTTCAGGTGAGTGAGGATGTGTGTGAGTGCACTGGAGGTGTGGGGTGGTGGATGTTGAGTTGGAGGTGGGGGTTGGAGTGTCTGATCAGTGACAAACCATTTTTTTTGCAGGTTTAAAAAAATACCCTGAGACCATTTTCTTTATTTCAGATTGGGGCAGCCATCAGAGGGTGGGGGTGCCACTAGACACAAAGGAAAGACAACAAAACAATAGGTATGGTGATCATAGGGTGGGGGTGCCACTAGACACCAGGGAATGATGCAGTAACTAAGGGGATGGGAACCAGAATGGGGTGGGTGCCACTAGACACCAATGAAATATCAATGAATTATGGGGACATGATCAGAGGGTGGGGGTTCCACTAGACACCAGGGAAAGATCAATAAACTACAGAGATGGTGATTGGAGGGTGGAGGGTGCCATTAGACACCAAGGCAACATTACATAAATAAAGGGACGACAATTGGGGGGCACCACTAGACACCAGGGAAATGGCAGCTTACTGTTCTCAAAGCAGCCTGCAGCACAAGCTCCAGCTGTGGCTGCAGAACTCAAAAAATCCTGCTGTTACCATACAGAGAATACGTGTGAATGGCTCCTCTCCCTGAGCTGGGCACCCTGGATTTTGGGTGCCCAGAAAACGTATTTCTGGCAACTTTTTAAAAAACAAACACCAGAATCTAGCTAAATGGGTCCCATTTAGCTTGGTTCAGGTGTCTGTTTTTTTTAAAAAGACATTATTTTTATGGACTTTGAATGTTTGTAAGTTTAAACAGTAAAAAGAAAATGGTAGCCATACCAAAAGGATTTTTTCCTCATTAAAAAGGATTGGCCCCATAAAAATAATCATTTTTGTATGGACTAAATTATTTTTTCATTCCAAGCAGCCATCCAAAAAACTGTATTGAGTAGGTTCAGAAGTGAAATTTTAAATGTAATAACTTTAGAACAGATTACTATGTTTTCTCCAACCCAGTGAAAGGCACATCTGTGGGCCAAGTTACATCTACCCTGAAAATTTCATACCAAAATTCCAAACCATTTTGGCACAAGATGATGCCAATAAAACAGCAAAAACAGTGATTTGCTATGTTTTTTCACTATCAACATTTCAGAATCCACACATCTGATCAAAACAAAACTTTGCACTTCGAGGTTTACCCCTTGAGACTGTGCATGCAACATGTTGTGAACATCCATAGAACATGTGCAAAGAATTAAAGTGCAAAATTTGAGGATTAACATAGAAACCCCTGCCCAACCACTATAATATCTAAATTACGAAGAAGAATGTCCTCTTCATACATAATTGTATTTATACCTTTCTTAGGCTTTCTAAGGTGGGAAGGAACTATATATGAATTATGTGGTAGTGCCTCCCAGCAGACAAAGGCTGCTACTGAGAAAGCCTTTTCTCCTGTAATCTTTATTTCAGATCTTGGAACTAGCAATAGCACTTTCCTAGAAGAATATAAGCATTGTCAGATGGATCGCCCCCATGAAATGAAATGCCATACAACTTGCTTGGGTGCTCAATTGGCAGTTATTTGTTTATTAAAACTTTCACATTTACATCTTACTTTATCAATCAGAACTTTTATTGTGTTTATTGACAGTTATTTACATTTGATTGTGACATTGAAAAACTTTCACATATTCACACATTTTCACTTTCTGCTACCCCAAAACCTTTAATTGTCCACTGTCTTGCTTTCTCAGGCTTGGATGTATAACCTGACACCCCCTTTCATCCAGACCAACAGTTCCTTTCCTTTTATTATCTTCATTGGCTTGGATGGCTTCAACCCCAGCTCAACCCTCTGGAGCACTACAAGCATCCCACAAGGTGCCCGACATAAGCTGGATGGCAGCAGCCCATGCCTAATATTTTACCACCTCCACCCCTTTCATCCTCTCCCTGTGCCTCTTCCCCTTCCCCTCTCCCACCTTCTCTCTCTTCCTTCCATTAGCCCATCTCCACCCCTGTGACAGATGATGCCCCCCCCACTGTGGCCCTCCCTTCTCCCATTCTTCCAGTGCCCCTTCCAAATGCAAATTGAGGAAGGCTATACCCCATCCTCCTCTTCCCAACTCACAATCCTGTGAGTTTCCCTTACAGTCACTACTAATGCAGGCTGTCTGACCATGCCCCCCCTCACACCCCACCATTTACTTTAGCATGTCTTCTCCGCTCAACCTCCCCTCACCCCACAATGTAACCCTATACCTTATCACCCTTCTTCACCCACCCTTCACCTCCACTGCATTACATACCTCTCTCTCATACCTCCTTTCTTCACCCTACTGCCAGTTATCCCCATCCCTCTGAACTACTGACAAGGCACTCTTTGGCTGCTTATTCCCCACCTCCACCTTCATAAAGTGTTTTTCTTGTGATTTTAACTTGTATCTATGTTTTGATTTGTTTTGTAAGTTCTGAATCCAAGCTGTATCGTTCATTGTAATGTACCTTTGCTTTCTTCTATTGTTCTTTGTTTTGCAATCTATGACATGGAACCTTTGTAAAAGAGCTTGCACTCACAGGTCTTTTCTTAAAATAAATGATAGGTGTACCCTGCCATGTCTGTAGTTACTGGACAGTCATACAAAATCTCCCTATCTGTCACATACACACCCCCCACTACTGCCATAAGTCCTGCTACTCTTCTGTTAAGCCTCTTCCTTGCCTGCCACCATAACCTCATTGGTATCATCTCTGACTACCCCACTGTACCCACAGCCACCAACCTCTAATTGTCTCTATGCCTCTTCTTATTTCTTGAAATGATTCCCCCCCCATGGTCTCTTCCCATAGTTCGTTGCCCCTGAAATGCAATACTATTGCATCTGGCCAGGCCACTTTAGCTTTAGCCCCTTCAACAGGGGTAACTGGCCAGGCCACTTTAGCTTTAGCCCCTCCAACAGGGGTAACAGCTGTGCTCATCTCATCCCCAGACCCCTTTCCACTGCACTTGAGTTTCATCAGTAGCCCTCCACAGCTGTCTCCCTCCAGGCCTTGCTGCAGCAGCGTGTCTCTCCACCCAATACATGAACGAATGCCTCACATTCCACACATTTCTCCTGTGCCCTGCATTTACAGGAAAACAGACAAAAGTTATTATTTCAGTGTCCTAATATACCTTTTATAAGACCTTGACTTTCATCTGCCCACCTACTTGATTTCCTCCAAAGACCCACCTCTCACCACCAGTTCTGAGGCCATGCTTATCTGGAATGAATGGGACAAGAATCTCCCCACTTCCTTCCCCTAAAACTCCATCCCCTTCTTTAGTACCTCTGTTAACTGATAGCAGGTGACCAGGGCACCATCCCCATGCATGAGCAATCTGCCCACCATTGCCAGCCTGATCACTTTGTCATCCTCCAATGCTTTTACCACACACATTCCCCCTACTTGCCCCTTCTACAGTATCACCTTAACTCCTTGGCCTGCTTGGTCTGTCTGGGATCACTGTAACCATATCACAATACTATCCTTCCTCCATTGTACCTCCCCCCAGTGTAATCCCCCAACCCCATCCTTCTTGATTTTTGCAACCACTTCGCTGACCCTGAATACATCTCCAGACATCACTAGGAAAACTGCTCTGAACCAACAGTCCTCATACCCTGACAAGCATATGCTCTTTAAGGTCACAAACAACCTGCCTTACAGCTTCCACACCACTGGCCTCCTGTTGTCTAGCTTCTTCCCTTGCAACCTTCATCAACCTTGGAACATGGGCCTCACCACCAGTGCTCTATTGGGCTCCTCCCACCCTTGTAAGTTGCAAACCAGTACAATTCCCATTAAGTGTAAGACCATGGTTGAATGTGCCATCCCCTCCTCCCACTTCTGTACAATAAATCTCATGACCTGACCTTTGGTTACTGTTCCACTTACCTCCATTGCCAACTGCTGTCAAAACTCTTGGAGTGCTTTCCAAGCACCTTCATACACCCTCAGTGTACTCGCAGAGAACCAGACCCTGTACATGAACACACTCCTACTGCCAGCCACAATCTACCTCCTATGACTCCCACTTTCACCAAGTAGTCACAAACTGCCATTCTCCTAAGCTCATTACTACCTTTTTTTAATAAAACAAAACCACCATAACCTTCTACCAGCTTCACCTATACTGTAAAACATTCACAGAACCTTTACTACCCCACTTTGCTGGTGGCCTCCCCTAGACTACCTCTGCATTACCTTCGTCCTTGTCCTCCATGTGTTTCTCCTAAATGCCAGTTGATGTGCAAACTATCCCAACTGCACAAATGAGATATCTAGCAAAAAGAAGGGCCTTTTCCCTTCAGCCATCCACTTATATTGCCCCTTAAAACCCTCACATGGCCTGTCCTCTAGACAATCTCCTTCCAGTACCCCTTCCCCAACCTGTGACTCACTCTGGTCTGCTCCTTCCCCCTCCCACTACCCTCCCCTTCCTACTGCCTCACCCCTGGCATTCCATTAGGGAAACCCCTGACAAGCCTGGCTGCATTTAACAGACAACCCCCTTTATGGTAGAATACAGGCCAAATAGGGTCTAAAAGGTAAAGTGTGTCCAGTCCCTTTGGGACTTTGCATGTGAAGACTGATGCCTTAAACTTGATCTGCCACCTTACAGACAACCAGTGGAACTTATTAAGTGTTTGCATCATTTAATCTATCTGTCACATTGTGCAACAGCTGCATAATCACAGCTCAGACTTGCTAATATGCCCACATAAAACAAGTTACAATGGTCACATCACCAGTTGTCGAGATGAGCTGTAGTCATATGATGTTCAGCAGGTTATCAAATGGGCAAATGATCACTCAGGAGTTTAAGTAAATCTGCATCATCTGGTACATCTCCAAGGTTTTACACCATCTTCATCAGTTTAACAGTTGATCAACTGAAAGCAGAATGTTGCCGTTCTCCACTAACTTCCTCTGTTTAGTTCCAAGACCCTACCAACATCACTTCCATTTTGTCTGGACTGAGCCATAACCAGCTTGACAAGAAAGCAATAACACACTCCAAGGTGTGGGTTATCTCCTGATAAGAGCATGCCCAGGTGCTCTTATCAGGAGAGAACCCACACCTCGGTGTGTTATTGTGCTTATAAAAGGCCCCCCCATAATTATTTAATGGGTAAAAAGAAAAAGCAAATAAGTCAAAAATATAAATAAAAGGGTTAAATAACTCAAATGGAAAAAAAAAATAGTCCCCCTATTAAGTCACTTTAAAACGTGTTTCATTAACTGTACAGGGTTTCTATGTGTTTCTTAGGTTTTTACTGCTATAGAATCCTCTTTCACACTGTTTATCATGCTGTTTTTTCCTATGTTTAAATGAAGAGAGCTGTTCTCTCACTGAGAGCCAGCATGTGTTTTCACTCACAGGTGCCACCATGTCTGCCTATGTTGCTGCATCTCAGTCCCCCACTCTCCATATACCGGATGACAAATATACATTGCCTATTTTATTAAATTTTGTTATGGAGTTTTTTTTTTTTAACACAGGTACTAGATAGTGAAGTCGCTGACTCACCAGCAGTATCATGAGTGAGCATATCCCTTACTGGCTGCTGGGAATGAGTGTGTCTCTCAGCAGCTGCCATACACAACCATTTCCTGCTCTTTTCAAACCATAGCAGACGCTGCAGAAAAATAAAGGAGTTTTGCTTTACAGCTGCCAGTATTCTGCTCCCCAAATTATTTCTACATTCTTGAGGCTGTGATTTACGGGACACAATAATGTTGAGGGGTAGATTTGAGTAAGGAGATCCAAGCAAGGATGACATGGGATCGGAGGTAGAAATATGAGGAGGAAAGGCTCCATGAGTAAAAGAAAATGAGACATTTATGGTTTGTGTCAGAAGGGGGACCTTGTGTACCCTGAATGATATATATCTGGTGGTGTTACCATATCATGCTTGTGTTTGTTTCATGGCAAAATTATGGTAGCCTTGAGGAAAGTTTACATGCCTGTGCCATTGCTTTCCCAGTTCATTTGTGTACTGGCTGAGCTGCTGTAGTGGGAGTATGGATAGATTTTTTGTGTGCTAAGTTTTCATTGCCACACCTAGTGCTAAGTTTTCATTGCCACAACTAGTGCTGGTTACAACATTATGTTCTGATAAGGACATGGCAGAAGGAGGCATTTAGTCAATCAGCTTTTAGGAAATTTCTTGCCCATTTTATAAAATCCATTAACACATTCCATTGAAACACTAATATTGCTCACTTACCATGTGGTGTGGATCAAAGGAAAAGGAAGACATTGCCTGGTGTAATCGGCACAGCAGTAGAGAAACTTGTTTCTAGTAACTTGAGTAAGATCAGTTTGTGGCAGAGCAGTGTAATTATTAGACTAAGCCTCTCATCACAGAGTGATATCTTTAGATTGTAGAGAGGCATCGTTTTGATGCTGTATAGGTTATGTCACCACTCAAGATCTGCTGGCATTCTATGAGGGAAATTTTTCCCAGGTTGGAGTCGAGCGAGCGAGTGCATAATTATTTTTCTTGATATGGCTTCAAAGGGAAAGGCATGCCAGTTGTTTAATTGACTCATTAAGGTACCATAAATCAATCCAATATCTATATTATGTTTAGTGTTAAATTGCTGCTTTAGGGAAAAGGTTCAGAAATTTGTTTCAGGCATTGTTGCCTGTATGTGACAAAAGGCTGGGAAAACCGACTTGTAGCGCCCAAATTCATTGAATTTTAAACTATTTAATTGAGAAGCTAGCATACCTTGGGCATTCAGGATGTTTAAAATTGAGTCATAGTTTTTTACAGCATTTAGTATTTCGGATGAGATGTTAAACCGAGGTCCCATCTGCCTGGATTGGTGGTAGTTCAGGTGGATGTTAAAGATCCCATGGCACTTATCGAAAAGAGTAGGGGACATTTTTATTAAAAACAAAAATTGTACAAACAAGCCAACATAAGATGCATCGATGAGAAATGTACAGGAAAACCAAAAGAAAAGAAAACAAAATTAGGAAAGGAAATGGAAAAACAACAAAAATACTGCATAAGTCCTTCAAGTTATAGCTGAGTCAGTATTTGTGATCCATGGAAGGGCTGTCCACAAGGCCAACAGAGACGATGACGAATACAAAGTCCTTTCATGGTCGTATAATTTCTTTAAGTCCACTACTATCTTCCCTTCAAGTTCCGAATAAGAACAAAACTTTTGTTGCAAGGTAAACATACATCTTGACATCCAAATATTCCATTTAATGACAAGAAAATGCCATCAAGACCAGTGAGGGGGAAAGACACCATACATAACATTTTATATGTGACTGTAGAAAATATAGGAACATCCCAGGATTCGGCCAAGTAAGGCCACCAATTCGCAATATAAGAGCAATCAAAAAACAAATGTGATATAGTCTCCGGGGTAGCAATACAGAGAGGTCTAGAGCAAAATCAATCCTGAGACTGTTTATGTTTATGGTTTGCTTTCACATTTATCCATTCGTGACAAGATAACCAGTGGAAGTCCCACATGTGGCCCGGGATCCGAGAACATCGCAACAGGACTATAAGCGAGGGTAGGTAACTGTCCGGACATTTTGGAAAAGGGGCTTGCACCTTACAAACAGAGGACAAAAGCGTCTTGTACAGTGCCTTATGCGTATTCGTAATAAGAGTCTGAGGTGACACTTGCCATTGTTTTAAATGGAGAAACATATGCTTAATGTACACGGGACATCCCCATGTTATGCTTAACACACCCAAAAATTATGTTCCACATATGAAACCAATACCTACAGAGGAGTGAAACCACGCTTCCCACCCTCTGGGTGTTAACTAGTAAAGGCCGCAGGTTGGCTGAAAGAAAAATGCTAGTAAAGAAAAGCAACGGATTAATCATCTGGACACTGCCTTCAAAAGTAGGCAAGTAAGTAATATTCCTCTTAATCGGATTCAACCGACTGCCCCAAAGGGCTTGAAAAAATAAGTTAAATACCGTTGTTTCCAGCTGTTTTGGGATGGGGAATGCATAACTTAAATACAAGAACAGAGGGAAAAGATAAGTTTTAATCAGAAAAATACGTTTTCTCTTTTGTTCCAAGAGGTCACCATGCTTCGGCCCTGTTTCAACTTCTCTTTCCAGTTAAAGGAATAAGAATCTCTCATCCCAAAATAAACACCAAGTATACGGATTTGGCCTTCTATCACATGTAAAAGACCAATGTTATCTAAAGAGGTGGAGGATGAACCCAACCGTATCCCCATACTCTTACCAAAGTTTATACTTGCCCCAGAGAATGCACCAAAAAGAGGAACATTCCTGGAGAGAGACAAGCACCGAAGCCTCGTCAGCTACAAGGAAACACACATTGTTGGCATATGCAATCGCCGTAAATGGCGATTGCAGTGCCGAACATGAAATGGCACGGATCTGGGGGTGGGCATTAAGACGTTGGAGCAACACATCCAGAAAGAAAACATATAATAGAGGGCTCAGTGGACAACCTTGGCAAACTCCCCATTTCACCGGGATCATCGGGCCCCGCCCAACTATTAATCAGCGGAACAACAGTTGCCGTCTTATAAAGTGTCTGAATCCAACGAATCATCTTATCAGGAATGTGCAGGAAATGCAAGACGTTCCATAGAAAATCATGATTAACGGAGTCAAAGGCAGCCTTTTGGTCAACCGAAACAATAAGCCCAGAAACAGAAACAGAAACCATGCAAAAATAGTTCACGGAGAAGAATCAAGTGATCAGAAATTCTCCTGTTTGGTAGAGAACAGGATTGGGCTGGGTGAATAACTATTTCAGCTAACCCGAGCAAACGTTGTGCGATGAGTTTCATCAATATCTTAAAATCCATATTTAACATGCAGATGGGGTGCCAGTTGTCAAGGGAATGAATGTCACCTTTCCGTTTATATACATAAATCAAAGTGCCCTTAGTAAACTCCAAGGGGATATGTTCAGAGGCAAGAAGGGAGGCAAATACAGAGGTCAATTCCGGAAGGAGGTGTTCCCCCAGAAAATTATACAAGGCAGTAGGAAGGCCGTCCGGACCAGGGGTCCGACATAGGGGCAAGGAAGAGATAGCTAACTGAATTTCCCTTTCCGTGAAGGGTTGACATGCAATTTATGTGCTCTGCAAGGAGGGAGAAGGAACATCAAGGGCACCGTACAGTTGTCTGAGGTCCACTGACACAGTAGCTAGAGGAGAAAACAATGCAGTGGTATGGTCAGTAACAATTTGACATAAGTCCAAATGGGAGGTACAAAGATCTCCATTTAAATTGGTAAGACATGACATTGATTTATGGGCAATCTGATAATAATTAGATTCAAACGGGCAAACAACTTCCCGGGTACCTTTCACAGCATAGTTATGTTGGTGGTACAGTTGTTGAGACTGTTTAGACTGGAAATCCAACATGTCCTTCCTCACTAATTGTATTTGCTGCACAAGATCCTGCCCTGTCAAGTATGCTACTGACAGTAAAGACTGAAAATGAGCCCTCTTCTGTAAATATACAAGATAATCAGTCCTGCTTTTTGTACAACTATAGGATTTCAACAATCCAGTTAGAGTACGTTTCGTATCCATCCACCACTGAATCAGATCATCATATATGGGGTATACTGATTTACGGGCATGAATAAATGACAAAAGGGTTTGCTGAAATGATGGTACCTGTAATAAGGATACATTAAATTTCCAGAAACCCGGCCCTTTACTACAACTGGCAGGAGATCCAAAACTAACAGAGAGCAGCTTATGGTCAGAAAAGGCTACCGCCTGTACTACAGCCGAAGTAACTTCCAATATACTTGATGTAAAAACAAAATCAATGTGGGTGGCCAGCCTACACTTCTGAAATGTGGGAGTATGCTGTTTCATGAAAGAAAAATAGAGTCCGTCAAGCGGGCGATACGAATCATCGTCCCAGCACAAGTGAGTCACAATACAGTTTTTAGTAGTAGCAAAGGAACTCTTATCCCGAAGACTAAGGCCACAGTTAAAGTCACCAGAAAATAAAATCTGGAAAGACGAATGTAAATAAGGATGAATTAAATCAAAAAGAGCTATCCGCTCAGTTTTCAGTTGGGGGGCATAGACATTCACCACCCGATACGGGCATTGCCCGAGCAAAAAAACCAAAATCAAAGCCTTACCAGGGGCCAAATCAAACAGCTTCAAAAGTCTAAACTCGGAAATATTAATTAGAATGCCAAGACCAGAGCAGGAGTCTTGGCCTATAGACCAAAAAGAAGGACCCATAAGCCAATCTCGTTGAGCCAGTCGGATCTCCTGCACAGTATGGAATCTCGTATCCTGTAAAAAAAATATCCCAAATGGCAAAAGCCTCAGAAAAGAAAACACCAGCTGTCTCTTGTCCACACGTTTCAGACTATTCACATTGACAGTATGGCGGGTAAATTTGACATGGCAGCACACAAATGAGGTAACCAGCACTATCAAGTCTTTCTCTTTCCAGCTACCTTAGTCCCTTTCAGCCTAACCTTGGCCTTCCGTTTTTGTGAAAGGCCTGTACTTAATTGAATTTCAGAATCATCAAGACCATCAGGGAGGGAAGAAGCGATAGAGGAAGAGTCAGATTCACCACCTGCATCGTCCGATATTGACTGAAGCACCTCAAAGGCATTCGATAGTGCAATAGAAGGTTCGCGTATGCAGCAGGAAGGGGCGATAGGTGCAGGAACAGATAAATTGACGACCTCGTTACATTACTTTGGCAGGTTCTACAAGGGAGGCATAGTACTAGAGCCCGGGTCCTGCACCACATCTTCTAGCTCCATAGTACATACTGAGATCGGTACCTTCCCATGGGGTGAAGCCTTTTTAGCTGACAAAGGTACAGTACTACAGGAGGCTTCCGAAACCAAAGCTTTAGGGGGAGGGAGAGTCACCTCTATAGAGGGGGCTTCCAATGTGGTGTGAAGGTGAGCTTTCTGAGCTTGAGTAATTACAAAACGTTGATCTACACCTCCGTCATGTGTTACCTTAGTATGTACCGCCCAGGGACATGATTGAAACATGTGGCCCATCTCATCACAAAGATTACACCTGCAGTCATTCAGACAATGCATACCCACATGACCCATTTCACCACAGTTATTACATTTAATCTTATCGCACACACTGCTCAGATGTGAGGGGTCCCCGCATCTATAACACGCTTTGGGTTGACCAGGGTAAAACAGAACTCCTCTATCCTGACCTAAAAAAATGGAATTAGGTAAGTGCACTGGTCCAGATTCAGAAACATTCAACATTACTTTAAATTTCCAACCCCCTGTCCATATGTTTTCAGAGTCTAAGATTGCCTCTGGCTGACCTTGTAAAGTACAACGCTGTTTTAACCAATAAACAATATTAGAGACATCTACTCCCTCATTGCGAAACATAACAGTAACTATCTTAAAAGCTGGTTTTGAGAGGGGTATTGCCTGAAATGGGGTCCAAAGAGTAGTATTACACAAGACATGATATTTCGACCAAAAACGGTCAAGACCATGAGATGTCTGAAAACTAATGTCAAAAGTTAGTTCCCCTGAGACATGTATCAAGGCATATATTTCGTGTGCAAAAAACTTCAATGAATCATTCAACAGTGTTCTGGCCACATACACACGGTCAGGGGGGTCCGGTAGCCTACCTCTATAAGAAAGGCGGACGGCATTGTGACGCTTAGCTGCCAGAAGCAGAAATTTAAACAAAGAAGAGAAGGACCTCGCTGGCCCAGTTCGAGGAAAGGGAGGTCGAACAGTGGCAGAGGTCCCTTCAGTCATGGGGTCTGAAACGGGGAGAGTCTGTGTAGCAGGGACCTTGTTAAGGTCCAGGACTAGATTCTGAGTCAAACAAAGCTCTGCAGGAAGATCCAAAGGGTCTTTCACAATTTGGGAAATCTGTTCTCCCTCATCCATTACCATATCTTGCACAGGTCTAGGGGATCGTATAGGGGATGGCCCCGAAACCCAAGAACCCACCTTGGGGTCTTGCACCCATCCAGCAGCCCAAAGCACCACATCTACTGACCATGCAGGGGCAACAGTAGGGTTCTCCTGAACAGGAGAAGTCTGAGAGGTAGACAAATCAGCCTGGAATACAGAGGGCAGGCTCACCGCCGAAAAAGTACTCACGGGTCCTCCACCACGAAGGAAGGTCCAGAGACAGCTTCACAAGACATCTGGCAAAGCGCCTTCCCAGAGACTCGAGGCAAGTCTGCAGAGTCCTTAACAAAAGTGCCCTCTGGAACCATAAGCACACCTTCATGCTGCACACTCCATGGATCCTGCTGCAATTCCAGCTCAGCGGACACATGACAGCGGTCCACCTCCAACAAACGGTCGTGCAGCACACGCACTGCCAGACTCGAAGGTTCCAAGTCAGAGGAAGTGTGCTTCACTTTTGGTCCCCCAGAACTCTCAGGCTGAATCGGACCAGCCTTGTCTAAATGAACCATCGTCGGAGCAACAGGTACATCATGTAAATCATCTCCCAACACCGAAGATACAGGTAAAACATTCCAATAAGTTGTCAAGGTCTCCTCAGATACAGAGACAGGAGTCGAGACCAGGTCTCCTGTCTCCACAGCTCCAGCAACTGCAGGCAGCAGAGCGTCCTCCATCTTGGACAGGCAATCCCCTCTGACAGAGTAGGGGAATTTCCCCGGTGTCCTGGTCAAATTTCCCTCATTCACTCAAAATACTACCAACAGCTTAATCTGGTTTAAGGTCAGTTGACATTCATCTGTAGCCCCCTCCCCCGGGTCATGCCTGAAAATAGGCAAGATTTGTCTAGTGCACTTACCCGGTCAACAAAAACTAAATAAATAAATGGTGCCCGTGGGCTGTGTGTGATAATAGCACTGTGATTAAAAAGTCTATAACACAAATATCATAAACATGGCCCCACTTGCTTGTAACACTCATAGGGTGTGATGCTTGGGGAAGCTATGAAATATGGTAGTTAGACAGACAGATAGACAGATGCTTAGTTGTTTGACAGTTATAAAACAGTCATTAAAGTAAGTTACAAAAAAAATGAAATATAAAACTGGACATTTCACAGCACAATAGATGATAATGTAGGAGGACACAATGGTGTGATGAAATACTTTGTATATTTCATGCAAAACATAAATCAAGAGTGATAAAACAGCTAACTAATCACTTATTAGAGAACAACCTGCTTTGTCCTGGACATCCCGTTTCTAGGCATGGCACAAAATTAGCTGCAACCTCAGTTTCAAATGATATTCAAAATGCTATTATCAAGAATTAAAACCAGGGCTATATTTTCTGATCTGAGCAAAGCCTTTGACACTGTGGATCACAGCATCATTATAAGAACACTTGGTGATTATGGATTTGTCCCTCCACTGCACAATCATTTCAAAGTTACTTATCTGACCATAATCAATTTGTTGCCAGCAGGCGTTCCTAGTCCAGTCTCTCTTATGTCTGTACTGGAGTCTCCCAGGGCTCAGTTCTTGGACCACTGATATTTTTATATAAATAATCAGTGCACTCAAAAGTTCATTTATATGTGGAAGACAGAATTGTGTACTTCAGTACTAAAGATATGAGCAGCATCCAAACCAACCTACAGAATGACATTATTTATTTATTTAGTTTTTGTTGACCAGGTAAGTGCACTAGACAAATCCTGCCTATTCTCAGGCATGACCCGGGGGAGGGGGAATGCCAACTGACCTTGAACCAGATTAAGCTGTTGGTGGTATTTTCACTGAATGAGGGAAATTTGGCCAAGACACCAGGAAATTCCCCTACTCTACCAGCAGGGGGCTTGACTTCCTGTGGAGTGAAGGAGCTCAGTTTGGAGCCAGACAGTAGTGGAGGAGGAAGTGCTGATGTGGCAGGGGAGATGGCCATTCGGCAGGAGCTGGTGGATGGTATGGACGTCAGTGAGACAGGGGAGAGGGCCTCCTCTCCTGGTCTCAGAATGCAAGAGGCCTTTATGAATTTGAGTAAAACAGAAGAATCTATGAAGTTTATTTTGAATGGAAATGGAGGAGAAGATTGTTTGCCTTCTCAAAACATACCTTTGGAGAATAATCATCAGGTTTCGACGGAAAATCAAGAGACAAGTGGAAATCCTCTTTTTACTAGTGTTTTGGATCCTTTGGCTATACCAGAGAAAGAGTTAAAAGTTCTAATGATACTGGAATTAAAAAAACTAAGGATATATGTGATAACAAGAGCTCTGAGTGTTTTGACAGCAATGCCAATAATTATGACACAGAAACATCAAAGAAAGATGCCACCCAGGCTTCAGAGTGTCTCCCCTGTCAAACACTGACTGAAAGGCTAACATTAGATCAGAAATAATCAGCTGGCAGTAAAATCACGATGGATAGCGAGTGCCTAAAGCTGGTACCTTTTTATGTGATGAATTCTGAGACTGATTTGGTTAAAGATGTAATTGCCGATAAACCAAGTTCTAGTGTTATGGAAGCAGGCTCAGTTGAGGAATTGGCCTCAGGAGAAGCAAGACAAGAAGGGAACAGGCAAGAACAACTTTTCACAATTGGGTCTACTTTTTCATTAGGTAAAACTGAGGCAAGAGCTCACTGCCTTACTAAACAAATACTAGGTGAGGATGTTGTCTTTCAAATGGGCTCATTTAAACAGGACCATGTAACAAACTTTTCTTTTTCTGCTAAAGGGAAGACTGTAAAAATTTCCTCAGAGGGATCTAAGCTCAAAAGGGCAGCTGTAATGTCTGCAAATCGTAACTTGATTCCAGCTTCCCTGTTACAAGAGGAGTCTAATCACCCGAAAGCGACTCCTGAGAAGGTAAAAGACCAGTCTACTTTCGAATCTTATTCAGTCTGCCTTCTCTATACCCTCAGAATCTAATGTCTCTTCTGAAATTTGGTCCCCTGATGTAGCCCTTTCTGAATCAGGGTGGAAAATGGGCCCCGCAAGGAATACAAATTCCTAATCCAGACTGGTCATCCCCCTCTTTTCCCTTCTCTCAGCAATCTACAGATTGGGCCCCTACAATCTCAGGCTCTGTCAGTAAGGTTTTACCTTCTTCCTCAGACAGGATGGTGGTACACACAATACTTTAAAAGCAACTGGTTCAGATCCTATTCATAAATTAACAGAGTCAAAGGATCCAGAAGAGAACCCTAAGGGCTCCTCTCATCCCATACTTCTTCTATCTGATCTTTTTTGTCAAAAAAAGAAAGAAGCAGCACCACAGAGGAATGCTGTATGAATCTGTTACAAGGGAAGCCTAGATATAAGGCCTGATTGAGTTTATGTAGGAAAACACCTTCTTAAGGAATCCTTGAATTTTTCATCAAAAGATGTCTTCACTTTCATTACTATTTCTGGGGAAGGACAACCATTTAGATCCCTATTTCTGCTGGACCTTTTCTGGCAGAGATATAATCAGCTTAATACAAAATCACACATGCCCCCACAATGCAAAGCATCATGGGCTGCATATGCAAATCACCACAGAATGTTATGCTGGTCCAACTTTAAGCAGAATTACATGGTGCCAAAAGGCCTCTCACACAGTTTGCAAAGGGTGCTAACAGAAGACATAGACACGTGTTTCATCCTACCAGGACTCATCAGTATGCCTCATCTGTTTGACACCCCAGTGGAATGGACCAGCTACCCTTAAGGCAGTGTGCCTTGGATATATTGTGGTGAACCCATTAAAATAAAAAACTATTTAAAAGACAAAGAACCTCCGTGCGCAAACACTGAGGCAAGGGTTACCCCAAAGAGCATTTGGCTGGGAAGCCAAGTTTCAAGAAAATACAAAATCACTCATGCACCCACAATGCAAAGCATCATGGGCTGCATATGCAAATCACCACAGAATGTTATGCTGGTCCAACTTTAAGCAGAATTGCATGGTGCCGAAAGGCCTCTCACACAGTTTGCAAAGGGTGCTAACAGAAGACATAGACACGTGTTTCGTCCTACCAGGTGTGGGGGCATGTGTGATTTTCCATTTTCTTGAAACTTGGCTTCCCAGCCAAATGCCCTTTGGGGTAACCCTTGCCTCAGTGTTTGTGCACAGAGGTTCTTTGTCTTTTAAATAGTTTTTTATTTTAATGGGTTCACCACAATATATCCAAGGCACACTGCCTTAAGGGTAGCTGGTCCATTCCACTGGGGTGTCAAACAGATGAGGTATACTGATGAGTCCTGGTAGGACGAAACACGTGTCTATGTCTTCTGTTAGCACCCTTTGCAAACTGTGTGAGAGGCCTTTTGGCACCATGCAATTCTGCTTAAAGTTGGACCAGCATAATATCTCTGTGGTAATTTGTATATGCAGCCCATGATGCTTTGCATTGTGGGGGCATGTGTGATTTTGTATTTTCTTGAAACTTGGCTTCCCAGCCAAATGCCCTTTGGGGTAACCTTGCCTCAGTGTTTGCGCACAGAGGTTCTTTGTCTTTTAAATAGTTTTTTATTTTAATGGGTTCACCACAATATAACCAATTCACACTGCCTTAAGGGTAGCTGGTCCATTCCACTGGGGTGTCAAACAGACGAGGCATACTGATGAGTCCTGGTAGGACAAAACACATGTCTATGTCTTCTGTTAGCACCCTTTGCAAACTGTGTGAGAGGCCTTTCGGCACCATGAAATTCTGCTTAAAGTTGGACCAGCATAACATTCTGTGGTAATTTGTATATGCAGCCCATGATGCTTTGCATTGTGGGGGCATGTGTGATTTTGTATTTTCTTGAAACTTGGCTTCCCAGCCAAATGCCCTTTGGGATAACCCTTGCCTCAGTGTTTGCACACAGAGGTTCTTTGTCTTTTAAATAGTTTTTTATTTTAATGGGTTCACCACAATTTATCCAAGTCACACTGCCTTAAGGGTAGCTGGTCCATTCCACTGGGTTGTCAAACAGATGAGGCATACTGATGAGTCCTGGTAGGATGAAACACGTGTCTATGTCTTCTGTTAGCACCCTTTGCAAACTGTGTGAGAGGCCTTTCGGCACCATGCAATTCTGCTTAAAGTTGGAACAGCATAACATTCTGTGGTGATTTGCATATGCAGCCCATGATGCTATGCATTGTGGGGGCATGTGTGATTTTGTATTTTCTTGAAACTTGGCTTCCCAGCCAAATGCCCTTTGGGGTAACCCTTGCCTCAGTGTTTGACACAGAGGTTCTTTGTCTTTTAATCAGCTTAAGTTTTCTCCCTTATAGTCCCCCTTTCTAGTTATTCCCTTAACCCAGCCTTTAATAAAATTTGTGACAGTAATGTTCCAGAATGAAGGGGTTCACGTGGAGGACATAACTTTTTGGTCCTCCCAAAAATGTGAAGTGCTAAGTGCCCTCAAAGCTGTGCTGGACTCAGAACATTTTTGGACTGAAAGCTGGAAATATAAGGTTATCTAAGACAGTCAAACAATGAAATTGAACATATCCCAAATTCTTTACTTTGGGGAGGGATAGGGGAGTTTGTTTTTATGCTGGGCTGCCCTGAGCTTGTTATAAATGTGGGGCCCATAACCACTTGTCCAGCTCATGTGACACTCCCCACTGTGAGATTTGTGGGGAGGTGGGGCATGGTAGTTTCCAGTGTAATAATATGTTGAAATGTGAATCATGTGATGAATCAGGGCATGGATATAGAGATTGCCCGTGGGTGGCAAAAAACAAAGCCTCACTCATCAGCCCTGAATTGCTAATCCACAAAGCACAGGATAAAGCCCTTGCTAAAACCCCCAAAAATATGCGATCTGATCCCCCTCCCTCCCCTCCCAGGGGCTCAAAAACAAAGAATTTCAGTATAAAGGTTATTCCTGAATCAGTCCCACCTGCAAATAAAGAAAATAGAGAAGCCCCCTCCGATCTATCAAATGTGATTGACTTCCCCCTGTGTGTTACCAGGAGGTAGAGGAACCTAAAATATCAGTCCGTCCCCAGAAACAGGCCAGCCCTCTGGATAAAATAATTACTAGGAGTACAAACCCCCCATCCCCCTGAAGATACCCTAACTTTGAAATGGAGAACTCCTATGCTATTTTGGATAATATGGGGGGTGATTCTGATATGGAAATAGGAATAGCAGGCTCTGCACAAACTTCCAGTAATAAGATTGCCCAAGTTGATTATAAAGGGGAAAAAAAAGAAAAGGAAAAAATGTCCTTAGGTAATACTTTTGGCCAATTTAAGTATTGGGTCTTTAAATGGTTGCAGTTTACTCAACAAGTCAAAAAGACTTGCTCTTTTTCATTCTCTTTTTCAGGAAAAATGTAATATTTGTTTTTTACAAGAGACCTAGATATATACGGCAGATCAATGTTGTCTCTTTTCTGCAGAGTGGATTTGGAGGCCTTCCTACTGGTTCTTTGGACAGGATCAGGCAAACGGGGTGGGAATCCTTTTTAGTTCTTATGATTTTACTTTAAATAAACTGATAGATATAATTCCTGGTAGATTATTGATAATCGATGGCAAATGGAGCCAGTTAAACTTTAGATTTATAATAGTTTATGGTCCACAAACCAAAGCAGTTAGAGTTTCTTTATTTAATACTATTTTACCTTTTCTAGCTACTAACATTCCCATTATTTTGGGGGGAAGACTTTAATTGCGAACTCCCCCATCCCAGGGTAGGGACCTCGGGGAAAAAAAATATATTATGATGCCTCATCCCAGGGGAGAAATATTAAATTAGCTGAACTAAAAAAATGGGATGAACTTTCAAAAGTCAGGGCCACAATATACCTTTAGGAAAGGGAAATGAACCACTACTATAGATTATATATATTTTTTTTCAAATAGTTTACTGTCCCCTTTTTATAATGCACTTCCCAGTGAATTTTCAGACCATCTTTTGGTTACTTTGAGGTTTACTTCATCCCCCTAAACAAAAGATGTATAATAGTTGGAAATTAAATACATCTGCACTAAAAGTCCCTTGGGTGATAAAGGGTATGACCAGTCTCCTATGGGATAGAACATCTGTGGCAGATTTATATGGTGATTTGTGGGAATGGTGGGAGGATACTAAGGTAGATATTAAAAAATTGGTTCCAAAACTATGGGAAACAAAGGATGAAAACACAGTTTTTTCATTATTTAAAACTAAGAGCTAAACTACAGTATTTATTCTCAAGGGCAAATACTTCTAGAGAAGATCCTTCCTCACAAATTCATTAAATAAAAATAGAAATGAGGGCATACCAGTATGACAGGGCTCAGACCTTGCATATAGAGCTTTCTTTTGGGACACAGAAAAACCCAATTGGAGACCCTTTTGAGGCCTTCAAGAGAAAGAATGCTGCATCATGTATGGATGATTTACAAGACGAGAAAGGGGATCTCATAAACTCCAGTTTAGGAATTTATAATATAATTCTGAACTATGTGAGGACACAGGATTTTCAGGACCCTCCAAAAAGGACCTAAATTATTGATTTTTTACAAAAAGTTGAGATCCCCTACTTTCCACATATAGAACTCTATAAACTTGCTAATCCCATTTCAGTTTCTGAAATTAAAAAAGTTATTCTTTCACAAAAATGAGGTACTTCGCCAGGTCAAGATGGCTTGCCCTACGAGTCCTATAAATGTTTTTGTAACATCTTGGCAATATGTTTTGAAAGGGTTTTTTTAACTCTGTAGGAAAAAACCTCTATACCAACAAACTTTTCATCAGGCTTACTGGTTTATCTCTTTAAAGGAGGGGACAAAGTAAAATTGATTAACTGGAGTCCTATTACAATTTTGAACTCTGATTTTAAAATACTATCTCAAGTATTAAATAATAGATTACAGTGAGTGGCCAGAGATTTCATATACCCCTTGCAGTTTTGTGGTATTCCCAATAGGAAAATCCAAGGTGCTTTAGCAATCCTTAGGGAGGTAATTGAATATGTAAATAGGTCAAAAAAATAGGGCTGTATTCTGTCTTTAGATCAAAATAAGGCCTTTGATAGAGTTTCTAGGCCCTTTTTATTTTTAGTTCTAAAACATTATGGTTTAACTGTAGGTTTTATGTGGTGGTTTAAATTAATGTACGAGTCTGTAGTTGTATATCCAGTTATTATAGGGAGGTTTAACCTTCCCATCTTAGTAAAATCTGGAGTGAGGCAGGGGTGTCCTTTAAGCCCCTTGTTATATGCTTTTTCTCTCGATCCCCTGCTTAGAATGTTAGCCTCATCCAATCTTCTCACAGGTATTTGGGGTGATCAGGGTGGGGATTCTGTGGTGGTACAGCCTATGCAGATGATATTTGTGTTTTTTTATCTGATGTAATACAAATCCCTAGTGTATTACAATATCTTGCTAGTTATGGGAAGGTTTCTAACTCCAAATTAAATTTGGAAAAATCTAAAGGTCTCTTTATAGGGCCTGGAACAAGTAACCAAATAAATATTTAGGGTATTATTGTTTCTTCAAGCCTTTGTAAGATATTGGGTATCCTTTTTGGTTCTCAGAACTGTCCTTATGAAAACTGGGATATTGCCCTAAAAAGGGCTGAGTAAATGGTACAGAGGTGGAAAGGGTGGAGACTTTCCAAAATTAAAAGGATCCATATTATAAAAAAAATTTGATACCAGGGTTACTATATATTGCTATGGTTTTTCCTCCACCTATAGGTTTAGAAACTAATTTATATGCTTGTTTTTTCTCCATGTTATGGGGTAGTAGATTGAACCCCATAAAGCGCTGTTTCACTTATTTACCTATAACTCAAGGTGGACTGGATATGGTGGATCCTATAGTCTTTTTCTATGCTTTATTTCTTTCACAAAATCTGAATTTTGAACCTCTTAACCCAGTGGGCGTATGACACTTATGGATTAAGAATAATTTTTATAGCTTTTTTGATGTATGGGATATTCTGCTTCCCAGACTCCCAAATTACATTTATGTCCCATTGTATTTCAAACCTTGTGCTCTAAAGCTATTTAAATGGTCTATCTCTCATTCAGTGGTAAGAGAACATGCTAGGGCTAAGTTATACAAAATTATTCAGGGGGAGATTTACCCAGTTGAACCAGAGTTTGCAAATTGACCCCCTTCCCTTAAGAAGTTTGTTATTAAACAACTGAAAAATGAGAGAGTATCCCAGCATATGTGGGACATTGTGTGGCTCTCAGCCTATGGAAGATTAAATATTAAAGGTAATGCAAAACATAAAATGATGTGTGAAAGGTATTGCCCATATCTTCAGTTTCATGCTTTAGGAGAAACAATGGATAATTTTAATTTAATTGCTCTTATGTGAAAGGTTTATGGCTTTTTCTGAGTCAAAAATGGGAATTTAAGTGGTTGTTAAAATTAGATTATCAAATCCTGGTTTGGGGTTTTTTCCCACATCTCCTTACCCATTATGACCATGGTACATTAGTAGTCCTTTTTTGTGGTCTGAAATTTTATATTTGGCAGGCCCGATGTCAATGGGTCTTACAGCAAAAACTTATGTCTTATGATGCCTTACATATATTAGTCATGGAAGCAATGAGATCAGTTTACTTAAAGGACAAAGCTATTAATACCTCTCAGAAAGTGTTTCAGTGGTGGAAAGGATTATCTATTTTTATCAAATATAAGTAAATGGGAACTATAAATAATGAGAGTTTTTTTGTTTAGTATGTTTTGTTGTAATAAGCTTATACTTGTTTAGATAATAATCAGTATGTGTGAAATAATTTACTCCTTTTTCTTTACAAATGCTAAATAATTTTTCAAATGTACTATTAATGTGAAATATTACAACTTTTTGTTTTGATGTGCTTTCAATAAAAACTCCCCTACTCTTTTCAATAAGTGCCATGAGATCTTTAACATCCACCTGAACTACCACCAATCCAGGCAGATGGGACCTCGGTTTAATGTCTCATCCAAAAGACGGCACCTCAGAAGTGCTGCACCCCTCTTATGCTGCACTACAGTGTCAGTACTGGGATATTAACACAAGTGCCAGATGTGGGGACTGAACCCACAGCACTCTGATCTCCCAGCCTCAGTGTTGAGTGTGCTACCTACTGAGCCACTGACATGGACGTTGCCATCAGTGGTATCTGTCCACCCATTTTTTTATTTGTAATGTAATAGTGTGTTTCAAACTGATCACCACAGTTGCACTTTCAATAAAGTGGCATTAAACGCTTACTCAGTAGTCTGGTGTGTGTGTGTGTGTGTGTGTGTGTGTGTGTGTGTGTTTTCTGCACTGCTTCTCTGTGGACACCAGGCTGAAAAGTTAACTCCATAATCATTTCCATTTTTTATTCTTTGGGTTAGGCACCAATGCCCTGTTATACAACATTGATGTCACATATATCTCCCTAGCTCAATTTATTTTGGCTGCCCCTAGGGACTGTCATCACTGCAATATATACAGACAGCTATAGGAAACCTCACTGGCTGACCAAACATGTCAAAACCTACTGCTGCTTACACACAGATGTGGAAAGGGTACTGTCCCTCAACCGTGCAACCTACTAGTAATAAAGGCCTGTTGCTCATAGCTAAGGTCGGCTGCAAGTCATGAGCTCTCAACCCTGAGAATAAAAGCCATTTTGACTAGCAGTCCTTCTTACTTGTCATACTTGCTGCCTAGAACTATTTTCCAGTTAACTGGTGCCTCAACTGGGTCCTTTTCCCCTTAACCTCATTCCGATACCATTGGTTCAGAAATCAAGCAAGTGTTCCTCATAATGGCTATTGAGAGGACATGTAATGCTAACATTAATTTTGACAGCTGTGTATCTACAGTATATGCCTTGGAGTGATTGTAATTGTATCTGATGTCTGTCTTTAACTGTTTCTGAAACATTCTGGCAGTATCTGTGTTATACATGTAACATTGTACCAGTACTTGCTTTGGATGTATTTCAAATGAGCATGGCTCAAGGGCTTTTGGGTTCTGTTTGAATAAATGTAATGAATTACATAATGAATGAATGAATGAATGAATGAATACCATTCAGCTTGTACTTGTCAAAATCTCATCTAGTCAAAGCATACACAAAACAAACAAATTAAAGAAGGTTAACCCCTGCAGAACTACACAATAAAGGGCAGCAGTTAATGGTGATTTGGCCTAATTACTAAGAGTCAGTAAAATTGTAATTTCTACTCGCAGAATTTGGGCAATATTGTGACTGCTTCTGTGAATTGCATGGAATTTCCATGAACAGCTCTCACAATGTTACCAAACCTAAATGTTCAGTTATTTCCAACTACGTTAGAGCGGTTCTTCCAAAGTTCACTACATCATGCAAGTTTGCAAGTGCCTTACCCCATTTACTGTATATCTGTACCACATTTAACATTCCTAGCTGTAAAGGGACTAGGCAATTAGCAGCCAAACATTCAGACATGTTTTAAAGACCATGTGCAAAGGTTTTTGCATACTGTTAATAAAGCTTGAATTCAAGTCCCTGCGTCATGATTAGAGTTTCCTGAAAGTTTCATGCTGTTTGTTTTTTGTGGTTTTCTTTAAATCAGCATTTGTTAACTTGCTCTACAGTAGCAAAAAACAGTGGAGTTATTTCTGTCTCTCTCAGTCAGGCTTGGAGAGTGATGACATCATTGTGGATTGCTTTAGCATGCTGCTTCAGATTTCCAGTCACAGCAGGCTGTGGAGTTAATGGTTTGCTCACAAGGTGTATAATAAACTCAGTCGACGGTTTGTATTTAGATAAATTAGCTTAAAATCTATCATTCTCTTCTTATAAAAGTTGATAATTTGAGTTTTAGTGCTGAACTGAAGTAGTGGAAATCTGTTTCTATGAGAGATCATCTAGTCTGTATCATAGCTATCCACAGGACAGCATTGTGCAGAAGCCTTGAATATTGGGCAGAACACAGGTGGGCATCAGGGTACAGCAGCCCTGACTGTCACAGGGTGCACATGGTGCAGCAGCCCAGCTCATTTTGAGCAATGGAAGTGTGAAGCAGGCTTCAGCAGCCCCAACTTTTTTTTTTGAAACCAGGAGAGACACACTAAGCTGAAGCTTGTTTACAGGTGTGACCTGGGAGCACAAGGAAGTTAAGTGACTTGTTCAGGATCACACAGTATGCAAGTGGGGGCCATGGGATTCAAATCCAGGTTTGCAGCTCAGAGCTTAAACCATTGTGCTATACTGCCTCTAACCTCAAATTATCAACTTTTATAAGAACAGAATGATAGATTTTAAGCTAATCTATCTAAACTCAAACCACAAACTGAGTTTATAAGAAACCTGGTGAGAAACCATTAACTCTACAGCCTGCTGTGATTGGGAATCTGAGCTGCAAATTACAGTACTCCACAATGATGTCATCACTTCTCCAAGCCTGACTGACAGAGATAGACATAACCACTGTTTTCAGCCACTGTAGAGCAAGTTAACAAATGCTGATTCAAAGAAAGCCACACATCAAACAGCATGACATTTTCAGGAAACTCTAATGATGACACAGGGACTTGAGTTCAAGCTTTATTAACAATATGCAGAAACCTTTTCACATTATCTTTAAATTAAATTTTGCAAGTGCTGTAGGTGAACTGCAAAGTTATAAGCCCCTGTAACTATAAATCTAGAGAATAAAATGTCACAAAGTTTGCAATGTTCATGTATCCTAAAATGGAGGCTGTGTGTGTGCCAAGGCTCTGAATTCCTGCTAAAAGGATGTACATGTTATAAGCACCCAAAAATTGTTAAATCACTTCAGTACTTAAAGCCAAATTTCATGAGTTTTTTTTTTGGAGAACATTGTGGAATTCTTTTGAAGCCATAGCCACAATTTTTGTTCATCCATACTCCTGGCCTTCCATGAAGGACAACAGAAATGAGCAGGCTGGATATAGAGTAGAAGTACAGTTGGATTCATAGAGACTCCATTGTAAAGGTAGCAGGTGAACTGGAGAGTCATAGCAGAACCATAATGTTAGTGCAGGTAGGGTGATTTGCCTGATTGCTGTATAGGTCAGATGAGTGACAGCCAAAGCAAGCACTGCAGCTAGATGAATAAGTTGATTGTTGTCTACCTTGTGATAGGAGGTACAAATTCTGAGGATATGAGCAGGTCATAATTTTAGTGAGGGATGTTCCTAAAAGGAAAGACAGAAATTTGACAAGATAGATTCTGTTGACAGACGTAAGATCTTCTTTTTCTGACCAGCTAAAGGGCATTCTGGGCAAGGAATGCATGCTCAAGACAGCCTGCAGTTTTGCAAAGAGAGAGAGGTGGTACCAGTCAGGTCAAGAGACAGTGCAGCCAGGGAAATGTAAATTAAAAGAATAGAGGTTGAGGAGGCAGCTAATGCAGAAGGTCACAAGAGGCACGAATTAGATGAATGGGATCACCATGAGAAAGAAAGCTGGGCTAGACAGTACATTAACAGTAGAACTTGTTAGAGCAAAAAAAGTATAAAGAGACAACAATTCTGACTTGAAAGCAGGTCATATAAGAATTGTCTAGCCTGACAGTCTGATGTACTTGAACGTCCAGTACATATAGGCATGTAAAGAGACCTAATGAGGTGAGAAAATGACTGTGGCATGACAAATAAGTAAATTCACTTATTCAAATGGGATATGTCTAACAGGAAAAAAGAGTATATGTACTATGAGGATCTCTTTTTAAAGGGTTGTGTCCCTGTGAAGAAAGAGCAGGATATCAGGGAACAAGCAGTTCCCCAGAGTCCAACTGGTCATACTAAGGAGGGGGGGAATAGCCACCTGGAAGAATCTACATGGATACAAACAGCTCAACTTATCAGATGCAGTGATGATATGTGCTCTGCAAAATGTTAAATTCTTCAAGTGGAATTCTGGTGACATTATCAATACCCAGAAATGAATGAGTCCCTGGATATCCAGACCACACAAATGTAAGTTTAAAGCAAATGATCCTCCTGTTGACAGTGTCCAATATAACACAACTGAATAAACAGAAGGCATTTACTCCTATATCAAAAATTCTTTAATTCTTTACTAATTGTATATTCCACCAAAATGATAATCACATGTTCATGTCAATTATGCCACTTCATTAGGATAAAGTAACTGGTAACTAGAGTAAAACATTATTATTATTACTGTACAGATCACTGGTGAGGCATCAGCTGGAGTACTGTGTCCAGTTCTGGAAATCACATCTCCGGAAGGACATTGATAAAATATAGGCAGTCCAGAGAAGGACAATGAAGATGGTACATGGACTGCACCAAAAGCCCTACGAGAAAAGACTTAAGGACTTAAATATCTATTCACTGGAGGAAAGAAGGGAGAAGGGAGAAATGATAGAGACTTTCAAGTACCTTAGGGGGAATAAACAGGGTACAAGTGGAAAGCATATTTCAGAGAAAATGCTGCACAAGAACAAGGGGGCATGATATGAGGCTGAAGGGTGGAAGGCTCAGGGGTAATGTAAGGAAGTAGTGTTTCACTGAAAGGGTGGTGGGTCCATGGAACAACCTTCCAGAAGAAGTGGTGGGGGAGAAAACTATACAGGGGGTCAAGAGTGCATAGGACAGACATAAGGGAACCCTGGAGATGTGCATAGCAGGAGAGTCACAGATAAAATAGGATCTGTGGCTGCAGCAGTGAGTAGGGAAATGAGCAGACTAGATAGACAGTGTGGTCCTTATCTGCCAACAGAGTCTATGTTTCTATGTTTCTATTATAAAATATGTTTATGTCCATGTATTTTAAAAACAAAAACAGACCCTGCATGGGGACAGCTAGAGCAATTAGTGCAGGATGGCTTAAAAAACCCTAAAGGCACTGTTCGTAGGATTGCCAGAGAGGGGAAAACTACTCCTCCCAGATATGACAGGAAAAAACAAACACCTATGGAAAAGGGACATGGGAGCAATGCTCTCAGAGGAAACTTGGAAAATGATAACCCAGCTTCACCAGGGCATCTTAGTCTGTAATATGTATAAAGAATATTATAATAAGTTTTGCCATAGATTATATTGCCCTCCTTTAATAGTCAAATTTAACCCCACGGTGTCACCCACATGCTCTAACTGTGATAACAACCTGGGCTATTACTATCATTATATATAGTTCTACCCTATATTGCAGCAGTTCTGGGGGGAAGTGATGAAAGAAGTGCAGGAGATAGCAGGAGACAGATCCCGATGTCACCCCTGGTCTTATTGTTTGGGATAGAAGAGGCAGGGGAAGCAGACTGGAGCCCTTGACCAAGATGGATCAGGGACTTACTGATTATGGCTAGGCACTGTATACTAAATACATGGGTATCTGGAAACAGGCCTACAACACGGCACTGGAAAACACTGATACTCCCAGGTACTCACCATGGAAAAACTTACCTATGTGTTGAAGGACAAAGAGGAACAGTTTTATAGGGTATGGTAGCCATACTTGTCTTCTCTGTCGCCTGCAGAAAGCCAGATGCTAGGAGAAGGGTGGTTATTAGGAAAGGGAGAGTTCCAGATAATGGTTTTAGCTAACTTTTGTAAGAAAAGGGATCTCAGCTGATTAGAAAGAACGTTAATAATGAGGAAGCCAAAATAATTGATAAGGAAAGCTTTTTTTATTAATGATTCTGGTGATTAATATGAAGGAGATGGATCTATATGTACATGGGTTATGAACTTAAATGTATGTTTTTGTAGTGTCTGCAGTTCTGTTTGTATGCATGTATGATAAACTTGAAAACTTCAATAAATACATGTTGCAAAAAAAAAAAAATATTCAGAGGCAAATGAATATCTTGTGAAACAATACATTTTACATTTTTAGTTTTGAATTGTTAATTTAAAACTTTAACCTTAGCCTATCCATGGATCCAGTTTCAAGTTAATGATAATGGTTCATGTAGTTTGTCAAAAGTGAAACTTTAAAATGCACATACATGAGATCTCTGAGTGTGGAAGCTAGAATTAACCTCCAAATAAAGTGTGAAGACACTAGAACATGATGTCACCAAAAAGAGATCTTGACTGAATAAATATGTTTTACCTTGGTAGTAGATATTGTTAATTGAACATTGCGATACTGCCTCTGTATAAAAACAATGGCACGGAGTTTGTGTTCACCCTGATGTGTCTAAATGGATTTCTTGATGATGTAGTAGAAACATAGAAACATAAGACTTTGGTGGCAGAAAAGGACTGCTTGGCTCACCTGGTCTGCCCATTTCCCTACCTACTGGATAAGCTGCAAATCCTAGTTAACCAGCAGCCTATTTCTTCCTACCCCCCACAAGAATTGCCTTACATCTGTCCGATGCATTCTTGAATTCTCCCACAGTTTTAGACCCCACAACCACCTCAGGAAGGCGGTTCCATGCATCCACCACCCTCTCTGTGAAAAAATACTTCCTCACATTGCCCCTGAGATGTCCCCCCTCTATCTTCAAATTGAATCCCCTTGTTCTTGCACATCTCTTTTTCTGAAAGGTGCTACCCTCTTGGACTTTGTTGATTCCACTGAGGTACTTAAAAGTTTCTATCATGTCCCCCCTCTTCTTCCTTTCCTCAAGGGTATACATATTAAGCTCCTTTAGTCTCTCCTTGTATGGCTTCTGTTGCAGACCCTGTACCATTTTAGTTGCCCTCCTCTTGACCGCCTTCATCCTGTTTATGTCCTTGTGGAGACTGGGTCTCCAGAACTGGATGCAGTACTCCAGATGGGGTCTCACCAACTGTCTGTACAGAAGGATAACAACTTCCTGTTTTCTGCTGGTAATGCCTCTCCCTATACATCCCAGTAACACCCCAGCCCTCCCTACTGCCTTCTCACACTGCTTGCTAACCTTAAGATCATCTGATATGATTACCCCCAGGTCCCTTTCCATCTTTTTTTTGCTGTTATTACCATAATGTTTTTTGTAGTCTTAATGTTTTTTATAACAGCACAAAAAAGTGCAAAGTAAAAGTACTCTCTGGTTTAATAGTGTATGGATATAAACATCTTTTATATTGTTACTGTCTAGTAACAATGGTCTTTATCCTGATGATGTGGTATCCTTGTCCATGAAATGTTGATTTGCATTTTGAGAAACATTCTACAAAGAATTGAAGACATTCTAACAAAGGAGTTAACCTTCTCTCCTTCTTTTGTTGTAATACTTATTACACTACTATGAATTCCCGAAAATGTTGCCAATTAGTAATTTGCAGTATTTCCACTGAAACATTTAAAACTACTGAACAAAATTCCACTAGGTTTGTTAAATACTAGGGGTTCACTTTCATTAGGTTTGCATGCCACATTTATGGCATTTACTTGCAATAGCAGAGAAGTTACACACATTCACATATTAGACATTTTTTACAAAAAAATCACAAATAATAAAAACAATGAACCCCAGTAACTTAAAAATTGCTTAATCAAATCTCGCATTTCTATTGTCCTTCCAAGTATGTTATGCATGCTTCTTTGCAGGTGGCAGAGTTATTAGTAAGGAACTATTTTCACAGTATTTCTTAAAAATAAAATAACGTGTTAGACTTTGAGCACCTATGTATTTGGCATTGTTCTTTGAAATGTCATAATATTTAGTACGCCCTTAGGACACTTACCAACACAAGCACTTACCAACTGTCAGGTCCCTAACTCAACAGATGAGTAAGTTATAACTGAAAAAACAAATTGGTTGCATTTTATAGAATTTAGTGAAATTGCACTGAAATTCTGCAAAATTTGAATTTGCTAATTTTGTTCATCCATACACATCATTGCATGCTTTAAACAATATGTTAGGAAGATGTGGAACAATAATAACACTTTTTAACACAGTACTGCCAACATCCCAGATGATTTGTCAACATCCAAAGATCAACAAAGTTGACTGCTTCCAGGAGATGAAGAAGGACTAATACTAAAACATTTCACCCATCACCTTGCAATGAGGACATCATTAATAAGTCATGTGAAAATGTGCATTTATGCTCACTATGAATTTTCTTGTATAAAAAATAAATGAAATGACAAAAACAGCACAACACTACGGAACAGCTGAAAACAGGCATAAAACGCTCTCGGGTACAAAAACCTAAATCATTTCACAGTTGTGCTGTCACTATCTTTTCTATTACCTTCAAGAGGGACTGAAGGTCGGAGATGGGGTTGTAATTTGCTATAATCTCATTGGAACCCATGATTTACTTGGTCCAGCAAGTGAAAACACTTAAATTGTTCACGTGATTAAAATATTCATGGCAGATATCATCTTCTTTTATAAGACAGACATCTTAAATGAAAAAAAAACATGAAAGCAAAAAGAGAATTGCCATTTCTGATGTTATCATTCTTCCAGGTTGGAAGGAATAAGTTGTTACAATACTGGACTCTGGTCTCCAGCTTAAAGTGGAGATGAGAAAAACAAAGAAAAGGGAAGATATGTGAAGCTGCAGTTTCAAACAGCTGCATCTGTTTCTCGGATGAACAACATCTACCCAAATAGTTAAACCACCTAAAAGTTGGTCTGCCTTCTGAATGTGATTGCTGCAACTTGTGCCCCAAAAATAATGCATGTATCAGAATTCTGACACATGCATCATTTTTGGCACAAATCTTACAAACTGTCACAATGTGTTGGTATGTTTGAAAATCCGATGCAAGCATCCTGACACATTTTCTGGGATGTAGCAAGCATCTAAAATATGGCCACAGGAACTGCATCCTTTCTTTTGAAAATAACAAGTGTGATCTCTAAGGTGAAAATTCAGCAGTTCACATTGTTTTTAATTCAAGTCCCAAACACAGAGAAGGACCCGCTCAACTGTGACTCACTCTAAGCCAGAAGGAGCATTTTTCTCCAGGTAATGAAGGTTGAAAGGAGCTTCAGATTTAAAACATCCAAAAGTGATGTTGCTTCTAGATTACCTTAAGCTTTTGGATTGTATTAAAAAGGCCCTTTGAGGGTTTATATGCTTGTTGCAGAGCCAAGGTATGTGGTAACTATCCTGAGAAAGTGATCAGATACAACTATAAAACATTGATTTTTTTATGTAGCCATAAGTGTCTAATTGTGATTGATGTTTATTAATAAAATAAAAACATTTATATAATTTGCCAGGGAGTGGGCTCCTTTACTCTTCTGTGTTTGTAGATTGCTAGTTTGGGTGTCATATAGTAAATCTCTCCCAGTGTTTCTCATTCTTTTCTAGTTACAGAGGGCCACACTGCTTCTAGTTTTATGGTTATATTTAGAGTTCTCAAAAGGACCATCCAAGGACTTTGTCAAAAACCTGATAGCTGTTACAGCACATATGGAACACATACATTAATAGACCCAGTTGAGTGGGTCCTTTACTGTATTTGAGGCTTGAATTAAAAACAATGTGAACTGCTGAATTTTCAAGAAAGTGCAAGGAGACAATAGTGACGATAAAAAGGGGTGGGGAGTGGACGGAAAAGTGGGAGGAGCAGAAAGAATCACTGAATGAATACTTTTGTTCCATGTTCATGGAAGAAAAGGGGGGACCTCTACCAGCATAGGCTGGGAGGGTGGGAACAGGAGGAGAGGAGGTGACAGATGGAAGAATTGAAATTAGTAGAGTTCTAGAGGGACTGAGGGCACTGAAGGTAGACAAGGCACCAGGGCCAGATGGTATCCACCCCCAGGGTGCTGAGGGAGATGGCGGAGAGTTGGCAGAGCCACTGGCGGATTTGTACAGCACCTCACTGGAGTTGGAATGTGTGCCACTGGACTGGAGGATAGCTCATGTAGTGCCATTACAAAAGAGCAGGCCAAGGGATGAACCGGGTAATTATCATCTGGTTAGTCTCACATCCATAGTGTGCAAACTCATGGAAACGATACTAACGGAAAGACTGGTATCGTACTTGGAGGACAATGGCCTCCAGGATGTGAGGCAGCATGGGTTTGTTTCAGGGAAGTCTTGTCAAACCAACCTGTTACAATATTATGACTGGGTGACAGGTGAACTGGATAAGGGTCATGCGGTGGATGTTCTTTACTTGGACTTCAGCAAGGCCTTCGATTTAGTGTCTCATGGGTGGCTTCGGGGAAGCTAACTGGTGTAGGAGTAGGGGCCAAAATGATGAACTGGATTACAAGCTGGCTGAGTGGGAGGCTGCAATGGGTGGTGGTGAGAGGGGAGCTCTCAGCTCTGAGGCCAGTGACTAGTAGGGTGCCACAGGGCTCTGTGTTGGGGCCAGTATTGTTTGGGCTCTTCATATCAGACATTGGACATGGGGTGGTGAACATGGTAAGTCTGTTTGCTGATGACACCAAAATCGGAGCAGTAGTGGATGGACAGGAGAGGTGGAAGCAGCTGCAGGGGGACCTAAGTAAGCTAGAGGAGTGGTCAGAGAGGTGGTAGCTGGGGTTCAATGCAAAGAAGTGTAAGGTTATGCACTTTGGGGTGAAGAACCCAAGGAGATAATAGTGGCGGGGGGGCTAAGCTTTGGATCACTGAGGAGGAGAAAGACCTTGAGGTAATGATAATGGGGACTATCAACAGCACTGCCCAGTGCAGGAGAGCAGCTGCAAAAGCAAACAAAATGTTGGCATGCATAGTGAGGGGGTTTTCATCCAGGCCAAGTGAGGCGAGCTTTCCCCTCTATAGATCACTGGTAAGGCCACACTTAGAGTATTATGTGCAGTTTTGGAGGCCATACCTAAAGCGTGACATCAGGCTGCTGGAGGGGGTGCAGAGGAGGGCAACAAAGATGATATCTGGAATGGAGGGGAGAGACTATGGCACAGGCTGGGAGACCTCAAGATGTACACCTTGGAGGTTAGAAGGGACAAGAGGACATGACAGAGACATTCAAGTATCTGAGGGGAATCAATAAGGATGGGGCAGATGGGGTCTTTAAGTTAAGGAGGGGGAGGGTCACCAGGGGGCATGGACTAAGAATGGGGGGGGAGATTTAGGAAGGAAATGAAGAGACAGTATTTCACAGAAAGGGTGGTAGCAAAATGGAATGCCCTGCCAGAATGGGTGCTA